>OW121751.1:9520000-10770000 GCA_933228765.1 Miltochrista miniata | reverse complement strand
TTTATGGTCAATTTAGGTGAGGATGCTATATTTATGCATGACAATGCCCGACCTCATACAGGTAGGATTGTGAATGACTACCTTCAAGAGATGAACATTACTCGTATGGAGTGGCCAGCGCGCAGCCCGGATATCAACCCGATCGAGCATGCTTGGGACGAGCTAGGCAGATGCGTAAAACAACGAAACCCTCCCCCAATCACGCTTCGTGAGCTCAAAATTGCTCTCACAGAGGAATGGGAGAATATTCCCCAAAATCGTATAAGGAACTTGGTGTACAGCATGCCAAACCGCGTAAACGCAGTAATGGAAGCACGAGGAGGCAATACGAAGTATTAAAATTCAAGAAAATCGTAATAAAGTTCAAAAATTTCATGTTTCCTATTTTTGTTTTAAGGAGAGATCGGCAGTTTTTTCTTTACCTATGTAATTTTGTGTTAATAAAATGTATGGTGACTCATATTTTTTTTACTTTCATTTAAGGAGTATTACATTGTCTATTAAATACAATTTATTGCATTAACCTATCATTTTTAGTTTCCGAGATTTTTAACATTCTTTAAGTGACCCGGATTCATTGCTCTCGAGTGTATTACAGTCATGACTAGCTGACCCGCGCAACTTCGTTTGCGTGATAAATGAAGAACCGCTCGACCGATTTTGTGCAAACTTTACATAAACCATCTACTAAATAGTCCGAACAAAGCCTAAACATTTGGTTTAGATAGGTGAGCCCGTTCTTGAGTTATAAAATTACAACGAAAAGTGGCATTGATTTTTATATAAATTATTAAGAAGATGTAACAGAAAACGATAGAAGTCTTTATAAAAAAGTAAGTAGCTCAACCAGCTCAACCCTAAACTTCCGTAATGCTATCCAGAATAAATTCCGTATTTGAAAAAAAAAATCCGTTTTACGTTTTCCAATATGGCGCCTTCATGTTTAGCCGTTTCTAAATATGAGACAAATTGTAGGCAATATTAATCAGTAAGCCATCTGAGTCTTTGATCAGTCTACCAGTGATGGGCAAAGTACGGCCCGCGGGCCAGCTCCGGCCCGCGGAAGCATTTAATCCGGCCCGCCGACGGTCCTTCAGCTCCTGGTATATGGCCCGCAATAATTATATTTTGATGGTCCAGAAGTATTATGTAGATGAAGTTGAAGGTAAAGTTAACAGATTATTTCGACCATGAAATTGCTGAACAACTCAATCGCAAACCGACTTACTGTGGAACACCTTTTAGCGCTGCTAAAGTTACTTCGTCACAACACGAACTTGCATTTGAAATATGACACATAAGGAGCGATTTCCTACGTCCTACACGTCCACCATGGCATGGCAGGGCCTTGCAAATACCAGTAAAATTCTAATTATTAACGTGTGTAAGTTTACTGATTTTTTTTAATATCTTATGATTAAAGTTCAGCACAAAATACATTTTTAGGGTTCGGTACCCGAAGGCTAAAAAGGGCCTTATTCATGAGACTTCGCCATCCATCTACCTGTTCGTCTGTCCGTCAAGAGGCTGTTTCTCTAGAACCGTGCTAGCTAGAAAGCACAGATGATGTATTTTTATTTATCAGAAAAAAAGAGGAAATTAGGCTCGCATACAAAAAATATGATTTTTTTTTTCGTTATTTTTTGTACGGAATTCTCTGAGCATGAGTCCGACTCGCACTAGGCCGGTTTTCTATAATTTTGGCCCTCACCTGATATTTCTTATATTTTCTGGCCCCCCGTTAAAAAAGTTTGCCCACCACTGAGTCTAGACAAAGTCAGTTAAGGTCGAGAATCATCGCTAATTTTTTGTAGGACGACGTGCGTTTTTGTACAATGTGCTAATGCAATTAGTACATTCTATTTTTTGTTATTTCTTTGTGGCGCAGATATTTTATACTATTAACTTAGATAATATATTTCACCCAGTGTCCACTAACCTTCGCCTGTCCGTCAGGAATTTTCTTAACATCATAGCCCCATTTCCTTGCCATCTTGCAGGCACTTTCACCTCCTTCTACGCCAGTGTTCATGGGCAGCAGACGATCGTATCCAAACAATTCAGTCATCATTTTCTCATACTGTCCGAGTTGATCTGAATGGAAGGCTCTGGAAATGAGTGAGTAGCTATATCTAGTAATATTGCTAAAGCTTTGATGATCGAAGGACTGATCACCCGCGTCGATGGCGCCATGGTAAATGTACGCCATTGATGTGCTGGTGCAGTGGTTCCAGGTGATACGCAAATGTTTGATTTAGATTTTGGATGTTTTTATGTAGGTACAGTATGTATGACATTTATGTATTAAGAAATTATATAAGTACATAGATCCTATATATTTATCTCACAACACAAGCTCATTAATTTATTTTAACGTTTAGGATGTCTAAAAATGTTCACTGGCCGAAGTGGAAGAAGAAGAGTAGAAAATTTTATCTTAACAAGTAGGAAAATGGAAAATAAAGGTGCGCGTCGATTGGCCCGCGCCGGAAGCACCGCACGCACGGCACGCAACGCATTAAACGGATTTGCCGATGGCATGCGTCCACTGTATCCGGATTTTTTGTTTAGTTATGAGTGTTTCCTTGTCGTGAGTGGACGTATTATGCCATGTAGGTTGACGAAGATATAAATTTTATTGGTTGCTTGTTGGAAGATAAAGAAAAACATAAAACTGTAAAATGAGGGTTCATAATATGAATACAGCGACCAATATTTGGAGAGTATCACTCATTATTTGTTCCCGATTTACTTCATGATGAAGAAAGATTTTTCAATTAAATTCACATGTCAAGAGCTAAACTCAAAAGTTAACTGTATCTGTAGGTTGGCCACACAGCAGAGTAAGAGCTGGTAGACGGTTACAATAAACCAAAATTTTAAAATAAAGTATATAATAATGTAATCGGTTTTTTATTTAAAACTAACTGTGACCGCGACTTCAATGAATGTTTAGGACATTGAGACCAAAATTTTTAAAATAGTGTTTTTGCTAAAATTTCGTTTATACATTCATATGCCATCATTGAAAATCTGTACTTTTAACACACTCTTCAGTTTTATTTATTTGTAAAGATAGAAAATATAAACTGAAATAAATGTAGGTACCCTTAAAAAAGAAAAATATTAAGTAATTAAAACTTTTAAGTTTCAACACGTGCGCAGTAGGTGATGCCAGTGGCCAACTGATTTGCATTTGTGTGACATCACCGTCACGCAACGCATTGTTTGCTCATAAATGCCGGCTTTCGATGCGGCCGGTGCGGATAGTGAACGCAGCGCTGTGTAAAATCATACAAAGCAAACTAAAATCCGTTGCGTGCCGTGCGTGCGGTGCGTCCGGCGCGGGCCAATGGACGCGCACCTTAAAGAAGAAGAAATGTACCATTAAGAGTAGAAAAATCTTTAACCACTTGAGTGCAACTATAGAATAAAAATATCTTACTAATATTATAAATGCGAAAGTTTGTGAGTGTGGATGTTTGTTACTCTTTTACGCTCAAACGGCTGAACGTATCTGGCTGAAATTCGGTACAGGGGTAGATATAGGTCTAAAATAACACAGGCTACTTTTAATCCCGGGAATAAGTTCCCACGGGAAGCAGGAACAAAACTTGACGCGGGCGAAGCTGCGGGCTGCAGCTAGTACTGTATAAATAATAATAATATCTACCTAGATACTAGAGTAAGTATATCTGCTTGTTTCTTGAGAGCATCCACTATCGTTGGATGCGCATGTCCCTGATTCACGGCGGAATATGCACTGAGGAAATCATAGTATTTCTTCCCGTCGACATCCCACACAAAGACACCTGTAAACATACGTTTTCTATAAGTTTATTTAATAGTAAAAAAACTGAACAAATGCGAGTCAGACTCGTCCACCGAGGGTCCCGTACTCCCGTACATCCATACGTCCAACCGTCCAGCCGGCCCAGCTTCAAGGAACCATAGACCTTAATAGATGGTACCTATTAATTTTAACAGACAGACAGACGGGCGGACGGACAACAAAGTGTTACCTTAAGGGATATTTTAGGGTTTACCGAAATTCCTTAGGTCATTTGACGTGTGACCGAAAAAACATTAGGCCATTCTACTACTGATCGAATGAACAATTGACCAAAAGAGTTTTTGTCGAACAAACATTTGGTATTTTTACTACTAATCGAATGAACGTTCGGTCGAAAAACAGTTGACTCAAGAATATTTTAACAAACAAAAGCGAAATAAGTAGAATTCGGTACTGGCACTCGCCGGTCGCTGCCGCGGCACGCTCGCTTCGCTCGCTCGGCTCGTGCGTTGTGGTCGCAGTTCTAACCTAACCTAACCTAGCCATTTTGATTCAGCCCCTTTTAAAATATTCTTTAGTCAACTGTTTTTCGACCAAACGTTCATTCGATCAGTAGTAAAACTACCAAATGTTTGTTTGACCAAAACATCCTGTATATAATACCTACAGCATTCTAAGTGTCACCAACTCACCACAGATTACTAAATAGTTACTACGTAAGTGTCACACAGATGATTTCGACGCGTGAGATTACAATTGGTACCTATATATTTAGTCATAACATGTTGAAGAATTTTCGGAAGGCACGTTAAGCCGTTGGTCCCGGTTGCCAGTAAAATGGCAGTTGTTAAGCCAAGTTGAAGGCTTTATTTTCAACAGCAGGCAGTCACAACCTGCGCCTGTCCATTTAAACACTGCAATACGGCTCACAACGTATTACGTGGGACAAATTATAAAAAAGGTGAAATGTGGGCATATAATATGCCTCTGCCTACCCCTTCGGGGATAAAAGGCGTGACGATGAACAAAAATGTTGAAGAATCAAACTGCGTTGACGATATCGGTGTCTCTTTCAGAACAATTCAAAATTCAGTTCTGTTCCCACTTTCCATGGGAACTTATCCCGGGATATAGAAGCCTATGTGTTATTTTAGACTAAAATTATCCCTGTACCAAATTTCAGATCCGTTCAGCGTTAAGGGCTTGAAAAAATTATAAACATCCGTACAATCCAGATTCAGACATCTACAATAACAAACGCATACATTTATAATATTAGTATTTATTTTACAAACATATTATACGGACGCGAACCGACCTAAAACCACATCCCTCAGAAAACAAAAAAAAACATTTAAAATCTTATTTTCCAATCTTTTATTCTCCAAGTACGTACCCTAATTAAAGCCTCTTACATACTGCTACGGTGCAAAGGGCGGTATTAAATTGATGCATTTTCTGAATAAAATAAATAAAATACAATTTTATGTAGGGAATTTGTATTGTAACTCAAAGAAGAGTAGGTGTGTGTACGAAACGCGAATCAATGTTAAACAAATACCATAAACGCATTAACTAAAAATATACTAGATACTATCTTTATTTATTTACATACCTAGGTATGTTTATTAAGTGTAAAAATACCCAATGTTTACTTCGTATGACATTGTAAGTACTTAAAAAAAGTATAAAAGTGAACTAGTAAATATTATTTATTTGATTAAATTAACTGTTTCTATGTGAGATCTGCTCTAAAAATTAAGATAAGATGTTATCGTGACTGATTAGGATTTATGGGTAAGTCAATAAACCATAAAAATGCACACCTTGTACAGAAGAATACCTAATAAACAAGATTTATAAGCAATGTCAAAGAGTACATTTATTTTGAGTAGCAAAGTATGTACATTTATATTTAGAACTGCATTACCTACCTACTTAATCTTTATTGCATCATTCACACAGAGGCAAACGCTGAATCGCAGATATCACAGTAAACTGATAGTAATCTACAACTAAAAATAATACAAAGGTAAATTTGTCCTGACATGACTAGGAGGTTTCTGGTCCGAATTTCGGATTAGAATTATAAATATTTATGTGATCCGAAAAAAAAAAATTCGAAATTTTAGGTGTTGTTTTTATACCCCTAACTAAGGTGAGAAATAAGTATACGGCCCACGTGATTGAATGTATTCACCGTCCGTAGCCTTTGAAGCTTTTTAAAACACCCGCTAACGATCCTGAAATACGGTATCCCTTTAATAAATAAGGATGTTTTTTGGTTGTTTAGATCTAATAGCACATGCATAGCTTATTTCATCTAGATGGCTCTGTGTAAGAAATGTATCGAAAATAAATAGTTACTATGTTAAAGTCCATTACGTGCTGTGGTGGCTTGGCAGTATTAAAGTATTTACATTACTTCATATCGTTTTTATCAACCATAGTTGTCAAGAAACCAGGTTGGGAGACTTTTTATTACACACTTTTCATTGCCTAATTTTGAGATGCTGTAAACTATACTGTGATAATTGAAGATTATACCTACTTCAGATAATAATGTTGACAGCAGTAAAAGTCCGATGTCATGACGTTTAGATTTATTGCCTAACTAGCGACCCGCCCCGGCTTCGCACGGGTGCAATGCTGATTCTTAATACATATAAACCTTCCTCTTCAATCACTCTACCTATTTAAAAAAACCGCATCAAAATCCGTTGCGTAGTTTTAAAGATTTAAGCATACATAGGGATATACCTAGGGACAAAGTAAGCGCCTTTGTTTTATACTATGTAGTGATGCCCAAAAGAAACACTTGTTTGAGATTCTTGTTTTCTAGTCAAAGTCATACGTCATTTTTAACATGTGGAAATTTACAGGAATGTCATGGCAATCTCGAACATCCGTCTTTTTGGAAGGATGACCTAGGATTCCCGGCAGACTTGGACTACCACCGCAGCCTCATCTAGGGGCTGTGTTACTCCGCTGCTGTGACGATTGGTTTTGGTGTTTTCCTATGCCCGTGTGACTTTTAAGGTCTCGGGTTTGAATCCTAGTCGGGTGAAAAATGCAAAACCGGTCTAGTGCAAGTCTGAGATGAGCGCGGAGTGACCCCTACCGAATAATGAAAAATAATCACGTTTGCTGTACCTACCTACCGGAGTAGGGATATGATAATCCCTATTTTGAAATACAAATTAATGCTTTTTATGGTAACATCGTGAGCATCATTATATTAACTGTTATTTATCATGAACATAACATGTTATTTATTGACCATGAACATAATTTCATATAATATTATGTTTCGACGTCTTCCAATAGATACCCAAGTACTACTGTAGCATAGTGGTATGATGGAAATAACATTTGTGTGATCCGCAAATGTTTGCCGAGTGCTTATGTTTTTTCAGCTGTGAAAATGCATAACCGTGCTGCGAGGCACAGCACCGAGTAACTTACTATAAACATTCTACGTAGGTAGATACCTACCTTTTTAGGGTGTTGAAGTCCTCATGAAGGCCATGCCAGACTTCTAACAATTCAAACTACACGGTGCTCTACCATCTGATTAGGTACGGCCGGGAGTCCCGTGAAGCCCTATCTGAAGGATAAGCACATATTTTACTAACCTTTACCACGTTGTATCACTACGGGGATGGGCGCATAGTTACGGCATCCATATTTATCTTCAAGAGCGATGATGTCTTCCGGCGATTGGTACTCATCTTGCATAACCATCCTGCAAAATATAGAATAGGAACCTACATTATATCTCGAAAGGAGAATTAGGAATGCGCTATTAGATCCCATTTTGAAATTAACGGTTTTACTCGTATCTACTACAAAACGATCTGATAATGCACTGACATAAAGACAAGTAATATATCAAACTATATTCATAAAACTTATTCAGTTCCATACAAAATATGCATGTGCCAATGTCTTACAAAATACTTTAGACATCTTCACGATACGATATAATTGAAGACATTGTCAGCAGTCGTTGAGCCAATTGAATGGATAAAAACAGATGGATCTAATGATCTAATAGACATTATGAATATTAACCTTGAACTTGTCGCAGTTCCCACAGTGCGAAGCCCGAATCGATGACGACACACAACCCGGCCTCTGACAAGGTTCTGCAAAGAAATGTTTCAGATATAATATCTGTTAGGTACGTACTTATATACTGACTTAAAAGATAGGTTTTTCATTAGGTAAGGTGAATAGAAAGTAGATACCTATTGATTCTCACTACTCCATAAGCTAACTTACTAATATCAATTAAAATATTTTCAATATAATAGCATTAAAACTCTTAGAAATAACCTATTGGTTTAGGAAGCATGTCTACATGTCGATTTTTCAGAAAATTATGCTCTAAAGTTTGCCGAAGAGGTCCAGGCTTTCCATTTCTCTGAAGAAAGCCCATATCGGATCTTACCGTGCTCTAACACTCCGGACGCAAGGTTTGAGGATGAACACCGACACCCGTCTGTGGCGAGCGGTGCGATGATAAATGTATCCGTAGGCAATTCCACAGAGCACAAACCATTATACAGGCGATAGAAAACGCATAAGAAAGCAGTCTCTCCTGTAGCTAAGAGACTCCACTCCACCTGAAAGTATGTGATCATCGACAACTCTCATAGCTCGTCGTTGCACAGTCGAATGGACGAAGCTAATATGCAGCAAAAATAGAGTGAGCATAGAGTGGACAAGGAAGGTCGTCTTTCTCCTTGGGATCCAGGTTACAATTCTGCCGACGAAATCGAACTTAGCCCTGGTAATTGCCCTTTTGCTGGCCCTCGAGGTGGCATTAAGATTGTGTTTCACTTCAGAGGTGTTTGTGTCTGAATTTGCGCAAGACATGGTTTATTAAACTTCCTAGCTGTGATTTTACGAAATCATTAAATTCTAGATTTCAAAACAACATGCTAAAATGCGTTGATGAACTCTAATTGAAAGATCAAATCTTCATAAATAATTGACAATATCACCTTCTCTGAACAATGTATCAAACATTTACTAACATTATTGGTAAACTGATTTGTATGTCTGTATCCGCGTCCAAAAATACCCCTTGAGTGTCTAATATGATTACTGACTACCTATATTGACCTCTAAAGGAAAAACACTGAACAATACATGATCAATTATATAAGTACTTACATAGACAGCTACTACAGTAACCCGTAATTGATCCGTATTAGAACAGCCGACATATCATGTATTAGTGCCCGAATTAATGGCCTGTGACATACCTACCTACTACGAATTGCTAAAACGATGATATTTACACCTAGCGAACGCCACGCCCGCGCCGTGCCTCCACGCGGTGTCACCCGCGCATAGGAATACGGGAATAAAGTGTAACCTATGAGTATGACACCCCGGGATAGTGAAGCTTCCCGACAGTGAAAGAATTTTTCAAATCGGTTCAATCGTTTCGGAGCATATTCAATGCAAACAAACAATCAAATATTTATATTCCTCTTTAAATGGATAATGTTTAAAACTTTCAATAGTTTCAACAACATTTTCTGTAGCATTTTATAAATGTAATCTAGCAATAGCAATTTAAAATTGGTTCTGTATCTGTAGTTTGAGAGCCTGTTTATTACAAACAATAAACCGGCCAAGTGCGAGTTGGACTCGCCCATGAAGGGTTTCGTAGCAGCAAGTAACATAATATAATAGTTCTTATAGTTCGTTTTAACTTTCATTGATGTTTTAACACGTTCGCAATGGTAGTGATTTTTCTAACCGAAAATTGTGGTTTATGACGTATTAAAAAAAAAACTACCAGCTCTATCTCGTTCAAACTAATTTTCGTTGGTAGTTTATATGGCAATGTATATTTTTCAGATTTATAATTCTCTTAGTTTAGGAGTTAGAGGGGGGGGACACACATTTTTCCACTTTGGAACAGTCCTCTGCGCAGACTATTCATTTAAGAAAAAAATGATGTAAGGAACCTCAATACCATTTTTGAAGACCTATCTATAGATACCCCACACGTATGGGTTTGATGAAAAAAAAAATTTTGAGTTTCACTTTTGAGTATGAGGACCCCCAAAATTTACTACTTTTTTTCTAGTTTTATATAAGAATCTTAATGCGGTTCACAGAATACATCTTGTTACCAAGTTTCAATAGCATAGGTCTTATAGTTTCGGAGAAAAATGGCTGTGACACACGGACGGACAGACAGACAGACAGACAGACAGACAGACAGACATGACGAATCTATAAGGGTTCCGTTTTTGCCATTTGGCTACGAAACCCTAAAAACACTATTTTATTAGCATATTTTCCTGTAGTAGATATGATCTTCAGTACCTACTTACCATGATCTGATCAAGGGGCCCTAGTCCTGCTCGCAAAGCCATAACTTTATCACTCCTTAATAAACAAAAACGTAGAATGCAAATTTTATTCTTCACCTTACTCAAGGTTGTCTTAAAATAAAATAGACTTTTCAACAACACGACGTGCTCGTCTGGTAATTCAGCACAGTGTGTTTATGAATCTAGCATTTACGGTAAGTAATTTTGTTTTTAAAGATTTAGATGAAATATTTTGATGTTGTGACCAAGATGTAACGCGGCGGAGACAAATTAGTAACTGGTGGAAGTCACGCTAAACATTAGGTGACGATGACGATATTATGTGTAATGTATTTGAGTATAAAGTGATAGATCGATAACGGTATTGACTGAACTAAAATAAAGAGCCTAATGAGTATAATTTCACATACCTAATGATAAAAGCTAATGCAAGTTTATCACTTGCATTAATTACATAGCTTTAAGAGGTAGTTATAATACCAGTAAATATTATATAAGTAAATGCGAAAGTTTGTAAGCGTAGAAGTGTAAATCCTATTAACTTTTTCACGCCCAAAATGCTTCCCGAATCTGGCTGAAATTTGGTTGAGCCCAAATTTCAGCCAGATTCGGGAAGCATATCCGATAGTCTGGAATAACATCTATAAGCTAGGTACTTTTTATTCCCGGAATACAATACGGGAACAGAATTCCACGCAGGTGGAGCTACGGGTGCCATCTAGTTGTTTATGAAGATAGGAATTTATATTCTGTACATTGAAAACCTACCTATTCTGATACAAAATATGTCTCTGAATATTCATGAAGGATTCAAAATAAACTGAAGGAATGAATGCGAAACTAAACTATGTAATAACGTTGGTCCCGCCCCCACCCTATTTAAATATATATTATTTTCAATACAATCACTAAGTTCTAAAAAGTATTATAATCGCAGCCTGTTAAATCAGACCCATAAATGGATGTTGGTATGGATCCTAGATGGCCCTATTTTTTCACTTCTACACTTCTTCGTTCCGCTTACGGTTATCATAACATATTCTATATCTACCTACTCAAATTTTTAATTGTAGGTACTTGGAGCAGTTAGTTTTCAAAATGAAAAAGTTTATATTAGGCACTTAATTAAATTGCACTTAGGTACTCTGCGTATTAACGGTAAAGCTAAGGAACCGGTTTTATCAAATAATGTGTGGTTTTATCATTGAGTTATTATTACTACGTAAGTAATATTAACTCAATGGGTTTTATCAAAGAATTGTATAGAATTCGTAACAATGTCTTATTTTTAAAATTCTATATATATACAAAGTTAAAAGTGCAGTATTGTTAATCGATATAAAATAATTAATGGAATTAAACGTTACATACATGGTAATTGGTAACATGGCCGATATCCATCGTAGGTATACGTAAAGATAATAAAGGAGAGAGGAGAGAAAGAAAAACCCACCACGTACACTCGATTCGTCGATCCTAACTCACACATAACTTCACAACATTCATGGATAACCACAACTAATATAATAATCACAGCCGACAGATCATAATATTGTACGGAGGAACGAATCGTACTCCTCAAAGAAGTGAATGTAGGATAGGAAAAAATAAAATACCTTTAACTCTCCAGATTGTTTGTAATGAATGAGCAATAATCCCCCTATTATGAATTGCATTGCATGAAATGCGGCAACTTCTGAACGACTGGCCCAAATTGGGTCATTATTTATTTGTCTAAGTACCTACTTACTTATTGTCAGGACAGGTTTGTAACGTGTTTTGAAAATAAAAAGCCTCCGATCCTGTGACTCTTCGAATAAGCCCAAACATGGTAGGTACAGTAGGTATACCATGTTGGTTGTTCTAGTGGTTAGTGTGCCTGACTACGGATTCGGAGATCATGGGTTCGATTCCTACCCAGGACAAATCTCTTTTTGTGATGATCACATTGATTGTTCTGTGTCTCAATCAATCAAATCAATCAATTCAGCCTATAGCAGTCCACTGCTCGACATAGGCCTCTCCCAAACCTCGCCACAACATACGATCCTGCGCTTTGCGCATCCAATCAATCCCTGCAACCTGCTTTAGGTCGTCGCTCCATCTGGCAGGGGGTCGTCCTACCCCACGTTTACCAAGACGCGGTCTCCACTCCAGAACTCGCCTGCTCCATCGGCCATCAGTTCTTCTACAGATGTGGCCAGCCCACTGCCACTTCAAAACGCATACTCTGCGAGCTATGTCGTTCTGTGTCCTGTAATTAATCAATAATATTTATGTATTTAGAAATATAAAGGTATGTTTGTCAGGCGTCTAGATCCCATAGCACAACCTTGTATTAAGCTTAATTTGGGCTGGATGATGTAGTGTAAGAATGTCCACAAAATATACAGAAATACAGATCCAAGATTGAATTTTTGACTCGCAGGTTATTTAAAGTTTATATAATCTGCGAGTCAAAAATTCAAAATCCCCGACACTGACATCACAAAATACAGATCTTTGATCTGTATTTTAAAGCATCAGCCACTTTCAGGTTTCCACGCCGTGGAACACCATCAAAGTAACAGTATACTAAGTTTTCGGTGTCGGATCAGTGAATTTTGGTAAACTTCATCACACAGGAAGTGTGCTGATGATCTAGATATAATTTAAAACTATTAATTATCTCGGTCCACAGCTTTCCTTCTAATAAAATTGTTCCATCCATGGGACAGCTATGATGACACACACAGACAGGCACACAGATTCTTATGTCATACTTGTATCATCTCTCGTTTTTCTTCGGGTGTTAATGTTTTTAAAATTTAATATGACATCAATTTATTGTTTTCGTGTTTATTAGTCAATCACGCACTAACCCCGGAATTTATTCTGTTTGAAATTCGGTTAACTTAATATAACGACTGATGGATACAATGTATTCACACATACCTAATAACCGGCCAAGTGCGAGTTGGACTCGCCCATGAAGGGTTTCGTAGCAAGTAACATAATATAAAAGTTCTCATTGTTCGTTGTAACTTTGATTGATGTTTTAACACGTTCGCAGTGGTAGTGATTTTTCTAACCGAAAATTGCAGTTTATGACGTATAAAAAAAAAATACCAGCTCTATCTCGTTCGAACTAATTTTCGTTGGTAGTTTTTATGGCAATGTACATCATATCTTCTTTTTAGATTTATCATTCTCTTAGTTTGGAAGTTAGAGGGGGGGGGACACACATTTTTCCACTTTGGAAGTGTCTCTTGCGCAAACTATTCAGTTTAGAAAAAAATGATATTAGAAACCTCAATATCATTTTTGAAGACCTATCTATAGATACCCCACTCGTATGCTATTGACGAAAAAAAAAATTTTGAGTTTCAGTTCTGAGTATGGGGACCCCCAAAATTTACTGCTTTTTTTCTAATTTTATATAAGAATCTTAATGCGGTTCACAAAATACATCTAGTTACCAAGTTTCAATATCATAGGCCTTACAGTTTCGGAGAAAAGTGGCTGTGACACACGGACGGACAGACAGACAGACAGACAGACAGACAGACAGACAGACAGACATGACGAATCTATAAGGGTTCCGTTTTTGCCATTTGGCTACGAAACCCTAAAAAGGTAGGTATCTTCTATTTTTATTTCTATTTTTTATTATACTTACTAAAATTTGTGTACCTACAGAAAGTAAATGTCCCAAAAACGCATTGTTGTTATATCGTCCGGTGTACCGCTGCAGTATAGAAGAGGCTTTATCAAACAGATTCATGGGCTCCCGACATGATCATGCCTTGCAATTGTCAATCACGTTAAATATGAATGGAAGTTGCTTCAGTGTGCATGATTTCTTTGCATGTGTGTGTGCATCGACGTACCTATATGTAGGTACACATGAAATGAAATTTAATCGTCACTTGACACAAACAATTAGTTAGGCGGCAATAGGATTCAGCGGAAAACTTTCAGACAAGCGTTGCATTTCGTTATAATAATTTTTCAAAACTAGTGTATTTTTGTGTGTATATGTGTAATTATGGTGGATTATTAAACATAAAGGTTCGACAACGTGCAAATGTGTTGGAAAGTGATTAAGCGCAGTGAAACGTGCGTTTTTACGTTTGTCGACAAATTCCACAGCAAAGGTAACACCGCCTTACTAGAGTAAAACTTTGTCCGAACTTGGACATACATGAATACGCTGCTGTTAAGAAGGATCTTATCATGAAAATGGTTTGTATTTACACAATGAAATTTACTTGAATTTGGCATACTCTCAAGCCGAGAAAGTCCAAGAACAAGAAGAAAAAAAAATTAAATTTGTTGAGACTGGCGCATCGCAATTTTTTGCTGGTTTTATTTGTACCTGTTTTCCTACAAGAAATCGGCGGAATCGTAGATAAACTGACGGCCATTCAATTAAAAGAAGAAGAATTAAGCATATCGGTATATGAAAAAAATACTCTTTTAATATAGTTTACAGATAGCCTATCTGTCCTATAATACACCTCCAAAATTACTACCCATCTTAATCTCTGACAATTATCTCCATCCAAAGGTTGCCTGGTAGAAATCGCACTTAGCGATAAGGCCGCCCATTGTACCTACATTACAAGACCTTGTATTCCTTAATGATGTAAATATTTTTTAGTGTACAATATTTCTATTCTATTCTGTGCCACCCCAACTTCGCTTGTGTGCTTCCCTTTATTTACTAATGCTGCCTTGCGTCATAGTTGGATAGTCAGTGTTTGTAGGGCTCCGCACCTGAAGAAACTGTAATTATTTAGGTATGCAGCGCACGCAGCGAACGATCTCATGAGGAATGCATTTTCCCCGTTTTTTGGAATGACCGATTCCAAACTCTCGCGAGGCGCCTCCTGGAGGCTCTCGACACTCATGGTTTATTCAGTGCCGCCAGTCAACAAAGAAGTGAGTGTGCGCGAGTGTGGATGATTGCCTCTCGCCTCGCTCCCTCGCGTCCTTTGATTCTGTCCCAAAAACCGACGCGGAGCGTACGTAGCGCCCAGGAGGCGAGGCGATGCGACCGTCCTCATTCTCCGCTTCCTGTAGCCTCCTGGAAAGTCCAGATCGGGGATAGTTATATATAACATGTTTTATTGCTGGTCCGCTTCTACTACCTGCTCGTAGCGATAAGGCGACGTCCTACGTAAGCGAACGTGAAGCGGCGCGGCGCGGCGCGATACCAACAAACAGTTGAAACCTATTGAAGTGTCCTACGTGACCAAACGCAAGTGCGGTGCGGTGCGGGGCGACGCGAAATGAAGCGAACGCGATCAGTTGGTTTGATATTTGCGCGCGAACTGGATGCGGTGCCGCCGTGTTTTTTATAATGTTGGAAATAGAAATTTTAATCAATGCAATCCAAGAACGTCCTATATTATGGGATAAAAGAACTAAATTTATTATCGTCGATATTGCCTTTCTAAGTATACAATATTAGTCCCACTTTTTCGCCGTGCATACTTCTTGAGTAGGTGTTTGATATTTAAGAAATGAATTTCTCAATAATATTTGTTTCCGTCCGTCCATGACAAATCATCCATCCATCCAAGATCCAAACTGCCACGTCTCTATGGCCCCGAATTATAATTCTCCAAAGGGGTCAAGTATCTTGGGGTACTTCTTGACAGCAAACTAAACTGGAGTAATCACCTCAAAAACAAAATTAACAAAGCTACGGTCACAGTCTACTTAAAAAACATCTCTTTAATTTAGGTGTCACAGACAGTCCCCTTTGCAGACGGACGAACTGCCAGTCACATTCTTATGGAATGCCCGGAACTGGTAAGGATAAAGGGCTAGACACTTCGGTACACCAAGGTCGCTCCAGGAAGTCTCCGGCAACGTGAAGAGTCTGCTAGACTTAGTGGAGGAACTGGGATGGCAATAACTGTACCAAACCCCCCACGCAAAATAGGCGCAGAAATGACGTTGATTTGCGGAAACCAGCCTCTGAAAACCTAGAATCTAGAACTCCATACATTTTTTTGATCTATGGCAGTTGCATTAGGCTGATGCAAAGTGCCAACTGAACGGCAGCGTCGCCGGTCGGTGGCGGCTGTGCGAGTCGATTCGCGTGCACGTAGGACATAGCCGCCGCGTCGCACCGCGTCGCTTTGAATTCGCGTGTCACCGAGGCTGCCGTTCAGTTGGCACTTTGCATCAGCCTAATGCAACTGCTATAGATCAAAAAAATGTATGGAGTTCTAGATTTTAGGTTTTCAGAGGCTGGTTTCCGCAAATCAACGTCATTTCTGCGCCTATTTTGGTGGGGGGTTTTGGTATGGCTATTGCCATCCCAGTTCTTCCAATAAGTCTAGCAGACTCGTCACGTTGCCGGAGACTTCCTGAAGCGACCTTGGTGTACCGAAGTGTCTAGCCCTGTATCCTTACCAGTTCTGGGCATTCCATAAGAATGTGACTGGCAGTTCGTCCGTCTGCAAAGGGTCTGTGACACCTGAATTAAAGAGATGATTGTTAAGTAGACTGTGACCGCAGCTTTACTTTGACTTTGGACTTTGGACTTGTGACTTTTGGGCTTTTGATCCTGCTTTTTGTTGGCAAGTCCAAAAGTCCCAAAAGTCCCAAAAGTCCCAAAAGTCCTGAAGGTCCCGGAGGTCCCAAAAGTCCCAAAAGTCCCAAAAGTCCCAAAAGATCCAAAAGATCCAAAAGTCCCAAAAGTCCCAAAAGTCCCAATAGTACCAAAAGTCCCAAAAGATCCAAAAGTCCCAAAAGTCCCAAAAGTCCCAATAGTCCCAAGAGTCCCAAAAGTCCCAAAAGTCCAAAAGTCCAAAAGTCCAAAAGTCCAAAAGTCCAAAAGTCCAAAAGTCCCAAAAGTCCCAAAGGTCCCGGAGGTCCCAAAAGTCCCAAAAGTTCAAAAGTCCAAAGTCCCAAAAGTCCTGAAGGTCCCGGAGGTCCCAAAAGTCTCAAAAGTCCCAAAAGTCCCAAAAGTCCAAAAGTCCAAAAGTCCAAAAGGCCAAAAGTCCAAAAGTCCAAAGTCCAAAAGACCAAAAGTCCAAAAGTCCAAAAGTCCAAAAGTCCAAAAGTCCAAAAGTCCAAAAGTCCAAAAGTCCAAAAGTCCAAAAGTCCAAAAGTCCAAAAGGCCAAAAGTCCAAAAGTCCAAAGGCTGAAATTTGGTATAGAGATACATTATAGTCTGGAATAACACATAGGCTACCTTTTATCCCGGGAATGGCTTCCCGCGGGAACAAATTTTACGCGGGCGAAGCTGCGGGCATCAGCTAGTATTAGATCGAGTATTAGGTGGAGTGTATCGACGATAATAAATTTACTTCTTTTCTTGAATTACATTGATTAAAATTTCTATTTCCAACATTATAAAAAACACGGCGGCACCGCATCCAGTTCGCGCGCAAATATCAAACCAACTGATCGCGTTCGCTTCATTTCGCGCCGCCCCGCACCGCACCGCACTTGCGTTTGGTCACGTAGGACACTTCAATAGGTTTCAACTGTTTGTTGGTATCGCGCCGCGCCGCGCCGCTTTGCGTTCGCTTACGTAGGACGTCGCCTAAGTGAGTGATGTTTTAATTAAAGCTTAAGCTTCACATGTCATGTTGAAGGATGAAAAATAGGAATAGGTAAGTAGGTTATTATTCTTAATTTTGTTATCAAATATATTTCTATGTTTGTATCGATCGAGAGTTACAGCATACAAAACAAACCTTTGTGGTTTATGGAATGCTGACAAAATTTGTATTCCTTGTGTGATATTTGAACAGTAAAATAAATAAAAAAAAAAAAAAAAGGTACTTTTAATATGATGAGGGTTTCAGTGCCAATAATTCTCTTTTTAAATGTTCTGTGCAGAAGTTTTTACGCTTCCCCCGCCGCTTATGGGGGTGGTCTATCATCTAAATAGGTTTCCGCGACTCTCAAGTAACTGCATATTTGCAGTTAGCTACCTACTTGAGAGTCGCGGAAACCTACCAATAAACAGGGTGTCCCACGGCTATGCCACATGAAAGTACCTTAAATATTGTAGATGAAACATTTTACTGAAAGAAGACATTATTTTAATTTTAAGAACAATTTAAACTGCATTCATAGATTTTTAAATAATTACATGGTTGAGCCAGTAATCGAACCCGCTACACGAGAAAAAATAATTACACTGTAGCTTTATCATACCGATCGAAAGGCTTCATCATAAGGATTATTTTTTGCTTAGTAACATAGTGTCAGAAATAAAAGAAAGACCGTGAATTTTAACATTTTTAATACAAAAGTCCCATACTGTTGAATACAAAGTCGCACTCTTTTGATTATTTTACTCCTTGTCGAGCTTTTGATCTTGCTGTGGTGGATACCAATGATATATAAAAATCTATAGATACGTTACCAACACTGAAAAATGGCAACAAAAAAGTCAGGCAATTGCCTTAATTTTCATACATGCTACCATAGATAATTCCATAGAAATTCTTTTTTTGAATGAAAAAAATATTTGCTGTTTTTGAAAGCCGTGATGTTCGTGCATGACGTGTCTATATTTTATTACGTCGTTGGTGGATACTAATATTATTACGTCCAAGTTCTGTTTGTAGCTCGTGGACATTTTCATTTCTTGTAAACTACATTTAATGAAGGCTGCGGTGACCACTGGTCCTTCTGGTGGACCGTATGCTTGTCTGCCACCTTGGTGGTATAAAAAGAAAAAATACATGTCATAACCACATAAAAAAAAGTATTTAAAAATCTATGAATGCAGTTTTAACTGTTTTTTTTAATTAAAATAATGTCTTCCAGTATGTAAATTATTGTTCCATCTACAATATATAAGGTACTATCCCTCCATGTGGCATTGCCGTGGGTCGCCCTGTAATGTCCACACGTCCTATTTGCACAAACATCGTTGTGCGTTGGTTACACACTTACACCTACATCACACGAAACTTGTTTTGTTTAGCAAAAACGAGAATAGTTACATAATAATATATCTACTTACCTAATAATGTCTCGGTCTTCAATCATCAAGAGTACATACCTCAGTTTAAATGTACGTGAGATAGTGCAACATTTTAATACAAAAAGTATTACGGCTTTTTTTTTCAATTAATTTATACTGGCTTTGGTTACCTAAACCATATGCAAAATCTAGATTCCATATATTATCAACAGCGTATTCAAGTATGTCCAAGGTAGGACCAAGGAACTTATACTTCTTAATAAGTTTCTTGGGTTGGACTAAGTTCTACTCTAGTAAAGCGGTTGGTAGGTACTTTACTAGAGCTTGCTGTGGAATTTGTCGATAAACCTAAAAAACCGCGTATCACTGCGCCATATCACTTTCCAACACTTATACACGATGTGAAACCTTTATATTTAAGAATCCACCATAAATTATACATAAACACTCAAAAATACACTAGTTTTGAAAAACTTTTTAGCCGAGGAAAACGCTAGTCTGTAAGTTTCGAGCGCAAAATCCTATAAAATAGGTAGGTACGATACGACCATAGATTTACAATTTTTCGCTACTACATTCAAAATCTATGGGTACGACCTAAATTTTCCTCTTATATTAACTTTATTTGATGTCGTGTGATGTAAATTACATCACGCATCAGGTCAAAGCACGTTTTAAATCGGTTGGTAGGTAGGTACTTACCTATACATATTAGGATGGAATTTAAAGACTGTAGTTGAAGGTAAAGTAGGTACCCTAATATTGAAAATGGCAAATTTTGCTGAAAGAAAACATTCTTTTAATTTCAAAAACAAGTAAAACTGCATTTAAAGATTTTAGAAAAATCACGTGCTGAGTCGGAAATCGAACCTGGACGTTAAAAAGAACACCTGTATTTTATAATACCAACGGAAAGAGTTTTTTATAAGGCACAATTTCTTTTAAACAACATATTATCTGACATTAAAGGAAGAATAAGTAAAATATATTTTTAATTTAAAGCTTTGGTACCACCAGCGTTAGGTACCTACTCACATCTAAAGAAAGAAATCAGTCGAATTGAATACCTCCTTTTTTTTTGGAGTTGGTTAAAAATTGTTCTAGTTTCTGTGAAGGGGAATATTTTTTCACCTAAACAACCAACTTCAAAAAAACCGGCCAAGTGCGAGTTGGACTCGCCCATGAAGGGTTTCTTTCGTAGCAGCAAGTAACATAATATAAAAGTTCTTTTTTAGGGTTTCGTAGCCAAATGGCAAAAACGGAACCCTTATAGATTCGTCATGTCTGTCTGTCTGTCCGTCTGTCTGTCCGTCCGTGTGTCACAGCCATTTTTCTCCGAAACTATAAGGCCTATGCTATTGAAACTTGATAACGAGATGTATTCTGTGAACCGCATTAAGATTCTTATATAAAACTACAAAAAAAGTAGTACATTTTGGGGGTCCCCATACTCAGAACTGAAACTCAAAATTTTTTTTTTCATCAAACCCATACGTGTGGGATATCTATAGATAGGTCTTCAAAAATGTTATTGAGGTTCTTAACATCATTTTTTTCTAAAATGTATAGTTTGCGCAAGAGACACTTCCAAAGTGGAAAAATGTGTGCCCCCCCCCCCCCTCTAACTTCTAAACTAAGAGAATGATAAATCTAAATAAAATATATGATGTACATTGCCATAAAAACTACCAACGAAAATTGGTTTGAACGAGATAGAGCTAGTAGTTTTTTTTAATACGTCATAAACCGCAATTTTCGGTTAGCAAAATCACTACCACTGCGAACGTGTTGAAACATCAATCAAAGTCACAACGAACTTTTATATTATGTTATTTGCCTTTACGAAACCCTTCATGGGCGAGTCCAACTCGCACTTGGCCGGTTTTTTTGAAGTGAAACTTCTTTATCGGCGTTGGAAAAAAATTTGCGTCACGTCACGTCACGTCACGTCACGATTTTTGGTTACGCGCCATCTTTGTTCTGTTCCCCACCACGGTGGATTCGAATTAAGAGTACTTTATCCAGGGATAGCATGTCATTTAAGGGTTTTTGGACTTTTGGACTTTTGGACTTTTGGATGGGACATTGGTACTTTGGGTCTTTGGGACTTTGGAACTTTGAGACTTTGGGACTTTAGAACTTTTGAACTTTTGAACTTTTGGACTTTTGGACTTTTGGATGGGACCTTGGTACTTTGGGTCTTTGGGACTTTGGAACTTTGGGACTTTGGGACTTTGGGACTTTGGGACTTTTGGACTTTTGGACTTTTGGACTTTTGGATGGGACCTTGGTACTTTGGGTCTTTGGGACTTTGGGACTTTTGGACTTTTGGACTTTTGGACTTTTGGACTTTTGGACTTTTGGACTTTGGGACTTTGGGACTTTGGGACTTTGGGACTTTGGGACTTTGGGACTTTGGGACTTTGGGACTTTGGGACTTTGGGACTTTGGGACTTTGGGACTTTGGGACTTTGGGACTTTGGGACTTTGGGACTTTGGGACTTTGGGACTTTGGGACTTTTTGGGACTTTGGGACTTTGGGACTTTTTGGGACTTTGGGACTTTTTGGGACTTTGGGACTTTGGGACTTTGGGACTTTGGGACTTTGGGACTTTGGGACTTTGGGACTTTGGGACTTTGGGACTTTGGGACTTTGGTACTTTGGGACTTTGGGACTTTGGGACTTTGGGACTTTGGGACTTTGGGACTTTGGGACTTTGGGACTTTGGGACTTTGGGACTTTGGGACTTTGGGACTTTGGGACTTTGGGACTTTGGGACTTTGGGACTTTGGGACTTTGGGACTTTGGGACTTTGGGACTTTGGGACTTTGGGACTTTGGGACTTTGGGACTTTGGGACTTTGGGACTTTGGGACTTTGGGACTTTGGGACTTTGGGACTTTGGGACTTTGGGACTTTGGGACTTTGGGACTTTGGGACTTTGGGACTTTGGGACTTTGGGACTTTGGGACTTTGGGACTTTGGGACTTTGGGACTTTGGGACTTTGGGACTTTGGGACTTTGGGACTTTGGGACTTTGGGACCTTGAGACCTTGGGACTTTGGGACTTTGGGACTTTTGGACTTTTGGCCTTTTGGACTTTTGGACTTTGGACTTTGGACTTTTGGACTTTTGTACTTTTGTACTTTTTGACTTAATTTAAGGTGAGGTGAAAATTAAGTTTATGAAGAAGTTTCACTTCTTACGTGTGTACACTAAGTACACGCAAATTTAATTTATTATTTTTTATACCACTAAGGTGGCAGACAAGCATACGGCCCACCAGAAGGACCGGTGGTCACCGCAGCCTATGAACGTTTGCAACACCAGAGGTGCCACACTCGCGCTGCCGACCCTGTATCTCTTATAGTTCGTTGTAACTTTGATTGATGTTTTAACACGTTCGCAGTGGTAGTAATTTTTCTAACCGAAAATTGCAGTTTATGACGTATTAAAAAAAAACTACCAGCTCTATCTCGTTCAAACCAATTTTCGTTGGTAGTTTTTATGGCAATGTACATTATATCTTCTTTTTAGATTTATCATTCTAGTTAGTTTAGAAGTTAGAGGGGGGGGGACACATTTTTCCACTTTGAAAGTGTCTCTTGCGCAAACTATTCAGTTTAGAAAAATTTGATGTTAGATACCTCAATAGCTTTTTAGAAGACCTATCTATAGATACCCTACACGTATGGTTTTGATGAAAAAACATAATTTGAGTTTCAGTTCTGAGTATGGGGACCTTCAAAATTTACTGCTTTTTTTCTAGTTTTACATAAGAATCTTAATGCGGTTTACAGAATACATCTAGTTATACCAAGTTTCAATATCATAGGCCTTATAGTTTCGGAGAAAAGTGGCTGTGACACACGGACGGACAGACAGACATGACGAAGCTATAAGGGTTCCGTTTTTGCCATTTGGCTACGAAACCCTAAAAAGGAGGAGGTTCTCAATTTCAATTTTGGAAGTTCATATTTGTCTCTATGCGTGTAATAAAAATCAAAGGTAACAAAAATGCTGTCAATCAAAGTCATACGGTGCTAAGTGTACTGTAACATCGGTCATCCACAAAGAAATGAATAATCTTGAAACATACCTAAATCATTGCTCTCAATTAAATAACTACGAACTGACAACGGAACTAAATGTACTACCTACACGTACTAGAGTTCTGAACTAGTTTTTTTTTGGATATTGTACTATATTGGATCGGACCGTTCACTGACTGAGCAAGCACAAGTCTAGTTTTAAACACAAACATACCTACTTCATGTAACTACCTAGTTCACAAGTGTCAATCACTTTGTTTAACTTTAGTCAACTAGTAGTATTTTTTTTTTTGTTTAACGTGAGGGAAAATCCTCATTGGATGTTATGCCGGACTCTTACCGACTAAAAAACCTCACGCCACGCCTAACAGCCTATGGTTGGGAGCCCCGGGTAAGCCCTCAGGAAGGATGTCCCGTGACTCCCAACAGACCTACGGCCGCCAATGCGGCCTCGCCCAGGGGGTGGTTCGGGTGCAATCCCGCGTCTATGGGGGGTATCGGGTGTGACCCCGCTTCTAAGGGGGGGGGGCGTGGGCGAGTTGCTCACGTCACGCTGCCGTCATGGGCCTGCTTCTGTAAGGACGGTGAGCGGCCCTCTCACCGTCCTCAGACCCCCGGTCTTGGAGGCCGATAGTCCTCGGCGAAGACACGTCGGCGGCGCCCCGGGCGCCGACTGCGGAACTCGGGTGGGAGAGTTCTCTCCCGCACCCGGCCCGCCGCCTCCTTCACGAGCATTACCTGCTCGCAGAAAGAGGCGGCGCAGTCCCACTTACTCCCGCTGGAAAGCATGGCTCGCACCATAGCCCCGAGCGAGAGAGTGTCCACGCCCAGACCAACTACGAGGACCTGGCGCTGTTGTGCCCACGCCGTGCACTCCACCAGCGTGTGGAGCGCCGTGTCATCGCTGCGGTCCTCGCAGTGCTGACACTCGGCCGTGGTTTCCCGGTGTTTTCGCCACAGATACCTACCGAAGCTACCGTGCCCGGCAAGCATCTGTGTCAACCGGAAATATTAACTAGTAGTATAGTACCAATTAGTAGGTACTTGTAAAATCAATTTATAGTCTTACCTATCGGAGTTTCCAGGTAATCTTAAAAACGTTATCTCTGGGTGCGTTATTGACGAATTCATGCAACCAAAACAAGCACAATAGACTCTAGTTGTCATATTGAATATTTTTAGTAAATAAAACACGCGCGGTTACTATCTAAAAAACGACACACCGTCCATTCGTCTACTCGGCACAATCGCGACTGTGGACGCTGCTTGCGTGCTGAAAGGCCTGCCGTAAACGAGAATCGTAGGTATAGCTTGCGCTTCGTCCGTTTGTAGGGAGCTACAATACTGGTTAAACAACATATTTATACTGTGGCCAAAGGCGCGTGTCGGCATCGGCACCTGTTTGGCCGTTTGTTTTGATTTTTTGGACAACACGATTCGGTCGGTCATTTACAAAGGCTTGTAAGCGTGCCGCAATTTTTGTTTTACCGCTACACCGTAGTTTTGCGAAATAAGCCTTGATGCAAGAGGATTAGGTATCATCTTTGAATAAACATGTAGGTAAATATGAAGTAAATCGGCTTTTCTTTTGATAAAAAATAATATAAAAAGTAGTGTCCGACCGAAACTGATTTTCCGGCCGAAACCGAAACCGAACTTTCGGCCCCAAGGTCAGTTTCGGCCGAAACCGAAACCGAAACTCACGTGTTCATATTGAAAAAAAAAATCCAGCCAAGTGCGAGTCGGATTCCCGCACAGAGGGCTCCGTTACAAAAATTGGGCACAAAAATTACGTTTGTGTGGATGGTTTTTTCTGGTTTTTGTTATAGCGGCAAAAGAACAGAGTGGCAGTGTCTCTTGTCATCGCCAACGCTTTCAACATCTTGCCCTGGAGCTGCGTTTGGGAGGCGTTTATTTATCATGGAATGCCTCCATATCTCCGTCGAATTGTCGGGGCCTATCTTTCCGAGAGGGCCATAACTTACCCGAGATGGCTAGGGCAGGGTCGGCGAGATGTGTCGTTCGGTGTTCTGTAGGGATCGGTCTTAGGACCGCTTCTGTGGAACATCGGTTACGATTGGGTGCTGCGTGGTCCGTTGCTCAGACGATACCCTCATTACAGCGCGAGGAGCAACGCACCGAGACGCGGTCCTAAAGGCCACCTGCGGGATCCTGCTTTCATATAGGGGGCGTCAGCATCGGCATCGGCATCGAGCTCTCGATGACGTGTCTGGGGCTCGTACTCGATAGCCGGTGGATCTTCGGATAGTTCCAACATTTGGTCCCATAACTGAGGGAGGGGGGCATCAGCCGCACTCTCACGGTTGTTGCCCAATATCAGGAGACCCAACGCTCACTGCAGGAGACTGTACCTTGGGATCGTGCGGAGCATGGCCCTATATGGGGCCCCCGTATGGGCGTAGATCCTGATGACCAGCAATGCAGCTGGATTGCTTAGCCCGCAGAAGGCGACGGCTGACAGGGTGATAAGGGGATACCGCACGATCTCAGTTGAGGCGGCATGTCTTCTAGCCGGGACCCCCCTGTGGGACCTGGGAGCGAGGGCCCTTGTGTCATTGTTTTAATGGCGCAAGGAGGCGCTGGAGCGGGGTCATGGACCACTTCCAGTGAGCAGGTTATGCTCGTGAAAGAGACGGCGGGGAGGAAGCGGGAGAGAACTCTTGCACCCGAGTTCCACAATCTGCGGCGGCGCCCCATACTATCCCATACTATAATCTACGGCGGCGCCCCATACTATCAGCCGTCATGACCGGGGGCCTGAGGACGGTGACTGGGCTGCTCACCGTCCTTACAGAAGCAGGCCTTAGACGATAGCGTGACTTGAGAGATGCGTGCACGCCCCCCTCAAGAACCGGGATAACAACTGAACAACTCTCCAGAGACGCGGGCGCAGTATGCATCATTCCGAGGGCATACTCGGGGCCGCAACCGTAGGCTTTTAGGCCTCTATCTACTAATAAACAGACGGACGGCTAGGCCTCATGTTTCGTTTATAGGGTTCCACTGTAACCCCTCCGTGCGAGAGTTCGACTCGCACTTGGGCGGTTATTTTTTCCACAAGTGCAGCAAGTTCCACCAAGTGTCATCAATCAACGGTATAAATCTTTTCAAGTGTTCATTTTAGAAATATCGCCACTTAAAAATTAATTTCTTTATTTTAAGTGTGGAATTACTCATGGAAGCTATTGCGAACTCCTGCGGACTAAAACTACACGGTGCCCTGTTACTAGCTCTTGGCTGGTTTTGGTTACATTCTAGAAGTATATAACTAAAACTGGACAACAGTGAGCCGGACTAGCGCACGTAGAGTTCCCTACAAGATCAAAAAAAATCACGTGTGTTGTATGGGAGGCCCCTTTAATATTATTAATTTGTCTATTTTTATTATTTGTTGCTATAGCGGCATCATCTGTAAAAATTTTAACTGTCTAATTATCACGGCGCATGAGTTACAGCCTGCTGACAGACAGACGACCAATGAAGTCAACGAAACCGACAACAAAGGGGTATGTAATGTCCTAGATCACCTTTTTAGGCTTCCGTAAAAATTGTATTGTTATAACTATTGATTGGAAGTCCTTTGTAAATCTGTAAATCTTCATTTAAAATTACTAACATATTAACTGGTTGAGCTGACCCCAACCACGTCACAAGCAGAGCCAGGCCCTCAAAATTCATGAACTCGTAAGTTTCGGCCCGGCCGAAAGTTTCGGCCCATTTCGGCCGAAACCGAAACTGCGGCCGAAACTCGATTTTTTGGCCGAAACTGGCCGAAACCGAAACCGAAACTTCGGTCGGTCACTAATAAAAAGTAAGATTTGGTTATTTGCTTGCACAATTATTCTTGCAACCAATTGCAACATCCCTCGAGGTCGGAGGTCATCAAAAATAGCTATTGTGTGTACGAGCGCTCTTTTCTCGTCTAGATCGGGTCTCTTGTGGCGGAAGTGCACCTCACCCCGCTCATCGTCGCCGGAGACTTCAACACCCACAGAACGCCCCACGTGGACAGGGCCATTGTTTACCCGGCCCGATCAGGGATAGTTCGCAGGGAGATGTCGTGCAGTGTTCCACAGGGTTCGGTATATAATTCTACTATGGTTCGGTTCTCGGGCCGCTCCTGTGGAACATCGGTTACGACTGGGTCCTGCGCGGTGCAATTCTTCCAGGAGTCGGCGTACTATGTTACGCCGATGATACCCTGGTCACTGCGTGGGGCCCGAATTTTAGGGACGCGAAGGTTCTGGCCACCGCGGGCGTTGCCCAGGTGGTCAGCCGAATCAGGGCGCTGGGATTTCAGGTGGCCCTCGAAAAGTCCGAGGCCGTGTTCTTCCACGGAGCTCGACGAGGGCCTCCTCGGGATTTCCACATTGTGGTGAGCGGCACCCCCATCGCTGTCGGGAGGACTATTAATTACTTGGGATTTGTTCTCGACAGTCGATGGGACTTCGTCGAGTACTTCCAGCGCTTGGCACCTAAATTGTTGTCATGCGCTGGGAAACTTGCGAGGCTGCTCCCCAATTGTAGGGGGCCGGCAAGTGCGTGTCGCCGCCTATATGATGGTGTAGCGCCTATTTGGGTGGACGCCCTCTGCGCCAAGAACATACCCCTATTGCGGAGGCCGCAGCGGGTGATTGCGCAGAGGGCGGCGCGGGCGTACTGCACTGTCTCGTTCGAGGCGGCGTCCCTCATTGGCGGTAGCCCCCCCTGGGATCTCGAGGCTGATGTCCTAAAAGAAGTATATGAGGAGAGCGCCCTGGTGCGTAGCGTTGGAGGTCGCCCGCTCCCGGAGTACATCGATCGCTGGAGACAGTTGGCTTGCGATGATCTCTTCCGGGAGTGGGCCCGACGTTTGCAGGAGCCCTCCGCAAGTGCGAGGCTCGTGGGGGCTGTCCAGCCCGTCGTTCGGGCTTGGGTGGAGAGGGCATATGGTGCACCGACGTACCACCTCACACAGCTGCTCACAGGACATGGCTGTTTCGCCAAGTACCTGTGGGAGGTGGTGGGCGTGGAGTCGCACCCTGTGTGCCGTCACTGCCCAAGTGGCGCCATAGACACGGCAGAACACACTCTTGCCGAGTGTGTGGCGTGGGACGGACCGCGTGTGGGCCATATAGGAAATAATTTGTCGCTGCTGGCTGTAGTGCGAACCATGGTCGGCAGTCAAGAGTGCTGGGTCGCCGTCACCTCGTTTGCTAGTGAGGTGATGGTAGCCAAGAGAGAGGAATTGCGGGTGCGGGAGCGTGCTGGCCAGACGCTCTCGCCCCGCCGTCCGGTTCGGAGGCGCCGCATGGCAGCCTTCGTGCGCGCCCCCGACTAGCGTTGTACCGGTGGACGGAGGTCGGGGGACCCTGTTCACCGATGAATATTTGGCGGAAGGCACCTCTCTGTGTTTCGGGGGTGCCTTCAGTGCCCGCCGGCTCGACCGCTCTCTACCCTCTCTGCTTCCAGAAAGGCGCTCGAGAGTGGTGCGATGGACACACCGTCCCAGTTGCCCGCACGGCAGGGATGACGGTGCCCCAATGCATTCCACGCGTCACCAAAAAAAAAACGTGCACCCTGTTATGTAACTATAATAGTTTTTAAATTAAATATTCTTGCAAGAACTACAAAGTTGTGATTCTTTTATTCTTATTAGCCTTTGCGAACCACCGCATACAAAAATATTCTGCCAGTTTTCATACAAATGAAGGGGGAAACACAAAGACATATAAAATTTCATTGCATTTAAAAATGTATTTATCGACAAACGCGTAATGGCTGTTGTGTGTTAATTGTTATTGTACAGTCAAAAACAATGTAATGTACTAGTTTAATCATATAAAATGATGTACTGATGTACAGGCTTTTCATAAAGCCAAAAGACCAAATGGTCATGTGCAATGGCAGAAAACAATGCTTAAGTAAGGCGCATCCTGTGGTTAGATGATCTAAGTATAACCCCTTCCTTACTAAAAAATCTTTTTACTTCCCGTCATCATTAAAAAT
The DNA here is from genome assembly GCA_933228765.1 of Miltochrista miniata. Classification (NCBI taxonomy): domain Eukaryota; kingdom Metazoa; phylum Arthropoda; class Insecta; order Lepidoptera; family Erebidae; genus Miltochrista; species Miltochrista miniata. The sequence goes on along the minus strand of OW121751.1, from coordinate 10,740,843 downwards.
TGCATCATTTGCATCCAAATTTCTGTTTGATAAATATAACTGTTAGTAGACATTCCATTTTGACCCCGATCCTACTAGACTAGAGGGCGCCAGGGTACTGGTTGCACCACAGACTTACAATAAGTAGCAGACGAAACATTAATTATGTTTGTGTGCGTTGGTCTTTCCATTCCTCTCGCTCTAAGGGGTTAGTGAATGCTGCTATCTCGTTTCTACACGTATAGCAACACTATACATGCCATGTTAAAAAAAATGACGTGCGCCTGGTTTTTGAAAGGTCGCCATTTTGGTAAGCTGCCGATGCTGCAGTTTGACGTATTAGATACCTCTCATTAATGTAGGGGCCAAACTCAGGCACTTCTTTTCAAGATTTTTAATGCTAACATAAAAATAAGTGTGGCAAACTGTGATTCAGCATTTAATTAGTTCAGAATTGCATTTTAAATGCCTGTAATCTTCGATGATATTGAGTATACAATATATAAAAATGAAGCCCGATTTCCTTGGTCACGGCATCACGCGTGAAATGCTGGACCGATTTCGCTAATTCTTTTTTGTTGTGTTTGTTTCTGTCAGGAGAAGGTTTTAAAAAAATTGGTGCAAAAATATTAGAAGAAATGGTTTCTATTGCGATTTTGGATCCGGTCATAGAACTGTTAACTCCGAAATGGAAACCGAGAACAGAAAGACTAAGATGACGGCACCTTAGGAGGGAACGTAGACACTGTTCTGAGCGATTTAGCTTTTATAAAAAACGAGTTCCAAAATATTGGTTTAGATCTAAATCCTTCAAAATGTGAAATTTTAATACATGATAATATTGATAGAGTTTCGACTTTTTCTAAATTTAACGTTCTGGCTCCAAATTTAAAACTTTTACAAAAAAGTTCTCTCCTACTTCTAGGTTCACCCGTTCTTGAAGTTGCCTATGATTCTTTTATTAAAGAGAAAATTCAAAATTTTTGTGCAGTTTCAAACCGACTGCTTCAAATCAATATTCATTCAGCTTACACAATTCTTCGGTACTGTCTTTTCGTCCCAAAATTAACACACACCCTTCGTTCAACTCAATTATTTAAACAATTGGCACTTTTGGAGAAAATGGACAAAATTATACAAAACACACTTTGTACAATTTTAAACGCAGATTTGAATGACCGAGCGTGGCTTCAAGCGTCTTTACCAATACGCTTGGGCGGCCTCGGCGTTCGCAAAATTTCGGATGTAAGTTTACCAGCATTTTTGTCTTCAATCCATGGCACTGAAGAATTGACCAGGAAAATCTTGTTACCTCCACTGGTTAATTCCGAGGTGCCAGGTAAGATTGAAGCCATTAATGCTTGGAAAATGAGTTGCCCAGATACTGTTTTGCCAACCTACCCATGCTTCCAGAGACAGTGGGATAGGCCACTCTGCAACAGAGTCAGAACTCTTTTACTGAACACTTGCTCACACGTTGCAGAGCGCGCTCGCCTATTGGCTGTGGGAGAATGGGAATCAGGTGTCTGGCTTCAGGCTCTTCCGTCGCCCAATATAGGTACTATGTTGGACGACACTACTTTCAGAATTGCCGCTTGCCTTCGTTTGGGTGCTCCTTGCGTCTCTCCTCATCGATGTCACTGTGGAGAAGCAGTTGACTCCCTTGGGCACCACGGGCTTTCGTGCAGCAGAAGCGCAGGTCGTATGTCACGTCATGCACACCTTAATGACATTCTCCGCCGCGCTCTTGCCACCGCCGGCGTTCCAGCTGTTCTTGAACCAAATGGTTTGGCGCGCGACGATGGCAAGAGACCGGATGGAATGTCATTAGTACCATGGAAGAGGGGAAGACCTTTGGTGTGGGACGCAACTTGTGCCGACACCCTTGCGCCTTCTCATCTTCCTAACACGGCAGGCTGCGCTTGTGCTGCTGCTGCATCTGCCGAGTCTCTCAAGCGGCGCAAATATAATAATTTAGTTGCAAATTATATATTTGAGCCGTTTGGAGTTGAGACACTGGGCGCGTGTGGCCCAAGTGCGCGTGTGCTATATAAAGATATAGCAAAGCGTTTGGTCGATGCTTCTCGTGACCATAGGCTGGCCTCTTTCTCGCTCAGAGATAAGCATTGCCATCCAACGTGGCAATGCGGCCAGCCGTATGGGAACCTTACCAGTCCATTGCGATGGGGAGGAATTCTTTGACATCTAGACGAGGGTTGCGACAGTCTTGCACATTGTTTTTACTCCGCCTCCCCCCCCCCCCTTCTTTTTCTGTAAATATTTAATTTAATTGTTCAATGTATTTTTATTGTTAATTGTTAATAAGTAATATTAGTATAGAAATATCAGTTAATAGAGAAAAAAAAAAAAAAAAAAAAGACTAAGAGATAATTTTGCAATCCAATGTGGCCGCCGAGTCGAAATCACAAAATTTCATGATGGGTATCGTTTAAGGGGGATTTTGGTACGCTGAGTACGAATCACATGATAATTTTGCAATCCAATATGGCCGCCGCGCCGAAATCACAAAATTTCATGATGGGTATCGTTTAAGGGGGATTTTGGCACGCTGAGTACGAATCTCATGATACTTTTGCAATCCAATATGGCCGCCGAGTCGAAATCACAAAATTTCATGATGGGTATCGTTTAAGGGGGATTTTGGTACGCTGAGTACGAATCACATGATAATTTTGCAATCCAATATGGCCGCCGCGCCGAAATCACAAAATTTCATGATGGGTATCGTTTAAGGGGGATTTTGGCACGCTGAGTACGAATCTCATGATACTTTTGCAATCCAATATGGCCGCCGCGCTGAAATCACAAAATTTCATGATGGGTATCGTTTAAGGGGGATTTTGGTACGCTGAGTACGAATCACATGATAATTTTGCAATCCAATATGGCCGCCGCGCCGAAATCACAAAATTTCATGATGGGTATCGTTTAAGGGGGATTTTGCCACGCTGAGTACGAATCTCATGATAATTTTGCAATCCAATATGGCCGCCTCGCCGAAATCACAAAATTTTCATGATGGGTATCGTTTAAGGGGTTTTTTGGTATGCTGAGTACGAATCACATGATAATTTTACAATCCAATATGGCCGCCGCGCCGAAATCACAAAATTTCATGATGGGTATCGTTTAAGGGGGATTTTGGTACGCTGAGTACGAATCTCATGATAATTTTGCAATCCAATATGGCCGCCGCGCCGAAATCACAAAATTTCATGATGGGTATCGTTTAAGGGGTTTTTTGGTATGCTGAGTACGAATCACATGATAATTTTGCAATCCAATATGGCGGCCACGCCGAAATCACCAAATTTCATGATGGATATCGTATAGGAGGTTTTTTGGTATGGTGACAGATTTGTACTCAGCGTACCAAAATCCCCCTTGAACGATACCCATCATGAAATTTTGTGATTTCGGCGCGGCGGCCATATTGGATTGCAAAATTATCATGAGATTCGTACTCAGCGTACCAAAATCCCCCTTAAACGATACCCATCATGAAATTTTGTGATTTCGGCGCGGCGGCCATATTGGATTGTAAAATTATCATGTGATTCGTATTCAGCATACCAAAAAACCCCTTAGACGATACCCATCATGAAATTTTGTGATTTCGGCGCGGCCGCCATATTGGATTGCAAAATTATCATGTGATTCGTACTCAGCATACCAAAAACCCCTTAAACGATACCCATTATGAAATTTTGTGATTTCGGCACGGCGGCCATATTGGATTGCAAAATTACCCTGAAATTGGGACTCAGCATACCAAAAAACCCCATAGGGGAAACTGTTCACCATTCGTACGTGGGGCACATTCATACATTGAGTATAACAAAAATACTAACCGACATACAAACGCGCCTTTGCATGTGTACATAGACATACCGACTGCCATGTTGCTAGCAAAGTATCGTGCCAATCGCGCCACTCTGTGTGAGGCAATAAGACGTAACGTGTTTTCGCACTAGGAAACTAAAATTTTTACTGAAGTTTAAATCGTACTGGCAAGTAAATTTATTACGTTTTTTTTAAATAGTCAGGATTCATTAATGTTCACATTGTTTAATTTTGAGTTTTCATTGTTATATGTATTTCTTTTACTAACATTGATTTTGTATACAACTGTAATTTATATTTAGTCAAGGCCTGGGGCACATTCGGACATTTCAACAGGGGGCGCATTCGTACGCGTTCGAATGCTCCCCTTTAGGTCTTTTTAACCACAAACACTTACATAAATTTTATTTTTTTAATAAATTTAAGACTGTATTTTTTTAAATTATGATACGTTACAATAATTACGGATTTTTTTAATTTATAACGATCAGCCATATACTTTGTATTTAGTAAATGTTATAATTGATATCAAATCGCACGTACATGGTACAGATAATAAGAAAAGATAAGCGTAGCTATTAAATGGATGCGAACGAATAAAAAATGATTTAAATTTACATATATTCCATATTCCTTAAAAACAGAAAAATCAAAAGCGGAAGAAAATCAAATTCATTTCGTATTATGCAGAGAGCCTGGAAAAATTAAATATAAAACAAAAATCGAATCTTCTAATTGATAAAATAAATAAAAAAATATGAATAATATAGTAAAGAAAGAAGAAGTAATTAAGTAGTTTGCAGGAACTTAATTACCAACCAATTATTAAAGAAAATAAAATTAAGGTACTGGATATTGCACAATTAATTTAAATGTGATATCAGGAAATGAAAGATAATCGTTGTTTTGGTAAAATTTGAAACACCTTAGGCCGCTGTTATTTATTGTCGAGTAAAGTACACTCAGTTATGAAATTTGCAAATATGACCGAAAGTGTTTTATCTTCGGAAGAAATCGGGTTCAACATGATAATTCCTTTTTCATTACATAGAATGAAACTACAAATACAAAAGGAGACATAGTCTAATAAAAAAAGTGTGTACGCAACACACTTGGTTTATTAGACTATGTCCCCAGGTCCTCCCTAACCACTCGGCACATCTAGAACGACTAGACTTTATGATCCTTTCAATTAATTTAAATAATTTAATTTGCCTTAAGCTCGAAAGTGACAACCAAAATGTGTAATCACTTACTTACAGTTTAAACCAATTTTTTTTTGTTATTTTTCTAAAGAACATATTTTGATTAGGAGTCAAGTTAAATGTCATTAAAATAGTTCTGTGATAAACAAATTTTCTTATCAATTTAATACATTTTTGGGAGATTAAGGGGCTTTTTATTTACCATGTATGAATCTACCCCACGCGTATGAAAGTACCCTACCTACTGTACGGAAGTACCCCACCCATGGGGCGCTTTCGTACAAATATCTTATCGTCGAAAAATTGCTATAGTCCCTAAACCGTTTGACATAATAGTTTCAGAAAATTTTGTAACTAACTACAATATATTTTCTACATTTAGGGATATAAACGAGGCAATTCTGACTTATAGTCGTGGAGAAAAAAAATAAAAACAAAAATCTGTACGAATGGTGAACAGCTTCCCCTAAACGATATCTGAAATTTTACAATGGTGGCGCGGCGGCTATTTACGATTGCAAAATTAACCTGAAATTTGTACTCGTACTACTATTTTTTCCCTAAAGCATTTGACATCTTAGATCGTATGTATTTATAATCCGGACCAGCGTGCGGCCGGCCAGCCGCAACAAAAAAAGCGCATTGATGTTACGAGTTGTATCAAAACGTTACACATTGTATCATTACAAGGCGCGCATTGCAATGCTCGGATCACCTCCCTCACTGCTGTAACTTCGTCTTGTATCATAACAAGGTGCGCATTGCAATGCTCGGTTCACCTCCCACACTGGCTGTAATTCTCGACTCGTAACGTTACATTACGCGCGAATGCTCCCGGTGAGGGAGCACCTTTAGAAAAAAATGATGTTAAAAACTTCAATAGCATATTTGAAGACCTATCTATGGATACCCCACACGTATGGGTTTGATGAAAAAAAACTGAGTATGGGGAACCCCAAAATTTACTGCTTTTTTCTAGTTATATTTAAAAATCTTAATGCGGTTCACAGAATACATCTACTTACCAAGTTTCAAGTGCATAGGTCTTATAGTTTCGGAGAAAAGTGGTTGTGACATTCAGACGGACAGACATACAGATATGACGAATCTATAAGGGTTCCGTTTTTTGCCATTTGGCTACGGAACCTTAAAAGAGGTATTTTAAGATATTCTTATTTCATTAAAATAAATCTTATTGAACTGGCGTACTTTTCAATCTTTAGTGCTTTGTCTGCTACTTATTGTAAGTCTGTGGGTTGCACACGGGCGGCGCCACAAGGGCTAGAGACGCCTCTGCTTATCGGTTTCTGTGGTTCGACAGAGAAGTGGAGGGAATCTTCTCCAGAACAAAGCAATTCAAATGGCAGAGAGGAAGATGAAAATCTGACTCTGAATCTGATAGACGTACACAGACGTATAAAGAGAAGCTGTGTAGCTGTGAACCACAGACTTACAATAAGTAGTGTGCTGTGAACGGACTCTACCTGTTTGTGTGTGTTTGTTTTATTTAGTCTCAGTTTCTTCACCTGTTTTCTTTTTTTTTGTAATAACTAGACTTATTTATGAATTAAATTCATAAATAAGTCTAGTTATTACAATCAATCATTATTGCATTATGACGAATTTTTAGTTTTGGTGAAACATTTTCATGAAAATAAAAAATAATTTTTGAATTACAACCAGGCCATAAAAAAAAAACCAAAGGTATCGAAATATCGTTGTCATCGTGATTATAGTGTTGTACAATTTTATTGACAAAAATTATCGATATTTTTCAGCAAGATGACTTAGTTAGATACCTAAATAAAAACTTTTCAACTTATAATGTTAGTGCAATTTATCATCACAACACAACACATAACCGAAGACGAAACTATATTAACAGCAGGACGTTACCATTTCACTAGATTTTTTACTTGTTGTTACTGCCTGTGCTCAAAACGCTATAGTATACTAATGCTAATGCTCTAAAATACAAGGATCTGGACAGGGCCGTCTTAAGGCTATATAGCGCCAGGGTGCGAAGCTCAGATTGCCCCCCCCCCCCCCCCGGTCACCCAAAAAATGAAATAAATTTTTGATGTTTCATTTTTGTTGTTACACCGGCAACAGTAATAAATTATCTGTGAAAATTTCAACTGTCTATCTGTTTGTTGCCGCTGTAACAACTAAATAATTAATTATTAGGTAGATACCTACATACATATTGCCGCTCATACATGCAGACTTTAAAATTGTTCTCTGCCAAGCTCCTATACTAAGTAGCTTGATAGTGTATCTATGTAGACCTGACCACATGAAAATTTTAATTTCACCTAAGTAGGTAACTATTTGGTAGTTTCTCGTTTTGCCTGTATAAACATGAAGATTTGATTTTTTTTCTTTTCTGAAATTGAACAAAATCATGCCCAAGTAAAGTCAATCAAATTAGCCTATTCCAGTCCACTCCTGGACGTAGGCCTCTCCCATTTTACGCCACAACACACGGTACTGCGCCTTTCGCATCCAGTCCCAGCCTGCGACCTTTTCCAGATCGTCGGTCCATCTGGCGGGCGGACGTCCTACGCTACGTTTGCCAAGTCACGGTCTCTACTCCAGAACTCGCTTGCTCCATCGGCCGTCGCCGTCGTTTGTTCTGCTGATGTGGCCGGCCCACTGCCACTTTAAAGTGCTTATTCTGCGAGCTATGTAAACCACTTTAGTTTTCTGCCGAATAACCTCATTCCGAAATTTATCACTCAGAGAAACTCCATCCAAGCATAGCTCGTTCCATAGCTCGCTGCGCGACCTTAAGGGCACGGACCAATAACACCCTAAGTGTCCACGTCTCGGCACCGTAAATCATTACGGGTAGAATGCACTAGTTGTAGACTTTCGTCTTCAGGCATTGCGGTATAGTAGGTGAATTGAAAACTCGACGCAGTTTACTAAATGCTGCCTAGCCCAGCCGGATCCTTCTGGCGATTTCCTTGCCCAGGTTCTTTCTTCCAAGTGTGATAACCTGCCCAAGGTAAGTATACTCCTGGACAACCTCCAGCATCGATCCTTCGACGTAGATTGTTCCCCGTGTGACGTGTTCATTGAACATGACCTTGGTTTTATCCAAGTTCATACCGAGACCGACACGTCGAGATGCTCCATTTAGGCTGTGCAGCATTCCGCCTAACTGTTCCAGCGTCTCCGCTACTACGACGATGTCGTCGGCAAACCGAAGGTGCGAGATGCGCACGCCGTTGATGTTCACACCCAACCCTTCCCAATCCAGCGTCTTGAATATGTCCTCAAGCGCATTGCTGAAGAGCTTAGGCAAAATAACATCGCCTTGTCTTACACCTCTACGCAGTTCTATAGAGTTGGTTTTATATAGTTTTCATTCATGACATCAATCAGTAACCGACACCCAGAGCCGCATCGCGAACTTACATTACAATTTACACCCTAATCCCTAATTAGATTATAATATGATTAATAGAGGCCATTTCGCTTAGAGTGCGGGCGCCCCAGGCGGCTATGTCAAAGGGCGGGCGCACCAAACGTCTTTGGAATGAAGATATTGCCGCGTGTGTCTATACTTGGAAAGATTTGACTGTTTGTTTGCATCGAATAGGCTCCGAGACTACTGGACCGACTTGAAAAATTCTTTCACTGTTGGGAAGCTACACTTTTTGCGGTGAATATCAGGTCAGTGTACGAAACGGAGGAATGGCGCTAATATTGTACTTATGAGTTAAAGTTCAATTATTTAAGGAAATATCGAAATGTTTAGGGCTCGGCCTGCGCCCCCTCGGGCTCTGCGCCCGGGTGCGGCCGCGCCTTTGAACCCCCGGTAAGACGGCCCTGGATCTGGAGTCTGGCCCAGCAAGTAGAACCCGCCTTTTTTGAAAATGAAAAAATATTTATTCATGCAGGTCACAGGGGGACGTGAATGCAATCTTCAGTGTATACATGTAATTCACAGCAGCCAATAACTGCGATTTATAATGTTAGATCTAACTTGCAGTGACAGTGAGGTGACGCATCTTAGTATTCATTGATGTCCTATACGGAGGAATCAATGTAGTCTCGTCACGCCTATGAAGCTAGACGAGAATGTTGACCAAGAGTTATGCATATAGGTATGTGCTTTACGATATGTATATGGGACGCCAGCTTACTGTCTTTGACTTAAGAGTAACGGATATCTTTATTGCTACAAGAACATTCACGCAAGAACATCTCTGGACGTAAACAGTTGTATGAAATGGTAAGAACCCATCCGCCTCCTTTTTTTTTCAAGTGTAACAATTTTTTTCTGTGCGAATGCCATCGATACGTTACGATTATGCATCACTATCAAAACATTCAAGTACAAAACTTTACTCTATGGTCTGTCTTTTATAATCTATGGATCCAATCCAATTGTCAAACAGCTAGCAAACAGTGATTTGTAAAATATTCGAGTTGTTAAATTAGCAAAAGAAAAAGAATGTCGGCTAGATACGATAGAGCTATCACAGTTTTTTCTCCAGACGGCCATTTGCTTCAAGTAGAATATGCTCAAGAAGCCGTTCGTAAAGGATCCACTGCTGTAAGTAATTCTTGGTTATGCCGACTAACACTTCCCGATTTACAAAGTTTTATGTGTTATTTTGCACTCATTACAGGTTGGTGTCAGGGGAGCCGACGTGGTTGTCCTTGGAGTTGAAAAGAAGTCTGTGGCGAAGTTACAAGAAGAAAGAACTGTGAGGAAAATATGTCTCCTTGACGATCATGTCGTAATGGCATTCGCTGGACTTACGGCAGACGCAAGAATTCTCATAAACAGAGCACAGATTGAATGTCAGTCACATAAACTAACCGTCGAAGACCCCGTAACTTTGGAGTACATTACTCGATACATTGCTGGTCTGAAACAGAAGTATACTCAAAGTAATGGGCGTCGACCTTTTGGTATCTCCTGCTTAATTGGAGGCTTTGACTATGATGGATTGCCCCATTTATTTCAAACTGAACCTTCAGGTATTTACTATGAATGGAAAGCTAATGCAACTGGTAGGTCTGCTAAGACTGTAAGAGAGTTCTTAGAAAAGAACTATACATCTGAAGAAGTAGCAACAGAAAATGGGGCAGTGAAGGTAAATTGGCTTATATATCTTTTGTAATAAATTGATATTACTCATCTACTAATAATATTCAGAGTTCAATTCCTGGGTCAGTCAACATTGTACACATTCTTCATCTTACTAATATTATAAATGCGAAAGTTTGTGAGAGTGGATGTTTGTTACTCTTTCAAACGGCGGGACGTATTTCGCTGAAATTTGGTAAAGATATACTAAGTTCCCACGGGAAGCCAGAACGGGAACAAATTTTACGAGGGCGAAGCTGCGGGCATCAGCTAGTTGTAGAATATTTCTTGCTGGTGTCTTATTAGTCTATACTTTGAGTTCAAGACTACATTAGTTGGTTTGGTTCAAAGTGTTGGAAGCAACTACTGCAGGACTCAACAGTCCATAGAAATCCATTTTTGATGTTCAAGTTCGTAGAAGTTCACATGTTTGGCTAGCTAGGATGTATTGAATTTCAATGCAATTACCTATTAATGGTTTCATGTACATTGTACACCATTCCAGTTACTACCCGTTCGCTCTAACTTTGCCGCTGGCGTAGAGGCGTATACCCGAATTGTAATTAGACGAAGTAAATTGACAGTAGCTAATGTCACTTCGTCATAGAAAATACGCAACATTGTATGAAGAAGTGACATTAGTTGCTGTCAATTTACTTAGTCTAATAAAAAATTTGACTTAGTATGGAGCCGAGCGGCAAAGTTAGAGTGAACAAGCAGTATATAACTTGGTCTTTTACAAATTCCAGTTGGCCATCCGTGCTCTGCTTGAAGTGGTGCAGTCAGGACAGAAAAACCTGGAAATAGCTGTAATGAGGCGTGGTCAGCCCATGCAAACACTTGACTCTGATACTATCAACTCTTACGTGTCAATCATAGAGAAAGAAAAGGAAGAAGAAGCAGAGAAGAAAAAGCAAAAGAAATAAAAAATGTAGTGTAACAACATTTTTATTTTTATCACTAATACAAGTTTTTAAGGAATATTATCTATTTATTTTAAAATAAATTAAGAGTTTAGTAAGTCTATAGTCTTCGAGATCTGAGAGTACAGTTCTTTCAGGTCAGAGCCACACTCCTGACTAGCACTTTTGTTTATCATAATATCATTAAACATTTGGTCCCATTCTCCATGGTAGTGGTCTGAATCATCATTGTTCTTCTGAAAAGGATAACATTTAGTGACTATGATAATTAAATGATGGACTGGGCAGTAGTTTGTGATGAGAGACAGTTTAAACATTCATAATACTTTTTTTTTATACCACGAGCAGACAAGCATACGGCCCCCCCAGATGTACCGGTAGTCACCGCAGCCTATGGACGTTCGCAACACCAGAGGCGCCACAATCGCGCTGCCGACTGTTTAAAAACCTAAAACCCCTTTTGAAAAACCCCATACTGTAGGCGTCTGGGAAAACTGAAGCAGGGAGTTCATTCCACAACTACTACCTAGTTCTTAAAAACTTACATCGGCCATGGACATAGTAACATCATCAATGTGGTCAGCACTTATTGAAGGCAGAACACAATTCAAAAAGCTGTGGTCCACTTCTTTATCCCCAATTTTTCTGGTGATATCTTGATCAGCATCGTTGTCAATGTTAAACTCTCCCAGTAACTCCACACCGGAGTGCTCTGCAGAAGGCTCTGGATCAAGGTCTGGCATACTCAAAAATGGAGTTGCTAGATTGTCATTATTCTGTTCACATGTAGCGTCATTGAAGCTCATCAGAGTATCTTGAGAGGTGTCTCTGAAAAGGGTACATAGATTGACATACAGGCTTCACAAATTATTTACAGGTGATTTGAACTTTTCTACAATAGGTGTCTATGTCTATGCATAAAATAGGTCTACGGGCTAAAGTCAGACATTTCTGTCTTGAATCATAAATCAGTTTATTGTATAGCTTTAACTACAGCTATACAATAAACTGTTCTCCAACAGTTCTATTACATGGACTTAAGTTTATCTTTATTTGAAAATTTCACATTAAGTTTTGGCTATGTAACAATGACTTGTTTTAACCATGGTTTGATTTGATTTAACATTTATCAAGAATCTTGATTCTCTACCTTAAAATGCAAATTTAATGTAAACTAAGTATGTAAATGATAGGCACCTAAGTATGTAGGTACTCATTCTGATAGTTTTAAGTACCAAATACATTGCAATGGCTTTATACTACAGCCATAGATAATTATATTCATTATTGATGTAGTATTGTAATCAGTTGTGTGATCAATAATATTCAAAATATAACTATAGATGGTGGTACAACTAGGCCTATATCAATGGGATAATTTCTTTTACCTAAAAGTGTGAGACTCTTCTTTGACTGGAGTGGTGATGTTGATCTTAGGAATGCTGTCAGTAGCTGTGGAAAGGAAAGGATTATAAGGAGTTCATGATAGGATACAAGTAGGTAGATATAGGACAAGGTCAGAAAACCTGCTTCAGGTGAAGGCTTTTCTGGGCTTGTGTTATCGTTTGTCATCAACCAATCAAGTTCTATGTTCTCTTCATCGTCACAGTAATCATCTTGAGAATCTGTAAGGACACATTTAGAATGTTATTACTTAATTTTGTTGCCAAAATGATAGCAACTGTCCATGTGGCAAGTAGGTACTTCTCAACAGCAAATATTTCTCAAAGAACTACTGCATTATTTAATGGAACAAGTGAATTGATTCTTATAGTTTGGAAATAGGACATAACAAAAATGTTCTTACATATAGATGTTAGAACATTTTTGTTGTCTGCTGTTATTAGTGACAGGATAGGAATAAAACGAAAATATCACCTTCACATTCGAACTTCAAATTGCAGAAATCTTTTGGTGAACCTTGTACATATAAATCCTGTGCAGCTTTCTTCAGTGCTATATGTAAAGCTCTACGAGCTTTCTGCAGAGGTGTCAGGAACAGCATTTGTTCAACATTATTGTACAAGTTCTGCAAATTAGGATCCTATGATATTCTTGGTGGTAATCCCATTATTTTAATATTTATTTAGGTACATACCTTAGGCTTAAAATTCCGTTTCATAGCCAACGCTTTTCGAGTAATTTTGCTAAGTAATTCAGGTCGACCGTATTGAAAGTAGTCGTGTACATACTCGTGCATGTATGGATTACTGGAGTTACAAAGAGGATCTTGCAAGTGTGAAGTAACTTTACGAAATCCATATAGATTAAGTTGTCTCACAAAGCTCGAAATATTTGTAGTCTTAAATATAGAATGATCACACTGTAAATAATTATGAAGAACACGATAGTTCAGTAAAATGGTTCTTCCAGTACCGCCCCATAATATAGCATCAGTTCGTAAGTTCAGCAAATACCACAGTTTTTGCGGGAACCGCATTTGAAATATGGCATTTTTATCATCTTGCATTATTGCAATTTGTCTAAAGATGGCTAGTTAAATAGTAATAAATTTCGTACTTGTATTCACAACAAGCAAACAAAAGCAACGAGCCTAGCTATTAAAATCTGACTTTTGTTTGTTTAATTTGTTTTGTTTCATGAGGAGCAGATTGAAAAATGGCGCCAAATGAGGTGTGCGTGTGTTTTTTATATTTATTTTCCGGTCTTTGGCCTCAGGGTATTGGCGATGGCGATGATAAATAATTTTATTATGGTTATCCGCCATCCGCGCCATCTAGCGGTAAAATTTAGAACCCGTCTAAGAACGACACTTTCATCAGTTGATTTGAGGTTATCAAAGATTAGACAATCACATGGGCCACGACTACAGACAGAAAGAAATCTGTTGTTTGCTGATAAAAGTAGTAAAACGAAATATTGTTGCGTCCCTAAATGTAGTATTAGGTGAGTAGGGAATAAGTTTTCATTTGTTTAGTAAACTGCAAAAGTACGTGTTTTCCCGCCACTGCAGCACAATTTATTGGAGCGAGCTAAAGATAATTTTTAATGGGTTCGCTTAGCTCGCAGTGGAACCCGAACGTAAGATGAATTTTATTATGAAGGTAAAGATAAACGGGCGCCACGTCACAGGGGATCTGGAAGTTGCGACTGAGTTTGAATTTTTTTTCAGATATAGGTACCTATTCGTATAACGAATACTCTTCGGTCGTCTTCCACTTCCGCTGAGCAAATATTGTCAGAATGTGTAGATAGCTGTCAAGACGCGTTCGAATTCACGACTGTTATCGATTGTCTAATCTTTATCCGTTATAGCTCCGTTATAGCTTAGTAAACTACCAAAAAGTCAAATCTGCGATTCACCGGGCCTATGTGTCATCATGCTGTCCACAGGGGGACGTGAATGCAGTCTTCAGTGTGAAATGGATTCCACAGCAGCCAATAACCGCGATCCATATGGCTGGTACTAGCTCGCGGTGAGCAAAGAGAATACAATACTACGTGCGGTGAGGTGATTGCAACGCAGTACATTTGATGTCCTACGGATAGGAGTCAATGTCGTTTATAGTGTGGACCTAAAAAGTATGCATATATGTGCTTTACGATATGTTTAGGGATATCAGCTATTCTCAATAATTTGAGAGTAACGGTTATTATTATTGTTACAGGTAAAGCAAGCAAGAACATCTCTGGACGTAATACTAATTATCGAAATTAATAAAGAACCCAGAATCCCCATTTTACATTTTATTTATTTTCGACAATGTCTGTGCCTCTACATGACCACTTTGTGACATTTATTCGCGAGTGTTTTCATGTCTCGGAAAGCATGTTAAGATGCTGGTGCTGGTTGCCAGTATAACAGTAGTAGCTAAGCTAAGTTGAAGGCCATTTGCAAATGTAGGGCCTTAAAAGCTTGTACTTAATATTTCAACAGCAGGCTGTCACAACTTGCGCTTGTCTGTTCAACACGGCAATGCGGCTCACGAGGTAAGTAATAGATGCATGTGTCATCTCCTGCAAGGGCAGTAGAGGTGACATGGCGATTGTGACACTATTCGTCAGCAGACTGGGACGGACTACGAGAATACTTTGCAGCAGTCCCGTGGAGTCAGCGTTGCTTTGCAGGAGGGCTTCATCGGGAAGCGCCTCAGCGGTAGCTGGTGAGATCACATTAGGTATGGAATACCTAATTATTGGAATATATAATTGACTGCCTCTGTAAGGCAGGTAAGAGGGCCTCAAGAGAGCAGACGTCCAGCGCGTCACGCGGCTTGGTCAGGAGCTCTCGTCACATCCAACGGGCAACCGTGGATACTGGCAACTGGCCAAGGCCGTGGGCGTGCACGCCAACTTCTGCAGGCCTTCGCTGCCGGCGCTGCGCTATCCTGACGGATCACTGACTCACAAGGCCCAAGAGAAAGCAGAAATGCTGGCCAATCTCTTTGCGGCTAATTCCCGGGTCGATGACTGTAGCAAGCAACGTCCGACTATCGCTAACTATGGAACCACGATGCCGGATATTGTAATACGGCAGTGCGATGTGCGAGCGATGCTACGGTCACTCGACACGCAGAAAGCCAGTGGTCCTGATGGCATTCCGGCAGTGGTGCTGAGGAAGTGTGCAGCCGAAGTGTCTCCAACGCTAACACGCCTGTATCACCTTTCCTATTCGTCGGGAGAAGTGCCGGAGGCTTGGAAGGAGGCAAACGTCCAGCCGATTCCCAAGAAAGGGGATCGGTTGGATCCGGCCAACTATTGCCCCATAGCCGTAACCACCGTCATCTGCAAGGTGTTCGAGCTGATTATCTGGAGGATCAATCGCTAATTAGCGATCGTCAATACGGCTTTAGGTCGAAACGATCAACGGGTGACCTCCTAACGTATATAGGACACACCTGGGGTGAGGCTATGGAGAGGCACGGTGAATCTCTGGCTATTGGTCTAGACATCGCTAAAGCATTTGTTAGGGTATGGCATGCATCGCTTCTTTCCAAGCTGCCGGAATGCAGTCTATTGGCCAGTGGTTGCAGACAGAGTTCCCTCTGCAAAAAAAAAACAAATTCGACATGAAGTTTTTATTTTATCCCAAAATATTATTCAGTGTAGGCAGAGCCACGTAAATGCAAGTATTGCACAAATGCAGATCTACATGTTGTATAAAAATAATAATTAGACTTGAAAAAAATCCAAAATAATATTTTTTACCAGAATATAAGATTTAAGCCTGGGGCCGCACTTGCGTTTTTCCGCGACGGTTTCTAACCTTAAAGTGTCAGCAAACTGTCAAAATCAATGTAATTAAGTCAAGGTTCGACATTTTGAGGTTAGAAACTGCCGCGGAAAAACGCAGATGTAGCATCGAAACTCTTCTTACTTGACAACATAATTTATTGTTTCGTCAAGCAATAAACCACATTGTCGCAAAAAGAAAAAAAAGAGAGAAAAAAATGGATTGATTTGTGGGTTCTTTTATTGGGTTCATATCAATTCCGATAAATTCTTAAAATGCTGTGCTGTTTACGTCCAGAGATGTTCTTGCTTGCTTTATCTGTAAGAAATAAAAATAAACGTTATTCTCATGAAGAGAATTGCTTGCATTCCTATACATATCATAAAAGTACAATAGTATTGGATATCCAACACCTAGATGCTGTAAATCTCATGTTCACAGCCATATACATATAACACGTTATATAACACACAGGTAGGCCGCCGGGTGATACGATAACTACATTGACTCCCAACTATAGGATCATCAAACATCAGTGGCCCACACAGAGCATCGCAGCTCTAGTAACATCAAATATCACTGACTCATTATATCAAGTATCATTGACTCCAGTTCTAGGACCATCAAATGTAGGTATACAGGGTCGGCTCACTTACTCATGCGTGACACTCATGACAACACAATAGTTTTATCTATTACACGGGTGAGAAATAACATGCAAAAGGAATACAAGCCTTCGTCGATGTGCTATCAGACTTCGCACACGCGGTACAGGATAAACTTGACCGTACACATAAACCTTGCGTCTTGATATCATAGTATACAAGCTTATTATGTGGTTCGACTTTAACTAAATGACGTGCAAAGAAAATTATCCATTTGACATTAGAAACGGAATCATATTCAAATTTAGATGAAAAATAAATAGACCGACGCGATAATTACCATGGAGGTAGCAATCTCCATGAAGTATAACTTCAGAACTTCGCAAGATTATCAGATCTTCGCGACATTCCCAACAAAGGAAAAAGAGAATGAAAAGCTAGAATTTAGTATTCGCAAGATTGGCAAATCGTCGCGACATTCCCCACAAAGGAAAAAAGAATGAAAAGAGAATTTAGTTCTATGTGCATAGTGCATTACTTACATTCGCATTTCGCGGAGAAATCGACCCTCCGACCAAAGGAAAATTACAATATAACCATTAGGTTGCAAAGCACGAACTTTAGTTGCTCGAATTATTACATTACAATATTACACTTCATAGTACTTTTAGCAAAATAAATTCAAATTTTTCATTTTCACACTTCAATTGACATTCCAATTTTTCAAACAAAATAATGGCACGGAACAGGAACACGATATTTTTGTTTTTGGTATAAGGCCAGTTACACACTATTATTTTCGGAATCGTTTTTATAATTTATTGTTCACTAAAAAAAAATAATTTACTTATTTGTGGTCAAAATGCTCAAATTTTAAAAAGATTAAAAAGACGTCAAGAATTATGTCATACGGTAAAAATTACGAATTGAAAAATTATGAACGTAAACAGCTGCTTCGCTCTCAAAATTATTAGAATGTATCAATTTCAACCCTTGAGCCGGTGTCAAGGAACAGCATCTCCACCATGTCGCAAAAAGAAAAAAAAGAGAGAAAAAAATGGATTTCTTGCGAAGTTCTGAAGTTATACTTCATGGAGATTGCTACCTCCATGGTAATTATCGCGTCGGTCTATTTATTTTTCATCTAAATTTGAATATGATTCCGTTTCTAATGTCAAATGGATAATTTTCTTTGCACGTCATTTAGTTAAAGTTGGAGAAGAGCAAGAATCATAATAGAAGAATTTATAGAAATGTTTCAAAATCGTTATTTACCAAGTCTACGGGAAAGATACAATCATTCCGTGAAACAACCCCGTACGAGGTCAAGTTTGACACCACGTGTAGGTCAAACAGTCCAAATCAAAAGCGAGAAACCTAGGATAGGTTGGAAGGTTGGAAAAATTGTATCTCTGATCAAGGGAAGTGACGGTTTATGTAGAGTCGCACAAATTAAAGTTGACAACACTATATTCACTAGGTCAATATCACATTTGTATCCTTTGGAAATCGAAGAAGACCAACAAGATTCATCATCAGTGGATCAAAACGAAGAACAGATCAATATTGAAGATGCAAACATAGTCCCAAAAGAATTGAATAATATACCAGTAAGTGAAAATAGCCCAAATGTTGATATGTCAATAGAAAGTTCTGATTCTGATGTAAACAACACAAATGACGATACTTCACATGAAACTGAAAATACCATTGAAGTTATGGAAGAATCAAATCCCGTCACAATTGAAGCTGAACCTGATGAAGTGATGGAAGTAGAACAACTTGGTGCAATTAGAAATGAACGAGCAGCTAAAGTCCGTGCTCTACAAAAGATAAGAGAATGGACTCGCAACCTAATGGTTTTATTTTAGCTTTCCTTGGCCGGAGGGTCGATTTCTTCGCGAAATGCGAATGTAAATAATGTAAATATACATACTAAATTCTTCATGAGACACGAACATCTCTTTTCTACATACTAAATTCTTCAGGAGACATAATGTCTCTTCATTTTTCTTTTTCCTTTGTGGGGAATGTCGCGACAATCACGATGATACGCGAGATTTGGAGAAAGAAGGTTAATGCTCTAGTCATGAAATCAAAATAACTGGTAAGATTGTAAGTCTATTTGTCCCACGACTTGTTCTGTATTTGAATTTGAATCTGAGTCCGTTTCTAATGTCAAATAGATATTTTTCAGTTCACGTCGGGTGACCGGAGCGGACGTATAACGCTGGTCTAATAACAAATTATCGAGACAAGTTAATTGTCAATAACGCGTGTGAACTGAACGCGTGTGATCTGAAGCACTGGTGGTGCTTGGCAGCTAGTCGACGCAAAATAAAAGGCTGGTAACTTTTTACATGTTTTATCTTGTTTGTTGGTGCTTCGTACAGCACATTTAGTAGTCATGAGGTCGATCTGCAATTGACCGGGCCTGTGTGTCATCATGCCGGCCACAGGGGGACGTGAATGCAGTCTACAGTGGGAAATGTTTATGAAATGGGAATGGATTTATTATATGTTATATCGCAGCCAATAATCCGCGATCCATAAGCCTGGATCCGGCCCGCGGTGAGGTTTGCAACGCTGATACATTTGATGTCCTTCGGTATAAGGAGTCAATGTACCCATGAATGGGCTATAGTGACCTGAGTATGCATTCATGTGCATTGTGACATGTAAAATGCGTACCAGCTGCTCTCCTTTCCTTGGAGAGTAACGGGTACTTCCTTTAATTTGTTCCAGGTGGAGCACACGGAGGCGGCTGTGGACGTGGACGGCTGTGATAGACTCGCTCTCTATCTTATGGGTGAGTCTTAAGTTTCAAGAATCCAGCAGGAAAGAATTATATCTAGTTATGCTTCTTTCCGACACACATAAAATCTGATCCAAATTCGAATAAATAAAATTTTCCATTAGATTGTGTCGAAAGCTGTCGAAATGTCGTGTCGTTCTTAGACAGCTTCATAACATCGACACTAGAGGCGCTTTCGTAGTATATGGTACCCTGAGAACCCCACGTTCCCAATATCCGGTCCATAAAGTTTACAAAAATTGCTCTTCTTTGGTCTACGCTCATAGACTATAGATACTCAAAGTGTCATTATAAGTGATGTCAATTTTGACATTAATTGCTGTCACAATGGGATTATTATTCAATCAAGATCAACGTAGTGCAGCGGGTAAACAATAAACACGAAGGTGAAAGTTTTATTTTATAGTTGAACTTGTTTTGTTCTGTAACCAGTGTGGATTAATTAGGATACAAATAAGGGCCGGAAGATAAATTAGAAAGTTTTATTTATGGAGAGCCATAACGCTAAATTACAATGGATAAGTCGAGGTAAGTTATGAATAAGTATTATAAAATCATTCTAGTTTGTTGAAATATTTTCTGATCGAAATGAGTCATGTACTCATGTTGCATTGTGCAACTTATAACGGTCTCACTGAAAATATATTGGACGGTTTCTCATGAAGTGTAGTAGTAGATTTCAAATAAAATTGAACTCATAATTTTATAAAATCTCTTTGTTTGTTTAATTTAGCTTATTATCATATTTTATCAAACTTAAAAGATATTATGTAGACAAGACTATGAATCAAGCCGAAGCAAATCGTTTACGCCTGTTTTTCAGTTACACTGAACATTTTTATTAGTTTCTTAGTTGTAAGCAATGTGTACCTAGATCTAAATATATTTATTTTTCAGGTTTTCTATGTTGCTCTTAGAGCCAGGCGAAATTTATTTTGAAGACTATTCATGTGTGCTCAATGACATTGCATCAAAAAATGGGAACTCACAGCAAGGAAGGTTGAAACTGTGTTCTAAGTCCTTAGTATTTGAACCGAGAGACTGGGCACATCCATTAATAAAAATGCAGTTTAAAGATTGTTCTGATATCACTATACATGAATCTGTAGTTCGTAATAGCAATGCAATCAAAGTTCAGATGAAAACATATGCAGAAATGTTAGAAGAAAACATATTAGCCCCTTACAAATTTGTTTATCAAGATAAAGATTTTTATGTCTTCTTTGATTTTGCATCACCTGAGGAATGCCTGTGTCAAATGCAACAGTTACAAAGAGCTTCCACTCTTCATGCTCCTGAACACAATAGTATGGTTGCTACAATACTCCATTCTAGGTATATGAGAATGGAATTTGATCCTGTAATGATGGATGACTTCACAGAACAGATAGTATGTGAGCTACAGGCTGAAAAAATTTCCCCACTTGTTAGACACCAGGGTAAATTGGCCCTTACACCTACAACAATATACTTCCAACCATTCAGCAATGTTGAAAGTGTGAGTAAAAATTATTATTTTCTATTAATTAAAATATATTCCAAAAGAAGGAAAAGAGGCGTGACTCTTGTTCCGGTTCATATCTTCTTTTTATTTTTAATTATAATAATTTATTTCACCAGAAACAGTACAGATATCATTTAAAATACTAGTATTACAGTAATTCAGTCAATGTACATTATATTTTTCTATCTATAAAACAAAAACAATATGGGTATTAACAATTCGTTGTTTAACTAACACTTGACTGAAGTTCTATCAGCTACGCCAATAAGTTATTACAGTGTCATTTTATTATCAGATACTTCTCTGAACTAGGATTAACCTGTCTCGCAGACGGTCACCTGACTAAAGAAACAAAACAGCGTACTTCTAATTTGTATTATGAAACTAGCTGTTGCCCGCGACTTCGTACGCGTGAAAATTATGTTATAATGCCAATTTGATTGCTCTCTGCTTAGCCCCTAGGATATGTAGCGTGATAATATATAGTCTATTTGAAGACCCTACCCCTAGTTAATATTTGTGCAAAATTTGAATCAAATCTATCTAGTACTTTTCGAGATCCTTCCGGACAAAGCAAAGCAAACAGACAAACAGACAAACCGACAAACAGACAAAAATTTTTCTAATTATATTTTCGCCTTCGGTATCTGATGTTGAACACCCAGCGAGTATTTTTTTTTAAATATTTCCAATGTACAGTTTTGTTTTTTCTATCATTTTATTATATGTATAGATATGTAATCCCGCCTAGCGCCTGTATGATGGGCACTTTTGCACCAAATACTGTGAGAGGGGGGTTAATAAATTAATAAGATTTAATTTTAAAATAATTGTATGGCTGTCCTATTCTAAAAAGCTACTTAACCTTTATAGGGGTGTACTCACTTGTCTAAATTGGGGTACCAATCAAGTAGTTTTTTTATCTGTTTTGAAGGAAAATACTTTAAGCATATTGTTAAGATGCCTATTATACAATAATTTGGCTGTGAATCTCTGGTGCCTGAAGTAGCTAATACATTGATCAATCAAATCAGGCTAGTAGTTCTCTGCCTGGACGTCAGCCATGTCTAATTTACGACACAACACACTGTCTTGCATCTGGCTTGTCAGCCCTACCCCACTACCACGTTGCACTCTCAACTTCAGAACATGTTTGCTCTCTGTTCTTCTACAAATATGACCAGACTTTTGCCACATTAATGTGCTTACTCTGCAAGCTATATCGACAACATCTCTCTCAGAGAGCACTTGAGCACTGCTGACTCCATGGCTTGTTGCTCAACCTTTTCGCCGCTTAAACTCTACAGCAACTTCCCCAACTGTTTCAGCGTTTCCACTACCGAGACGATGTCGTCGGCTTACCCAAGGTGTGAGATACTTTCGCCGTTTATATTCGCGCGTATCCTTACCTTTAAAAATGTCCAAGAGCGCGTTGGTGAAGAGCTTAGGAGATTTTACACGTCCCTGCCTCACACCTCTGCGCAATTCTATGGGAATGGTGTGTTGGTCCTCCAGCTGGATGGTCATAGCGTTGGTGTCGTACAAGCGTCAAAAACGTCAATATTTCGCTAATCACGACATTGCTGCGTCCAGGACTACCCAGGTTTCGATAAGAATCGAAGGCTTTCCACAAGAATGCACCAGCTTTTTCTTGTTGTACGCCTTTGTCTTCCTTACTGAAGTCTTTTCAAAACCTGGCTTGCTCCTGTGACTGAAACTCGTCTCATTTTCCGGCAAGGTGGTTCGTGAATACTATCGAGAAACATTTGTAAAAGAAATCCTGTCCAGAAAAAGGCCTGTCCTCAACAACACGGTGCGTCACCGTCAACGTGGAAAGTTGCGGGGCCTCGCACGGCGGCAGTGTCATGCAAATCCACGATGCCCTCGTCAGTGTACGTAGGCACGACAACGTGTAACTTTTGCGGCACCGTGCCGTGAATTTTTACGGCATGGCACCGTCCATTTTCACGACACGGCACAAGGTCGCGCCACGGCACCGTTGATTTCCACGTTGACTACGTCGCACCGTGGTGTTGTGAACAGGTCCTTGTGACTTTTCTTGAAAAACAGAGCTACCGAACCCCCGTTTCACGCTTTAGGTGTTGGTCATTGGAGGACGGAATTAAAGAGACGCGTTAGCTCTTTAAGAACCGGAGTCCCTGCCGCCTTTAGGAGTTCAGGCGTTATAATTTCGCCTAAACACCCATCTACCCGAGCTGACGCACTGCTGACTTCCATAACGCTGCTAACGAGGTCCTTTTTTTAACATAAAACCGACACCGCTCTCGGAGGAGTTTCTTCCATAACCCTCTCGAAAATAGAACAGGTCGTGTGACGATGCTCCACACAAGCCCAGAATGTGCCAGTTTATGCAACCTAGTTCTACCTCGAGTTCGGTGAGGTGCTCGTCCAGCCGTAAACTGCGTCCATTGTACGCAGCCGAAATCAGTCATGTATAGAGTGGCCTGATTGTTCTCACCTCCCTCCCGCTGTTGCTACGACCACCACCGTGATCGGGAGCAGCGAAAGTGCCTGGAACCGAAGTCCGTTTTTATTTTGTTGGCTTATTCATTTTTATTGAGAGTTCTCTTCGCTTCGCTCATCGCAAAGTGATGGCGATTGTTTTACACAATTCTGCAATTGTACGAATCATCCCATCTTATCAATTTTCAACCTTGTGTCCTTGTGTTGCTGGGAAGAACCTTCCAAAACTTCCCCCGCAGGTACCGTGTTGAATGATTCATAGTGAACCAGCCAAACGCAGATAAATGTTACAGAAATGCTTGTTTTTTCTGTAGGTTACGTACCTACGTACGCTATACCTACGTCTAGTACATATTCATATTCATAGGCTTATAATTCTCTACATACTTATATCATCAATGATTATAAAATGAATGAATACTTCTTTGTTACAACTCACACCATTGTACCGATTGATAAACTTTACGTTATTGATCACAAATTTTTAGGTTTATTTTTAACCTTTTACATTATTATTACCTTTTTTTTTGTATCTATCTAAACACTTACTTACATAATAAAACTGTAGAGGGTCGAGAGTCTGTACATGAAATATATTTTGAAAATGTTGAATGTATGGCGTTCTCTAATCGATACTGAAGCCGAAAATGTAATTTAATTATGTTTTGTCTGTCTGTATCCCGAATAAGTGTTACGCCGAAACTACTGAATCAATTTGAATGATTCTTGGCACAATGTGAGCTCATAATCCGAGGTTCTAGGATACTTTTCATCCAGATATTTTGCGCGGTTTCTTTGGGAGAGGGGATTAAAGACAAAATAGTTTTTCAAATTTTCAATCGTGATTTCAAATATTTTTTTACTGGTAGAAAGGGAATACTTTAGGGATTGTTCCACACAAGTTTAAATATTAAGGGTTTCGTAATTCATAAATTAGAGACATCTCAACTTTCGCTAAACGGAAACCTGAAATCTAAGTGTTACTTTGAATGTAGGGGACATTCTAAACTGGCGTGTTTGCGTTATCATAAGAAGATGGCAGACTATTCTAAAACTATTCAGTCCTCGCCTTCGGCGTGGACTGAACTGTTTTACGATAGCCTTAATCTTAATCATTAGGCTCTTTTATGATTTAGCAAACAGGGCAGTATCACACGCACTCATAAGTCTGATCAAGAAACACCACTCCTTTCATACACCATTATGTGACGTAAACGAATTTGCGAGGGTCAGCAGTTAGTATTCAAATACAAATATTATAGCACTCTATGCTATTAATGATATACCACACGATTACACTTGCTTAAAATTACGAAGGAGAAAGTAATGAACCTACCTAATCTTCATGAAAATCGTGCATTACCTAAACCCAGCATACCAATGTTATGTTAGCAGGTGGGTACGGGTGGTACCATATACGACAAATTACATCCAATGATATAAGATAAGAATGTTCGGTTCACTCTTAAATAGTTAAATAGTCTCATGCTTAAATAGTTCTATTTGTACATTGTCTTTTTGCAGAAAACAAAGAATAATAAAGTAACGAGATTCTAACAGGGCGCTAGGTATTATAGTGCATACACAGAGTTTTGATACTTTATAAAGGACCTAGGGAAATGTAATGACAAAGTAAATAATATTCAATGGGTAATGAGGACAAAACGGTTTTGAACCTTAACCTAACAATGACTTTAAATGATTACTACTGCTTCGCTCCCTAGGTGTATAATTATATAGTCTGCCAAAATCTTCCGTAATGGCTCATGTATGCCATCTAATTCAGATTCAGAATTCCTCAAGTTAGGTTAGTAATGTTAGGGGTAATCTCAGGATTACCCCTAACGTCATTATCACCCTGTGAACCTTTTCCCAACACAGTTTGGGTTGCCTTTCCAGGCTACGTGCGTTGCCGCAGAACTTCGTTATTTCCATGAAGCGACTGCCATCTCACCTGCACAGCCAAATGGCGATGTCGAAGTTCTGTAGTTAGATTGACTGTTGTTGTCTGTCTTTCGTTGACGTCAAGCATCTCTATGCCATGCAGCATATCCCTATCCTGTAAGAAGCAGGCTACTTGTGAAGCCCGCACGCCTTCACTTTATATTCTTAGTGCTAGGCTCTTCTTTCCATATATTTACGGCTGCTATAGTATCAAGCGCTTTATGAAACTGCCTTTGATTATCATCATAGTAAATCTGATCTCCGTAACTTGGGTATTTCGAAACACGTGACGATCCACTTTATCGGATAATTTTTAAACTGATTTCGAATAACCAAAAGCAGTCCAATTTTATATGCAAGCAAATCATGATATTTGGGTAAAAAAACAAATTTTGTTACTGAAAATTTGGATGTCAAAATTACAGAACCTTCTTTGGTTCTGGACACAAACCTTTATAATATTAGTATAAAGTATATGAAATTCTTAGATTTTGTTGATGCGCTTATACAATGTTTATGAATACGTCTTACAATATTATTGTGAAGAATGTCAATTGTTTAAGTACAAAGCGTATACATACTACATGTTAATAATACTACCTAGTTCTGATTAAAACAAAATTGTTTAGTTTCTATACCGATTATGACGTACTACAAGGTTCCTTAACAGAACAACCCGAACAGTCGTAATTTGGTTCTTCACTAAAACATTGACCCAATTATGCAAACTTATCTTTTTTTTTGGTTCCTATTCTACTACTACTCGTACGTGGTATTTTGTTGAATTAATAAATAGTTACTCACGCCATTAAAAACATCGAGGATGTTACTTACTTCCTAGGTGTGCTGAGTTTTCTTAGTCATACCAGTAAAAAGACCTTGCGGCAGAGTGAATGTAGATTAAAGGGGGCTATCTTTTCAATACTTCCGCGTACCCTTTAGAAAAATGGGATAATGGGATGATTATAGTTGTATCTGTATGTGTCATTGCTATTTACGGCAATTACGAAAATCTTGAACTTACTGCTTAATCCCCGAAAGGACGACTTGACAAACGGTTGATTCGAATAAAGGCTCTTTAGAACAAACAATTACCTTGAACAACTCTGCCAGCACGTGTGCTTCTGTTAAGACTTCTTCACGCTCAGCTTGATGAACCCGGTTCATCAAGCCGAGCGTGAAGAAGTACATCATAAGGCCCTCAATTGAGGACCGCTGTCAATAGTCCAGTGGACGTTAACAGTAGCTCCAGGATAGCTTGGTGGTCGAATTCACATTTTGACCAAACCGAAAAATATTAAATTCGCTAAACTCTAAGTCATAGTCAAATAAATGGTATAAATTACACAGGTCTGCAATGGTTTTCCTCTTTGAAATCTGAGTAACATTTTCTATAGTTTCTGATGTGCTGATTACGAGAAAAATAATAAAAAAAATCCTACACGTCAGGATTTTTTGATATTGAATATGTAAGATTTTGCTTTAAAATGTCTGAGCGCCTACGTTTTAAAATTTATAAAACGTCATTAAATTACTTCAGTTTAAATTTTATTGCATTTAATTAGTGTAAGGGGACATAGAAAATCATGCAAATCAGTAATTTGGTAATTACTACATAAAAAGTATAAGTAATTCGCCTTAACCATGTTAAAAACGGGTAGTTTTGACTTAATTTTGTAATAAAATCAAAAAATTACCTAGTAGTAATATTAGATACCTATTTTTTGTAAATATTATTAGAAAAGGGTATAATAAAGATAAACCAAAGGGTTTTTGTATAAGTACCCAAACTGATTTAGAAAATTAACAGTTGTACCTTGAAACATGAACTTTAAAATGTCATTGCAAAGGTGTTTAAATTCTACGAATTGTTTTTGTAATATCTCCCGAAATTTTATGGTGATAAAACAATGAAACAGTATTACAGAGTTTGTGAAAAATATTTACAAAAGTTATTTTGGACACGTATTAAGTAACCAAGACAAAACTTCGACACCTCATAAACTTTGTTCGACTTGTTTATTACAATTTCGCAAGTGTTTAAAAGGCCAGAAAAATAGCTTCAAAATCGTTTCATCTATGCTATGAAGAGAGGCTAAAGACCATGATAATAATGGCTACTTTTCTTGTTGTGACATAACTGGATACAATTCTAAAATAAAAGGGACATAAATAAGCACTAAACATCATTTCCTAAATTCGCACATTGATTACTTCCCAGACAATTTAGGAGCCGTTAGCAAAGAACAAGGCGAAAGATTTTACCAAGATTTGAAAGAGCTTGAAGTCTGATATCGTGGAAGATGGAATACTAACATGATGGAGGACTATTGTTGTTTATTGAAGCGCGACTATCCAAACTGGAAATTTAAGCGAAAATCGCACAACCGAAGGTTCCAGGAAAAAAGAACCGGGTTCAACAAATTAAATTTACGTGTAATTTAGACTAGTAACAAGTTATTATTATATTTTAGTCGTTTTATAAGTTAAAGGTAATGTACTTTTTTAAATATATATTTTTTATGAGAAAACGTGGGTCTTTTTTTCAATTTTCTATCTGTGCCTTTTTCGAAAAATCTGGAGGTGATGGAGAAAATCTAAGTACATATTCGTAATCAGCGCACCAAAATACCCTAGAATCATCAAATTCCGGAGAGGAAGTTATGACCCTCATTTTGCAGGCCTGTGTTATTTATCGATAACGGTACCTTGTGTATGAATTATAAATGGAGCTATTTATGCTCCCATGAATAAGTTGAATCACATCAACAAGTATATTGATAGATATCCTTCTGTAATGTTCAATTAATCTGAATTGGTTTTACCCAAATGCAAAGTAATTACACAATACTTTCTTTTAAGATAATTTTATTTACAGAATAATGTGATATCTGATTAAGTAGTTTCTGTGAAGGGAATACAAAACGTAGTTATAAGTACATACCTACGACCTACGTAATTAAGAAATTACTGTGGAATTTCGACTTTTGGGTTGTGTGTGATTGCTGGCACTGCATAGCTTGCATAACCATGAATCATGTCACGTAACTGTAATAATGAAATACATAGTAAAACACATACTTAGTAGATATACTGACCGACGCGCCCGGACTTGCTCTACTCTGAAATACTGACTGTAAATCCGGTGGTCGAAATGACCGTATCGTCAGGATAGATAGTGACATGTCTTATCCTAAATTATAGTCACATCTATGAGAGTTATAGAATGTTCTATCCAACTATTTAGACTTTTTGAGTTTTCCAACAATAAGTTTTATATCGTAACATATTTTTATTTTCTACATTATTCGTAGTTTTCTACCATCTATGTAACGGAGGACATAATTGAGTTGCTTCTTTCACACTGCGTCGAACTTATAGAGTAAGAATTGGATTGTTTGCAGATTATAGTAAATCGAATTCTAAATAGTTTTTGCATCTTTTTTTTCCTTTCAATTCGGTGGCAAGGTTAGCACGTAGTAACCTTTGTTAGACAGTAAACAATGCGCTTAGTATTTTTTTATAAATTAATTAATTTTATCTATTTAGTCCCGACGGCAAAAAAGGGCAAAGTAAATTAGACCTGTCTGCCTATGACTTGTGGTTTTCATTGTTAACTAGTCAAATCGAGATTAATCACTCTTATTTTGGGGAAAACCGTCCAATTAGCGTACCATCGCAACATAAGACGTGGGATAATTAGGTACTTAATGATTAATTTTACCAAGAATCTGATTAATTTAATCAGGTTGGCTGGCGACGAAGAGAGAAAAGTTATACCACAATATCAATATAAAAAATATGTATAACCACAATGTATATTGCGGTTGTACATATTTTGTGCAAACAATTTTATACGTCTCCAAATTAAAATACTCAACTGGAGAATCCTACAAATGTGAAAAAAAAACTATTAGATATTCATTTCCTAACATTCTATTAACGAGAATACTGAAACAGCCTACCTGTTTCTCATATATTACAACCTGGCTAAAGTTGGGCAAATCAAAATTTGCACAGCACAGCTCATTCTCATCCAGTTCCACGGCCCACTTGCATTTCGAGTCGTTCTAGTAAACTTTGTGGTTACGAAGATAAAACCGGCCAAGTGCGAGTTAGGTACCAAAAAAGGATTTTTATTGTTATAACGTCAGCAGAAGTATGTAAATCATCTGCGAAAATTTCAACTGCCTAGCTATCACGGTTTAAGAGATGCCTGGTGACAGACGGAATACAGACGGACAGCGTAGTCTCAGTAATAGGGTTCCGTTTCTTGAGTAGCGGAACCCTAAAAATCTAGGGCCTGAGGATGGTGAAAGGGCGGCTCACCGTCATTACAGAAGCAGGCCCATGACGGCAGCGTGACGTAAGCAATTCACGCACGCCCCCCCAAAGACGCGGGATATCACCCGAACCACCCCCTGGGCGAGGCCGCAGTGGCGGCCATGGGACTGTTTGGAGACATCCTTCCGAGGGCTTCCCTGGGGCTCCCAACCACAGGCTGTTGGGCGTGACGTGAGGTTTTTTAGTCGGTAGGAGTCCTGCATAACATCCATGAGGATTTTCCCTCACGTTAAACAAAAAAAAAACCCTAAAAATCTACAAATATTGTGAAAACTACTCTTAGTACCGAACTACTTAGAACTTAGATAGAAGTACTTAGTACATACGATATAAAATATTTCGTTAAATGATTAGTAATGTTACATGTTTTCGACAATTCAATGAACAATATGTAAATTAATTTGTTTAAATATAAATAGCTTAATTCTTATTATACATGTTCATTGAATTTTGGAAGTTAAATTCAATTAATACATTATTTATTATAATATAAAGGGATATTCACTTCGGGAAACCACGGCCGAATGTCAGCACTGCGAGGACCGCAGCGATGACACGGCGCTCCACACGCTGGTGGAGTGCACGGCGTGGGCACAACAGCGACAGGTCCTCGTAGTGGGTCTGGGCGTGGACACTCTCTCGCTTGAGGCCATGGTGCGAGCCATGCTCTCCAGCGGGAGTAAGTGGGACTGCGCCGCCTCTTTCTGCGAGCAGGTCATGCTCGCGAAGGAGGCGGCGGGCCGGGTGCGGGAGAGAACTCTCCCACCCGAGTTCCGCAGTCGGCGCCCTGGGCGCCGCCGACGTGTCTTCGCCGAGGACTATCGGCCTCCATGACCGGGGGTCTGAGGACGGTGAGAGGGCCGCTCACCGTCCTTACAGAAGCAGGCCCATGACGGCAGCGTGACGTGAGCACTCACGCACGCCCCCCCTTAGAAGCGGGGTCACACCCGAAACCCCCCATAGACGCGGGATTGCACCCGAACCACCCCCCGGGCGAGAGGCCGCATTGGCGGCCGTAGGTCTGTTGGGAGTCACGGGACATCCTTCCTGAGGGCTTACCCGGGGCTCTCAACCATAGGCTGTTGGGCGTTACGTGAGGTTTTTTAGTCGGTAAGAGTCCGGCATAGCATCCTACGAGGATTTTCCCTCACGTTAAAAAAAAAAAAAAAAAAAAGGGATATTCACTTAGTCATACAACTGCTATTTATATTCTCGGAAATGTTTGCACAGCTGCCACTATCAATCCTTGCTTGTTTGCCTTTATTTAGATACTAGCTGATGCCCGCAGCTTCGCCCGCGTAAATTTTCACTTCCCGTGGGAACTTATTCCCGGGATAAAAAGTAGCCTATGCGTTATTCCAGACTATAGCGTATCCCTGTACCAAATTTTAGCCAGATCCGTTCAGCCGTTCGAGCGTGAAAGAGTAACAAACATCCACACTCACAAACATTCGCATTTATAATATTAGTAAGATTAGTAAGATGTTTTGTGATTGTGTTGAATATGTGTAGTTACTACCCTATTCAAGGTTCGCAGTCCTAATACGTTTTCGGCACATCGAACATGCTTGATTTTGTGTATACGCCTATAATTAATATTTCCTTGAGACTGTGGGCGTGGGTATCCATATGTGTGTGAACGACCTCAACTGCTTCTTTAGCCCTCATTTTATTGTACATTTTGCCCTAGTCTGGTCCTATGGTCTTTTTGCATTACCATGTCAGCATCCATATAGATGCAGAAGATGCAGTTGGGCTTCCTGTAATTTTCACTGTATTGCAACCACCGTGAATGTCCATACATATACAGGGTGGAATTTAAAGACGGTTGTTGGAGGGAAAGTACTCTAAATATTGATACTGGCAAGTTTTGCTGAAAGGAAACATTCCTTTATTTTCAAAAGTAAGTAAAAGTGCATTCAAAGATTCTTGAAAAATCACCTGCTTGAACCGGGAATCGAACCTGGGAGATGTGAAAAAAAATAAACCGGCCAAGTGCGAGTTGGACTCGCCCATGAAGGGTTTCGTAGCAGCAAGTAACATAATAAAAAAGTTCTTATAGTTCGTTGTAACTTTGACTGATGTTTTAACACGTTCGCAGTGGTAGTGATTTCACTACCGGAAATTGCGGTTTATGACGTATTAAAAAAAACTACCAGCTCTATCTCGTTCAAACTAATTTTCGTTGGTAGTTTTTATGGCAATGTACATCATATATTTTTTTTAGATTTATCATTCTCTTAGTTTAGAAGTTAGAGGGGGGGGACACACATTTTTCCACTTTGGAAGTGTCTCTTGCGCAAACTATTCACTTTAGAAGAAAATGATGTTAGAAACCTCCATAGCATTTTCAAAGACCTATCTATAGATACCCACACATATGGGTTAGATGAAAAAAAAAATTTGAGTTTCAGTTCTGAGTATGGGGTCCCCCAAAATTTACTGCTTTTTTTCTAGTTTTATATAAGAATCTTAATGCGGTTCACAGAATACATCTAGCTACCAAGTTTCAATAGCATAGACCTTATAGTTTCGGAGAAAAGTGGCTGTGACACACGGACGGACAGACAGACGGACAGACAGACAGACAGACAGACATGACGAATCTATAAGGGTTCCGTTTTTGCCATTTGGCTACGAAACCCTAAAAACATTCTGTATTTTATGATACCAACCGCAACAGTCTTCAATAAGGATCAATTTCTTTTAAACAACATAGTATCTTAAAATAAAGTAAGATCAAGTAAAATATGTTTTTATTGTAAAGCTTACCCACTATCTAAAGAAAAAAAACAGTGTAATTGAGAACCTACTACTTTTATTTTAAAGTGACCAGAACTAATATTCCCATTCACAGAAACTAGAACATTTATTAACCCTCTTCAAGAAAAAGGAGAAGAATCTCAATTATTCTGTTTTTTTTCTTCAGATAGTGAGGAAGCTTTACAATAAAAACCTATTTTACTTGGCCTTCCTTTGATTTAAAATACTTTGTTGTTTAGAAGAAATTGTTCCGTATTAAACACTCTTTCGGTTTGTATCATAAAATACAGGATGTTTTTTTTCACATCTCCCAGGTTCGATTCCCGGCTCAAGCAGGTGATTTTTCAAAAATCTTTAAATGCAGTTTGACTTACTTTTGAAAATAAAAGATTGTTTCCTTTCAGCAAAACTTGCCTTTATCAATATTAAGGGAACTTTACCTCCAACTACCGTCTTTAAATTCCACCCTGTATATTGTCACGCTTTTTTCACCGATATTGTAGGCAGTAACATACTTTACGCTCACAATATACCCTATTTATTTTTTAACCACGTGGAAGGTGATGAGGCGATAATTTGCCATTTTCAAGCTTCCCATAGGGCCTTTAACTTGACTTAAGTCTGCCAAAGCACGGAAACACACGTAAACGCGAATGCTACAAAGCGGTCATCCATCTCAGTACCAGCCATAGCATAAGGTCCTTAGTACAGAGATAGTTTTCAGAAAACATAGTTAGTCGGGCTACGAGGACTCGCAAACTGAATTTCGACAAATCCTTCAACGACAACATTTTACTTCGACAACATGAAACTCCGATACGACTTAATTTCGACAAAATTTTAGATCGAAACAACTTGATCCCGACACTACTCTACTCCGACAAAGTAAGAAACGCTTTGTCGGAGTACAGTAGTGTCGACATTAGGTTGTTTCGATCTAAAATATTGTTGAAATTGAGTCGTATCGGAATTTCATGTTGTCGAAGTTAAAATCTTGTCGTAGAAGGATTTGTCGAAATTCAGTTTGGGCCACGAGGGCTTCCTCAAATTGGCGTCGAATATTTTCATTACTGATTTCTTTGAGCCTATCTTAGCATTTTATCATTGTTAGGTGTATCGTTTATCATTAATCACATTCTCTGACAAACTCCAAAACTTGTCAGTTATTTCAAGTATCAAGATTGTCCTATTTAACTATTCACTTTTCTTTTTCAGAGTCCTGTACTAAAACTGAAGCTGTCACATTTAAGAAGGATGTATAAAAGAAGATTTTTACTAAGGCAAGTTGTATGTATCTGTTTTACGTATTTTTTACTTGCGATACATGCTATTTAATTCTAAATAATATTTTTTCTTTTCTATTTTTCAAATATATGTATTTATAATAATTATAATTATATTTTGAAGACCAAAATCGTGCGCGTTTTGAGAAAATATAAACAAATTGGTAGATTTGGAACTATGCTAATAATATACAAAGAATTACGTTTAATAGAAGTTGTAATAAATATATGCTGAGGTTTACCTACAGTATAAATTCAATTCCTATGTGAAAAGCGGTTCAAAACATAGATATTTTACAAGAAATAACTTCAATACTTAGTCGGGCCTTGCACAATCTGAATCTGAATACCTCTCTGAATTCATAATATTAATTCTAAAAGCCTGCATTTCTATATCTACATATGTATGTACAATGAAATTATGTTTCGTACACATTCTGATATTTTCAGACTGTAAATTTCACACATCCCTTTTAAATAGATCCCGCAAGTTTTTGTTTCGGGGGTTGGGGGTTTTCTATGTTTAATAATTTTATGTATTTAGAAATAAATAGGTATGATTATACATGGGTGTTGTCTACTTCCTATACTTACCGCAAGCGTATACTTATTAGCATAATACTAGGGGATAATTTAGGCTACTGGTACGAATACATGTCACAACAGTAATTTTTATGTGTAACAGTGACTAACAGGTGATCAATGTACACTTATCTATTATATAAAAATAAGTCGGGTTTTCCTTCCTGACGCTATAACTCCAGAACGCACGAACCGATTTCCACGGTTCTGCATTCGTTGGAAAGGTCTCGGGCTCCGTGAGGTTTATAGCAAAGAAAATCATTTTTCACGTACAGCGCCATCGCGGGCGAAGCTGCGGGCATCAGCTAGTATTATATAGAAAGAAATATTATTGTTTATTAAATTTGTAATCGATAATTCTAAAGGAAGGAACTAAACAGATTTTGAAAAAATATGTACGTCAAATTATTCTGAAGTACTTGACATACACTATGTATTTGCCTATTATCATGATGGGTAGTAACCCAAAGAAGCGAAGCAATTATCGTACACTAGCTGTCGCCCGCATTGTCGGGGCTTATCTCTCCGAGAGAGCCATAACTTACCCGAGCTGGCTAGGGCCGGGTCGGCGAG
Organism: Miltochrista miniata; assembly: GCA_933228765.1. Taxonomy (NCBI): domain Eukaryota; kingdom Metazoa; phylum Arthropoda; class Insecta; order Lepidoptera; family Erebidae; genus Miltochrista; species Miltochrista miniata. The sequence continues at coordinate 10,705,674 of OW121751.1, read as the reverse complement.
ATGTGTCGTGCGGTGTTCCACAGGGATCGGTTCTAGGGCCGCTCCTGTGGAACATCGGTTACGACTGGGTGCTGCGTGGTCCGTTGCTCAGAGGGGTCGGCGTAACGTGTTACGCCGACGACACCCTCGTTACGGCGCGGGGAGCAACGCACCGTGCCGCAGCACTTAAGGCCACGGCAGGGGTCGCTCAGGTCGTGGGTCGGATTCGGCGGCTGGGTCTCGAGGTCGCCCTTCACAAATCCGAGGCTCTGTGCTTCCACGGACCTCGGATGGGACCACCTGCGGGATCCAGCCTACAGGTAGGGGGCGTCAGCATCGGCATCGAGCCCTCGATGAAGTATCTGGGGCTCGTACTCGATGGCCGGTGGAACTTCGGACATCACTTCCGAAGTTTGGTCCCAAAACTGAGGGGAGCATCGGCCGCACTCGCGCGGCTGATGCCCAACATCAGGGGACCCAACGCTCCCTACAGGAGACTGTACCTGGGGATCGTGCGAAGCATGGCCTTGTACGGGGCTCCCGTATGGGCGGAGACCCTGACGGCCAGCAATGAGGCTAGACTGCTGAGCCCGCAGAGAGTGATGGCCGTCAGGGTGATAAGAGGATACCGCACGATCTCCGGTGAGGCGGCATGTCTCCTAGCCGGGACCCCTCCATGGGACCTGGAAGCGAGAGCCCTTGCGTCACTGTTCAGATGGCGCAAGGAGGCGCTGGAGCGGGGCCAAAGGCCTGCGTCTCGAGAAATCGAGGCCCAGCGGACCCTGCTCCACCAGGAAACCATGGAGACATGGAAGGTGCGACTTGAGCAACCAAAGGGGGGATTCGCCACAATCGCGGCCGTCAGACCGGTCATGGACGAGTGGCTGGAGAGAAGACACGGTGCTCTCTCCTACCGGTTGACACAGATACTTGCCGGGCACGGTAGCTTCGGTAGGTATCTGTGGCGAAAACACCGGGAAACCACGGCCGAGTGTCAGCACTGCGAGGACCGCAGCGATGACACGGCGCTCCACACTCTGGTGGAGTGCACGGCGTGGGCACAACAGCGCCAGGTCCTCGTAGTGGGTCTGGGCGTGGACACTCTCACGCTCGAGGCCATGGTGCGAGCCATGCTCTCCAGCGGGAGTAAGTGGGACTGCGCCGCCTCTTTCTGCGAGCAGGTCATGCTCGCGAAGGAGGCGGCGGGCCGGGTGCGGGAGAGAACTCTCCCACCCGAGTTCCGCAGTCGGCGCCCTGGGCGCCGCCGACGTGTCTTCGCCGAGGACTATCGGCCTCCATGACCGGGGGTCTGAGGACGGTGAGAGGGCCGCTCACCGTCCTTTACAGAAGCAGGCCCATGACGGCAGCGTGACGTGAACAACTCACGCACGCCCCCCCCCCCCCTTAGAAGCGGGGTCACACCCGAAACCCCCCATAGACGCGGGATTGCACCCGAACCACCCCCTGGGCGAGGCCGCAGTGGCGGCCGTAGGTCTGTTGGGAGTCACGGGACATCCTTCCTGAGGGCTTACCCGGGGCTCTCAACCATAGGCTGTAAGCGTGGCGTGAGGTTTTTTAGTCGGTAAGAGTCCGGTATAACATCCTATGAGGATTTTCCCTCACGTTAAACAAAAAAAAAAAAAGCCTTTGCACGCAGTATCGTCCGCGTAAATTTGTTCCCTTTCCCGTCCCGTGGGTACTCATTCCCGGGATAAAAAGTAGCCTATGTGTTATTACAGACTATAATGTATCCCTGTACCAATTTTCAGCAAGATCCGTTCAGCCGTTCGAGCGTGTAAGAATAACAAACATCCGCACATCTACACATCCATAGGTACTCACAAACTTTCATATTTATAATATTATATAATGGGACTGTATAAGTGAAATGGGTGAAATGGGTGTTATGGCTTTCCTAGTATTTCATACAAAGCCGCTGAATTTATAACCGAAATTCAGCGAATGTAGGATTTAGACAAAATCAATTGGTACATGGTATCTTATCTTGATTATTCGCCCGAATTTGACTCATCGAAATATATTATGTTGACATAAACACATAGGTTGGTAATAAAAAAAACTGACATTATGACTGATTTATTGACAATGCGATCGAATGCCCCCTTTTTTTATAATAAGCTCGCCAAATTGAAGCAGCCCGCCTGCTGGAAAGCCATGTCGACATAAAACTTCTGACAATACTCCTCAAGTTTGCGGCCCTATGATGTGCCTCTTTTCGCCCCGCTTAAAGAACCCAGGGTTGAAAGAGGAAGAAATCACTTGCGAAGGCAGGTCGTTCCAAGTTTTTATGGTGCGACAATGAAGCGATCTTTTGAATTACTCAGTTCTGGCAAGATTCCCTTTAGTCCTCGTTATCGGCGAATTATTGGCAATTGCACCCCGTTTTAACGATATCTAAAGGTTTCTATTGCATTGTTTCAGGGGCTAGAAGTGTATAGCGCAGAAGAGAGCTCAGTACCACACATATATTTAACGTTCCAGACTGACAGAGCGAGGGATAGAATTTACAATATATTACAGGAGTCACCCCATGTCCATTTAGAGAGTGTTCATACTGAAGAAATGACACTGCAGTGGCAAAATGGCATTGTATCAAATTATGACTATTTGATGTATTTAAATTGGTAAGTCTGAATAGTCTGGGTAGATATTTGATGTATTTGAATTGGTAAGTTTATATTTCTCCGATGAGTTTGTCATAGGTGATATTGATCACACCTGCAAATTATTATTTTGTTTACTTCTAAACAACTTTAATGGGGTAGTTATTTCTCGTGTTAAATTACACACGAAAGAAAAGAAAAGAGTTATTCAATAAACAAAAATTTTAATCAAGATTGCGGGTGATGCAACTGACCAAATATCCCGAAGAAGTGACCTTATGACTGCCAGTGGACCCCATACCACAAATCCCGGAAGAAATTGCGTCGTATTTAGATTTTTTTCTGGTCTGCACTTTGGTCTAATTTTACTTTACTAGTACGCAGGTTTAGAAAAGTACTAGATATAGAAAAATAATACCTCCCTATTACTAAAATTTGAAATTCGTTAAGCCCATATGACACACCTTTAAAGGTATTTCACAAATAGTTTTTTACATTCCTATTCAAATTTCAACAATATGTCGAGTAGAATTTCTTGGACAGTATTAAAATATTTGTAATTCGAATGAGAATAGTACCTACCTAACTAGCGTAAAATTTGAATACATTACATATTTCATCATACAGTGAATATTAAAATATGCGTCATATATAATATATCTATGACGTGACTGGATGTTATAAGATAAAATCATCACGATGTACAAAGTAAAGATAATGTATTGATAAAACTGGGATTAGAGAGGCAACGAATAATTTAGATAGGTTGGTAGGTGGGTAAAGCCTTTATCTTTTTTAGTAAAACTATACTTCCGACATTGTGTAAAATCAAATAAATAACTGAATACTATAAAATTTATAGTATGTAGGAAGTACGGTTCAGTTTTGGTTGGATCAACTCTGGCATAACCACTTCGGCGATTAAAATATTTAAGAAAACATACTCTAGATAATTAAAACAATTTAATCGGGCAGTTTTCAGTACATTAAGTTACTTCACTACTGCGGTTAATCGTGTGGCAGTGTAAAACCACTGCGTTACGTTTACGTGTAAAAATGCTATACCGGACTTCTACCGACTGAACCACACATTGCCTTTCCATCTGCCTATGGTCGGAACTCCCGGGCGACGAGGGCGTTCGTAAGGATATCCTCAAAGTTCCCGAGACAGACTTTGACCACGACCGTGGACTCACCCGAGGATTTGGGCTTTATCTAACGTCGCTTGATTCGGGTGTTATCCCGGAGTTGTTATGTGTGTCAGTGGTTTCAAACATTGAATGGGCTCGGACCCATCAAACAAAACTTTCGTAGAGCCCTATCTCTTGGCTGTGTCAGCTGGTAGCCGGTTTTTGGCTCCAGTCCGTTGCGGTTGACGTTTCGTTTTAAATTTCACGGCCCAGTCCATATTTGCTCGCTATCCACTGGTGGATCTTCACATTGTTTGGGAAATGCTGCTGTATGTGTATAGGGTAAAGTAAAAGTAAAATGTTCTCCCAGATATGATATATGATGACTTGACTAAGAGATCATTGGGTCATACAGTGGTATTAACAAGAGAATGCTCTATACAAGGCGTTGAAATATTTTTAGCAACAGTTCTAAAAACATGACGTCATTATTGTTACAAATATAAGGAACGAGGATATTTATAATGTTTGTGGCTAAACGAGGAAAACGGTGCTCCATTGATTAATAAGTACATTGATACTCGGTTTGTTACACAATGTCGACGTGTTCATGGAAATGGAGCAAAATAAACAAATTATAAAACAATTTAGCCGGTCTAAAATGTAGAGCGATAGTCGACACTGCGACTAATTCTTTACCTCACTGCATATGCTGCAAAACAATGTTGTAAGTGATGACATGTGAAGTCTCGTACTAAAATAACGCCAAAAATAATGTTTGTTGTATGGGAGCCCTTAATTTTTTTCTGTTTTAATATTTGTCGCTTAAGTGGCAACAAAAATACATTATCTGTCAAATTTTCAAGTGTAGCTGTGGCTCATCAGCTACAGCCTGGTGACAAACAGACGACAGCGGGGTCTCCATAATGACGTCCCGTTTTACCCTTTGGGTACGAAACCCTAAAAAGATGCCTCGACTGCCTCGATAGGATAGTCGGAAGCGGTTTACTAAGTTGCATAATAATTATAAACAGGCAACTCTTTACTATTAGTTACCACATTGTACAGAGAATACAGTTTTGTTTTAGTAAAATATTTGCGTAAATTATATTAAAACTAATATTATAATTATATCTAACTCATTGTTTAGCGATATTATTGTGATAGACTCAGTACTATCCTAATGCAAAGAGGAATGCAGGGTCCTAATAATATATTTGAAAGCCCCAATCCTGTTCACTGGAGTAGCGACCACGCACCTTCTTCAGTGGGGGAGTTGTACTACTCTGGTTAATTCCGGTCAAGGCTGGAGCCAACAGTACCCACTAGGCCACTGTCACGCGTCGCTTCGTTGGCTGGCGAGGTGAAAGCTGCATACGACGGGAGCGTCTTCCTTGGAAGGTGCTAGCCAGAAACCCTCAAATCGATCTTGACCGAGGGCGTGAGGGTTATTACCATAATTAAGGGGCAAACTTGGTCCTTCAGGTTCTTATGGGGCTCTGGGTGGCGCCCATTCACCCTTCCCCGCCGCGCCAAAGGCGAACCCCAACGCAGTTTCAGTAATGAACGTCCAAAGTTAACCTAAAGAGAGTCTTCAAGAATCCCAAACTGTGTTCAGAAAAGCTGATGCAGGGAATTAATTCCACAATTCAAGCGTGCGCAAAAGAAATCCCTATTGCTCGCCATAGATAGGGTGTTCATCTTCACATTTAGTGTTTTTTTATATACCACTAAGATGGCAGACAAGCATACGGCCCCTCAGAAGGACTGGTGGTTACCACAGCCTATGAACGTTTGCAACGCCAGACCATATTTTAGGTAACCGAATTGCAGCTAACGCACACATTGATACAGTGTGCCCCAGCAATCTGGCCTGTTCTGGAAAAGAAATATATCTTCGAGAGCATGTCGAATACCATAACAATCGTCAAGTGTGTACCTAAGTTAAAATCTCGTCCTTCGCTTAACATATGTATAGCTCAGCATAGGTTCTTCTAAACATCATAATTCCGGTAAAACATGCCTAATGAAAATTTTATTTTTAGCCTTGCAGACAGGAGCAAAAACGATCTCACCCAGTATCCAGTCTTCCCGTGGGTCGTAGCAGACTACACTTCCGAAACGTTAGACTTAAACAAACCAGAGACCTTCAGAGACTTGTCCAAACCAATGGGTGCCCTAAACCCGGATAGATTGGAGAGATTGAAGGAAAGGTATCACGAGATGAGTGATCCTAAATTCCTCTATGGTTCACATTATTCGGCGCCAGGGCTTGTATTATTTTATTTAGTAAGTATTATTTAAATTGAATATTTTAAGTAACCTTCGTTACGTAATAGTTGATGACTATGTAAAATTATCTATACATACAAATAAATAAAATTGGAGTGTCTGTTTGTAATATTATAATAACCGCTTTCTACTACATGCATATATACGGTACACATACCAAAATATATATTTCTAAAATTTTTGTCTGTCTGTCTGTCTGTTCGTTCCGGCTAATCGCTGGAACGGCTGGACCGATTTGGACGGGACTTTCACTGGCAGATAGCTTATGTAATAAGGAGTAATTTAGGCTACTTTTTTTATTACATTCCACGCGGACGAAGTCGCGGGCACAGCTAGTTCGATATAAATTTAAAGTTATGTTCGTGGCCCCGCCCCGGACTCAGTTTCCCGGTTGCCAGTAAAATGGTAGTAGTAAGGCCATGTTGAAGGGCCTTTATGGGCGGGGGGTGTGGCGAGCGTGAAACCCTCACGTCACGCTGTCGTCTAGGGCCTGCTTCTGTAAGAACGGTGATCATCCCTCCCACCGTCCTCAGGTCCCCGGTCATGGAGGCTGATAGTCTAGTCTGGGCGAAGACACGTCGGTGGCACCCCCGCCGTAGTCTGCTCAGCTCTGGTGGGAGAGTTCTCTCCCGCTCCCTCCCCGCCGTCCCTTTCACGAGCATGACCTGTTCGCAGAAAGCGGCAGCGGAGTCAGTACAGATAGCCTAGATTACGACATAGCCAATGTTGTGATCCAGGATTTTTATCCCAAGAATAAATATTTACGTGGGAAATAGTTACGGGCAAAATACGTCACGCAGGTGAAGCCGCCAGCATTAACTAGTAAATAATATTATGCTTTAAATACATAAGTGAATAAACCCCTTTGCTAGATTAATGGCAATATATAACGCATGTAATTTTGCAGTGAACAAAAGTGTAGGCGCTTCTAGTTAACATGACTGCACGTTTTGGCAGTCCCTGGTCGAACCGGAGCTAATATTCTGCAACTTTTGTTATAAAACTGATATATCTAATAATAAAGTACCTATAAGTACTTATATAAGTTTAGAGATCGTTTGGTGGAACGCTCCAATCTCAGAAAATACTGGTTCGAATTGAAAAATTCCATGTTGGAAAGACCATTTATTATTGAAGCGCATAAAATTTAATTATGCTAATTCAAAGCAGGGTTGGCACGATTAAATCATTTTGATTTAAATCATGATTTAAATCGCGATTTAAATCAAATTATTTTTTCAATAAAAATCAATGATTTAATCAAAAATGTTTAATTTCACTTTCTTTCACAGAAATCAACATAAAAAAACAAATTATAATTAAGGCTAAAGACTAGGGTCGTTTAAGTCTGAAAAATATCATTATTATAATATTTAAATAAAAAAACTAGTTTTCCAGCCTTTTCAATTCCCAGTCGGTTTCTTAATTTACTCTGAACAATTCCGAAGGTGGAAAACACTCTTTCCACAGCAGCTGAAGAAGCTATCGCCCCAAACAATTGCTTCACCACAGGAAAAATTTTTGCCTGTTCCTCTTCACTAAATATATTTTTCTGTGACATCCACCACTCTAGTGGTGTCACATTTTTAATTATTTCTTCTGCGAACATCATGCTTTTGAATGGTTTTGATTTTGACTTAAGTTTTACTATCAATGGTAGCAAAACTGAACCATCATAGTGATTTCGTGCTTCCTCCAACGCACTTTCTTCTTCTTCATCTGTCAGTGTGACTTCTGTTTGGGTTGGGTCTAATAAAAATGCCAAAAAGTGACTGGGGGTCATTGCTTGCTTATACCTCTTTTGAAACTTCGACACATGGCTAATATTTAAATCAGTTTCCTCAAATTTATCTTCAAGTTTCTTCAAGCCATTACAGCAGTAGACAGATTTGCATTATTTCTTTGTAAAGTATCCAATGTAACAGATTTTGGCTTCAAAATTATTAAATAATCTTCCACAGACCTCTTTACGACCATGTTTTCAACTTTTGCTCTAATAACAGAATCTATGATGTCCCTGTTCTCTTCACATACTTTTAGTAACTTTTGGACAAAAGGGAAATCCCCGCGCTGTGTCCGCGCAATCCCTTGAGGGTGCGTTCCGTTTTGCGCAGAAAAATAGTTTAATTAAATAATAAAATGAAAAAATCAAAAAAATCGTGATTAATTAGGATTTTTTCAAAAAATCATGCTTTATTCGATTTTTTCAAAAAATCATGATTTTTTCCAACCCTGATTCAAAGTCGTTCGTTCGTTTTCAAACTACTAATTTGGCAATTTAGTAGGAAACCAAAGTGTTAGTGCCTAATATTCATCAAAATAAGGAAATGTCAAATGTATTAACATATTTATTTTAATTCAAGATATGATAAAGATCTTGAAAATCTAAAGGAAAATATGATTGCAGCATTAGTATACAATATAATATATATAATTTTAATATGAGTAAAATTTTACATTTTAAGCGCAACTAAGTAATAGATCACCACTTTATTAATTAATTAATTTTTATTATTGTTTAAATTCATTTTAAAATGTAAAAACATAGGGAAATATATTTTGTTAATCTAGCTCGCCAAAATGATCCGTCGCCTGTTGGTAAGCCATGGTGTCATCTAGCGAAATGAGACTATTGCCAATAGTCCTTAAGCCTATTATTGGCAGTGGCCCTCAAGTTGGAAGCCAGCTTGAAGAACCTTGGATTGAAGGAAACACGAGCACTGACAGAGCGTTCCCACGGGGTATACTACATTAATACGAAAAACTTAATTCCGAAAGTCACAATCACGAATTTCATAATTCCGAATTTCATAAGTCCGAATGATTCGAAATCCCGAAGGTCAAAAATCCGAGGTTTCATAAATCCTTTTTATTAAAAGTCATAATTTTAAAATTCCGAATGTTTACAATTCCGACTGTCAGAATGCCGAATTTCAAGAAACCGAACCGTTGAATTCCGAATCATTAAAAATTCGCCATATTATAAATACGAACTCCGATTATCAAAAATCCGAAATATCATAAATACGAAGGGTGAATGTCGTTTCCACCCGTTCCTGTTTTAACCCGAAAACTTCAAGTCTAACTACCGAAAATATTATTTCCAAGTGAGTGGAAGGCAAACGACAAAACAAAAAAAAATAACCACGAAGGCTAAGGCGGGAGCTCCGCTCCGCTTCGCTCCCGCCTTAGCCTTCTAACCTAACCTATCCGAGTCGGGGTACTCTGAGTCGGGGTGTTAACCATTCATTTATTATGGTTAACACCTCAACTCGGATAGGTTCGGTTAAAAGGCTAAGGCGAAAGCGAAGCGGAGCTGAGCTCCAGCCTTAGCCATCGTGGTTTTTTTTTGTTCTGTCGTTTGCCTTCCACTCACTTGGAAATAATATCTTCGGTAGTAAGACTTGACCGTACTTTATTAAAAAAACTTTAACAGTGAATTTTCGGATATTTGAAATTCTGAATAATGTTTTTCGGGAAAATAACAGTCCGGTCTTTTGATTATTCGTACTAATGAAATTAGGAAAAATAAAAATTCGGACTTATGACTTTCGGATAAATGAATATCGTCCTTTTGAATATTCGGAGCTTTGTTTCTTAGGAATTATAATCTTCGGAATATTGAAATTCGGAAAAACATATTTCGGAATTTTTGGGTGTTCCCGTTCCCACGATCATTTGGATCGCTCTGATCTGGCGAGTTTCTGTCAACTGAATGAGAGTGACACTTCCCCTTGTTTTCCTGTGTACCCTTGGCTCGGCCTAGCACGCGTTGCTCGGGATCGGAAAGGAGAGGGATTGAGATGAACTCTTCTGAGCGAGCCATGATAGATACCTGTTTACGGAATTTACATAATAGCTGGAAGGGGGAGCGGGTTTCCCCGTAGTGGTGCCCTTGAAAATGACACTTCCACACCATATCATCTCTGGCTTTCTCCCGCTATTCGACCAAGTAAGGCAAGCCAGAGTTGCGATTTGCTGTACACCCAGAAGTAGAGCATTACTCCCCATTAACCCATTAAATGCTAACTGCTCGAGAAGGGCAACAAAACTCTGAGGAATCGAGACCGATGTGTAACCACGCACGTTCAGCCTGCCACAAGCTACCCTGCGGATTTGTGCTTTTTTACTAACTAGTGAGATATTTTTTTATTGATCTCAGAAAGTAGACCGCTCAGAAAGCAAAACTATTGTTCTCTCATAGGGTTGCGTTATTCCCATAAATAAATAAATGGTTTAAAAAACCCTAGAAAAATACGCTTTTATAATGCACGAAAAAACCCAAAAATAAATTATGGATCGTTCAAGTTGCCTCTATTTCTGGGCTGAAGTGTAAACTATGTGCTTTTAGTTATAATATTTGATTATAAAAGCGTGGGGCGCTGGAACAGGAAAGACATTCCTGGCGGAAGCTGCATGATGCCTTGTCAGATTAAGGCTAAGGTCACATTTATAAAAGCGTGTTTTTCTCGTGATTTAAACTATTAATTTACGCTGTCACGCTTTTATATATCTATTGTGACTTTTACTATTATTAATATCATTTTAAATTTCGGAAATGTATTAACGATGATAGGCTTTAATTGAAATACATAACATACTTACTTGAAAAGTAAAGTAGTTAATCACGCCAACCAAAGTGCAAACCAAAAATCAACGGTAACCAAAGATATCTCGTTCTCGAACAAGAACTCTACATTCTGCCACTGTTAACGTATTCCCTTCATGTATCTACTTAATTGCCTGAGAGAAAAGGCGTTCCCTTTGGCAGCATAAACGTTATGCTCTTGTGCGACCTCATGCAGCTTTCGTCAGGATTTTTATTATATAATGATTAGTATTAATAGGAATATGCTTACAAAAAAGTCTTTCTTGTTCTAGCACCCCACGCTTTTATAATCAAATATTATAACTAAAAGCACATACACTCGAGAGCAATGAATCCGGGTCACTTAAAGAATGTTAAAAATCTCGGAAACTAAAAATGATAGGTTAATGCAATAAATTGTATTTAATAGACAATGTAATACTCCTTAAATGAAAGTAAAAAAAATATGAGTCACCATACATTTTATTAACACAAAATTACATAAAGAAAAAACTGCTGATCTCTCCTTAAAACAAAAATAGGAAACATGAAATTTTTGAACTTTATTACGATTTTCTTGAATTTTAATACTTCGTATTGCCTCCTCGTGCTTCCATTACTGCGTTTACGCGGTTTGGCATGCTGTACACCAAGTTCCTTATACGATTTTGGGGAATATTCTCCCATTCCTCTGTGAGAGCAATTTTGAGCTCACGAAGCGTGATTGGGGGAGGGTTTCGTTGTTTTACGCATCTGCCTAGCTCGTCCCAAGCATGCTCGATCGGGTTGATATCCGGGCTGCGCGCTGGCCACTCCATACGAGTAATGTTCATCTCTTGAAGGTTGTTCGATAGCTCAGTGTAGTTAGTGGACTGTCTTTCTGGTAGTTCCTGCAGGCACATAAGACGACACAAGAAGTTCGGAAATCGGACCGCCACCAAGAATGATTCGCCACTTACCTTGATTCTTTCCCGGTCTTCCTGAGGTTGCTCCGAGGCCTTGATATTCCCTTGAGGTTGTTTTCGAGTTGCCGTGTCGACCGAGGCGCTGACGTGTGGATGGGTTGCCGGCAATCCACCACAGGCGCACACACAATATGTTCGAACCGCGTCCGAGATTTGACTGGTCGGTCGATGCGAAACCGCCGCCCGCCCGGCAGGAAGCGGGGGGCGGGGGATAGCCAGCCAAGTGGCGAGTTCTCCCGATAGCCGACCGTGTCGCCGAAACATCCTGCCGCCTAACCAAGGTTCTGCCTTGGTTACCCACTAAACCACCGAAGGCAATCCACAAAGCTTAGAGACAGGTCGTAAGATGTTCCCTTGCTGAGTCCTGACCTCTACAACTCTGACAATTCCGTCCCTACCCGGAAGTAACCTAACGATCCGACCGCGTTTCCATTGGAGAGGGGGTAAATTATCCTCCTTTATCAATATCAGGTCATCGACCTTGGGAGCCTCGTTATGAGAAGTCCACTTATGCCTTTGTTGGAGTGTGTGAAGATATTCACATCTCCACCGAGACCAGAAATGCTGGGATATCTTTTGAATAAGTTGGTACCGAGACAACCGGTGCTCCGGAGTTTCCGTGTAGGGATACTCAGGAAGTGCAACGAGAGGTTGCCCTATTAGGAAATGACCGGGGTCAATACATCAAGGTCTTCCGAGTCCGTACTAAGGGGGCAAAGCGGCCGAGAATTCATTACCGCTTCTACCTTGGTAAAAAAGGTGGTCAGCTCTTCGAAAGTGAGCTTGGCTTCTCCGAGAACCCGTTTCGCATGTGTCTTGGCACCCTTCACTGCCGACTCGAATATCCCACCGCTTGAAGGGTTTGAAGGGCAATTGAAGAGCCAAGTTATGTTTTGAGCCGTCAGCTTCCGATCAATATCCTGGTGATGGTTCCGTAAGAATATGTATAACTCCTTTAAATATTTATCGGTTCCCGTGAAGTTTGTACCGCAGTCTGATCGGATCAAGGACGGTACACCTCTCCTAGATACGAACCTAGTCAAGGCTGCCACGAAGGCTTCAACTGATAAGTTTGATACAATTTCTAGATGTACCGCCTTAACCGACAAGCAAATGAAAACGCATAAGTAACACTTTTGAACCCTTGCATTACGCAACGAGCTCGTTTTAACGTAAAAAGGTCCAGCGAAATCCGTGCCGACCCCGACGAAAGGTCTGACTCCGGTAACACGATCGGCAGGCAAATCCGCCATATATGGCTGTTTAGGCCGAGCCCGGTGTCGAAAACATTGAACGCATTTAAACGTTATGTGTCGCGTGACACGCCGCGCCGAGATAATCCAGTAGCGTCGTGAGAGAATCGCACTCAACGCGTTAGCTCCGACGTGACAGTAGACCTTATGATAATGATTGACTAGCAAGTCTGTGAAACTACCCCTCGCCGGTATTAATATAGGGTGCCGTGACTCATATGGAAGGGTAGAGGCGCCGATTCTGCCGCCGACACGAATAATATCATCCCTGTCCAAAAATAAATTCAACCGTCGCAATGAATTTTTAATTTCAGTACCCGTTCGAAGGTTTGTCAATTCATCGGAGAAATTTTTTGACTGCACAATACGAATTAAGCACAGATTGGCGAGTCTACGTTCCGACACCGTTAAACTACCGTAAACCTTCTCAGAGTTAATTTTTGAATTGTTTTTAAAGCGTAGTAAGTATGTAACGGGTGTTTTTTTTAGAGGTATAGAACTTTAAGTTGGCCTAGCTGTTTTAACCGGCGGTATTTTTGTCAGCTGTAAAGTGATTTATGTTTAGTATGGTTTGGCATTTTAACATAAATAGACTGAAGCCTGAACAATGCTTCCAAATTGTGCAAATTTATTCTGAAAATCATGGTTCTGTCCGAAATGCGTATCGTGATTTTCATAAGCGAATTTTCTTTAGCGGTGCAGCTCACTTTTGGTTGAATGGATACATCAATAAACAAAACTGCCATATTTGGGGTGATGATGATCCTCAAGTGTATGTTGAGACACCGTTACATCCAGTAAAACTGACTGTGTGGTGTGCTTTATAGGCTGGTGGAATAATTGGTCCGTACTTCTTTAGAAACGATGCTGACCAGAATGTTACAGTCAATCGTGACTGCTATAGAGCGAAGATTACTGACTTTTTCGTTCATCAATTGAACAACCATGATGTGCAGGAGTAGTGGTTTCAACAAGACGGCGCAACATGTTACATAGCTCGTGCCACAATTGATTTATTGAAGGAAACGTTTGGTTAGCGCATAGTTTCACGTTTTGGACACGTGGATTGGCCTCCAGAGTCGTGCGATTTTACGCCACTTGACTATTTTCTGTGGAGATATGTGAAGTCGCTCGTCTACGCCGATAAGCCCGAAACGATTGACCACTTGGAGGATAACATTCGGCGCGATATTGTCGCTATACGGCCACAAATGTTGGGAAAGTCATCGAAAATTGGACCTCTAGATTAGACTACGTCCGAGCCAGCCATGGCGGTTATATGCCAGAAATAATATTTAAATTATAATGCCAGAAGATTTCCTTTCGAATAAAGTCATTTCCATATCAATAAAAACAATCACTTTCGTTTTATTCCATTTCAAAGTTCTATACCTCGAAAAAAAACACCCTTTAGTAACGTTTAGCAACTTTTCATATGAACTAAAACGATCTAATAAATTAAAATCCGATATCAATTCGTTTACGTTAGCAACCCTAACGGCCGGCCTCAGGCCAGGTAACAAATCTGGCGGGAACTCTGGGCCCCCGGACGGCCACGTATGGGGCGGCCGCTCCAGCCAACTCGATCCCCACCACAAGGGATGGTTCAAGAGTTCTGCCGCCGAGCAACCGCGTGACGCAACGTCCGCACAATTCATCTCGCCGGGTACGTGACGCCAGTCGATGTTGGTCTTAGAGGTTATTATATCCGAAACCCGGTTTCCTTCAAAGACTTGTAATTTATGAGGTGGTGTCCGTAACCACGCCAAAACGATAGTGCTGTCGCACCAGCCTACAATTTGGTCTAACCGAACCTTATCCTCCATTGACTCGACCGTGTGATTAACCAACGTTGACAGCAACTTAGCACCATTCAACTCCAGTTTCGGTATGGTTAACTTAACCCTTAATGGCGTTATACGTGACTTAGCAATAAGTAGGCGTACGTGAGTCCGTCCGTCTGCGCCCTCCGCGCGCAAGTAGACTGCTGCAGCGTAACCGACGCTGGAGCCATCACAAAACCCGTGAAGAGTATATTTAGTCGGTCCTTCCAACTTGACACACCGGGGAATGGAGATACGTTGCAGATGCGGTAAGTCAGAGATGATATCCCTCCATTGTCGCACTAAATCTATGGGGGCCGGGGCATCCCAAGCTACCCCCTTTGAGTTATCAGAAGTCGCCAATAGGGACTGTAATAAAAGTTTTATTTTAAAAACTACTGGACAGATCCACCCAAGTGAGTCGTAAAGTCTAGCCACTATTGACAGAATACTACGACGTGTGACGTCACTATCTGTGGGCAGATTTACATGGTAAGTGAAATTGTCACATTTGGGGTCCCACTGAATGCCTAAAATCTTGACAAAACCCGTTCCATCCGAATCGCGATCATCGAAACGCCGCGGTGACTCCAAGTGTTCCGTGGGTAAGTCATTCAGTAATGCTGGCATATTACTGGACCATTTCCGTAACTCATAGCCGGCCGAATTCATCAATGAGATTAACTCATCGCGAAGCTCACGCGCCTCAATCAGCGAGTCTGCGCCGCCATTCAAATCGTCAACGTATGTGTTGTCTATGAGTAACTTAGCGGCACGGGTTTTATCAACCTCATCCCGGGCGAGCTGGTGTAAGCAGCGTATGGCTATGAAAGAGCTCGACTTCAAACCGTATGTATTTGTGTTTAACTGATAGGTAAGTAGGGGCTCCGTGGGCGACGCTCGCCAGAGAATCAACTGATATCTCCGATCGTCCGGGTGAATCCACGTCTGCCTAAACATCATTTTAATATCCGTAGTAAATACAATTTGTGGAACCCTAAATTTCATTATAATATTAGTGATATCGTTTTGCAATCGTTCTCCCGAAAACAGACAGTCGTTTAATGACACTCCCGAACTTGTTTTCTGACTGCCATTGAATACAACGCGAATTTTATTTACATCGCCCGATTTTTTAAATACTCCGTGATGTGGGAGAAAGTAATGTTCTTGCCCCGAATTAATATCAAATTGCGATACACTCATGTGTCCCAGCCTAATATATTCATTAATAAATTCAATGTATTTCTCCCGAAATTCCGGATTCCGTTGCATCCGCCTCTCAAGCGACATAAATTGCTTATAAGCGGGCTGGCGTGAGTCTCCTAATAGACGTCTATCACCTGCCGAGATAAGAGGTAAGCGCGAGATATATTTACCGTCCGGGCCTCGCGATACCGTTGAAACAAATAATTGTTCGCATTCCAAGTCCTCGGGACTTTTAATTTTATTAAGAGGGGGTTCCTCAGATCGCCAAAACCTTTCCACCGTTTCCTTGAGTGTCAACTGGTTAACCGACGATTCGGCCAGCTCCCGCGTCTCCGGCGAAACTGGTCCGAATACCGCGAAATTAAATACCGTGCCCAACGCGTAGGGCCCACCCTGACACAAGGTAATCTTTTCCCCATTTAAGATTTGACCGAGTATATCACATCCAAAAATTACGTCTATCTCTGAAGAATTCAATGAGCCGTTGTCTGCGAGTTTCAACTCTTTAAAAACCAAATTCGTTCTGTTAACCGAATAAGACGTAAGCCTTCTTAAAACTGCCGCCGTTACCGCTAGTACTGGGTGTTCTGAATGTTCTGGTCTGAAATATATAACAACAACGTGTTGATATGTATTGGCTTGAATGCCACCGATACCCGTGATTTGTACATTACTATAAGACCGTTTCAATCCGAGGGTAGATACCAAATCCCCCTTTATTACCGACATTTGAGCCCCTAAATCTAAGAGAGCCCGTGCTTTAACGAATTCACCATTTTTATTCTTAATTTCAATAATAGCTGTGGGTAGAACAACATTATACGGGTTTCGATGCAAAGACGTTGAAGATGAGTCATCATGTAACCTTAATTGCTATGCTGAATATTGCTTTTGAGAATTATTACGTGACTGACCGCGCGATTCGTGCGATTCCCGCCGTTCGCATGCCTGATAGCCGTTGCGCGAGCTGACCTGAACCACACGCTCAGCTGATGAGCGCGACGGTACCTCTCTTCTTTCGCGAGGAGAGGCCGTGCGCGTGCGACGACGCGGACGGTGGCTGCGGTAGCCAGGTCCCTCCGAAGGCGAGCTAGCGCGAGACGCAGTATAGTTGTGCATGCATATTAAGTCGTTGTGACCCCGATGGCCACAGCGTTTACATGCTGTCTTTTTATCGCACGTAGATGCCGAATGCTTACCAAAACATTTAAAGCATAAATTTTCAGCTCGCACCCAGTCTTTACGCTGACCCGCGGTTAATTTTTTAAATTTAAAACACTCCGAAATCATGTGACCGCTTATTTCACAGTATAAACAGCGCCTAGCGATTATTCGTTCATTCCTGTAAGATTCACTTTCGTTTCCGATGATGTGTATGGTGCGGCGGGTACGATTGTCCTTCAAGGTCGCGCCGTCAGCTGTTGTCGAGTCTATAAGCCGACATTCATTTTGCAAAAACTCCACAAGTTGATTGAATGTGGGTAGGGTGATTATATTTCCGCCGTACTTCTGTTCAAACCGAGTTTTAACGTCTAACGGAATTTTATTTAAGCTAATGAATAATAAAATATAAGACCATTGATCTATAGGAAGGCCTACATTATTCAAGGCGCGCGTGGACTCCAACAGTGGGTTTAGAATTTTAGAACGCAGATCATAGGGTTTATTTAATGTAGGTAGCTGTAGGATTCTAGAAATGTGACTATCTGCTAGCATTCTGATATTTTCATATCTACCCTTAAGAATTTCTAAGCCTATGTCTAGGGATTCGTCTACCATAGGTAAATGCCGTATTAAGGTATGCGGCTCATTTAACACATGAGAAACTAAGTAATGAAATTTTTCCGTCTTTGATATATCTTTCCGTGTTAGTACCAACGAACTGACGGCTTATAAAACTTGTCCACTGAAAAACGTCACCATCAAATTTGCATAAATCGATTCTGGGAAGTCTTGCCGTATTTGAACTCTCGGACGGTCTGTGAACCCCGTCCAAACCCGGGTAAGCCGACGAGACCGCTTCCAGCTGATTATAAGCTAACTCCGCCTCATTATAATCAGCCGTATAGATTTTAATCATTTCCGAATCTACCGTATTATCCAGCAATAACTCATACTGTTCCGACAAAAGTGCGTATCGTTCATCGAGTTTACGTAATCTCGCCGAAATAACTGCATTGGTTTGAGTTTTTCCCGCGATCATTTCTAACGTGCTTCTAAGCCATTCGACTTGAATTTTAAATTTAGTTGATGATACCTTAGCCATTTTAAATCGTTAAGACTCCAAATCGTGATGCACCCACCCCCGGGTAAGAGAAAAAAAATATATAACGGAACCCTACAATAAATCAAATAAATTGTTCTAATAACTGAGGATAATTTCACAAATATCGCATACCGCACAATATAATACAATAACCGAACCGCAAATGACAAACAAACTTAACGACTTTAATTTGAATTGTATCCGACCGAATCGAGACTTGTGTCAGAGCTGTAAGTGGCGGTTAGGAATTTCAATTTTTTAATCTACAACCGACTTATGATTTGAAAAAATACCAACAAATATACCGAAATCCGGCTGAAATCCGCTCGAATGGACCATAAATATGTTCGATAGCTCAGTGTAGTTAGTGGACTGTCTTTCTGGTAGTTCCTGCAGGCACATAAGACGACACAAGAAGTTCGGAAATCGGACCGCCACCAAGAATGATTCGCCACTTACCTTGATTCTTTCCCGGTCTTCCTGAGGTTGCTCCGAGGCCTTGATATTCCCTTGAGGTTGTTTTCGAGTTGCCGTGTCGACCGAGGCGCTGACGTGTGGATGGGTTGCCGGCAATCCACCACAGGCGCACACACAATATGTTCGAACCGCGTCCGAGATTTGACTGGTCGGTCGATGCGAAACCGCCGCCCGCCCGGCAGGAAGCGGGGGGCGGGGGATAGCCAGCCAAGTGGCGAGTTCTCCCGATAGCCGACCGTGTCGCCGAAACAAAGGTATAGTCATCTCGGTGTAGCATGGTGCGTATGACAGTTGTCGATCGCGTTTCGTTTCACTCTTGAAAGTTGCCGTGAATAACAATTATGAACTTAGTATTTCAGCTACATCGCATTCATAATATATTAAATCGTTAATCACTGTTGTATATAAAATTAAACTCAACCAGAATATTGTAGTCTACAAATAAAATGAATTTCGAAGAAAAATTTAACAAATTGTTGAGTATAACGTAACACCAAAGATGTCTTTAGTGATGGGATTAAATACATCTACGATGGATAGTCGATGTTTTGATAAAACAAAACGCATATTGTCCGTAGTTCCAACTTTTATTGTAAAATGTATATTATTGAGTTATTATTTATTATATAAAAATAAGTCGGGTTTTCCTTCCTGACGCTATAACTCCAGAACGCACAAACCGATTTCTACGGTTTTGCATTCGTTGGAAAGGTCTCGGGCTCCGTGAGGTTTATAGCAAAGAAAATTCAGGGAAAACCGCCATCGCGGGCGAAGCTGCGGGCATCAGCTAGTTATTAATATTTTTCCTCTTCTCGGTTACATTCTTTTTTTTCTTGCGGAGTTACCCGGTCTTTTGATAGGCTGTACCTTATGAACGGTGATAGCTAGAGAGACGAAATTTTCACAGATTATGTGTTTTTGTTACCGCTATAAAAACAAATACTAAAAACAAAAAAATATAATATTTAAGGGGGCTCCCATACAACAAAAGTATTTTTTGTCGTTTTTCGGTACGGAGACCTCTGCTCACTTGGCCGGTTTTTTAAGCTGTTTAGTTAATTCAAAAATTAATATAGCAATAATTTTCATAACAATAACAAACAGAACGTGATTTATCTCGTTTATCGTAGGATTCTAAACATGAATTGCATATCGACACATCCCTAGTAATGTGGTACTGATAGATATCAACGTCATACTGCCAACTGTCATACGCACCTTGTTACAGCGAGGCGACTATAGTCATTCACAATCTGACGACAGATGACAGCCTCTGTGGCGCAGTCGGTAGTGATACCGCCTGCGGCGCTGGAGGTCGTGGGTTCGATTCCCACCGGAGACAAATATTTGTGTGACCCATAAATGTTTGTCTCAAGAGTCTGGGTGTTTCTATGTATAATATGTATGTATTTAAAAAGTATATAAGTATTAATATCCGTGGTCTGATACCCATAACACAAGCAGGTTATTCCTAGCTTACTTTGGGATCAGATAGCGTTGTGTGAGATGTCCGTGAGTGAGTATTTATTTTATTAATAAAAAAAAAAAAAAAAAAAAAAAAAAAAAATTATTTAAAAAAAAAAAAAAAATCCTACCTGTATGAGGTCGGGCATTGTCATGCATAAATATAGCATCCTCACCTAAATTGACCATAAATGGACCAACGTGATCATTGAGGATTTCTTCCACATATCTTACGCTAGTTAAAGAGCCGTTTTCTATGATCACCAGCTCTGTGCGACTTTCAGAAGAAATTCCGGCCCACACAAGTACAGACCCACCACCGTAGGCTACTTTTTCTTCGATGCATGCTTGCTTGAATCTTTCCCCTGGTCTTCGATACACTCTGTGTCTTCCATCGTGCTTGTAGAGCATAAATTTTGATTCGTCGGAGAACATAACTTTTGACCAATCTTCAATACTCCAATTTACGTGGCTCTGGGCATACCTTAGTCTCGAAATACGATGCCCACGCTCCAGTTTAGGGCCGTTTGCAGGTCTAAGGGGTTTTAAGTTAGATTCAGCAAGCCGACGTCTTACTGTCCATGCACTTGGGTTACTTCCTCCGAGGCGTCGAAACTGATTGGTGAGTTCAGTTCCTGTGAGAAAGCGATTTCGAAGCATGGTGTTCACCAAGTATCGGTCTTCTCGTGCTGTGGTACACCTGGTTCTGCCCGTTCCTGGTCTGCGTAGGTTAGAACCAGTTTCTTCGTAACGTCGGAGAACTCTTTGTACTGTTGACAGCGACACACCGACAGTCCTGGCTGTATCGCGCTGACTCCGGCCGGTTTCCAGCATTGTAAGTATTCTGGTGCATTCTTCAGGCGTAAGCGACATAATTTCAGCTTGATTAATGAATATAGAGCACTATCAACATGGTTTATGTACCCACATAAATGACAGATTACAAACAAAAGCAACACCAAATGCTGTAATTTCGTAGTTCCATCTTCGAAAGTGGCCCTTTTTCAAATTTGATTTTTTTATGATATAACTTTACAATAACTAAGAAGTTTTAATACCTTCATTTAAGGAGTATTACATTGTCTATTAAATACAATTTATTGCATTAACCTAGCATTTTTAGTTTCCGAGATTTTTAGGATTCTTTAAGTGACCCGGATTCATTGCTCTCGAGTGCAATTGTATTCTCTTTGCTCGAGTGTAGTTTACACTTCAGCCCAGAAATAGAGGCAACTTGAACGATCCATAATTTATTTTTGGGTTTTTTCGTGCATTATAAAAGCGTATTTTTCTATGGTTTTTTAAACCATTTATTTATTTTATACTTTTTAGTCACAACATTTATACCTTAACTAGATGTGCCCTGCGGCTTCATACGCGTAGAAGTTGTTATCGCATAAAATCATTACCCTACTTTCGCGCAGTCAGTTAAAAAGTAACCTATGTCCTTCTCTTAAACCCAAACTATCTTTATAACAAATTTCATCAAAATCGGTTTAGTGGTTTAGGCATGAAAACGTAACAGACAGACAGACAGAGTTACTTTCGCATTTATAATATTAGTAGGGATTTCTGTATTACATGGTGTTTTGTCTGAGTTCGACTAATGTGAAAATATTTCATTATTACTCTAATACATATACATTTTCTGCAGGTACCTATGTCAATATTTACACTCAATATTAACTTCAATATATAACAGGTTTGTTATAACCTTAAACCCTAATCGTGGTCTAAGCTCATTACACGACTTTTCTAACAAATCCAAACACAGCTATGATACGATGTTCAATCATGAAGTTACAGTTCATATCTTACGACTCCATCATCAGATCAGTTTGACAGCACCATATTATTGTATTGTCATCAGAACTACATACAACTGCCAATTTTCATGACCCTACGATCCTTGGAAGCTGGTTAAATTAACTACCTTAGATTCCACTGGTTTTCTGGGCCTATCTTCCGGCTCCATCATCATATCATCATATACATATATGAAGGGTAGATGGCGCTAGCTGTCACGCTAACATCGACTCTGAGATTAAAGTTAAAAAAGAAATAGTAAATCTATGTAATTGTGCGTAAATATTGCGGAATATTGTAGCCGTAAATATAGTGACATTCATCCAGTGTTGGTAAAAAACTAAAGTGGGTCTAAATACAGTTAAATTGTTTTGTGTACAAAGTTGGTGTCAGTGGTATAAATAAAACAACAGGAAGTGAAAGTGACATTTAATATAGCATAATTTTAAAGACAAAACATTTCTTATAGCACAAATAAATAAATTAACATTAAATTAAATATTAAATAGTAAATAATTAAAAATAACATTAAATAACGAGTTATTTTGAGGGTGTCTTGGCATATTTTAAATTCCTATTATACCTGAAAGCTAAAAAAAGCGCCAGGGTTCCTGCATCGCGTCGCGCGCAGGCGACATCTATCGTCGAGTGGCAAAGCTAACCGATAGGATGAATAACTGTGGGGGTTGTGGACGGTTCACATCGACGGCTGAAGGCGTTGCAATTAAGTGTAAGAAGTGCGGCAGTGCTTTTCACAGGGTTTGTGTGGGCATAACAGCGAAGGGGAGTGTTCGACCAGAATGGCTCTGTCCAGCGTGTAAGAGTCGACCTGTGAATAGACGCGGGAATGACGAAACGCCGGTTCGCGTGGCTCATCCTAGCGGTGCTTGCAGTCTTGCATCGTCGCCTGAGCCCGCCCCTACGGTGACGCCACCACTTGGTGCTGAGGAGGCGAGGGAGGTGATTTCTGGTGGAGACATACAGGTGCTCATGGAGGAGATAAGAGCTTTGCGTGCAGATGTGCGGTCGTTTCAGCGACGCATGGAGCTCGACATGGCCGCCATAAAGGAGTCTGTCCATACATGTAACTCTCGCATGGACAGCATGGAGGCAAGGCTGCTCGCATTGGAGGAAAGGGGCGCCGACCGTGGTTCTGATGCTGGGGCGGGGGGACAGATTGAGCGCGTGGTGGAGGACCTCAGGCGGGAGCTGAATGAAAGGGACCAGGAGCTATTGGCCAACGACGTCGAGATGACGCACGTGCCAGAGCAGGTCGGAGAGAACCCTGTCCACCTGCTTAAGGTCATAGGAACCAAGCTGGGGGTGTCTCTAGACGAGCGCGACATAGTCAGCGTGGAGCGCGTCGGCGGGCGCCGGCTGGACGCCAGCAGCGCGGAGGGGCCCCGGGAGGCTCGCCCGCGCGTGCTGGTGGCCCGCCTGGCGCGCCGCGACGTGCGCGACGAGCTGCTGAGGGCGGCGCGCGTGCACCGCACAGCCACCACGGAGGGCGTCGTGCCGGCCGCCGCCCCGCGCCGGTTCTACGTCAACGAGCGGCTGACGAGGGCGAACCGCCAGTTGTTTCGGCAGGCGCGCGACGCCGCTGCTGCTGCTGGCTGGCGCTTTGTGTGGACGTGGAGAGGGGCCATACTCGCCTGCAAGAGGCCCGGGGAGTCCACCCACCGCATTCGTACTGACGCGGACCTGTCAAAAGTTTTCAGAGTTAAAGTTGATGGTATATAAATTTTCGATGCTAAAATTGTTATTATTATTGTTTAATACTAATGTTGTCTCTAGTTATAAGATTTTCTTTGTATCAAATTCAATCATTGGTGGCTGTTCAATTTCCACTGTGAACACACATTCTCGAGAACATCAACAAATAAGAGGTTGGAAATGTTTGTGCATGGTCACTGCAGGGAGCATTTCAAATGGTTATGCTGCATCTTTTTATTATTCTATAGAGTTATTCCCTTATCCGATATTTTCAATCACGGATGCAAGGGATTGTTTTGTAAGCATTTGTTACGAAATTTTCACATTAATTTACCACATAAAAATCAAATACATTATTCATTTATAATTAATAATATTAATTTCACATATAATTGTAAACAATCTTATTCTTATATTTATTTGTGTGGTCCTCTGTGGCTGGACCACAGATTAGTACTCAGATGCCATAGTTCGAAATGATACCTACCTAAAGTCTACTTACATCGGAATATATATATTTTTTTAGTACCACAAGAGATATCTTTTTAATTAACAATTTATGTGGTCCGGCCGCCAGGCAGTGCTCTCTGGCCGCGCCACCTCAAATTAAATAGAGTATAATGAGCTATTAATAAATCAATATCCCAAAAAAAGACTACCTAAAGAGTACCTTGCATACGACAAATATAGTCCAATAAACCCCTTTAGTTAAGGAGTTATTGGTCGTAGGGTGTGGTCCGGCTGGAAAGTATACTCTGCAGCAAGTCAATTTTGCAATATTTAATATTAACTATCCATAAATCAATTTATTTAATAGTACCTTTTCTCTACTCTTCGTTGATACTGTTTTCTCTCAAGAAACTATTAATTTTGATTAAATTAATCTTGAAAGTATGTGGCGCGGCTAGGGAGGATTACTTTCAGGAAATATAACGTAATATGCTCTATTTCTTTATGCCAACGAAAACTGCATAATAAGTACTTTATATAAAAACCTGGACTTCATCTATAAACGTTTATTTTTATTACCTTCAATGATTTTGAAAAAGGTGCACTTTTTGGTTTTTGTTTAGGTACCTATCTACGTAAGAATAGAATAATTTGACGAAGTAAGCGAAAATTTTGGTTTAAAATAAACAATAAGTATACGAGAAACAAATATATTTTCATAATCGAATATTAGCAATTGTTAATACAAGGTATATTGTAAATGACGGAAAAGTGTGTTATATAACAAACTAAAGTCAATTGAATTTTAGCATTTAGCCGTTTAAACAAGAAACAACAATGAAAAAATTCCTTTCTTGCGCGTGGTACTACCAGTGGTCCTACTGGTAGTACCACGAGTAAAAAAATTACCCGTGGTACTACCAAGTGGTCCCAGTAGTACCACGGGTAAAATTGAATTACCAGTGGTACTACTGGGACCACTCTGTCAACTTCACTGAATAAAAATAAATGAAGATCGGTAAAAACAAATGAAGATCGGTTAAACAAATGAAGCTTGGTGAAAACAAGTAGAGATCGATAAAAACAAATGTAGATCGGTAAAACAAATGAACGTCAGTAAAACAAGCGAAGATCGATAAAAACAAATGAAGATCGGTGAAAACGAATTATGATATTTTGTAAAACGTGTGATTTGCGCAATTGCTATTAGTATGTCCTATACATATTAGCATACAACTGTGAATGTCAGGTAGTATCTTGAAGGAGCCAATAGTAACTAATCAGCCTCGTCTGTTTTTCTAGCGGAGTTCACGAAAGCGTAGTCAATGATAGTATTTTGAGTTGTTGTTGTTTTTGTTGTTGTTGTTGTTGTTGTCTAAGTTTTGTGTTTATTTTAAAAATAAAGTATCAAGAAGTAAAGATACATGACCTTTGTTCTTTTTTTGTATTTCCTGGGCAAAGACGAACATCCAGTAAGTTATAAAAAAGACAAGACATAAAAAAAACAGGCGACAATTTAAATAGAACGTACTGATTGCAATTTTCTAGCATAAATGCCCTTGAAAAAGTAGATCTTTTTTAACAATTTTAATTTTTGTTTGTACCTATCTTCACTTGTTTTTTCCGACCTCCATTTGTTTTCACCCACCTATAGAAAGCAGGAACAAGTACAATGTGCTGTATGTCGAGCGGTGGACCGGTGCGTAAGTAGTGGTTGTCTTGTCGGCAGTGCACTTATGTTGGGAATGGGTTCGATTCCCAACACCGATCATATCTTGTTTTTACTGACGTTCATTTGTTTTACCGCTCTTCATTTGTTTTTACCGATCTTCATTTGTTTTCACCCACCTTAATTTGTTTTCACCGATCTTCACTTGTTTTTACAGACGTTTATTTGTTTTACCGATCTTCATTTGTTTTCACCAATCTTCATTAAATGAATTTTGTTTTAACCGATCTTCATTTATTTTGATTCAGTAGTACCACGGGTAAAATTGAATTACCAGTGGTACTACTGTGACCACTTGGTAGTACCTACCACGGGGAAATTTTTTACTCGTGGTACTACCGGTAGTACCACTGGTAGTACCGCGCGCAAGAAAGGGAAAAAACCTTTGAGTACCAAAACATTCTTTTATTGTTTATATTTGATTATGAAAATATATATATTTGTTTTCGTATAGGTAGGTACTTATTGTTTATTTTAAACCAAAATTTTCAGTACTTCGTCAAATTCTTTTATTCTTAGGTAGATAGGTAAACAAAAACCAAAAAGTGCACCTTTTTCAAAATCATTGTTGGTAATAAAAATAAAAGTTTATAGATGAAGTCCAGGTCTTTTTATAAAGTACTTATTATGCAGTTTTCGTTGGCATAAAGAAATAGAGCATATTTCGTTATATTTCCTGAAAGTAATCCTCCCTAGCCGCGCCACATACTTTCAAGATTAATGTAATCAAAATGAATAGTTTCTTGAGAGAAAACAGTATCAACGAAGAGTATAGAAAAGGTACTATTAAATAAATTGATTTATGTTTAGTTAATATTAAATATTGCAAAATTGACTTGCTGCAGAGTATACTTTCCAGCCGGACCACACCCTACGACCAATAACTCCTTAACTAAAGGGGTTTATTGGACTATATATTTGTCGTATGCAAGGTACTCTTTAGGTAGTTTTTTTTGGGATATTGATTTATTAATAGCTCATTATACTCTATTTAATTTGAGGTGGCGCGGCCAGAGAGCACTGCCTGGCGGCCGGACCACATAAATTGTTAATTAAAAAGATTTCTCTTGAGGTACTAAAAATATATATATATTCCGATGAAAGTAGACTTTAGGTAGGTATCATTTCGAACTATAGCATCTGAGTACTAATCTGTGGTCCGGCCGGTTATTTCCGTCTGTTACCTATATAAATGATTACACATAAATTTTTGAAATTTGGACTATTAAATGCAGGCTCTCTCTCAACTAGGCAGGAGGAGTTCAGGGTGGCTATGCTGCATCATTCTGTGGACATAATGGCCATAAATGAGACTTGGTTGAAGACAAACCAGGATGACAGGGCTCCTGTTGTGCAGGGTTATAGGCTTCGTCACGTGCCTAGACCTATGGATATAAAGAAGGGACGGGGGGGTGGAATAGCTTTTTATATTAAGACTGGGATCACCGTTAGAACAAGGGTGCACCCTGTACACCGAAGTGTGGAGCAAATGTGGATTACTCTTAATGTCCTGGGAAAAACGTTGCTCATCGGTACTGCTTATCGCCCACCATGGCTGGACTTGGATATTTTTTTGGGTAGTATAACTAGCACTATTATTGCTTTGGCCCCATATGACCATATTATGCTGTTGGGGGATCTCAATGTGGACATGCTAAAGGGAGGTGAGAGCAATGTGGGGAGACTTACTGACTTTCTTACTCACATGAGTTTGAGTCAAGTGGTAAGGAACCCAACGCACTTTACAGACAAGGCTACTCTAATTGACGTTATATGCACAGATATCAGGACACGTAACGTGACAGTGGATCACATCCCAGAGTTGGGCCGACATTCATTTATTGTGTGTGACACAGTGCTTAGAAAATCTAAGCCAATTCCGAGAACTATTACATATAGACCTCTAAGAGATATACTGGTTGAGTTTTTTAAGGAGGATTGTCATGGTTTCCGAGGAATGCTGGCCAATCATAATAACGATGTAAATGCTATGGTCCTGTCTTTGAATTCCTATATATTGCACCTGTTTGACCTTCATGCACCAATAAAAACAAAGACTTTTAGAGAGCCTTCTACGCCTTGGATCACGGACAACATACGTCTGTTGTTCCGTCTTCGAGACCGAGCCAGGGCAAGGTATCACAGCACCAGATTGGATCAACACCATAAGTATTACATCGACTTAAAGCACTTGGCTGAAAGATCTTTGAATAGTGAAAAGACAGCTTATTTTGAAGCAAATATAAATTCTCGGATTAAAGAACCTAAGTTGCTATGGCAAAGCCTAAAAACCGATATCATGGCGAAACATAAAGAGACTCGGCTGCCGGTTCATTTTGATGATGCTGAAGCGGTTAATACTGCATTCTTGAGTGTACCAGGGGAGACTAAACTGTCAATTTCACACTTGACATTTTTTGAATTTGACAGGTGTACACCTGGAGAGTTCTATCTCAAGCAGGTCTCGGCAAATGAGGTGCGCAGGATAATTGACGGTATCAAAACTAATGCCCAGGGTGTGGACGGGATCAGTCAGGAGATGCTCTCCATGGTTGTCCCTTCAGCACTGCAGGCGGTGACCGATATCATCAACACATCTATAGTGTCTCATAAGTTTCCGGAACTGTGGCGCTGTGCAATTGTTCGCCCCATAGCAAAGGTTAACAATCCTCAGCGCTACAGGGATTTGCGACCTATAAGCATTCTGCCATGCTTGTCCAAGGTGCTGGAGCGAGTGGTGCACACACAGATGTCGGAGTACCTGGAGTCAAACAATCTGTTGCCTGAGCGGCAATCAGGCTTCCGCAAGGGCCGTAGCACAGCTACCGCTTTGGCTGATGTGGTGGGCAATATACTTGAGGCGAGGGATGGGGGGGAAGGTACTATCCTAGTTCTCCTGGACTTCTCTCGTGCATTTGATGCAATAAACACTACACTCCTACTCTCCAAGTTGTCATACTACGGATTTGCCAGAGAAACTGTGGAATGGTTTCATAGTTACCTGGAGAATAGGTCACAATGTGATCCTAAGTGAGGATGGTGCTAAAATAACCTCCACTCCTAAGTGAGGATGGTGCTAAAATAACCTCCACTCCTGGACGGGTATCCAGAGGCGTGCCTCAGGGTTCAATTTTGGGGCCTCTCCTGTATATTCTGTACAGCGCAGATATAGTCAACTCGATCAGGAACTGCAGATATCATATGTATGCCGATGATATACAGATATACAAGTCCTTCAAGCCTAACGAGGTGACAGCCGCAGTAACTGCTATCAATGAGGACTTGGCTAGTGTGGTGTCATGGGCTGAGAGGAATTCGTTATTGCTGAACCCATATAAATCGAAGTACATGGTTCTGGGGTCCAAGAAGCAGGTCCAAACCATTGTGGCACTGGACCCGGTAATCAGCATCAAGGGTGAGAGTATAGAAAGAGTAAGCACTGTTACCAACCTTGGACTGGTTATGGATTCAGAGTTGCGTTTTGAGGCACACATTAACAAAGTAGTGAGCAACTGTTTCTATAGATTAAAGGTTTTGTACAATATAAGACAGTTTCTGAGTGAGCCACTGCGTAGGCTCCTTGTTGATAGTCTTGTGCTGTCGAAGTTCAACTATTGTGACACTGTGTATGGCCCATGTCTACTTAGGAGAACAGAGAACTTGATACAACGAGTGCAAAATGCATGCGCTAGATTCTGCACTAATATACCAAGGAGAAGTCATGTGACACCCTTTTTAAATAAACTGAAACTCCTTAAAATGGCAGCTAGGCGAAGGCTTCATTTGGCAAGTTTGCTGTTTGGGGTGGTAAAAACGCAAAGACCAAGTTATCTCTATGACAAACTTAGCTGGAAATATGATAGACAGCGTTATAGCAAAAGGACGAAAGTACCTCCTTTGTCACTCCCAAAGCATAGGACGGCGGCTTTCAGAGGGACTTTTAGACATGCTGCGGCTAAGTGCTGGAACGTCCTCTCCCCACCAGTCCGCTGCCTGAGGACAAAGCAGACTTTTGTAAGTCATCTCAGGAAAATATACTTGATCGAACAAACAAATTCATGATAGTTCTGTTACACAAATTTGCTAATCTTAAACACTCAATAAATCATTTTATATATAATTAACCTATGAAATTTTTGAGACTTATACATATACTTACTATATTTATAATTATAATATAATTTATAAATTTTTCATCATATTTATCACACATTTATTTAAAATAATATAACATATCCTGAGCGGAATCTAAAAGTTTTGTTTGTTATTACCTCTGTTTCAAAGGCCAGTGTGGGCGGTGATCATGGCTGGCATGCTGCGGCATGACTTTTGACTTTGAGATGGTCCCTGTATGTTTTATCACAGTATGGGTGGTTTCTTTTCTTTTGCCTGAAATTAATAATTAAATGCATGAGAATTAGGAATGATACCTAGATTTTTAATTGAATTTTTGTTAACTGTGTGAAAGGAAAATATACACATTGTGCACAGAAAATTTAATAACCTGCTACCTGCTTAGTGTTTTGTTTACGTCACGTAAGAGAATGAACGATGGAAATGTATAGGTACATAGATGTAAGTTTTAGCTTCAGTAGGTACATACATAACTATGATACAATGCCGTACAGTTGAAATTTATAAAATGTCTTCCATGTACAGACTCTTGACCCTTTCGCATTTTTATCACATGTAAACTTTGTTAGTTAGGTAAAAATGAAAGGGTTTACAAGATAGATAAAATGTGTAACTCTAAGCTAACATTAAACAATAATTATGTATAATATTCGAGTACAAGGAGAAGGTTACACTGTTAAAAACTTAATCCTTACCGCCTGCAGTATTTTCTGTCATATTGTTATGGGGGCAGCTTGCTTGCTACTCGGCTTCGGCGCGACGCCGGGTTGCCTCTGTTTTTCTTTAGAATGGACGCTAAATGGCGGCTGACAGAGGTTATTACTTGTTTGCATGGTGATTTTGAGACATTGATGGTCAGCACGAACACGGCATGATTTATATAACAGGCGTAAAACACATTTATCATTTATAATTTCACGAAATGCTAACTCAAAGTGTTCAAAAGTGTGATGTCTGTGTTTTCCATCACTTGTCAAAACAAACAATACAAGCAGAGCTGCTCGCTGCTCGCTCGGCCTGGCGTCGCGTCTCGGAGACGGAAGTGCGTAGGGTTGCCATCTCTAAAAATTTAGAATAGTGTTTGGCTACATGCCTTTTTGTGTTTGTTTTTTTTTCTTTTTTCTCATTATTTATATTTAATTTTGTTTATACATTACGTGACGGCAATTTTATTTAATATTATTATGAAAACCGTCAGGCCGTCTCTGAAAATCAGCGTTGTATGCGTGCATCACACGCATACAGCATCAAGCTGAGAGACGGCCATTGTTCCACTTTAAGTTTAAATTTTGTAAATTTTAAATAGTGTATTTTTAGGTATTTTAGTTTAATTTTATAATTTTATTTTTTATGTAGTGGAATAAAAAAACTTTTTCTTTCTTTTCTTTCATATCAGTTTGACAGTACCATATTATTGTATAGTCATCAGAACTACATACATCTGCCAATTTTCATGACGCTACGATCCTTGGAAGATGGTTAAATTAGTATCCTTAGATTCCATTACATTGTTAGTTACATACACGACGACCTAATAAAAGCTTATTAAAAACGATTGTCTACGAAGAAGATTGTCCCATAACGACTGTCCACGAAGGATGTGTGTTTTTTGTTTTTTATTGTTGTTATCGGTTTCTCTCTATAATGCTGCGTGAATAGTGTTAATTGTTAGAATGCCGAATTGTTGATTATTAAAAAAAATTGCTTGCCCCTGACTGTGATTGTTCTCGAAATATGAATGAAAATGACGAGCATACAGTTTGTCTATAAAGTCGTGAAAATAAATGAGGGCGCTGCTGAATGCATGTAGCAACCCTATATAGTACGACCAAAATGATTTTGATACGAGGAGTTCGTTCCGAGTAAAATCTTACTAATATTATATATGCGACAGTTTGTGAGTGTGGATGTTTATTACTCTTACACGCTCGAACGGTTAAAGGGATCTGGCTGAAATTTGGTACAGGGATACATTATAGTCTGGAATAACACATAGGCTACTTTTCATCCCGGGAATAAAGGACGAGCGCCCACTGCTTTGCGTTCCGGTGCGTTGCGTTTGCCGCAAATCTGTAACACATAGAGATTCATAGAAGTGCGCACACTGCTGATAAAAAATCGTACGACTGCCGCAAATCTTGCGGCGGCGGCGGGCTGCGGCGACTTTTTTTTTTTAATAATTGGCTTTGACGTAGCAATGTCCATGTCTGCAAACAGTATAGTTAGTTGGTTTAATTTGATTTCAAGGATTTTATATTACAAATACTTATATAGCGAGGAAATTATTTTATACGATTGGTAAGTTAAGAAAAAAATGTATAATCAACTATGAAAATTCATTTATTTAACTTGGTATGTATGTGTGTAGGTTTGTAGGGTACAAATTTTGCAAGTAAGATTTGACCCACTTTTCATGCTCCGATGAGCTGAAATTTAAAATACATCTGTAGTTTCGGGGAGAGTACAATATGATGGTATTTTAGAACTGGTGTAAAGGCGAACCCTGAAGGTCGCCATAGTACCAATCTTCTCAACGAAACAAGATAATCCCATAGCGTTTTGACGTTTAGACACGTGTTTTTGTGTACTTGGCAAATATATCATAGGGTATGGTGAACCAAGTCTGATGATGAAGTCCAGTTCTGGTGAAGGTCGCCATACTAATTAAAAAAGATAAACCCATAGCGTTTGGGTTTTTGAATGGTCTAGATGCGTACATGGTAAAAAGATCATGGAGGATGGTAAACCAAGTGTGATGATGGAGCCAAGTCAAAGTGAAGATCATGAAAATAACTAAATATACAGACATATAAGTGTTTGGGCTCTATAGAATGGTCTTGATGCGTACATGGCAAATACATCATATTTAGTCAACCAAGTCCGATGATGGAGCCAAGTCCTGGTGAAGGTCACAATAGTAATTAAAAAAGGATAAGCGGTATTTGGGCTTTAGAATGGTCGTACGGAACGGTACCCCCTGTGCGCGGGTGCGACTCACACTTAGCCGATTTCTTTTTTTAAAATACTACTAAAATGGCAGACAAGCATATAGATGTAGCGGAAATTTTACAGGTGAAGGTTGATAGGTGATGGATGATCATATGATGGGTCATCTGATGTGTGACGGGTGATGGGTAATGGATCAGTTAAGAGTTTTTAGTATGCTGAGAACCAATTACGAACATAATAATTTGTAATCCAATATGGCCGCCGCGCCGTAATTACAAAATTTCATGACGGGCATCGTTTTAAGGGTTTTTCGTATGCTGAGTAAGAATTACATTATACAATTGCAATCCAATATGGCCGTCGCGCCGTAATAACAAAATTTCATGATGCGTATCGTTTTAGGGTTTTTTTAGTATGCTGAGTAAGAATTTTATGACAATTTTGTAATCCAATATGGCCGCCGCACTTTATTTAAAAAAATCATGATAGGTATGGTTTAAAGGGTTTTTTAGTATGCTGAGTACGAATTACATGATAATTTTGCAGTCCAATATGGCCGCTGCGCCGTAATCACAAAACTTCATGATGGGTATCGTTTAAGGGGTTTTTTGGTATGCCGTGTACGAATCACAAGTCAATTTTGCAATCCAATATGGCCACTGCGCCGTAATCACAAAATTTCATGATGGGTATCGTTTAAGGGGTTTTTTGGTATGCCGTGTACGAATCACAAGTCAATTTTGCAATCCAATATGGCCACTGCGCCGTAATAACAAAATTTCATGATGGGTATCGTTTAAGTGGTTTTTTGGTATGCTTATTACAAATTCAATAGTAATTTAGCGATCCAATATGGCCGCCGCGCCGTAATAACAAAATTTCATGATGCACATCGTTTTAGGGGTTTTTTGGTATGCTGAGTACGAATTACATGACAATTTTGTAATCCAATATGGCCGCCGCACTGTAATTACAAAATTCCATTATGGATATGGTTTAAAGGGTTTTTTAGTGTGCTGAGTACAAATTACATTATGAAATTGCAATCCAATATGGCCGTTGCGCCGTAATAACAAAATTTCATGATGCATATCGTTTTAGGGGTTTTTTAGTATGCTGAGTACGAATTACATGACAATTTTGTAATCCAATATGGCCGCCGCACTGTAATTACAAAATTTCATGATAAGTATGGTTTAAAGCGTTTTTTAGTATGCTGAGTACGAATTACATGATAATTTTGCAGTCCAATATGGCCGCTGCGCCGTAATCACAAAACTTCATGACGGGTATCGTTTAAGGGGTTTTTTGGTATGCTGTGTACGAATCACGTGTCAATTTTGCAATCCAATATGGCCGCTGCGCCGTAATCACAAAATTTCATGATGGGTATCGTTTAAGGGGTTTTTTGGTATGCTAATAACAATTTCAATGGTAATTTAGCGATCCAATATGGCCGCCGCACCGTAATATAAAAATATCATACCGGATATCGTTTAAGGGGTTTTTTCGTATGCTGAGTACGAATTACATAATAGTTTTGCTATTCAAAAGTAGCAAACGCGCTGTAATAACAAAATTTCATGATGGGTATCGATTAAGGCCGCTATATTCGAACAGTGGCCCGTGGGCCATCTCTGGCCTTTGATAGTGGCCCATCTTAATATTGGCGTAAATCGGAACGCAGCATCTAACGACTGCTTCAGAGGGCTTATTCTCCGAATAGCTTTATCGTTGGAAGTCTTCTATGACGGTTGGGTTTAGTCGTCGCCTCTCCCAAATCTGAGACTTTGTGCTTTTACTGACATTGTAAGAGCGGTATCGGTATCGAGCCCTTGATGAAGTATCTGGGGCTCGTACTTATTAGCGGATGGAATTTCGGACACCATTACCAAAGTGTGATCTCAAAACTGAAAGGGAGGGGGGTCGAACAGCGGCATTCTCGTATTAGGTTCCCAAGTAAGGGGAACGAGGAGCCGTCAGACTAATAAGAGGATACTGCATGGAATATCTCCAAGTTGGGACCCCTCCTTGGAACCTAGAAGCGAGGCCTCTCGACTCATTGTTTAAATGTCGCATGGAGGCGCTGGAAACCTGCGTCTCGAAAAATCGAGGTCCCACCAGGGTGGGAAAAAGTTTCAATCAGGCCATCACCCACCCGACCTCCACAGTCTGCGATGAAGGCGCCGTAGACTTCTCTGCGCCCAAGACTATCGGCCTTCATGACCGGGGGCCTTAGGACGGCGAGGGGGCTGCTCACCGTCCACCACCGCTCACCTTCTGCTTACAAAAGCAGGTTCAATAAAGCAGCTTGACGTGAAAGTTTTACGCGCGCCGATCGTCTCAAGAAGCGAGATAACAGCGGAACAACCCCTAAAGACATAAAATAATAATATAAAATATAAGTAAATAAATATAAATATTCACGGACATTTCACACAATGCTATCTGATGCCAAAGTAAGCTAGGAGTAACCTGCTTGTATTATGGGTACCAGACCACGGATATTAATACTTATATACTTTTTAAATGCATGCATATTATAAAGGGTGTTTTTTTTAGAGGTATAGAACTTTGAAATGGAATAAAACGAAGATGATTGTTTTTATTGATATGAAGATGACTTTATTCGAAAGGAAATCTTCTGGCATTATAATTTAAATATGATTTCTGGCATATAACCGCCACGGCTGGCTCGGGCGTAGTCTAATCTAGAGGTCCAATTTTCGATGACTTTCCCAACATTTGTGGCCGTATATCGACAATAACGCGCCGAATGTTGTCCTCCAAGTGGTCAATCGTTTCGGGCTTATCGGCGTAGACGAGCGACTTCACATATCTCCACAGAAAATAGTCAAATGCCGTAAAATCGCACGACCCTGGAGGCCAATCCACGTGTCCAAAATGTGAAACTATGCGTAACCAAACGTTTCCTTCAATAAATCAATTGTGGCACGAGTTATGTGACATGTTGCGCCGTCTTGTTGAAACCACTACTCCTGCACATCATGGTTGTTCAATTGATGAACGAAAACGTCAGTAATCATCGCTCTATAGCAGTCACGATTGACTGTAACGTTCTGCTCAGCATCGTTTCTAAAGAAGTACGGACCAATTATTCCACCAGCCTATAAAGCACACCACACAGTCAGTTTTACTGGATGTAACGGTGTCTCAACATACACTTGAGGATCATCATCACCCCAAATATGGCAGTTTTGTTTATTGACGTATCCATTCAACCAAAAGTGAGCTGCACCGCTAAACAAAATTCGCTTATGAAAATAACGATACACATTTCGGACAGAACCATGATTTTCAAAATAAATTTGCCAAATTTGGAAGCATTATTCAGGCGTCAGTCTATTCATGTTAAAATGCCAAACCAAACTAAACACAAATCACTTTACAGTTGTCAAAAATACCGCCAGTTAAAACAGTTATGCCAACTTAAAGTTCTATACCTCTAAAAAAAACACCCGTTACACAGAAACACCCTGACTCTTGAGACAAACATTTATGGGCCACACAAATATTTGTCTCCGGTGGGAATCGAACCCACGACCTCCAGCGCCGCAGGCGGTATCACTATCGACTGCGCCACAGAGGCAGTCAAAGGAAAAGACTCTAACCCCTTAGGAGAGGCCGCAATGGTAATCCTGGCAAATCCATTTGAGGGCCTATCCATGGTTTCTGACCGTGCAGTGATCGGGCACGTGTGGTTTTAGTGAGTAAAAGCTTATTGTTCACCAGAGATTTCAAAAAAGGTTCAAATGTATCAAAAATCGCATTTAAACAAAAAATTCTATGTAACTACTTTTTTTTTCACAAACATGATATGTAGGTAAGTTAAAAGTTCTGAACTTACTGACATAACATATCAAACAACTTAAATTAAAAATACTTTTGTTTTTTTTTTTTATATTTAACTCGCCAAATTGACGTCGCCACTAGCCTGATGGAAAGCCGTGGCGCATCTAGCGAATAAGGGCCACTTCTGACAGTGGTCCTCAAGTTAGCGGCCTTGTGATGAGCACGCTCCTTTTACAGACCCCGGGGTTGTAAGATAAGGGAAACACGTGTGCGGGCAGGTCGTTCCAGGTTTTTATAATTCGGCATAGGAACGATCTTTTGAAACGCTCTGTTCTGGCGAAGATTCTCTCCACTGTGTATGAGTGGCATCTCTGCCCGGTACGCGTTGTTCGGGATCGGAAAGGAGAGGGTGGGATCAGGTTGAAGAGCTACACAGTACATTCGCCGTGATACATTCGTTAGAAGGCAGCCAAGGACGCTATGGTTCTTCGCTGCGCCAACGGTTCTAGGCCTCCCGTCACCTCAGGACAACCAATTATTCGGATAGCACGTCTCTGCATAGCGTCAAGGGCGTCCAGCAAGTACCTCGCAGAGTCATCCCAAAGGTGAGAACAGTATTCGACGCAGGAGCGAATCTGCGTCTTGTACACTAGACATCTCTGATGTGGCGTGAAGTACCATCTACCCTTATTTAGGACTCCTATTTTGCGCGAGGCCAGCCCAATACAACTCTCTATGTAGTTTTTGTGATTGAGCTCACGCCGGTCGTCTATACCGAGGATCTCCAGGTTGTCCTTTAGTGGAACCGTAATGTTCTGAAGAGAGGGTAGGGGTGGGAATGGGGACTTCTTAGCTGTAAACGCACACACCTGTGCTTTCCCGGCATTGAACTCGACCAGGTTGTCTGAACCCCATTGGGCAATGTGACCCAGGTCCCGGTCAAGATCCGCCACAAGTTGCCGTCTCTTCTCCTCCACGTCGTGTCGCCCAGGCAGAGTCCGAGATCCTACTATTATGTAATTCGTACTCAGCATACGAAAAAACCCCTTAAACGATACCCAGTATGATTTTTTTATATTACGGTGCGGCGGCCATATTGAATCGCTAAATTACCATTGAATTTGTAATTAGCATACCAAAAAACCCCTTAAACGATACCCATCATGAAATTTTGTGATTACGGCGCAGCGGCCATATTGGATTGCAAAATTGACACGTGATTCGTACACAGCATACCAAAAAACCCCTTAAACGATACCCATCATGAAGTTTTGTGATTACGGCGCAGCGGCCATATTGGACTGCAAAATTATCATGTAATTCGTACTCAGCATACTAAAAAACGCTTTAAACCATACTTATCATGAAATTTTATAATTACAGTGCGGCGGCCATATTGGATTACAAAATTGTCATGTAATTCGTACTCAGCATACTAAAAAACCCCTAAAACGATATGCATCATGAAATTTTGTTATTACGGCGCGACGGCCATATTGGATTGCAATTTCATAATGTAATTTGTACTCAGCACACTAAAAAACCCTTTATTTTGGAAGTGCACTTACCTTGAACTCTGGTTGGTAGGTAGGCGCTGCTCCCAGCTTTGCGTTCGGGGTCTTGATTCACGACCGCGAAATATGCACACAGGAGTTATAACCGTAACTCTCGAGACTGTGGCTGATGATAAGCGATATAGCGCGATATGATGGGTAATCACAGCGGCCGATAGCGGAGCGGAGCGTTAAGAGACGGATGCGTGCGTATCTTCCAATAGCTATGGCGGAAAGTGAATGTAGGAAGCGGGCGGGATAGTGTTGCCATAGACAATACATAAAAGTAAGATGCGTTTAGTGCGTGAGTGTTGACATATAATAATTATAATAAATACCATTAAATACATAAACTAAAAAATATGTATGCGTCGGTACTGGCGCATCCAACTTCGGGGGGCTTAGAGGATTCTTCCTCTACATTGAATAAACAAAATAAAAAAATAAAAGGAATGAAAACTTATGAACTAAAAAATAATTCAAAAGCGTAGGAGTTATTGCGTGGGTAACGGGCAAAGCCGAGTTACAGGACGAATGTATTCACCAGAAGAAGTCTTAATTCTGACGACTCTAATTACACCATCCTTCCCGGGAAACACCTCTGATACAACCGCGAGTGGCCACGATAAAGGATGCGTATTGTCATCCTTAACAACAACTACAGTTCCTATCGTCACAGGTTTGGACGGCATATTCCACTTATGTCTAAGTTGGAGAGAGGTAAGATATTCTTTGCTCCAACGTGTCCAGTAACTTTGAACAATTCTATTTAATAATTGATAGCGGGTGAGTCTGTTATCTGGTAATAGGGGTTCAATGTGTTCAGCGGGTAAATATTTAAGCGGAGTAACATTAAGAAAATGATTAGGCGTTAGGGGGGTTGGATCCGATGGATCCGAAGAAAGTATGCAAATCGGACGGCTATTCAAAATGCCTTCAATTTGCACCAATATTGTACTGAATTCTTCATAGGTGAGTATTTGACTCCCGATAGCTTTAAATAAATGAGACTTAACACATTTGACATTAATTTCAGGCAACGAATTAAAATTGGGCCCGAAAGGTGGGCTGTGCTGAAACTGAATCTTATGTTGAGTTAGATATTTATTCAGATCATTTTTATAATTAGTGGACTGTATAAGCGTGTAAATTTCGTTCAATTTTCGTTTCGCACCTATGAAATTAGTGCCTCCATCGATGTACAACACTGAAACAGGACCCCTGCGTGAGATAAAACGTTTAAAGGCAGCGAGAAATAAATCTGTACTAAGATCACTTACTAACTCTAAATGGAGCGCCTTTGTTGTGAGACAGACGAACAAGCAAATATACGCTTTATGACTTTTTACTCCACGACGCCTTATGTGAGTTACGTAAAAGGGTCCCGCGTAATCAACTGCGGTATGCACAAACGACTTTACTTGTGAAACTCTAATGGATGGAAGATCACCCATAGGTGGAGTTGTAGAACGAGGCCTAGCTTTAAAACATAAATTACATTTATGTACTCGTTGGCGAATCAAATTTCGTGCAGAAAGAATCCAATACTTTTGGCGAGTCAATGCTAACACTAGTCCAGGACCGGTGTGTAAATTGTCGGTGTGATAGTGGTCTACTAAGAGCGACACTATACGTCCTTTAGGTGATAGCAGTATTGGATATTTTGTATTGTAATTTAGTTGAGAATGAGTAAGTCGACCACCTACTCTAATTAACCCTTGTTCGTCAAGAAAAGGGTTGAGTTTTAAAATAGCCTGATTTGGACAAATTTTAGTAGCCTTAAGTGCTTGTAATTCTACCTGAAAATACTTAGACTGATCGAAGCGGACCGCATAATATTCTGCGTATTCTAAATCGTATACAGAAAGTATACCGCGGGATTTGAGAATCCTTGTGAAACGTAATACATAAACCAGTGAACGAATAAATTTTACCCAACTCGAGCAACGCTCGGCAAGTTCGTCTATCATGTGAACGTGATCGGAGACAGGTATGGTATGTGCATGGAGAGAAGCTATTTTAATTTCCGGTAATTCTGTCTTCTCGTTATGATTGATTTTATATTCCTTCACAGGCCATGCATTTATAGGTGCGGACAGCCATTTCGGCCCGTGAAACCAAAGATAGTTATTTATTAACCCTTTAGGTGTCACAGGGCGCGAGACTATATCGGCGGGATTTTCAACCCCACGAACGTGATACCAATGGGAAGCAGGCAGATATTCATTTACCTGAGCGATGCGATTAGCTACAAAAGTTTGAAACTTATGAGCGGGAGAGTGAATCCAGGTAAGGGTTACCGTAGAATCAGAGAATGCGAATATATTGTTTATTTGACACCGCTTATTAAAAACAGTGCGCACAGAATTAATTAATTTTGCGAGTAAGACCGCCGCGCAGAGTTCTAAACGCGCTAGCGTTTTATTAGAATCTGACACTTTGGATTTAGCGGTCAGTAGATTCACATTAAGAGCGTTTCCGTTCTCAGCCGTTTCTATTCGTACATAGATAACAGCACCATAACATTGCTGGATGGCATCCGAGAAGCCTATTAGAGTAATTCGACGAGCGGATGTTAAACCTATATGTCTCGGTATTTTTATTTCAGATAAACGCGACAACTCCCTATGAAAGTGTTTCCATTTAGACAGAATGCAACCCGGGACCGTCTCGTCCCAGTCCAGTTGTAATTTCCAACATTCTTGTATAAGCAACTTCATGTATGCGACCACTGGACTGATGATTCCAAGCGGATCGAACAAGCGCGCGGTTACGGAAAGGATCGAGCGTTTAGTGCATGTTAAAGGCATGTCGATCACTATTTTAAAGTTAAAGGTGTCATCGTTAGGTTGCCATTGCATACCCACGATCTTAGTGTCAACATGAGGATCCTCATCAAACTTGACAGCGAGACAGCTCTTATGAATTGACGGGATACGTGACAATAGGGTATTGTCATTAGAGATCCACTTAGTTAAGTTAAAACCTCCAGATTTAAACATAGCGACCATTTCCCTATAGGTGTCTTCAGCTAAATCTACATTCTCTATGGAACTAACGTAGTCGTCAACATACATGTGATTGTCAGCTTCGTAAGCCGCCAGAGGATATAAAGCGCGACAGTCTGACGCGAGCTGGTTTACGACTCGCATTGCCAGGAAGGGTGAGCTGGAGACGCCAAAACAAACGCGGTTGAAATGATAGCTTTCAATAGGAGAATTGGAATCGAACCTAAATAATATTCTTTGATATGTATGATGATCTTGAGTAAGTTTCACTTGAAAATACATTTTTTCTATGTCCGCGGTTACAGCAACCGGGTACATACGCAAATTGAGAAGCAAATGAAAGATATTGTTCTGTAATATTGGTCCCGTATAAAGCAAATCGTTAAGCGATTTACCTGACGTGGTTTTACACCCAGCGTCTAAGACCACACGCGTTTTAGAGGTTTCTTTGTCAGGGCGATAAACGGCCCGATGCGGCATATAATAAACTTGAGAGTCTAGAAAGCTATTTGACACTTTAGTGAGATAACCTTGATCAATATATGTTTGAATAATGGCATTATAATCGTTGCGTAAGTTAGAAGCGTCTAACTTTTTTTCTAAATTTAAAAACCTGCGTTTGGCGATTGTGTACGAATGCCCTAGCTCACTGGGAGGGTATTTAAAGGGAAGCCTAACCGTATATCTACCGGTATCGTCGCGTGAGTACGTAGACGAGAACAGCTTTTCACATGCTGCGTCGTCCGTGCTAATGTGCTTCTTATCTGGCACCTGTTCTATCTCCCAAAAGCGTTGCGTTAATTGTTCGAGAGACACATCTTGAGTGTGACATAAGAAGGCCTTGTCGGACACGGAGGAATGAGACATGCGATCGCGGGGATGCTTGTTTGCCACTAGCGAATAAGGTAAAGCATGCGCCTTTCCCATTGCGACGTATCCGAGCGTGGTTTCTATCGCGATTACTGATGAGGTTGGGGATGTAATTTTTTGCGACCCTAAAATCATGGGGAAGAGTTCATTACCTAACAAACAATCTATACCACCCGGAGTATAGTATCGTTCGTCAGCCATAGGTAAATTTTGTAAATGGGTTAATTCCGCTGTATCAATTTCCACGTTAGGCAAAAAATCTGTAATAGTGTCTATAACCCGTGCACTAACCGAATAAGAACAGCGGGCATCAAATCGCGAATATATTTTGAAATGCGTAATTCCATAAGATTGGCTTTCAAGTTGACCTATGCCTTTAATGACAGAAGGAGCGTTAAGTATGGTTAAGTGCAAACGCTCACAACAAGACTTCGTAATAAAGTTACTCATAGACCCTGAGTCCAAAAACAAACGTATACGATCCGATTTATAATTTGCATATACACAAGCAGTCGGCAACAAAACCGTGGTCGCGCTGCTTGAATTACGCGGCGGAGGGATCACAGCCGATAACGACGCGATATTGCCACTATGTGACCGCGCCTCCCGCGAGTGCGAGCGGGACGGATCATCTGCCGATGACGCATGAGTCGACATGGAATGCTCGGACGGCGCAGTAGACGCGTTTGCCTGCCTCGATGCGTTGCCGGTAGCATGATTTCTTGTTGAATTTGATGCGTTCAAATTATTTTTATAACACAGTAAACTATGATGAGACCGATTGCAAATCGAACACCTATTAACAGATCTGCAAGCACTCACGTGATGAAAACCTAAACAATTAACACAAAAGGAATGTTTACGAACTATTTCATTTCGCGTTTCAACAGTCTCTTGAATAAAATGTTGACATTTGAACAAAGGGTGAGCGGAATTATTGTTACATACGATACAATTTTTTATGTTAGAAGTATCGACTGATTTCAAATTAGTAGGGCGGGTTTGCGTAAAAAATGACTTAGGTTTATTTAAATGAGAGGCGGTTGAACTCCGCTGAGCGCGATAATCACCTTTTGGGGAATGTGATGGTGAGCGGAGCGTTTGGAGTTTGCTTTGTTCTGTCAAAAATGTTTTGACGTCACTATATGTAGGTACACTCAAATGTCTATGAGATTGTTCAAACAATTCAAGCATAGGTTTATCAAACTTGCTTAATGCTAAATGAGTTATTATGAAATCTGATAAATTTGTGATAGGTAGACGCTGCAGAGCTGCTTCAGCTGAACAAAAGTTCTCCAAGATCTGATCAGCCGATTGCCCTGGCTTCTGGTGTAACATTTGTTCTAAATAGCACGACGCCTGAACCCTGGTATCGTGGTATTTAGCCAGAAGGGCTTGCCAAATAACATCGTAATTTTGTGCGGTAGCAGCTATGCCTGAACAAACAGTAAGTGCCTTACCCGAAAGGCAACCTATCAAATATTGAACCTTTTCGGCGTTGGTGAGACGAGTATTCGTATGTATCACACTACAGAAATTTTCATAAAATATAGGCCACTTACCATAAGTACCATCGAAACCTGTGAGTTTAAGTGGGGGTAATTTGATATTAAAATTATCACTTTTCTTTTTATCGTCGAGTTCTTGTCTCAGAGTAGTTTCCGTTTGCTTTATGAAACAGTATAATTCATCAAATGTATTAAAAACACTATAACTCGGCTGTACCTGCGGATTATCTTTTAATTGTTCAATTAACAATTTATCGATAGTTTCGATGTAATCCGATCGGGTTTTATCGATAGATTGAACCCGAGCGAGAAACATCATGCGTACTGTTTCATCGGTAACCTTGAGACTTAAGTTGTACACTTCTTGAACTATGTGAAACAAACTTTGTTTTTTGTATTCTAAAAAATTTATCATGACCTGACTTTCGTCTGAACTTTTACTATGGGATTTGTCTTTAGAAGCCATGATAATATAATTGATACGAGATACGAGTATGTATATAAGTGGGTAGGTAATAGAAATATTCAGCGAAAAAGTATAAAATTCGAACAACGATCAGCTGTTAGCTTAAATCAGCTGTTTGCGGTAAAGTATTCAGAGAACAAACCCAATATGGAGTCTGCGTAACAATCAGCTGTTAATCGTTTGAATACCGTTATGTATCGGCTGCGTTGCCCAGTACCGTCACAATAAAATAAATATATGTGGGTATAAAATTAACGTATAAATATGAGTTTTATCTACGATTACAATTCGAAAGATAA
The DNA here is from genome assembly GCA_933228765.1 of Miltochrista miniata. NCBI lineage: Eukaryota > Metazoa > Arthropoda > Insecta > Lepidoptera > Erebidae > Miltochrista > Miltochrista miniata. The sequence goes on along the minus strand of OW121751.1, from coordinate 10,661,306 downwards.
TATGAAATTGTAATGAAATTGGGGAAAACTACGTTAAATTTATGACGGTTGAGAAAATTGTTAATTTTGGATTGTCCGTTGTACTTTATGCCAAAACTCCTAATTACCAAAAAATATCAAAATGATTGCCTAGAATCGGACAACCGGACTAACATGGCCAGGATGGTCCAAGTCCTGGGTAGCGATAATTTCGGGGGGCGCTACCTGCCAGCGGGTTGATTATATATAGGTAAATATGATTATGATAAATAGCGTAAATGCGTTATAGAATATGAGTACTTATGAGTAATATAAAATATGCGGTGTGAAAAGATAATTAACTTTTCTAATGCGTGCGGGTGGCGTTAAATATAATATTTGCGTTGAGTATTTATGAGTAATATACTAAATATATATATGCGTATGCGTGAATTTAATAGGAAAAGAGGTAATTAATATTATTAGTAGAAAGAATGCGTTAGATGGAATATCCGGCTCGAAGGACCACACTTGGAAGTGCACTTACCTTGAACTCTGGTTGGTAGGTAGGCGCTGCTCCCAGCTTTGCGTTCGGGGTCTTGATTCACGACCGCGAAATATGCACACAGGAGTTATAACCGTAACTCTCGAGACTGTGGCTGATGATAAGCGATATAGCGCGATATGATGGGTAATCACAGCGGCCGATAGCGGAGCGGAGCGTTAAGAGACGGATGCGTGCGTATCTTCCAATAGCTATGGCGGAAAGTGAATGTAGGAAGCGGGCGGGATAGTGTTGCCATAGACAATACATAAAAGTAAGATGCGTTTAGTGCGTGAGTGTTGACATATAATAATTATAATAAATACCATTAAATACATAAACTAAAAAATATGTATGCGTCGGTACTGGCGCATCCAAACCATATCCATCATGCAATTTTGTAATTACAGTGCGGCGGCCATATTGGATTACAAAATTGTCATGTAATTCGTACTCAGCATACTGAAAAGCCCCTAAAACGATATGCATCATGAAATTTTGTTATTACGGCGCGACGGCCATATTGGATTGCAATTTTATAATGTAATTTGTACTCAGCACACTAAAAAACCCTTTAAACCATATCCATCATGGAATTTTGTAATAATGTAATTTGTACTCAGCACACTAAAAAACCCTTTAAACCATATCCATCATGGAATTTTGTAATTACAGTGCGGCGGCCATATTGGATTACAAAATTGTCATGTAATTCGTACTCAGCATACTAAAAAACCCCTAAAACGATATGCATCATGAAATTTTGTTATTACGGCGCGACGGCCATATTGGATTGCAATTTCATAATGTAATTTGTACTCAGCACACTAAAAAACCCTTTAAACTATATCCATCATGCAATTTTGTAATTACAGTGCGGCGGCCATATTGGATTACAAAATTGTCATGTAATTCGTACTCAGCATACTGAAAAACCCCTAAAACGATATGCATCATGAAATTTTGTTATTACGGCGCGACGGCCATATTGGATTGCAATTTCATAATGTAATTTGTACTCAGCACACTAAAAAACCCTTTAAACCATATCCATCATGCAATTTTGTAATTACAGTGCGGCGGCCATATTGGATTACAAAATTGTCATGTAATTCGTACTCAGCATACTATAAAACCCCTAAAACGATATGCATCATGAAATTTTGTTATTGCGGCGCGGCGGCCATATTGGATCGCTAAATTACCATTTAATTTATAATTAGCATACCAAAAAACCCCTTAAACGATACCCATCATGAAATTTTGTGATTACGGCGCAGTGGCCATATTGTATTGCAAAATTGACACGTGATTTTACAGCATGCCAAAAAACCCCTTAAACGATGCCCATCATGAAGGTTTGTGATTACGGCGCAGCGGCCATATTGGAATGCAAAATTATCATGTAATTCGTACTCAGCATACAAAAAAAACCCTTTAAACCATACCTATCATGAAATTTTGTAATTACAGTGCGGCGGCCATATTGCATTACAAAGTTGTCATGTAATTCGTACTCAGCATACTAAAAAACCCCTAAAACGATACGCATCATGAAATTTTGTTATTACGGCGCGACGGCCATATTGGATTGCAATTTTATAATGTAATTCGTACTCGGCATACGAAAAACCCCTTAAACGATACCCATCATGAAATTTTGTAATTACAGCCCGGTGACCATATTGGATTGCAAAATTATCATGTAATTCGTACTCAGCGTACTAAAAAACCCCTAAAACGATACCCATCATGAAATTTTGTATTTACAGCCCGGCGGCCATATTGTAATGCTAAATTATCATGTAATTCGTACTCAGCGTACTAAAAAAAAACCCTAAAACTATATCCATCATGAAATTTTGTAATTGCAGCGCTTCAGCCATATTGGATTGCCGAATTTTCATGTAATTCGTACTCAGTATACGGAAAAACCCCTTAGAGGCTTGGACTTTTTTTTGTTGAGAAGTTGATACTATGACGACCTTGAGATTTTACCTTCACACCAGGTCCAGCATACCATCTTATAGTATTGTCATTGCAGTTAAATAAGTATTCCAAGTTTAAGCTCAATCGGAGCATGAGAAGTGGTTTTAATCTTACTTGAGTTCCGTTCCAAAAAACGTCAAAAATGTTTGCTGTATTGGAGATCGGAGACCTTAAATATTAATATAAATAAGCTGTTTTTAGTATTTTTTATTGTTTAGTGCCAAAAGAAACACATAATCTGTAAAAAAAATCCACTCTCTAGCTATCTACGTTCATGAGATACAGCCTCGTGATGGACAGACAGACAGATGGACGGCGAAGTCTCTTAAATAGCGTTAAACGTCGATTAAAAAGTTGAAATTCCCATAACCAATCGATTCCCATCAAAACATTTTCGGGTCTAAATAACCAAGCCACAAAACAATTAAAAAAAAAAAGTGCTGGCAAAACGTGCGATTCTTTTGCAGCAGTGTGCGCACCTATACTTGCGTTTGCGTTGCGGGCCGGCAAACGGATCGGAACGCATCGGATCGCAAAGCGGTGGGCGCTCGCCCTTATAAGTTCCTACGGGAAGCGGGCACGAGAACAAATTCGACACGGGCGAAGCTGCGGGCATCAGCTAGTGAGTTAAAAAACTTGATTATTATGCGCGGCGACCGGTCGCCGCGAGGAGCTCTAAGGGTTAATAAATAAAACACATTATAAATTTTTAATTTTGTTTCTGTTTTATTGAATCAGATCCAGAATAAAGTTATTGAACCAGATCCAGAAGCCCCGGTCTAATAGCGTCTTACAACCCACCAGCAGGTGCCTAGCAGTCCCAATTGCTTTGCCACAATCATGTAATTACATGTTTTATCTGTAACTTTCCCCCATCTGACAAGGATTTTTTTGGCACAGTGCTCAAATATTAAAATCGTCTATTTCTTTCTGTGCCGACCTTTTCTGTGTTTCCCAGGAGTTTCAAACTTTCCTTCATTATTAAAACCTTCGTTAACTATTCGCCTAACTGTACTCTCTGATTTTCCTGAAAAGAGTAAAAAAAGAAAATTAATTACCTAATGGAAACAAACTATTGACATGAAGCAATTAATTCAAAATAAAAAATTGGTAGAAAACCAGATTGAACCGAGTATCAAAAACGTAGGTCGTACTATAAAATAACCTACTAACAATGTTATTCTAACCACTGACTTACCTACATCTATAGGTAGATTGTAAGTTTAAGATTCTAACCTAAAAATATGCAACTTAAACAATGCCTTTTTTTGTCTCCAAATCGTAAATTCAGTAAATTTGTAACTTCAGACAGATTCAAAACAAACAATAACACGATTACATACCCACCAAAGAGGCAGTTCGCTCATAAACATCCTCAAAATCCCACAACAATTGTCCAGCTTGGTACTCCGCGAAACATCACTGGAAAACTTTAAAAATCACTTCCTGCGCACCACTCCGATTTTCTTTACTCATTTTTCAAACCTTTATGCGTAGTTTGGTTTCAATTTGTTGCAGTTTAATCCAAACATTAAAGTTACGTGAGAGAGTAAACGAAATTCGACGATAGCATTGACAACTGACGTACTTATGTTTTGTGTTGCCAGTGTTGCCACACACATAACTATTTTTAGTTCCTCAAACATTCATGTCACGACTTTATAGACAAACTGTACGTAACTACAATGCTAATTTGTTAAAAGGATTATGCGTGCGTTGCTCTAGTCAAGGTCGTACCATAGTTATACAATGTTCGTAATTATTACGAAATGTTGAATATTTCGTAGATTATATCATAAGCTTTGCACATATTTTTATGTAATACTAGCTGAGCCCGCAACTTCGTTTACGTCACATAAGGTGTATGAAAGGAAAGGTATTTCTTCATCAGAGTCATCAAGCAGCGGCTGAAACTGCCCTGTTTGCTTAATCATAAAAGAGCTTAATGATTAAGTCTATTTTAAAACCATTCAGTCCACGCCTTCGGCGCAAAAAAAATAGTCTTAATCATTAAGCTCTTTTATGATTAAGCCAACACGCCAGTTTAGGTTCACTCACATTCAAAGAAACCCCTACAATTAAAATTTTCAAAATATCTGATTCTTAAAAGTGGTATAACTCTTTTATTTCTAAACCGATTTACATAAAACAAACGCTAAATGTTAACTGGAGTAAACCTCAACACAATAAAAAAAACCGCATTGCAATCGGTTGAGCGGTTACTGAGATTAGCGTGCACAACCGTACAGACAAACAGATATACAGACATACAGACATACAGACAAACAGACAAAAATTCTAAAAATCATTGTTTTGGGTTCTATTGCGTTCATAAAGCCCCCCTATAATATTTTTTCTTATTTATCTTCCATGTACAGACAGCGACCCGTTACGATTTTATTATATGTATTGATTGATTGATTTTAACAAAATAGTAGACAACTGCACAAATGTATTCGTACCTACCTACTTTTGCTCTTTTAAAGTACCTATATAATATTATGCCCCAGTTGTCTTTGCGAACTTCATTCAACTTCAAAGTTCTGCCGTGTTTGAGTCTAGCAAATTTGTCCATTTTCATTTTTCGCCCCTCCCTATAAAATAGATTGCAGAGAGGCTTGTGTCTGTAGTCCGTGACTCTGTTGCATTAAACTTAGTCACTAGGTCACGTGGATCATCTGTTCAAAGTTTGAAACAAAACAAAATTGACAACGTCAATCGGATTGAACTTTCACAATAAACGTTTTAGATAGTCGGGTGAGACCGTCTCACGGCTTCTTGTTCTAAATTGGCTATGAATTTAAGCTTCTCCTGTCCAACAAGCAAATAAATACTGCCCTCCTAAAGATCAATAGTTTATAGGACTAAGATAAATTAAAAATTATTTGTAAATTAAAGTTCATCAATTTGAAAGGGCAGGCCTTTTTCTTGCTCAAGTTATGAATTTGAAGCTTTTAAAAAAATCTTAATAGCAATTTAGAATATTTGACACTTATAGGCTGAATATGAGTGTATAGTATACATTTATTGTTAAAAATTACAGAGAAACATAATTATTACATATCTACATATATTTACATTATATTACTATCTAAACTAAACCTAAATAAGGCCCCCGTGGCATTGTGCCCAAAAGACTAGCAGCATTCCCAGTAAATGAGTGTATTGTATATCCAAGATAGTAATACGATATTATGTTGTTTCAGGTTCGTAAATATCCTAAATACATGCTGTGTTTACAAAACGGAAGGTTCGACCACCCGGATAGAATGTTCAATTCAGTGAAAGATGTCTACAACAATTGTCTTAGGAATATGTCCGATTTTAAGGTAAATATACATACAACTACTTTCAATAGAGATTGCTATGCTCGAAGTGTCATTTCGTAGTAAAATCTGTAACATGGAATACCATACCAGGAATCGTGTTATAGCCAGCTGGAACAATTTACTCGGTTCAAATAGCAAATTTCAAACATACGAATACAAAACGTCGATGAAAATTTATTCGTGAAATGCTTTGTGCTTCAAGCTTTGCCATTTCTAAATTTCCGTCTACTACTGGCCGTCGATGGGCTTGGGAAATGTTCTTGCGTGGCAATCGAGTGCCAAAGTATCAACATACGAGCTAGTGATGGTCTTGGGTGGACTCAGAAGGCTCTAAAATACTAATTGTGGTGATCTTTAAGGGATGCAATCTGCTGCCATGATGATGGTGATACAAATACCGTACTAGTGTACGGGTAGTACTACTAGTAGTAGATATTGATATCGTACACACGTAGTTATTGACGTAGTAGGTAGGTATATCTTATCTCTTACGATAAAGAAAGGGTATCGACTCTGACAGTGGCATGCCTGGTTTCTCAAAATATTTACTTAGGTATATTTGCGTCACGTAAGACCATCACTTTTATGGCACTGTGACGATTGTTTTGTTTTCATCTCAACGTGAACATGTTTCAAACTCAAAAAAAAAAACTCAATAAACTCAATAGGACCTTGGAAAAGAAAAAAAAAACATAAAATAATATTTAAAAAATACGATGCTAAAAATGACCTGTTGATAACTTAAGTAAATATCGTTGATAACGGGCGAGGTTACGATCTTAGGTACTTATATTTATATATCTTTGTAAGTTTAGACGCTTTAATATAGTAAAAATAATTCCAAACATTGATATGAACGTTTCTGTATAATGCGACTACAGTTGAACCGGAAGCGGACCCAATTGTGTAGCTTTCTTTGTAAGGAAAGCAATTTTTTCCAAGTACATTGTTTTAGGGTCCGTATGCCGAATGGTCATAGTTCTTTTATAATTAACTAGCTGACCCGCGCAACTTCGTTTGCGTCACAGGAGAGTGAGAGTGGTATAGTATTAATAGTTTAAGTAATAATTATAATCCTCCCGTCGCATTTACCCCCGTCGCGCTTACTCCCGTCGCGTGTCTTATATTTATTAGAGAGGTGTGGTAGGTATTAATATTTAAAGTGATATAATTTTTCACGTCGCGCGTCGCGTCGCTTAAATTCATTACCATTAGAGTTGACCCGCACAATTTTGTTGAAGTGACATAATGTTTCCCGTCGCATTTATTTTTGTTTGAACTCATCGTGAGCGAGTCCGACTCGTACTTGGCCGGTATTATCTTTCAGTTGACTGGCTACTACTGCAGAAAACGTTTACTCCCGTTGCATCGAGTTGCGTCGCTCATATTTTGAAAATAATTAAAAAGGTTATTGTAAGTGAACCTTAAAAGATAGGCATATACTGTTCAGGACTTTTTTTGTAACTTTTTAAGAGAAAACATTTTGCAGTACACAATTTTTACGTAACTTTAACCATTTACGCAACGTACGCAATGGAAGCTCTCAAAAGAATTAAATTTTCCCCGTTCTCAAAACATTATTCATGGCAGCTCCGCTCCTATATGTCTTAGCGTGATGTTATATAGCCATTAGCCATCCTCAATAAATGGACTATAAAACTGTGAAATTAGTTTTGAAATGCAACCAGTATTTTCTGAGATCCTAGCACAAACAAACTCTTCAGTTTGATAATATTGTGAGATAGCCTTAAAAGAAAGACAAATTAGGTTAATGTGAGCGAACCTTAAAAGATAGACATATGCTGTTGCCGACTTTTTTATAGAACTTTTTAAAAGGAACAATTTTGTAATAAACAATTTTTACGTAACTTTAACCGCAGCGTACGCCTCGGAAGCTCTCAGGCGGAAAATATAATTCCCCGTTTTCGTAACATTCTTCATTGCTGCTCCGCTCCTATTCGTTGTAGCGTGTTGTTATATAGCCTATAGCCATCCTCAATATATGGACTATCAAATTGTAAAAGAATTTTCGAAATCCAACCAGTGGTTCCTGAGATCCTAGCGTTCCAAACAAACAAACAAACAAACAAACAAACAAACAAACTCTTCAGCTTTATAATATTAGTATGGATTAATTTCGTTAAAAACGCACAAAATCCGATGCATCTGTCTCTTTCTTGTACGCTGAAATGTATATCCTGCTATCTTTCAGCTGATTAGCATCATGCAGACTCTTAATGTGCATGAAGATCAATTTCTATTGACTATAGAATTGCAAAACATGAGATACATACTTTATAATGATACACACATTAAAACTTTTGTTTTGTGCACAATGTCCATTCGTATAAATAAGAAAATCCTTGTATCTTATTGTTTTTCCGCAGATAACATTATATTTAAAGCAATTTCCACGTTTATAGGAACTAGTACCAGAATTCTACGACACGGAAGGAAAAGGAGATTTTTTGATGAACAAATACGAAATTAATTTTGGCGAACGTCATGACGGCTCTAAAGTAAACAATGTGACACTGCCACCTTGGGCTAAGTCGCCGGAAGACTTCGTGTTCAAACTCCGTGAAGCCTTGGAGTCAGAGTATGTCTGTAGACATTTGCATTTATGGATCGACCTCATATTCGGATACAAGCAGCGAGGCGAAGAAGCGGTTAAGGCTAATAATGGTTCGTGTATTTATAGCTAGCTTATTCGCGTGTTATCGCTGATAACAGTATGACCTTGTGCTTTAGCTTGTCATCTTGCTCCTATATTGATTGTGCTGAACTCGAATTCTTCGTAAATACGTACTATAATAATACATTGTAATTATCTGAGTATTTTGTTTATACCATATTAGTAGATATAATATTCGTAAAGTGCAGACACACACAAACGTCGCCCCTTTGTGGTGTTATGCAGTGTCTTGTTGTATTAATCCTAGATACATTGTAGTTTAACCAAAGTAATCCAAGGCAAATATCTAAACTAGTATCTAGTGGCACGAAGCTGCTCTCTTTTCTTGCAAAGAAAAATATTGTTTGATATGTTAAAAAACAATAACACACATTTATAAATTTTGAGCTCCAGCACCGCATACACTGCCACTGACAGTAGGCGCACACTGGGCGACATGTCGCAGCGACAAGCTGCGGGCGCCAAATTGCATACATTTTGTTCTAAGCTCCGCACACTGGGCGACATATCGCCGCGAATCGACGACAAGCAAGGGGAGTTGCGGCGACATGATGACGTCCGTCACATTGACATGTCAGCTACGCCAGCGACAGTCTCGGCGACATGTCGCGACGACAAGTCGCCCGATGCCGGCGCACACCGGGCGACAGTCGTGGCGACAGGTCGCCCAGTGTGCGCCTACTGTTAGACACCGAGCCAGTAAATTTGTAGAAGTAATCTTTGACAAATGCATGCCTTCGAAGGGGTTACTAGTGACGTAAAAGTGTGTCAGTAGTACATCTGCCATTTGTCACAATTTACTTCACATTTTACAAGTACGTAACGTATAAAAAATGTCTCCCACAATATCTGACAAAAGTTTTATTTTCAGTGTTCCACCACGTGTGCTACGAGGGTGCGGTGAATCTAGAATGTGTATACGACATGAACGACAGGCACGCGCTGGAAGTGCAAATAATGGAATTTGGCCAAGTGCCAAAACAACTATTCACAAAACCGCACGTTAGAAAAATTACACCGCATATCGCCAAGTCACTGGCTAATAATGAAAATATAAGCTACAGAATGGAATGTGTTAATGTGTTACAATTACACAAGGACGCTGTAAAATGCGCTATTCGACAAGGAAATAACATAATATCTGTTGGGAAAGATGGCACATTGAAAGTGTACGATATGTTGCTTAGGAAGCAGATACGAAGTGTTATTCTCAGCTCTACGCCTTTGAGCTCGTGCGTGATGGTTGATGAGAATACGGTCGCCATCGGTTCCTGGGACAATGAAATGTAAATACTCTTGATATTTTCTGTTTTATTAGTACCTACTGGGTTCCAAAGTCCTTTTAGGCTTTTCAAGAATGTATGCAATATACATGTTTATGTAAAATACCGCCCGCCCCGTCGTCTGTCTAGCGCCTTATTGGAATCTTTGGTATCACTATTATGAATATCGTGCTGTTTCGCTAACGGAAATTATCGTGGTGTGTTGTGGGATCATACAATATCGAACTGATTCTTAATTCGCTGAGTGATTAGAGAACACGAAACGATAAATAGTAATGATATTGACAGTTTACTGAATTACCGAATAGCTGCAGTAAAAAAAAAGTAATATTGATGTTATTGACCGTGCATCAGCTACGTTACAATGTTGCCTAGATATAAATTTTGTACATTAGTCACGTTATTATATTAAGATGTTCTCGAACTAAATTGTTCGATATTTTTGTAGATATCTGTACGATGTGGAGTACGGGAGGATAGTGGAAAGTTTTCGGGCGCACGACGACTCTGTGAGCTGTCTGTTGTGGTTGGACAAAGGTATGTGTTTATTATCTATACTAATATTGTAAAGAGGCAAGATTTGATTGTTTGTTTGAGTCCAATAGGCTCCGAAACTACTGAACCGATTTGAAAAAATACTTTACTGTTGGGAATCTACCACTCTTTGCGGTGAACATAGGCTATATATTATTCCTGTATTCCCACCGTGAACCGCGGGTGAAACCGCGTGACTTCCGCTAGTAATCAATACTTATAACTCTCTCACATATCCGTGTCAGAGTAAAATCCCTTTTTGAATGACTACTGGGGTAGTTTGTGATTTTTTTTTTGTTTTTGGAAGCAAAACATTTAGTTGGGCTTGAACTCCGATGAACTTGGAGTAGGTTTCCTATAGAGCTGAAATTTCGCACATTAAGGACTTAATAAGGACCGTATTACAAAATGTCTCTCAAATCTTAAGAAACTCTTGATCATATTGTCTATGACGAAAACTACCCTCAAGTATTTCTTGAGTATTCAAAAGCCTTTTATACCCAAGTGACGTCATTCTAAATTCAATGATGAATTTTTTTGATGCACTTTTATGAAATGAAAACGTTTCCTGAGAGAAATATGAGCAAATAAAATCACGCGACACTGTGTATGAGATGGAGGTCACGTGACAGCAGATAACCTCTACTTATCATGTACCTTTGTAAATGCAGATTAAGATATTTATTTTCTCAACATAATATGTTATATACACCTAACTATTGGCAGTACTTGATTTTTTTTCTGTGGCAGTGGAGAGCCTATTTCCTTCTTATATGTCTCTAGGCTTTGCACTGTAGTAGTTAAGTCACTTTGCAATCTGTAATTATTGGAGCATGAAATATTTTGCTACAACATCTCCGCTTTGACTCTTTTAATATGCTTTTCTTAGGACTCACCCCCAATCCAATCCATGCTTTGGAAGACACGTTAAGGCTTTGGTCCCGGCTGCCAGTAACATGGCATTCGTCGAGTCCAGTTGAAGGCCTTATGGGCGGCTTGAAAAATTTTGATAGCGGGTCGATCAATTTGGCCTGTCGATTTCACCACGGCAATATGCTCATTTTCATGACCTACGTATTACGTGGATCAAAAACTGACAAGATTAAATATGGGCTTATACTATGCCTCTGCCTCTAAGCACAGCGGAAACTCCATACAAATGATTCGTTTTCAATTCTGTCACCTACACTAAAACACGCTATGTTTGTACAGAGCTTGAATGTGTGTGAGACCATTAAGGCTAAGCAAATGTTCCCTCAAAACACCCGCCGAACTATAATGACAGCTGTGGCGCGCCTGGCGGGGTGGGGAAGCCTGGTCAGTAAGAGGCAGGGAGTTGCCTATGTGTATGTAATACTAGTAAATTATTTTTGCTATAAGCCCGACTATATATGCGTGTACGTTGGTCCCGGTTGCCAGTAAAATGGCAGTCGTTAAGCTAAGTTGAAGGCTTTATTTCAACAACAGGCAGTTACAACCTTCGCCTGTCCATTTTAAACACGGCAATACGGCTCACTACCTATTACGTGGGACAAATTATACAAAGGTGAAATGTGGGCATTTACTATGCCTCTGCCTACCCCTTCGGGGATAAAGGCGTGACCATATATGTATGTATGTATGTATATATTCGTGTAAAAGATTATGTTAGCAATATGGGTGGATTGTAAACTTGAACCGGCATCGGCAACCTGTAGTTGCCCCTCGCCCAGTAATGTAATGATCCCTTATCCGATAAGCTCCCACAGCATTAACCTTGACTATATTTATTTTATCATCGTTATCTGAACGTATTGCTGCACCGACATCACAAATCTGTATAGATAGGCAGGTACTATATTTTATTTAAATAGGTCGTTGACCTATTTAGTTAATAATATACATTGCACCATTCTGCTATTTTATGTTAGCGCAAGCCGCTCTTTACGGTTCCCGGGATGGGACTTTATCGGTTTGCGTACTTGAGGATTTTAACACGCAAAAAGAACCCATATTTTACAGTAATAGCATAATGACAAGACTAATGCTAACATGAAATAGCAGAGTTGACCTGACCATTTGCTCATCTATTTTTTACCATCGTTTTCGTTCTCTTAGAAAAGTCTTTTTTTTGATGATTAAGGTAAAGTTTATTTTTAGAACGTCTCCTAATATCGGGCGGCTATGACGGCGTAGTTCGCGTATGGGCTAACGTGTTCAGGACTGGCCAAGCACTACGCGGCCTAAAGGCTGAGTTCGATCACGACGGCAAAGTCACCAGTGTTACGTACAGGTAAGAGAAACAGTGGTAAAAGATACTGTGTTTTGGTAGTTTGGACGAACAGGGTCGCGTTTTTTTAAAAAACAAGTGTACGGCATCAAGATTAGGGTAGTCAACTTACTCTACTCTCTTGTACCTACTCTGGCGCAGCGCTCTCGCCGCAATCGCCTTTGTCCCGCTCGCGGCTGACATCCAGTTTGGGGCCTACCGACCTACCTTGTGCCCCCAATTTGAATCACGATCTCTTGACTCAGATCTCGCTTTTCTGCTAGTGCAGGTAATGTGCAGCCATTCTTGGTTGGTGAGGCTCTTATTCTACCGGTAGGATGATGGTTTGTGCTTTGAGTAAGTGTTTGAGTGTGAATGAATGAAAGGTACATTCTCTACACAGCGTTCGGAGCGCGCGTATACAACGTGTATTAAAGTAATAGTTCACTGAATCTTCCTTCCTCGTAGTTAGTAATGTTCGTCCTTTCTCATGTTTCCCCAACGCCGCCAGTACCTCAAAAGGTGACTTCTTTTTTAGAGTTCCGTAACAAAAAGGTAAAAACGGGAGCCTATTCATGAGACTTCGCCGTCCGTCTGTCTGTCTGCTTGTCCGACACGAGACTGTGTCTCAGGAACCGTGATAGCTAGAGAGCTGAAATTTTTACAGATGATGTATTTCCGTTGCCCGTCCGTTTGCCATAACAACAAATACTAAAATCAGAAAAAAAGCGGATTAAGAGGGGCTTCCATACAAGAAACGTGATATTTTGCCGTTTTTTTGCTGTTTTTTTGGTATGGATCCCTCTGTGTGCGACTCGCACTTGGCCGGTTTTTTAAAAGTAAGTGACCAGAGATCACTTTCGATCAGGTGGGCCATATGCTAGTTTGCCACTTTAGTCGTGTCTGCGTATCCTGTGATTATAAATTATAACCATAACCGCATAACACCATTTCATTTCTTTAGACGCCGCCGCCACGATATAGACGTTATAACCGCGACGGGTGATGGTGAAGTGTTCATCTGGAATTACGCAACGAGAAGTCTGATCAACAAGATCAGTGTTCACTCATCGCCTATTAGCGGGGTATGCTTCGTGCTATCTGGAGATAGGGTTGTCACTGCCAGCGACGATGGTGATGTTTGTGTGACGGACCTTAGCGTGTTGCATTCGGTAAGTTTGATACTTTTAATCTAATTTGTGCATGTATGCAGGTTTTCTTTTTTTATACGTTTGGATACAGAGTATGGCGCGTCGCCCACACGAGCTGGAGTCGAGGTGGCGTCGAAGCACAGGCGCATAAGTGGCGCGCCCCGCTTCTACGTTTCCTTCAGAAATACAAGGCAGTGCGCTCACACACTAGAGTCGCGTCAGGGGCGATGTTAAGTCGAGGCGGAGTCATTGCTATGCTCGACCGCGCCGCGACTCCATTATCTTTTTGTCACTTTCTTTCGTGCGTAGACGTGCTTACACTCTTCAAACATGCGTGACTGATTTTAAAACAAACCTAAAATACATTGAAATTCTACGAATTAATCCTTGTATTTATGATCAAACACGATCTGATTATAGCAAGATAAATTGTGTGAGCTGATATTGCAAAACAATAAAAAATATTTTAGGTTTTTTCCATTAGTAAACAAAAGTTACCATGTGACATCCCATAAAACTTTTTAAACGTTTCGGGATACTTTCTTAGGTCATGTATCTTTGAATGCTCCTCTTCTGTCACAGTGTTTCAAACATGGGTGTATCCAAAATCTTCTATTTAAATTAATAACTTGTATGAGTGCAAGCGCGTCTTCATCTTTTGACGACGACATGGCGAATAAATTGGAATGTCTGAAGGAAACATAGCCGCCCGCGCCTTGGCTCTATATAAACGTCACGCCTTGACCGCTCCGCGACGCCGCCGCTACCGCGCCTTCGACATACTAGTGGGCGACGCGCCTAAGGACACATGGTCCCCACATTACTATCTAGAGCCGGGCGTCCCGAAAACTTGGAAGAATGTCCCAGAACAGGATGCATGTTTGAAAGTCAGGATTCCATTCTGGGTATCTGCGTATCACACTTTGCGTCCAGAGCGTTCGAGGACGATAAGATCAGATAGGCTTTCTGCCGCGCACGCTTAGATTGTGGAATGATCTCCCTGCCGCGGTTTTCCCAAACTCCTACATCCCCCACCTAAGCCCCGTTCTAAGTCCCACTTCTAAAACACCTTTTGAAGAACCATGGGGGGTTCTAGGGAGCTTTTTACAATGACGGCAGCGCGAGTGTTGCGCCTCCGGTGTTGCAAACGTCCATAGGCTACGGTGACCACCAGTACCTACATCTGGTGGGACGTATACTTGTCTGCCACCTCAGGGGCATAAAAAATGTATGTCAATGTTGGTTACTTGGTTGGAGTGACAGTTTATTTTTTGTGCGATCCCTATTCATTTAGTTGCCTTCGATGCTGCAAGTCTTCGATGACCGGTGTGAATACCCGTTCTATGCGGACTTAAAATAGGAATAAATTTGGTGAGGGTTTTCACTATACCGATATATTACAGGTCAGTGACCGATATACATAATGCAGGGAAAAGTATGAGTTAAAGCAATTTCATATCACTATTTGCTTCATTGATCATAATAGAAGGCGTCGAACTAAAGACATATAACGCAATGAACTTAATACCAGGAGAGATGGCGACCTGCAGGCCTTTTTCGCTTTTTACATATCGGTCCATAATTAAACTCCCACGGGCTTCGTCTCACCTGAACTAACGGTGAAATGTGCATATAGTTGTCGAACCGACTAAAGCCACACAATGCTCTCTCATGGTAGTGTGAACTGTGAAACCATAAAAATCCTTGGGACCCTGACCAGCCTTAGTGCCTAAGCGCCCATTCTGTCCGATGATGTTTACCATGCTGAAGTTAGAACTAGTGGGAATTCAGGCAGACGCTCATAGAGTTGCATAGGCCTTTGAACTGCAGTGGAATACTACTGACAGGATTTTCCTAGTGCAAGATACCAGTCTCCCACAAAGGTTTTGAACGATAATAGCTATATGTTTTAAGCATGTATTCTGTGTACCTGCCTTTGTGGAAGAGAATAAATTAAAATATTATTATTATACATAACAGGTCTTAATAAGTAAAAGGTATATTGGGTGCAAAAAATAACTAACAATTTATTATTGCAATAATTTCATTTTATGCCGAACTACAACAAATAAGACAGTCGTATGTGCTACTATGCACAAACGACTGTCTTATTATAGTCTAATGATAAAAAAGTTACAATAACCGGTGAAGATATGCATCACCTGTTTCAAGGTTCAATTTCTGGCTAAAGTTTGACATTGAATTTTAATAAGTTCCTTGTCATTATGACATTGCTATTATACCAAAATTGATATAGGTGGATGAGTTGCAAAATCATTTTTAAAATAACTTAAAAGTATAACATTATTACATGCGTAATGTCTTTTTTTATGGTGGAAATGTGTCACGTGTTGGCTAAATCCACACGGTCACTGCCTTTCGAATGCCGGACGCCTCGAGCAACTCCTCGGAAGGATGCCCCCATTGTTTTTGACCGAGCGAGCGAAGCGAACTAGATTCTCCGATTCGAGGGGTGAAGATTGTTGTCGCGTTATTTATGAACGGATTTTGATAATTTGACTTGTTTTCCTGGGTACTCGCGAGAAGTACAAGTTATTATAGAGTTCACACACCGCGTTCTCGACTCTGGGTTAGGGTGGTATCCCACTTCTTTAGGGGATTGGTTCTGGTTTTGCCCCGCTTCTGGCTTCTTACGTCACGCAGCGGCCTAGGGCTTGTTTCTGTAAGGACGGCGAGCTGCCTTCCCGTCAGTGCATCCTTTATCAAGAGATTACCTGAATTGTTTTTACCATTATTTTATCTTCTTGATGCTATTAATTCTATGCAAACCCTAAGGCCAACGTGGTACTTAAAGGACAATCGCCCTTCTAAAACGACTCGTATTACTACTGACGTTCAGCAGTCAACTGCCATAGCAAATGCTTCTCAAATGTCCCACATTATCGCCCCAGAAAATTTCCTTTTGTCTTCTCTTAGTTCTCGTTACATGGCAGAAATCCATCCTATAAAGGAGGGGAGGTTCTAAGATGGATTCCATTAGTTATTAGAAGGAATGAATACTTTGCTGACTCCCAGTACCTACTGGATGCTCTTTGCAGACGACAACATTTGCAGATTATTATTTTACCGCTGTGAAGACTTTTGGTTTCTTTTAACACTCCAATGTTTTAATGAGTTTATCTTCATTCAGGTGTATCAAAAACATTTACCCGAGCCTGTGACGTCACTATGCTGGGACGGGTCTAGCGTCCTATGGCTCGGTGGTGCCAACGGCTCTCTACTCCAATGGAACATGCTTACGGTGACGCAGACGAGTTCCCACATCGCACATGATTGTAAGTACTCAGCATTTTTTAATTGCCCTAGTTTTGATTGTAAACACGTAGCCAGAAACTTAGCATGTCTATTTCAACTTTGACTGCCTCTGTGGCGCAGTCGGTAGTGATACCGCCTGCGGCGCTGGAGGTTGTGGGTTCGATTTCCACCGGAGACAAATATTTGTGTGACCCATAAATGTTTGTCTCAAGAGTCTGGGTGTTTCTATGTATAATATGTATGTATTTAAAAGTATATAAGTATTAATATCCGTGGTCTGATACCCATAACACAAGCAGGTTATTCCTAGCTTACTTTGGGATCAGATAGCGTTGTGTGAGATGTCCGTGAATATTTATTATTATTTATTAATTTATTATTAACTCGGCAATTGACTCATCAAATTTTACGGGATACTAAATACTCTCACCGTCCTACGGCCCCCGGTCATGGAGGCCGATAGTCTTCGGCGGAGACACGTTAGCGGCGGCGCGGGCGCCCAAGCTGCCGACTGCGGAACTCGGGTGGAAGAGTCCTCCCCGGCTCCCGCCCGCCGCCTCTTTCACGAGCATGACCTGCTCGCAGAAAGAGGCGGCGCAGTCCCGCTCACTCCCGCTGGAGAGCATGGCTCGCACCATGGCCTCGAGCGAGAGAGTGTCCACGTCCAGACCCACCACGAGGACCTGGCGCTGTTGCGCCCACGCCGTGCATGTGTGTAAATTACCTACTAATTCTTGCAAACCTGTTAGAAATCTAACATAGTAAACCAAAACTAGATAGAAGCGATATATATAAGCAGCGCGGAGGGGCCCCGTGAGGCTCGCCCGCGCGTGCTGGTGGCCCGCCTGGCGCGCCGGGACGTGCGCGACGAGCTGATGAGGGCGGCGCGCGTGCACCGAGGCGCCACCACGGAGGGCGTCGTGTCGGCCGCCGCCCCGCGCCGGTTCTACGTCAATGAGCGGCTGACGAGGACGAACCGCCAGTTGTTTCGGCGAGCGCGCGACGCCGCCGGTGCTGCCGGCTGGCGCTTTGTGTGGACCAGGAGGGGAGCCATCCTCGCCTGCAGAGGGCCCGGGGACGCCACCCACCGCGTGCGGACTGAGGCAGACCTGTCTAAATTGTTTAGTGTTAGTGTGTCCCGTATTTAGGTTGTTTATCCCACTGCTAATATTGTTTAAAACTACTTTATTCTTTATTTGTAAATCCATCTTCATGTTAGGTATAGTTATTATTAATAGCTATCTATCTTGTATTGTGTACAGACGTCTTTGTGGAGGTCGGGAGGGGCGACACATTGAACAATTGGGTACAGATAAATTGGAGGGAAACTTATATTGTTATGTATATTGTGTAGAAATGGCATATCTCGTGATTATAAATTTATTATCCATACTTATTATACTGAGTTGTAGGTGCAATGGGCACAATAGTTCATGTTACAGGAATTTGTTACTTTCTATAAATGGGTGTATACAGTTGGATATATCAAGAAAATCAATCAATCAATCAAGGAAATACTTATATACAATTATGATTCACTTAAAATATAGCTGCATAATGACTCACTCTTATTTACAATACAGCTGCCTACTATATCACTATCATTTAAAATATAGCGGCCTACTATCTTGCTGTCGCTTCATTGTTGCACACATGTTCAGAATTGGTGTATATTGTGTTAATATTATTATATATTCTATAAATGGTTAAAAATAGGTATTTAAAATTTGGACTATTAAATGCAGGCTCTCTATCGACCAGGCAGGATGAGTTTAGGTTGGCTATGTTACGTCACGCCGTGGACATAATGGCCATCAACGAGACATGGTTAAAGACGGATCAAGAAGCTAGAGCACCTGTAGTACAGGGCTATAGACTCCGTCATATACCCAGGCCTATGGACATTAAAAAGGGTAGGGGGGGTGGAATAGCCTTCTATGTTAGAACCGGGATTACGGTTAGAACTAGGGTGCACCCCATAACTCCAAACATTGAGCAGATGTGGATCACACTCAGTATGATGGGAAAAAAGTTGCTAGTAGGTACCGCTTACCGTCCTCCTTGGCTTGACTTGGATCATTTTTTGGGTGGTATAACTAACAGTATTGTTGCCTTGGCTCCATATGATCATGTGGTACTGTTAGGAGATCTAAATGTGGACATGCAGAAGCTAGGTGAGAGTGATGTGGGGAGACTCAATGCCTTTCTATCACACATGAATTTGGTTCAGGTGGTACAGAATTCTACACATTTCACTGACAAGACAGCTACTCTTATAGATATCATATGCACGGACGTCAGGACCAATAATGTAATGGTGGATCATATTCCTGAGTTGGGACGGCATTCTTTTGTGGTGTGTGACACAGTACTAAGGAAATCCAAACCTAGCCCAAGAACAATCACCTTTAGACCTATAAGAGACATTCAGATAGAGCATTTTGAAGAGGATAGGCATAATTTATTGTGGCTGTTGGCCGGTGATAGAAATGATGTCGATGAAATGGTCTTATCATTCAATACCTATATGATGCATTTGTTCGACCTTCATGCACCAATTAGAACAAGGACTTTTCGAACGCCTCCTACGCCGTGGATCACTGACAATATTCGTCTGTTGTTCCGTCTTCGGGATCGAGCTAGGGCGAGATATTGTAGTACAAAACTAGATCAACACCATAAGTACTATATAGATCTTAAAAAATTGGCCGAAAAATCTCTACACAGTGAAAAGTCGGCTTATTTCGGGGCCAACATAAATTCACAAATAAGAGAGCCTAAATTGTTGTGGCAAAATCTAAAGACCAACATCCTGGCGAAGCATAAAGAGACCCTGCTGCCTCATCACTTCGATGATGCTGAGGCTATAAACCAAGCTTTCTTGAATGTTCCGGGTGACCCCAAGGTGTCGATCTCACAGTTAACATATTTCGAGTTTAACAGGTGCACTCCGGAACTGTTCAATCTGAAGCCAGTTTCCACAGAGGAGGTGAGGAAAATAATTGATAGTATCAAAACTAACGCACAGGGTGTGGATGGGATCAGCCAGGAGATGCTCTCAATGGTTGTCCCGTCTGCACTACAAGCTGTGACTGATATTGTCAATACATCCATTTTAACGCATAAGTTCCCTGACTTGTGGCACTGCGCAATTGTTCGCCCGATAGCGAAAGTAAATGATCCTCGGCATAGTGGAGATTTGAGGCCCATAAGCATTTTACCTTGTTTATCTAAGGTCCTAGAGCGAGTAGTGCACACACAGATGTCGAAGTACTTAGAGGTAAACAATCTGTTGCCCGAGCGGCAGTCAGGTTTCCGTAAGGGCCGTAGTACAGCTACCGCAATGGCAGATGTAGTGGGTAACATCCTGGAGGCGAGGGATGTGGGGGAAGGGTCTATCCTGGTTCTTCTGGATTTTTCCCGTGCATTTGATGCCATAAACACCACACTTCTACTCTCCAAGCTATCATACTATGGATTTGCCACGAACACAGTAGAGTGGTTCCATAGTTACCTAAAGAATAGAACACAATGTGTAGAGATTTTAAGAGAGGATGGTGCCAGAATTGTGTCTGATCCTAGTCCCGTATCCAGGGGGGTGCCTCAAGGTTCGATTTTGGGACCTCTATTGTATATTTTGTATAGTGCAGACATAGTCAATTCAATCAGAAATTGCAGCTATCACATGTACGCTGATGATATACAAATCTATAAGTCCTTCAAGCCGACTGAAGCAGCAACTGCAGTGGCTGCAATTAATGAGGATTTAGCAAGAGTAGCGTCATGGGCAGAATGCAATTCTTTAACGATCAACCCATCAAAGTCAAAATTCCTGGTGTTGGGGTCCAAGAAACAAGTTCAAACCATTGTGGCACTAGGCCCTGTAGTAAGTATAAGGAGTGACAATATTGAGCGAGTTGATTCTGCTACCAGCCTTGGACTGGTGCTGGACTCGGAGCTGCGGTTTGAAAAAAATATAAATAAAATAGTGAGCAACTGCTTTTACAGACTTAAGGTTCTGTACAATATACGGCAGTATCTCAGTGAGCCACTGCGAAGACTCCTGGTCGATAGCCTAGTACTTTCAAAATTTAACTTTTGTGACACAGTCTATGGTCCCTGTCTGCTTAGGAGGACTGAGGATTTAATACAAAGAGTTCAGAACGCCTGTGCTCGTTTCTGCACTGACATCCCCAGAAGAAGTCATGTAACCCCTTTTCTGAATAAGCTAAAAATTCTTAAAATGGAAGCTAGGAGGAAGTTACACCTGGCTAGTTTATTGTTTGGGGTGATAAAAAATCTAAGTCCAACTTATCTCTTAGAAAAATTGAGCTGGAGATATGAGAAGCAGCGATTTAGCAGGAGATCAGGGCTGCCCCCTTTATCACTTCCCAGGCACAGAACGGCAGCTTTCCGAGGTACGTTTCGTCATGCAGCGGCTAAGTGTTGGAATGTACTCTCCCCACCAATTCGCGGCCTGAAAACGAAAAATACATTTTTACGGCATCTCAGGACATTATACTTGACACAACAGATAAAATCTGTCTAAGATACCTTTAAATTCATTATACCTAATATAGTGACTGTTGTTTTATAGTTTTGTGTATGTACATATTTTGAATGTTTTTAATAACACTTATTTAGGTAATTTAAATACAATTATATATTGTTCATGTTATGGAAATTATGTATTTAGTTAATGATTGACTGCCTCTGTGGCGCAGTCGGTAGTGATACCACCTGCGGCGCTGGAGGTTGTGGGTTTAGTTCCCACCGGGGACAAATGTTTGTGTGACCCATGGGTGTTTGTCTCAGGAGTCTGTGTGTTTCTATGTGTAATTTGTGTGTATTCAAAAAGTATATAGGTATTGATATCCATAGTCTGATTCCCATGACGCGGGCAGGTTGTTCCTGGCTTGCTTTGGGATCGGGTAAGATTGTGTAAAATGTCAAGGAATGATTACTGCCTAATTATCCAATTTCCTGAGAGGAGTTTGAGTGTTTTTTTATTACCTTGTGGGATTAGCCGTCGAGTAGGGTGGGTCGAAGCACGATATGTAATAGCCAGGGGCTGGTTGTGCCAGGGGTGAGGGGGAATGTGGCCCGTTTTCATTCCTGTCTGAAATAAAGGGAATTTAGATAAATTAAATTACTTAAAATAAGAAATAATTATAAGTCCCAATGCCCACTTCTGTACCTGAGTAACTTACTACTTAATTTATAGAAAAGAAAACTAAAAACTTGATTTAATAAATGTAGTGAACACCGGACCAATTTGTGTGGCGGTATTTCTTCGAGTAGGTATAATGCTCAGATTGCAGAATAATAGTCTAAGGTAAAATGATTTGGCTTACCTATTTCATGGGCGACTGCGTTAAAACCTCTTTGAGTTATGTTATATAATGGAAATTGTGAATGATTCCGTTATTGTTGACATGAACTGGTAAAGATTGGCACAGCATTAAACGCATTTTACACCACAGAACAGAACATTGATTACTGGATGCAAATCGTAATCACATGCAACACAACTTACTAAGGTCGCTTACTGTTTATCTTCTTTGTTATCAATATGATTATTACTTGAATAACAAGTTACCATTATCTGGTTTAACCAGTTTCTTGGGAATGAAAGGGAAAGTTAAGGTTGTTAATAAGATTGAATTCATGGATTGACACTTGACAGTAATGGCGGTGGCGTGGCGTCTCTCGCTCGGAGGGAGACGGAAACTGCCAGAAATGTTGCCAGCCCTCATATTTGTTATGTTTATTATTATGTATATATATATTTTTTTTTAAAATATTGTTGCATGTGATTGGCGATGTTTGTTTGAATTTGTTGTTTTGCTGACTGTTTTATCGGGTAGTCGCGTCGCGTCCGGCTGCCTCTGAAAACCAGCGCTGGCTGCATGAACCACATGCAGACAGCATTAAGCTGAGAGGCGGCCGTTATTCCACAGAGTGCGGTAATGAAATTGTGTTTTTTAGATTTAAGGATGTATATTGTAGTTATTGTTTTTGATATTTTTGTTTAAGCAGTGCTAGTGGAATAAACTATTTTTCTTTCTTTCTTTCTTTATATAGTATTTTTAGCCACTTTATTGTTATCTAGTATAAAATGCGTCGTAATATAATTCAGCCTTGAAGATTCAAAACAATTACACATTTTTATTATATTCGTACGAGATGGAATGAATAATTTGCGACTAAACAAGAAAACAAAGTAAAATACATTTTTCTTTTTCAGTAACTTCCATGTTGCTTTAAAAGTACATTTTATTCCACATGCTTTCCAATGCCTGAATACTTAAACGTGCTTCGAGTAATCATGAGCGTGTCTCTTTCATTTCAACGTGTCGCGTCGTAGGAGGCATACTTTATTGAGGTTTTTGGTTTGCCTTTCGCAAAGAGTTCCACCAAGCCTCGGAAGTTTTTTTTAAATAAATAATAAATATTCACGGACATTTCACACTACGCTATCTGATCCCAAAGTAAGCTAGGAATAACCTGCTTGTGTTATGGTATCAGAGGTATCAGACCACGGATATTAATCTTACTTCTTACTAATATTATAAATGCGAAAGTTTGTGAGTGTGGATGTTTGTTACTCTTTCACGCTCAAACTGCTGAACGGATCGGGCTGAAATTTGGTACAGAGAAACATTATAGTCTGGAATAACACATAGGCTACCTTTTATCCCGGGAATAACTTCCCGCGGGAACAAAATTTACGCGGGCGAAGCTGCGGGCATCAGCTAGTACTTATATAATTTTTAAATACATACTTATTTATTATACATAGAAACACCCAGACTCTTGAGACAAAAAAATATGGGTCACACAAATATTTGTCTCCGGTGGGAATCGAACGATAGCACTAACGACTACGCCACAAAGGCAGTCATTCAGATCAGTTGGTTCACCATTATTTCGACTTCGTAGTATAGCGGTTATTAATAACCCTCCCAACCCATGGTACACCTCTAACTCCACGTTTCATCCATAGTCGCAAATATCTAAATAATTCCGAGAAATTTTTACCCGACTTTGGCAATCGGGTAAAAAATGATAGTCTCAATTTCAAGAAGGGTTATATGCTTGTACTAAAAGCAATATTTAAGGAATGATCTGAAAGAGTTTGATGGAGGGAAGACTAAAACAGATTTTCGTTACGAAAATATTTAATACGAGTTCGATGTAATTGCTGCTCAGTAAGAATGTTAGTTTGCACGAATGTAGGATGTTATTACACAAAGCGTTCTAGAAAGTCTCTCTCAATAATTACATACATACATACATACATACATACATACATACATACATACATACATACATACATACGTACATAATATGGTCACGCCTTTATCCCCGAAGGGGTAGGCAGAGGCATATTATATACCCGCATTTCACCTTTGTATAATTTGTCCCACGTAATAGGTGGTGAGCCGTATTGCCGTGTTTAAATGGACATTCGCAGGTTGTGACTGCCTGCTGTAGAAATAAAGCCTTCAACTTAGCTTAACGACTGCCATTTTACTGGCAACCGGGACCAACGGCTTAACGTGCCTTCCAAAGCACGGAAACGCTCAATTAAATGTCACAAAGTGATCACATGGATGGTCACCCATCCATGGACAGGCCATAGTGAAAGTTGCTTACTGCGGTGATCGTTCACAGAACACTGAGTCCGCGGGGCCACGAGCGCTTCTATATAATTCTATAATTAAAATAGTCAATTTCATTTTTAATCTAGCTTAAAAAACCAGCAAGTCTCTCAGTTATAGTCTGGCCATAACTGCTGTGCACTCCATGTTGACGATAATTTTGATCTTAGAGTTATCACAAGAAAAAATCATCAGTTTTAAAAATGTAAACTGATATCGTAAGATTTGTCCGACGCCGTGTATTAATCGCATGTGTACTCATGCTCTTTTTGCCCGGCTCCCACCTCGCCGCGCATACCTCAGAGAGTGCACAGCAGTTATGGCCAGACTATAGTACAATGATTTTGTAACCATCGCACTGGCCGAACTAAAGGTAAAGATCAAGTAGCGCTATGTATATGTGGGCATTATACTAACTAAAGGGTGAAGTACGGTTGTATAATATGCCTTTGCCTTTCCCTTTGGGATAAAGGCTGTATGCGTGTATGTGTTAGTACACATACACGCAATTATTGACTTCAAACAAGTATTTTTGTTTCAGTTTCAATAAATAATGTGTACTTCGACGAGATCTCAAAAACTGTGATCACGGCCAGCGAGGACAAAACTGTGAAGATATGGGAACTGACGCAAGATTCCTGACGCCTATCGTGCCTCTTCTCTAACAGTATTAAGACTATCGAGACGAAAGACGGACTAAACTTTGTGATATTCGAACAATATGCGAAACAGATATATCTGTTGTATGAGTGATAATATACTAAAAGACATTTTAAGTAATGCGTGATGGTTTTATTTCAATCTTTTTATTTTACATTGTGCCAAACCATTTATTAATTGTGATTGTGCCCAAAAGACTAGCAGCATTGACCCTTTGAATACCGATGACTATTCGTAGAGATAACTGGCATCCCTTGGGCCATCAGTTGACCCAACAAGACGCTTCTACAAAATTTAAAAATAAATATGCGCATTGGTACCCCCTGGACCAAGGATCTCTACACCGACTGTAATAAAATTGTAAGACGAGCCGAGACTACTTAGTATTTAATACTTAATATTCTTTTTAGCAGGTCCTCTTAGCTCCACAATTGAACTGCTTTTTGCAAGCACTGTATTGCAGGCGAAATATTTCTAGTAACGTATGAAGGCAGAAAATAGTCTGGATTAGATAGTAATCCATGAAACTCAATATCAAACTGTGTGGCAACGAGAAAGGGTACAAAATGTCGTCACTCCAATTCATCCCGTGGGTATTGTAAGAGGCGACTAAGCGAACACTTTGGCAAAACGATCCATTGCGTAGAGAAGGAAAACTCAAAATGAAAAATTTCAACTGCGTGTCGTCACGACCTGCTCCTGTTCATTTCAACACGGCCATAGGCTCACCACCTATTAAGTGGAACAATACTATAAGGTAAAATGTGGGTATGTGCTATGGCCTCGGTCTACCTCTTCGGGGTTTATGACGTGACTATTATGATGGTGATGATGAAACTCTATTTTGTGGTACTTGTGGGTTGACAAGTATTTTATACCTCTACTAGCCAGTATAGTGGTCTTCCGAGGGCTTAGTTCTTCCCGGGACTCCCGGCCGCAGACAGTTGTAGGGCATCGTGTGGTTTTCGGCGCTAGGAGTCCGGCATAGCATCCATGTAGGATTTCCACACGTAAAAAAAACCCAGTATAGTGGTTTGTTCATAAAACGCGGAATAATAGGTGTCTATTTGTAAAGTCGGTGACTTTGGGATAGATGAGTGAGCTTTTCGTGTTTTACAAGTAAAATAAATAAATAAATATTCACGGACGTTTCACACAACGCTATCTGATCCCAAAGTAAGCTAGGAATAACCTGCTCGTGTTATGGGTATCAGACTACGGATATAAATACTTATATACTTTTAAATACATACATATTATACATAGAAACACCCAGACTCTTGAGACAAACATTTATGGGTCACACAAATATTTGTCTCCGGTGGCGGTATAAAATAAAATAAATAAAATAAAATAAAATTTATTCCCTTTGAAATTTTTAAAAAAATTATTTAGGTTTGTCAAAATTTTTGTGACTCTACCGGGGGTTCGGAAATACTACAGACTGAGAAGAACACCCCAAGAAACTCAGTCTGGTCCCTACTCTTCTAGTATCTTAGTATCTAATACAGTTTTTTTTAATGTAGAAAGGAGCAATTCGTGTCACTGCCAGGCAGCCTTGTCTTCTAGAAAGTCTTTAATGCTATAATAAGCTTTCTGGCACAATTTAAGTTTTATTAGTTTTTTAAATTTATTAACTGACAAACCTGTTATGGCTGTCGGCAATGTATTGTACATTCGAATACAATTGCCCGCAAAAGAATTGCTTATTTTATTAAGCCTAAATCTAGGTACAGCCAATTTATTCTTATTTCTTAAGTTTAGATTATGGATATCACTATTTTTAATAAATTTACTGTTATTTTTATGAGTATATAATAAGTTTTCATATATGTACTGTGAATACACAGTAAGTATGTTGATATCCTTAAACTTTTCTCTTAATGACTCCCGAATCCCCATACCATAGATAGCCCGGACAGCCCTTTTCAGCAACACAAAGATAGATTCGATGTCGGCAGCGTTACCCCATAATAGTATGCCATAGGTCATGACACTGTGAAAATAGCTATAGTAGACAAGACGCGCTGTTCTAATGTCTGTCAGTTGTCGGATCTTTTTAACGGCATAGGCTGCAGAGCTCAGTCTGCCCGAGACTTTCTCGATATGAGGCCCCCACTGCAAGTTGGAGTCTAACTTTATGCCCAGAAAGACAGGTATCACTACCGACTGCGCCACAGAGGCAGTCAAACACGATTTGCTTATTGGTATTTTCGTGACTTTAAGAAGAGATACAATATGATGTGATTTTAATTTGATTGATTTATAACACGGCAATACGGCTCACCACCTATTACGTGGGACAAATTATACAAAGGTGAAATGTGGGCATATAATATGCCTCTGCCTACCCCTTCGGGGATAAAGGCGTGATCATATGTATGTATGTATGTATGTATGATTTATAACAAGCAACTACGATAATCCGACATTCGTTCGAAACCTTTTGGTAGAAAGTTGGGATTTTTTTTTCTCTCGCGTCTACCCACAAAGACGGAGAAACGATCTTTTGAATCGCTGTTTTATTGATGATTCTCTCCACCTGTGTAGGAATGGTACCTCTGCCCAGCACGCGTGGTTAGGGATCGTGAAGGAGTGGGTGGTATTAGGATGAAGAGCTCTTCAGAACATTCGCCGTGATAGGTTCAGTTGAATGCAGTCGAAGACGCTATGGATGGTACTTTGCTGCACAAAGATCTCAAGGTCGTCGTTCCGTCACCTCAGGACAATTTGGACAGCGTCCAGAGTTATTCCTTAACTCCAAAATAAACATTTGAGAATGTTTGAGAATCACCGGACATTTACATTTGAGAATCACACATATATCTGGTCCGACCAGGAAATCGAACCCAGGACCTCAGCGCGGCAGTCGGTCGTACCACCGCCTGCGCCACCGAGGCAGGCAGGCAATACTTTCAGTAATACGGTCGTTACGTACAATTTCTTGTAAATAAATCAAATTATAGAACAATACATACATAAATATGATCACGCCTTACGTAGGGGTAGGCAGAGGCATACCTACCTATATTTCCACATGCACATGTTTAGATTTTGTCTTGTGAGTTGTTTTGTATGATGAGCCGTATTGCCGTGTTGAAATGGACAGGCGCAGGTTATGACTGCCCGCTGTTGAAGTTCTTCAAGCCGCCCACAAAGGATTTCAACTCTACTTAGCGACTGTCATTTTAGTGGCAACCGGGACAAACGGCTTAACGTGCCTTCCGAAGCACCACTCGCAAATAAATGACACAAAGTGGTTACTTGGTGGTCACCCATCCAAGGACCGTCCATTGAGAAAGTTAAGTAAGGTTCTGCAGTGATCGTTTACGGAGCACTAAGTCCGCGAGGCTACAAGCGCTTCTTAGCATTATTAATATTTAGACATCCAAAATCCAAAGTACCTAGGTAGAACTACAATAATAGATCTATTATAAAAAAACTGTTATCGCTTTGAATGGTCAAGGTTATAATAAAGGCAATAAACGACTATAAAGTACTTTAAAATACGATCTTGTTTCTAACTACCTAGTCTTCAACGTTTCCTGCAACACATTTTTCAAATAGAAACTATTTTCAGTGTTCCGTACCCAAAGCGGAAAAACGGGACTATATTCGTGAGACTTCGCCGTCTGTCCGTCACGAGGCTGTATCTCGGGAACCATAATAGCCTAGAGCAGGGACTTCTAACCTTTAGCCTGAGGACAACTTCTAACCTTTCCCTTTTTTGATGAACCCCATTGAGCAACCCCGCCTACCCCCGACGCTAGCATACGCGTTATGCAGACTAACACCACGGGTCTGCATAACCTATATCGCCGGAGAACCTGGTGGCCCGCAACGTGGCTAGACTACAGACGTACCCGGTTGAGCTAGCTAGGGTCATAGGAGGGCACTGCACGATCCCCGTTAAAGCTACATGTCGTCTTGTCTCCACCTGTCCATGGGACTTGGAAACGAGGGCTATTGCGTTGCGTCGTTGTTGAAATGGTGCAAGGAGGCTCTGGAGCAGGGCCATGGCCTGCGCCCCGTGAAATCGAGGCTTCGCGATACCAGGTCTAGACTCTGTAGGGGCGACTTGAACAACCAAGGTGGAGAAAAGTCATTATCAGGGTGGTCAAATCGGTCATGAACGAGTGGCTATAAAGAAGCCGTGGTAATCTCTCCTATCGGTTGTTACAGATAAGTACCTACCGGGCCACTTCCGGGCGCCACCCCAATACATCCCGAGGGTGTCGTAAGAGGCAACTAAGGGAACACTTTACCAAAAAGGTCCATTGCATAGAGAAGGAAAACTCGAAATGAAACCCGGTTGTCAGTAAAATTACAATTGTTAAGCCAAGTTAAAGGCCTTATGGGCGGCTTGAAAAATTTCAACCTGCGCCTGTCCATTTTAACACGGCAATAAGCTCACCACCTATTACGCGGGACATCCCTATCCCTACTAATATTATAAATGCGAAAGTAACTCTGTCTGTCTGTCTGTTACGCTTGAACGCCTTAACGGCTGAAGCGATTGAAATGAAATTTGATATACAGATAGTTCGAAGCCCTGGGAAGGACATAGGCTACTTTTTAACTGACTGCGCTAAAGGAAGATTATGATTTTAGGCGATAACGACTTCTACGCGGTCGAAGCCGCGGGAAACAGCTACATAAAACCAAAAGGTGAAATGTGGGCGTATACTATGCCTCTGCTTACCCCTTCGACGATAAGACGTGACTATATGTATGTATGTTAAGAAAAAGAAGTGATACCTAATGAAGTTAGATTTGAACAGTCTTCTAGAGGCATAGAGCAACATAACCTAAGATTTTCGGGATCGGGAGTGATCGCCTTGCTCTATTTTTCGAGGTTTCATATTTCGTATAACAAATTCTGCTTACAACCTTTTTTATTTAGTCACAAGAAAAAATGAGCGTTGATTGAAGCTTTGATGTTGTGACCACTTTCTGTGAATCACATAATATAGATAATGTGATTCGCAGAAAGCGGTTACCGACCGACTGTTATCTACCTACAGCAAACTAAATATCTAACAAATATAAAAATGAAATTGTTCATACATACATAACATCACGCCTGTCCCCCAACGGCAGGCAAGTGTAGGCAGGCAGAGACTATGACTTTCCACTTGCTACGATGGCGAACAACTATCGCTTCTTAAATTTTCATAAGTGTCATACACGCTCTTTATATACTCGGTTAAGGGTTTTTTTATACCACTAAGATGGCAGACAAGCATACGGCCCACCAGAAGGACTGGTGGTCACCGCAGCCTATGAACGTTTGCAACACCAGAGGCGTCACACTCGCGCTGCCGACCCCTTAAAAACCTTCTAAGACCCCTTTTGAAGAACCCCATACCGTAGGCTTTTGGGAAAACCGAGGCAGGGAGATCATTCCACAACCTAAGCGTGGGCGGAAGAATACCCCTATCGGATCTAACGTTCGAGCACGCTCCGGACGTAAAGTGTGAGGATGAACTCCCTGTCTGTGGCGAGCGGTGCGATGGTAGAACGTAGCCGCGGGCATCATATCAAACAATTCCTCAGAGCACACACCATTGTAAAGGCGATAGAACACGCATAAGGAGGCAAAGACACGCACAGTCGCGAAGAGGTTCCACACCACCTGTAATACCTATAGGATCGTTGACAACTCTGATAGCTCGCCTTTGCACCGAGTCAAATGAACGAAGCTGATATTCAGGTGCCCCCGCCCAGAGGTGACAGCAGTACTCCATATGCGGCCGTACTTGCGACTTTTAGTGAAGCAGTGTTTGCGCCGCAGTGAAGTACCGCCGCGCCTTGTTGAGCACACCGAGCTTCTTGGAAGCCAGCTTGGCCTTGTCCTCCAAATTACTGTCTAACCGAACGTCACTGGAGATGCCAACACCAAGGATCCCTATATTTTAGGAGATGGAAATATGATACCATTAAGTACTAAGCTTTCAATGTCATAGATTCCTTGAGATGTGACCTGAAATTGCAGCGCTACCGTAATTGGGGTTTTCTTAGCGGTGGGTGAAAAACACGCTTGGGTCTTGGAAGGGTTGAAATGGACAAGATTTTGTCCACCCCAATCGGACACTAGTAAGAGTAGCCTCGATTTCAGACACAAGCTGTTCCCGACTTTCTTCCACTGCGGCCCGTGTAACAAGTGTCCCCCGTACTGTTGTCGGCATAACAATGAATGCCGTCAATGGACAACATGTCATTGATATGCATGTTTTATTGTGTTAGCTAAAAACTTTTTAGTTGGTGGTATAGAGAGAAAAGAGATCACGAAAGACAAGGTCGTTGCTCAAGATGTTTGCCGGTTACTGTACCTACGCCGAGGTCGACGAAACAGATTTTTGAGGCGAGTGCAGTTTGCCCATTCACTCTCGCCTCATAAATCTGTTTCGTTACTCTATCCATTCTCTCCACCTGTCCAAACCCGTCTGAGCATCCCTTTGGATGCTCAGACGGTTTGGACAGGTGGTTTGGACTAAGATAGAGAAAGCTCTATCTTAGTCACTTCATCTTCTGTCATGCAGCAATGTTCCCTTAAAACACTATTTCTTACTTTATCCATCAATGTCACTCCAGATATACTTAGGTAGGTACTTCGCAGAGTTCTCATTTCCACTGCATTAATTATCTTCATGCTTCTTCTGCTACACCCAGCTTTCACTACCATGCATAAGTGCAGGGGCACTGGAGACAAGCACTTCTCTATGTACAGCCATACTTGCCTTTTTAGACACGTTCTGACTGCTCATAAGGTGTGAACGGCTCCATTCACTTGATTTCCTGCCAAAACTCTTCTTTCATTATCATAGTCACACTTTCCATCTCTTGCATATTTGGAACAGTGAAAGTAACATATCTGCATAGTAGATATACATATAGTCACGCCATTATCCCCGCAAGGGTAGGTAGAGGCATAGTCCCCACATTTCACCTTATAATTTTATGTCCCACGTAATAGGTGGTGAGCCTCGCAGTTGAAAAATTGGCCTTCAACTTGGCTTAACGATTGTCATTTAACTGACAACCGGGTTTCATTTCGAGTTTTCCTTCTTTTCTGCGCAATGGATCGTTTTGCGAAATCGTTCCCTTAGTCTCCTCTTACGACACCCTTAGGATGAATTGGGATGGAGACATTTGACATTTTGTTCTTTTTCCCGTCGCCACCCGGGGTGCATAGCATCTACCGCAACTTTTTTTGTCCTACTAATCTAGTTGCTAATGTGTTATTTAAATGCCCCCTCCGCCCACCCAGTGAAAAATCCTATATCGTGTAACGAAATGCTGATAATCTTTAGAATAAGTAAGTCCTTATCTACGTATTAATATTAGACAAGTCTCTCACGGTAAATCAACATGTCTTCTGGGAACAACCAACAATCTTTTATATTTGAAAACTCCTCATGTGAGTTTGATGGAGTCGCCCTAGACCACTTCCGTCCTTGGGCATTTTATGTTCAGCATAGTTCTGAACTATAATTATACTTTTGTACCAGGCAAAAAAAAAATAGAAAATACCTACAGGGTCAAAATAAAATAAAATAAAATAAAATTTATTCCCTTTAAAATTTTTAAAAAATTATTTAGGTTTGTCAAAATTTTTGTGACTCTACCGGGGGTTCGGAAATACTACAGACTGAGAAGAACACCCCAAGAAACTCAGTCTGGTCCCTTCTCTTCTAGTATCTTAGTATCTAATACAGTTTTTTTTTTAATGTAGAAAGGAGCAATTCGTGTCACTGCCAGGCAGCCTTGTCTTCTAGAAAGTCTTTAATGCTATAATAAGCTTTCTGGCACAATTTAAGTTTTATTAGTTTTTTAAATTTATTAACTGACAAACCTGTTATGGCTGTCGGCAATGTATTGTACATTCGAATACAATTGCTTATTTTATTAAGCCTAAATCTAGGTACAGCCAATTTATTCTTATTTCTTAAGTTTAGATTATGGATATCACTATTTTTAATAAATTTACTGTTATTTTTATGAGTATATAATAAGTTTTCATATATGTACTGTGAATACACAGTAAGTATGTTGATATCCTTAAACTTTTCTCTTAATGACTCCCGAATCCCCATACCATAGATAGCCCGGACAGCCCTTTTCTGCAACACAAAGATAGATTCGATGTCGGCGGCGTTACCCCATAATAGTATGCCATAGGTCATGACACTGTGAAAATAGCTAAAGTAGACAAGACGCGCTGTTCTAATGTCTGTCAGTTGTCGGATCTTTTTAACGGCATAGGCTGCAGAGCTCAGTCTGCCCGAGACTTTCTCGATATGAGGCCCCCACTGCAAGTTGGAGTCTAACTTTATGCCCAGAAAGACAGTTTCATCGACCAATTCTACTTGATCATCCCTAATCTTAATACTGGTGTTAACGAGCCTAACATTTGGCAAGGTGAATCTAATACATTTTGTTTTAGTTTCATTTAACAATAAATTATTTGCGTTAAACCAGTGGACTACCCTAGAGAGGGCATTGTTTACTTCGTCAAGATCGCTTTGTCCACGTTCAACTTTAAATATAAAAGATGTGTCATCAGCAAACAAAACTACCTCGTGATCGTCTCTTATAAGGTGAGGGAGATCATTTATGTACACTAAAAATAGAAAAGGTCCCAGAATTGAACCCTGGGGCACCCCCATTGTTACAGCAGAACCATGTGACTGTTTACCATTTATAACTACTTTCTGTACTCTATCTCTTAGGTAAGAACTAATTAAATCCAAGGCCGTCCCCTGGATCCCATAATGATCAAGTTTTTTAATTAAAGTCTGATGCTGGACGCAATCGAAGGCCTTAGATAGGTCGCAGAATACACCATAAGCATCATACGACTCCTCCCAGGCCTCATATATATACTCTAATAATTTGATTCCAGCATCCGTGGTAGACCGACCGCGCGTGAAACCGAATTGTTTAGTATGGAATAGTTTATTTGTATTAAAATGATTTTGCATTTGATTAAGCATTACCTTTTCAAAGATTTTACTAAACGTGGGTAGTACAGAAATAGGACGAAAATTGGACGGATCCGAGGTGCTACCCGATTTAAACAGAGGAGTTATTTTACTAAACTTCATTAAGTCAGGAAACACACCACTATCAACACAATTATTAAATATTATTGATAATTCAGGAGCAACCATTTCAATTAACGAATTAACTAAATGTACAGAAATTCCCCAGAGGTCAGCCGTTTTCTTAATATTTAAAGATTTAAAAGTTTTTATGATAGTGTGTAAACTAATTTTACTGAATTTGAATATTTCATTACAGCAAGGAACATTTGCTTTTAACAAGGATTCTGCTATTGGGGTAGAAGAACCTAGGGCTCTGGTCAAATCTACTGGAATACGAGAAAAAAATTGTTCAAATTCGTTAGCGACTTCGGCATCTGTTGTAATTATGTTACCATTTACTTTAAGTTCAAAATTATTATCATTTGATTTTGCTTGGCCTCTTTCTGCGTTAATTATTTTCCAAGTAGATTTAACTTTGTCTACACTATTGATAATTTTATTACTTATATACTTTCTTTTGGCCGCTAAGCAGTCTGCTTTAAACTTTTTTGAATAAATTTTAACATAAGTTAGAAATTCATCTGTTCTATTAAGCTGTCTTTCTGAGTATAGTTCATACAGTTTTAATCTACTTTTATGTATATCCTCAGTGGCCCATTCACTGAAGGCTGGCCTGTCACCGATTGTGACTTCCTTAGACTTGAATATGGAGTTGAATTCATTGTAAAAGGAATCAAAAAATAACTTATACATTACATTTGGATCTAAGCCAGTGTCTAAAAATGGAAGTTTATTGCAAAGTCCAACTTGCATACGTTCCAAGCGGCCACCAGTTACTGGTCTACATAATATTTTACGTCTTTTAACTTTTTCTCTTGTGATCTTGAAAGATGCTATTTGCCCAGTATGATCTGATTTTATCTTATTTATAATACTCTTACTTTCTGGCAACATATCACTGTATATATTGTCCAGACAAGTAGCTGTTGTATCACAATATCTAGTAGGCTCTAAAAATAAGTTAGTGAGATTGTGTGATTTAAATAAATTTAAGATATCATTGGTCTGACGCGTATTTATAAGTATATTAACATTAAAATCACCGCACACTATTAGGTGTTTATTAGTTTTTCCAAGTTTAAATAGCACTTTATCCATTATTTCCTCAAACTCACAAAAGGGTGAGACTCCAGGTTTATATACGCATACTACTATGAATTGCTCCAATTCTACGCATGATATTTCAACTGTACACTCTACAGAGAGGGACACAACATCTTTCCGTTCCTTATACTTTAATTTCTTATTTAATAAAATCAACGAACCCCCCCGTGTTGTGTTGACCCTGCAGAACGCACTACCAACCCGGTGACTACTGAAACTGAACATGAGCTCATACTCCTTACGCATATGCTCTGTAAGACAAACAATTTCAATATTTTCTGAGCTCATGAACAGCTCCAATTCAAACTCTTTGACCTGCGTTAATGTTGCAATATTATAATGCACCAGGCTGATATAATTTACATTTTTAAATTTAGTTTTGTTCGGAGGACAGTTTCCGATATAGTTATGGTTTGCAATTAAATTCAACTCTATCAATTTATATCAAGAAATAGTGTTTGCATTGCCTGTTACAATATTAGTCATAGTCAGTCATAGATGATACGGTATTGGAGCAATAAAAGACGGTAATTTGGCTGAAATAGTTACACATATGTACTCATTTATTTATTTATAGCTATTATAATATTACTAGTAATGTACTCGTAGTAATAACAGTTTAGCAGGAAACTTGGGTACAACGGTACTTTTTTTTAACATGAGGGAAAATCCATCGTGGATGCTATGCCGAAATCCTACGACTAAAAAACCTCACGTAACACCCAACAGCCTATGGTCGGGAGTACCGTGTAAGCCCTCGGAAGGATGTCCTAGGATTTCTAAAGGTACAATGGTACTGCTAATTTCTAAAAGAAATATCTCCCAGGAGACCGGCGAGAGAAGAACGAGAAGTAGGAAAAGACTGACTGGCTGCCTTCTGTGGCGTAGTCGGTAGTGATATCGCCCGCGGCGCTGCAGGTCCTGGGTTCGATTCCCTGGGTCGGTCCAAATATTTGTGTGATCCACAAAATGTTGGGTGTTCTATGTATTATATGTATGTATTTAGAAATATATAAGTAGATATGTCTATCAGTCGTCTAGACCCCATAGCACAAGCTTATATTAGCTTAATTTGGGCTAGATGATGTTGTGTGTAAATGTCCACAAATATACATGTGGACATTCACAGTCATATAGACTCATATCATTATTGTCACTTCAAATAGTGTAGTTTCTGACGAGAGTATTAGTGCGTTTGCACCGGACAAGATCCAATGAAATATCTCTACAAATAAACTATGAATTAGCAATACGCGTAACGATAACAGTGTGAAAAATAAAACTGGGTGACCTCGAGAGCGTCTACTTACATATCTTCTCAATTATTGTTGTTTGAGCAGATAGATACTCATAAAAACAATAGGTACTGATATAGATTGCATACCAACAGTAAGAGATTCGCAAAAAATAAAGTAGAGAGTAAGCTGCTGGTAATCACAGCTTGTTCTGGTCAAAACTTTTTCATACTTGGACTTTTTTTTTTATATTTAGCTCACCAAATTGACGTCACCACCAGCCTGATGGAAAGCCGTGGTGCATCTAGCGATTGGGGACCACTTCTGACAGTGGTCCTCAAGTTGGCGGCCTTGTGGTGTGCCTCTTCACGCTCCTCTTAAAGAACCCGGGATTGTAAGTGTGCGTGTACGTGTGCGGGCAGGTCGTTCCAGGTTTTTATAGTTCGACAGAAGAAAGATCTTTTGAAACGCTCTGTTCTGGCGAAGATTCTCTCTACTGTGTATGAGTGGCATCTCTGCCTGGCACGCGTTGTTCGGGATCGGAAAGGAGAGGGTGGGATCAGGTTGAAGAGCTCTTCTGAACATTCGCCGTGATACATTCGGTAGAAGGCAGCCAAGGACGCTATGGTTCTTCGCTGCGCCAATGGTTCGAGGCCTCCCGTCACCTCAGGACAACCAATTATTCGGATAGCACGTCTCTGCATAGCGTCAAGCGTATTTAGTAAGTGCGGAGTCATCCCAAAGGTGAGAACAGTATTCGACGCAGGGACGAATCTGCGTCTTGTACAGTAAACATCTCTGATGTGGCGTGAAGTACCGTCTCACCTTATTTAGGACTCCTAGTTTCCACGAGGCCAGCCCAATACAACGCTCTATGTAGTGTTTGTGATTGAGCTCACGCCGGACGTCTATACCGAGTATCTCGAGGTTGTCCTTTAGTGGAACCGTAATGCTCTGAAGAGTGGGTAGGGGCAGGAATGGGGACTTCTTAGCTGTAAACGCACACGCCTGTGTTTTCCAGGCATTGAATTATAAGAACACATCCGTTAAGTCCATATTAGAAGAATCTCCTGCGTGGATGCTTTATTAGAAGATGAAAGAGATTTACGAGCGTGTTAAGAATTACGGTCTTGGCAGAAAACAATTCAAATAACTTCGATGAAGAGCAATCACATTGGCATTATAACATAATTTTCACGCGGACGAATTCGCGGGCACCAGCTAGTATATCAATATCATCATCAATACATATAATAAAATCGTAACAGGTCGCTGTCTGTATATGGAAGATAAATAAGAAAAAATATTATAGGGGGGCTTTATGAACGCAATAGAACCCAAAACAATGATTTTTAGAATTTTTGTCTGTATGTCTGTATATCTGTTTGTCTGTACGGTTGTGCACGCTAATCTCAGTAACCGCTCAACCGATTGCAATGCGGTTTTTTTTATTGTGTTAAGGTTTGCTCCAGTTAACATTTAGCGTTTGTTTTATGTAAATCGGTTTAGAAATAAAAGAGTTATGACACTTTTAAGAATCAGATATTTTGAAAATTTTAATTGTAGGGGTTTCTTTGAATGTGAGTGAACCTAAACTGGCGTGTTGGCTTAATCATAAAAGAGCTTAATGATTAAGACTATTTCGTGGACTGAATTGTTTAAAAATAGACTTAATCATTAAGCTCTTTTATGATTAAGCAAACAGGGCAGTTTCAGACGCTGCTTGATGACTCTGATGAAGAAATACCTTTCCTTTCATACACCTTATGTGACGTAAACGAAGTTGCGGGCTCAGCTAGTAATCTATATGTGTGTTATAATTGAGGTGTGTGTGTTTCCCAAAATAATTGGATGAATCCTACGTCCAGCAGTGGACTGCGATAGGCTGCTTGGAGTTTCAATCTGGCTGAGTCTGATAGTATTTTTAAATTATTTTATACCGCAATGTCTATAAAGTTGCGCAGCGAGCTAGGTTAAGCTTAGAGTATCTTTGCGAAATAAACTCCGAAATGAAATTATCCGTCAGATCACCGTATTGATTGACATAGCTCGCAGGGGTACCTGTCGTTTGACCGAAAAGATTTTGCCAAAATTTCACTACCCAAACAAATTTTGGCAACCTTTTATTATACCAATGCAATGTTTGGAATAATTTTAGTACCTACGCACTTTTTCATTTCGTCAAATTTTTATTTGGCAGAATATTACAACAGATAATTTCATTATGGCATTTGATCTTTAATCAAATGATTTATTACAGCAAAGAACAAACTTTTTTAGTCAAATGATTTGCTACGACGCAACATAAAGTCAAAAATATTTTATTTTGGGAATTGTAATAATTCAATTTTATTTAAATACTAGCTGACGCCCGCAGCTTCGCCCGCGTCAAGTTTTGTTCCCGTTTCCGCTTCCCGTGGAAACTTATTCCCGGGATAAAAAGTAGCCTATGTGTTATTCCAGACCTATATCTTCCCCTGTACCGAATTTCAGCCAGATCCGTTCAACCTAACGTTAGAGCGTGAAAGAGTAACAAACATCCACACTCATAAACTTTCGCAATTATAATATTAGTAATCATTTATTTAAGGCTTCAATTTCATTACCAATTTCAATAGTGTAACTCCTAAACGGTTCCAAGTCTGTATACTGCGCACCCCGACTTGGATAGGTTAGGTTAGAAGGCTAATGCGGGAGCGGAGGTGGTTATTTTTTTTATAACCATTCAACTCCAACATCAATTTCGGTGGTGTGACTCCGAAACTTAATAATTTTGACTTCGGCTAATCAATTGACTGAGGCGAAATGGTAATGTGAAAATTGATGTCATTGTTATTTTCCTTAATATTCATTTGCCTTATTTTATTTTTCGTAAAATATATTTTCCAACTGAAACATTTGACTAAATAAAAAATGGTAAAAGTACTAGTTGGTAAATAAATTATTGTTTAAACGTTCACTGCCCAAACATTACGTTTGCGTTACAATTATTTGTGAAGAGATTTTTTACTAAGTAATAATTTGACAAATGAAATTATGCGAAACATTTTTTGGGAAGTTATAATTTGGCAACTTCTTTTTGGTCAAACATAACAGACCCAGCTCGCAGACTTAAAGATTAAGTTAAATGAGAAGCACATTAAAGTGGCAGAAGCATCTGCAGAAGAACCGACGACCGATGGAGCAAATGCGACTTGCCAAACGTAGGGAAGGACGTCCATTCGCCGGATGAACCCATAGATTTAATTGTAAGTATATGGATGAACCGACGACCAGGAAAAGGTCGCCTGGGACTGAATGCGGAAGGTGAAAGACGGTGTGTTGTGGCGTAAATTGGGAGAGGCCTACTTCCAGCAGTGGGTTGACATAGGCTGATTTGATTTAGCTTTATTTTGCTATTTGTTTTGATGTTGTCAGGAGCCGATGTTATGTTTCACATTATGGTCTGTCTAAATTGCTCAACAGATTTATGAGTCAATGAGGTATCAATAGAAGTGTTATTATCGTCATCGCGTTAGTTTTATACTATGTGAGTTAAGTACGTTTACTATATTTGTGGCGCTTATCCTTATATCATAAACGCAAAAGTTTGTATGTTTGTTACTAGGTATTTCACGTTCTAACGGCTAAACAGATGTGTGCTTCAAGCTGTAATCCTTACATTTGAAATCTCAATGAAAACGAATTTTGACAACGCCGAAAAATAGTCCAGAAATAGTCTTAAATAGTCGTACATGTAAAAAATTTGTCGTATTATAGGTTAGTGAGGATTATGGCTTGAACGTCAAGCTGTAATCCTCACCTCTGGTGCAAGCAAACGGTAAATTCTATCGAATTGGTTTAGGTTCCAAAAAATTGTCGTGAAATAGTCGTAACGACCTGCCAAATCTTAGAAATAGTCCATAAGCGGTTACCGAGATATGAAGGTACCCTGGTGTTGATTATGGCTTGAACCTTTGAAAACTTCAAATTTCTCCGGAACGCCTGCCAATTTCGGTTTAAAGTTTGTGCCAAAATATAGTCATGAAATAGTCGTAAGAAGCTATAATAAATTTGAGTTGATTTAATGTGAAAATAAAAACTTTTTATTTTCCCTACATTTCTATTGATGTACAGTCGTGTACAAAATTTAATGTAACTTCCAATGATACTAGAGGAAGTCACGCGGTTTTACCCGCGTAGCTCCCGTTCCTGTTGTCAAAATTCTATTTCTTAGGTATATTTTACATTGCCATCATCAATTAGCAGACAGCTCGCTGTCAGCGAGCTTACCGCCGTCAGACTGCTCGGGAGTGGCAATGTAAAATATATCTAAAGAGCAATATTTAAAGCCTATATTTGAATTATATTGTTTTTGCCGGGTGGGAGTGGAGTCGTTATAGTGGGCTTTGACCTTAAGGATTACAGCTTGAAGCACACAAACAGATCTAGCTGAAATTTGTTAGGTTTATTATCTAGGTACGTAGCTATCTAAATGGAGAGAATATGGTCTGGAATAACACACATAATTTATATCTACAATACTTCCAATGGGCTGCGGAATTATTCCAAAAAAAATGGCTATGTGGTTAAACTCTATGCCGTAGAAGTAGGAGCAAAGGGGAATTCTAGCTAAATCTCTGTATAATTTATTTAAAGACCTTGGATTGCCAAGAGCTTCAGTAAGCTCTTTACTAAAACGAATATCCGAAGCAGCATTGATAGGATCTTACCAAATCTGGTTGAGCAGGGGAGGGAAAATTGCTGACGGTGGAAGGTGAGCGTTTATGCGCATAGTAAGGTGGCCACCCTAAACCTACTCTGTTGGGTCGCAAGTCCCAGACGCCGTCGGGGTGTTCCCCCATGTGCCACGCTATGGACCCGGCACCCGCACGGAGAATCCATGGAATGCTAAGAGTAAGGTCTCTGACACCAGCCTGTATAGATCTCATAAACCGTAATAGCTATTCGGCTGAAAATTTCACAGACGATGTAGGTGTTTTTTTTTTATACTACTTAGGTGGCAGACAAGCTTACGGCCCACCGGAAGGTTGGTAACCGTAGCCTATAGACGTTTGCAACACCAGAGGTGCTACACACGCGCTGCCGACCCGGGCGCAGGATGTGACGTCCCACAGTTGAAAATTTTCAAGCCGCCCATAAGGCCTTCAACTTGGCTTAACGACTGTCATTTTACTGACAACTGACCAACGGCTTATCGTGCCTTCCGAAGCACGGAAACGCTCGTAAATAAATGTCACAAAGTGGTCCACGTGGTGGTCACCCATCCATATCCGGCCATAGTAAATGTTGCTTACTGCAGTGATCGTTTACAGAACACTGAGTCCGCGGGGCCACGAGCGCTTCAGATTTCTGCTCGTTATAACAGCAAATATAAATTTTTAAAGGGCTCCCACATAATAACCCAGATGATTTATGCAGTTTTGCCTAGAAAATAGTACGGAACCGTTTTCGATTTACACTTGACGGTTTTTTTATATTGCTAATTGGTCGGATTTTATTCGACTTTTATTTTGATGCACACCTTATTTTTCTGTTTGGAGCCCCACAGGCTTCAGTCTAGCGGAACTGACGGCATTTCGGTGTCGAACCCAATAAAACCACATGGTGCTGCCTCACATCTGTAGGTATATGATCACACGCTTGGATTGTGGAATGAACTCCTCGCACGCTTCTTGGATTTTGAAATGAACTCCCTGCCTTGGTTTTAAAATGTCATAACCACTGAAACCATAGACTCGGTTTCATTAGTTTTTGACATTTTGAGGTTAGAATTTGACATTTTGAATTTTTGCGGCCGAATTTTTGGTACTTTCACTAGTCCTGACCACCATCACCACGAACCCTGTCCTTTGTATGGATTAAATTTCTATATATATGCGACTAGCGGACGTCACGCGATTTCAACCATGTAGCTCCCGTTCCCGTGGGAATGGTGGTACTAAAATATAGCCTATGTTTTTCAGGGTGAATGTAGCGTTCCAATGGTGAAAGACTTTTTGAAACCGGCACAGTAGTTGTGACTTTATCTATTCCCATATTATAAAGATTTGATTGTTTGTATGTTTGTTTGTTTGCAACGAATAGGTTTCGAAACTACTGGACCGATTAAAAAAATTCTTTCACTGTTGGGAAGCTACACTCTTCGCGGTGAACATACGTTATATTTTATTCCCATATTCCACGGGAACGAAAGCTACGCGGGTGAAACCGCGTGCCGACCGCTAGTTCATTATAAACATACACACACGCACAAAAATACAAAGTTTTCCTCATTATAATATTAGTGTACCTAGATGTTTTTATTAGTTTATATCTCTTCAAGTTAAATAAAATAAAAACAAGGTATTTTAGTTCATCAAAGAATTTGTCGTCCCGTCAAGACAGCCCACCAAAATATACGGATGATTCACGTAAGTCGAATACAAGAGATGTGAATCGTCACTCATGTGTTGATGACGTCACGAATTTCCTGCAGGTGCAGTTACGAGTAAACAACTATTGCCTACTAGCTGATAAGTTAAGATACCTATTGGTTTGCAGAAGGTCCTAGCTCATCAGTTTGGCAGTACGTGTCATCATTGCACAGGGTGTTTATCCTCACACTTTGCGACTGAAGCGTTCGAGCACGGCTTGCCTGGACATAGGCGCTTTCCTCCGTGCACGTTTAGATTGTGGAATGATCTCCCTGTCTTGGATTTTCCCAAACGCCTGCAGTATGTGGTTCTTCAAAGGGGTCTTAAAAAATTCTTGAAGGGTCGGCAGCGCGAGTGTGATTTCTCTGGTGTCAGATACAGTGGTACAAAAAAATAGTATTAGGTAAAATACCAGATGAAATAGCTTATAATTTTAAACAACGGCATACACTTGATTGACTTCGTTCACCTCTTAATTAAGTCAAAAGAGTAAAACAAATTTGTTGTGATATTATGTAATGGCGATTTTCCATTCTCGTTAACCGGGACCAACGGTAACATTCTAAACCACGGGGGAGAAACGCTTTCAAATGAAATGTGTGATCACCCATACGAGGGCCAACCATAGCGTTGCTTACTGCAGTGGTAGTTTAAGAGTCTGCGGTTCTACTGGCGCTCCAAATTCTAAAGGAAATTAAACCTTCCTATGTACCTACTTATTTAACATTTTCTGTAAGGTCAAGCATTCATTTGATCAAAAGTGGTTACCATAGCCGTTGAACGTTCACAACATCAGCCGGCCGATTGCCGTGTAGGAACGGACAGGAACTTTTCTACAACTTTCAGGCACTTTGTCATTTTTTTATGCCTATACATAGTATACATGCTAGTTGAGAAAATATTGACACTCGTAAATTCATAACATTGC
Source organism: Miltochrista miniata (assembly GCA_933228765.1). Lineage (NCBI taxonomy): Eukaryota > Metazoa > Arthropoda > Insecta > Lepidoptera > Erebidae > Miltochrista > Miltochrista miniata. Next base: position 10,617,185 of record OW121751.1, on the reverse strand, counting down.
TGTTGCTGAGCGTATGTCCGATTGGCGTCGTGCATTTATTTTTCAAGTATTTTTTATCACAAATTGACTAAGAAGCTATCGTCTACTTGCTGTGAGTCGAATTATTTTATTGTAGTATAAAAAAAGGAGATCAATAAATTTCCCGAATGATATAATTAAAAATTTTATAACATAATAATTAAGACGATTAAAATACAACAAGTTAATCTACACAGTAACAGAGTCTACCATAGTTTTCTTAATAAGTTCACCAAAGTTTTCCGTCGTGTCGGTGCTTTCTGCTGGGGTTTCAGTGGAATGAGCTTGCAGATCCGAAGCATCTTGCGTCGTCTGGTCAGAATGATCCAAATTTAACAGCGTGTTGTGACTGAACCAGTTTTCGTCATTTTCTACTGTTTGAATCTTATTACTAGGTTGATATGGCAATGTCATTAAAGTAGTATAATGACCATCGGCTTTATTTTCGTTATTTACACCACATTCAGAGTTATTTTTATATATTTCATAATGGTTTTGTTGAGCATTGTGATATTGCAGCGAAGTGTGATCATGTATGCTTGTAGTCGGCTTTTGTAAGTATTCTGGTACGTACATATGACCGTAGTGACTAAACATAGACATCTGCGAGTTATGAGCAAACTCTTCAAAACTGGTTGCAGAAAATGTTTGCAAACCTCTGAAATTTTCACTTTGTGGGTCATAAGTGTAATTGAGATCACATTGAAATCTTTGCATATTATTTGTAACAGTATCAAACCCCATAGGGTTCGTCGCCGTGTACGGCGGGCCTTTTCCTTGTAATATGTTTGAGGTATAGTGGGCATTGTGAAGATTATTATGGTTCGAAACTTCATTTCTATAACCAAATGATATACTTTCTGACATAGCGGCTTGTACTGCCGGATTATTCATGTCGCAATGAACATTGTTAAAACTACCTGTGTTGACGCAAGATTCAACTTCCACTCTCGGAGTTAGACTTACATCCCGCAACATTCCGTCCTCATGACTAAGACAACGTTCTCTTTCGTATGACGAGTTTGAGGAACATGATGCAGAGTTGCCATTGTGTACTTCTAACCACTGCCTTCTTAGGGCTTCTTGATGTTCCTCATTTTTCTTTTCAAGACCTATTCTCATAAGAGTCTGTATGAAATGTGTCCTCACTCTCACAGGATTAAATTCTATCCGACCAGTTGTATTTGCACATCCATCTCTAGTGCATCCACAAGGAAAGTTCAATCTATCAACTTGACATTTTATGCCAGCCAAACTACATGAACAAGTTTCTGGATTGCAGGTTCCTTTACATGCACAACCACAGAATTCGCGGGACGTCCTTATATCTCTACATTCATCTTTTTCATAGCCCTCTATTTTTCTCACTCCCGCAGCTCGCAAAAGCGCTCTCCTTTGCCTGGTTGGTACAGGTTGTAGAAAAAAGTAACTGTCTAAGTCTAGCTCGGATTCAGATATATCACTCGCCTCTTCTTCAGTATCACTGTCTTCACTAGAGGAAATAGACGCGCCTTGTAGCGTATGACGCTCACTCTTAAGCTGTTGTAATATTTGTCTATGTAATCTTCTCTGTTCTAAGGCATGTTCTGTCAAGGTGAAATTTTGCGAATGAGAATGTTCCCATTCCATGCCTAAAGTAGAGCCGCCTTGTGACGGAACACATGAAAATCCTTGAGCTCTTGGAAAATAATAAACAGTTACATTATCAAACTGAATGTTTCCTTTTCTTTTCTTAAGAGGTGGTTCAGTATTATTATCATGAGTCCATTTTCTCTTAAGACTACTTTTGTGTGGTAACTTAACTTGTGCTACAGGAATATGGCCTTTATCTACATTGTTTAAATTACTACTGATTTCGTTAGCATTAGAATTGTTGTGCTCTGGCATATCTGATTGGTCGACATTCTTTAGACTACTTGTACATGGCAGTGCAAGATTAAAGCTAGGCATTTTTAATTCATCGATTGCTTCTGAACCAAGACCTGAGTCACTTCCTTCTGATCTTTCTTGAGCTTCTTCTTCTCTGTCATTAAGAACACTATCTGACGGAAGACTTCCAAGTGCAGAATCTTCACTATCAGCTGAAGCACTGTCCGTCTTTATATCATCAATATCACTAAGAGTATCATTGTCGTCTATTTTAACAGCATAATCTATTTTACTATCACTGCTCTCATAAAACTGAGAGTTACTACTGACTACATTATTTTGTTCACCATTAAAACTAAGATCATCACTGTGAGCGTCACTATCACTACTTTTTTCATCTTTTATCACAAGGAAGCCATCGTCTTCCTCCTGCCCAGCAACAGTTCTGTTTTGTTCCTTATCACATGCATTTGAATTTGTATAGGGCTGTTCTTTTGGCTGTAAGCCCGATTCCAAGATTGATTCCTCCATGACTGTGAATCTGTGAAAGAAAAGAGAATAATTATGAATTATATTACTACGTAGTACTGTTATGAATGCAAAACTTTGTGAGTGTGGATGTCAGGATGTTTGTCACTCTTTCTCGCTCTAACGGCTAAACGGAACTTTATGAAATTTGGTACAGGGATAGATTATAGGCTGGCATAACATTTGCTACTTTTTATTACCAGAATAAGTTCGCGTGGGATTCAGTAACGGAAACACATTTCACGGTTTCTATCTAGTTATTTATGTATTTCTCTGTTCTCCATTTTTGGTTGCATCCAAATTCTATGCTTTAAACTCCTGAACTCTTGCAAACTTTTGAACTGAATTCTTACAAAAATAAGGGCTAATCTTAGTTAAGTGCTTATTTAAGTTTAGTGCAATTTGCATACATCGCAATGCCTGAAGACAAAAGTCTACAACAAGTGCGTTCTACCGGTTAGGGGTCGTCCATTAATCGCGTGAGGTTTTTTTGGGCATTTTTTGGACCCCCCCTCCCCCTTGGTGATATTTGGTGAGGTTTCAGATTACCCCTGCCCCCCCTGGGCCGAATCACGTGTATTTTTAGTAACTACAAATTTTTCATATTTTAGGTTTTGTTGTTCAGAAATTACAGTGATCTCAAATTCAGGGTTGTAAAGTTGCTGTTCGAAATAAATACACGTGATATCTCACTACACCCCCCACCCCCCTTGGTGATGTTTCGTGATTTTTGTCAGACCCCCTCCCCCCCCTTTCGAGCCTCACGTGATTAATGGACGACCCCATAAGACATACGGTGAAGAGGCGTGGACACTTACAGTGGGGTTAGTCCATAGATTTAGGATTTTTCGCTACTCGTTAATGCTTTAAAAATTGCGCAGCGGGCTATGGAAAGGCCACAAGCATTTGTGGTATCTTTGAGGTATAGACTCCGAAATGAGACTATCCGGCAGAGAACTAAAGTGGTCGACATAGCTCGTAGAATAAGCACATTTAAGTGGCAGTGGGCCGGCCACATCTGCAGAAGAACCGACGGCTGATGGAGCAAACGGGTTTTAGAGTGGAGACCGCGTCTCGGCAAACATGGTGTAGGACCTGCACCCGCTAGATGGACCGACGACCTGGTAAAGGTAGCAGGCTGGGACTGGATGAGGAAGGCGCAGGACCGTGTATTGTGGCGTTATTTGGGAGAGGGCTCTTTCAAATACTTAGGTATAATAGTCGACTACCTGAGTGAAATTATTTTTGAAATAAAAATGTCCCAGTAAGCTGTGGAACCCACTCAGCCGGTTTTTTTGTTAGGTATTGCTGACCTTATACTATGAAAACCTATGTCACAGTTTCGGTATAGTCTAGTTAAGCGAGTTTGATATGGGCCCCTGACGTTATGGCTTCCATATGGATCAAAACCTAGATTTATGAAGGCCTATGCCTTTTTGTCAGAACATGTTTATGTCCTAAGACAAGAGAAATAGATTATTTAAAGTAAACAATTCCTCGTATTATCTATCGTTGTGTGTAGGTATACCTACGGCTAACTTAAGTTAGTCTGTGTGCCAATGTAAATATACTTAGTAATAATAGTTGCTGAGATACAGTAAGTACAAGTCACCTGCAACCGCCTGAACCGAGCACTAATATAAATCAAACAAAATGATAATTCAAAACCGGTACCTATTTGAAAAGGCTGGCCTCGACTAACTTCACTGGATGGTTCGTGGATGCCAGCAAATCCTTTAGCGCCATGATGTATGATAATCACATAGGTACACTAAAACAATCACTGAATTCTCACTGGATCATCTAAATATCAGCAAAACTTAATCATTTATTTCAGCACAATTTGGTCATCGTCTAGAACTTGGTCACACAAAAATCACTCTTAATCCTTCACTGTAATAAGGTCTTCTTTGTATCACTATTCGCAACGCGCCGTTGTTTTAACCCTATTTATTTATTTTCCGCCTTATTTTGACAGCGACGTTCTTTACTTTTTAGAAGGCGTTGCACTATTATTTTCAGCCAGTTCTAATCTAATTAGTTGTAATTGAGACACAACCTCCACAAATTTTCATAGTTTACATCAGTTTATGGTAAAGTAATCACTTTAGTAGCTCAGAGAGAGGCCACTTTTACTACAACGCTCTGACTGTACTTTTGTTCCCACCTCGCGTAATCGCGTTGGACGACTCGAGCGACGCAGGCAAGATTTTACCCATACTAATAAAAGAGACGGTTGAACGAGTGCAAACAGGGTAGGGTCGGCTATCTTCTGAATTTAGCAGCGTATGGGCTGCGTTGTTCGACGTGACGTCGTCTCTCCCCTCGCGCCGCGCCCCGGCCTTGCGACCCTCCGCACCTCGCACACCCGTCCGAGTTCGCGCATGCGCGTTCCGTTTCATATGAATGCGATGATACCAACGTGGTGATTTTAAATTCCCTGTCCAAACCTAAAAAAATCTGAATTTGTCTAATTTGACAGAGCCCATCCCCATTGCATTTCTGTATGGCAGAATTATACAGATTATTTGAGTGTAGGTAGGTAGGTAATCTTCTATTCATACCTACTAACTAGTCTATGTTAAAATAGGTATCAAATCAACTGAAGTTTTATCCTATTATTTGCTGTTATAAGAGTGTAAAACATGTTAAATATATCTACAAGTATTTTTTAATAATGATTTAGATACAGATAAACATTAGGTACGTAGACTAATTCATAGCATAGTTACAAGTCTGATCAGTTTGTTAAGCTAAGAAAGAACATTGTTTTAACATACTTAGTTGATAGACTGTAAATAATCTATATTGTCAAAGAAAATAAAATAAGCTTTAAGTTCAGATAGAAATGCTTATATCGCTGTCTAGTTTCAAATAGCCGGAAAGATGGCAGTAAATATGATGGTAACACAGGTTCACAACCTTTGGCTCTCGAGCCTGCTCGACAGGTCTCAACCCGACTTAAATGGATGACTGCGTCATGTACCCACTGACTCCTACTGACTAGACTATCTAAGCATGTATGCGTCACAAGCACAGGTAGTGATACTCCGTCAATAGGTAATATGGAAGGTATTGAGAGTTCATACGACCTTCATTCCGTTCTCAACAGTAGCTCTAAACTGTTATTGAGTGCCTTTCTGAATGTGTTTGTTATACTTTAAATATGACTACCTATTTATAAATCTACCGTGCTACGTACGCTGCCGATTTGTTTACTCAAACAGGTGTACGTAGGTGGGCATGACGTTTGCTATGATCGCGTCACTGCAGGAGAGTACAGATTGCTCGCTCGCTTCACTACAAGCATTCTTCAAATAAATTGGCACTCGACAGCAGTCGACATAATACCAGCAGGGCGAGGTGGCAGACTATACGTACCAACCCACACGTATACGATAATCAATAGATATTTTCAGGAGGCTTTCGTGGAGAAAGAAAGAGATGTCAGCATATTGGTGTCTCGCTCAGCCCTGTAATTTAAATAGAATATGGCAAAAATGACGATGCCGTGAAAAAATATTACTGATCCATTATTCTAATCAACAGATTATATTCATAGTTATAACCTACTGTTTGAAAGAACACCTTTTAGGTCAATACTTACTATGTACAAAATTTTATATTAGGTGCATATATTATATTCTCTGTGATAGGTAGGCACAATTCCGAGGCTGGGAAGCGATCCCAGAGTTTAGTTTATTGACCGTTAATCTCATTATTTCATAAACGTGGTTTTCCAGCTTTGGGATATTCTTTGCACGCGGATATAAAAAAAGCTAAAACAGAATAATTTTATAACGGCTACATTTTGTCATCATCACAATTTTTCTTTCTAAGGCAAACAAACAATTATTTCATCTGTTTCTTAGGGTAAATTAATAGAGCCTACTTATTTTTACACAATGTCTTTTTTTTCAAGTGAATTCATTTTATTTGCATAAAAAAGTGGTAACCCTGTATGTATACAGAGCAGACCCAGCTCAGCAACAATTGAACAAGTTATTGCTCCCATCACTGTATTGTACGCAACCAGTTTTTATCTCATTTCTAACGGTATACTATGTCGCCGCCGCCCGGTCCTTGTATACGCTCTACCTCCTAGTACCTAGTATGTAGGTTGGTTACCACTGCCGTCGTATCGTTCCGTACCTAGGTACAGACCTGACATATCTCACTATAGGGCTTATTAATCGTTCAGGTATATCGAAAAACAGGCTTCCTAGCAACACAATAGTCGTTACGCGACTAAATTACAGTTGCTATCAAAGACGCCCTTTACCATGAATAAATAATTTTGTTCGTGTAGATATACTTGCTACGTTTCGTAGATCTAGCTAGGTGTTTGTGCTTTAGGGGGACATGGAGGGGTTGGGTGGTAGACAGGGGTAGATTAAATTTCGTAGCACACCGCTAGCTGCCTCGAGCACGCTTGTATTCATCGCCGTTAGGTCTGCAATTGCTTCCCGGTGTACATAGCATTGCACTTTCCAGCATACGCTAGATGTGAAGGCTTTGTTTACATCATGTGCTCATTATAATTAGATTTTTTGTGCACTTTATAATATTGCATAGGTTTATATGAAATTCAATAATTACTTAAGCGCACATAGCCCTGTAACATACATAATAATTTAAACATTCAATCAGGCCTTTGTCCCTGAAGGGAAGCTTTTTTGTTGAAAGTGTTGAAATTGTTAGAGACATCAAATGTACAGTTTCGACCCTCTACAGTTTAATATGCCTTAGTACATAGATTAGATTATGCATGGAAATAGGACTAATTTTTAGATTTACATATTGTTAGCATGATGTTATTGTATCATCATGCTATTGTTAGCCTTCTTTGTTACTTCAGAATAATTTGAATTTCTAATGGTGAAACATTTTTTTTTAAATCGGGCCAGTTTCAATATTTCCAGATCAAACAAACTTTCCTCTTCCTCCAGCCACATGAGCACCGCACGCCTGTGTATCTTCGAAAACAGGAATATGTCGGGTCTGGATGGCGAGGCACATTATATCCTCCGGGATTTTGTTGTGTTTTTCATACGTGTCTGCGAGTATGGTCCAATCGGCGGCAGCCATCAAAATTGAGTAGGTATGGCTTTTGAGGTACTTTCTTTGAACAGCCTTCCTTTACAAACGCCATTGCGTTTGTTAAGGAAGGCTGTTCATTTCTTTTGTTTGTGGTTGATCCCTTTTTCGCTCTCGCTATCGCCAAACTGACAGCTTCACGTATGATTTCCAATCACCTATCATGTCGGCGTGAGTAATGACCCCGGTCTAATAGCGTCCTACAAGCTACCAGCAGGTGCCTAGCAGTTCCAATCGCTTCTCCACATGCATTACATGTTTTATCTGTGGCTTTCCCCCACCTGAGCTGATTACTTTGGTCGGGGAGGATCGACTGAAACGCGTTCAGGTAGAATCTAAGCAAAGTCGGTGACCAGTCGTACAACAAGGTACGCCACTGCAAGGCCATGGGAATACAAAATTCGCCTAGAGTAAGCCATTCATTCTGCATCTCTAGGTTGATCGCGTGCACCTTATAGGCATCGCTCTCATCCTGCTTCAGAAAAGATTTTGTAATGTCTTTATGTGTTTGTCTCCGGATACTACCCAAACCCACTCTATCATTCTGCGAACCCACCATAAATTTCTTGTGGAATTGGAGACGTGACTCAAGTTCTGCTATATTTTTATCCTTTGGAAGAGTTAGAACGACTTTGTCTCTTGATTTTGCCAAGACGTGCATTTTAGTAACTCTTAGATGTTTATAGAGTTCCGACGGCTTTTTAAACGTCATTCCGAAGTTATTAGAGGCTCTTTATAATGCCGACGGGTCGGCCGATTGAGCCAGCCCTAGCCACGTCTTCAACGTCTTCGTAACATTCGCATCCGATTTTTTGAGAATGTTTTGGCATAAATCGTACTCCAGAAACGGCCAGTTTAGACGTGATGTCAAAATAATAGTTGTCGTATATCCATGCTATTTTGACGTTACTTATTGGTTGTTGGTCTATCTTTTTTTTTGTCGACAATAAAACTTTCAATTTTGACATCCAAAGCTGGAGTACAACCTCTATTATTTATCTTTCTGCCAAGAAATTTGAAAGGCACGGTTTCAGATATAATGGAAACTTTTTCCCCGCCTATAGCAAGCCCAGGGTCATTCGACGTAAACTTGGTACCCCGCCTACCCAGTCAAAGACAGTAGCATTTGCTAGGTTTTGTCCTCATTCCATCCGTCCATGTACAGAATTCATCCACTTTGCGCAGTAGGTCTTGGCACTGCTTTGGGCTGCGAGTCAGGGCTTGCGAAATCGTCTGCAAACGTTAGGATGGACTCTGTATATTTACCATTTATTTTAAAGCGATATCCCCACATCTTCTCTTGAAAAATAATACTGTCTATCAAAATATTTATTACTATGCATATTGAAAACTATTGGTGATAAACAGCAACCCTGGAACAGACCTACTCTATACTTTAAGAGTTGCGTATGTCCTTCACTTGTATTGATGACAAATTTTAATTGGTTATAATAAGACGGTAACATAATTACAATTTATAATCGATGTATGTAGTACGAATAACCTACATCTAAAATAGATTTGTGCGAATGAGGTGCTAATATATGAACTTATAATTATTTCTCAGTTTTAATAGTTTGACTCTACATAAACTTATTTTAAATACGTGCATTGAATAATTTACGAGTAGTAGGGACATTAGTACATTAGTTTTATTTTCATCTCAGTTCTTTGGAAGCCTACTATTACTATCCATACTTCCATACTAATATTATAAGAGTTAGTTTGTTTGTTTGAACGCTAGAATCTCCGAGACTACTGATTGGATTCCAAAACTTCTTTTACAGTTCGATAGCCCATTGATTGAGGGTGACTATAGGCTTATTTATAGGTGGCGAAAACCTGCGCCTATCCATTTAAACACGGCAATAAACTCACCAACCAAACATGATTGGTGGTACCAAATATGAATCGTGAAATGTGTGCCTACTCTTTGGGCGAAATAGGAGTGACTGCATATAGATGGGTATTGAGAATTGATATAGCCTTCTGCCACACGATATTTTGTAAGGCTTTAACTTTGTTAGCTGATTGTGCCTGAAAGACTGTAATAAATTCAACCATTTTAAGATTTTATTACTATTTTTTTAGCCTTTTAAATTTGCCGGGAGTTGGATTTATGCAGGGCGCATTAAGGATCTTATATTGAACCGCGTCTGTATTCGGAAAAGTCTTCCAGCGATCACAGAACTTTTCCAGATCGCTACTCTATAAACTTGAGCATCGGTTAGTTTTTAGGGTTCCGTACCCCAAGTGAAAAATGTGACCCTATTCATGAGACTTCGCTGTCCGTCTGTCTATCTGTCCGTCACGAGGCTGTATCTCAAAAACCGTAATAGCTAAAGAGCTGAAAGTTTCATAGATGATGTATTTCTGTTGCCGATATAACAACAAATAATAAAGCTCAGAAAAAAGGGGGAGGGGGGATATTAAGGGGGCTTCATACAACAAACATGATCTTTTGCATTTTTTGGTACGGAACCCTCCGTGCGAGAGACCGACTCGCACTTGGCCGGTTTTTTTTTTGGGTTCTTAGCAGTACTTTTAACTGACTGCAAGGATAGATACAATGAAGTCGTTACAGCCTGTTCCTATCCTATTCAACACAACAATAATAAGTTGCAATAATCTGTAGGCTACGGCGACTACTTATAATGTGGGCAGGTGATCCGCATGCTACTATGCTAAGGGAGCAGTCAGTCACCTTTGTAAAAACAGGCTAAGTGCGAGTCAGACTCGTTTTTATTTAGTGTATGGGAGACAGCCTCGTGGCGAAAAGACGGCCAGACAGCGAGGTCTAATGAATAAGGTCCCGTTTTTTAACCTTTAAGTACGTACGGAACCCTAAAAAAATAGGACTCGATGTGAAACCTAAGTCCAAGTTAAGTATCATTTGGTCCACAAGGTTGGTAAAACTGGATAATGCATAAAAACAAAATAACGCATAATAACGCTCTCGCAAGCTTTTAAAGTCATTCACGGGTATACCACGTCGTACTTATTAAATAGACGCTATTACTATTGGCAATACCACAGTATAAATATATGTTAATACATTTGATCACCGAGTCTAGACTATGAACACGAATGAGGATACAAAACAGGCCAAGTGGTAGTCGTATTTGAGCACGGAGTGTTCCGTACGAAGGCAAAACATCTCTGAAAATTTCAACTGTCGAGCTTTCGCGGCTCATTAGATACAGCTTGGTGACACACACGTTTTACCCTTTGGTTACGGAACCCTAAAAAGACGAGAGCTAAATGCTGTGGATTTTTAAGGGCCGTTGGTGTATTTAACTATAGGTTGTAAAATTAAATGAGTTTTGAGCCGGTACCATTTACTTTGAAATTGAATTAAAATGTGATGAACAACCTTTTTTGTTTATTACCGATAACGCTTTTTTCCTCCATGACAGGCGAAAGTTCGATCTACAACTTTTGTTTATTTTTATTTTGTATTGTACACTGAACGGAACTGTTGTCATAGATTTTTTGAAATCCAAGTTGAGCAAAATGAATTTTGTAGGTTTATAATTATATTAATTATATGGCACAAAATGAATATAAGAATATTTACTTACATTTAATTATGCACGACTTAATTCACTTAAACTCGTTTTTATCTCAACAATCAGACAGGGTGTTCATTCTCACACCTTGCCTTCGGAGTTTTAAGCCCGGTAAAGTCCGATAGGGACTTTCTTACGAGAACGCTTAGGTTGTGGAAAAATCTCCCAGCCTCAGTTTTCTACAGTAAAGGGTTCTTCAAAAGGGGTTTAAGAATGTTCTTGCAGGGTCGATAGCGAGTGTTGCAAACTTTCATAAGCTACGGTGACCACAGTTCATCAGGTGGTACCGTAACTTGTCTACCACCGTAATGGTTTCAAAAAAATCACGCTTCAAACCCTAAATCAATTTGACTGAAACTGGGTATACACCCTGGATTAAGATGCGACTCCTCAGGTACAACCTGTTAGAAACTGGCAGAGGAAAGTTTTATCAGATTAGTTTTTAATCCGTAGTTATAAATCGAATGCAAGTGAAAGATTACTAATATAACTATGCACCTACCTTGTATTGAGAAACTAGAAAGAGGAAGGCCGTATACGTGCATTTAGACAAGGTCTCAGTAATGACTAGACATTGTTATTTCATAATCTTAGTCTCTACGTACTCCATAACTGTTTAGACTACAAGTAAACTTGTAGGTAGGTAATAGTTATGTACCACCTCTATATCCTTTTAGGCGAGTCCGTAGACACTACCTACTACAGTAATGAATTATGACGTAACAAACGAATGGGCTAAGATTGTAACCTCGAAATTTTTATCGACAAATTCAATACATACCTAGACATTACATAATCAAAGACATATATTTATATATATCTAGATTCGGTAAGTAATGGCAACGTCACCCGTCAGTACAGTATCGATAGTTGCGAAAGGTTGAGGACATTTTGACAACTTTTTTTCGGAATACCTACTGAGGGAGTGAGTTAATTTCCTTTGAATGTTGTCAAAGATCAGAGGCAGTGGGAGATCTAAGAATTTGGAAGCAACTAGGAAGACGCTAGCAAGAAGAGAAAGTATTTCACTATCTGGAAAGAAACTTAACTCATGAATGTCCTGAAAAGCTCTTTCACAGCTCTGCAACTCAAAGGATATGAGGAGGTGTCGCCTGCTGTTAGCTCCTCCGCACTCGATTAGATATGGACTTCGACAATTTACCATTTTCTCGGCAGCGTTTTTTCGATACTTACTGTTATACTTTTTGCAACTATTGATGCAGGTGCCTATAAATATGTTGTTGGGCATTTGATACCTATAGCAAGAACAATGTAACATGCGAATATGCCCGAAGGGCCAACATAGGTGAAAGTGAATACGTAAGTAAGAATCGAGGTGCGAACGTCATGCTCGTGAAAGAGGCGGCGAGGCGGGAACGGGAGAGAACTCCCGCGAGTTCCGCAGTCGGCGGCCTGGGTGGAGCCGACGTGTCTTCTCCGAAGACTATCGGCCTCCATGACCGGGGTCCTGACTGAGGACGACCCATTACGGTAGCGTGAAGAGAGGAGTTCACGCACGCCCCCTCTTAGAAGCGGGATCACACCTGAAATACCCCAAAGACGCGGGATAGCACCCGAACCGCCCCTGGGCGAGGCCACAGCGGTGGCCGTAGGTCTGTTGAAGAGTCCTGGGACATCCTTCCGAGGACTTACCCGTGGCTCCCTACCATAGGCTGTCGGGCGTAACGTGAGGTTTTTTTAGTCGGTAGGAGTCCGGCATAACATCCATGAGGATTTTCCCTCACGTTAAACAAAAAAAAAATAGCATCCATGATGGATTTTCCCTCACGTTAAAAAAAAAAGAAAAGTAAGAATCGAGGTAAATTATCCATCAGAAAAACATACTGATGTTATTGATTAACTACAGCAAACCTTAATAGAGCTCTGAGGAGCCATTATGGAATTATGTGACACAGGGGTCAACGGATTAATTCATGCTATTTACAAAGACAGGAATGCAGCATATTGTGACATAATGCTATGATTACTACTACTACTACTAATTGGCGATAGAAGGAGCTAGTTCAAACTGCGTCTTGTATTTTTTATTGTTACATATTATGTACTTGACTACTTGTACTTAAAAGTACCTATTAAGAGTTGCTAAGTAGCTCGATGATGGCTCTGGTCTTACTTTATATACACTCGAGAGCAATGAATCCGGGTCACTTAAAGAATCCTAAAAATCTCGGAAACTAAAAATGCTAGGTTAATGCAATAAATTGTATTTAATAGACAATGTAATACTCCTTAAATGAAGGTATTAAAACTTCTTAGTTATTGTAAAGTTATATCATAAAAAAATCAAATTTGAAAAAGGGCCACTTTCGAAGATGGAACTACGAAATTACAGCATTTGGTGTTGCTTTTGTTTGTAATCTGTCATTTATGTGGGTACATAAACCATGTTGATAGTGCTCTATATTCATTAATCAAGCTGAAATTATGTCGCTTACGCCTGAAGAATGCACCAGAATACTTACAATGCTGGAAACCGGCCGGAGTCAGCGCGATACAGCCAGGACTGTCGGTGTGTCGCTGTCAACAGTACAAAGAGTTCTCCGACGTTACGAAGAAACTGGTTCTAACCTACGCAGACCAGGAACGGGCAGAACCAGGTGTACCACAGCACGAGAAGACCGATACTTGGTGAACACCATGCTTCGAAATCGCTTTCTCACAGGAACTGAACTCACCAATCAGTTTCGACGCCTCGGAGGAAGTAACCCAAGTGCATGGACAGTAAGACGTCGGCTTGCTAAATCTAACTTAAAACCCCTTAGACCTGCAAACGGCCCTAAACTGGAGCGTGGGCATCGTATTTCGAGACTAAGGTATGCCCAGAGCCACGTAAATTGGAGTATTGAAGATTGGTCAAAAGTTATGTTCTCCGACGAATCAAAATTTATGCTCTACAAGCACGATGGAAGACACAGAGTGTATCGAAGACCAGGGGAAAGATTCAAGCAAGCATGCATCGAAGAAAAAGTAGCCTACGGTGGTGGGTCTGTACTTGTGTGGGCCGGAATTTCTTCTGAAAGTCGCACAGAGCTGGTGATCATAGAAAAGCGTAAGATATGTGGAAGAAATCCTCAATGATCACGTTGGTCCATTTATGGTCAATTTAGGTGAGGATGCTATATTTATGCATGACAATGCCCGACCTCATACAGGTAGGATTGTGAATGACTACCTTCAAGAGATGAACATTACTCGTATGGAGTGGCCAGCGCGCAGCCCGGATACCCTCCCCCAATCACGCTTCGTGAGCTCAAAATTGCTCTCACAGAGGAATGGGAGAATATTCCCCAAAATCGTATAAGGAACTTGGTGTACAGCATGCCAAACCGCGTAAACGCAGTAACGGAAGCACGAGGAGGCAATACGAAGTATTAAAATTCAAGAAAATCGTAATAAAGTTCAAAAATTTCATGTTTCCTATTTTTGTTTTAAGGAGAGATCGGCAGTTTTTTCTTTATGTAATTTTGTGTTAATAAAATGTATGGTGACTCATATTTTTTTTACTTTCATTTAAGGAGTATTACATTGTCTATTAAATACAATTTATTGCATTAACCTATCATTTTTAGTTTCCGAGATTTTTAACATTCTTTAAGTGACCCGGATTCATTGCTCTCGAGTGTATTTTATTAAGCTATTATAATGGAGAATTTCAGCTCTTTCGGTACGTTTCGCAACTCAATAGTAATTCGAAAGCCAGAGATATGTTAAGTAAAAGTAGAGTCTGTATTCTTAGTCGAAAGCATTGCCCTTGTTAAACAAAGGTTCAAGTCCCACCGAACCAAGGTAGGAATACAATTTAAATGAAACAGTTAGTATTTAAACCAGGTTGTGTATTCATTCTAAATAAAATTTGCTTGCAATATTGCCCTAAAAAGGATACTATAAGAATTTCCGATGGCAGCTAATACAGCATGTCGATGACGCGAAATGTCAAATCTTACGACTTACCCATCCAAAAAGCGTACATACTTATAACAATACGCGTTTGCGGCATGACCGCACGAAGTGTGTACACTATGTATATATTTGTGTTGGTGTATTGTATTTGTGTATACATGTACACGTGTTGCAGTATAACACGTCATTAGCATGGCGGTGACGAGAACCCAGAAGATTTTTAACCGCTCATCGTGATTTTAACTTCATAAATATATCCATGATCTGCAAAACAGTATTTTATTTATCGTAACAAAACCGTACCATGTTCTATTGTCGACTATTGCTGTTGATATTATTATTGCGGTACAATTTCGCAAAAATTACTTATACAAAACTTATCAAGCAGATAGGAACTCATTCATTAGAAATGGCATCGTTGATTGGACAAAAAGTGAATGTTGTATTGTAATTTATTTTTTCATTACAGTGCTGAAAGCAACTGGCACAAAAATTAAATCGATGTCGTCGCAGACTTCGTAACAGATTTATGTAGGCTACCTAGTGAATATAGGTACCTGTCTATAGATACAAGAAACTGTGAAAGGTAATAATTTGACGTTTCCTAGAGCCGAAACCGAAGTTGGACTCTTATCTTTTCCGTCACCGAATACTAGCCACAAGAAGGAACACTCCAGGGCTTTTTTTTTCTAATAGAAAATCCTACATGTATGCTATGTCGGACTCCTACCAACTAAATACCACCCGTATCCTACCTAACAGCCTACGGTTTTGGAGCGCCGGGTAAGCCCTCGGAAGGATACCCCAGGACTCCACTAGAGGGCTTTGGTGGGTAAATGCCGCATGCCAGTTCTACTCAGGACGGGGCCGCGTTGTAAACTGGTGGTTCCATTCATGTAACATGTATTATTGTCGTTCTGCAAGTGCCTATGTATAGTGCTTATCTATAGGTTGAACTATTCGTGACCCCGCTATTTCAGTGTTATGTGGACAATGACTGCAGTGAACGACTGTCACTATAGCTGGTTCTCTTATTTGCAGCTCCTTTATAAGTAACATTACTGCCTGGGTGGCTGTAAAAATGTCAACAACGAGCAGTCATATCTTAACCTGCGCCTGTCCATTAGGACACGGCAACAGCTCACCCCCTATTACGTGGCACAAAACTAAAGACGAAATGTGGTTGGATTGCATGTATGCCTCTGGTTACTCTTTCGGGAATAAAGACGCGACTGTATGTCTGGGTTGGGAAATTAATCTTAGTTTGAACAGTTCTGATAGAATATAATCCCTTCAACCGCCTACGAACCCGAAGCATTGATACATTTTCACGTTGTAGCAGGCAAGCGAGACTGTATCTACAGCTACGAACGATGCTACGCAGCGCGAAGGCAAAAAAAATTAGGTCGGGCCTTTATATAAGTACCTATACTTCTACGTAGCTATTAACAGTACTCCTCTCATAAAGTATACATCCAATCATTGGGAATTACGGCAGAATTTGTGTGTCTTGTGTGCCTGTGATGTTACAAACTTTGATGAAATTGTCGGAAATTAAGTAAGTATCTAAATTATTTAGTCTATCATTATACCGTCTATAATCATAGCCTTAGCTCACCTTGCCCAAGCATAGGCAGATCAGTCGCACCAGTTCAGGCGAATAAATGAAGATTCCAGAATTCGAAGACTTAATTTGGTTCTTCAAAATAATGCCGCCCGCCGGAAAGCCGTGACGATTCTTAGCTACTGGGGGTCGCTCTCAAGTCTACAAGACTATTGACAGTGATTCTCAAGCCCTATGATTTGCTTCTTCATGCTAAACCTAAAGCACCCGGAGTTGCGAAGTAGCCAGAGGAGGCAAGGGAATCACGTGCACTGTCAGGTCAACCCAGGTTTTTGTGGATCGATAGATTGAGAAACGATCTTTGTAATCGTTGTAAGAATAATTACTATGTAACAGAAGGGGCAATTAAACACTTCAGGACTCGGCTAATTACTTTATTCTCCGTATAGACACACGATAAATTGGGCAGAGCTTCGGCTAGTCTCAGTATGTACAGAATGACCGACAAATGTGCTCGCCCTGTCTTATATATACCTATATGTACACTCGGAAATTGCGTAACTCGTTATGTCAACTGTCATAGTGATTTAAGGCGTGGCGTAACAACTATTAATGTGAGTGGTACTTTTGACAAACGCAAGTTGTTAAGAGTCGAAAAAAAGATATATGTACGGGTTTGAATGAAAACCTCTTCCAAACACTAACGTTAATAGATTCGATAGAATGCATTTTTTTCCATATTTAAAAAAATAAAATATGATCAGTTAGCATACTAATTGCTTTTCAAAAATAATCGATAGAATGCAGCCAAGATGCAGTAGTTCTTCGTTGCGCCAACGGCTCCAGCTTACCGTTTCTTTAGAGCAATCGAAATGTGTAATGCGAATTCCACTATCTTTTTGATGATTTCTATTTTTTCCTTACTGTTTTCAGAAACTCTTTATAAATTTTCTCAAAATTAGTATTGAAGTTCATCAGACGAGCCAATTATTAGGTGGAAGCAAGCTGAACCACATGGTGTTCTTTGGCATCTGTTAAATAGATAGAAAGGCTAGAAAACTCGGCCAATCAATCACTATCTACATGACATTAAAGTCGCAAAATCTATGTCAGACTGGTGATTCGAGAGATATGATTCACGCATCGAACTCTACACAGTTCGCATTTATTAATTTTGGTTAATGCCCAGGTGTTGAGTTTTCTCGTACTGGTTTAGCAAAGGAACTCGTTCCCGGGATTAAAAAGATCCCATGTCATCCCCAAGCTCTATTCGATTGGTTTAGTATTTTAGACGTGAAAGGGTAACTACTAAGCTGCGGTTAGTGTGTGTAATGGTATACCGTCACAATACCAGAAATTATAATGCCTTAACTCAAAATATCGTAGCCCAAATTACCCGAAATCGAAATATCAATATTCAAAAGGCAAATATTTATAATATAAATAATTTAAAATGCCTTACGGTCGAATAACCGAAACCCAAAATATAAATTTATCAAATACCTTATCCTAAAATGTTCAAACACAAAATACCTTTTTTTTGACATGATTTAAATCCTACATGGATGCTATATATCTGTGAATGGTTAACACCCCGACTCAGAGTATCCCGACTCGGCTAGGTTAGGTTAGAAGACTACCTGATGACTGACCTACTGACTACCTGACCTTCGTGGTTATTTTTTTTTTATTCTTCGTTAGCCCACTGTAGTACTTTTGTAACTCTGAATCAAAGTGTTTTAACATGAGGTAAATCCTACATGGATACTATGCCAGACTCCTATCGACTAAAAACCACACGTATCCTACATAACAGCCTACAGTTGGGAGCCCCGGGTAAGCCCTCAGAAGGATAACCAAGGACCAACAGACCTAGGGCTACAACTGCGACTTCACTTACTAAATACGTGTAAATGTAAATACAGGAGGGAATCGTCGAAGATTATCGGCCTCCATGACCGGAAAGCACCCGAACCACCCCGTAGGTGAGGCCGCAGTGTAGCCGTAGGTCTGTTGGGAGTCCTGAGACATTCTTCCGAGAGACTGTTGGGTGTTACGTCAGGTTTTTTAGTCGATAGAAGTCCGGCAAAGTATTAATGAAGGATTTTTCCTCACGTTACAATAAAAAATAAATACAAGAGTCATTGAATCTAAATAGACCTTTATGTACGACTTTGACCGCATCGATGTTCAACAGCGGGTAGGATGTAGTCAAATGCGGGTCCCTATTTCGTAAAAATAATACCATTAAGTAATTATAGGTAGAACTAGATTCATCTAGTATGATATGAGTTACAAGGTTTTACAAAAAAATCATGTTTTTCTTACACTAGGTAAACATGATTTTTTGCCGTTTTAAGTACGTAACCCTTCGTGTACAAGTCCGACTCTCTCTTAGCTGCTTGTTTTTTAATCATGCCATTAGAACAGTTACGTATACGAATTTTCTCTGAATCGTGAAGGTACCTGTCTATTTAATTAGTTAGATACTTCGGTATCTAGTTACCTGAACCGCATCGATAATAGTTATCAACAAGCAGGATGTGGTCAGAGTTGTTTAGTGTTGTGACCAAATAAGTAATGATATCGATCGAATAATGTATATTGCTCGAATATCGTATCATTGCCAGTACAATTCTATGGAACTAATATGGGCACAAATTATAGGCCACGCCGCTCGAAACAATAACCATCCCCCTTTTATGACAAACAAGATGTTAGGTTTATTAAACATGCATATTTTCCTAGTTTTCGGAAAACGGGGAAAAAAATCTTGAGAAGAACCCAAAACATTATGGCGTCGGATTGGGAAATTCATGAGGCATTCGATAATATAGAAGTACAGGAACTTATAATAAATGTTGGAGAGAACTCATCGATTGACAGTGACGATTCATCAGATTTGATAATTTTTTTTTTTACTTGAGGGAAAATCCTCAAAGGACGTTATGCCGGACTCTTGCCGACTAAAAAACCTCACGTAACTTCCAACAGCCTGTGGTTGGGAACCCCAAGTAAGCCCTCGGAAGGATGTCACAGGACCCTCAACAGACCTACGGCCGCCACAGCGGCCTCGCCCAGGGGGTGCTTCGGGTGGTATCCCGCGTCTTTGGGGGGTTTCGGGTGTGATCCCCCTTCTAAGGGGGGGCGTGCGTGAGTTGCCCACGTCACGCTGCCGTCATGGGCCTGCTTCTGTAAGGACGGTGAGCGACCCTCTCACCGTCCTCAGACCCCCGGTCATGGAGGCCGATAGTCCTCGGCGAAGACACGTCGGCGGCGCCCAGGCCGCTGACTGCGAAACTCGGGTGGGAGAGCTCCCTCCCGCACCCGCCCCGCCGCCTCCTTCACGAGCATGACCTGCTCGCAGAAAAAGGCGGCGCAGTCTCACTTATCACGTGTAACGTCTTGTAATGAAATATAATAATAGGTCTTTATTATATTTCAATACAAGACTTGAAGATTGCCGTTCTACACTGGCCATTTCAAATCAAAATATTTTTTCTTTGGCTAAGAATTCCAATTTCAAATTAATTTTATTTTAAAACTTGGAATTCATTTTCCAAAAGTAGGCATTTGTTTATTGATTAGTGTGACGTTATTCGTCATCATGGATACGTTAAAAATTCGAGTAATTATGGAATATAAGTATTTTCACGCAACTTCAACGACGTTTACGGAGCTAACACTACAAACCAGCGCAACGCCTGTTATTGGTCTGCTCTCTTCCGTTCTGGAAATATGGACCTGAAAAATGAACCTCGCGGTCGTGCGATGACTTTGATCGACAATGACGAATTAAAGGCGATTGTGGAAACCGATGATACACAATTTACAGCTGACTTAGCAGCAGCTTTCGACGTTAGAGTCAAATCTACATTGGTCCATTTGCGTCAAATTGGCAAGGTAAAAAAAGCTTGACAAATGGGTGCCTCACGAACTCAATGATCGCCAGCGCGAAATACGCGTCGAGACATGCCTTGTATTGCTCAACAGACACACAAATGAAGGAATTTTGAACCGAATTGTTATTTGCAATGAAAACAAATGGATTCTGTTTGATAACCTCAAGCGCTCAGCGAGTTGGTTGGATCCTGGTTCAGCACCTAAACAATGCCCTAAACGAAATCTTACCCCTAGAAAAGTGATGGTCACTGTTTGGTGGTCCAGCGCCGGTGTGATTCATCACAGCTTTTTACCAAACGGGGTGAGCTTTACTACAGATGAGTACTGTGAGGAACTGAACACAATGATGGAGAAGCTGGCACGGCACATCTCCAACCAGTATCTGTCAATCGCTCGTCTCCGCTGTTTCTGCACGACAATGCGCGACCTCATACTGCACAGCAGACGATCTCCAAATTTGCAAGAACTGGGGTTGGAAGCTCTCAGTCATCCGCTATACTCACCAAACATTGCGCCTACAGACTACTACTTTTATCAGAATTTGGATAACTTCTTGGCGGGAAAAAAATTCAATACCCGAAAGGCAGTACAAAATGCCTTTGAAGTAATTGTTGCCTCCCGTCCAGCTGATTTCTTCAAGAAGGGCATCAAACTGCCGCTGCGTTGGCAAAGATGCATTGTGCATAGGTGATTACTTCGATTAATACAAAAAAAAACATGTTTAATTTTTTTCATACACAACGGATATTTCATAGGTAAAGACCCAATATTAGTTAGTAAATTAGTACAAAAGTATCCGGCAGTAAGTAGTTTAGTTTTTACATTTTGTAAAAAAATATCTGATCTGTTATCGTGTTATGTTTATCGATAGCTCAATCCCTATCAGTTTTTCAGAGTCAGGTATAACTTTGTACGTGCGTAAACGTCAATTTTTTATAAAATAATGCATACATAATGTAAAAAGGACGCTCGTACAAGTTTTCACTGGAGCTATCCTCGAGCTGTCATCGAGAAAATAAAGAAATGGAAATAGTATAATAATAATATCCCAAACCCTTTGAATGGAGAAAAATGGAAAGGAAAATAAAGATATATAATTTACGGCCGCTTCCCGGGGGCCGCCGGGGCGCACCTGGAGCTGACGCTGGGTGTTACAGCATGCGAACCGTTGGCGACGGGGGACTGAATAGGCGGGTTCCCCTCGAAAAAAATGCTACAGCCAATCCATCACCATCACCCTCATCTACTTTGTCATCACAACATTCATTATTTTCTAATGTTCCTTCACCATCATCAAGTCATAGTTATTCTTTGTCACACAGTTCATCACCATCTTCGTTAGGTACAAGACGTACCACTAGATCGTCAACTGCTGTAAAGATGAAACAAACTATACCACGGTCATTAAGCTCAAATTCAATCACTAGTAGTATATTGCTGGAGGATGTTGCACAGGAAGCGAGCTCAGTCGCTAACCCAGTGCCCACCACCAGCAGTTCAAGTACGCGAATTAAATGGAGTCAAGAAATGAATGAATTCATCCTAACGTAAACGCACCTATTACCGCCAGTTTAAGCGGCGTTGAGATTGATGTCCAAAAAATAAGCACATTCTTAATATGTGGCGTCTACAAAAATAGTTTTTCAAGTACTGAAACTATCGTACTTTTCAGTCATGTATAGATACAGTATATAAAAAATTACTTAATAAATTAAATATGGATTAAAAGAAAAAAGGGGCCATGTCCCTATTACCGATCCAAAATATAGGGCGTGTGCCTAATACCGTTTATGAGACACCTAATACCGACCACTAAATAAATGGAACCGTTAAAGTTAAATAAAAATGCGCGTGTAGGTATGTTGAGCTATTTATAAAATTTAGATGGTTTGTAATTCTTCAATAAGGCTTTATCGCCCTTTTTGAAGAAGAGAACCACCACACTCCTGTTCCATACCTGTGGCTTTTTACACTCGAGTATGACGGAGTTCAATAACTTCTGTATGTCCTTAAGAACCGGTTTGCCACCTGCCATTAGAAGCTCTGCAGTATATTTCCGTCGTCTCCTGGTACCTTGCTGTTTTAAAGCTGCTTCAGGCCCATACTAATCTCGCACAGGCTGACGTTTGGGATATCTTCGGTAATATGCTGAGTCGATCTGGATCTCTGGACTTTAACATGATACTAAACGGGTTGCTTTGCAAATGTGTGTACCTTTTTTTTTTTTTTTTTGGCTGACGGCCGCGATTGTGGCGAATCCCCCCTTTGGTTGCTCAAGTCGCACCTTCCATGTCTCCCCGGTTTCCTGGTGGAGCAGGGTCCGCTGGGCCTCGATTTCTCGAGACGCAGGCCTTTGGCCCCGCTCCAGCGCCTCCTTACGCCATCTGAACAGTGACGCAAGGGCTCTCGCTTCCAGGTCCCATGGAGGGGTCCCGGCCAGGAGACATGCCGCCTCACCGGAAATCGTGCGGTATCCTCTTATCACCCTGACGGCCATAACTCTCTGCGGGCTCAGCAGTCTAGCCACATTGCTGGCCGTCAGGGTCTCCGCCCATACGGGAGCCCCGTACAGGGCCATGCTTCGCACGATCCCCAGGTACAGTCTCCTGTAGGGAGCGTTGGGTCCCCTGATGTTGGGCATCAGCCGCGCGAGTGCGGCAGATGCTCCCCTCAGTTTCGGGACCAAACTTCGGAAGTGACGTCCGAAGTTCCACCGGCCATCGAGTACGAGCCCCAAATACTTCATCGAGGGCTCGATGCCGATGCTGACGCCCCCTACCTGTAGGCTGGATCCCGCAGGTGGCCCCATCCGAGGTCCGTGGAAGCACAGAGCCTCGGATTTGTGAAGGGCGACCTCGAGACCCAGCCGCCGAATCCGACCCACGACCTGAGCAACCCCTGCCGTGGCCTTAAGTGCTGCGGCACGGTGCGTTGCTCCCCGCGCCGTAACGAGGGTGTCGTCGGCGTAACACGTTACGCCGACCCCTCTGAGCAACGGACCACGCAGCACCCAGTCGTAACCGATGTTCCACAGGAGCGGCCCTAAAACCGATCCCTGTGGAACACCGCACGACACATCTCGCCGACCCGGCCCTAGCCAGCTCGGGTAAGTTATGGCTCTCTCGGAGAGATAAGCCCCGACAACTCGACGGAGGTAGGGAGGCACTCCATGATAGATAAGCGCCTCCCTGACGCAGCTCCAGGGCAAGGTGTTGAATGCGTTGGCGATGTCGAGAGACACCGCCACCACCACCTCACCCTGTGAGACTGCTTCCTCCGTCAGGCCTCTAATGCGCATGATCGCGTCCACGGTGGAGCGTCCCTGACGGAAGCCAAACTGGCTATCCGCCAGATCAGGCCCCACGCGTGTGAGGTGCCCGACGAGGCGTTGTGCAATAATGTGCTCAAAGAGCTTGCACACCTCGTCGAGCAACACGATCGGCCGGTACCCTGATGGGGAGTTTGCCGGCCGCCCCGCCTTTCGAATCAAGACCAGTTTTCCTGTCTTCCAGACCTTGGGAAACTGGCCTTTCTCGAGGCATGCGCTAAAGAGCCCAACTAGTCGAGGCCCAAGCTCCTCGAGAGCCAGGACCCACGCCCGGCCTGGAATGCCGTCGGGTCCAGGGGCGGTGTTTCAGCGGGATTTAAGCCGCAGTATAGCCGCCCCTAACTCACCCTCGGTGACCACGGGCACGTCGTTCTCGCTGCCTTCCGCGTTGGGCGCCTGAGACGGAGCCATGCGCGGAGGAATGTGTTCCTCCGCTCTCGACGGGAACAAGCAGTCCAGGACCCCCTCCAGCTGCTCCGGCTGGAGACTCTGGGTCAGTGGGGGCGCCTTAGGGCGTAATTTGCCCCTTACCATAAGGTACGGGCGCCCCCACGGGTCTCGCTCCAGAGTCTCCATCAGCTTTTCGCGGCTCAATTTTTTGGACCGGTTGATGGCCGTCTGGAGGGCCCTTTTGGCCTCCCGGTACCCATCATAGAGCTCCGTCTCTCGGGCTGCCGCATCATCTGGGCGACGATGTCTCCGGCGGAACCTGATGTACCGGCGGCGCGCGGTAACGCAATCCGCGCGCAACTGCGCGATTTCCGACGTCCACCAGTACACCTATTTCCTCGCCGGTCTGGGCCTAGCCCTGGGCATCGCCGTATCGCAGATGTGCGACATGGCTCTCCCGAACCACTTCACCTCGGTATCAACATCGGCAGGCCTGTCCGCTGTCGGAATCCAGGCCTGCACGATGGCCGCCTCCAGGAGAGCCTCCCGATCAAGGCGATTGAGTGCCCAACGCGGTTCCGGGGGATTCGCGATTGTTGGCGGCAGCTTAGGTGGAGGGGAGACGTCGAACCGAATATATCGGTGATCCGACGACGTCTCCTCCTCCTCCACCACACGTCATCCCTGGACACGGCGGGCGAGCTCATGGGTCGCAAACGAAACGTCTATGACCGAGCTGAGCCCCCGCCGCGTCCAGGTTGCGACATTCCCCCGGTTCAGGATGACTAGACCACGAGTTGTGACCCAATCCTCCAGTATCCTCCCCCTGTCTCTGATTTCCCGGGAGCCCCAAGCCTGTGACCAGGCATTGAAGTCTCCCAGGACCAGGACAGGAAATGTGTGTACCTAACTGTTCATAGAAGCTTTCAACCTCGTTCAGTATCTTAGGCAAAGAAGACTGTCGCCGGTTTTTAATTTTGACAGCTGACTCGGCCCTATAGACCGATTCCTTAAAAATACTTAGACCCTTTATTGTGGTCTGTGTTGTAGTGTCACAGGACGGTTTTCAAAGATATAGAGATCAGTCTATTGAGCCGCTTGTATCTACATATCATCCGGCCTCTGTAGTGCCATTCCATGTCTCTCCTCCATGAGCCCGAACGCAGATTGAGATAACTTCTTAGTTCTTTTTATTATCATTTATTTATAAATATAATTAACAATTTTTGTACAGCATCCCTTGCTGTACTTGGAACTGACTTTATGGAACGACGAACGACTACGGAGTTCGTTGTTAATGTAAAAGTAGATCGGTAATAGGTATTATTAAAGGAAATCGTATAACCTATTACCGACCCAATGGAATGTGTATGAATTCGGTAAATACATGTGGTTTTTGTACATTTGTATGATTTTAAATAGTGTGGTTGCTATAAATATTTAATAATAATGATATTTTAACTATAAAAATACAATATTTATAAATTACACCTCCTTTATTCAACAAAATATTTACTTAAGAGCAAAGTTTCTTTTAAGGCTACTAAGGCTCTTAAATAATATGGCGTTAATAGCTCAAATGCAAGTTAACATATTAAGGAACTGAGTTAGTATAGCCTCCTGCCTATTAATTGACGTATTTTAGCAAAAATCATGACACACGAAAGATATGAAAAGTTCTTATCAGCGACATGGGTCGTTAATAGGAACAAAATTGTGATTTTTGTTCCTATTACCGCCTATTTTTAATATTGAATTTTAAGCAAAATAAAAGAGTAGGTATCTCATTAAAATTTATTATTATTTGTGTTCCTGAAAGTATACAAAATGCATAAAAAGAACTAGAAGTTGCATTAAAATGCTTTAGGATATAATATTCTGCTAAGAAAGAAGCAAGAGAACTTAAGTCATCGGAGACGCCACACTATGGAAAATGCACTATCGCCGGCAGTCACGGAAGAAATGGGCAATAATTCTTTAAATCATTGAGTTACGCACCCAAAATAGACATGAATAATTGCAATACAAATATATCTACATTTTTCCAAAAGTAACCACTTGTGTAACTTTAACACATCACATTATAATGATAGTTTTCTGAATAGGGCGGTAATGAGCGCGGATTTTAAGGGGTCGTTGTTAGGTGCGTTTACGTTACGTACTTATTATCAACTAGCTGACCCGCGCAACTTCGTTTGCGCCACATAAGAGAGAGTATCACCTGTTCCCGTCGCGTTGCGTTTACTCCCGTAGCGTCTCGCCGTTAATATTCAAAACTGCGTGAGAGAGAGAAAGGTTTCTCGTCGCGTGTATTCCCGTCGCATTATTTTTAAGAACAATTTCGTTTATGAATGAGGTATCCCGTGGCATTCTAGTAGAAAAAAATTGATTGCCATTAAAATGGTTATTGTGCACCAACCCAAAGATAGACACATGCTATCGCGCAATTTTTTTGGAACTTTTTAAGAGAAACAATTTTGTAGTACATATTTTTTACATAACTATAAAAATGTAAGCAGCACACGCAACGAAGCTCTCTAAAGAAATAACTTTTCCCCCGTTTTAGAAACATTTACTATTACTGCTCCGCTTCTTTTGGTTGTAGCGTGATGTTATATAGCCTATGACACTCCACAACAACGTAGCTTTCTATTGGTGAAAGAATTTTTAAAATCGGTTCAGTAGATCCCCAGAACACACAAACTTTACTTCTTTATAATATTAGTATAGAAGTATAGATAAATATTGTTGGACATGCTTACACAACATTATCTAGCCCAAATTAAGCTATATGCTTGTGCTAGCTAATGCCCGCAGCTTCGCCTGCGTGAAATTTGGTTCCCACACTGTCTCTAACCTCTCTCTTTAGGTACCAAATTTCAGCCAGATACTTTCAGCCATTACAGCGTGAAAGAGTAACAAATTCATAATACATATTATATGAGTTATGTAAATTTATTTATTAAATACATTTCTTGATTCATTGGCTAGACTACTACTCGACTCAACTTCTCTTCTAAGCAATTGACATCGTAACTTAGTTCCTTCTTCAGGTAGTCCCAGTCATGGCAGTCATACTGTAAGCCTACGACGCGCGACGTATGGGAAAACCGAACTACGGTAGACTTTGTCCTCATAATACACTTGATCCAACCAAGGCCTGTTAACTTATTATCCATGTAAATTTCGTCTGCTAAGCGTTCATGTTCATTTTAATGGCTCTTTTTACTTTTCAAATGTAATCTTCGTAGAGGCCATTCCCGTATTTTACAAAGACTTAGTGAGTGTGTGTCCTGCACCGAATGCAGCCAGCACTATAGAATAAGGTTCATACTTTCCATGACCAGTCGCTTAGAGCTGTTGACAATCTTTCATTCTAATGCACAGTGGACACTACATGCAGCGTGGTCTTTCATTATTCCTGGTTAGCCATCTTCGAATTTTCTTGTTCTTTCACATATTTATTGTTGGTTATACAAAATTTAATAAAATTAAAAATAATATTTCCAATATTACTTAAAGCAAAATCATGTAAATGACAATGTCAAGCGGATTGAACTTCCTCAAATGTGTCAAAATTAAAAGTAATTTAAATCAAAAATAAGAGTAATTAAGGAGTATTGATATCAACTCCGGAAAAAATCAGCTCTAAAATAATTTACATTCCCTTTTTAGGTCGATAACGTATAAATTTCAATAAAATAAGGAACACGTCTTCCATACATTATGTTAATAATGCTGTATGCCAAATTTTAAGTAGATCGGACCAAGGAATCGCGTTGTCCCATACAAACTTGACACTCCTTTTTTTATACCTTAGGAGGTAGAATTTGCAAAAATGGTAAAATTACTTATTTCAAATTGTTACAAACCACGCTCATGCTGATTTTCATCATCGTACCATTAACCGTTTAAGCAATAATTGATAATAACTTTATACGACTTAAGTTCGTTTTTTATTTTATAATAAGTATACTTTTCAGGGATGAAAAGTATCCAGTGTGGTGCCCAGGATATTAAAGAATAATTATACCAAGTTTCATCGTAATCGAACCGGTAGTTTTGGCGTGATGCCTGAACAAACAGACAGACAGACAGACAGACAGACAGACAGACAGACAGACAAAAATTTTTTTAATCACATTTTTAGGTTCAGTGTCGGTCTAGTAACACCCCCCGCCATTTATTTTTTTTATATTTTCAATGTACAGAATTTTCACTTCTACAGATTTATTATAAGTATAGATTAACTTTAATGGAAACTGATATTAAAGGATATCTACCCTTGCTACACACTAAATTTATAGAAAAATTTCCGGAAAGGCAAAATATAACCAGACAAAGAATAGGTGACCAACGACGAGCTATTATAAAAAAGAAATTACTGCCACAAAATGTCATAAATAAAATAGCTTCAGAAGTACAACACGAAATACATAATCACTACTCATATGATACACAGAACTCATCTATGCAAAATATTACTCAGCCATCAATCTCACACAACAGAAACCTCAATTTGCACACACAAACACCCTTACTCTCACAGCAAAGGATATCTTGGACTAGTGAATTAAACGAAGGTATTATGAAATCCTACTACAGAGTAACTGCACTAGGAACTAACTGTACAGCATATAGGCAAGCAATGCATAAAGATTTTGTTAGACATTTCCCAGACTTATCACATATTACTGAGCAAAGAGTTGCGGATCAAAGAAGAATTCTGGCGCTTAATAAATACTTTGCCGAAGATAGATTGAGAGCATTGAAAGAGGAAGTTGCTAAAGAAGGGTCTTCAGGTGACATACGAGATACCAACTCAGACCCAGAATTTGACGCAAACTTAGACATCTTTGATACACATTCTATCTCACAGACATATAACTCCGCTACTGAACAGGCTCCGATTAATACTTTTACTAGTCACCCATCATTAATAGAAGAACAACATCCTCCTGAAGAAATACATTTAAATAACGATCCCTTAAATATATCTCAAAGTTTAGACGTAACCATAAGTTCCCAAAAGATAGAAGACAAATTCTGCGAAACCTTAATAAAATTCCAACAAACAGATCCGACCACCCGTCCTTACATACCCAAAATTAAATCGTCCAAAAAATTTGCAGCTATAGTCCATTGTTTAAATGAAGATATACTTCCTAAGCATGTATCTAGTGACGACAGTTTTATAAGAACACAAGCAATAGTATATTCTGCTGCGTATACCGCGGCGGTATGTAATGGAATAAAAATAAAACACACAAAGACTGTTTCTGTTAATCATAAATCAAACACACAACCAAGAAGAGTCCCAGCATGGCAAAGACGGTTAGAAAATAGAATTTTAACGCTAAGAAAGCATATAGGTAGAATGACTCAATACATTCGAGGAAACAGGAATGAAAGACTAATGAATCACATACAGGACATAAAAAACACATACAGAATTCACTCACGACACGAAGAACCCAACTTAACTGATAATCAATTCTTAGACACTTTAAAACAAAAACTGAATGCTGCATCAAATAGACTTAAAAGATATCTGAATTGTACTCTACGAAAAAAACAAAACTCTCAGTTCACTGCTAACGAAAAACAGTTTTACAGAACACTAGTAGATAGACCACAGCGCACTCAAAATACACCTCACATATACCCCTCACCATTGGACCTACACAGGTTTTGGTCCAACATATGGGCCACGCCGGTACAACATAATCGCGAAGCTGATTGGACCCAAAAAGACCATATGACCACAAACATAACTGAAGAAATGGACTTTGAATTCGTACCAATTGAAACTTTTCTAAAAGTACTCATGAAGACACACAATTGGAAGGCACCTGGTAGCGATCACATACAAAATTATTGGTATAAAAAGTTTACCACCTTACACCCCATGCTTCACAACCACTTAAACAACTTTATTAAACACCCTAATAGTATACCGAACTACATCATGCAAGGTGTTACATTTATGATCCCTAAGGATTCCGATTTACAGAACCCTGCCAAATACAGACCGATAACCTGCCTACAAACATATTATAAAATTTTAACTGCGTGCATTGCCGAATTGATAGATAGCCACGTCACTAACAACAATATACTTGCGGAGGAGCAAAAAGGATGCCGAAAAAGGAGCCAGGGATGCAAAGAACAACTTCTTATAGACAATATAGCTATGAAACAGGCACTCAGACAAAAAAAGAACATTGCCACCATGTACATTGACTATCAGAAAGCCTTTGACTCCGTACCACATAGTTGGCTTATAGAAATCCTACACATTTATAAAATAAATCCCACACTCATTATTTTCTTAGAAAATGTCATGCAAAAGTGGTGCACCAAACTAAAAATTACATCTGGAACGAATCATATTGAGACGCCAGATATACCAATACGCCGAGGTATCTTCCAAGGAGACGCCCTCAGCCCTCTGTGGTTCTGCCTCGCTCTAAACCCACTATCACACATGTTAAATTCCACCAACCAAGGACTCTCAATCTCAACTGGAAACGGTAATACACCTCTCACACATCTACTATACATGGATGACATAAAACTCTATAGTAACACAACCCACACACTTCACCAACTAGCTGACATCACACAAAAATTCTCCGAGGACATCCACATGCAATTCGGTGTTGATAAGTGTAAAACCTTCTCCATTATAAAAGGACGTATTTCTACTAATAACTATTTACTAGAATCCGGGATCACTATTGAACCAATCAATGTAAATGAATCTTACAAATACCTAGGCTTCCAGCAGTCAAGACAAATACATCAGAAAGAAACCAAAACCGATTTAAGACAAAAATTTAAACACAGGCTTCATCTATTACTCAAATCTCACCTTACCTCTCGCAATTTAATCAAAGCAATAAATACTTTCGCTATACCAATTCTCACATACTCATTCGGTATAATAAGCTGGTCGCAGTCAGATCTACAAAATCTTCAACGTATGGTCAACACTACGCTCACCGCTCACCGCAAACATCACCCAAGATCCTGCATCCAAAGACTCACACTCCCTCGACAGGATGGTGGTAGGGGAATCATAGATATCACTAACATGCACAATAAACAAATCACTACACTTAGAAAATATTTTGTTAACAAATCTGAAAATTCACCCATACACAAAGCAATAGTACATGCTGACAAAAAATTAACCGCACTTAACCTCCACGACGCAAACACGCAACGAAACGAGAAAATTATTGACAAAGGTCAAAAGATTGCACTATGGAAGCAAAAATCTTTGCATGGAAGACACTTCTTTGACCTCCAGCAGCCACATGTCGATAAAAACGCATCGAACTCTTGGTTGCTGAGTGGCGCACTCTTTCCAGAAACAGAGGCATTTATGTTGGCAATACAAGACCAAGTCATCGAAACCCGCAACTACAAGAAATTCATATACCACACACCAAACTTACCCACAGATATATGCCGACGCTGTTACAGTAGTTCTGAAACAATTCAACACATCACAGGGGCTTGCAAATCTATCGTGCAGTCCGATTACAAGCATCGACATGACCAAGTCGCCGCAATAGTACATCAAAATCTAGCTTTTAAATACCAACTGATATCGCAAAAAGTTCCCTACTACAAATATAATCCCGATACTATTCTAGAAAATGAAAACATGAAAATTTACTGGGACAGAACAATTATCACAGATAAGACAATACACTTCAATAGACCAGACATAACATTATTAGACAAAATTAACAAATCAGTTTACCTAATTGATATAGCAATTTGTAATACACATAATCTACAAAAAGCCCACACTGAGAAGATGGCGAAATACACTGACCTAGCGATAGAAATTAAATCACAGTGGCGAGTCAACACAGTAAACACAATACCTATCATACTTTCCACTACTGGCGTCATACCTAAGACACTACACAGTAGCATAAGAACACTAAACCTACACTCAAACATCTACAAACACCTACAAAAAGCTACAATTTTGAACACATGCAGAATAGTCCGCAAATTTTTGTCCTTAAATTAAAAACACATCTCTTTACTAAGCACTTGGCCTAGGCCCGTGCAAAATATACCTCTTCGGAGAGTCCTCGAGAAAAATAGAGTAAAAATAATAATAATAATAATAATAATTGATAAACTCCGAACAGCAATAACACAATTCTCTGGAATGGATCCAACAGCGCGACCTAAGCTACCCAAATTAAAATATAGCTATAAGCTCACCCAACTAACAAATTTAATGAATCAAGACATACTGAACCGATTTCTTGCTAATGACGCACTACTCACAGATATACATACCCTTATATATTGCACTGCATATGTTATAACCAAAGAACTGAACTACAAAATAATAGATAATTTAACTGATGATATGAATATGAAAAATAAAAGTAAACCACAGTGGGAAATTAGACTAGAAAATGATATCCGGAAACTTAGAGCTGATTGTGGCAGATTAACACAGTTCATTAATAACAATAGATCAAACAGACTTGTCAAAAAAGTAGAAGCAATATTTAAACACACAACAGTACATACCAAATACGAAAACGATAACAAGAAACCTGAGGAGTTTTTAGACACATTGAAACAAAAATTAGCATTAAAAGTACACAGATTAAGAAGATATAAGAAAGCACAGGAGCGGAAAAATAGTAACATTCTTTTCGCCACCAATGAAAAACTATTCTACAGAAAACTCCAAAAACCACATACCGAAACAAGTACATCTAGAAACAGTGAATATCCTACACAATCGCAACTTGAGTCATTCTGGTCAAGTATTTGGGAAGATGAAGTACATCATAACAAAGAAGCTCATTGGATTACAGAAGAATATAATAAATGGAGCTCGAAAGAAGAAATGCCATTTGAAAATATTACTAAACTGGATATCGCTAATGTCACTGCAAAACTACATAACTGGAAGTCACCAGGCATAGACAAAATACACAATTATTGGTATAAAAAGTTAACAATACTTCATGAACTCATAGCTAAAAATTTTACTGATTTAATATTAGAAAAACAACACATACCTGAATTCATTGCCACAGGAATAACCTACATGCTACCTAAAACCAAAAACTCAACCGAACCTTCTCAATATAGACCAATCACATGTTTACCTACAATATACAAAATACTGACAGCTAGCATAGCCCAAAAAATTACATCACATATTGAAAATAATCACATGATAGCAGAAGAACAGAAAGGTTGTAGACGGGGCCACATGGGATGCAAGGAACAATTAGTTATTGACTCCACCATACACAAACATGCAACTGCAAAAAATAGGAACCTACACTGTACATACATAGACTATAAAAAAGCCTTCGATAGCATCCCACATTCTTGGTTAATACAGATATTACAAATATACAAAATAAATCCAAAAATTACGAGTCTTCTACGTCGCATCATGCCCTTTTGGAAAACTACCCTTCAGTTACACACACATGACAGTAAAATCACCACTAGAGAAATATCTATACGGAAAGGGATCTATCAAGGAGATTCCTTGAGTCCTTTGTGGTTCTGTCTGGCCCTTAACCCATTATCTCACCTCCTACACAATTGCCAAGCTGGGTACACCTTTAAGAACACAACTACAGACACAAAAATTTCACACCTTATCTATATGGATGACATTAAATTATATTCAAAAACAGACAAAGAAATGAAAAAATTAATAGACACAACAGCAACATTTAGCAAAGACATAAATATGGAATTTGGTTTAGACAAATGCAAAACATTACACATAGTAAAAGGGAAAATAGTAACTGGCAACTACGCAATAGATGATATTAATGAGATAACAGCGATGGAATCGACGGATCTGTACAAATATTTGGGATATAAGCAGCTAAAAGGATTAGATTACGGAAAAATAAAGGAAACATTGACCGCAGAGTACAAAAAACGACTGAACTGCATTTGTAAAACACAACTCTCTGGAAAAAACTTAATAAAAGCGTTTAATACATATGCTATACCGATCTTAACGTACTCATTCGGTATAATAAAATGGTCAAAAACGGATATTGAGGTAATAGAAAGAACTACACGTACTACATTAACAAAATATAACAGTTTACACCCTAAATCTGCCATAGAAAGACTATCAATTAAAAGAGAAAATGGAGGTCGGGGATTAATAGATATACAACACCTTTGGCGAAAGCAAATTACTAATCTAGGACAATTTTTTCACACTAAAGCACTCACTAGCGCTCTACACAAAACTATAACTGAAAACGATAAAAACTACACCCCGTTAAATTTACAAGAGCTCCCAAGCACGTTAATATCAGACCAGTCTAATCCACAAAGTCAAAAGATTGATACCTGGAGAAAGAAAACCCTTCATGGAAGGCACGCCCATGACTTGCAACAGACACATATAGATTCAATAGCATCAAATAAATGGCTTCAAGTAGGTTATTTATTTCCAGAAACAGAAGGATTTATTATAGCTATACAGGACCAAATAATAAATACTAATAATTACAGGAAATACATAATCAAAGATCCTACCATAACAGACGATAAATGCCGCAAATGCCATACCCAACCCGAAACCATACAGCATATTACGGGAGCATGCATAACACTCACTCAGACAGACTACACACACAGGCACAACCAAATAGCCAACATCATACACCAAAACCTAGCGCACAAGCACAATCTTTCACAAGAGTCTAAAACACCATATTACAACTATAAACCACAAACAGTTTTGGAGAATGCCTCACACAAATTATACTATGATCGTGCTATACTTACAGACAGGACTATACACTATAACAGACCAGATATTACTTACCAAGATAAATTAAATAAAACCACTTACCTAATAGATATCGCAGTACCAAATACACACAACATACAAAAGACCATTACCGAAAAAATAAATAAATACACAGATCTGAAAGACGAAATAATTAGGGTATGGAAACAACAGAAAGTATACATAGTACCAATAGTAGTATCTGCCACTGGAGTTATCCCTAAAAGTCTTCATCACAGCATTAAACTTATAGGCCTTAAAGAAAATATTTATATAACCATTCAAAAAGCAGCCATATTAAATACATGCAGAATCGTTCGTAAATTTCTACAAATAGATCATAAACAGGACACAAACAATCACACTCCACATTTACTTGGCTCTGGCCCGTAAATGTGGTAGAAACCAGCTTAATGAGCTGAGAATAAAGATACAAAACCAAAATAATAATAATAATAATAATAAAACTTTATTTCAGGTTGCATAGACCCATAGATAAATACCTTAACCTAATACATAATTTTTATAACAACAATGTTAGTAAATAAAGTTTTATAACTATGTTAGTATATATTTAATTCACTATTGCACTAAGTCTGTGTGCGTCCTTGTGGCACTGTTCCGCGGAACCGACGAAACACCACTCCCTGTGGCCAGAAGTTCTCTTCCATGACGAGATGCAGGTAACAGTTGGGCACTCGCACCACGAACGCTAAAAAGTTGACGTTGCGGCGCGACTCCAACATCTGCACCCTCGGCATGTACTTGATCTTCTGACGCACGTACTCGGCGATGCTCTCCGCTGTAGTATTGTAGTGCAGGCGCGAGATATACACCGGAGTGTTCGGCTGTGCAGCACGTATAGACGTAGTGGGCTCCGCAGGAGCTGTGCCACAGCGGTTCTTGACTGTTTGTCGACTATGCTTTTTTCTTTGCACCATGACGAAACCATCACTGTCTACCTGTGTCACCTTTGACACCGACACCTTTGGCAGAACAGCAGTGACTTTGGCAACACGGGCAATACTTTTCCCTTGGTCCTGAGTGGGGTTCTTGACCCGGCCGATATTGCTGGTAGAAACGGCCGGTACGGGTGCAGGCAGGCGGGGGGCGCTAGCAACGCATTCCGCCGACTTTGCATTAGACGGCGACGACATCAAAACTGCTGACGCGAAGCTCGAGTTACGTTCGGGCTCACGACGCGCGTTGACGGTCATTGTCCTCACTTGCGGTGACGTAGATATCGCCATGGAACTACGCACTTGAGTTAATTCTGTGCGCAGGTCCTCAACGACATTTTCGGTCTTCGCCAATCTATCCTGCACTTCTGCTAGGCTTGCCTTTAAGGATACAATATCCTTCAATAGCCTCGTGACGTCCACGTGATCAAAGGTGACAGGAGGAAGCTTGTTCAAGTCCTTTGCCACAAACGTAGGGACGTCGTCCGGGTCTGTCGCCTTAAGCAGCGTGATGATGTCCTGGACGCTCCTCTTCGTCCCGTCACGCCTCCGGGGCACCATCTCGTTCAGCTTGTTCAGAGTGCTGAACAGCAGTCTCTTGGCCGACGCTATATCGTCCTCGGTGAAGTTGGACGTACAGATCTGGACAGCGGAAACTTCATCCATCACGTCCAGCTTCTGTTGCAGGAAGGCCAGCAACTCATTTGCCACAAGTTCATTGCACATTGTGACACACACACGCAACGGCTCGCGCCACGCTCCAACTCGCTATTAGTAAAAATATTTACACCGGCGATACGTCCGCATCGGAACGCGGTACAAAGCGACGTATAATGTGTGATATAATTATTATATTGGCATAGGTGTTCTTTTCTTGCGCGCCGATAAATATTAAAGTCATAAAATGCATTCATCAGAAAATTTGGCCTGATTCTATGATCATTTTACACAATATGTATGATTAATACAATAGGTATACAATTTATAACAATAGCATTTTTGACACACATCTTGTAGATTAAAAATATATTTCTGGCTATCATTTATCGTCTATTTACGCCGACAAAAATGCTTTCATTAGCACCTCTTTTTCGTAATTTTCTAAACCAGACCTCTAAAGAAGGGCAGTGGCCATCCACTGCCCTTCTTTAGAGGTCTGGTTTAGAAAATGACGAGAAATTTCCGTTTATTCATCCATATGAATAAACGGAAAATCCCATAAACACACTAGTGGATGAGCTGGAGCTCGGGTAGCGGCCCCAACTTCATTACTTATATTAGTTACACGATAACATTACGCATGTCAAGTTCTTGGTCGTAACATGCAAGTGCTGTCGATAAAACATGCTTATCATGTTGTACGTAGATATGAAAACAACGCGTTGTAATCATAAAATGATGTAAATACGTGTAAATGTAAATACAGGAGGGAATCGTCGAAGATTATCGGCCTCCATGACCGGATAGCACCCGAACCACCCCGTAGGTGAGGCCGCAGTGTAGCCGTAGGTCTGTTGGGAGTCCTGAGACATTCTTCCGAGAGACTGTTGGGTGTTACGTCAGGTTTTTTAGTCGATAGAAGTCCGGCAAAGTATTAATGAAGGATTTTTCCTCACGTTACAATAAAAAATAAATACAAGAGTCATTGAATCTAAATTGACCTTTATGTACGACTTTGACAGCATCGATGTTCAACAGCGGGTAGGATGTAGTCAAATGCGGGTCCCTATTTCGTAAAAATAATACCATTAAGTAATTATAGGTAGAACTAGATTCATCTAGTATGATATGAGTTACAAGTTTTTACAAAAAAATCATGTTTTTCTTACACTAGGTAAACATGATTTTTTGCCGTTTTAAGTACGTAACCCTTCGTGTACAAGTCCGACTCTCTCTTAGCTGCTTGTTTTTTAATCATGCCATTAGAACAGTTACGTATACGAATTTTCTCTGAATCGTGAAGGTACCTGTCTATTTAATTAGTTAGATACTTCGGTATCTAGTTACCTGAACCGCATCGATAATAGTTATCAACAAGCAGGATGTGGTCAGAGTTGTCCATAGGTACTCGTATTTTGTATAAAGAAACTACTGCTAATATTTTGATGACACAACTTGAATGTCAGTGGATAAATGAATATTGTACATAACGATTTCTACCTATTAACTTTTCCGATTTAACTTAAAAACTGATAATCTAGGAAATAGGTATATGTGTGTCAAAATCTAAGCAAATACAGTACTACCAGTTCACGTAAGTTTGCCGCTGGCGTAAAGGCGTATACCCGATTTTTTAATTAGACGAAGTAAATTGACAGTAGCTAATGTCACTTTATCATAGAAAATAAGCAAAATTGTATGAAGAAGTGACATTAGTTGCTGTCAATTTACTTCGTCTAATTAAAAATCCGACTTTAGTATGGAGCCGAGCGGCAAACTTAGAGCGAACGAGCAGTACAGCCTAAAGTATGGGTTTCTTGAAGAGGGGTCTTAGAAGGATTTTACAGGGTCGGCAGCGCGAGTGTGGCGCCTCTGGCGTTGCCAACGTTCACTACGGTGACCACCGGTCCTTCTGGTGGGCCGTATGCTTGTCTGCCACATTAGTGGTATAAAAAAAACCTACTGAGGTATAACTAACATACATACATTGCCTTTATCCCCGAAGAAGTTGGCAGAGGCATATTCAGGTCATGATGGTCTGCCTCTGTGGCGCAGTCGGTAGTGATACCGCCTGCGGTGCTGGAGGTCGTGGGTTCGATTCCCACCGGAGACAAATATTTGTGTGACCCATAAATGTTTGTCTCAAGGGACTGGGTGTTTCTATGTATAATATGTATGTATTTAAAAGTATATAAGTATTAATATCCGTGGTCTGATACCTATAACACAAGCAGGTTATTCCTAGCTTACTTTGGGATCATCAGGGATCATCATGTCCGTGAATATCTAAAAACTACATAGAGAGTTGTATTGGGCTGGCCTCGCGGAAACTCGGAGTCCTAAATAAGGTGAGACGGTACTTCACGCCACATCAGAGATGTTTGCTGTACAAGACGCAGATTCGTCCCTGCGTCGAGTACTGTTCTCACCTCTGGGATGACTCCGCGAGGTACTTGTTGGACGCAGTTGACGCTATGCAGAGACGTGCTGTCCGAATAATTGGTTGTCCTGAGGTGACGGGAGGCCTCGAACCGTTGGCGCAGCGAAGAACCGTAGCGTCCTTGGCTGCCTTCTACCGAATGTATCACGGCGAATGTTCTGAAGAGCTCTTCAATCTGATCCCACCATCACCTTTCCGATCCCGAACAACGCGTGCCGGGCAGAGATGCCACTCATACACAGTGGAGAGAATCTTCGCCAGAACCGAGCGTTTCAAAAGATCGTTCCTCTGTCGAACTATAAAAACTTGGAACGACCTGCCCGCACACGTGTTTCCCTCATCTTACAACCCCGGTTTCTTTAAGAGGAGCGTGAAGAGGCACATCACAGGGCCGCCAACTTGAGAACCGCTGTAAGAAGTGGCCCCCAATCGCAAGATGCGCCACGGCTACCCATCGTGGCGACGTCAATTTGGCGAGCTGAATATAAAAAAAAAAAAAAATTTATTTATTTATTATTTTATTTATTATGAATTAATTATTCTATCGTTACAATACTTTCTAGAGATGTAGTTTATTTTTCAGTTCATAAAATAAGTACTTTTCAGTTTAGAAGTTTCCACTTTTGGGTAATGGCCACTTTTTTTTAAAATTATAAGACCTGTATAAGATGAGCTTGGAACGTTAATCAGCTACAGTTACCTCGAAAACTTTGTTGACAGAAAGTACAGAAACATTGTTGTATACGGTCTCCTTTCATAGAAATCGTGGTTGGCAGAAATCAATGTTCATAGACAGCACGGTTCGCCGAAAAATTTGTTGACAAAATCATTATTCATAGATGTCTCGGATACTTCCTATAAACCGAGACATCTATGAAAATGGAAAGTATCGTGACGTATTGCGCCGCTGACAACACTGTGATGGTACGAGAATAGACTTATCACCGAGGTGACCTAAATACCGTAGGTATAGTATACCCCGTAGGTATAGTAATAATGAATGTTGGTAAGTTTGCTATGGGCATTATTTTCAATTTTATAATTTGTCTAGGTATGCAAAAGTTTTGTAAAGACACACGACTACGTTCTAAACAATGACTACGTAACTAGGTAGGTACCTACCTATTCATAACTGTACCTTTGTTAACACAGTAGCTTTTTAAAAAAGTGTGTCTCCACACATACTTTTTTTTAACGTAAGGCAAATCATACATGTTTGACCTACCGACTAAAAAGTAACACGTTTCCTAGGAGCCCCGAGTAAGCCCTCAGAAGGATGACTCTAGGACTCCCAACACACCTTGGCTGCGGCCTCACCTAAGGGGGGGGGGGGGGGGGTTTCAGATGCTATCCCGCGTCTGTGTGGGGGTTGATCGGGTGATCTCCACGAGGTAATAATATAGGTACTATCAGTATTTTATCATAACTTGCTCCCTCATAAGTTAGAATCTAACTACATATTAGATGGTTCCATCTAACTGCTAGATGATTCTAAATAAAATAGAAATGGAGCTGATTATACTTTAATTAAAGCTTTTCATTAAGGGGACCGTCCGTAAAATGCAGAAATAGGCACTTAGAATTTTGGAAATATTCAAGTAGGTACTCACTGCATTCAATTACACTAAAATGAAACCTTAAATTCTTAATAGATGAGACTACATTAATACCGTGTCCTATTTACGAAATAATTATTAACTTGCGAAAAAACCTCTGAAAATCATTGAACTTTACCTTTGTCAATTTGATTATTCTTGCAATTTCGATGATTTTCAATAAGTTTGAGAGGTGTTTTTTTTTTCTCATGTAAATAATTATTTTGTAAATACTACACGGTGTTAATGTAGTCTAATCTATTAAGAATTTAAGGTTTTATTTTGGTGTCATTTAATAAAGTGAGTTCTTGAATATTTCCATAATCCTAAGTGCATTATTATTGAAACTTTAAGGCACCCGCCCTTAAAGTTTCATTTCATAAAATTTCATAATACACTCTGCTTTTAAGATTCATTAATTACTGAACCTTAAAAGCAGAGCATGTGGTGCCATCTATTAAAATATTTGCGAACAATTTCACATTGAAGTGCTTATTTGAACCGGAGCACCTTTCAGCAGATGAACGACCTACTAGACTATTTAGTACCGCTTACTGCCACAGTATGGCGAGGTGTGCATTTTTTTTCAAAGTAGACATAACCATAGATTTAGATTTTTTCGCTACGACATAACATAATAATATGACCATAGATTTAGAATTTTTCGCTACATTCTAAATCTATGATTATGACAATAATAATTATATTAGTAGGTACTACATAGACATAATTATAGGAACCTACTTATTTATTTCGAAATACTACAGGCACAAATTAGATAGTCCAGATGAAAACCTAGGTCCATATCACTACATAGTATAAAACAAAGTCGCTTTTTCTGTCCCTATGTCCCTTTGTATGCTTAAATCTTCTAAACTACGCGACGGATTTTGATGCGGTTTTTTTAATAGATAGAGTGATTAAAAAGGAAGGTTTATATGTATAATAACATCCATTAAATAGTAGAGAACTACTGTTATTTTTGAAGTTTCTAATGTGATGTCGTAAATAATTACATTTTTTTCCACTTACATTGCAAACGCAGGCTGAATCCTACGAGATTTATCAAAATAATGTACTCTATGTACAAAATAATGTGCAAAGCCGGGGCGGGTCGCTAGTACTATTATAAATTCGCAGAGGTTACGCACATAAAGACATCGCTCACAGAGTTCATAGACACGAGGTCCAAAAATTTTCATAGTAGTTTTCGATACCTACTAATTTGTGCTCTACCTTATTATTTTTTGCTAGGGGTCTATTTAAACTTA
The DNA here is from genome assembly GCA_933228765.1 of Miltochrista miniata. Classification (NCBI taxonomy): domain Eukaryota; kingdom Metazoa; phylum Arthropoda; class Insecta; order Lepidoptera; family Erebidae; genus Miltochrista; species Miltochrista miniata. The sequence continues at coordinate 10,575,242 of OW121751.1, read as the reverse complement.
CCATGCAAAGACCAACGCGATGAACTTCTCTTATCATTGTATTCCTTTTGTCTACTGGTCGCGTTGGTCTATGTTACCATGTAAAATGTTTGTAAAGTTGTCTAAAGATAATTACACTTGTTATGTTTCCAAAGAGGTGCTGCTTTCTGGTTTGAGACTAGAGAGGGAAGAATACTTACATGAAATTGGGATCCTGGCAAATAGGAAAATGAAAGGGCACATTGTGGTTTTAGACGGTATATCCTATAGTTTTTAAAGTTGTCTAAAGATAATTACACTTGTTATGTTTCCAAAGAGGTGCTGCTTTCTGGTTTGAGACTAGACAGGGAAGAATACTTACATGAAATTGGGATCCTGGCAAATAGGAAAATGAAAGGGCACATTGTGGTTTTAGACGGTATATCCTATAGTTTGTAAAGTTGTCTAAAGATAATTACACTTGTTATGTTTCCAAAGAGGTGCTGCTTTCTGGTTTGAGACTAGACAGGGAAGAATACTTACATGAAATTGTGATTCTGGCAAATAGGAAATGGAAGGGCACATTGTGGTTTTAGACGGTATATCCTATAGTTCAGCATAGCATACATGAGGATTTCCACACGTTAAGATTGATCAAGTGCGAATCGGAAATCGGAGTCGCATACAAAGGGCCAAAACACGGCCAAATATCACAAAGGTACTTTATACGTGAGCCCCTCTTATATATCTTTTCATCGGTTTTTAGTATTTTGTTGTTATAATTGTCGGCAACAGGCTCACCACCTATTACGTGGGACATAAAACTATAAGGTAAAATGTGGGTGTACACTATGCCTCTGTTTACCCCTTCGGGGATAAAGACTATGTGTATGTTTTTATACTTAGCGGCAAGAAAAATACATTATCTTTGAAAATTTCATCTCTGCAGCTATTACGGTTATTGAGACAGATAGACGGACCGACATACAGGAAAGTCTCAGTAATCGGAAACCGGAGAGTAATAGGGTCTCGTTTTTATCCCTACGGTACGGAACCCTATAAGGCCTCATTAGGTATCGTGAAAATATTTGATGTTCAATGAATTTAATTAAACTAATCATTGTAATGTAATAAAATAAGTATAGTCAAACGTTATGAAGGGTAAATAAAATAAAATTAGCTGTTTTATCAGTTATAATAAGTTTACTAGCAAAAATTGCTTTAACCCTAGCACAGTAATAAGTAATTATATTTAGGTACTACTTATAATTTACTAGTTACGAATTAGGTACGAATCATGGAGGAAATATAAGAGATCTTATAGAAGAGATCTTATATTTGCTCCATGGTACGAATATACCGTAATACTAATAATATAATCACATTCCACTTTGACTTACTATAACATACTAACTTTATTTTTCTATACTACTAAGGGAGTAAACCAGAGATCCATCAGAACGAAACGAACGTTTCAAACACGAAGTGAAAAACTCACACTGCAAACCCATTTGACGTGCTGAAACGAAAAGGGACGGCCGTGAGATCTGCTGTTGCTGTTCATAAGGATTGCAGCATGATTTTTTTCAAGATCTATTTGACTTTACTTAACGACTGGTAGTCGGTACCAAGGCTTTTAATGTATCTACCACAGAAGCGCTCGTAAATGAAAATGCCACGAATAGCAAACCCTAGGGTCTGACCGTACCGATAGATATTCAGTGATCGCGCACAACGCAGACGAAGCATGGCGCGGACAGCCCTAGTCGTGGACAAATTTGTCCGAGAGACAGATTATAACAGGTTTTTTTTTTATTACGTCAACATATACTCGTCTGCGTTGTGCCTTATAGAACACGAAAACGCAGTCAAATTAGTATAAGATGTGTAGTCATTAGTCAGTACCTACTTCTTTATACGTATGTATAATGTGAGCTATAGGTACGTACCTAATAATCCAGTAAATTCCATTCTATATTCTATCTATTACAATAATGTTGGCATGATGAGACAATTTGAGAAAGAGAAAATATAGCTATTACACATTAATATAATGTTTAATTATACATTATTACTAATCGAATCATTCACATTGGATAAATGGCAGGAAAGAGATTAATTTAAAATCTAGAGTTTCAGCATTATAATTATACTAGAATACTTATCCATAACAATAAATTACTTACGGCTAAAAACACTACATAGACAGGAGATTATGATACATATTTATTGGCGCGTTATTTGTTAGGTTATCTTGTAACTGTATGAAATTTAGCCTTCAAAAGATCAAACCACACATAGGTATTTTTTATTATTTATAGTGAGTAGAGAGAATTTAGTACGATTGGCTATAAAGCGTAATATAGTGTACATAATCAGTAGAATGGTACAAAATTTATACAAGTATTTTTTACTAAAATTTATTGCGTAATAAAAAGTTTATAAATAAAGAAAGCTGCAAATTACAAATTCGCACAAATTTTAAAATGGTATTTGTTACACAATTCTAAAACTAATGAGCTGTTTTCTTGATTACGAGTAAGATAACTTGTCATGTAATAACTATTTTACTTTACTTAGATAAAATTTGACGGAATACATTTTAAAAATAAGCAAATATTGATTAATTTCAATAGTTGCATACCTACTCTATTTTATAGTCTTAGTAAATTAAAACTAAGTATTTTCGTGGTTTAAAATGTGAGCAAATAATTATAATGAGCGACATTTTTTCACGATTTTTCGATTAAATCAAATCTAGATGAGCACTAGACACATACCAATATTGTCTACTACGTTTGTAGTAGCTAAATGGTTTAATGTTACTACTAATACTTATGAAACGCACCCGGGTGTATCACACATCAGCCGCGGAAGATTGATTATCCCATAAATTTTCGGAATAAACGAGGTCTTTGGCACTTTACTACAAAAATCTCACCACAAATTTTCACGGATCAATAGTTACATAATGTTGTATTGCAATCTTGCCGTGTTAAAGAAGGGCAAACAGTATGAATAATGGTCAACATTTTTTTAAAATTAACTATATCTTGAAACATGACGCGGTAGAATTATGTTGTATAAGTAAAGGGTTAAAAATGAAATAGCAGCGTAAAATTTGCGATACTTACAACCCTACTGAAAAATTTACATAGGAAAAATCACACCTATCTAAAAAGCATAATATAAAATTATAAATAAATACCTATTTAGTAGTGATTATATAAGTAGGTACTATATAGTATATACAGTCTAATATATTTTTGGCACATGATCCACAGTTTTGTCTCTGGAATTTTCACAGAGACACTATAACCTATTTATCATACTACATAATATAATTTAGCAATAATAATTATATTTACTTATTTTCTATTACTACAATACCTAGGTACATCATATAATCTACTATTAAAAACAAAGTCGACTTTGTTCTAACACTTATAACTCGAGAACGGGTGGGCCGGTTTTTGTGATCTTGAATTCGTCTAACCACTAGTTATTTTAAATATCTTCATTAAGGTAAATGCCCCGTGTCGTGTGGCGACGCTGTCCCGTGTTACGACGAGTAAGAGAACAAAATGTCGCCACCCCAATACATAACCAGGGTGTCGCAAGAGGCGACTAAGGGAACACTTTCACAAAAGATTGATTGCGTAGAGAAGAAAAACTCGAAATAAAATTTTTGCGAAACAGTATCGTATCGACCAAGAAAAACGCGACCACTTAAACGGGCACTCATTTTATGTCAGTGCCATAATCGTGGTCTCAACTGATTCAATTTCCATGTCTTTCAGTGTAGACTAACTTCACACATCATCTTGCCGTTTCTGAACGCGTAGGATATAGTATAATTATCGTTGGTTAACACCACAAAAATTTCTTTGTCACGAAAATTTAAGTTTATAATTCTATGGCCTAAATTTTCTCTTGGAAATTATAACAATCCATACTAATATTATAAAGCTGAAGAGTTTGTTTGTTTGTTTGTTTGTTTGTTTGTTTGTTTGTTTGTTTGTTTGTTTGTTTGTTTGTTTGAACGCTAGGATCTCAGGAACTACTGGTTGGATTTCTAAAATTCTTTTACAGTTTGATAGACCATTTATCGAGGATGGCTATAGGCTATATAGCATCACGCTACGTCGAATAGGAGCGGAGCAGCAACCAAGAATGTTTTGAAAACGGGGAATATTTTTTACCGTCTGAGAGTTTCCGAGGAGTACGCTGCGTAAATGGTTAAAGTTACGTAAAAATTATGTACTACAAAATTGTTTGTCTTAAAAAGTTCTAAAAAAAAGTCCGCGACAGCATATGTCTATCTTATAAGGTTCGCTCACAATAACCTAATTTGTCTATCTCTTAAGGTTCGCTCACAATATTATAAAACTAAATAGTTTGTTTGTGCTAGGATCTCAGAAACTACTGGTTGCATTTCAAAAATTATTTTACAGTTTAATCTTACATTTATTAAGGATGACTAATGACGTTATAACATCACGCAAAGACGAATAGGAGCGGAGCAGCCATGAATAATGTTTTGAGAACGGGGAAAGTTTCTTTCTTTTTAGGGCTTCCACTGCGTCCGCTACGTAAATGGTTTAAGTTACGTTAAAAAGGTGTATCACAAAATTGTTCCTCTTAAAAAGTTATAAAAAAAAGTCCTCAACTGCATATACCTATCTTTTAAGTTCACTTACAATAACCCTCTTATGAAGTTTTAAAGTATGAGCGACACGACGGGAGTTAACGTGGCCTGCACTGGTAGCCAGTCAACTGAACGATAACAACCGGTCATGTGCGAGTCGGATTCGCACACGATGAGTTGCATACTAAAAAACGGATGGGCGGAAGTAAATGCGATGGGAAACATTATATCGCTTTACATATTAATACCCCTCCTTCTCACTCTCATGTGACACAAATGAAGTTGTGCGGGTCAGCTCTAATGAATATAAGCGACGTGAAGGGAGTAAGTGCGACGGGAAACATTATAATACTCGAAATATTAATACAATACCTCTCTCTTTCTTACTCTCATGTAACGCAAACGAAGTTGCGCGGGTCAGCTAGTTACTTATAATTTTCAAGAGAAAATTTATGACAATGATATTAACAAAATAAATTTTTCTTCATTTCTACTGAGACTTGTCACTACAACCGGAATGTTCATCTCACCCGTTTACTACATCTCATACGTCTAATTATTCGAACGAATTATTATATAGGTAGATTAATTACTTATTAAGATTTCGAAATTATGGCAGCTTAATTTTTTCAGTTCCTAATTTACAAATTACTTAACTTTAAGTAAAATGTACACTTACATAATAATATTATATAAGTATTACTACTTAGTAGCTATTTTACCCATTTGGGGTGCACTTTGGCATACTTAATCTGTTAATAGTAAGTAGGTATTTAGATCTAATTAAAAAGAAAAGTACATACGAGTACTTACATATATTATTATAAATTAAATTAAACATAAATTTATGTTTAGTGTACAGTCCATACATTCACATAACATATTATGACTATAACTATATAAATCAGTGTAGGTATATCCCAGACTTCAGATTATATAATTACCGAAAAAGGACAACAGCTATTTAAAGAGTTTTGAGAAAAATGGTTTCCGTTGTTTTTTTTTCCGGCCATAGTTTTTCTTTAGCTAGCAGTTACAAATGAATAAGTTTTATTATTTACTTGCGGTTAAAAAATATTAACCCTCACTTTTCGCAGTTGGTTAAAAAGTAGTCTAGGTCCATCCCAGGGCCTCGAATTATCTCTATACCAAATTTCATCTTAATCACTCTAGCCGTTTAGGCGTGAAAGCGTAACAGACAGACAGACAGACCGAGTTATTTTTTGACAGTTTCTTATTCATAATATTAGTAGGATAGTAAGGATTAGAAATGGAGCGCGAAAGACTACTTTTTAACCGACTTCAAGAAAAGGAGGACGTTCTCGATTCGACGGTACTTTTTTTTTGTTCTTTAAATCTAATGAACGTTTTGCCAACGGATGAATTCTTAGATGAACTTAGAGTATGTACTTTTATTGCTTTTAATTTTTTTTTTAAGATTACATGATAACCGTTTTACTTAATAAGTATGAGAATGTGTTATTTAAGATGTATGGACTGCTGACTAGGTTTAATAATTCTACATCCTTGGGGTTCAAGGTTCCAATTTGACCGCTAAATCTCAAGATGGAGGCTCTGGTGGCACAGGAGGGCCTGGAAGGGGTGCTTGCAGTAATTTTGCCGCAGCTGGGAAACCGGTTAAGTCGAAACCAGGCGGTGGAACGATTCCAGCTGCTGTTGCTGTGCTTTGGAGATACGCTACCAATCTGTAATAAAATATAGGTATTTCGATTATTTCTAACTCGTGATTTTCATAGTACATTTTTCATGGTAGTATTTATGGAATTCTTTAATTTCCCATTAGAAAAGTTCGGTACACCTGATACAGCTAATGGCGGTTTAAGTGTTGAGAGGAAAAATGTTTCAGCTTTCATTTCTTTCCCCACTGACGTAGTGATGGACTCGAACCGACCCAGACCACCTGTGTTGCACTTGGGAAGGACCCAGGATTTACCGCGAGGTTATTAGTACCTCTCTGAGAGTTTTTTCAATCAGCTAGCCTTTGCAAGTGATGATGGATTGTGCTCCGGACATCTTAGTCAAATCAGGTCTTACAGCGCAACCCTACTTATAAAATACATTTTTCTCATTGGTTGCTCTGACATAATAGTTTAAATAAATACCTTCGTAGTTCCTCCAACGCACTCGCTTGCATCAAGATGTAGTTTTTGGCAAGCAATAACGTTGCTATCTTGGACAGTTTCCGAACTGAAGGCGAGTGAGCGTAGGGGATCACTCCGCGCAACTCATCCAATGCATCATTCTGGAAGCATACGAATATCATCTATTATAAATAATGTAACGCTATTAATACACCACTTCCTAGAAAGACTATCCTTGGATTGAATAGCAATGATTACTAAAATAGATTTGATGTCTGGTATTATTGGCGATATTTCACAGAACTAGTATTTTACTGGGGTAATCTTATTGCCCTTAACCTATAGTATTTTGTTCCTTTATTAACTACGCAACCTACAGGAAAAGCAGTGACAATTATTCTAGCTTTTGTTCATCGCCGAGCACCCATTATCTGTACTGTAAGTTCCTGAGATGATAAGATTGGCAACGCTAGTGTTAATATCCCTAGTATCGAAAACACGTTCTGAACTATCGCGATTTTTTTATGACAATTTCAGTCCAAAGGACCGTATACTTGTCGAACAGAAACTAAATTTATATTAACTTACAAGATCGTGCATACGACGTCGCTCCCGTGCATTGATATTCAAACGGACGTTCTTCCCTTGACGCATTTTCTGTTTTGATTTCGATTCATTGATTGGTCTGGAAACATAAAAAAAGTTTATGATGATATATCTGTGTTGAAAGTCGTGGTTGATATATCACCGCTTTTTATTTTACAAGTTGTGTCCCATTCTGATTCTTTCTCACCCCATCGGTTCTGACCTAACCTACGCCTACTAATCTCTTAGCTAACTTAGAGCCATATAACAAACAACGCGTGCCGTGCAGAGATGCCACTCGTACACAGTGGAGAGAATCTTCGCCAGAACAGAGCGTTTCAAAAGATCATTCCTCTGTCGAACTATAAAAACCTGGAACGACCTGCCCGCACACGTGTTTCCCTCATCTTACAATCCCGGGTTCTTTAAGAGGAGCGTGAAGAGGCACATCATAAGGCCGCCAACTTAAGGACCACTGTCAGAAGTGGCCCCCAATCGCTAGATGCGCCTCGGTTTTCCATCAGGCTGGTGGCGGACTCCCAAACTGAATTTCGACAAATCCTTCTACGACAAGATTTTACTTCGACAACATGAAACTCCGACACGACTCAATTTCGACAATATGTTAGATCGAAACAACTTAATCCCGACACTACTGTACTCCGACAAAGGAAGAAACGCTTTGTCGGAGTCAATTTGGCGAGCTAAATATAAAAAAAGTTTCTGAACACTCAAGGAGCCTTTGAGTATAGTAAAATAGCGAAAACTTATCTCAAGTGTTTCTATGTATTTTTGCTACTTCTTCTGTAACTTTTGTTCATAATACAGAACTTTAACGATAATCGCGAGCTTAAAAAACAAAGTTACAAACAAGGAGTAAGAAAACAGCCAAACTAGAACTACAGATTCAATTTATGTGTAACGGCAAATTGGTGTGTTTGATATTTATTTCATTGACATGAAGTTTAAGTTGCAAAAAGGAAACGATGTTTAACAATACCATAGATTTAGAATTTTTTGCTAGTACATTCTAAATCTATGAACAATACACAAACTATCCGGTAAATAGTACGCGGTAACACTAGACCAAAGACAATCTAGACACTATGGACATATATCAAATTGCGTATAAGTACCCCGAAATATCCAGGAGTGTCATTCGGATTTTACCACTTGCGCTATTTTTATCACTTCATTAACGCCGTCCAAATAATTAGGTTTATTTTAAGTAGGTACTTACTAATATAAATACTATTCATGTCAGACTGGCGACAGCGTCAGGGTTATAAATTTATACGTCATACTGTGTAATAAACATTATATTTTCGCATAATTATAAATAGTTACTTAAATAATGATTTTATTTTAATAAGCAAGCAATAAATTTTGAGATAAAACTATTTAAAAAATCTGTGACAAGTTCATAAAAACTAAAGTATTCGTGTCTTTTTATTTTATTTTTGGGTTACGAATGTATAATTACGGGACAGTATTTTTAAACTGGGGTAAATATTTGAGACATCGGAAATACATTTAAATTCTTTCTATAAATTACAGGTTTTATTATTATGCTTCCACTATCATCTTTAAATAGTTCGTTTTTCAGATAGTATAAAATGAAAATGCTTTTCTATCTGTGCGCTTTAGAGCTTTGAAACCTCAACGGATTTTGATGCAGTTTATAGCAATCGATAGAATGATTCAAGAGGAAGGTTTATGGGTATAATATAAGAGTATTTATTACAGTAGTATGTATAACAGACATGGAATACTAAGTACAGAAAAGCCGAGCTGTAAACTTAACGAAGTTTGGGTCCGATAATTTACATATAAATCGATTTTTTAGGCTGGTTGACTTGACACTATATTCGTTTATATCTGAATCAAAGGCGAAACTAGGTATAGTTTTTCTTTAAAAAGTTAGTGTTACTTTTCATATTGTGAAAGCTCCCGTAAAGTATGTTGAGTATGTAAGTATAATAAGCTTCCTTTTCTAGGAATCTTAGTTTCAGTCAATCGGAGAACATTATCCAATACGACAACTCATTTTGAGCACAGGATTCCGGTCAATCTGCTTTGGACTGTCTTATATTTTTCTCAATATCGTCAGAAACTAATGTCGTTTGACGCTATAAGTCTCCTTTGGTAGTGCCTAGTATGTTAGTTAGCAGATGCACCACTGACCTGATACCAAGTACTTTAGGCTCGCACTTAGATTAGACTTGAGCTCAATTGATCTCGGTGAAACTACAGAATTTTTAATAATAAAAAAAAATGTGTGCGTGTACTAGTGTACACACGTAAGAAGTGAAACTTCTTCATAACCTTATTTTTCAAGCCCAAAAGCCCAAAAGTCCAAAAGTCCAAAAGCCCAAAAGTCCAAAAGTCCAAAAGCCCAAAAGCCCAAAAACCCAAAAGCCGAAAAGCCGAAAAGCCCAAGAGCCCAAAAGCCGAAAAGCCGAAAAGCCGAAAAGCCCGAAAGCCGAAAAGCCGAAAATCCGAAAAGCCCAAAAGCCGAAAAGCCGAAAAGCCGAAAAGCCGAAAAGCCGAAAAGCCGAAAAGCCGAAAAGCCCGAAAGCCGAAATGCCGAAAAGCCGAAAAGCCGAAAAGCCGAAAAGCCGAAAAGCCGAAAAGCCGAAAAGCCGAAAAGCCGAAAAGCCGAAAAGCCCGAAAGCCCGAAAGCCGAAAAGCCGAAAAGCCCAAAAGCCGAAAAGCCGAAAAGCTCAAAAGCCTAAAAGCCCTAAAGCCCAAAAGCCCAAAAGTCCAAAAGCCCAAAGTCCCAAAGTACAAAAGTCCAAAAATCTACGAACGACATGCTATCCCTGGATAAAGTACTCTTAATTCGAATCCACCGTGGTGGGGAACAGAACAAAGATGGCGCGTAACCAAAAATCGTGACGTGACGTGACGTGACGTGACGTGACGCAAATTTTTTTCCAACGCCGATAAAGAAGTTTCACTTCAAAAAAAAGGTTTTTAAAAGAAATAGTTTTCGGAAACGCAACTTTCTTCTGTTTCACTGACTACAACTGAATGAAACTTAAAATCGCAAAAAGGCCTGAATAGTGTTACCTGTGACGATCTCCATAATTTAAAATAGTAGTTTATGACACTGTTGCATAATATGGGTTCTTATAACACGAGTGTGTTTTAAAAAAACGAGCCGTAGGCGAGTTTTTTTATAGTATCACACGAGTGTTATAAGACCAAGTTATGTACAGTGTCATACACTACTTTATCTACTCTCATACTATAATACCTGATTTCATTTTGTTGTGATATATAGTTGCTCCTTGATTTCGCCGGTAACAGGTTCATGGTCATGTTTGACGCAGTTTCCAGAATGTCTGGTGGTGTACAAATTGTACAGTACAATTACCACCATCCTCGCTTTAAGACATGTTTTTATACAAAAACTAATTTATTTTACAAACAAAACCAAACTTTGTTTAATTTAAATGTAAAATGTTGGCGCCAAGGCGCAAACATCGATCGCGCATGCGTTTCTTTTTTTTTTTTTTTTAGGCTGCGGAGACCATAGATTTAGGATTTTTCGCTACTCTGGAGACACAATTTTTTTTTAAAGTAGAGGTTCAAACTTCTTTTTCAGCTGGAGATTGTTTATGGTGTATCGTAATGATTAAAAAGTTTTATTATGATATAGGTGTCCATACAAGACCTGTATCGTAATAAAACTTTTTTTTTGGCCTGTGCGTAATGTTTGTCATAATAGTATTGATTTCAATTTTATAATCTTTGTATTATAGTATCAGAGTAGATAAAGTAATATTAGAACACTACAGCCAGAAGTGATGTTTAAATTAATATGAAGTTAATAGTAACAAGGCTATTTATTTGTAGTGAGATTTTATTTTCAATTAATGTCACGGTCAATCTTGTCCAATTACTCGTACCAATGTACAGAGCGCTTGTGCTCTGTGTTCTGTAGATGATCACTATCTGTCACTGTCATAGGATTTTGTATTTAAGTGTTTCTGTGCTTCGGGAGACATGTTTTAACGGCTATTATTGACATCAGTCACCCATCTCAGGACTTACCGCATCATAAGATGGTGAACACAGTAATCGTTTACAGAACCCAGAACAGTGGACTTAATTTTTAGATTTTTTGACCGAGCGAGCGAAGCGAGCGAGACTCTCCAATTCGACAGTATCGACGATTTTGCTTTCGTCCGTATGCCTGTGTGTGTGTTTGTAACTGATTTTCACCAAATTTGGCACACGTGTTCTTTGACTTAAAATAGAACTTTAGTCGAAATATTTTTTGATAGGGGGGAAAATGGGAGAGAAAAGGGGTTAAGATTGTCGCATTATTTATTAACGGATATTGATGATTTTCAGCTGAAAGATAAAAGATATGATTCCTCACAAGTTGTTTTTTTTATTGTTTTTTCCTAAACGCTCGCTCTACTCTTTGCAGAAGTGCCTCCTAGTTTTAAAATTTGTTGACAGACCTAATTGCTAGTATGAATGACGTCATCCGATATTACCACGAGTACCTATATGTAGTGATCTGAATCACATGAGTATAAAATACAATAGGAGTTAACATTGCGTATTCCGGGGTCCCCTTAGTTAGGATTGGATGAGGGTTCGCGGTGACGTAGAGCGGAACAAGTGGCAAATACTCTTCGGAGAATAATGAATGGGTTTGTGTTGGACGATAGCTAGGGAGAGGGGGAATTGAAAGCTTTGGTTTTTTGTGCGAGGTACTTTATAAATCAGCGTTAGGTTCAGGCCTGTTATCATATTTATACAGAAAAGTAGTATTTCAAATATAAAGCTTACTAACTATTATCACAGCATAAAGAGAATCTGTCGGCTGTGCTATTATACAGAATGGTACAAAATTAATCATCCTATTTTGTCTTTAACTTTTTAGCTGATAAAAATAAAAGATTTTGATTGATGGATGTCTTTAACCATAGCACTCTACCTTTTGGGGCTACTGCCACTTACGGCAGGCACTTTACCGATTTCATCATTTTCCACTAATCAGAAAATCTGAACATATTTTTCTTTCTTAAAAAAGTTCTTGAAAAATAACGTAGGACGATTATCTGTAAGTGTGTTGTTGTTATTAGGTATATCATTTGTCAAACAAGATTCTACGAGCCTATAAATACTTAATTAGGCAATAACTGTATTTCATATTATTTAAATTGACATCCATCATCCCTATACGCTGTATAACCTAAAATCCAAGAATATATAATCGGAGTACAAACTAATTGGTGATAAAAAGACAGTGTAAATTATGTAGATTATTCTATTTTATGTATTTTAAGGTCAAGTAATTCATTATCTTTTAAGACTACTATTAAAATTACGACGAAAGCTTTACGAGTCCTGTATAAGACTAGTTTAGATTCACATAAATTGTATCATCATTCTACAGGTCTGTATATTCACGAAATGTGTGTGTTTATGTGTGTGTGTGTGTGTCAAACATTTATTTGTTCGCTGATGGAATGTAAATCTAATGGTATCTGTGCTATGTTATATTTACTAGCAATTCATTGTTTAAACAATGATCAGAAATGTATTTATCTTTTGAGTGGGTAGGTATCAATTCGGGACTACTGACGTACCTACTTAGTTATCTATAGCTACAATTCAAAGGATTATTTCAATTTGATCATATAAATTGGGTAGGTACTTAAACAAAGTGGACATGACAAAGTGACGTTAGCAGGTCAAAATTTGCGTTATCAGCATTACATCTTCATACAATGAACATGGCTGAATTCACAATAAGTTTAAAATAAAATATATATGCAGTATACAATTAAATAAAAAAATAATTATCAATATTAATAAAAGAACTACATTTGTACCAATATTCTGTGGTTCCACAATATTTATTAATTTTACTTGACCGGTTTTGTCTCTACATAACTTGGTATACCGGTATACCTACTTAATTAATATATTGTGGAATAGTACAAGTGTTGTGTTATCAATAATTAGTTATCTGCAGCAAGTTCCACCAAGTGCCATCAATCAACAGTATGAATACAACTTCAATAATTTTCAAATTATTAATTTGATCAATATTTATTGCATTTTTCATGTTCTTTTTTTTCTGTTTTATCACAGCCAGTGCTATTAATATCTATGCAAATAATAATGGTGGTCAATACGAGTACAATACTTTGTTGAATAGGGATGAGTTGAACAAAAGTGCCTATTGTGCACAGATGGCAGTTTTAAAACGAATTGTAGTTACTTGATCGCGAGCTGATTTTTGAACATGTGGGGTTTTGATTTTGTGACAGATCTAATGCGTTTATTATAGTTCGTAAATATATTTAGAATTTATGAGTATTTTAATATTACCTATTAAAAATTAAATTAAATTTCTGTGTGATAAACTATTTTAGAAAACGGCGAAGTTGTAATTCATGATGATTATTTTATCCATTCCTATACATGTTATGCAATCCTGTTTAGAGTGCTTGAAATAATACTGAGCGACTATAAATAGAAATTTGGTTTTGTTTTCTGAAATTTAATCCTAAGATGACTTCATATGAAATCGCACATGCCCCACAAATTTACTAAACATGCATACTTAATTTCATTTATCACATTCTACTAAAAAAAAATAATGTGATCACAAATCACAACCATCATTTGACAGCTAATGCAACGTTTTGAAATTAGGTAGGAAACTCCGGCTCTTTAATATTCATCTATTTCGCACTCTTTCACCTCTTATTTATAATTTCAGTATTTTGTATAAACCTGTTTCCTGTTTACTATGCCTTTGCCTACCCCTTCGGGGATGAAGGCGTGATTATATGTTTCGAAAGTCCTATCGAGTTATTTGTAGTACTTACAACGCTTCCTACGTTTCCGTACTTCGAAAGGCACGTTAAACTGTTGGCCCTTGTTGTCAGTCACTGGGTCAGGTTGAAGGCTTTAAAAATACAACAGCGGGCAGTCAAAACCTGCATCTGTCCATTTCAACACAGCAATAGGCTTACGTCACCACCACCGGTCAATTAAATCGAACAAAATCTAAAAGGTGAAATGTATTGTATGCCTCTACTAATCTTTTCGGGGATATAGACTTTATCATAATGTATGTGTGTAAATTTTAAACCACCAAACTGGCAAATAAGCATACTGTCAACCTGATTGAAGGTGGACTTTCGCATGAGTAAATATGGACTTTTGCATTAATAAGAACTAGACTCGTTGAATACTTTTTAAAGTATAAGTTTTTAAAAATGTTTTAAAACCGAAGCTCATTTCAATCCTACCCAGACACAAGTCCATTGCGCATGTGCAAAAACCGTATGTTCATAACAAATATTCAGCAGTACAGAATGTTATATAGCGGATAAAATACTCAACTTTTAAGATTTTTTACCATTTTTAGGCATAATAATGGATATGAATGCATTTGAACCTTATTAATACGAAAAAAATAAGATAAAAAATGATCCACCTAAGTGGTAATAATTCATACTGTCCACGTGATATAAAGTAGGGACATAGTATCACCACGAACTGGACCCTTCTAAAGTGATTTTAAAAGACTTTTATTTGTATCTTTGCCGGTTTTCAATCCTACCTAGACGCAAGCCTATTGCGCATGTGCACAAAACCGTATGTTCAAAACAAATATTCAGCGGTACAGAATGTTATAATGCGGATAAAACAGTCAAATATTGAGATTTTCTACCATTTTCCAGCATAATAATGATTAAGAATGCGTTTAAAACCTTAATAATCCAAAAATGGATCGAAAAAAAATATTTTACTAACCTCTGTCCATAGCTTGTTCCTGGCTCCGGCTGGTTCTCATCGGTCGGATAGCAGTGTTGTGGGGGTGGCGGAGGCTGGCCACCTTGCATGTAGAACCCACCAAGGCCCACAGCTCCCAACGGAGTCCTACGCCCTGGTACCGACTGTGGTGGTGAATGGGACTCTCCCAACGGCACACCATCCCAAGACCTCCGCCCCTCCATGGTGGAATTAAAAAAAAAATTTATGCATAACACTGGCTGAAAACACTATTTTTGTTTTCTTTTTAAAGGACGGTGTTTGGGACGTTTGAATTTGGTGCCGCTTTGACAGACAATGTGTCGTGTATGGCGGAGTGGTCCACAGATCGATTGCTGCACGCAGCTGGGGTGCGCACCCCTCTCATCTCTGAGCGGGTATTGTTCTGAGAAGGGAATGTGATTTATTCCGCTGGCGCGTGTGTAACCGGCCGGTGTAGGGAAAATTGATAATAAACGCACATCGATTGATAATGAAGTTGTAGAATTCTAGATCAATTTCAACTAGTGGGTTTGATAGGGTAGGTACCTACTAGATCTCGCTAGCACTTTTTAAAAATCCATTCAAAAATGGTGCTAGTGCACATCGCCACCATTTTTACCCCTTTTCAAAACATTTTTGAGAGCATCATAGCAGATCATACTGACAATAATTCTGAATCCGAGAAATTAAGAATCCCCTCCTTTTTGTCAAGTCAAAGTCTACAAAAATTACCGGGTGACTCACACACCTGTCAACGTCCAACGAGCTAGAAACGGCTTTACCTAGCGTTTAGGTAAAGCCGTTTCTATCAAGTGCCAACAATCGAGAGTTTATATGATAACAAGAATCCGTGAGATCGGTCTCACCAGACTGCCCCTAACACGTCTTCTAAAAAACCACGTGACCTATTGTTTTGAAATTTTGTATACTCTCTCAAAATGACCAGCTATAACTGTCTGCAAAATTTCAGTATTGTAAGTTACGTGGTTTTGAAGTTATGAGTTAAATGCAACAGACACACAGACTACAGACAAAATCTGGACATAAGCCCCTTTACACTCTTTTTTATAGAGAGGGGCTAAAAGGTATAAGACATTTCCCATGCCGATTATAATTTCGGCACCTATTAAATGAAAATTTTCAAAATTCCATCCCTTACGCTATTAAATTTCTATATTATGCCCTACAAGAGTAAGAGTTCAAGCCCCTAGGAACAGTTCCGAGGACATCACGGGCAAAACAGTGGAGCACAGCTAGTTGAGAAACAATTTAGACTGCGATGTGGATGAAATTGTAAAGAATTTTATTGATGTGATAAAATAAAATTTATTGTTTCAGCAATAAAGTTTATATTCCTGAAAAGGCATATAAACTTTTACATGCACGTATATCAAATTGTATAGGAAATGCAGGTAATGTGTCTATTAATCGAGACTGAGGCCGTTGACTTCTCAGTTCAAATGTAGCCTTAAGCTGCGTATACATCGGCGAATATTGTGGCAACCAGAAGAATACTATTTTGTAACTTGGGTATTTAAGGAATTTATCATGATTATATATGAAACATAATCTTGTTTTCACCACTAGATACCATTTGAGATCTTACGGAGTTCAATATAACTTCAATAGTTTTTCACAATTGAATAATCTATCATCACAATTTTGAATACGTCTTACTGTGACTCTGAATTTACGGACAATCCAACATTTTTTTTCGCAGATCTATCGGTCACATTACACTGGTTTCGTAACTGTAAATGATGAACTTTATAACCAACTTCAGAAATACTCAATTCGACCGTATATACTTTTTATGAAGTTTTTAAACTTATGTTATTTTACAGGAAACCAAAATATTGAGAGACTTGACGACCGGTAAACGGACCTATTTGTAGGATGTGTGCGTTAGTTACTGCAATCAGTACGTTCTACGGTTCTCAGTGGTTCTACTATGAATTTAACGTCTGTATACACCTATCGGCCATGCCTACAAATATTGCACTTATAATAATTAGGTATAGGTATTACTTAGGCATATTTTGTGATGAAAATTGTAATTTCACTGTATGTACCATGTGTACGCGCCTTAATAAAGTACAAAGATAATTTATTTAGAGTATCAGTAACTGGGTTAACTAAATATGGAGCTGGAGATAAAAACATTCGTATTCATCATTTGGTAGTGGATTTGGTATCCATTTAGATAAATACGAACATACTTAGGCAAGGCTCTTTATCCCAGTGTCTGAGAGGATTTATAAACCAGAACTGTTTTATGTCATCGATAATAAATATTAAGTACTTACCTCTATATGAAATAATTTTGAGGTGCTCATTTTCTAAATAGGAACCAGTACTTTATAGCACTCATTCCTACCTGGTAACTAAAACGCTGTGTAAAAGAAACATGGCACGTTAGACAATTAGGCTGAGCGCAGATTATAGTCACGACAGTTTTAAGACAGACTTGCCTCACATAGACAAGTCTGTTTTAAAATTAAAACGAAACTGTTTTGTCTACGACACGTCGCACACCTTAGACAAAACTGTTTTGTCTACGATACGCATCACACGAACACCGTGGGTAGGTACTGTTCGTACTGCCGGACGTGTTATATGGCATAACCGCGTACTGGTTCAGTATCCAGTACGCGACTAAATTTAGCAGGACCCAGGACCTTTTGCGGACGCGATATACCGCTCGGGCGCGTACAGTCGACGTTCGGCCGCGTCCGAGTCCGAGATAGAATATTATTAGAATATTAAAATTGAAAAATAACAAATTGCTTGCTTTTTTTACCCTGAGGGGAAATCCTCATGGATGTTATGCAGGACTCTTACCGACTAAAAAACCTCACGTTACGCACAACAGTCTATGGTTGGGAGTCCCGGGTAAAACCTCAGAAGGATGTTCCAGGACATAAATTGCTTGCCTGTGTATTAGAAATGTGTAAAATATGTGTATAATATAAGTAGGGACATAAAACCGTTCATATTCCTGCATCATTACCATTAGCGGATGATTAGCCCAAACTGAAGAGGCTAAGAACCTTCTTCAGTCTTGTCCCAACAATAATATTTCTTTATCGCAAGAATCCTTCAAGCCGTTTGGGAGTTACAGTGCCGTGACAAAAAATTGCAGAAAAACGTACGCACGTATGAACCACACTAATTTATAGCAGTCCGCAGATATAACTATTAAGTTTTCACTACATCTATACTAATATTATAAAGAGGAAAGATTTGTTTTTTTGTTTGTTTGTTTGTAACGAATAGGCTCCGCAACTACTAGACCGATTTGAAAAATTCTTTCACTGTTGGAAAGCTACACTCTTTGCGGTGAAAATAGGCCATATTTTATTCCCGTATTGCTATGGGAACGGGAACTACGCGGGTGAAACCGCGTTACTTCCGCTAGTTTCTAATACACAAGCAGTTGTTTCAAAACTTAGAGAGTATGTACTTGATCTTTTTATTCCTTCCCTGCATTGAGATCAAATCTGCTTTTGGCTATCCCATCATAAATAGCTCGCTAGCTTTTAAACTCGTAAACTTGCTGCCTATTAGCTGTACACTCATCTTAGAACAAAGGCTTTTGGACCAACTCATTTAAAATGCTAAGTTTTTGATGGAATGTGTCCAGACCCGAAGGGAAAGAGTCACTCATAAAGAAATTCAACATTAATTTATATGACGTAGGAATCATACAAAGCATCCTAGCACAACCAACATCACTTATAGCTAGATACCTATCTCGGATAGTCAAGAAACCCCCGCAGTGACTCTCTACTCTTTTTTTTGAGATTGTAGTAGTTAAGAGTACAATGGGGTTGACATCTTCCATTAGGAATAAAAACCCCTAAATAAATATTGAATAAAAAAAGGCTAAGTATTATAGGGGCCTACAGTTGTGGTTATTATTCGCTGTACTTCAACTGTATTACTTCAATTCGTTTTCGCTAGATGTCGTTTGCCGGTTTCACTATCAGCGAATAATGCAATATCAATAAACAATCTTAGCTACGAAACGCTCGTGGCCCCGCGGACTCAGTGTTCTGTAAACGATCACTGCAGTAAGCAACTTTCACTATGGCCGGTTCATGGATGGGTGACCATTCATGTGATCACTTTGTGACACTTATTTGAGCGTTTCCGTGCTTCGGAAGGCACGTTAAGCCGTTGGTCCCGGTTGCCAGTAAAATGACAGTCGTTAAGCCAAGTTGAAGTCTTTATTTCAACAGCAGGCAGTCACAACCTGCGCCTGTCCATTTAAACACGGCAATACGGCTCACAACGTATTACGTGGGACAAATTATAAAAGGTGAAATGTGGGTATATAATATTCCTCTGCCTACCCCTTCGGGGATAAAGGCGTGATGATGATTCAATCTTAGCTACGCGCACCTTAGCTATTAGGCTATTAATCAACTATTGTTGTTTTAAATGACTATAGAAACGCTTTTATCCCCGAAGAGCTAGGGAGAGGCATAATATAGGTACGCTCACACTTTACCATTAGTTTTTGTCCCACGTAATCAGCTTGTAAGTCTATTTGCTGCGTTGAAATGGACAGACGCAGGTGCAACGGTTTTGATTGGATCCTTTTGACTCCAAATTTTATGCTGAATTCGAGCTTCCCAAATAATAAACGAATCAGAGTAGTAATCAGACCAACTAAGTAACTAACTAAATAATATAACTAGCGGACTATAGCATAATTATGTTCACCGGGAAGAGTGTAGCTTCCCAACAGTGGAAGAATGTTTCAAATCGGTCCAGTAGTTCCGGAGCCTATTCGATGCAAACAAACAAACAATCAAATCTATCCTCTTTCTAATATTATAGTATAGATTATTCAGTAAATCTGAAAATGATTAAGCACGTCCTAATTAGTGCCAATGAGCACCAATAATAGTACCAATTGAAAAATAGAACTATGCGTATAAAACTTTTTAAGCCCGCATTTTGTCTTTGGCCCGCAACCATAATTTATGACGTCAGTAATAAGACCATTAACTATGTACACAAGGCAACGCAATTAAGTATGCAGGCCACACTAGTAACATGCATGTGTGTGTAAATCTAACGAGTGTATTATATTACGTTTCTATGTGTGCGTGTTGTTAGTAACTTGTTTTGAGACTCTAAAGCAAAATGGTCAGTCAAAACTATTAACATTATTATTGCTATTGATCCTACCCATATTAAATAACACAAAAGTGATCACAGTTCGTCAAGTGTGAATATTATTTTACCCTCAATGTTATGATTTACTAGACGTAAACAGACAACATATTGGTTTTGACTACTGTGCTCATCAATAATTTTAACTCTTTTAAGAAAGAAGATTAAATATGCATCATTTAACTACGCTTTTAAGAGCTGAAATAATTGTTTTGCATGAGCAAAATGTTTCAATTACTGAAATTTCAAGACGATTATATCGGTAAGTTAAAGATTATTTATTCAAAAATATTTATATAATTATATTATAATGTGCATAATTTAAAGTATAATTACGTTGTAAATATTATTTTAAATTATTTTGTGATATTGTTCACAGAGAAAAACGGTGCAACTGTGGGTTCATCGACATGGTGCTTCAGGGCACATAGATCGTCTTCGTCCTGGCCGACAAGCTACGGTATACACGGAGACTAATCCACGGCATCGAGATGTTGTTGCCACACTCTTGGCGGACCCTTTCGCATCGACGCGCACCACGGCTACCAGGCATGACATATCCTTACAGACCGTCAGGGTTCATTTGCGCGCAGCAGGATTAAGATGTCGTAAGCCAGCTAAGAAGATTTTATTGTCAGAGAAACATAAGCAGGATAGGATACAGTTTGCACGACAATAATTATCTGGACTTTGATTGGTGTAATAGTGTGGTGATTTTTAGTGACGAAAAATGTTTTAAGTCAGACAAGGATGGTCGTAAAATATTGTGGAGGAAAGCGGGTGAACGCTATTCCCAAAATAATGTCGTTCCATGCAGGTCTAGTGGACGCATCACTTTGGGTTACTGGGGCTGGATGTCATCGATGGGACCCGGCGAGTTAGTGGAAGTAGGGGGTCGGAATAACAGTAAAGGTTACTTGGATGTTTTGCAAAATGTCATGCTGCCAACTGTGCATGTTGTTTATCCGCATGAGCACATTTACTTTGTGCATGACAACTGTGCAGTGCACCGTGCCCGGCTTGTGCAAAATTGGTTAAACACACAAGAAAACTTTACTGTCATTGAATGGCCCTCTAAAAGCCCTGATTTAAATCCCATTGAAAACCTTTGGGGGCATATGGTGCTCAATTGGGATTCATCTAAAGTGAGGTCTAAGTCGAATCTAGATGAAGTCGTTACTTCCACTTGGGAATCATTTCGTGGCACTGACCTGTGTTGGAATATGGTTGCTAACATGAGAACAAGATTGCAACAAGTAATAGACAATGATGGTGCACCTATCGGCTATTAGTCTGTGATGTGATATTTAGAATATTTTGCTTTTAAAAATCTTAATAAAACTATAAATAAAAAGTTAGTGATACAAAAGTGCCAATAGAAGTAGTTTATTATTATTATGTGAATGATTTTATTGTTGTTGAGGTTAGAGGTTATAACTAGATCATAATTTCTAACTTGATAACATGTTGATTCATGTCACTAATTAATAAATTACTTACTACAAATGAAAAACATTACCACTATTCTTGTCTGATATTGTGTCAGTCTGATATTAACACAAAATCATTACAGAATTTTATATTACATATTATAATAAGTATAAAGAAATTGTTTTATTTTCCTTCTTTGTTATTTTATATTATACTAGCTGACCCGCACAACTTCGTTTGCGCCACATGAGAGAGAGTATTCCCTGTTCCCGTCGCGTTGCGTTTACGCCCGTAGCGTCTCGTCGAAGCTCTCAAAAGGAATAACTTTTCCCCCGTTTTTGAAACATTTACTATTCACTGCTCCGCTCCTATTCGTTGTAGCGTGATGCTATATAGCCTATGACACTCCACAATAACGTAGCTTTCTATTGGTGAAAGAATTTTTTAAATCGGTTCAGTAGATCCCGAGATTATCCCTTACAATTTAACAAACACACAAACTCAAACTCAAACTCAAACTCAAAAAAACATTTATTTCGCATAATCCTAATACATAGGCACTTGCGACACGTCAATGAATACAATGCAAATAGTACCACCAGTTCGGAACGCGGCCCGCTTGAGAAGAACTGGCAAGAAACTCGGCGGGTTATTCTTTTTGTGCACTACATATTTACAATAAGTAGATACTATAAACTAAAACTCCATCAGTAGAGCAAGCAGATCACTACCAGGCTTCCTTATCAATCAAATAATCGTCAATTGTATAGTAGCCCCTGCAGCACAATTTACTTTTTATACACTTTTTAAACTTAATTAGGGGCATGCTTTTAATTTCGCTTGGAAGCCTGTTGTAAAAACGTATACAGTTACCCATGAAAGAATTACTGACTTTGTTCAGTCTACAATGATAAACGGCAAGGTTGTTTTTATGTCTGGTGTTCACATTGTGTCTATCGCTTAACTTAGTAAAACTAGATAAATTTTTCTGAACATACATAAGATTTTCAAAAATATATTGAGATGCCACAGTCAGAATATTTATTTCTTTAAATTTTTCTCGCAGAGAGACCTTTGGACCTAATCTATATATGGCTCTTATGGCCCGTTTTTGTAAAACAAAAATTGTATTTATATCTGCGGCATTGCCCCATAGTAGCATACCGTACGACATTACACTGTGGAAGTAACTGAAGTACACTATTCGCGCTGTTTCTACATCTGTCAAATGCCTAATCTTTTGGACAGCAAAAGCTGCTGAACTTAATCTGCCAGCCAGTTTTTCAATATGTGGGCCCCACTGCAATCCAGAATCGATCGTCAACCCTAAGAACGCAGTAGATTTCACAAGTTCCAACTCTTGGTCATTAAGTTGCACATTGGTTTCTGCCTGTGTTACATTGGGCAAGGTAAATTTAATACATTTAGTTTTGTTTTCATTCAGGCTAAGATTATTAGTGTTAAACCAATGTACTACTTTTAGGATTGCATTGTTAACATCGTCATAGTCATCTAGTTGTCTTTTAATTTTGAAAATTAAGGAAGTGTCATCTGCAAACAAAACAATCCCGTTAGTGTCCCCTACGTAATAGGGTAGGTCATTAATATTAATTAAAAATAAGAATGGTCCGAGTATCGAACCCTGCGGGACGCCCATAGTAACCACCGATCCCCCCGAACGTGTGCCACCGACATCGACCCTCTGAGTTCTATTGTTCAAATATGAAGTCAGAAGATCGAGAGCCTTGTCAAAAATCAAAATCAAAAATATATTTATTTCACATAGGCATTATACAGATGCGCTTGCAAAACGTCCAGAATACAAAACAAAAACTCTACCACCAGTTCACAACGCGACCCACCTGAGAAGAACTGGCAAGAAACTCAGCGGGTTGTTCTTTTTTTGCTCTATTTACAATTTTAAAGAATCTAAAAACTAGGCATTTTAACAATTTTTTTGAGAATCCAGCAGAGCAGGTCATTTCCAGGCTTCCTTATCCAACAAATAATCATTGATTGTATAGTAGCCCCTGCAGTTCAATTTACTTTTAACAGATCTTTTAAACTTATTAAGGGACATACTTTTAATTTCGTCTGGAAGCCTGTTGTAAAAGCGTATACAGTTACCCATGAAAGAATTGCTGGTTTTGTGCAATCTGCTATGAAAAACAGCAAGGTTATTTTTATTTCTAGTGTTGACATTGTGTCTATCACTTAACTTAGCGAAACTATGTAGATTTCTTTGTACATACATAAGGTTTTCAAAAATATATTGTGATGCTACAGTAAGAATATTAACCTCTTTGAATTTTTCGCGCAGAGAGACCCTTGGACCTAGTCTATATATAGCTCTTATGGCCCGCTTTTGTAAAATAAAAATTTTATTTATATCTGCAGCATTGCCCCACAGTAGAATACCATAAGACATTATACTGTGAAAGTAACTGAAATAAACTATTCTAGCCGTATCTACATCAGTCAAGTGCCTTATTTTTTGTACAGCAAATGCTGCTGAACTTAATCTACTAGCTAGTTTTACAATATGTGGACCCCATTGTAAACCAGCATCAACCGTTAACCCTAGGAATGTGGTTTGTTCCACAAGTTCCAACTCTCGACCATTAAGTTGAACATTGGTTTCTGACTGTGCTACATTAGGCAAGGTAAATTTAATACATTTAGTTTTATTATCATTTAGTTTAAGATTGTTAGTGTTAAACCAATGAACCACTTTCAAGATTGCGTTGTTGACATCGTCATAGTTATCTATTTGTCTTTTTACTTTGAAAATCAAAGAAGTATCATCTGCAAACAAAACAATCCTGTTGTTGTCCCCCACGTAAAAGGGTAAGTCATTAAAATATATAAGGAATAAAAATGGTCCGAGTATTGAACCCTGCGGGACGCCCATAGTAACTACAGATCCCTCTGAGCGTGCACCATTAACATCGACCCGCTGAATTCTATTGTTCAAATATGAAGTCAGAAGGTCGAGAGCCTTGTTTCTTATGCCATAATGGTGTAATTTCCTGATTAATGTTTCATGTTGGACGCAATCAAATGCCTTAGACAGATCACAAAACACACCAATTGCATCTTGTTTATCCTCCCAGGCGTCATAAATACATTTCAATAACTCTACACCAGCATCGGTAGTAGAACGTCCTTTAGTGAAGCCAAATTGTTTCTCATGAAATAATTTGTGACTGTTAAAAAAGATCAGCATCTGCTCTAGTATCAATTTTTCAAATATCTTGCTCAAGGTCGGCAACACCGAGATAGGTCTGAAATTACCCGGATCTGAAGCGGTGCCAGCCTTGAATAGTGGTATAACTTTACTGTGTTTCATCAAATCAGGAAATACACCACTAGAGACGCAATCGTTAAACACAGTTGCCAAGTGGGGGGCAATGACATCTATAATACTTGATATGGATTTTACTGATAACCCCCAAAGGTCAGCGGTTTTTTTAACATTAATAGATTTAAAAGCTTTTATGATGTCGTTGCAGTTGACAACGGTGAATTCGAACGCGCCTTCACAGGCAGCTACAGATTCTGCTAATAATAGCTCGGCGGAGGTGGAAGACGACTGGAGAGTGTCAGTTATCTCTATTGGAACATTACTGAAAAATTTTTCAAACTCGGTCGCCACTTCCAAATCCCCCGATACGTGGCGATTGTTTATATTTAAATGAAACTTTCTTTCATTCGTTGTACACCTACCACATTCCGCATTGATAATGTTCCAAGTAGTTTTAATTACATTCGCAGAATCATAAATTTTATTTCTAATGAAATTAGACTTGGCTAAGGTACAGGCTTGCTTAAATATCTTTGAGTATTTCTTAACATATTGCTGAAACTCTGGGTTGAAATTATATGATTTTTCAGAATACAGTTCATATAGTTTATGGCGACTTTTATAAATTCCGGGTGTAGCCCAGTCACTGAAAGCAGAACTGCCTCCGATTGATAATGTTTTCGGGGTAAAGATTTTCCCAAACACAGTATGTATCAAATTAAATAAATCAGAGTAGGATTCTTCTACGCTAATGTAATCAGGCAATTCTGTTATTTTCTTGACTAAGTTTCTTCTAAAGGTTTCCAAGCGATGTGTGTTAACTGGGACAAAACTAATAATCTTCTTAGTTTCCCTACTATTTCTCAGATAAGAAACAGACTGGCCACGATGATCTGATTTTACAGGGTCCACTATACATTTTTTAATGGGATATACATTAGTAAAAATATTATCAATACAAGTAGCACTAGTTGCAGTTATACGAGTAGGTTCCAAAAATATATTATACAAACCAAATGACTTGAACAAATTTAACATTTTCTCTCTCTGTAAAGGTTCCCGTGCAGTTTCTAAAATGTCTACATTGAAGTCCCCACAAAATAGGACGGTTTTTTTTGTACTTTGGCATTTAAACAATGCTTCTTCAAGTTTCTCTTCGAACTGTGCATATGGAGCATCCGGGGGACTGTATACGCTTAGTACAATGAACCGCTCAAACTCTATACTGGCTATCTCAATAACTCGTTCAACAGAGAGGTCTACTATGTCTTTACGTTCTTTACACTTTATTGACTTATTAATAATAATTAAAGAGCCTCCCCGTTTATATTTTATTCTACAGAACGAGCTAGCAACCCGGTGATTTTTGAAATTGAACATGACTTGATAAGGCCTTAACCAATGTTCTGTTACACAAAAAATATCAATGCCATTCAAGTCCATGTACAATTCCAACTCCAACTCCCCTCCACCAATCAGGCCCTCAACATTTTGGTGCACCAGGTTTAAAGTATTATATTTAAGATTAATAGATTCAACGGCCTGAGAGCAATCAGATATAAAATTTTGATGTGGCTGTTGTAGAACTAAATGGCTAGATTTAACATTCCTTGATTTATTATACATTGTGTCAAGTTTAGTGCAAGAACGTTGCTCTTTTGTCTTATATACTAATTTAAATTACTTGGATATAAACAGCTATCCAGGGTTCTAATATCAATGTCAATTTTTTGCTCAAAAGGAGCAGGTATAGCCAGATTTTTGGCTAACATATCTATAAAATAATGTAGCGACATTGCTACCTGTCTTTTAAAATAATCCAGAAGCTTATGCTTTCCTTTAGTCAAATAAAAATAATAATTTTTTCTAACAATAGTGTTAGTGTCAATTATATGAAACTTTATATTATGACATGTTATTGTGTCCAATAACAAATTTAAATGGTATCTAATCCTATTTTCTGCAGCTGGCATAAGCTTACAGTAAGGCAGTGTGTAAATAATAATATTATTTAAATCTAAGGAGTTTAATTTATTATAATATTTAATAAGTTTTTGTTTGGTTATACCTATCCTGTTTCCTATGAAAATGACCAGATTGTCTTTCTGTTGAAATTTATAACTACATATGGACTTCATTATTTGTGTATAGGATGAAGAAGGCATGCAGTGATTTATAAAGGACTGCCCCTGTGTACAAAAATTTAATTTTGACCCCATGTCTCTTCCAATTTCATCACTGAACATGATCCATCGACTATTTTCGCTGTTATCTTTTATAAGACCTAGATTGACCTGTTTTTGTATCCTATGCATCTGGTGACCAGACAGGGTAAGTGGCCGGCTCGGGCTCGGCCCTGGTTCGGGTTGGCTGCAGTTACATTCTGTTTTATCTGCTAAAGAGCTAAAACGGTCAGCATAATGAGATGTTGAGTTTAAAAGTTTATCCATAGCCAAAGAATATTCTTTTATAATCAGCTGAGATTTATCATACATTGTCTTAACAGACTCCAAGGAATCTTGAAGCTGTTGTAATTTATAACTAAATTCCTGTGTATCTGCAGCATGCTGTTTCTGACTACTTTCTAACTTTTTAGTGCATAAATTTAGTTCATGTAATATATCTAATCTGTTTCTGCAATTTTTAATATTTTTGGTGAAATTTTTATTATTATTAAGCAAACTTTGATTTTTTCTTATCAACTTATTTATTTTTACATAATGTTTTAACTTTTTGTTACTACAATGACCTAAACCTATTTTAGCCGATACTGCAGTGTGATTGGGAGTATCATTTGTAAGGTCTATAATGTCTGTCTGTTTGGGTTTTGCAGCGGTAACTAACTGTGGGGACCTATCTATTAGTTCGTCAAACAAGGTTTGGTTTTGTTGGGTACTGACTTGCAAAGAGATCTCTTCTAGCTGGGTTATTTGTTGGTGGGAGTCCCTTAGCTCATGTTCCAGATCAGCTATGCGGTTCAAGGCGCGTTCATACTCTGCACTGCACTTATCAAAATTATTAACTATTGTTAGCAGTTCATCCCGTTCCCTAGTCACTTCATCTAACCGCACACTTAGTAAGGACAACTGTTGTTTTAGGTTGCCGTTGTGTTTTACAACAGAGATAAGCTCTGTTTCATTGTCCTCACGTTCATTACTGAGCTGGACAACCTGCTCCTTGGCAGATTTCAGTTCTTCTAAAGCCACGCTTCTGTTCCTTATCCCGTAGTGCTGTAGTTTCCTGATCAATGTCTCATGTTGGATGCAATCAAAAGCCTTAGACAAATTGCAAAACACGCCAAGCGCATCATGTTTATCTTCCCAGGCCTCATAAATACTCTTCAACAAATCTACACCAGCATCGGTCGTCGAACGTCCTTTAGTGAAGCCAAATTGTTTATTATGAAATAATTTGTGACTGTTAAAATAGGTCAGCATCTGCTCAAGTATTAATTTTTCAAATATCTTGCTCAAAGTCGGCAACACTGAGACAGGTCTGAAATTACCTGGATCAGAAGCACTGCCGGCCTTGAACAAAGGTATAACTTTACTGTGTTTCATTAAATCAGGAAACACACCACCCGAAACGCAATCGACAACAAACACAGCTGCCAAGTAAGGGGCAATGACATCAATGACACTAGATACAGATTTTACCGATAGCCCCAATAGGTCTGCGGTTTTTTTAACATTAATAGCCCTGTAAGCTTTCAGAATGTCGTTGCAGTCAACAGTCGTGAATTCGAACGCGTGTTGACAGCTATCTACACATTCTGACAATATTTGCTCAGCGGAAGTGGAAGACGACCGAAGAGCACTTTACTTCTTTATAATATTAGTATAGATATAGTAATACTATATAATCTATAATATTATATAATATTTTATTATATATATTATATTTTTTTTTAGTAATATTACCATATTAAAAATATATATATATATTACAAAAACGGCAAAAAGAGTTATGCACGTTGCGCAAGGATTTGATCTCGCGACACTTACGAATACGATGCAGATTTAAATCCGCCGTTTTGCTACGAGAACTTATGTGATTGAAGTAAAATAAGCTAACTTAATCGCGCACGGGTGATGAGTTTCATTCGGCTTAGCCGACCTTAGACGAAAACGCCCGAACAAGACATCATGATGCCCTTTATTGTAAAAGATGCTGGTTGAGAGTAGCGAAAAATTCTAAATCTATGCAATCAAAAGCCTAGTAATATATTACACTCGTTAGATTTACACACACATGCATGTTACTAGTGTGGCCTGCATACTTCATTGCGTTGCCTTGTGTACATTAGTCGCCGCATGATTACCACCATCCTTGAACAGCTCCTCCCTGCTATATCTTATATCATTAACTTTTCCCTCGATTCTGGTCAATTCCATAGTTTGTGGCGTAAAGCCTACGTACGTCCCTTACCCAAAATTACAAACCCTTCCCTGCCTAAACACTTTCGTCCAATATCCATACTTCCTTTTCTGTCGAAGGTATTGGAAGCATGTGTGCACAGCCAACTGTCTAAATTTATTTTCCGTAATGCCATATTGAGCCCTTTTCAATCTGGTTTTAGACCAGGTCACAGCACCACT
Organism: Miltochrista miniata; assembly: GCA_933228765.1. Classification (NCBI taxonomy): domain Eukaryota; kingdom Metazoa; phylum Arthropoda; class Insecta; order Lepidoptera; family Erebidae; genus Miltochrista; species Miltochrista miniata. The sequence goes on along the minus strand of OW121751.1, from coordinate 10,545,635 downwards.
ACTGCCCTTCTTAAGATAACTGGTGATATTAGGGAAGGTATGGAGAAGGGTATGGTTACAGTGTTGGTGTTAGTGGACTTCTCTAATGCTTTTAACAGCGTCAATCATGACATCTTATTGGCTGTTCTTGTTCACATAGGAATCTCATCTGACGAGTTGGAATGGTTCTCTTCTTATCTTCGGGACCGCCAGCAATCAGTTTCTGTTAATGACGCTTCGTCACACTGGTGTAACCTAAATGCTGGGTGGGACCCCAGCATTTAGGTTACAAGGCGGTATACTCTCTCTTCTTCCATTTTCTATATTTTTTTAATTTCCTCATTGCTGATCTTCAGTGTGCGTATCATCTGTATGCTGATGACTTGCAGATGTATAGTCAAGCTAGGGTTGATGACATTGCGGAGGCTATTGACAGCTTGAACAGGGATTTAGACTCTTTAGGGAGGTGGTGTGACAGGTTCGGCCTATCAGTTAATCCGGAGAAATGTCAATGTATAATAAAAGGTAGCTCCCGAATGATGAGCAGGCTGGAGGGTGTAAGCCTGCCACAATGTACATTTAGGGCTCAAACTATACCGGTTACCACTACTGTTAAGAACCTGGGATTGTATCTTGATTCCACTCTTGATTGGCGTGCTCAGGTTACTAATGTCAGCCAGAAGGTTACTGGAACACTACGGGCATTTTACAGACTTAAAAACTTTCTTCCTGTTAGTACCAAGATGACGCTTGTGCAGATGCTAATCTTTCCTATTATTGACTATGGTGATGTGTGCTATTTCGGCCTGAATGCAGATCTGCTCTATAAACTTGACCGACTTCTCAATAATTGCATTCGATTTGTTTTCAATCTCCGAAAATATGATCACGTCTTGGCTTATCGGGATGAGCTCGGTTGGTTACCCATACGTCGCCGGCGTAGTTTACGTGCGGTGACTATGGTTTATTCAATTTTACACTCTCCTCATGCTCCTACTTACTTGACTCCTTATTTTCAACTGCTCTGTTCAAATCATAACAAAAACTTGCGCTCATCTAAAAACCTTCTTCTTCGCTGTCCCTCTCACTCCTCTGATTTTATACACTCCTCTTTCGTTGTTCAGTCCATTCTTTTCTGGAATGCTCTTCCTCTTGAAGTTCGGTTGGCTACTAGTAGGGAGTCCTTCAGGGAAAAAGTACGACTACTTTATAGTGTACCATGACTTAGAGAATCTTTGTGGTTTTGCTACAATCTTCGTTTCTGCTCTAAAACTAAAATGGTGTATTGTCAACATTTTTTTTTTCTTTTTTTTCTCTATTCCCCTTTATCTCATCTCTGATTTAGTTTATTTATGTATGTATTTTTCTATTTAAGTATGTATATGGATATGTGTGTATATGTGTATGTATATGTATATGTGTGTATATGTGTGTATATGTAGGTGTGTATATGTATGTGTATATGTATGTATTTATATATGTATGTAATATCACATTGCGTTTCTTTATGACCTCTTGCATTATTTATAAAACAGTTCTCAACATATCCCTGAGCACCTACTTTATCTTGTCTCTGCATCACCCTCAGGTAGATTGGTAGAGAATGCCTAAGGCATTAAGTCCGCCTTGTACTATGAGCTAAAGTTAATATATAAATAAAATAAATTAATATGTTATTGTGTAGAAAGCTGAAAAATACTAAAGTCGAATTTTTAATTAGACGAAGTCAATTGACAGCAGCTAATGTCACTTCGTCATACAAATTACGAAACATTGTATGAAGAAGTGACATTAGCTGCTGGCAACTGACTTCGTCTAATTAAAAATTCGACTTTAGATAGATAGGCCACTACATTCATTGATATTTAATTTTATACTTACTAAAAATATTTAGAAAGCTACTTTTTCTATGCACTCCAAGGATTCGCCAGCGGGCACCAGGTCCATAGCGTGGTACAGAGGGAAACATAGTATGGGTGTGATGATAAAAAGAAAGAAAATGTAATTATTATAAACGTTTATTATAATTAAAGCTTATGAATAAATTATATTTACAACTTATACCAATCAGTTCGACATTTTAGTCCCACAGTTTAAAATACTATTTACAATTTCACTCCACTCTTCTGTTCTTATATATATTTGCGTTGTATAGAATAGGTACGAGTAGGTATAATTTTAGCATTTGGCTTAGTTTTCTTACATATTTTTTTTACAAGTATTTGGTTTAGCCAAAACAATTTTCATAGTAGATATCACAAAATAATTAAGTACAGAATACATTTTACATTCATAGAGCGCGCGGCTGCGCACACGGTTGCTTTCCGTGCCTTATTATTTTGTGCAGATACTCGTACGTTATCTCCTAAAATTTTCTTTTATTCTTTGGTACTATTGGTAGTACACTGTTAGGCTTCACCAAACATCTAGACATCTCTGAAGTTGGCACAAGGTACGTTATTCATCAGTCATCACACAATCAATAGATATCGTACTTCATGAAGTACGATATCTACTACAACTCACGAGTTGTAGTAGGTACTGTTTGTATAATAAGCAAGTAGGTATATAACTATACGGTTCTAAAAAATAGTGCTGTGAATTGTACCTGATTACAACACATCTCTGTGCTAGTTTTAACATAGACTTACTTGAAATTATCTGTGCCAGTGAAAAAGTGACTAACTTCACGGAGAACTTAAGGTTTGGCGAGACCTATACTATTATTATACTATTTTGAACAAAGAATTGATCTCATTCTACAAATCCTAACCTATCACGTAGTATCAGTGACCATCTGTCTCAATTTGTTCAACTAATGGAATATTTTGGGTACTTTTGACAAATGACTAGGTACTTAAAAAATAAGGTTCTTTATAACCTGATTGAAAAGGTTACCATAGACTTTATTGTATACAATGCAGAGATATTTCTCAATGTCACAGAATATTCGTGATTTGTTAGGATAATTTTAAACCAATCCAAACGATTTCACTCCAAAATACTCCAAATGTCTTTTCACAGCCCTTATTCTATGACTAGAAGATGACTAAATAGTAACATTTATTTCATTAGCTATACAATAGCTAGTTATATACTTAGATTACAGATATACACAACAAATAGATTTTATAAAACGGCTATACACGATAAAATTTACCACGTAGATTTCAAATTTCGTAGATTTTAAAACAATTAGGCCGATATTTTTGTATTTGATATTATATTTGGCACAGATTATAAAAATACAGCCAGATAACGCAATCCAAACAAAAAAGTAAGTCCAAGAAAGCAAATACTAAGTGCAAAAGTAAGTAGTGCATAGACTCGTCAAGAAGTGAATACCATATGAAATCACTAGTTACGTGCTATCAGTGTTTAGCACTGCCGCGTTACGGTACTCACTGTGTTGTTTTTAGTATTAGGTTTTCTGGAAACACTTTCTTGTTTGGTAAGCGTCATCTGCCATTAGTTCTATAGTCTGTGATATTTGGGATATAAATCTATTTTTAAAATATACATCAGGTAACAATGTGACTAGAGTACCTTGAATCCTGAAGGAGAAGATTTGCCGAAGAACATCTTTTCAAATTCCCATACTACCTATCTATACTAATATTATAAAGAAGAAAAATTTAATCAGTAGTTTGTTTGTATCAAATAGGCTCCAAAACTATTGAACCGATTTGAAAAATTCTTTCACTATTAGAAAGCTACACTATCCGTGGGTAACATAAACTATATTTTATTCCCGTATTCCCAAGGGAACGGGAACTACGCGGGTGCAACCGCGTCAGGTTCGAAACTTAGCTATATTTATCGTCTTTCGTCTCAATTCTATCGGCAAAGCTTCTGCGTTCGAATATTAGTCAGAATAAAACAATGTTTTAAATTTACACGAATTGTACATTCATAAAGATTTTCAGGTGTATTCTGCGTCGAGTCTACTCGTGACCACAGCTGTTGCAATATAGCAGAAACGTCGAGAGGTGAGCAAAATTACTAATACGCGAGAAAGATCCGAAAATCATTATGAATTAATAAACAAGTATATGTATATTCGTAGATCCTAATTTTTAATGCTGTAAATACGTTGTCAAATGACGTCAAAACTAGACATACGTAGAACAAAATTTTGATCAGACACTATTTTTATTTTTACTTTTTAAATTATAAAACGAATAGTACAGACAAGAATTTTAATTTGAGACCCATCTATAGTGGAATATAGTATAGCAAATTGAAAAATCTAAGGGTAATTCATTATTTTGTTGTATAGTGAATATTTTAACGGCCTTTAGAGGAACTGGGGTCCAAATTAATGTTCGTGATCATACCTATAAAAATAGTCTTTGATGGCCGCTAATATAGTCATTACCACAATAATTTTATAATTTGGAACTTTTGAGATCTACTTATATGCTAAATTTATAATCATTTACAATTTCTTTCAGAAGTTATCGTTATACCTATTTTAATCAACGAAAATATACTTTCTGTAAAATACTATTATATTTTTTAACATAAGAAATAACAGCAAATAGTATGTTTAAATTTGATATTAATTGAGTATTCATTTATTGAGTTAATTTTTATTTAATAAAACTACACTTTTTCAGTAAATAGACTTTTGGCACTTAAAATTTATATGTGAGAAAAACGGTAATTTAGATAAATAAACAACAATTTTATTATTGTCAAATTGCCTAGATGAAAACAAGAGAAATTTACACTACACTGTGCGAGATCCAAACACATACACCAAGTGCATAATACTAATGCACATAATTTAATATAGTTTTTATATTGACTAGGTTAGTCTTTGGTGACACAGAGTACACCACCACATGGAAACGTCACTTTTATTTATAATAATTAAATTATAGTGGCAGATAAGGGTGGTGAGCCAAAGCGGGCAGGCACGGGCAGACAGGCGAGCCATACTGCGCCGGCGAGGCATCAGCGCGCACGATGCGCAGGCGCCGATCCTGGTCAAGGAGCGGCTGCGGCTAATGGCGGTCGCGCCGGCGCGGGCACACGCGGGCAGGCCACTACTGACCCGCTGCGGGTTGCTTGGCTATTGTTTGCTGCACCTCCTGTAAAAAAGATAACATTTTTAGATTCCTATTAAATTTATTCAGTGTTATGTAATGTAGGATAGAGCATCTGAAATAAGTCATAATATTTCGCGATAACAAAAGTTTTATACTAAGTACAAAATAGTTATCTAAATTCTTAGCTCGACTTTACTGTTAGGATGAGGGTTCTAATCATGATTAAGTAACCAAGAAAGTTGATAAATTTCTAACGCAATTAGTATGCTAACTTTTTCATAATTTGGTACCTATTAAAAAAAATATTTTTCACTTTTTAATTAAATATAACCAAGGAAGGTTTCCTATCTTCACACCAAAATATATAATATAGCTTACCAATGAGTGATCCAAGCATCTTAGTGACGGAGAACTTGCGCGTGCGCTGCGGGGTTCGCACTTCTGATAGTAGACGGTCTACAGCGCGGTACAAATCGCCGGAGTTATCAGCTACGCTCGCTTCACTGAATGAAGCTCCGTGGGCTGCACTTGTTGTTTGACCCTCTTTGGTTGACACCTATGGACAAAGAAAGGACTCTGTAGTAACTGATTGAAGCAAAATCAATAAATAAATGTTCTATTGTAGGACTTATTTCAAATCTCATTTGTCAAATTCGTCATCAAATATCATTCAGGTACTTATAACAAAAGTAGCGTATAGATATTATTTTGGCAAGCGTAACAGGAAAACGGAATAGAATAAGCGTAAATAAAATGTGTTTTTTAAGGGTTGACGTTGTTAAGTAGCTGACAAACCTATAACACTACATTAAATTCATGTACCAAATAAATAATTTTGAACTCTATATACCAACATAATTAATGGATTCTAAATTGTAACCATGTTTATAAATTAATACTTGTTATTCTATTCTGCTAGAAATTGTATTTGAAATTGAAACATTCTAAAAAATCTTAGGTAGGTACCTACACGTTTTATAATAAGTATTTAATTTTATCGAATACGATAAAATAATGCCACTGATTAATTTGTTTACAAAAAGAATATGGTAAATCAGAAGCTCTTTTTTAAATTTAAGAAATATCTTAAATTTAAAAACCTAAATTAAAACGTTTTTCAACAGAGTTAGCAAGGCAACGAATTCGAAAAACGGATTAATGTTAATCTCTTAGTAGATTCGGTACTTTCAGCTAATCTCCGATATAATATTGTCTCACTGAAATGAATTCTATGAAGTCTTTACTCTGTGTTGATATAAATTACGTAAAAGCTCGAAACGGCCAAGGTCAGTCAGCTGTCAGTACTCATCTACTTTTGGGCTCCAGACACTTCCAGGGACTCGGGAATTCGATATTTTTTCATCAACTTTTTTTATCTTCATATCGTATCAAATGGTTTCAGCGTGGGCGAGTATTTCAATTATGTAATGGTGACGCTTGTGTTTATTTTACCTACACACATGTTGAGAATAAGTTCCATTTAATAGAAAATCTGTATGAAGCAAACATCCCTTGCTAATATAAAGGTGAGAATGAATAAAGGTGAAAGCAAGCCTGTCTGTTACCTTACCTGAACGACTGAACTGATTCTTATATAATTTGTAACAGAGATAGATGAGAACGTAAGAAAAGCAACTTTTTATCCCAGTACCTAACAAGTTTCTGTCGACAACAGATACAGGAAAACTTTACCATGTGGTGGGCATTATCTAGTACGGCGGTACCTATATTTGGTAATCATGTTTTCTAATCAGGTTTTCTAAAAGAATCTCATCTTATCTCATCACAAGGTTATTTGCCCGGGACACCGGCATATATTATAATAGTACAAAAAGTACATAGGTAAAAGGTAGCTTATATTACATTTCACATAAGTGTAATATCAAAGTCACTCTCTCACGCCCACTGAGCTTTCATTGTGCAAGTTTCTCAGATATGAATCTTTGTTATTGTGTTGCTGGAACGTCCTTTTCTATTATGTATACTGTACGAAGTTGTCTGTTACTATCATCTACTGAATATGCCCCTGTCATAGAACATTACGAGGAGAATATTGCAAAAGTTGAACAATAAATGGTGCGTATCTCATATAAAAGAGAAGAAGTTAAAAGTTGAGCGCAAAAGTCTCTGTTGTTTAACTTAATCATTCCTTTTTCATCATTATTTAAGTTTGAGCTAGGTACCTACTCCTTTTTCATTTTAAAGTTTTCCCTGTTGCCTATAAATCTGAATTTAGAACTTGGAATCTACGTTTATCGACTGCTAGAAACAGTTATGATTTGACCTCTGTGTTTATGGCATTATTGTGAACAAACAAACTAGTAAATTACCAAACAACCAGGTTTTCGAACAGATACCAACCTCTCAGCCTTTGAGAGGTCGAATCTGTTCGAAAACTTGATTGGATCCCAATACAGCGCAGTATAACTCTAACTCCCTAAACCTATTTATTAATTTTAACCTTCCATGTCAGTTTTAGCGAAAAGAGATACTTATACCTAGTGTAATTTTGTGGTGGGTTTATACATTTAAGACCAAACTATCTCAATTAAAAGTTAAAACTGTAAATAATTGTCCCACAAATAAAACATGGCTCTACTTTAGCACAAACATTACATGACTAAACTATGTCAATCAAAAGTTAAACCTGGAAATAATTTGTTCTACAAATAAAGCAGCCCTTAGGCCATCATTACGTAACACAACAGAAAAAATAACAACGTAGCTGTAAGCTGTAGGTACTTTACATACACTCTACTTAATGAAAGAAAATAGATCTCGCACATGATCAATATCTAGCTATCTATAGATATCACCAAACACGTTACCGAGAAATCAATAACGTGTTGAAGGTTACAGCTATAACTGTCGCTGTTGAATTTCAAGACCACATTTTCTAAACATGATAAGGCAAAGGAAACGTGTCAATCTTCAAAGTCTAATTCGTGACGTTACCCGGCAATTATGTAATCGCGACATCGATCCGTACCTACTAACTTCGTTTTATTCCAAGTTGAAGGTTACTTCATCAATTATTTTCGCGATTCGTTTGATTTAGAGATGGGAATACTCTGCGTTATATAAAAGGGTCTGATTTTATCGCTGAAATTCAAATTTCGAATTGACTACGGAAAATTGATATCCTTTTGCCGTCCTAAATTGAAAATAGGCGTCACACTCACCTACATATTATTTACCTCTTTTATTACCTACATAATTTTATTTAAGGAAATAAGGTTTTATTAAATCTTCAAGGGAAGCATCGTATTCTTACGCAATATGCTTGTGAGACGATGTCACGTTTCAGCATCATACCTCCTTGGGTTTAATGGAAAACTTTTAATTATACCCAAAAAGATTTTCGGGAAATTTGTTTAGTTATAATTTCCTCATTGATAACTCACGTTCAATGTAAAAAGATCAAAAATTTTGTTGTGGATCAGATCAGCTAAGAATAAACTTAGTAGAGAAAAAACACATCTCAATGATATAAATAATATAGTACTAGCAGACGTCACGTGGTTTAACTCGCGTAGCTCCCGTTCCCGTGGAAATATGGGGATAAATTATAGCCTATGTTACACAGGGTGAATGTAGCTTACCAATGGTGAAAGAATTATTGAAATCGGCACAGTAGTTTCTGAGTTTATTCGTTACAAACATACAAAAATACATTTTTTTCCTCTTAATAATATTATTGTAAAAGTGTAGATAAGATACGGCAAGCAATACACACTGTGTCGCCTGAATATAATAGTGGACATGACTCTCATATCTAGTGGGATTATTCGTAAGATATTAATAATACTGCGGAACTTTTCCCACGCGTTCTGGTTATCTTAACATTGTTTTTCCTTTGAGTAATAAGACAGGACAGGCCTTTGTAGTTTAGCGTTTGACCTACCTATATATGGATGATTTCTTATATATTTCATGTTAGCTGTATATTATATCACAGCTGTTTAGCAGTATCTCTTTTACAGACGACATATATTTCTACTATCCGTGTCAAATTCAATGTAGATATATTAGTCTTGTCAAAATACTCTCAATTGAGTAAATATAGAATGAAATTACTGTTATAAAATTTCTGTGATACATTTGTCATTGAAAAGAATTTTTATTGGTAAAGAAAAATGTTATGTTACTATTTTATTTGGAATTAATTGGTTCGTCTGCTGGACTTTTCTGGATCAATACTAATGTCTGTAAAACAATGAATATGGCATTGAAACTCGGAAACTTTAAATAAAGCTGCTATTTCAGGTTTTGACAGACCTTTTTTTCGATGACTGTGTGGAAATATTGATGAACGTACTGACTAAAACTTGTCTTTACGTACTTGTGACTCGCCTACCCAGCTCGACAACGGTGACGGGGTGGGTACCATTAACTAAATAAACCATTTAAAAGTAGCATTAAAATTAACCGGTAAGTCGGATTGTAACCGACTACAACCAAACTATGCTTCTATGTCTTAATACAGAGCTCAAGGGTGTGCCCATGGGGGATGTTTTCAGAGACCCCAACTGTTTACTGTACCAGCTCCATCTAGTGGGTTTACACCGGCTTTTTCCTCAACTTGACGTCTATCTTCGGCCTATTTGGAGTGCTAAATATGGCGATTCTTACCTGTCTTAAGTGGTCCAGGTCTGTTTTGTTCCCGAGAAGAGCAAGAGGCATGGGTGCGGAGGCTCCTGCGTGCCCATGTGCTGGACTTCCAGTCGTCGGCGCATGTTTCAACGCATTCAGTATTTCAGTCGCGTACTCGAAGCTACTGCGGTCTGTTACTGCATAGACTAGGAGACAAGCATCTGCCCATTGAATCTGTAACAAGAGTAATATCCATTATAGATCGTATTCTGTGAATCCAAATATCTGGCTAGCTATTTGGACAAACGTCTGTGTGTCCAAATAGCTTCTTGAAAGATCATGTTTGAAACACCTTCTGGTAAAGTTACTACCTAAAGCGGTATTAGTACCGGAAAGTCATCTTGATTGTAAGTGGCCTCAACTTCACATTAAAGCAAGCCGGTTCAAGTACTAACTAAATAGGGATGTTCAAAGTCAAAAGAGCGGTCGAATGTCTGACAATATATAGCGGACCCTGAGTGACGAATAATAATGGTAAAGGTAGATATGTTACAACAAAAATAATAATGTGTTACTCATTATTATTCTTGTTGAAATTAAATGATCTCTAGGTCATTCATGATACCTTCCGTAAAATATGTTGTGTAATGGATAAAATACCATTTCTCAGTAATTTATGATTCTTTTAGTGGATGACGGAAGAATGGCTCAAAACTACATAGACAACATTGTAAGTGTCAAAAGTTTGCAGAAAATAAATCGTATATTTTGAATATCATGGCAGCTATAACGTAAGCGATAAATTATGAGGGTTTGGAGTGTGTTAAGTCTAGTCTGCAGTTGATCTCTTATAGACGACGCATTAAAAGATGTTATTTATTTTTAGCGAAACATAAAAACTGAATTTAGTATTTTTCCTTTAGTTCATTTGAGGACGGTACTGCGATGCGGAGAAATTTGATGACACAAGCATAAGTTTGTGTGTTATTGTTTAATTTATTTGTTGTGGTCTTACTTTACTCACTATAAAATATTTGTTGATAAATAAATCTGACATTTCATACGCAACAATAGAATTGTTTAAATTATGTTCATAAAAGTCTTTGAATAATCAAATATTTTTTATTAAAGTAGGTATAACCAATTTCTTCTCTATGCAAATTAGATGAATCAACTTATATCATAAGCATCGTAAAGGAATATGTAATTAGAAAGCCTAAATAAAGATACATTATTTTAAATTTCCTCCTCGTATCAAATTCCATTGCGAAAACCATTCGTGACTGGCCTATATAAGATGGTTTAGTAATAAACCAACGATTTGTCGCTAGATGCAACAGACAAGAGGAAAAAGAATGTGGTTAATTAATCCGACGTCGCCAACGCTAACATTCCGACTTAAAATTAGCTGCGAAAACGACTCAGGCATCAAACTGAATGTTGGCGACGAGCGGGGCGACAGCGATAGCGGCAGAGTACAAGAGAGTAGGCAACTTCGAACAAACGATAACAAATGCACCGAGTGAGGTTTGCTTGTGTGCGAGCGTATTGCGTTTGTTACCAATTGTTCAAAACTCCCTAATGCTATGGTCTCCTATAAACGTGGTAGGCTGCGGGCAATGTCACGACGGCTACGCTTTTTTTTTTAACTTGAGGGAAAATCCTCACAGGATGTTATGCCGGACTCTTACCGACTAAAAAACCTCACGTAACGCCCTAGAGCCTGTGGTTGGGAGCTCCGGGTAAGCCCTCGGAAGGATGTCCCGGGACTCCCAACAGACCTACGGCCGCCACTGCGGCCTCGCCCAGGGGGTGGTTCGGGTGCAATCTCGCGTCTTGGGGGGTTTCGGGTGTGATTTCGCTTCTAAGGGGGGCGTCATGGGCCTGCTTCTGTAAGGACGGTGAGTGACCCTCTCACCGTCCTCAGACCCCCGGGCCACGGCTATGCTTACTATAAAAATGTACTGTTGTAGTCTGTTTTATGCGTTGACATCGGCGTGATATTCCCATAATGACGCGGCGTTTGGCGTGTCGTGTACGCGGCCTATAGCGTTATAGGATACCATAGCCTGTCTCTTGTATTCTGGCCGCCGCCGCCGCCGCTGTCGCTGTCACCAGTTGTAGGACTCAGTGAGTGCACCCACGCCTTGTGAGACGACGCGACGGTACAACCCACACTGACGCGTAACATTGTTATTGGCGACACACAGCTACATGTGTTTGCACCGAACAAAACAAGAGGCAGGAAGTTCGATGAGACATCTACAAGGGTCAATATTAGAACAAATGTACCAAGGTAAGTTTTGAAAGGAAATCAAAGTTCTAACATACCTACTAGTCGAAATCAAAGTTTTATTTACTGAGGTAGATATATGCAAGTATATGGCCCACCACGAAAGTGATCATAGCCTTTGGACATTATTGGAACACCACAAGTTAGTTACACTCACCCTTCCGATCCTATTAATGTGTTGAAACGACAGGAAAATCCTGAAGCTACCCGCTGTGATTTTTGTCAAACCACCCAAAATACCTTTAAATTGGCTTCACGACCACGGATTAACGTGCTTTTGAAACATTGAAACAGCTGAATGAAAATGCCTTAAACGATCACCCATCTCACGACTGATTGTAGTGTAAGATGTTTAACCCGGTGTTCGCGTATTGAAAACTGAGCTAGCGCGGCTACGAGTATAAGTAGCAATAAATGCAAATAAAAAGCGTAAGTGGTTTCACACAGTAAAAGGCAATAAAAGGAATTTTATTAGCTACGTGCTTTCAAGTGGCGGTGGAGTGAAGGTGACTTTCTGTTTGCCCAGTCATATGCAAGAAAATTCCTATATGTACATATAGTGTACATATACTCTACAAAGACGACGAAAGATGGTTTTGAAAGGAAAGCAATTACGTTATATCAATAAGGTCTTCAAAGAATATTTCGTATTATTTTTTTATTACTTAACTTTTACAAGCGGAAAATTGTGCGGTTTCTGTTATGCAATCTTTCTGCCAAGGACAGTAGGTAAACAAGGAAAATGAAAATATGTATTTGTGAGGTTTCTTGAGATAACGAAATAAAAAGTTTGGATAAAGTCTTGATTAAATATTATATGGTTTGAAGTTATTGGGAGTAGGTTGATATTGAAGATTAACCTTTGAATTGGTTTGATTTCAGTAGGGCTTCTAGCTGAATCAAAATAATTATGTTCCTTTTAAAACTTACGAAATATACGTGAGTCACGTAAAATTATAAATCTTTTAAATAGAAAAATTATAATTGCTATTGTAGAAAGCTTCTTATATTCCAGAACAAGGGCTTCCTATGTTAATCTTGCTTTACACTGCGGCTAAGGCAAATTCTTTCGGTGTTTTCAAAATTTCCTTCAAATCTCTTTATTGATACGTTGACGACTACGACTATTAAATTCTTTTGCAAGAGTCTAAGGAAGTGGTACTTTTAGTTTTAAAGTAGGTTTCATACATTTTCCATAGAAATTGTTGTGGTTCAAAGTTGTTTACACAATCCTGACCGATTCATACCAATATCCGTGTAACTAGTATGTAGTTTCTAGCCGAGTTGATTAGTTTATATTGTAACTGCTATTAATAATATCGGAGTTAGGAGTGACTCATCGTTTTCATAGTGCGGTCAGTGGGGCATCTCCTGTAACCATTCCACGTTTCGAATGTTACTATGCGAGGCAGTTAACCCAGTTATATACTCATTAAACGAGTGCAATTCACTCATACACTATATACTCGTGCATTTTGTTTGCGGAAGGGAACTATAGTGAGATCATTGCCACGATAAAATAATGAATCTCTTCATCATCGTCAGATAATGAACCTCATTTCGTTTTGTGCTTTCCATTTGAAGTTTGCTCCTATTACTTTCGAGTGGTTTGTTCTGGTATTTATTAGCTCGATAAATTTCTTTACCTCCAATCCGCAATAAGAGTCCTTAACTATTAATGTCTACCAGCTCTCTATAGCAGAGTTTTCTCGCCCATCGTTCTTGGTAACCAAACATACTATCAGAATAGAGTATAAAAATCTAAGTTGTTAGCTCGATAGGGAGATATTAAGTCTCTCCCGTTCTCTTCCCATTAATTTGGGTGATTGGTCTATTAAAAATTTAAAATATTTTGGAGTCTGGTGGTCCCTTTGGATATAAGGAAATACAAAAATAGAAAAAGGATTAGTTATTCATCTTTCAGTTATCAAATGAAATGCTAGTAATCTGTTTTAAATTTGTACCAGATTAAAACACAAATTTTATTACCCTGTTTAAAAAGCAGGAGTTTCAATCCTATAAAAGTCGACCTCTGATGTAAAATACACGACACCCTTAATCTTTCACTGATTTGTAAGATTGTTATTGTATACAAACCAAAGGTCAAATTATTTCAGTATTAAAGTACTTTGAATTTATGAAGGTGAAGAATTATTACCTAATGCGCTTATAGATACTGCTGTAATAGTAACCTACATTTTATATATTGGTGAACTGTTGATATGACTTTAAAGCGAGTGTATAAAGTAGGTAAGTGTTTAAAAATTGCTTTGATCAAAGTGGAGGTCAAAGTTTACGACCATATAGGTAGACTTGACATGTGTATGATGTATTTGAGCTACGGTATTCATAATTACGTTAATATTTTATTAAAGACTCTTCTAATCTTTTATATCTGTGTCATCATTTTGACTTGAACCTCCTTTTCTTATGGGGTTACATCATTTAATTAACATATTGCCAACTTCCTCTTGACACGGCTTATTGAATCTGAATTCGGTAATAGAAATGTAATGAATGACACTTCACTATGTTATGACGGTGTCAGGAAGCTGTATTATCAAGTAGGTTTATTATATATTGCTGCAATGTTAACGCAAAGTACTTTTAGGTAATGAAGGCAAGTCGTCGAAGTCCAAGGAAACTAAGAAAAGTTCAGTGCTTTCACGAACAGGCTACGCATTACAGTCAACCACTACCTACTTTACATCTTAATGGAGGGAAAAGGTATTGTCGTCTGCGGTTAGATTGGATTATTCACTAACGTTATTATAATTATTACTGTTGATGGATGGCACAGGGTGGACCTTTTTGAATACAAAAATCTTGTATTATTGTTCTACAACATTTACTTTGTAAGCCTGATGGTTTCGTCTCACGGCTTTCTTAAAGGTCACTAAGATGCCAACTTAGTTCACTTAAGATAAAGTACCAGGTAATAAACTTAAAAGCGTACTAAGTTCTATGGTCATGGTCATCTTAGTAACCTTTGAGATTGCCGTGAAGCGAAACCGATCAGATTTACGAGGTAAATGTAGTGAACTATTGCAAGTGGGTTCGTTCAATTCATTAGCCACTTGAAGCAATTCTGTACAATTTTAATTTAATAAAATATACATAAATCATTTACCTGTTCAGTAGGGAATTTGTCCGAATTAGAACCGGACACATCGATAACTTCGAGTTCAACTGGAGTGCCGTTTATCGGCACTGTTTGTCTGTACAGGAGATCTGAAAGGAAGTCGTAAAGTCAACAGATCGTTCTAGTATGTAACACAATTTATATCGTAATGAAGGAAACTGACCTGTATTGGAATGGTACTCGCCAATGTATCTTCTTGTTAAATAGCGGACGATGAGAGCTGCAACAATAAACAGTTAATTGTAATGACATAGAAGATCAATGCTACGTTGTATATTATTGTTAACGTAATCAGTTTGCTTGTTTTTAGAGACTTCTACCACTTCAAAGTCAGATTTTTTTTATAAAAGTTATTTATCAAACAAATCCTGTAACATATTCTGTTTTAAAACTGTAATAACTATAGATTTGGCCTTTATGTCTTTGTTCTTATAAAAGTGAGAACTGTTCAAGGATTTTTGTACAGTTTTTTTTATTAGAGACCTCTTTGTCAGACTTAAAATATGCTGGACTGTAATTGCTTTGAAAAACTTAGAACTTTGTTGTAATTTGCAAACTTTAAAAATCAAAGACGGCTTTGTGTTACTTGGAACTGCCGGCGGAAAGTTTATGATAGATAAGTAAAACCAAACAGTCGTTTATCTCAGTAAGCAGACTAGGTCACTGGACTATTCGTTCTGAATTTATGTAACACCATTTTTATAAGTATATTTTTCAATCGGGTCAAATTATGTAATAGTACTTGTTTGTTTATAGTTAGCAAGTCTTTGAAGGCTGGAATGTGTTTATAATCAGAACTAACAGAGACAACAAATTTACTTTTGACACCATTATTACTAAGCAGGCTAAAATACTATAAATATTTGCTACTCACTAGAAAGGAGAGGAGTTGTTGGATGTATATTAAGCTCTGATTGATGTATAAGCTCGGAGTAATGGGCGAGAATATCTACTTGTATTGCATTCTGGGTCGAGAATGAGAAACGCCTTTCTTATTTGTTTGAATTAAACATTAAAACTTGAGGTGAATGCCCTGATGAGTACACATTTTAGGTTACTATACAAACAAATTTGACGGAGATAAACGCGAGTCAGCTTTTGACCAAGACGTTGCAATACGCAGGCAATAAAAGATACAAAACACAACTAAATGTACTTGTGAAAATAGAAATACTCAGATAGTTTATAAGTTATTGGTATCGATCTGTTAAGCAGAAGTCCAAGTTGAAGGATAGAGCACGAATTCATACATCAGAAGTAGACTTTTACATAGATATCTGCAAGACCAAATTGCTACCTTTTATCTCTATTTGAGATAGATACCGGTAAAAAAACTCACTATTTATAGGATAGGGAATAAAAAAAAACATTTCTTTCAAAATAAATGTGAATATTCGTTCCTTTTTTTGTCTGTATTGTATGTAACGGGTTGGTTCTCTGTCATTGTGTATCTATACCTATACAATTTCAGTCATAAACCTATAATCTATAATGTTAATGTGATTATTATATTAAATTGTACTAAAGTCTTCATAAATAACACTCTTTATCTCGCTATATGTTATCAGGTGATGTGAATATGTTTGAAAATAATATTTCACTCACCAGATTTGCCAACTCGAGAGCTGCCAATGACGGCGATGCGCACACGCGGGAGGCTGGCACGCTCGTCCTTCATGATTTACAACACTGAGTCTGAAACAAAACAGAATAACTATTTAAAAAAAATTATAAATTTAAAATTCGAAGATGTGGAATTTAGTGGGAGTTTGTTACAAATTTTATGAAAAATGGATTCATTCGTTGGGGATACACCCATTCGTAGTTTCATTGGCTTTGAGCAGGTCTGCGTCTTGGGTTAAAGAACCAGTAAATCAGAAATTGAAGGTTACTTCTAGATCAAAACGACAATGAACGTATCCGTGATGTTATTTTGTTGCAATGTTTCTTTCAGTTTCATACATTATTTTCGTAAGTTGCAGAGGGGTTAATGATACTAAATGATTTGTTTATTTAAGAACCATTTCCAAAAACGAAAATTTTGACGTTACAGAGAAAATTTAAAAAACAGAAGACTGAAGGAAACAAATGGTCGAAACACCATATTAATGGTAGATATCGATTAGAACACTTAATTTTAGACTTTGAACACTGAAGGTACTTTAACGTCACTTGAATTCATTTATAATAATAACTTTGCTTAAAATTTGACTGAAATCGTCTTTTATTTTTAGTCAACTATCTGAGTCATTAGTAAGAATCAAATCAGAGTAGAACATGAATGAGAATCTATTCGTAGCTGAAGTTAATCCAATTAACTTTAGGTACTTCTAGCCATTATTATCTTTGAGCCGGGTTGCTTTGTTAACGGGAGGGACAAACGCACGTGGCGATCATTTGGCGAGCTTCAGTTTCATTCATTAATTTCGCTTCGCCTGACGCACGATCTGCTAATGACCGACAAACGTCAGAAAGGAACACTTGTTTCATGTAAAATTGGATGTCATTTTCGCTACATTACATATGGAAATTATTTTTAAAACTTCTAATAATTACTTTAATGTCACTGACATTTGTTTAAAATACGTAAAACGTTTAATATTACATCTTCCGATTATTGTAACGGAGGAGCGGTGTCCATCAAGCCTTCCACTATCGAAAAAATCTAAATATAGCTGAAAAGTAAGCTTGAAAGGGTTGAAATAGGGGATGAGATGAAAAAGAAAAAAATCACGCGAGCTGAGTCGCGGTAAGCCATAAAATACACTCTTACATAAGTGTTAGATGTTACGAATTTTACGGTTGACCTTCGCTTTACATTTACTTGCCGACCTTGACTAAAATGTCGATGGCTAAATCCTTTTCAGCGTAGTGTATCATAGTAAACACCAATTTTATTTATAAAGAATGTATCAACAATTTTTATGTAAAAGACGGGATTACGCGACATGCAAGTCTAAAATATTTTTAGAATGAATATGCGTCAGAGCTGCTACCGAATGGTTGAATAACCCTAGGAAACAACGTGCTTAAATACATACGAACGCTACACATTTGTTTGATAACAATATCGTCCGTATAAAACGAGTGTTACGTAAAAATAATAATGTTTATTAAGTGAATTTTACGCGTCAGTACATTTCAAGTACATTGTATATCGTTTGGTCCCAATCGCATCATCTCATCTTATGCTCAATATTCCTAGATGTTAGGCGATAGAAACAAAACGTAAAATTGTAGGTGATTTTGGTCTTCGAATATAACGAATAAAAAGAACATTATGTTTAAAGAGATTTGCACCGATTTTATTTATCACGTGACCCTTGTTGTTTACTAGATTTATTTAGTTTTTTTATTTTCAACATTATTAGCACATTTTTTTGAGTCGTAAATCATGCCGATTTATTTAATTTGTTATGTTAGAAAAAAGTGTTTTTGCTTTTGCACAAATAGCGGTAAATGGATATACCTACTAAGATAATTTTACACTTCTTTCTACCAAGGGTCTTTATTTTATACGATAAGTGTTAGAATTTATAGGTAAGTATTGACTTACCTCAGATTTAGTGGCAATATCACAAAGAAGAAGGGAGGAGCCTTAATGTTTTGCTTCGTTTCATTAATACATAGGCATAATTATCGTCCATTAGAAGATTATCATAAACTGTTTTGATTGACTGGATATTAAGATAATTAATTTGAGAAAATAAATAAGACATTAGCTACTAATAATTACGTTGATGAATTGAAACAGGCCACAAGGTTTTAAGTGCGTGTGTGTGATGGTGCAATTTAAATACACCGCATCCTAAATTTTTGATGGTCCACCAAGAATAATGTATCAGTGTTGACAACGTCGCCATTTTTATTTACGTTTGGCGCCAAATAATATCATTCAGTCGCGTCTTGCTGCCAAAAGAAATATCGAGTTTTAAATTAACTTTCCGTGTTACATAAATAAGTTTAGTCTGTGGATATTATATTATTAATATTATTATAATTTAAGTGCGACATTGCAAAATGATTTAAGTGATATGGAAATATAATAGGGGCAACTGGACCGTTCCTATTTGTAGCTGTTTTGCATTTGGATACCTATTAGGATATTTTTTTTTTATACTACTTAGGTGGCAGACAAGCTTACGGCCCACCGGAAGGTTGGTAACCGTAGCCTATAGACGTTTGCAACACCAGAGGCGCTACACACGCGCTGCCGACCCGGGCGCAGGTTGTGACGACCCACAGTTGAAATTTTTCAAGCCGCCCGTAAGGCCTTCAACTTGGCTTAACGACTGTCATTTTACTGACAACCGGGACCAACGGCTTATCGTGCCTTCCGAAGCACGGAAACGCTCGTAAATAAATGTCACAAAGTGGTCCACGTGGTGGTCACCCATCCATATCCGGCCATAGTAAATGTTGCTTACTGCAGTGATCGTTTACAGAACACTGAGTCCGCGGGGCCACGAGCGCTTCATATTCATTATTTGTTTTATTCTTGGTATTTTACTCCTCCTAGTCCCTAACTTTTTATTATTTTATAACAAGCGCCTATGTGATAGGTACTCCTTGTATTATATATTCCTAAGTTTTAATGATTCATTATCCAGAAGGCTTTTCAGCTTAGTCAAAAAGTTATTCTTGCACCCTATTGTAAGTTTATAAGCGCATGGTATTGTACTGCAAGCATAAGTAGCCATTTTTGGTGAGACTTTAACATGGCGCGGCGCCGCGTTCGAGATTTATCACATTGCCCGAGGTGCCAAGATGATATTGGGTTTGATTGGACTGATGTAAATGTTGAAATGCCTTCGCTATGATACATTATAATATTTACTAGTATGTTTTTTATTTCAGTATTTTATTAGTCTCTGATAAAAACGTAAGAAATGAGAGTCGAAGATGTGCCGGCGCACGCCACAGACAAGAACTGGGAACAAACGGAAGACATGTTACGTTGCCCTTTACTGCTTTATTGCAGTAACCATCTGGACACCATGGTTTTAGTGCGTCGTAAAACATGGTCACCTCAAAGGCGGCTTTGGTAATAGAGGCGAGGTTTTTCTGTGTAAATATGATAATTCAATTTATATAATAAAATAAAGCAGAAAATATTTCTGAAAAGATGAATTAATTTCGTTGGGAACCACTACTTCTGCAGCCGCCGTGGATAAATAAATTGATAGGGAAATTCCTAACGATAAAGACCAGTGCTTTTTATATGAGGTTAATAAGTTTTATGGAGCACCAGTTTCGTAACAAAAACAACACTTATTTAAAAGCTTTTAACGAAGTCGTGGGTGACTGTTTGTATATAGATCTGTGATCTGCACGATACTACTTTGAATTCCAAAACCTATAATCACTTATCATTGGAAATGCCAAGATAAATTAGTGTAATAAATCTTCTCTGTCGTAGTCAGTAAGGTTCATAGAGCATTCGGTCGGTGTTTGGTTCTCAGCGTGGGTGTACTTTTCAGTTCTCTAAGGACAATTGAAAAATGTGTGGGAGGATGAAGAGAAAAGCGAGACCTTTTCATGCAGATCTTATTAAATTTACTAAGTGTTCACTTTTGATAAGAGTCGAAAATTAAGGTCTTAATGATGTAGCTAAATGACTTTTTTAGGAAAGAAATATTTACATCACATCTTCCTAGGTAGGACATAGGATCTTGCTAGACCAAGCTATTAAAATAAATGAAAAGCGTTCTCCAAACCAAACAAAATATTACTCAAAGAACGTACTTACTTATTAATAAGCCCTTGTTGTACAAAAAAACCTTTACCGTGACAATGTGACTCGACTGTATCAATACAAGGACGAAGCCTTCAACAACGATCGAAAAGACATAACCTTGATATCAAAGCCGTGAACACGGATATAATTTCTCTGTAAGAAGGTTACTAGCCAAGGACACCACTTCGACATTGTCGACAAGGACATCGATTATGATAAATGGAGCTTTGACGGTGTGTAACTAGAGATTGAACGGTAATTGAGGTTTGTTTACATTGAGGTGTTTTCGGTCGCAATTTACATTGGGGTACTGTCGAAGGACGGAACCTTCAGACAAGTGGGTACTTTACTTTGTAATATTTATTCCTTTATATTGACTTTTCTTTGTGTGAATTTATACATTACGTCAATGATTTCAATAAAAATAATGTAAGAAATATCAAAAAACATTACGTAAAGTACGTCAATAGTCTGAACTGGTAGGAATTTTAAAACTGGTAGTATAATATCTCAGAGTTTCTTAAATAAAATCCGCTAACTAATCTATTTGGAGCTCAACAAAAAGTTTTAGTCAAATATATTCGAACTGCTTGAGGAAATTTATAACTAGCCTCAATTGCTCCACATAAAGAGAGAATTAAGCCGTTTTAGCGGTTACAATGTTTTGTTATAGTCAATCTTATTAGATTTTTTGATAGGCCACTTCGTGGTATATCAGCTAGTAACAACAAACAACGTACTAATATACCTTGTTAACCGCGTTTCAGGTCGAATACCACAGTTCATGAGCCAATTTAATTTATTTGTTGCTCTCAATCTGTATCCACGAAATAGTATTTAGTAAGTCCTTAGAATGTTAACTAGATGTACATACTATGACCAACATGTACCATGTTTGGGCGCCAAATGATGTTAATTGACTCTACTATTACTATTTCAGATGTAACATAATCGTTACAAAATGTGATAATACATTGAATAGGCAGGTTCCAAATACTAAAAGGATCAAAATAAATACCACAAAATCAATATTGTTGGAATACTAAATTGTGGCAATAACTAGTTACGAGTACAACTAAACTGAAATACATTATATGAAAATATTAGAACTACTACATTGGCCTACATTTATAAAGCTTCATCGCTACCTCACGTTCTACATGTATACATTACTATAATTGTATATGTTCCTGAAAGTTGTACAGCTGAGTTGTCAAGGGAAATTTCCAAAATGTTCAAACGGTCTACTCTCTACTAATTAAAATCAGGTAATGATATAGAAACAAATGAAACGAACCTCACTGTTCAGTCATGAAAAAACAGTCTTGATTTTCTCTTTATTGGTCAAAGCAAAAGTGTCAGCAATTTTTTCCAAACATCATACTCGTAATATCTCTTGCCCTATATTTTCCTGACCGAGATCTTGAATTCAAAGTAGAATATTCTGTAGGATATCGTTTTATCTGTTACACAACAAAGTCGAGATACGTAATACGGTCACGTAACTTGATTATGTTGTGTTAGTACAGAAATTTGCTGAGAAAATATTGTATGTCAAGGATAGGTTTGTTTATCCAGTCTCAATATCCAGGGAATGCTTTATAGACAAAGCTGGTTGTGCTTCTGCTTGATTTTAATAATTATATTACCGATCGAGGGAAAAGCATGAGCTTTTACTATTTCTTTATGAAAATTTTAACGTTTATTTTGCATTTTATAATTTCATTTAGAAATTGTGTAGAGTGAGTAAATGTGTGGCACTTTACTGTGGCTACATCTAATTAATGTTTCATCTCAATATATTACGAGCTGTATGACCTACGTGTCACCTGCATCGATCTACCCGGCCATTCTCGCTCACCTCACGATCAATTTTACATTATAAATTGATTCTATACCAATTATAGAATTCACTAATAAATTTTATTATTATTATAGACTCCATTTACATTATAAAATAGAGTTAAATTTTGTAACTGTATTTTTGAAAGTCATGAATTCAAATCAAAAGAAGATGAAGATAAACTTATTGATCTAATTTAAAATCAAACCTATATGAAGATATAAATCCTATTTGGACGCGTATTCACAAATGTAGTCAAACTTTAAAATAAAAATTGATCGTAAAAATACTCTCTGCTGAATGCATTTACATCGATAATGAATGGGTGCAACCAGAAGTCCATAATTGTAAATTCCTCATGCTCTCGAGGTTAAAAATACTATCTGTTTCTATCAGTATATTCAAACAGTGAAATCGATATTTTATGTTGTTTACATTAAACCTACTACTAACATGTTACTAGTTTCGATTTATGATACATCAGTTTCTATATTTGTAAACTCTTGTGTATTTCCACTCATATTTAGGTCTACCTAAATTACCATTTTTTGACCTTAGTCTGGTATTTCATCCAAGGTCAGGTGTGCTTTAAATAAATTTTGCACTAAAATTTAAACTATTAATTAAAATAACGTGTTCTAATTACCTAGGAGTAGTACGTGTGATGTATAAATAATTCAGTTCATTCTCATATTTGAGCAAGTCATGTTCGTGAATGTCTTTCGTGAATTTGAAAATTGGTAAACTTACAGTACTTAGATATATAATATTAATGAAGATAGCTCATAGACAGATACACGTCGGAGTCAACACTCAAAAAGTAATGACTGGTATAAAAAAAATAATGGCAAGTATACATCATCAATACTAAAAACCCTAGTATCAGAGATTTCAAAGACTGTAGGAACTGAAGGTGAAGAAGCACATAATTGGAAGTCAATGTAAGTTATACTATACTATCTTCACGCCAAATCCCTTGCGGGGTAGGCAGAAAGAACCGAGCGCCACACGGCACGGTCCATACACACCTCACTCGCCTCTTCAACTTTCATTTTTCTTTTCATGCATGCACGTCGGTTCCTACGGCTCTTGACACCACCCTCCACTAAATGTAAGTTGGTAAGGAAATTATCATTTAAAGCTAATGATGATGAAGTTAATCAGAAATAATATTAAAACTCCCTTTTAGGCAGGTATGTAAAACGAAGCAAAACATTATATAATAATAATTACAATTAATGGTAAGATCATTAATTGTAATATTCCTGTAAAGGGCGTTAAACAAACTAACTTTGAAAACCCTCATTAACCCAATTTAAATTCACCTACAAATTCATGATTACATTACAGTTTAAACAGTAACAAGTTTTGGGTCAAGTGTAGCAGAACGTACAGAAGCTTTTAGAAATAAAATTTGGAAAAATAAACTTTATGCCTTGACATTGAACTTTATGATATACATGTGCTTGTACAGACAGATGTTTCAGTTCTTGCACACTGTATGTTTTTAGTTCAAGTGCCATAATTACTGTTTGGCCATGACTGGCGCGACAACATTTGTCGGTGGAGTTGACAGACATTTTACTTTTGTTAAAATTTCGAGGTCTATAGGTGATTCCTGTTGAATGAGTCATGAATTCATGAAGCTTGAATCATATCGGAGTGGAAATGACCTCTGGTAGTATGTATTTACAAAAAGTATTTTTTGAAGTTGTATACTATAATAGTGTCAATATTGTTATGTTTTTCAAGATTGAAGTTTTACTTCGGAAATGTGTTTCTTTATAACAAGAGTTTTGGTGGTGTTTATTTAAAAAAACATATTTGAAGATAAACGAAAGAAGTCTACATATTATGAAACATACTGAATAAAACATATTAAGTTTACGCAGGTAATAAAATTGTATATATCACTCTAATAAATTTATGTAAACATGACAAATTGATAAAATATAAACACAATGCAAGCAATAAAAAATTCAAAAATACATTTTTCTTAATAATTTTATTACTATACATCATCATCAGCCTATTCATAACATTAGCATCAAATTCATTCATAAGAAAATCAGAGTTATCTCTCACACTGACGTTGGTGTGATGTACAAAATATTTATCTTAACACTTTCCTACGTAAAGATGAACTAAAATTATATTCAGCTCGAGCGATGGGCACAGACAACCGTCTTATCGACGCACTTCAAATTGTTGGCAAGGTAAAAAGCTCTACTACAGCTCGGAACTCTAATCCATGTAATCCATTCTCGCTTGTGTATGTAAAATCTACTCTGACCTGAGGAAATGGGTTAGGTATATATTCAGGGTAATTTTCCAAATAAGTTTATTGAACGTAATGTTTACATGAAAAATGACTCATTTAAGACTTTTAATGGTTGAAAGTGGTGTACATTAATAGTGATAATTCAATTAAAAATAGTACAAAGATTTATGGGGCAGGTACATTCCTACATTTCAAAAGTAAATAAACAAATATTTGTGTACATTCTCACACATGGTCATCTAGCTCAAATTAAGTGCTATACGATCTAGACGACTTATAGGCATACTTATAAATGTATTTCTAAATATAAATACCCAAATTCCGAAACTTATTAGGACCGACCCGGGAATTGTACCTAGGACCTCGGCGCACCAGTCGGTTACACTCCCGAATAAGCCACCGAGGCAGTCAAAGAGCTACCAAACGCACGGCCAAAGCCGCCCGGCCCGGCGAAGTTCAATACCTTAAATATTATGACTGATAATCAAAATGAGATTTTTGTAGTATAACAAAGAGACTGTTAGCATAGGTAAGAACTAGCATAAGTACTATAGGTATCATTAGTTTCTGTCTTAACAAAAATACTTATTATTCCATATATTTTCTTAGTTTAGTTATATTTAAAAAAATATATCTGTAAGTCAATGTTAATGTGGAGAAAATTTTAAGCTCGGGCGGGGTTTTTATTCCATATTGAATTATGAATGGTAGGTATATAGTTAGCATAAAAATTTTTAATGTTTTTTAAAAATTTGGTAGAGTAGGTATCTTGTGCGTAACAACAAGAAACGTAGCAACGTGGAAAATAACTATATTATTAGCCCACAATTTTATAATAAACAAAACTGTTTTTATAAAGATGGCGATAAGTTTAAACGCACAAGGCTTTGCCAATATCAACAAACAGTTTTATAATGAATAGATTATACAGTATGTAGGTATATCGTCCGGATAAGCTCTCGCAGGGCTCACGGATGTTACGCATTTGAATTAGAATTGTTAGGAATTTTCCGTCAAACTCTGTGTACGAATATGAAGCAATGAAAACTAATGATACAGTTGAAATGAAAACCGATATTTACTTTTTTCATGGGCGAGTTAGAGGATGATGACATGACGAGGTAAGATTACGAAACTAAAGAAAATATTTAACTGCACGTGGGAAACTGAGTTGTATAACTGTATGCTCGACGACGCGGCATCGAATGCTAAACGTGTAAGAGAATTTACATCAATTCTTTTACACGTGTAAGAAAACTAACATAAAATATTCTTACACGTGTAGTCTATAGAAACTATGAATCATTCTGATGATGGTAAGTACTTAATCTATGCTGAATTATTCAGTACGAGTGCGAGCTCCTTTTTTTACGGAAGGAAATTTCTACATAGATGCTATGCCGGACTCCTACCGACTAAAAACCACACGTTCCCTGCTTAATGCCTACGGTTGGGAGTCCTCGGAATGATGACCCCAAGATTCCCAACAAACGAAAGCGAGCCTACAATTTAGTTTAGTCGTCAAGATAATTCAAATTACATTTTATTGCAATTTTAAAATGTATTTCAAAACTTATACTTGAAAAAGTTATAGAAGAAAAATAATAACATTAAATGTTAGATTGAATAAAAATTTCATTTTGATTGTCAGTCATCCTAATGTTTAAAGTATTGAACTTTGAACTTGACCGTGCGTTCGGTAGCTCTTCTTTGTTCGAATGAATGTCTATCATAGATGTCAAATTTAATACTCTGTACAAGAGGTGTTATTTGACATACTTGTGAAGCCTTTCTCAATGTTCTTATTATTACATCTCTTAATATGTCATTGGATATTTCTTACTTTAATATTTGTATTTTTAAATATTTGTGGACAATCTCATACAACATCATCTAGCCCAAAATAAGCTATTATAAGCTTGTGCTATGGGATCTAGACGACTGATAGACATACTTATATATTTCGAAATACATACATATTATACATAGAAAACACCCAAACTCCGAAACAAACATTTGTGGATCACACAAATATTTAGACCGACCCGGGAATCGAACCCGGGACCTTCAGCGCAGCAGGCGGTTCCGCTACCGACTGCGCCACAGAGGCAGTCGAGTTGACATTTAATATTTTTATATTTAAATAAAATAATAAAACACATTTTCTATTACGGTGGTGCACTTTGTTAAAAATAGCGACGACACCATGTAAGTACAGCACTTTATATACCTGTGTCACCCGTAGTCACCCTGTATTTCGATGAGATCAAAATCATAATAAGGAAATACTTATTTTAATGAAGATAATTCTACATTTTATATTCTTTTGGCAGGTTTTTGTCAAGAATTAGAGTTCAAAAGATAGAAAAATTGACAAAACTTGATTATAAAAATCCAACAGAACTTTTTTGTATTATCTGCTAGACTAATTAATTTCAGAGGGACCTTCAAATGAACCAAGTACATAATACTATGTCAACCGGGTGCGTTAGTGATTATTATATAATTTTACTGAGTTTTAAGCATGAAACAAATCAAAAAAAGGCACCAAACAAAGCTCTATTTTCTACAAAAATCTGTGGTACTATTATTAAAATTGAAAACACACATTACTTGTTCAAAGCGCTTAGGTAGGTAGGTACAACACTTCTTAAGGTCTTCTTAATGTAGTGATTCTATATATAAACTACCTACATTCAATAACTTTAAAAAACATTAATAGAATCCAAATAATATTATAAATGAAAACGTTTGGGAAGATGTTTAGATATTTGAATCTACTAACTAATCTTTATGAGTTAATCACGTTCACACGGCTGAACGGATCTGGCCATAATTTAGTACAATGTTAGATTATAGTCTGGAATAACACAAGTCATACATTTTATCCCTGGAATATATTCCAATAGAGGAACGGGAACTGAAAACCACACGGGAGAAGCCGCGGGCATCAGCTAGTTAAAGAATGATAAAATTATACCTGTACAAACTTTAGGACTCCACTGTATTTTTTCATATCGTTTGATATTTTTAATTAAAATATTATTCTTGTAAACTCTCTGGGGTTTGTTTTAAAAACCTCTATTAGTGCATATCCTTTTTAATACTGGACTAAGCTTTTCAAATTTTACAAAATATATCAGCCGGTAGCACTTTCTGACTTTCCCTTAAATAATACATTTAGGATTATCGTTGTAAAATATTCAGCTCTCTTACAAATTGCTTGTATCGATTGGAAACGTAGTACTAAGTTTTAACTAAGCTAGACTGACACATCCACTTTTGCAATCTGTTCTTCCAATCTCCAATACTTAAGCTCTAAAGTATTGGGGACAGGGTATAGAGTATCTTATTTATTCCAATCACACTTTTATAATGTTATTTACCTTTTACAATGTAATTTTGTAAATAACAAGACATGCCATTGTTTTCCATGAAGGTAAATGCATTCAAATCAATTTGTGCATAGCTGCGCAATGCGCTGAAAATGGATGAAAACGTAGTTTACAGCGCCATGACTATGCATTACAATCGCTCAATAAATACAATATGCTGCACTAAACTGAAGGAAAACAGAACGAATAAACTAAAAGATACTTATAAATTAAAATCGTTTTGAAAAAAAAAGCGATATATGAAGTAAATAAAATGATTTAGACACGTGTTTGTAAAAATCAACATAAAAATCCAACAACAAACAGATATTTACCAATGATCAAGAATAGAACATGAATGGAATAAACAAACAACTAAATGATTACAAAGAGCATTTTCATTACAGTGAAGACTGAAGTAGACATACTTGAATGAAAACCCACCTGATCTAAGTATTGGCGTTCCGGGCACAGCGGTCTCTCAGCTACAAGTCGGCTGAAATCGCCGGTACACTACACAGCGAACCAAAGAAATCAATAGTCTTTACACACAACACTAAACGTTTATAATCACGATCTTGTAAGTCCATAAAATATTATTGAAGGCTTTTTAGTAATGAAATGTATTCATTGAAATAGAAGAAAGCGACGTGAGGCACAGTTGAGCGACGACGTACGACTGGGCGGCGCGGAGCAAATTCATGCTATATATAAGTAGGTAGCAACACCGCCCGCCCTCCGCACGTTTCAGGCGAAAATATCGGTGGAATTCAGAGTCTAATTCTCTCTGTCAGTGCCTTATGCCGACACAATGAGAGCGTTGATCTCCTCGCCTGCATCTGTGACAGTTGACCACATTCTTTCAAACTGACGGTTTAATACTGTTGAGCTCATACTTGAAATTTGGGCAAAACCATGTATGGAAAGCCTTTCGTTCTTGTTTTAAATTTGGATTAATTTTATTACAGCTTTATTTATATTAGTGTCACTGTTACAATTCTTTGTACGTATAATGGAATGTCGCTTCGTAATTAATTGTATTTTGTAAAGATTACAATTAAGCTTTATGATAGAAATCTTGTGTAGTTGATATATGTGTTTCTGTAATTTGAATAAGGAATACCTAGGCTTACTAAAAATCCTTTTCGATACCTTTTTTCAGTAAATACAATGTTATATGATGGTATAGAAAATCGAAATCGAACATCGCTAAAACGAATCAATAACCAAAAGCAGACAGTTGTTAGAGGTTTTATTTAGTTCGGTCATCTAAGTCACAGTAAGTTTTATATGCAAAATAATATTGATTATATTATTGGCTATGCGACCATGTATGAATATATTCTTTAAATATTTCTGTAATAAAATATTTTTCTACATTATAAAATTAGCACCTTTTGCTTTCCATAAAACTTGTAAAAATATACTTATTTCCTAAAAATATACTACATGTACACCCATAACTTTAAAATTCTGACAAATATTTTGCAGCAAAATTTTTGCCTATATTTCTAAATATAAACCTAAACTCATCAGTATGGATAGGTAGGAAATAATTGGGCCAAAACACGAATTTATGACCTAAAAACATGATACTTTGTTAGAATTTACGAGATTGTAATTTATCTTCGTGGTAACAATGATTTACGTTTACAAATGTAATACTTGTCGGAAAATACCTAAATAGAGTTATATTATGTAACAAAATATTGAAGTTCCTTGAAAGAACAAGAGAGTTGTTTACATTTCAAATTGAAGTCGTAACTTTATCGACAACTGCGAGAACTTATGTAAGAGTAAATGTTATGAAGAATAACAGTAATGCTCAAAGTTCTTAACTTATATAAAACAGTATCTAAGAATTAATATTACAAATGTGATTTGTTTGTTGTACAATCATGAACTAACATATATATTTTATACTATGTCAATCTAGGGCTTTTTTTATTTTTGTACTATATCAGGGCTTACCCGGGGCTGCCAACCGTAGGCATTATGTAGGAAACGTGTGGTTTTTCTTTTTCTTCACGTTACAAAAAAAAACTATGTCAATCCATTTTCTTTTAATTTTTTTTTAAATTACCGTTTCAAATCAGACAATGGCAATCTGCTGTTGGACCCAAGTCTCTTTTATTTTATGCCACAACAGATGGTCTAGCGCTTTCCGCATTCAGCCTAAACCCTTTTCCAGGTAACTTATTTATTCATCGTATAATCGTAGTCAATTATAACGCTAGAAAGTCATAGACTGTAATGTTTCTGTTATAGTACCTGCTATTTTTTTAAATTATTATTTACGGGAAATACCTACCTTTGTGGGTTTAACCAATACCATTTCGTATGTCGGCTAGAGTAATATAATTTTCAAAGAAACAGTTTGCTAGACCTATTCCAGACACAATTTGGCGTTCGATTGTAAATCGGTTCACGGCAGTTTATTTAAAATAGAAATTGATTGCTATCAGGTTTATTGCATACTAGCGTACGTCACGCGGTTTCACCCGCGTAGTTCCCGTTCCCGGGGGAATACGGGAATAAAATATAGCCTTTGTTCACCTCAAAGAGTGTAGCTTCCCAATAGTAAAAGATTTTCAAATCGGTCCAGTAGTTCCGGAGCCTATTCAATGCAAACAAACGAACAATCAAATCTTTCCTCTTTATAATATTAGTATAGAATAGCGTACGTCACGCGGTTTTCGTTCCCGTGGGAATACGGGAATAAAATATAGCCTTTGTTTACCGCGAAGAGTGTAGCTTCCCATCAGTGAAAGAATTTTTTAAATCGGTCCAGTAGTTTCGGAGCCTATTCGATGCAAACAAACAAACAATCTAATCTTTCCTCTTTATAATATAAGTATAGACAAAATGAAACCAGTTCAAGGGTAGGCAGGCCACACTACTAGCCACGTTGGAATTTTCAGTATTTTATTGTTATTAGCTGACACTCGTGCATCTTCTTGTCAAGTATCTAATAAAAGATGGTATTATAAATGTTATTAGAAACGCAGTTTAATAGCAACTAGATGGTGTACTCGGCTTCGATCGCGTGAAATTTTGATGCTGCATCCAAAGGAAACGTATTCTATCGATAAAAAGTACCTAAGGTTCTTTCTGCCTACCCCGCAAGGGATTTGGCGTGAAGATAGTATAGTATAGTATAGTATAAAAAGTACCTAATCTATATTAATATTGTAAAGAAGAAAAATTTGATCGCATCGAATAGGCCCTGAAACTAATAATCCGATTAGAAAAAATCTTTTACTGTTGGGAAGCTAGTTTATCCCCATCTAACATAGGTTATATCTGAGGGCCCGGGAGTGCCCTCACCAAGTCGAGCCATAACTTCTTATTGTGTTCATAAATCAATATTTACAATCTTTAAAGTTTCAAAAAAATAGATAGACTTGGCAATCGCAATAAACAATCTAATTTAATATTACTTGTGAGATAGGTACACATTATGTTTTCATGCGATTGCCAAGTCAATCTGTTTATTTAAAACATTAAAGATTGTAGATATTGATTATGGACACAATAAGATGTTGTTGAGTTAGCTAATTACGTAAAATTTAAGACAGAAGGTCCCTTATGCAGAGACTAAATAAAATAACCGACTTGGTAATGGCATGAATCTGAATCTCACTACTTTTTACGGTAGAAGAACAGAGTTGCGAGACATGGTTTTTTACAAGTATTGTTTTTGATGGGTTATATATACGGGAAGTATTCGGGAACTGTGTGTGGTCGGGTAGTATATATTATATACAGCGGATTTCGATGTAGCTCTTAGTAATCGATGGAGTGATTCAAGAGAAAATATAGTACACAAAAGCTGAGTTGTAACGTGAACGTAGTTGCATGCTTCAGCTATACTAATATTATACAGAAGAAAGATTTAATTGCTGGTTCCCAAAACTAATGACCCGATTTGAAAAATTCTTTTATTTTTGGGAAGCTACAATATCCCAGGTGAACATAGGCTATATTAAATATCCCGCGGGAATAAGGGAATACAATTTTTATTCCCTTATTCCCATGGAAACGGGAGCTACGAGGGTGAAACTGCGTGACCTCCGCTAGTAAAATATAAAGAAATAGTCTTTTTTAGTACCTAGTATTTTCTTCATTCCGTGTATTGTCCTTTCACAGGGAGAATTAATTAGACATTTATATGGATTGAAGGGTTGTATCAACGGTTAGAATTATGTCAAGGGCAATGCCAAAAGACAGAGCTAGTACAACTGTACAAAGATAGGTAGCTGAATATTTTGACTTTTCAAACATGTACTCCAATTGAATTTTCGGAACACTCAACATAATGTTCGTACCTAAAAGCTATTAAAAGTTCCAAGTAACCTTTTCCCCAGTTACGTAACGAAAAGTTGCTAAAGTCATTACCATATTAAGCATGAATCGCTTTCATTAACAGGGTACCGAGTCGAATGAGCACTTTACGGTTAGCAACAAAAACAAGTGCTTTTAATACAAGTAGGTACAATCATGGTCAGTAGACTTTTTTATAGCCTTAGTTAGATAGATTTTGAGGTATATAAATAGTTTTATGTCTAGTTGGCCTTCAAACGCTTGTTTTCGTATATGGGTGAAGTTTGTAGACTGTTACTATTCGATACCTATGGCGTTTTACTTGTATTTGGATTTTGTGACTCTAGTTTTTCAACACGTATGCTTGCAGAAATAGATAGAACTAGCTGTTCCCCGCGACTTCGAACGCGTAGAAGTCGTTATCGCGTAAGAGTCCTTATATCGTAAAATCAAAACCCTCTTTTTGCGCAGTCGATTAAAAAGTAGCCTATGTCCTTCCCAGGGCCTCGAACTATCTCTATACCAAATTCAACACAATTGCTCCAGCCGTTTAGGCGTGAAAGCGTAACAGACAGACAGAGTTACTTTCGCATTTATAATATTAGTAGGAAAGTAGGGATATAAACATTTTCAGGTTTCTGTACTGAAAATTAAGTATAATAAAATTAATAAAAAGTATTGCAGGAAAATTTTGATATGGCCGTAAATAGCTCGTTTTAAGTTAATTATAAGCCTGTACAATGAGATCTAGATAAAACCAGTCAACCGGTAACCATAAATATTATCATTCATTAGTACCTAAATTAAAAATAATATAAAATTCCATATATATACCTGAATTCAGAGCACCATTTCATAGAAACTTGCTAATTGGTGTTAAACTGCACATGAAATGGTTTGAAAACACAAAGATGTGAAACAGACAAACGAAGGTAATTATAGAATAGACGTCCTAGATTAATACCATACCATAGACATATTGGCGATCTTCTATTTAGGTGCCTTAAAAAGTGGGACTGACCGTCTGTCCATAGTAAAATAAAAACAGTAAGGCATCTCAGACCCAGACAGCACGATAATTGCCTAAAGTCTTTAGGGCTGTCACTTTTAGTTTATTTAATTACTCTGGTCTGTCGAAGCGCTCGTAACCTTGCTTGCTCAGTACGCTACAAAATATTATTTTGTAGTAGTACTCAGTTACTTTTTCGATATGTAGGTAACGTTTTGTGACAATTGCTTCGGTTGGGTGCATTAAGTCAGTTGAAGGCCTTATTTTTCTGACATTGTCTACTCTTTTCTTACTTTAGGGAAAATCCTCATTGATGCTATGCCGGACTCCTACCGACTAAGAAACCTCACGTATCCTGCCTAACAGCCTACGGTTGAGAGCCCCGGATAAGTCCTCGGAAAGATACCCCAGAACTCCCAACAAACCTCCGGGGTTCGGGTGCTATCCCACGTCTTAGTGGGGCTTTTCAGGTGTTATCCAGCTTCTTAGAGGGGGGAGGGGGAAGGGAGGGATAATAGGCCTCACAACAGAACCTATTACGTGCGACAAACGTTGGTACGTTTTATATTTTTCTGCTTACCCCTGCGGGAAAAGTCGTGACTATACTATTCGACAGTCCATCGGATAGTATCAAAACATCGATGTTTAAAACCTTTGAATGTTTTTATTTTCTATTGAACTCGCCTCTTTGTTATTAGACAAATACCAATAATAAAATTTCGATTGTTTTAGATTGTTGCCGATACAAATTGACGACGTTTATTGAGATACCTAGCTATTGTATTCGATAGGACAATGTGTTGTACCTATATAATTTAATATTGACAGAATAGAATAAACTTTATTGTACACCAATATAAAAACATACAGAAGAGAAAGTTATAGTTGACAATGATATTATTATCTAATGTCAGTTCAATTTTTGGACAAAAGTCTCTAGGAATTTTTTTTTCTAGGGCACACGCTGACATGTGAAGCGCCGTGTGGAAGTCGTAATGAGCCCGACGTACCCACCCCATGACGATTTTCACACGGGACTGATAAACTTTTAGCACTTATCGATACCTTTATGAAAGGAAGTTTTATGCCAACTAAATGGATCTTAGAAGATTCTTGGAGGTTCGGCAGCGCGAGTACAGCGCCTCTCGTGTTGCAAACGTTCAAAGGCTACGATGACCATTTTCCATCAGGTATGCTTGTCTGCCGCCTTAGTGGTGTAAAAAAAAGGAAAAATGGTTTTTAGACTGTTTGTTTGCCCAAGCTCTTTAATAAATAGCACTCTTCGTGTGCTATTTATTAGAAACTAGCTATTGCCCGCGACTTGTACGCGTGACAATTATGTTATAATGCCAATTTGATTGCTCTCTGCTTATCCCCCAGGATATGTAACGTGATTATATAAAGCCTATTTGAAGACCCTACCCCTATTATAGTTAATATTTGTGCAAAATTTGAATAAAATCTATTAAGTGCTTTTCGAGATCCTTCCGGACAAAGCAAAGCAAACAGATAAACAGACAACCAGACAAAAAAAATTCTAACTATATTTTTGGCTTCGGTATCTTATGTGCGAGTATTTTTTTTTTATTCTTAAGTATTTTCAATGTATAGTTTTTAACTTTTCTATCATTTTATTATATGTACCTATAGATGTTACCAACGGCTAATTGTAAAGCATTTGCAATGTTTGAAAGTGCCATAACTACAAACTTTGCAAATGCTTTCTCAGCCTTCTAAGCGTTGGTATCCAACTGAATTAAGATTTGATGAGGCATACTTGTCTAAATCTGGCGACAGTACAGAATTTTGGTATTGAAAGGAACGGTCGAATCGTAGTACGTACGACGAAACTTTTCAAAGGTTAATGACACCAATTTAACAGCTTAATTATGCGTTTAACATTCTCTTCTCCAAATTTAGAAGATAAAAGTTATTCAGAAATCTTCTTTATATTCCTTTTCTCATATTTTTCGTAGCCATTTCAACCATGTAAAAAGTAGGTATAGACTACTTGCTTTTTTTTTCTTTTTTTGTTTAACGTGAGGGAAAATCCTCATGGATGTTATCGGACTCCTACCGACTAAAAAACCTCACGTCACGCCCAACAGCCTGTGGTTGGGAGCCCCGGGGAAGCCCTCGGAAGGATGTCCTAGAACTCCCAACAGACCCACGGCCGCCACTGCGGCCTCGCCTAGGGGGTGGTTCGGGTGCTATACCGCGTCTTTGGGGGGTTTCGGGTGTGATCCCGCTTCTAAGGGGGGGCGTGCGTGAATTGCTCACGTCACGCTGCCGTCATGGGCCTGCTTCTGTAAGGACGGTGAGCGACCCTCTCACCGTCCTCAGGCCCCCGGTCATGGTGGCCGATAGTCCTCGGCGAAGACACGTCGGCGGCGCCCAGGCCGCCGACTGCGGAACTCGGGTGGGAGAGTTCTCTCCCGTACCCGTCCCGCCGCCTCCTTCACGAGCATTACCTGCTCGCAGAAAGAGGCGGTGCAGTCCCACTTACTCCCGCTGGAGAGCATGGCTCGCACCATGGTCTCGAGCGAGAGAGTGTCCACGTCCAGACCCACTACGAGGACCTGGCGCTGTTGCGCCCACGCCGTGCACTCCACCAGCGTGTGGAGCGCCGTGTCATCGTTGCGGTGCTCGCAGTGCTGACACTCGGCCGTGGTTTCCCGGTGTTTTCGCCACAGATACCTACCGAAGCTACCGTGCCCGGCAAGCATCTGTGTCAACCGGTAGGAGAGAGCACCGTGTTTCCTCTCCAGCCACTCGTCCATGACCGGTCTGACGGCCGCGATTGTGGCGAATCCCCCCTTTGGTTGCTCAAGTCGCACCTTCCATGTCTCCACGGTTTCCTGGTGGAACAGGGACCGCTGGGCCTCGATTTCTCGAGCCGCAGGCCTTTGGCCCCGCTCCAGCGCCTCCTTGCGCCATCTGAACAGTGACGCAAGGGCTCTCGCTTCCAGGTATAGACTACTTGCTATTTTGGTATTTCAGAAGTAGAAAAAAAGTAAATAAACGACGATTTTATCGATGTCATAGTTCAATTTGGGAATATAATCGACGCGTCAGTAATGACTCATTGCAATGCTTGGTAATATAACCGTTCCAACGTCATATGTGTGACGAAATATACTCAAGTCTGGAAATAGTTATATGGATTCAAAATTCGTTACAAAGTTCTCGTATAGAGACGAACGATTGCTTTCATTTAGCCTAATAAGGTCAAATGACTTCTATGACTCATTTACTAAAATATTAATGTGTGTCCGTGAATATTTATTATTTATTTTATTGGTTCTAATAGGATTGAGAGCCGGTTCATCATTGACCATACCAATACTATTATTATTATCTTTGGCCATACTTCCGAGGCTAATCTCCCGCCACGAGGTAGTGGTAAGACACCGTGTGTTCGTTACAAAGTCCCGGCATGCCATCTATGTATCTACCTGAAAGGCGAGATCAAAACACGAAAAAGCGAGACTACAGAAATATTAGCCAATAACTAAAAATAAACAAACAACTACGATTAATGACAATTAAACATAGCTATTTACTAGCCTTTGTTGAAAGTTTAACGAGAACACTAAAATTTATCAGTCTAAAGCGGACGCTTTGACAGTGATGGGTCGTACCAATTTGTGCTAAAAATTTAATCGAATGTTTAGTCATTGTATGGAAAAAGAGGATCACTCTCAAAAAGTCAATCACGAAAACGTGTTTTATTCAACAGATTAGCATAAACATCTACCAATTTGGATGCTGTATTCAATTATCATCGGCTTATATTGTTTGTTGACTTGAGAGATATTTAATTCAATTATTTTTATTTTCTTCGCTCCTTGTTTATACAACAAGTCACCTTTAATGTCCTTATTTATAATACTAAATAATACTCCTTAATTCTACAAACAGAAAGTTCACATTATTCAGTTCAAAAATTTTCAGGCTATGACCTCGTATTTGAACATTATTTTCATTAGACTAAAACCTCGTATTGATATATTATTTCAGTAGCTGGTTTTAAAATATATTTTATTATGCTCCGACGAGCTGTATTCCTTTCAATGAGAGAATTAACTTCCTGTTAAACAGTGAATTGGTGTGTTCGATATTTATGATTTGTTTTAATGTGAGATAAATAAATAGGCATTTTTACGACATTCTCACACATCGTCGTCTTTTCTAAATTAATCTATCTAGATTAATTTATTTTTAGAAATTAATAATAATTAATTAATGTATTTATTCCATGTCAAAGTTTAGAAATATATAACTGGTCATCTGACCAGTTATATATTTCTAAACATATATATACATAGTATACAAAGCAAACACTAGAACTTAGAAACACACAGTCATTTGTATAATACAACTATTTATAAATTTACTCTGACCAGGGCATCCGACCCTAGACCCTCAGTGTAGCAGTCACATATATATTTAGTTATTATTTACTTTTAGTTAAATTCGTAAGTATTTCGCTACAAACTACGAGTAATAGTAGTACCTATTAGTATATTCCAATAGCTACGATGTCTCTGTTCCGATTATACTCCTTTTCCAATAAACTGTCAAGCCATTTGGCAGTCTTAGAAGGTTTCTTTACGTTTTAAATATACTATTTCTCTTGTTCTATGACCTGTCTTTGTGACTTTGTTAGTCAATCCGTTGTCTGTATAGTCTAGACTGCGACAGATTGTGTTTCATGTTTAACTCTAAGATCTAGGTTCCTACAACATTAAAGATGTAGTGAAAATACTTTGGTTTCTTTGTCCGTATACAGTATCGAGACTTTTACGTTGTTGAAAACTCTCACAAATATAATATAAAGAGACATTTTGACGTATTTTCATTTTAGAATATAATATTTATACGGCTATAATGTTTTCAAAGCTAATATCACAAACGAAACGGTTGAGGTTTCCGTTGAACATAATCATATCTATAGTTAATTCATGTCAAAATTTATTGAAAGCATAAAAGCGTCTGCTCCCAGAGACGATTCGTGAAACGATTGAGAGATTATAATAAAATGATCTTTTCATGAATAGACTCGAGTATAAATAAAATGAATACGAAACGTGAAAATGGTGACGAAAGTTTAGAGATTACGGCATTTTCTTAGTAGTATTGTAGAAATTCTGCAATTATGAAGTTTCTGGTTACTATTTAGTTCTAAAATTTCTTCGGAAATAATGTTTATATGTAATTTTATTTGCATAATAAAATTTGTTTATTATGTGGGACGCATTTTCGTAGAGCTATTAGTAATATTAGTACTAACTGTTAGTAGCTATAGTAGTGGTAACCAGATAAATGTTATTTAATAATGATAAGAGTCGCTACTTATGACGATATTTAATTATTAAAGCATTTAATTTTTTACATTAGTTTGTTTGTTACTTTTTGATGGAATAAAGAAGTGAACAATTTTTTTTTGAACTGTTTATTTATGTCTTAGATTCATGTACATCTGTACATATTATTTTTCCTTGTGGGGGAGGCTGGCTATGCCGAGCGGACGATCCGACCGCCTGTTCTGTTACCTGAAAATGTATGTACCTAAGGTGAACCTAGATTGATAGTTCTTATTGTCATATCATAATGTTCTAAATACATTATGTAGATACAGCATATAAATATAAACAAATATGTCTTGTGTAGAGAAATAAAATACACGTGCTAAATTAGACACGAAGAGGTCCGTAGCAATGGCGGGAATATCGACTTTTGTATTAACATTTCAAACAATAGTTGTGTAGTATTATAACGTGGGGAATCCGGAGACAAACCGATAAGCCTAAACCCCGACCCCTTCTGATCATTTCTGTAGTTCATACTTGAAGAAAGGGCACATCTACATATTTTCTTTTATTAGATACACTGTTACTCGCGTGTCAAGAAAAAAATTAATACACATAATAAAATCGTAACTGTCTTTTTGTCTGTACGTTTGTGCACGCTAATCTCAGTAACCGCTCAATCGATTGCAATGCGGTTCCTTATTGCGTTGCGGTTTGCTCCACTTAAAATTTAGTGTTTCTTTCATGTAAATCGGTTCATAAATAAAAAAGACGTGTGGCACTCGGGGACTGCCGCGGTAAAGCTATTACATAGCATTTTTTACCAACTATGCTAGTATAATATTATTTCTATATAAGAATACTAGCTGATGCCCGCAGCTTCGCCCGCGTAAAATTTGTTACCGCGGGAAGTCATTCCCGGCATAAAAGGTAGCCTATGTGTTATTCCAGACTATAATGTTTCTCTGTACCAAATTTCAGCCCGATCCGTTCAGCGGTTTGAGCGTGAAAGAGTAACAAACATCCACACTCACAAACTTTCGCATTTATAATATTAGTAAGATTTTAAGGCCTATGTTCAACAAAGTAAAGTACCAAGTACCTACTTGACTGTGAACATTTGGGCTTTTGGACTTTTGGCCTATTGGCCTTTTGGACTTTTGGACTTTGGACTTTTGGCCTTTTGGACTTTTGTACTATTGAACTTTTGGACTTTTGGACTTTTGTACTTTTGGACTTTTGGACTTTTGGACTTTTGGACTTTTGGACTTTTGGACTTTTGGACTTTTGGACTTTTGGACTTTTGGACTTTTGGACTTTTGGACTTTTGGACTTTTGGACTTTTGGACTTTTGGACTTTTGGACTTTTGGACTTTTGGACTTTTGGACTTTTGGACTTTTGGACTTTTGGACTTTTGGACTTTTGGACTTTTGGACTTTTGGACTTTTGGACTTTTGGACTTTTGAAGACCCAAAAGTCCTCAAAGACCGAAAAGTCCCAAAAGTCCCAAAAGTCCCAAAAGTCCCAAAAGTCCCAAAAGTCCAAAAGTCCAAAAGTCCAAAAGTCCAAAAGTCCAAAGTCCAAAGTTCAAAAGTCCAAAAGTCCAAAAGTCCAAAAAACCAAATTCCAAAAGTCCAAAAGTCCAAAAGCCCAAAAGGCCAAAAGTCCAAAAGTACAAAAGTCCTAAAGTCCAGAAGGCCAAAAGTCCCTAAGGCCAAAGTCCAAAAGGCCAAAATTCCACTCCACCTAACCTCACCCCACCCCACCTCACACCAATTCACCTCACCACACCCCACTTCACTTCACCCCACCCTACACACCTCAGCCCACCCCACTTCACCCTACTTCACTTCATATACATAGGTACACGTTATGCAAACGTTCACGTGTACACGTTGGTATATGAAGTGCGAGATACACGAACGTGGCCGAGCGTGGCCGAAGGGAGCCGAGAGTGTGAATTATTTTCGTGACATAATTTCTGGATTCGGTCTCCACGCATGGCCCGCGATAGAAGCTATGCAATAGCTTAATAGGTATTTTGTTTTAGAACTTTTTAAGCAAAACAATTATTTTGTATTAAATTATTTTTATGTAACTTCAACCATTTACGCAGAGGCGCAACGGATATTCTTGTAACGATTAAATGTTTTCCGTTTTCGAAACATTCCTCATTGCCGCACCGCTCCTATTAATCTTAGCATTATGATATGTAGCCTATAGCCACTATCAATAAAGTCTCCTAGCCGGGACCCCTCCATGGGACCTGGAAGCGAGAGCCCTTGCGTCACTGTTCAGATGGCGCAAGGAGGCGCTGGAGCGGGGCCAAAGGCCTGCGTCTCGAGAAATCGATGCCCAGCGGACCCTGCTCCACCAGGAAACTGTGGAGACATGGAAGGTGCGACTTGAGCAACCAAAGGGGGGATTCGCCACAATCGCGGCCGTCAGACCGGTCATGGACGAGTGGCTGGAGAGAAGACACGGTGCTCTCTCCTACCGGTTGACACAGATGCTTGCCGGGCACGGTAGCTTCGGTAGGTATCTGTGGCGAAAACACCGGGAAACCACGGCCGAGTGTCAGCACTGCGAGGACCGCAGCGATGACACGGCGCTCCACACGCTGGTGGAGTGCACGGCGTGGGCACAACAGCGCCAGGTCCTCGTAGTGGGTCTGGGCGTGGACACTCTCTCGCTCGAGGCCATGGTGCGAGCCATGCTCTCCAGCGGGAGTAAGTGGGACTGCGCCGCCTCTTTCTGCGAGCAGGTCATGCTCGCGAAGGAGGCGGCGGGCCGGGTGCGGGAGAGAACTCTCCCACCCGAGTTCCACAGTCGGCGCCCTGGGCGCCGCCGACGTGTCTTCGCCGAGGACTATCGGCCTCCATGACCGGGGGTCTGAGGACGGTGAGAGGGCCGCTCACCGTCCTTACAGAAGCAGGCCCATGACGGCAGCGTGACGTGAGCAACTCACGCACGCCCCCCCTTTGAAGCGGGGTCACACCCGAAACCCCCCATAGACGCGGGATTGCACCCGAACCACCCTCTGGGCGAGGCCGCAGCGGCGGCCGTAGGTCTGTTGGGAGTCACGGGACATCCGTCCTGAGGGCTTACCCGGGGCTCTCAACCATAGGCTGTTGGGCGTTACGTGAGGTTTTTTAGTTGGTAAGAGTCCGGCATAGCATCCTAAGAGGATTTTCCCTCACGTTAAAAAAAAAAAAGCCACTATCAATAAAAGTACCTACTATCGAACAGTTTTTGAAACCCTACCAGTAGTTTCAGTAAGGCTTGCCTTGGTATGATGTGATCATGGTCCCTTTGCAGCGTGTGTCCAATCCAGCGCAGCAGCTACACTTCCGACGTTTGATCTGTTGGTGGATAGGGGTCTCACTGCAGCGTTCCAATAGTCTTACGTTCGATGATGTTCTCGGGCCCGTATGTACCGAGGATCCATTGGAGGCAGCGTTTGACGAAGACTTATAGCTGGTAGCTGGTGCGAAATGTCTTTAGTGACCTTCCATGTCTCGCATCCGTATAGCAGTTAGCAGTACAGTTTTAACGTTTACTTTGTTTTGAGTTTCACTCTTCGTGTCCATTTTCGCGACTGCCTACGGGGCGCAGCTGTGTAAAGGTTGTTCTGGCCTAGGCGAGACTCGAAATGATGTAGGGTACTCTTCTATCCCATCAGTTTCTGACACGACACTCCCGAGGTACGTGAATTAGTGCCTCCACCACATCTCTTGCGTCTGTCGATTTTAATTTCAGTCCAGTCATTCGCTGCCTCATCCTGCTCGTTGTCCTGCACGTTGTCCTGCAGACATGCATGCCGGCGTGTGTGTGCCTCAGCAGGCACAGGACATCGGCATCATTTAAATCCTCCAGGATATCAGTATAGGCCCCATTCTATGCCGCGCCGATTGTTCTTTGCGGTATTCAGCATTATACCATCTATTTTCTATGGATGGTTGTTAACTATCCTGTTATTCATAACGATCCTCTAAGGTAGGTTTTCAAAAGTATTTAATATGTTAATGTATTATGTTATGTTAATGTATTTTCAAAAGAGTTTGTGAACTCTATTTTTAATTTCTTTTTCAGAATATTGATGACATTTGATTGATGTCATTTTATACACGTTACGTCTACTACATTGATACATGCATCGATATAGATAAGACTAGATGACTAACGACCGCGCCAACATCAAGCCTACCTAACGTAAGCCCACAGGCTTAGGTGAGCCAAACGTCAGTTCAGTCTGATGCCGTTACGCCAATCGTACGTACAAATTGAACCGGGCGACAAAATGGGCAAATGCACAGTAAAAGATTGCGATTCTAAAACATAAAAACACAATTAGTCATGTAGAATTACTTTTCACACGTAATTATACTATTTACGCATTGATATCAGCGTAAATACCGCTATAATCGAATTTTGAAAGTAAAATATGATTGCCATTCAGTGTTACCACTAAAATATCGGTTTGGTTTACCCACATCAGTGGGAGAATTAGTAATTAATTAAAGATACATTAATAATATACTCGACTAAGGCAG
Source organism: Miltochrista miniata (assembly GCA_933228765.1). Lineage (NCBI taxonomy): Eukaryota > Metazoa > Arthropoda > Insecta > Lepidoptera > Erebidae > Miltochrista > Miltochrista miniata. The sequence goes on along the minus strand of OW121751.1, from coordinate 10,502,141 downwards.
GGTTATGATTTTGACAGGCTATATACGTATGTCTGTATGTTCATGTATTCCCTCAGAGCTCCTCAACTAGGTACTTATTAGAACTGGACTAATGAGATATTGTTAGAAGCGCCTTGATGTTCGACTGGTTATAAGCTATATATCGTGTCACTGAATTTAATGGTGCGCCCTCTAGCGGCCATAAAGTACTGTGTTAAAAAAATTTTAAGAAAAAATATATCGTGTTTGGTATTAAATGAAGGGGTTAGACGTTTTGTAAGTAAGTGCCTTTTTAATGGTCTATATAGAATACTAGCGGACGTCACGCGGTTTCAGCCTCGTAGTTAACATTCCCGTGGGAATACGGGAATAGATTAGATAGAAGAATAGATGTTCACCGGGAGGAGTGTAGCTTCCCAACAGTGAAATAATTTTTCAAATCGGTCCAGTAGTTTCGGAGAGAGTTTGTTTAGTACACCGGGAACCCACCCTAAAGACGCGGGATATGACCCCTATGCGAGACGGCAGTGTTAGCCAAGGTCTATCGGGATGCGATGCGATATGGTCATGCCTTTATCCCCGAAGAGGTAGGCAGAGGCATATTATATGCCCAAAATTCACCTTTTTTATAAGAATATAACCCACGTCATATGTGGTGAGACGTACTGCCGCTGCCGTGTTGAGATGGATAGGCACAGGTTGTGAAAGCCTGCTGTTGATACTTTTCAACCTTGGTCAAGTCCTTCAACTTGGCTTAACGACTGCCATTTTACTGGCAACCGGGACCAACAGCTTAACGTGCCTTCCGAAGCACGGGAACGTCGGATACGCTCAAATAAATGCCAGCCGGGACACCCTTCGTAGGCAGTAGCAGGGCGCAGTGTGGTTTTAGTCAGTAGGCGTTCGCAATAGCATCCATGCGTAATTTCAAACTTAAAAGAGAGAAACCCGTCTTAAGGTAGAGAAATTTCTAAAATGGACACCAGAGAAAATTTATATCTACCGTTGATTAATGGCACTTGGTGAAACTTGCTGCACATATTGCAAAAAAAACCGGCCAGGTGTGAGTCTGATTTGCGCACGGAGGGGTAAACGCGAGACTCTATGAACGAGACATGAGGCTTTGCCATCCGTCTGTTTGTTAGTCACGAGGCTGTATCGCAGGAACCGTGGTAGATAGAGCAAATTTTTTAGCAGGTGATGTATGTTTCTGCCGCCATAACAAAAAATACCTACTAAAAGAGAAAAAGACCCCACACAACAAACGTAAATTGCCGTTTTTGTATGGGGACCATCTGTGCTTAAATTCGACTCGCACATGGCCGGTTTTTTTTTAAATATGAACACGTGAGTTTCGGTTTTAACCGAAATAAAATAATAAATGAAATAGGTACATAATAATTTTAAATTTGTTTAGTAATTAACTATCGTGGGTAAAAATTTCATACAGTAGTCAACACTGGCCCACGTTTGTCATGTTTATGTTTTTGTCTTTGTCTAATCGCAGCGGCGGCGATGTTCACCGTACGCGTGTGAGTGAGACAGATATATATTTACCGTCACTGCTTAAAAAGTTTCATAGTTGCGTCTTCTCAGCTCATAAGTAGCCGTGCTTTTGTCGAGACGCAATGTTCGTGCTTGCCTCTCTAATGATAATATATATAACTCTATGGATACATGTAATAAAATTCTAACACGCCGGTGTTTGTATGTAAATTGTTTAAACTGAGGAAAATTCTATACTGAGGAATAGCTTTAACCAATAAGCTCTATTTTGATTAAGCGAACAGGGCAGATTCACACGCTACTTGATAAGTATGATTAATAAATACCTCTAATTTCATAGACCTTGTGTGACGTAAACAAAGTTGCGAGGGTCAGCTAGTTAAAAGATAAAACAATAGGTTTCTTCTTATCTACTTAAAAACTATTTTTACAAATTTTATGGTAATAATCATAGATTTAGCGAAAAATTCTAAATCTATGGTAATAATAGACATTCTTTGAAATATACACTGATCTGTATTATTACCACTAATAATACCTACAGATCAGTGGAAATATGCATGTATGGTATTGTTGTGACTTTTATGACACGTTTAAAGTACATAGGTATGGGATAGATGGCGCTCGCGGCTACGTCAGCGTGAAATTTTCTTCCCGCTTCCCATGGGAACGTACTCCCGGGTTTGGTTATCTTTATAGCAGTATTATATATAAATTAACAAAACAAAAAAATAATACTGCATTGGTGATAATAATAATAAAATGTATGTATATAGAGTAGAGTACTCACTCATTTTCTTTCACTATTTTTCGTGACTTTCTTCATTAATAAATGCACTTTGTTTATTCATATTTAAAACACTTTTTACACAAATTATACGAGTATAGTTCACTGTTGTACATAGATGATGAATACCTATACACCTATGGGCGAGGCCGTCGAATTTTTATTTAGACGAAGTAAATTGACAGCAACAATGTAATTGACAGCATTGAAATTGTCATTTCACATTAAGAGGGTTTATCACCCAGCGCGGACAAGATTGAAAAAGTATCAAGTGGCGTTGAGCACACTCAAAGTATTCGAAGATTACGATAATACCTGACTGGGAACGCGGGAAATATAGTGATACCTCCTCCCCCTGGAAGGCCTCGGCCGGTACTAATTTCTCGCGGCCCGTGCATCGAGTTTGAGGACTCTTTTTATTACGTTATTATAGATATGTTTAAAGAGGTTTCTAGAATATTACTGATGTATTCAATTGGTGATATCATGATCAGTCTGTAAATGTAAAAAGATCACCATTTTGTAAACTAGAAGTGTACCAAAAATCGTGATGAAGTTCATCAAAGTACGACGTTTTTTGGAAACTTTATTTGTCATGTTTTGGTGATAAGAAATATATTTCGGTATAATTTTCTTAGGCGGATTTAAAGAAGACAATACGAAGATACTTATGGCAGCTTTAATTTCTGTGTACATCAATTAATTTTATACCACCCGATTGGCAAAGATGCCTTGTTTCGTGAATTTCTTCAAACGAGGTGTGTAAACACTGTTTTTAATAAAAACCTAGTTATGCCACGTTTATTTTGATTAGAACAATTTTTAGACAAGGAAATATATTACTCTTACACATTAATCATACTTACTAAACATTGGTAGTTTCTTCAGAAACAAACGTTTCAAACGCGTGAAATCATGTATTTGGGTGTTAACCCCCTTAAGAACTCTAAATTCGACCTGCACTGTTAATTCAACTTTGGTCGAGTGGTTGAGACGCGGATCGGTACGCAGAAGGCGCAAGATCGATTCTGGGTACAAGCATCAATTTTTGGATTATTTGACATAATATAGTATATTATATAACGACTGCAGAGTTCATAATTGACGTAAACAAAAAAAAATTATGAAGTGCGAGACGAGATACACGAACGTGGCCGAAGGTAGCCGAGAGTGTGATTCGTTTTCGTGACACAATTTCTGGATTCCGTCTCCACGTAAGGCCCGCGATAGAAGCTATGCAATAGCTTAAAAAAGTTATCAATCTAAAGATTCACACATATAAAATGCAGCGTACGAAGTCGCGGGCAACAGCTAGTATAAAATAAATTCACCCCAAGCGGAAAGAGTTAGAACTTTTCACGTTGGTGATTTTAGCTCTTGTATGGAATGGGTACTACGTACACTGGCTACGCTTGTTTCTCCGTAAATTTATCCATTAGAGTTCATCTATTAGCTTGTCATTTTCAAAGAATTAGAGCTACCGTAATATTCATAGTATCCCCGTTGGATTCTAGCTAAATTGAATTGCTTGTATTACTTTAGGGCTGGGACTCAAATGACGAGTAAGGAAACCGTACCTTATCCACTAGGCTAAGAGTAGCCTGTAGATATCTTTCCCACGACTTATCCGGGGCTCCCAAACGTATGCGGTAGGTAGGGAAGATGTTGTGACGAAAGTTGAAAAAGGGATGCTTAGATGGTTCGGACATGTGGAGAGAGGATGGATGAAAGTAGACTGACTAAACAGATTTATAAGGCGAGAATGAATGAGCAAACTGGTAGTGGTCGACCTCGGCGTACACATGACTATCAAATTAAAGATCTGTTGAAAAAAGGCCAGGACAAGAGTATAGCAAGTGGAAAGCTATAGTTTCTACCTACTCCGATCGGAGACAAGCGTGATGATATGTATGTATGTAAAAAAAGGGCTATAAGAACCTATAGCTTCAATGCCGTACAGTTTGTCTATAAAGTCGTGAAATGAATGTTTGAGGAACTAAAAATTGTTATGTGTGTGGCAACACTGGCAACAAGAAACATAAGTACGTCAGTTGTTAATGCTATCGTCGAATTTCGTTTACTCTCTCACGTAACTTTAATGTTTGGATTAAACTGCAACAAATTGAGACCAAACTACGCATAAAGGTTTGAGAAATGAGTAAAGAAAATCGGAGTGGTGCGCAGGAAGTGATTTTTTAAGTTTTCCAGTGATGTTTCGCGGAGTACCAAGCTGGACAATTGTTGTGGGATTTTGAGGATGTTTATGAGCGAACATGGGTGGGTATGTAATCCTGTTATTGTTTGTTTTGAATCTGTCTGAAGTTACAAATTTACTGAATTTACGATTTGGAGACAAAAAAAAGGCATTAGCATATTTTTAGGTTAGAATCACAACCTTACAATCTATATGTAAGTCAGTGGTTAGAATAAAATTGTTAGTAGGTAATTATATAGTACGACCTACATTTTTGATACTCAGTTCAATCTGGTTTTCTACCAATTTTTTATTTTGAATTAATTGCTTCATGTCAATAGTTTGTTTCCATTAGATAATTAATTTTCTTTTTTTACTCTTTTCAGGAAAATCAGAGAGTACAGTTAGGCGAATATTTAACGAAGGTTTTAATAATGAAGGAAAGTTTGAAACTCCTGGGAAACACAGAAATGTTGGCAAAGAAAGAAATAGACGATTTTAATATTTGTGCACAGCGCCAAAAAAATCCTTGTCAGATGGGGGAAAGTTACAGATAAAACATGTAATTACATGATTGTGGCGAAGCAATTGGGGCTGCTAGGCACCTGCTGGTGGGTTGTAAGACGCTATTAGACCGGGGCTTCTGGATCTGGTTCAATAACTTTATTCTGGATCTGATTCAATAAAACAGAAACAAAATTAAACATGTATAATGTGTTTTATTTATTAACTCACTAGCTGATGCCCGCAGCTTCGCCCGTGTCGAATTTGTTCTCGTTCCCGCTTCCCGTAGGAACTTATACCCGGGATGAAAAGTAGCCTATGTGTTATTCCAGACTATAATGTATCCCTGTACCAAATTTCATCCCGATCAGTTCAACTGTTCGAGCGTGAAAGAGTCCCACATCCACACTCATAAGCTTTCGCATTTATAATATTTGTATTGTTCCCGTTCCCGCTTCCCGTAAGAAATTATTCCCGGAATAAAAAGTAGCCATGGTTATTCCAGATTATAATGTATCCCTGTACCAAATTTCAGCCAGATCCCTTTAACCGTTCGAGCGTGTAAGAGTAATAAACATACACACTCACAAACTGTCGCATTTATAATATTAGTAAGATTTTACTCGGAACGAACTCCTCGTATCAAAATCATTTTGGTCGTACTATATAGGGTTGCATACATGCATTCAGCAGCGCCCTCATTTAATTTCACGACTTTATAGACAAACTTTTAGTCTGCCGTTGACTAGATAAAACAAAAAATAACTAACCACCTATATTTCTTTTATTCTAAAACATTTGTACCTTATAACTGTATTCGAATCGATGTATTATAAATTTTTGTTCTATTTTCAAGTTCCATTAGAAGGAAACATAAAGAAGTGTGTCAATTTTCAAGGTACTCGGTCAAATAATAATGGAGTTTATCGATCTCATAAAGATCAATAAACCCAAAAGTATGTAAGTACATTATAAAGGATATCATTTTAAGTGTTGCTAATTACAATTAGAAGCTAAACCAAAAAATTGCACGTAGATGATGAAGCTTCGCCTTCATAGAATGCGGTTTGCGTTCCCGCGTCCCATAGAAACATGTTCCCGGGATAAAAGTCCATAATTATGATATTCCGGACTATGACCTTTCCCTGTATCAAACGGCCATAACCGTTAGGGCGTGGTTAAGAAACAAACATTCAAAAATCTTCACAACCTTTGTAGGATATAGGATACGATGTTAGTAGGATATAGGATACTTACGGGACTGAGTAGAAGTATGAATATGAAATATATTGCCATGAAATGGGTTTGAAATCAAAGCGGTTGAAACTTCACTTAGTTACTCATTAATTATATTAATCAAGTAAATGTTTTTAAGCTATTGCATAGCTTCTATCGCGGGCCTTGCGTGGAGACCGAATCCAGAAATTGTGTCTCGAAAACGAATCACACTCTCGGCTACCTTCGGCCACGTTCGGGTATCTCGCACTTCATAAATTTTTTGTTTACGTCAATTATGAACTCTGCAGTCGTTATATATTATTATAATGTCAAATAATCCAAAAATTGATGCTTGTACCCAGAATCGATCTTGCGCCTTCTGCGTACCAGTCCGCGTCTTAACCCTTAGAGCTCCTCGCGGCGACCCGTCGCCGCGCATAATAATCAAGTTTTTCCGTAAAGCCCCGCGCGGCGACCGGTCGCCGCACCTACCCAGACGACTTTAAACTTAAATTTAGCCTGCTTACGTCCTACTTTTCAATGAACAGGTTTATTGCATGTGTAGTTTATAACATTTTCTTGTTTTTGGAATCTTATGAAATGACGTCAATGGGCCAGAATTATTTACAAAAATCGAACAGTTGAAGTTGAGAGTGGATTGCGCATGGATGGCGTGCGTTTGTGTAGTACGTGTGTGTTTCGTGTTTTTATTATAAATAATGTGTTTGAATTATTATTTATTATTATACACAGTAAAATAAACAATATATCAATAATCCGGTTGGTGTTTACAGGATCGTAAAATATGGTGTGGTGGTAGAGTAATCAATGTTTTTTTTGTTGAGTGCGTGTGTACCAAGTGCAAGTGTGCGTGTGTGTTTTGTTTTTTTATTATAAATAATGTGTTTTCATTATTGTTTATTATTATACACAGTAAAATAAACAATTTATCAATAATCCGGTTGCTGTTTGCAGAATTGAAAAATTTGGTCTGGTAAGTGAGATAAAAATTTTTTTTGGGAAATGGGAAATCTTTTTTCATTTTTAGGGTGGTGGAGCTAGGTCCACGTGATTACCGATTTTCGATATATTTTTTTAGTGTGTTGAAGGGTTAACCACTCGAGCAAAGTTGAATTAAGAGTGCTGGTCGAATTCAGAGTTCTTAATGTGAAATGACAATTTCGATGCTGTCAATTACATTAGTTGCTGTCAATTTACTTCGTCTAAATAAAAATTCGACTATAGGTGTATAGGTATTCATCATCTATGTACAACAGTGAAACTGTACTCGTATAATTTGTGTAAAAAGTGTTTTAAATATGAATAAACAAAGTGCATTTATTAATGAAGAAAGTCACGAAAAATTGTGAAAGAAAATGAGTGAGTACTCTACTCTATATACATACATTTTATTATTCTTATCATCAATGCAGTATTATTTTTTGTTTTGTTAATTTATATATAATACTGCTATAAAGATAACCAAACCCGGGAGTACGTTCCCATGGGAAGCGGGAAGAAAATTTCACGCTGACGTAGCCGCGAGCGCCATCTATGTACTTTAAACGTGTCATAAAAGTCACAACAATACCATACATGCATATTTCAAAGAATGTCTATTATTACCATAAAATTTGTTTCGAAAACGGAAAACATTCAATCGTTCTACGAATATCCGTTGCGCCTCTGCGTAAATGGTTGAAGTTACATAAAAATAATTTATTACTAAATAATTGTTCTTCTTAAAAAGTTCTAAAACAAAATACCTATTAAGCTATTGTATAGCTTCTATCGCGGGCCTTGCGTGGAGACCGAATCCAGAAATTGTGTCACGAAAATAAATCACACTCTCGGCTACCTTCGGCCACGCTCGGCCACGTTCGTGTATCTCGCACTTCATATACCAACGTGTACACGTGAGCGTTTGCATAACGTGTACCTATGTATATGAAGTGAAGTAGGGTGAAGTTTGGACTTTTGGACTTTTGGACTTTTGGACTTTTGGACTTTTGGACTTTTGGACTTTTGGGACTTTTGGGACTTTTGGGACTTTTGGGACTTTTGGGACTTTGGGACTTTTGGGACTTTTGGGACTTTTCGGTCTTTGAGGACTTTTGGGTCTTCAAAAGTCCAAAAGTCCAAAAGTCCAAAAAACCAAATTCCAAAAGTCCAAAAGTCCAAAAGCCCAAAAGCCCAAAAGAATAACACATAGGCTACCTTTTATCCCGGGAATAACTTCCCGCGGTAACAAATTTTACGCGGGCGAAGCTGCGGGCATCAGCTAGTATTCTTATATAGAAATAATAATATATTATACTAGCATAGTTGGTAAAAAATGCTATGTAATAGCTTTACCGCGGCAGTCCCCGAGTGCCACACTTCTTTTTTTTTTCTATAGAAAATGCATAGGTACTAAGGGTTCAGCAATATAACACGATGTAAGTACGTAAGGTTACATTAATATAATGTTTAGTCATCAGAATTAGATGTTTGTATGAATTTAACAGGTTCTTTCACATTCCTCTATACACCAAATAAATTGAGAAATCAAAGCCTCAATACGTTATAAAGACCAAAGCTATATTATTCAAAAGAAAAGATGTGATTTCAACTTCAAAGGTGAAGCGGTGCAAACATCATTTTATTAATAAAAGTACAGCTTCCTGCCGATTCTATTGCGTGTTCCTACAAAATAAATTAAAAATCATGAAGAGTTTATTAATGATAAAGTTGCGCAGGGTAAGTCGTATTGTCAAGTGCATGATAAGATTATTTGCATATCTTCATATATAAGGTTACCTGTTATTTCGCAGTCTACGAGTTAAAGTAAATCCCATCGCGTTTAAGTTGACGTTCCTCAGATAATGCAAAAATATCTTGTATTATCCATTATTTAGTAGTAATCCACTAAAAAAATTGCTTTTAAGAAACCGTTTTTACCCTTTTTTACCGGAGACTCGCCTTAATACAAAGTCAATACACTCAAGTGGCAACAATCACAGAAAAAGGTCTAAAGTTAGAAAGCCGTTTTATCCGTTTGGTAGCAGTAACAAATGTTGGTTTGTAACTTCAACCAAGTAATAGTATAGACCGGCCCATCCATACATTAGACTCACTTTTTTTATTTTTTTTTTTACGTGAGGGAAAATCCTAATGGATGTTGATCGTAGTCGGAGTTATTGTTCCGAAGTTGAAATACGTGACATTTTACGCAAGATGCCTTCCTGTGCGTTCCCGAAGGGTAAAAACACTACCTTAAATTCGAAAAAAGAATGTATGTATGTACGTAGTGTCATTGCTACAATATCTTTGTGTGCGAACTAGTCTCACTTTTTAACCAACTTCAAAAAAAGGAGGAGGTTCTCAATTCGTCTGTATGTTTTTTTTATGTATGTTAAGCGATATTTCCGTCAATTATAGACGGATTTCAAAATTTATTTTTTTGTTGAATAGGGTTTACTTCTGAGGTGGTTCCATTTTCACCAGGTCAGGATCTGATGATGGAATCTAGGAGAAAACGAGGGCAGCCACCGAAAATTGTAGGGACAATAAGTAAATTTGTTTTTTTAGGATTCGTTTGAAGTCGGTTTTATTTTTTATTATTTTTTTTTTTGAGTTCGTAATGTATGACTTGGGCCCGTCTATAATATTACTTTGTCGAAGGTTTGTAACGGCCAAACAAATCTATTGTTTTCGAGGACAATTACTTACAACTGAAGGAAGAGAAAAGGTTCAATGCCTTGTAGAAAGGCAATGTCCTCTGGTATTAAGTTAAATTTACTGAAAGTCTTGTATTTGATTATAGCTATTAGTCGCTCGCTGAAACTATCGCAATTTATCCGTTTCTCACCAGATTTGGGAATTTCCTCTTAATTCAAGTAACTAATTTTATTAGTAAGTTGTTATTGGAAAATAGTTAATAACTGCAGGACTGCCTTAGAGGAAAGGTGGAAAGTGCGGTTGCCAATGCTGAGGTTCTGCGTTTGAAACCCGGTTCGGAAAAGAGGTCTGTGTGATCTGCAAATATATTTTTTGGAAGTTTCGGTGCTTTCTCCGTATAATTATGAATATACTTCATAATATATTAGAAAAATAGATAAAGAATCAGCCCCAAATTTTTAGATGAATGCACTTCAGGACCTCAATTTATATCGACGCAAAAGATACCAAATTGTGCGGCGGTCTTAAAATAAAATATAAGTGTGTTAGAGCTGAAGAGCTGAACGTGCTGTGTATAAAAGAAGTCTCTCTCTTACAGGGTGTTGTTGCAAACGTCCATAGACTATGCCTTGTCTGTCACCATATCAAGGTAACAAGAAAGCCTGGTTCAGCCTATCTCTTTTAATCGTACCCGTTCACCTAAGCTAAGTCCAGCATTTAAACAGGTAGTTAACTTTTGTCTAAACATTGAAAGTACTGCTGAATTGTATTAGTCATACAATATCAAATTTTAGAATTCATCTGAATTACGTTCATATTTTGAATACCTTTAAATCATTATGACGATCACAGAGAACTTATAATTTCATTGTAAAAATCTTTTGATGTTAACTTTGATTGTTTAAATAGCTTCCAATGAAAAATTACTCACAATGACAAATTATTATGAGTAAAAATGTACTTAACATCATTATTTTTCCTTAAACATTCAAAAATATGGATTAAATGTTTAGAATACAGTTTAATGCCGTAGACTCGGACTTTATGACAAACGTAAATCAAAGAACCCATTCCAGAGAAAAGGCAAATCGCTGGGCTGTAGTGTGTCTGGACTTTAGAGTAACTCTCAAGTCTTTGGCTTCCCATAGGGTGAGCTTGCATAATTTTAGCGAGTTTGACCTCTAGCACCCCAAGGTCCTTTCAAATACCCTTATTAACTTATGTAATTACAGCCCAAACTAATATTGTGAATTTCTTATTTACCGCTCACGTTCTTTTTAAGGGACCTAAAACATTTTGTTGATTTTTTTTTTTGAAAACTACCGCCGTAGAATTTTTCTGTTTGATTTGTCTAACTCGTCAGTCTGTCGCGAAATGAATCGACTAGGTTCTCTGCCTAAAGAATAAAGAAAATAGTGCAATAAGAAAATTTCCATCAAGGCGTCATCACGTCGTAAAAGCAGCAAACTAAGCAACAATTGAATCTTATTTTATTCTAGACATGTTATATTTCTTATTATAAAACAAACATCATTTTAAAGCTATTGAATTACGTTAAAGAACGAATTAATTATTTTCATAGAATTAATAGTATTTATTATAATTTATTAGTAGAAAAACAGTAGTCCTCAGGACGTAGTTTGCGTGAAGTTTTATATTTTTAGTGCCTTGTAAGGGACTTCGGGCTTTAACGGAGTAAATTATTTTTTATTTAATTGCCTTTATGCACCCAATATATAGATGTAGAATAGTTACTGCACGACTTAGAAGGCCAGGGCCAGGTCCCACCTTGAGTTTAAGCCCTCACCCAATAATAGGCGTGCCTCAATTGACCAAGATTTCCGAATTTCCCCATGGTACCGCCAGAATCAACAATAATGCGGCTTACAAAGAGGTCGTGGTAGAGAAAGGGGCTATGGGAAAGTCGTCGTGGAAGCGTCTCCAATAGTCATCGGCCTTCTCTTTGTCTTCTATCGCAGCAAAGCACCTAGTAATTACATGATCTTAGAATAGATACGATTAAAAAAATAATAATAAAAAGAATTCAAATACATAAATTTTGGTTTTATTATACACGTTTAAAAGTCCTATATTTCTAAAAAGTTGCCAATAAGCTATTTTTATAACCTTTTATATAATTCGCCTATGTACCCATATATCTCCTACAAAACTTGATGATTAATTACTGAATTTTGGCCTAAAGTCCTTTTAAAGACTACAATCATTTTAAAAAAACTTTTCTCGGCCCGGCTGCAAATATTAGACTATTCAAAGCCCATTACACCCCTTCAATTACCTAACAATTATTTTTTGGGCGATGGTAATTGATAAGTATTTTTAGGAAAGGACTTGGGCCGTAACCGAGAAGTTATGAAATTATGTTATGAAGATAAGTTATGAAGTTATAAGTAATGAAACTATGCGTGGGCCGCTAGAGGAAAATATAAAAAAACTCAAGGTCACTCAAGATAACGACGGCTACCTCTTACTGTCCTTTTACAGCATCACTCCTTATATTTTTAGCACTGCACAATATTTGACTCCGATAACTAAGTACCCATTTCTCACCCTGACGGCCATCAATGTGGCTAGACTGCTGAGCCCGCAGAGAGTGATGGCCGTCAGGGTGATAAGAGGATACCGCACGATCTCCGGTGAGGCGGCATGTCTCCTAGCCGGGACCCCTCCATGGGACCTGGAAGCGAGAGCCCTTGCGTCACTGTTCAGATGGCGCAAGGAGGCGCTGGAGCGGGGCCAAAGGCCCGCTTATCGAGAAATCGAGGCCCAGCGGTCCCTACTCCACCAGGAAACCGTGGAGACATGGAAGGTGCGACTTGAGCAACCAAAGGGGGATTCGCCACAATCGCGGCCGTCAGACCGGTCATGGACGAGTGGCTGGAGAGGAGACACGGTGCTCTCTCCTACCGGTTGACACAGATGCTTGCCGGGCACGGTAGCTTCAGTAGGTATCTGTGGCGGAAACACCGGGAAACCACGGCCGAGTGTCAGCACTGCGACGACCGCAGCGATGACACGGCGCTCCACACACTGGTGGAGTGCACGGCGTGGGCGCAACAGCGCCAGGTCCTCGTAGTGGGTCTGGACGTGGACACTCTCTCGCTCGAGACCATGGTGCGAGCCATGCTCTCCAGTGGGAGTAAGTGGGACTGCGCCGCCTCCTTCTGCGAGCAGGTCATGCTCGTGAAGGAGGCGGCGGGACGGGTACGGGAGAGAACTCTCCCACCCGAGTTCCGCAGTCGGCGGCCTGGGCGCCGCCGACGTGTCTTCGCCGAGGACTATCGGCCACCATGACCGGGGGCCTGAGGACGGTGACAGGGCGGCTCACCGTCCTTACAGAAGCAGGCCCATGACGGCAGCGTGATGTGAGTGAGACAATTCACGCACGCCCCCCCTTAGAAGCGGGATCACACCCGAAACCCCCCAAAGACGCGGGATAGCACCCGAACCACCGCCTGGGCTAGGCCGCATTAGCGGCCGTGGGTCTGTTGGGAGTCCTGGGACATCCTTCCGAGGGTTTACCCGGGGCTCCCAACCATAGACTGTTGGGCGTGACGTGAGATTTTTTTTTAGTCGGTAGGAGTCCATAACATCCATGAGGATTTTCCTTCACGTTAAACAAAAAAAAAAAGTATCCATTTCTCAAAATTGAATGTTTATTTTTTCCGGTCAAAGGTTGCCAGTAAGGGATTGCTTTTCAGTGATATGGCCGCCATTTGTACATTTTTGTGCTTTTGTTTCTTTTGTAAACTGGTTATATTGGTGTAAGTACAATAAAATTTTGTTTATTTACTTACTTACTTAGTCCTTCATAAATCTAAAGGTCTAACTGATGGAGGAAACGAGTTTAGAAGTGGATACCTGGATAGGTACCTACTTAGTAAACGTGGTGTTGGACGACCCCTAGCCGGATGCATCGACAACCTGAAAAAGGCCGGGGGGAGGGACTGGATGTAGAAGGCACAGGACCGTGTGTTGTGGCGTAATTTGAAGAAGACCTACTCCAGCATTAAACTGCCATAAGCTGATTTGATTATTTGATTGGTAATCTAAACAATATCACGGCAATAGGCTCACCGTCTATTACGTGGGACAAAACAACTACAAGGTGAGATGTGGGCGTATACTACGTGTCTGCCTATCCCTTCCGGGATAAGGGTGTGACTATATGTATGTAGTAATTTAAACAACTATCGAATTCAAACTTAAATACAATGTTCAGTTCATACACATGTTTGTCACAACTCCGCTCGAACCAATTAATCATTGGTTTTGCACGCTTGCCCGATAAATTTAAATTGTGGCATATAAATTAGAACTGTTTATGTATTAATAATATTCATGAATTATTTTAGTACTGACACGTGTCGATTATATGATAGTCATCGATGCCATCTTTTACTGTATAAGAGAGAGCTTAGAACTACAAAACTCGCTAGCAAGTCTTTCGAAATTACACAGAATAAGTAAAAGAGCAGAGTATGGACAGCTCTCCGAGAAATCAATATCATCAATCAATCAATCAAAACATATATATATATTTAGAATAAAATCGTAACTGTCTGTTTGTCTGTACGTTTGTGCACGCTAATCTCAGCAACCGCTCAACGATTGCAATGCGTTTTCTTTATTGCGTTGCGGTGTGCTCCATTTAACATTTAGTGTTTGTTTTATGTCAATCGGTTCATAAATTAAAAAGTTATACCAATCTAAATAATCACATTATGAGATGCAGCGTACGAAGTCGCAGACAACAGCTAGTGATTCATATAGATAGCTAGCTAGTAGTAATTCATATAGATAGCTAATCTTGTTTAAAACAATACAGTGCAATTAACGGTGCCACAACGCTAATAGTCTATCTGTTAATCTACCGGTTTCCTCTCTTTCTTTTCTATCACGAAAATTTTAACCATTTTGATAACGTTTTTACTCTTCTAGCATGCAGTCAGTCCCAGGACTATAAGCAGTTGTTTTTAGTTGATCTTTGTCGGGTCAGAGATGTCTCTATACTGATAGGCTATCTCAGGTGTTATACAGGTGGAATTTAAAAACCGTGGTTGGAGGTAAAGTACCCTCAATATTGACAATGGCAAGTTTTGCTGAAAGAAAACGTTCCTTTATTTTCAAAAGCAAGTAAAACTGCATTTATAGATTTTTGAAAAGTCACCCGTTTGAGCCGGAAATCGAACTGGGGAGATGTGAAAAAAAAATCACCTGTATTTTATTATACCAACCGATAGTCTTTCATTAGGAACAATTTCTTTTAAACCACAAAGTACCTATCTTACATTGAAGAAAAACCAAGTAAAATATGTTTTTATAGTAAAGCTTATTTAAAGAAGCATTATCTAAAGAAAAACCAGTCGAATTAAGAACCTCCTCCTTTTTTGAAGTTGGTTAAAAGACTGTTTTAGTTTTTGTGAATATTCATACTGGTCACTTATGAAAACAATGTAATTGCAATCCTAAGAAACAATTTAAAATTGCGTTACAGTCACCTACATTATTAAGTTCCTACGAGTCAGTAGAGGAATTGGAAACCTAAAGTTCAAAATATTATTTTAAATATTCACCTTAACGCGATACACAAGACAAAATATTTTACTTGGTCTTACTTTAATTTAAGATACTGTTGGTTGAAAGAAATCGTTCCTTATAAAAGACTCTTTCGGTTGGTACCATAAAATATGGGATGTTTTTACTTTTCTCAGGCTCAATTCCCGGCTCAAACAGGTGATTTTTCACAAACCATAAATGCAGGTTTACTTACTTTTGAAAATAGAGGATTGTTTCCTTTCAGCAAAACTTGCCATTGTCAATATTAAGAGTACTTTACCTCCAACCACGGTCTTTAAATTCCACCTGTATATATTACCTAGGGTCGTTCAGGACAAAAAGGTCTTATGTTTGTAAATAGTTCTGGGTAAGTATGCTTAGACTAGAGATACACAGATCGTTCAAACGTTGAGAAAATATGCTTTTAGATCGTATGGCTTATCAATCTAATTTGTATAGTAACCTTGGCTAATATTAAAGTACATTTCAATACTAAATCCTTCATCATTAGCAAGCCAAATTATTCTGAAGTAACACAGCCTATATTTCATCATTTTCCAATCCAAGGGCGCGGAGTTGTAATAATAAATGTCAGAAAATCTGGCACATTTCCATACATTATTGTAAATATGGCCATGAATGAGTTCAATGGGTGTTACAGGGTTCACAGTATGTCAGCGGCAAAGCTATGGGTCACAGCTAGTATGTATATACACTGATGTACCTATAGCAAATGTGTTGATTAATTATTTTTTTGACATGTAGTAAAGAATTCACCTCATCCGCATTCCACGAGCCGTCGTATTTAACCTATGTTATGTGTATCGTGAATCACCTCAGTAAAAATAACACTAAGTACTTCTTTACTATTTATATTTATTTATTACGCGTGGGCACGTCAAAAATCACATTTGTGGATATATAAACAATGAATTCAAGAAAATGTGGGACTCGTCATTCATGAAAACGTCGGCATAAAAATATATTATGAAACATCTCTATTATATTCAACAATATGGGTGAATGGTGAATAAATGTGTTCTTTGAAATTGAACGACAATGCCAACAGCGAAAATATTTCAAGCGCAGTACTACTGTACCACAGACAATACAAGCTACAAGACAGAGTCCTGGGGTATCCTTCCGAGGCTTTACCCGTGCTCCTAATAGTAGGCTGTTGGGTAGGATACGTGTGGTTTTTATTAGTCGGTAGGAGTCCGGAATTTTGATCGATGTGATGAGGATTTTCATCACGTTAAAAAAAAGCTAAAAGACAACGCTTTCGTGAACTTCGCTATGAGAAAAATCTCTAAATATTGGTGGGGTGCGGGGCTGACGATCACAGTCGTACGACGTTAATATTCCGCCTAATTCTATGACAGAGCGAGACAAAAAAGAACAGGTCAGTCGGTATGATAGTCTCAGTAATTAACGTCTCGGTGAGTGCGTTACCGCAGTAAAGCGTTGTCTATTAGCTTGTATTGTCTGTGCAATGTACCGAGTTGTATGAGTCAAGTGTAAGATAACGCCGGTTCCTGGAACATAGTAGAATGTTGGTAAGCGCCTCGGTGCCGCAATGCTCTTTCGTCGCCCCTTGTTTACTTCCATTATGTTCGTATATTCCGAGATTAATATGACTCCATGCAACAAATATGATAATATTTATAACGTACTGGAGTGTTGTCGAAATTTCAAATTTGTTTTTCGAAGCTGTTATTAGTTATGCATATGGTTTTTGCGATGGATCTTTGGCTATATGAAATAATAGTAATAATAATATTACTTTTACAAAGTTTAGAAGCTTTTTAGAAGAGAATGTACCAGGAACATGAAATTGTGCTACAGTTGATAATTTAGGTCTGCGGTATGATTAATATTATGGTTGTATACTGTTTGTTGGTATAATATTATTCTCGGAAAGTCATCAATGCAAAACCGAGTGTCAAACTTACTAGGTATATTAGGATAATTAGAAAGATGTGAACTATGTACTTTTCTGATCATATCATTTTACTGAAAACTAGTATTATAGAAAAATCCTACTTCATCTTAATCAGTTTACTTCCGATAGTAGGTATCGTAAGTCTACCTCACACAACAGGTAAGAATAGTGTGATAAGATTAAACAGACATACAGTAAGTAGTTTGCACTCTGAGAAATTGTTTGATATGAAGCCCAAAGCTACTTTTTACGACCGCACCTCGTCACAAAAAGGCTGTTCATCCTTATAGGTACTTTGCGTCCGGAGCACTCGTGCACGGTTAGGTCCGATACAATGAGTTTTTTCCCGCGCACGCTTAGATTGTACAATAGGGTTCTTCTAAAGGAGTCTTAGAAAGTTGTTGCAAGGTCGGCAGTACGAGCGTAGCACCTCTGGTGTTACAAACATCCGTAGCCTTGTCTGTCACCTTAGTATTATAAGAAAAATAGACTGACTTTATAGTTATGGTACACCAATAAATCAATATATGGTTCAGTAAAAATATATGTAACTAAAAGCTGTTATACACTTACACTTACATTATTACATCTTTGTTATTTCCGCATGTCCAATCGCGAATTGGACTAACCGCGAATTGAACCAACTGCGAATTGGACATTATTTTGGACATTGGACCAATCGCGCCTAAAGGGTTTCAAAAGCTACCATCGAAAATATACAATTCGCAAGGGACATAATAATCTTACCGTCCACGACCTTAATACCCCTCAGTCACAATCCGTGTTGTCCAAATTAGCTATCATCGAGAAACACGACCCCAATTTCATAATCGCCTGTCCGCATTATTAGCGTGTAGATAAACAATTATGTCAGTATACCGTGTACAATATTGTTTTGCCCTAGGGCAAACATGAGCCACCTGAATTCTTTAATCATGACACAGATAGATTGAAGCTATTTCTTTTTTCTATACTAACAAAGAAGCAATCATGTACATTGCTGACCTGAAAATGCCATGTCTTTTGAACACTAGTTTTGAAGGGAAGATAGGAGGCTAATAGGTACATATGGAGGAAGAAGCTTGAATAACCGATTTGGTAGCAAAATGACGAATCGATCAGATGGTACAATGGGAAAAATTAAATAGTATTAAGTAATAGTAATATGGCCCGCTATTTAAGGCTCTTCTTTTACAGATTTTTTTATAATACTCTTATGAAATTGATTTTAGGTAGGTAAGTATAAGCATAATTTTTAAACGAGTGTAGTTGTGTAACCAGACAAAACTTCATTCGATGACTAGATTTTCCACAATTTACGAAAAACCAGCCCTAAACTTTATAATGCCTTGTTTTACAGATATTGAAATGAGGTTTTTAATGATTCTTTAGACTCCGGTCATCAGAAAATCCAACTGCATTAGTCAAAATAGAATACAAAAAGTAAGTACAATTTTAATTTCCTGAGAACTGTACAAGGTGACTGAGTAATGGAGCTGATCTTGAGCTAAAGTGTCTACATGATTATTATAATACGTTCTCCTCTCTTTTAGGTCATGGCCCACTAAAATAAAAATATTTCTAAAAAATTTAAATCATACATGCATTCTCGTACCTGTATTAGTCACGCCCAACTTACCAGTAGAGTTATCAAGCAGTATGAAAATATCCTCCATGGTAACCAGTTACGTAGCCGTGTTAAAAATCCATAATGGAAACACAGATTATTAATAGTTACTACGTATAGAAATCAGTTACGAAATTTCGTTTTCCTAGGCAGCCGAAGCAATTCTATCAAAATTAAATCACTGCTGCATGTATACCTCTTCCAGATTACGCGAAAATACACGACCTTTTTCAGTTCGTTGGTCCAACAGTTGCGTTATAGAATGTAAATCAAATCAATCAATCAATCATCAATCAATCAATACATATAATAAAATCGTAACAAGTCGCTGTCTGTACATGGAAGATAAATATGAAAAAATATTATAGGAGGGCTTTATGAACGCAATAGAACCCAAAACAATGATTTTTAGAATTTTTGTCTGTTTGTCTGTATATCTGTTTGTCTGTACGGTTGTGCACGCTAATCTCAGTAACCGCTTAACCGATTGCAATGCGGTTTTCTTAATTGTTTCGAGGTATGGTCCACTTAACATTTAGTGTTTATTTCATGTCAATCGGTTTATAAATAAAAAAGTTATATCACTTTAAAGAAGCGTACATAGACATATGAATCTAAAAATGGGAAAATCTAAACGGCGTGTTGGCTTAATCATAAAAGAGCTTAATGATTAAGGCTATTTTAAAACAATTCAGTCCGGACTGAATTGTTTGACGTAAACGAAGTTGCGGGCTCAGCTAGTACGAAATATATCTGTCTCTGTAACACGACTGTAATGATATATTGTAAGCAACCCCCTATTAATACTGTAACAATGATAAAGCTATAAAAGCTGGTGTTAAGTGTATGGATATTATTGCCCTTATCCTCACCCCTCGAACTCAGCGGTCTTCATTTAGTAGAAAATCTCTGTATAACTGACCTTGGACCCATGACTTGGTAAATAAACTTTAAATTAAGTTACAAAACAAGTTTCTGCATACGTTTGTGTGAGGACGGAAAGTTCGGGATTTCATTTGTAAGTTGGGCAAAAGGTTACTGGCTTTCAAGGTACTCTTCCATACAACGACATCTGTTAAGCATAATTTGTTGATAATCTTAAAAACTGTTCTTTTTTCAACTGATTGAACTAGTAAAGGGGTGATTGAGGTTAAGCGTGGTTTATGTTTCTTATTTTAATATAGTTTAACAAAGGCTATCCTTATACTGCAAACAACGAAGCAAGAGATATCTGCAGCAGAATAAGTGCAGTAAGTGGGACGCCGACGCCACCGCATCTTTCTGCGAGCAGGTCGTGCTCAGGAGATAACGCTCTACCTCGAGTTCCTAAGACTGCGGCGAGGGTGCATGCCTCTATGAGTGGGGGCCTGAGGACAGTAGGGGGTAACTCACCATCCTTCCAGAGGCAGGCCCAAGACGGATGGATGTGTGAGAGTTTCACGTACGCTTTACTCCCAAAGAAGCGGTATAATATCTGAATAACCCCCAAAGACGCGGAATTATCCCTGAACGCTCTAGGTGAGACCGCAGCTGCACAGTGATAGCCAAAGTCTTTCGGGTACCCTGGGATATCCTTCCGAGGGCTTACCCGGGACTCTCGGCCCTAGGCGGTGGTAAGACTCCTTGTGATTTTAGTCGGTTTGATTCTAGCATAAAATCCTAGAGGAATTTCACGTAAAATGAAGGCCATCCCTATTTGAACTATGTTCTTATAACTTCTTCAAAAATACAATGTTTTATTTCGAACCTATACTGTTAATTTTATAAAAATGTCTACAAATTGTTTCACTTTAGTTAGAGAGACTCTAGTCCTCACAGTATGGAGCTTTGTTTTAAATTCATGAGTGTAAATGAAATTCAACACCAAATACCTCTGGGGTTATATATTATACCTTCATTGCAGAGACAGTAAATTTCCTAACGTGCGTGGGCGACCGTTGGAAAATGTCAGAGGCCTGTACTATTATTACAAACTTGTATTTTTTAAATTAAATTGCTACCCACGCAACGCGCTGGCCATAACTTTTATTAGGGTGCGATGTTAACTGATAAAAAATGTGTAAATATTGCAGGAATACTAAACTGCGGCATCCTGTGGTTTATACCCACGCTTGATTATTTACAGATTAAAGTTATATACTTTATTATGTCCAGATAAAATCTCAATAAATAATATTTCAACTTTCTGAGTGATTTTTATCGTCGTAAAGCGAACGAATGGTAAGTATCTTTATGGTTTACTAGCTATTCCCCGCTATCACGTAAAATCATTACCCTCCTTTTTGCGCAGTCAGTTAAAAAGTAACCTATGTCCTTTCCTTAGACTCAAACTATCTCTATACCAATTTTCATCAAAATCGGTTCAGCGATTTAGGCTTGAAAACGTACAGACAGACAGAGTTACTTTTGCATACTATATACTAGCTGTTTCTCCCGGGTTTCAGTGTAACATACTTTGAATTCCAATTGCGGTGCATTGGTGCATACCAGTAATCAGTCGGGAGAACCAACATCCCTTATTTTAAGTTTATAAATGTAGAGCTTCTGCAAATCTTGAAACACGTGCAGCGAACGACGAGGACCAGATAAAATGAGTCTTTAGAAGTCGTTCACAGTAAGATGCGAACTCAGTATTCACACTGAGCTCAACTTACATAATTATTACAAGGTCATCATATCATTGGAATCCTGAAACATACTTCCAAGGGCTTACCCATGGTTCCCGACTGAAGGCAATGGTGTAGGGCACCATGTGATTTCAGTCAGTAAGAGTTTGGTGTTGTAGCCTAGAGGGATTTCTACGTAATAAAAAGGGAAGAAATATTTTGAATGCCTTTTTAAGAAAAAAACCACAGGTATCCTGCCTAACAGCCTACGGTTGGGAGCCTCGAGTAAGCTCTCGGAAGGATACCCCAGGACTCCCTGCAGACCTACGGCTACCACTGCAGCCTCATCTAGGAGGGTGGGGGTTCGGGTGCTATCCCGCGTCTTTGGAGGGGTTTTCGGGTGTTATCCCACTTCTTAGGGGGAGGAGGAGCGTGCGTGAATCCCTCACGTCACGCTATCATCTAGGGTCTAATATTCCTAAAATACGTAGTACGCACACTGAGCTGAAATATTAAAATAATTATTTCAAGGGTCGTCATTAGCGCAAAGAGAAAAGCTATCACGAACGTGATGCAATGACCTACGACGTCGAATAAAGAGTAGTAGGACTTCTCACCATTGTAAACGTATACATTGATTTACTTCAATAAAACCCTGTTACACAATACTACAAATTTACTTAAAGCTATAAATATATCGCTCCTATATTCGTATACAAAGCAAAACTCCCGATGAATAACTGGCACAAAGAAATATACCACCCTGACCCTTTCAAGTTTACGTATGGCTTTGGGTTGCCAACCTTATTTGACACTTTTGACACAAACGATTGTTGAGTACTACAGTTTCTTTGAGGTCGCTTGCCCCCATTCTTCTACAGAAACATATAAGACCGAAGTAATCGCGAAAGATAACGTACATACAACACTAAGTTAGGTCCCGATTTATCTCATCATTATATAACTCTCGAATGGGATTGAACAGAGAATATATTATATTTGCATGCATTTCCGTAATAACTAAAGCAGGCCTTGTTTTTTTTCAAATTTAATTTCAGGGAACCGAGGCACTAAACACAATAAATATTAGGGAGGTCTACTGATTACTCACAATTTCTAGTAAGTTGTAGTAAACGTACGTATTACTTGTGATTTCATATGCCTCTATCTCCTTTTCCGTTACGTTGTAGCTAAATGGTCTAAGTCTTTTCCTAACATTTGTATTAAATAAACCCTCATTCAATTTTGTTCGAGTGAAATCACTGTCTTAGCACAAAAAGTGTTTTCTGTAGCACAAAAGGTTCTACGAACGTAGACTACGACGTAGTATAAAACGTAGACCTCGGTCGTAGCACTGTTCGTAGACAACCAACAATCTGAGCACAACAATGTCATCGTTTTCTGTTCATAATGAATAATTAATAACTTGGATTTTGTTGTTTATCTTGAAATAATGAACACGTGTGCTGGCTGCGTAGTTCGTTTATAGGTTCTCACGTGCCGAACTATCTCGTGGAGTGAGGGTTATATCATGTTTGAGTTAGTCTGTTTAAATTCAATGTAAACAATATAAGTAATCAAGAGCACAAGTGTTAGAACTTAGCTAGATTAACAAAAACATTGTAAAGTTCAGATTTGAGTAGATCTATAGTTAATGGATTACTGGCACTTGATATTTATTGTGTACATTATAGGGTTTTAAATGCTAGTACCAATGATTTATAAAACTATAGATACGTTACCTACACTGCGGAATGGCAAGATGAATCACAGGCAATTGCCCGACTACTGTTTAGTCACGGACCAAGTAAAATCGCGACCATATGCTTTGTGAATGTACAAACAGCAGTGTTTTATGTTCTGTTCGTAAAGAAAACTCGTGAAACACATGCTTTCGTGTATACACCACAACATAGGGCACAATATATACACCACAACTGTAAAATATAAAAATATGTAATTTTAATAGTATAAGTGAGATTTTTTTTCTCAACACCGGTCCCGCCATTTAAGGTAATGAATGTACCACAAAGTACCTAATCACTACGTTAGACTAGTGACTAGTGGGAACAAACTAACTTCACGTTTAGTAAATTAGTGCTGTATTTGAAAGACGTAATGTTGAAGAGGCACTTCACAGGGCCGGCAACTTGAGGACCACTGTCGAAAGTCTTTAGGACTGTGAGACTGGCCCCCAATCGCTAGATGCGCCATGGCTTACCATCAGGCTGGTGGCGACGTCAATTTGGCGAGCTAAACATTAAAAAAAAATACTTTTCTAATTGTATAAGGTACGACATTTTTGCTAGTACTACATTTAGTTTTAAACTAGTAGCAAAGGTAGTTTACTCTTAGATTCCATAGCACAGCTCTATATCTTGGGCAAGATGGCATTGTTTTATATTGAATCAAAATTCTATTTTTGACTAGCTGTTGCCTGCGACGTCGTACGCTGCATTTCATTTGTAATTCTTTAGATTGATATAACTTTTTAATTCATGAACCGATTGACATGAAATAAACATTAAATGTTAAGTGAAGCCAACCGCAACGCAGTAAAGAAAACCGCATTACAATCGATTGAGCGGTTGCTGAGATTAGCGTGCACAAACGTACAGACAAACAGACAGTTACGATTTTATTATATGTATTGATTGATTGATTGATATTGATACTGATGATGATGATTGATATTGATGATGATATTTGATATTGATTGATGTTACGAAAAAAATTGCAAACAAAGAATAGATACCTAGGAAAAACCACACTCCAAATAGTGTTCAAAACACGTGTTCTACTGATGTTTACTAATATTTGCGTACTACTTTTGGCACTGCGGATGAGGAAAATATTGAAGGCATAATAAAAATATGAAAACTAGATTTTTATTCAGTGTTTTCTTTTCAAACATAATATATCAGTCAAAACATGTTTATCTGTTATCATGTAACAGTTATAGAATTTCTTAGAAACAACTTTAGCACATCTTGGGTGCTTTTTGACTGCTAGTTAGCTTTTTGCTTCTTATTTTCAGAATTGTTAGGAGTGAGTACCAGCCGATCTTATAGCTCGTTAACATTTAAATTTCTTTATTTTCTCTTTCTTGTCTTGTTGGCCATTCTTCGCTCTCTTAACATATCTCCAACAGTGGTTGAATGGTTTCAGAGTTACCTGTCTGGCCGCCGACAGCGTATTCGAATTGATGATACTTTGTCATCATGGAGTAATATTTCTGTCGGTGTGCCGCAGGGTGGCGTTTTGTCTCCTTTACTTTTCGCATTATTCATTAACCATATCACCTCCGAACTTCTTTCATCCTACCACCTTTATGCAGATGATTTGAAAATCTACACACATGCTCCACTTGCATCACTTTCTGATGCAGTTAACATTATAAATATAGATCTTGCAAGAATAGCCGATTGGAGTGTGAATTTTGGCCTAAAAGTGAACCCCGATAAGCGCCAGGCTATTATTATTGGCAGCCCCGGGCTAGTACCGAAAATTCAGTACACAACTCTAACTCCAATTAATTTTAATGGTACCATTATTCCTCTTAGTGATAAGGTAAAAAACCTGAGAATTTACTTTGACAAAACAATGTCTTGGGATGTACAGCTCCGTGAGGTGAGTCGTAAGATTTTTGCCTCCGGTGGTGCTCTAAGAAGACTACGTAACATTCTGCCCATTGCCACAAAAACTGCACTGGCTCAATCTCTTCTCCTACTAATCCTCGACTATGCCGATGCTAGCTATCCAGATCTCACTGAGGTACAACTCGATAAACTTGAGCGTCTTCAAAATTTTTGCATCAGATTCATATTTGGTTTGCGCAAATACGATCACAAATATGAACGAGACTCAAGTGGCTTCCTATTAGACTTCGCCGTAATGCACACATTCTATTTCTTCTATACAATATCCTGTTTAATATCCGTACTCCCACTTATCTTAAAGAACGTTTTGAGTTCTTATGTGATACACATTTGAGGTCTCTGAGATCATCGAAAAACTTGCGCCTGAAAATGCCGGAACATTCCACAAGATTTTTCGATAAATCATTTACGGTTCGAGCTACTCGTTTGTGGAATTCCTTGCCAGTGTCTGTGCGACGTGCACAGACGATTGATAATTTTAAGAAGATGGTCTTGAATTATTACCTATCACTATCACAATAACTTTCTTTATGCTTCACACAGTTTCGTTGTTTCTCTGTTTGATATTATTATAGGTTATATTACTATTTAGTATATTGAAGAATTATATGGGTACCTATATATATTTCTAATTATGTAAGTATGTTGGTATATATGTACGTATTTATGTATGTGAAATTTGTAAATATAGGTTAGGTATATGCATATCTATTTATTTGTTATCTGTAAGATGTAAAATATTATATAGTTTAGGTGTTTAAATAAATATTTTATAGTCACAGTACAGCAAAGAGCTACCCATAAACACATTACCTGCGCACTTAGTCCATTATAGGTTGCCTGGAAGAAATCGCGTTTCGCGATAAGGCCGCCGATTGTACCCTAAATATATTATATGTAAGATAATATAAGATAAAAATACTGTAATTTTATTATAAGTTTATGGTGTACAATAAAGAATATTTGTATTGTATTGTATTGTATTTTTCAAACGCCTAGAATACTGTACTAATTTCTGAGACCCTTCTAGTAGTAAGCTCATAAGAAACCTGTGGCAAAGAGTCGACTTTGACCTGTGTACCTGTGTAGTACTTGCGCCAGACCCTTCCTCAAAGGAAGTCTTAGAAGGTTCTTGCGAGGTCGGGTACGCGAATGTAGCGCCTCTGGCGTTTTTAACGTTTATAGGCTACGGTGATCACAGTCCATCAGATAGCCGAAGCTTTTCTACTACCTTAGTAGTATCAACAAAAGACCCTCATCGTCACCACTTACAGCTGAGGTTAACATCTTTGATCCCTTTCTTCAAATGGAGTCTTAGGAGGTTCTTGCAGGGACGGCCGCGCGAGTGTAGCGCTCTTGGTGTTTTTTGAACGTTCATAGGCTGCGGTGTTCACAGTGCATCATGTGGGGCCGTAAGCTTGTCTACTACCATACATACATACATACATATGATCACGCATTTATCCCCGAAGGGGTAGGCAGAGGCATATTATATGCCCACATTTCTCCTTTGTATAATTTGTCCCACGTAATAGGTGGTGAGCCGTATTGCCGTGTTTAAAATGGACAGGCGCAGGTTGTGACTGCCTGCTGTTGAAATAAAGCCTTCAACTTAGCTTAACGACTGCCATTTTACTGGCAACCGGGACCAACGGCTTAACGTGCCTTCCGAAGCACGGAAACGCTCAAATAAATGTCACAAAGTGATCACATGGATGGTCACCTATCCAAGGACCGGCCATAGTGAAAGTTGCTTACTGCAGTGATCGTTTACAGAACACTGAGTCCGCGGGGCCACGAGCGCTTCTACTACCCTAGTTGTATTAAAAAAACCCACATCGTCACCTCTTACAACTGAGGTTAACATCTTAGATCCCCTTTTTCAAAGAGAGTCTTAGAATTTTCTTGCGGGGTTGGCAGCGCGAGGGTAAGGCCTAGGACTACAGTCCATCAGGTGGGGCTGTAATATTGTCTATTACCTTTGTAGTATATACAAAAGAGCCTCATCAGCACGTACAGCTGAGGAAAAAAATTGAGATCCCTGTAGAAAAGAGGCCTTCACAATCAGCATCTGTCTATTTATTTGGATGTCGATATAACAAGGTATCGTAGTAAATTTTCTCGAGTTACGTCCAATCTCGAACTAAACCTACTTACGAAGTGGTCCAATAGTTTATGTTACACCCAATTTCGGCTGTTTGACACGGTTCTGTTAGCGTATAGATTGCGTGACTCCCACAAGGTATTAACGCCAACGTATCCCGGATATCCACATTCTCTGATTTATGGTCAATTTGTTTCATAATATTATAGGTTGTTTACGCCATAGACCCTTATTTTCTGTTACAAAATTATGGTTAGTTTGTTTAGATAATAATATTGTAGTATCTTTAAAGCAATCGCATATTTTTGTTATTTCGTGTAGACCATTTTAGCGGGTGGGGGGTGTCTGGGTGCCTTAGCAAAAAAAACGCTATATAATTCTGATTTCTAACACGATCAGTAGTTTTTGAGGTTACCCTAGAGTAGAAGTGCAATTTATCAGGTATTTTGTTTTGTAGTTGTCTAGCGGACGTCACGCAGTTTCATCCGCGTTGCTTCCGTTCCCAGGAACAGGGGATAACAAGTAGCCTATTTTCACCGAGGAAAGGGTAACTTCCTATCAGTTACCTCGGAATCTATTCGATGCAAACAAACAAGCAATCATATCTTTCCTCTATATAATATTAGTATAGACTAGTCTTGGTAGTAAAGTGCCAGGGTGTCTCCCGGAATAAAGTGGCAATCTTCGGGGCAATTGTATGCATTATTATCATGTAAAATCTTTTTATTTTATACTTATAGAAAGATGATGGTTTACATTACATTGTGCAGTCGCGCTGTCATAGCAGTAGGTATGAGGGTGGGAAAAGTTCCAAACAAGAAATAATACCTAAGAAGCCGAAAATATTAAAACAATACATTCTATGCGTAAGAGCTCTCACACATCCTAAACTAATATTAGTTTAGGATGTGTGAGACCACTTACTTGATTATATAATCAAGTAAGCAATTTCATGGGCTAAGTCACAGAAATTATCACTGCGCACGTTCACAACAACTAATAATGTCTACTACTGACTTGGTATTCTATGAAATGCGTGTGGGAAATGTAGTGGGCAATGTCGAGGGCGTTAATCAATGCTACTTTTTGTCTGTAACGTAGGAGGACGTGAATTATCAAGTTATGTTCCTTATCCGTTGAATGCCGCATGAAACCCGAGTTGCCAATCTCCCGAACAGTCGATTGCTTTGGCAACCATGGCGGCCAACTTTTTTCGTTTGGTTCTCCTCGCACATTTTTCGATATCTATGGCTGTATGGTCGCGGGTCTAAGTCTTTCTATATAAATTAATGTGTAGAATTGGTTATGGTACTGAATGAGATAGCTTGCCGAGTGAATGTAATGAAAAAAAAGTCGAAATTACGATTTGATCGCTGTCATTATTTATTGTATGTTTGGCGCCGTTCATAGAAAGTATTAATACGATTAATTTTTGAATATTTTCGTTTATTCTGTTTCAAATATTGTTGTTTTGCATTTAAAAGTATCCTGTCATGTTGTTTAACAGCTGTGATAAATATTTTCAGTGTAATTCGAAGTTAAATTTGTAAAATTTGATAAAATAACACGCGAAGGTCACCATTATTTTTTGTTGTTGTTTTTGTTGTGCAGTGCTCGTATTTAACCGATATTTGTTGAGATTTTCTCAATAGAAACTGTAATCTTTTGTCAAAATACCATTTAACATTTAACATATGAATAATTTATGTGAAAATCAATAATAAACATGGGGGGTTTTTTTTTTAATAATTTAAGATTACATAGCCTCGATATCCCCAAAATAAACAAAAAAATAAACAAATAAATAGGCAGTAATATTTTATTTTATTTTCGGAGATTTTATATCTACAGATTATTATTTTTTTGGTGAAAGTGAATGATTGATGTGTATATTTTGTAAATAAAATAATTTATGTCAGAAAACTGCTTTTTATTTTGAATTACATGGTAAAATCTGAGAGTACTCCTTCATTTTCCCCATCCTAATTTTCGGCCAAATATCATAAATCCATTACACATGGGGTGTTCTCGGATTTAGTGTAGTTATTTTCGTCAGTTATCCAGCATGATGAAACAGTAAGGTTACGTCCGCACAGGCAGGCGGCTTGCTTGGCGCCTAGAGGCTAGCGAGTCACCTAGCGAGTCGCTTAGTAAAACGAACATACTTGAATGTTCGCGACCGGCCGCACTGCGCGCTTGGCGCCTAGTGAGTAGCTTAGCGTGTATCCAGTAAACAAACATGTTGGTTTTTTGTCGCCAGGCGCGAGGCATTTTGATTGCGGATGATAACCGAGGGTTGAATGAATCAATTCCCGAGGTATTTAGACGCTATAGTCCGAATCGGAATTGATTCTTTTATCCGTGTTAAACACTCTACGTTTCATTGCAAATATGAGGAAAATAAAACTAGTTATTTATCTAGGTACACTATTAATATATATCACTAATAATATTAATAGTACCTATTTAAAAAAAATTAACAAAAAAGAAACCGACTTCAAACAAAACCAAAAACTGAAAAATAAAATTTACTTAGCACAAAGTTAGTATATTCTGATTTATCAGATATCATTAAATATAATACTGAAGTCGGTGCCAATATGACTATGAGAGAGAGAACCTAAGCCTACATAGTGTTACTCAAACAAAATCAAAAATCTCAAAAGTACAAAATCTCAAAGGTGAAATGTGGGCATCTAATATGCCTCTGTCTACTCCTTTGTGGATAAAAGGCGTGATCATATGTATGAACCCAATATAGAGCTAATTTTGAAAGGGACATCTTGTCAACATGCCGACAAGCAAATGACCAAGGCACCTAGCGACCCTCCACGCAAACCACCTTTCAGTGCGGCCACCGTGTATCCTAGCAAGTCGCCAGGATGCAAGCCACTAGGCTCTAGGCACCAAGCAAGCCGCCTGCCTGTGCGGACGTAGCCTAAGTATTTATGTAGTACGACTCCTGTAAAAGAAATAAGGATATATTGTGTGACGTCCGGCGTGCAGCCGCCGTTCCCGCCGAAGGCGTGGGCACCGCTTATCCGGATATACGCATTTGTGGTGGTGTGTGTAACTAAGAAATGTATTGTTACATCGCTTGTTGGTTTTTGATCGAGTTGAAACTGGCCATGCTCTTTTTAGGGTTCAGTAAAGGGTAAAAACGGAACCCAATGTATGAGACTTCGCTGTCCGCCTGTCTGTCTGTCCGTCATGAGGCTGTATCTAAGAACCTTGATAATTAGAGAGCTAAAATTTTCCCAGATGATAAATTTCTGTGGCAACCATGACGACATACAGGTACGAAAATTAGAAAAAAAGGGGAATAAGGGGGCTCACATACACCGAACGTGTCTTTTTTGCCGTTATTTAGTACGGCACCATCTGTGTCCGACTCGCACTTAGCCGGTATTTGCTCATTTACTCTTCTGCGTGTCTCGACTTCATGGACTAAATAGAAGCTAAAGTTAAAACCAAAGTAAAAAAATATCATCAATCGTGAAAGATTAAAAACAATACCTACAATACAATACTATAACAGAACCTGACTATTTTAGTTAGGTACAAATAATGTAACTAAAATAGTCAGGTTCTGTTCTCTTCGGTTCTACCTATTGCGTAGCGAATCTGGTAGTAAATATCAATATTAGACAATACATAGAAGTAATCATTTTGACGTTTATAAGTGTTACTTTGTGACTTTTATAAACCAAGATATTTTTCATTTTCAGTAAAAAACTAAAAAAAATCTGGTAGACCTGTCAACAACATCTCTGCGGGAGCTAACTCTTCAACGGGTAATGGCACCACCTTGAAAATGGTATTTATATTTGTATACTTAACTTAGCTAACTAGCTTAACTAGATAATAGCTTTCTTTAAAAGTTTTAATTTGAAATTCCATAAAATAAATAAGTTTTTAAAGTATTAATGAGAATCATATTAATAATAACGTTTAATTATTTTTATTCGCTTTTAAAACTTTGCTCTGATTATTTTAAAGCCGAACAAATAATTACGGAATTGGTACTTGTCGAATATGCACTATTACACTGTGTTTATGTGTCCTTTATAATCTTGATTACTTCAGTTGTAATAGATTATAAAAAGTATTCACTTGTACCCACTATTCCGCAATTTTTATTTAAATTTTTACGATACCTGACCGGTTTCACCTTATAGCATTATCAAGATTAGCATTATTTAAAGCGAAACTGGTAATTTATGTGCATACTGATATTTAATTTTATTTGTGTAGAATAAACTCTGTGTGTATAAGATATTATTATTTTTCTAGAAGTTCACATCTACTTTATATCTATGGCATGCCTATGGCGATTGTATAGGAGGCCCATCTAGTGAGTTAGCGAGTCACCGTCTGCCAGAATTTTAATAATAATAAATTGAAATGGCAGACGCCGTCATCATCCATAGATTAAGTTATTCAGACCACTAGCACCCATACCAGTAGCCCATATCGTAGTTAGCATAATTTTACAATAGTTTAGCTCCCATTGCACATGGTCCATTACCGTTCTTATACATAAGGCGGGATAGTGTGCAGTGGGGGTCCCATTGCCTAATATATTAAAATTCTCAAAGGGCCTCTGCATGTTGGACCAGTATGTCCCCATGTAAGCCTATCAAAAGACCAGGCATCTTTGTAACAAAAAAAAAAGAAGATACCTGTGAAACAGAGAGACATAATAATAATTTAAAAAAACCAGCAATAATAACTGCCTCAATGGCGCAGTGGTCACTGTATACGACTGCCGTGCTGAGAAGGCTCTGTAGTCGTTTCATAAATGCGTATGATTTATAATTTGTTTCTTTCGAAGTTTGGGTGTTTTTGTCCACTGATTTCATGTTATATAAAGAATAACACAAGGTTAATTATCTACATGCAAATTAATTTTTAAATTAACTTCAGCTATTAAAATGAATTGCATAGCTTGAAACCTTAGATAACGTTGTGTAAGGTTTCATTAGAAATAGTTGTAGAACTCATTAGCAATGGTATAACCTGATGTACCTAGTATTCAACTAATTAGTCTGACTAATGAACATTTAAGTGAATCCCTATTTCCCTTAGTCACGTCATCACTCGTGAACTGGTGGACTAAATTTCGCTAATTAACAGTGCAACGGTCGAAATTATATTGAGATGTTTTCAATTTTTTTAAATATAATGAAGCAGGTAGGCATTTTTAACAATATATTCATAGTTAAGGCAAGATAACGCGTGTTGGGTCAGCTAGTTAATAAAAAACCGTCCAAGTGCGAGTTGGACTCGCCCATGAAGGGTTTCGTAGCGGCAAGTAACATAACATAAAAAGTTCTTATAGTTCGTTGTAACTTATATGGGATTGATTTATTCGAGTTTCGTAAATAAATGAGTTAATTATAAAAGTATTAAATCTAAATAATCTAGTTAAATAAAATTGACTAAAATAATAAAATTACACTAACACTATTATTAAAATTAAAACGAAAACTACTAAACTAAAACGCATCATAAAATTTCTCCGCATCGCAGTCCTCTTGTGGTAGCGTTCCCAGAAGACTGGCAGCATTGCCACGTTGAATGGCAATGCTTAATCTCTGCCCCAAATAGAAGCCAGCCTTCTGGTCACGAGTAGTGTCGAACAAACGCTTTCCCAACTCTCTAAAGAATTTTTTTGCGCTTGGACCCCATGGCCCTAAGGTTTCGACCCCAAACGGCTCAAACACATAATCTCCTGAGAGATTAAAATATTTTTGCCGTTTAAGGATCTCAGCAGAAGCGGCGGCGGCACCGGCACAACCAGCAGTACCTGAAAGATGAGAAGGCGCAACAGTGTCGACGCACGTGGCGTCCCACACTAAACACTTTCCCATCTTCCAGGGCATTAATGTCATACCATCCGGTCTCTTGCCGTCGTCACGTGCCAAGCCATTTGGTTCAAGTCTAGATGGCAGACCGGCGGCGACAAGAGCACGACGGATGATATCGTTTATACTGGCGTGCCGTGGTATTCGTCCAACGCTTCTGCTGCAAGACAGGCCATGATGTCCAAGGCGATCGACGACTACTCCACAATGGCACTGGTGCGGAGAAACACATGGCGCACCTAAACGTAGGCAAGAAGCAATGCGAAAGGTAGAATCGTCTAACATGGTCCCTATGTTAGACGACGGAAGAGCATGTAGCCAAAGACCCGATTCCCACACACCCACTGCCAGTAAACGGGCACGCTCAGCAGGAGTCGTACAGGAGTTTAATAGGTTTAATCTCACTAAACTGCAAAGCGGCCCGTCCCACTGACGTTGTGAGAAAAGGTTCCTTGGCAACTCGGAGTTCGGACAGGCAATTTTCCAAGCGTTAACAGCTTCGGTCTTACACAGTATTTCGGAACTAACTAGTGTAGGTGCAAGAATTTTCCTAGTTAGTTCCTCCGTACTGTGGACCGAGGACAGAAACGCTGGTAAACTAATATCGGAAATTTTACGAATGCCAAGGCCACCCAAACGAATCGGTAGAGTCGCTTGCAGTGCCGCTCGGTCATCCAAGGCCACATTTAAAATTCTGCTTAAAGTGCTTATATAGTGCTTGTAACTTATATTGATGTTTTAACACGTTCGCAGTGGTAGTGATTTTTCTAACCGAAAATTGCAGTTTATGACGTATTAAAAAAAACTACCAGCTCTATCTCGTTGAAACCAATTTTCGTTGGTAGTTTTTATGGCAATGTACATTATATATTTTTTTTAGATTTATCATTCTCTTAGTTTAGAAGTTAGAGGGGGGGGGGGGGGGGAACACTCATTTTTCCACTTTGGAAAAATCTTGCGCAAACTATTCACTTTAGAAAAAAATGATGTTAGAAACCTTAATAGCATTTTTGAAGACCTATCTATATATCTATAGATACCCCACACGTATGGATTTGATAAAAAAATAATTTTGAGTTTCAGTTCTGAGTATGGGGACCCCCAAAATTTACTACTCTTTTTCTAGTTTTATATAAGAATCTTAATGCGGTTCACATAATACATCTAGTTACCAAGTTTCAATAGCATAGGCCTGATAGTTTCGGAGAAAAGTGGCTGTGACACACGAACGGACAGACAGACAGACATGACGAATCTATAAGGGTTCCGTTTTTGCCATTTGGCTACGAAACCATAAAAACTGTGGTTAAATCAGTAATCATAATTATTTTTTTATTCACGGACATTTCACACAACGCTATCTGATCCCAAAGTTACCTAGGAATAACCTGCTTCTGTTATGGGTATCAGATCACAGTATACGTAGATACTTTTTAAATACATAGGTACATATTATACATAGAAACACCCTGACTCTTGAGACAAACATTTATGGGTCATACAAATATTTGTCTCCGGTGGGAATCGAACTCCGGTGGGAAGTGATACCGCCTGCGGCGCTGGAGGTCGCCCGCAGGCGGTATCACTATCGACTGCG
The DNA here is from genome assembly GCA_933228765.1 of Miltochrista miniata. Lineage (NCBI taxonomy): Eukaryota > Metazoa > Arthropoda > Insecta > Lepidoptera > Erebidae > Miltochrista > Miltochrista miniata. The sequence goes on along the minus strand of OW121751.1, from coordinate 10,467,314 downwards.
CCACAGAGGCAGTCAATTAAAAAGTCTATCAAAATTTATAAATGTTTAATTTCGTAAATTCAATAAACTTGACTCGCGCTTTTACGTCACCGATGAACGAAATGAAAATTATTGACCAATAAAAAACACCTTTATGTGAATACTTCTTTTGAGCAACCGGATAGTTATTTTCACAAGCGAAACCTCGGTAAAAAGCTACTAATCGTAAGTTGGTATTGGTTAAATTTATGCAAATATAAATAACACTCGAAATAGGAGCGATTATGTTGTACGGTCAGCATCAGTAGTAGATTAACACAATTATAATTTACAAAACAGATTCCGGAATGAAAACTTACATGTACCTAGTACCTACTTGCTTGTGATAATTTTTCTATAAATGTAAAGTACAATATAGTGGAGAATAAAGTCAACATGTTCAAAATTTATTGTGGAACACAGCTAGTTTGTGTTGCCAGGCATGATACTATGTAGATGAAATCTTTGTCTTTGTGTCCTGTATATAGTAGATTGTACTACAAGTGCATAAAAGAAGCCATTTTATACGAGACGTTTATCCGCCTGAGCCAAAGGCGAGGGTGGATATTAAGTCGAGGATAAAATGGGTTTTATGATCGAGTTATACACTCTGCTTTTCACTTCGATTGCAAGGAAATGAAACAGTGATATTGTAAATAAAAGTCTTTAATTAAAATTATAAGTAACAAAAAAAAAACAAGTTATTTAATAGCGTTTTATTATGTTTGGTTCATAGAGTAACACGATCTTCATGGTACCGTCTCTACGGTCTAGTATGGCTATATTGTTTTAGAAGAAGAAAAAGAACTTTATGCACTAGAGCATAAAAGTTTGTTTTAGTCCGCATACACCCAGCATAAACAAGAACTTTACGAGCATAAGAAGTGAAAAAGAACTTTATGCACTAGAGCATAAAATGTTGTTTTAGTCCGCATACACCCAGCATATAAACAAGAACTTTACGAGCATAAGAAGTGAAAAGTATATTTACGGATAATGCGAAAATGTGCTTGGCGTATATTTCTACTTTAATTGAACTTATAACGAAAGTTTAATACACATATTATAATAGATTTCGGGTCGTTTTCGCGTATACATAATTATAACTTTTCAGCATCTGCTACTGTCGGGCTCCAATCACTGGATGGAGTTACACGAACCGGCGGCAGTTCTATCCATCGAACGCCATTACTACCGTAAGATTGTTCATGAAGCTATTGAAATTAAGAACATCATAATTTCAACCGGGACAGTGGATACAAGCTTTACCCACATGGAATCTGGTAGTTAAATGTGCAGGTGTCACGATAAATCGCGTAGCATTCGTTCGGACTTAGTAAGTGTAGTGAATGATTGTTAATAAAAAATCTTTATGTGGATACCTCGCACGCTGCTTTCCCTAGTCTACTAGTGGCCTCGGCTGATGCAATATAACCGTAACATCAAGAGGTGAGAATAGTTGTATGTATACGCGAAAAAGACCCGATATCTATTGTAACGTGTTAGTACAAGTCGTGTGAGTTTAAAAATCAAGTCCTGTATAAGTTTGTTTACGGAATATCGCGAACCGTGCTTGGCGTATATTTTTATTATAATTCAACTTTCGTTAAGCTCAGCTACTTTTCTATCTGACCGTACATATTGTTTTAGAATATTTGACTGTGGCGCTGCGATTGGCGACACACAGTCAAGTGGGCGCTCCGCAGTGTCGACTCAGCACTCCAATACGCTATTAATAGATCCACTGGATTACCCACTCACAACAAATATTCGTCACTTTTTCTCTATTAAAATGCGAAAGTTTTTTAAGATGGATGTTTGTTAATCTTTCAAGCAGAATGGCTTTGACTGAAAGTTTGGTACAGGTGTAGCATTTGTTTTGTGTTTTCCTATAAGTAGTCGATTCATCGTCTTCTATTTTTATCTTGAGTTGTCTTTGGTTGGCGAGTGACAGGTAGTCTATGGACATCGATGACAGATGACTAGGCAAGAAAGAAGAAGCGCTTGAGGACTACATGGTTCCACGACTTTTGCCAATTATCTTTTGAGCCTCTAATTTCGATTATCTCAAGCTCTGATTGATGTTTTTCTAAAGTTACAACTAAAATTATTAACTTCGTTAGTGACATTTTGTGTTAACCTAACTTTACCCAGGAAACTGGGTTTTTTAGTACGGGGAAAAGTTGGTCAGCCACAGTTCTGAACCACACCCGAAAACACGTGGACCACACGAGTGAGGTTGTTGCGAGAGGGGCCTGCCAACTTCAACTGGACTTGACAGCGTGCAGGGTCGCTGTCGGCTCTACTCGAAGGCCAGTACTTGTCACCCATACTAATACGTGTAGTCTAGCTGCCAAAGTTACTTCCTTACGCTGAATTAGTGTAGTGCTGTACTATTAGTACCTAAACCTGTAATATTCTTATGTATGTCTGTGCTTTCTGTATCTATGTAATCTCATTGTCTCTGTAGTGAACTGTGTGTTATATAAATATATGTGTGTACACCCTACCTGGCTGTTTTCGTGAGAGCCCTAGCCTACCTTTGCACGCACACTGGAATCTCTGTAGTAAGGCGCCCTGGGAAAGAGTTCTCTGCATAGCTACCTCGCGCTAGTTGGTGAGTAACACTGAACATCATTGTGTTATAAATTGGCGCCCAACGTGGGGCAAATCTCTGGGTCTACTCTGCGGTAGCCTCAGTCTAGTGTTTGTGCATACCTCGGGCGAAACCATCCTGATGTCTCGTCCGAGACGCTCCAGAACGTTAATTGGTGGTTGTAACAGCTAAGCACAAAATTATCCCTTTCGTCTTCTTCCAGCTACCTACATCTTTGGCTGGAAAAGACACTAAATTCTAAATTCAAAAATTTAAAATTAGCTGTGATTTAGGAAAGACTTTTTGATTTTATTTGGCAAACCCACATCTTTTCTTATTGTGTTTCTTTTCTTTTTTATGTTCTTTTTTTTCTTTTTTATGGTGCACACCTATATTTATTATAATATAATATTAGTATACATTAATATTTATTATTCTATAGCTTTACCTTGTTATGTAAACTTGGTAAATTTCTCACTGTGTAAACTTAGTGAATTTCTCTGTGTAACTTTAAACTTTTTTATAAGGTGTGTAGATACCTTGTAATTTTGAATATTAACCTGAACCTTGCTCTCAGAAACTATAGAAACTTTAAACTCTTTTAGTCAGCTTGTAATTTTGTTAAAATTCTAAATATTAATTTAAAACCTTAGTTATCATACACTTGGTGAAACTTAATTTATATTCTTTACTTGGTAATTGAACCCCATCTGTGTCACTTACATTATTATAACTTTTGTAATTAAACTTTTACATAATGGCACAGATGCAAAAATATATTAATTATTTAAGAAAGGATGAACTTGCTAACGAGCTGTCCCACATGGGAATTTCAGTGGAACCGGATGCGACGTTGACTGGTCTTCGGGGTGAGCTGAGAACGGCACACCGACTTGTCCGTCGGGGAAGCATCAAAGCGAGTGCTCCGGTACCCGCTGATGCATCGGCTGAGCTCTCGACCTGCCTTCCGAAGGTCTCCGAGTTGGAGGAGGCTCTTCAGTCAGGTGAGTTCTTGGCCAATAATAACTCTCGCTTAAGGATAAGTATCAGAGCAAACTATCTGCTGACTAGGTTGGTGCGTTGTGGTTTGGATTGCCCTGACCTGGTGGAAATTCGTGGTAGGCTAGTGAAGATCATTGCTAGGGCTGAACCCGGTAGTAATTCTGAATCCGAGGGTTCGGATGATGATGGTGATGATCCTTCGTGTCGTGACCAGGTGGAGTATACTTCACCAGTATTGAGAGAGGACCGCTCGGTGCGAGCTAGTTCAAGTAGGAATAGTTCTACATGTAACATAGTGTATAAAGAACGTCCCCTTAACTTATGTTCATTTAATTTAAAATATGATGGTTTTACTTGTGTACGTGTGTTTTTAGAGAGATTAGAGGAACTTAGATGTGCTCGGGAGGTTACTAAGCCTAGACTCCTTATGGCTTTCTCCGACCTGTTGGATGGACCGGCTTTGTCTTGGTTCCGTACAAACAAAGCTAACTTCATCTCATATGAGGATATTATTAGTGAGCTTAGAGATACCTTCGATATTCCTGATTATGATTACCGCCTCAGGAACGAGATAAGACAGCGTACACAAGCCCGCTCTGAGTCCTTGGTTAACTATTTATGTACAATGCAAGTCATGTTCTCAAGGTTGTCATGTAAGATGCCCAGTGAAGAACAGCTGGACATTCTCATGTACAATATTCGACCTGACTACATGAAAGAATTGGCCTTGCATGAAGTAAACTCTATAGATGATTTGAGACGTTTGGGTAAGCGCTTGGAGCTTGCGTGTACTAGGGCGGACGCTTTCCGTGAGCCTGCTCTTGACAAACTTGAGATTTCGTCGGACTTACACCAGCATAAGAACAAAGGTGTACAGAAGCCCACCAAGCAGGTGTCTGCAGTGGAGACGCCGACTACCTCCCATGAACGCAAATGCTTTCGTTGTGGCGGGGGCGGACACGCTGCATACAGCTGCACACAGTCAAGGGAGCTGGTGTGTTTCCGGTGTGGTCTCAAAGGAGTCAAGACCCCAGACTGCTCACAATGTGCTGGCAAGCCAAAAAACGCGTAGGCCAGGGCCTTGTTAGGAACTCTATGCATTACTCTGCATCTGAGTCTATTTCTGATAAGGTCCTGTTTCCTAAACGGGATAGTGACATTAGACCGTATTTAGTTGTTAAGGTTTTAAATTTAAATGTCTTAGGCCTTCTAGATTCCGGTGCCTCCTGCTCTATACTAGTTAAGGGAGCGCACCGCATCTTCTTGGAACTGGGTTTTGATCTTGTGAGTATCAATCCTACTTTTCGTATTACATCTGCAGACAGCTCTCACTTGCAATGTCTGGGTTGTATCTCTTTGCCAATTGAGTACAATTCGGTTATCCGAGTTGTCAAGTTCTATGTTGTCCCAGGAATAACAACCTCCATGATATTTGGTGTGGATTTCTGGCAACAATTTAAGTTAAGTGATAAATTAATTTTACAAAATATTAGCCTTGATAGTTTTAGTGATAATAAGCCTATAGAGTCTGTGTCCCTTAACGGTGGCCTCGTGGATTACGACAACCTGACAACTAAACAAAGGTGTGTAATCAACGAGGTCATTGAAAAATTCGACTCATTGAACACTGATAAGGTGGGTTTAGGTCGGACCTCACTTGTGCACCATGTCATTGACACTGGTGACAGCAAGCCGATCAAGCAGCGTTATTATCCGCTCTCTCCCCTTAAACAGAAGGCCCTGGAAGCCGAGCTGGACTGAATGCTGGAGATGGGAGTAGTGTCCCCGTCTCAGTCCGCGTGGAACTCTCCAGTGGTCATGGTGGAGAAGGCGAACGGCGACCTCAGATTGTGCTTGGACTCTCGCAAGCTGAACTCTGTGTCTAAGAGTGACGCCTACCCCTTACCCTATATCAATCAAATCTTGGACCATCTTAATAATGCTAAGTATTTAACCTCTGTAGATCTGAGTGCGGCCTACTGGCAGATTCCGTTCGACTCACTCTAGTCTGCTGAGAAGACTGCTTTTACAATTCCCCGGAGAGGATTGTTCCACAACAATTCCATGTGCTTCGGTCTTGTCGGGGCCAGTGCCACGATGCAACGCCTCATGGACCGTCTGTTTGGTCCCGAGTTCGACAACAAGGTATTTGCGTTTCAGGATGACATAGTCTGTGTGTCCAGCACCTTTGAGGAGCATGTAGAGCTCTTACATAGAGTCTATCAGCAACTCAGGGATGCTGGCCTAACAATTAACATGAAAAAATCCCACTTTTGTCGGAGTGAACTCAAATACCTGGGGTATTTTATGTGGACAAACATGGCCTACGGACAGACCTGGGTAAAGTTGAGGTTATCCTCAACTATCCCACCCCTTCTAACCCTAAGGAGGTTAAGAGATTTCTGGGAATGGCCGGCTGGTATCGTCGCTTTGTTAACAACTTCTCTAAGATTAGTAAACCTCTGTGCAAACTGACTTTTACGAACCTTAAGTTCGAATGGACCCCTGAGGCTGAACAGTCCTTTAACCTACTAAAGTCAGCCTTGGTTTCTGCCCCTATATTAAAAATGCCTAACTTTGAGTTAGCTTCCGCATTCTTAGTGACGCGTCAGCTTACTCAGTTGCTGCTGTACTGACACAAACTCACGATGGTGTTGAGCACCCTATCGCCTACTGTAGCCGTTCTCTCAACAAGAACGAGGTGAACTACAGCACAACTGAGCGAGAGCTTCTGGCCGTGATCTTCACATTGGAACAATTTCGACAGTACGTCGAAGGCCAAAAATGTACGGTCGTCACGGATCATTCATCTCTTCTGTGGTTCCATAAACTAAAAAATCCCACGAGTCGTCTAGCACGTTGGAGCATGAGGCTCAGTCAATTCGATTTTGACATAGAGCATCGAAAAGGTAAAGACCACGTTGTACCTGATGCTCTGTCACGCATCAAGATTGATTCCCTCGATGCAGTACCCACTAAAGACCCGTGGTATGATCACACCATGAATAGTGTTCGGAAGAACCCTAGAAAGTCACCAAATTATGACATTCGTGACAACCTTCTATATAGGTTAACTAAAAATAAATATTCTTTGACTTCAGTCTTTGACTGGAAGCTGGTGGTACCTCAGGAGCATCGTTTGCCCCTGCTCTCTAAGTACCACGATGACACACTTAGTGCCCATGGTGGCGTTTGGAAGACGCATAAAAGGTTAGCCCTAAATTATTACTGGCCCAAGATATACGAGGACGTCAAAGAATATCTTGGGAATTGCGAAACATGCAGGCAGTACAAACCCGTAAATACGTCTCGTCCCGGCCTAATGGGTAGCCCGAAGCGGGTTTCGAAGCCATTCGAAGCTATCTCTGTCGATCTGCTTGGTCCCTTTCCCACTTCGAGCAATAGAAACGTACACCTGATCGTGGTCTCCGACTACTTTAGCAAATACGTCATGTTGTGCCCCGTTCGGGTTGCCACAGGCGCTGCAGTCGCGAGATTCATAGAGAAGAGTGTGTTTCTCGTGCACGGAGTCTGCAAGACTATTTACATGGATAATGGCCCTCAGTTTGTGAGTAAGCCATTTAAAGATCTGTTAGCTGAATACAATGTACCTAATATATATTATAACCCTAGGTATCATGCCCAAACTAATCAGGCGGAACGAGCTATTCGTAATGTTGTTCAAGCGATCTCATGCTATGTGAAGTCACAACACAAGTCATGGGATTCATTCTTGGTTGAGATACAGTGCGTTTTAAACACTGCAGTTAACGAAGCAACTCGTTTCACCCCTTACTTTTTGGTACATGGTAGGGAGTTTATTGGAGATGGAGTGCTATACAGGCAGACAGATATTGCGTGCCACCCTGCTTCAGTCTCTGTAGACGATCCATCAGCCTTCGGTGTCAAGCTGAGAGAAATACAACGCTTAAACGACCAGGTGAGGAAACATTTGAATGTTGCCCACCAGCGTAATGAGAAGTATTACAACCTCAGAAAAAGGCATGTGGAGCTGAAAGTGGGACAGATAGTTTACAAACGCACGTTCTACCTGTCAAACAAGGCCAAGAACTTTACTTCTAAGCTAGCCCCTAAGTTCCTTAAATGTGTGGTGACCGCTAAACGATCCCCTTTAGTATATAGGCTGTCAGATCTGGACGGTAGGGATCTCGGGGAGTACCATATCAAGGACATCCTGAAGTATCAGGAGGAGCCGTCTCCAATACCCAACGTCAGCGATGCTGTAACTACATAGCACTGTTTCTCTAGTTTATTAAACCAGTGCTATGTGATCTTTATGTAAGACTATTTTAATCTTTTGTTTGTATTTCTGTGTGTGTACGTGACTTCAAATTGTCACGTTGTAGTTTAATCTATGCACCGCACCGAGCGTTTTTCTCTCATTCGCTCCTCAGTACTTTACAATATCCTGAGAGCTTGGGTAGTGTTAGGGTATCAGCAGCGAGTAAAGGGAGCATTCGTTTTCTATGAAGGGCATTAGACTCTAGTTACTTAGCCTATCCGGTACACGAGTCAGTGTCTAGTTAGGTGTATAGGAGGATCTCTCTTTGGTAGTGTAATGGTCGTAGTCAGCTGGTGTTTGAAGGACCTAGCTGGTTGTCTTAGTTTATGAGTCAGTAATTTTTCTGTTTTCTTTATTGTGTATTTCCAGCGTGTCGAATCCGCAGAAAATACTATCAAGGGGGGGGGGGGGGGGGGTGGTTGTAGCATTTGTTTTGTGTTTTCCTTTAAGTAGTCGATTCATCGTCTTCTATTTTTATCTTGAGTTGTCTTTGGTTGGCGAGTGACAGATAGTCTATGGACATCGATGACAGATGACTAGGCAAGAAAGAAGAAGCGCTTGAGGACTACATGGTTCCACGACTTTTGCCAATTATCTTTTGAGCCTCTAATTTCGATTATCTCAAGCTCTGATTGATGTTTTTCTAAAGTTACAACTAAAATTAGTAACTTCGTTAGTGACATTTTGTGTTAACCTAACTTTACCCAGGAAACTGGGTTTTTTAGTACGGGGAAAAGTTGGTCAGCCACAGTTCTGAACCACACCCGAAAACACGTGGACCACACGAGTGAGGTTGTTGCGAGAGAGGCCTGCCAACTTCAACTGGACTTGACAGCGTGCGGGGTCGCTGTCGGCTCTACTCGAAGGCCAGTAGCCGCCAAAGTTACTTCCTTACGCTGAATTAGTGTAGTGCTGTACTATTAGTACCTAAACCTGTAATATTCTTATGTATGTCTGTGCTTTCTGTATCTATGTAATCTCATTGTCTCTGTAGTGAACTGTGTGTTATATAAATATATGTGTGTACACCCTACCTGGCTGTTTTCGTGAGAGCCCTAGCCTACCTTTGCACGCACACTGGAATCTCTGTAGTAAGGTGCCCTGGGAAAGAGTTCTCTGCATAGCTACCTCGCGCTAGTTGGTGAGTAACACTAAACATCATTGTGTTATAAATTGGCGCCCAACGTGGGGCAAATCTCTGGGTCTACTCTGCGGTAGCCTCAGTCTAGTGTTTGTGCATACCTCGGGCGAAACCATCCTGATGTCTCGTCCGAGACGCTCCAGGACGTTAATTGGTGGTTGTAACAGCTAAGTACAAAATTATCCCTTTCGTCTTCTTCCAGCTACCTACATCTTTGGCTGGAAAAGACACTAAATTCTAAATTCAAAAATTTAAAATTAGCTGTGATTTTGGAAAGACTTTTTGATTTTATTTGGCATACCCACATCTTTTCTTATTGTGTTTCTTTTCTTTTTTATGTTCTTTTTTTTCTTTTTTATGGTGCACACCTATATTTATTATAATATAATATAAGTATAGATTAATATTTATTATTCTATAGCTTTACCTTGTTAGGTAAACTTGGTAAATTTCTCACTGTGTAAACTTAGTGAATTTCTCTGTGTAACTTTAAACTTTTTTATAAGGTGTGTAGATACCTTGTCATTTTGAATATTAACCTGAACCTTGCTCTCAGAAACTATAGAAACTTTAAACTCTTTTAGTCAGCTTGTAATTTTGTTAAAATTCTAAATATTAATTTAAAACCTTAGTTATCATACACTTGGTGAAACTTAATTTATATTCTTTACTTATATTTTTTTCTTACTTTTTTACTTTATTATATATATAGTCTGAAATAACATACATTTTATTCATGAAATATGTTCCTATGTTATGTGGGAAGGGGAACAGAATTCTTCGTAGGAGGAGCCGTAGGTTCCAACGTGTAGTGGGACATAAAAATAGAACCACTCGCTTCAAACTTTCGGCACTTCTTACTTAAAATATTGCGAAAGCCTGTTAGAATGGATGTTTGTTACTCTTTAACGCTCTAACGGCTTAACATATCTTGTTGAAATTTGTTACTAATAATCTCTACTAATATTATAAATGCGAAAGTAACTCTGTCTGTATGTTAAAAAGTAACAAACAGACAGACAGAGTTACTTCATCAAAACCGGTGCAGCGGTTCAGATGTGAAAACTCACGCCTAAACCGCTGCACCGATTTTGATGAAATTTGGGCTAGAGATAGTTTGAGTCCAATGAGGAAAAGAGGGTAATAATTTTACGCGATAACGCCTTTTACGTGGACAAAGTCACAGGGACTAGTTAGCACGGTATAAATAGGACCACTGCATTACCTACATCCTTTCGAGGGCTTACCTGGGGCTCCCAACCGTAGGGAACGTGTTAGTTTTTAGTCGGTAAGAGTAGTAGGTACCTAACTATTTATTAATCTGTGGTAAGAGTCCGGCATAGTATCCATGATGGATTTTCCACACGTATTGAAAAAATAAAACATCAGTCACTTCCTATTAATATTTTAACTACACTCGAGAGCAATGAATCCGGGTCACTTAAAGAATGTTAAAAATCTCGGAAACTAAAAATGATAGGTTAATGCAATAAATTGTATTTAATAGACAATGTAATACTCCTTAAATGAAAGTAAAAAAAATATGAGTCACCATACATTTTATTAACACAAAATTACATAAAGAAAAAACTGCCGATCTCTCCTTAAAACAAAAATAGGAAACATGAAATTTTTGAACTTTATTACGATTTTCTTGAATTTTAATACTTCGTATTGCCTCCTCGTGCTTCCATTACTGCGTTTACGCGGTTTGGCATGCTGTACACCAAGTTCCTTATACGATTTTGGGGAATATTCTCCCATTCCTCTGTGAGAGCAATTTTGAGCTCACGAAGCGTGATTGGGGGAGGGTTTCGTTGTTTTACGCATCTGCCTAGCTCGTCCCAAGCATGCTCGATCGGGTTGATATCCGGGCTGCGCGCTGGCCACTCCATACGAGTAATGTTCATCTCTTGAAGGTAGTCATTCACAATCCTACCTGTATGAGGTCGGGCATTGTCATGCATAAATATAGCATCCTCACCTAAATTGACCATAAATGGACCAACGTGATCATTGAGGATTTCTTCCACATATCTTACGCTAGTTAAAGAGCCGTTTTCTATGATCACCAGCTCTGTGCGACTTTCAGAAGAAATTCCGGCCCACACAAGTACAGACCCACCACCGTAGGCTACTTTTTCTTCGATGCATGCTTGCTTGAATCTTTCCCCTGGTCTTCGATACACTCTGTGTCTTCCATCGTGCTTGTAGAGCATAAATTTTGATTCGTCGGAGAACATAACTTTTGACCAATCTTCAATACTCCAATTTACGTGGCTCTGGGCATACCTTAGTCTCGAAATACGATGCCCACGCTCCAGTTTAGGGCCGTTTGCAGGTCTAAGGGGTTTTAAGTTAGATTCAGCAAGCCGACGTCTTACTGTCCATGCACTTGGGTTACTTCCTCCGAGGCGTCGAAACTGATTGGTGAGTTCAGTTCCTGTGAGAAAGCGATTTCGAAGCATGGTGTTCACCAAGTATCGGTCTTCTCGTGCTGTGGTACACCTGGTTCTGCCCGTTCCTGGTCTGCGTAGGTTAGAACCAGTTTCTTCGTAACGTCGGAGAACTCTTTGTACTGTTGACAGCGACACACCGACAGTCCTGGCTGTATCGCGCTGACTCCGGCCGGTTTCCAGCATTGTAAGTATTCTGGTGCATTCTTCAGGCGTAAGCGACATAATTTCAGCTTGATTAATGAATATAGAGCACTATCAACATGGTTTATGTACCCACATAAATGACAGATTACAAACAAAAGCAACACCAAATGCTGTAATTTCGTAGTTCCATCTTCGAAAGTGGCCCTTTTTCAAATTTGATTTTTTTATGATATAACTTTACAATAACTAAGAAGTTTTAATACCTTCATTTAAGGAGTATTACATTGTCTATTAAATACAATTTATTGCATTAACCTAGCATTTTTAGTTTCCGAGATTTTTAGGATTCTTTAAGTGACCCGGATTCATTGCTCTCGAGTGTAGTTAGCTTATTATATGAATTTATGATGGACATTAATTGCTTTCAGTCGTGCTTATCCGGAACTAATAGTGGAAAACTTTGAAGTTTTATTTATAACATAATATAGCACTAGCAACCCACTCTCGGATTTGCACGTGTATGCTAATGAGGAAAATGAGAATATGTCTCTAGGTATTGCATGATTGTATACTGAAATAACACGCATACATAATAGTCTCACTTTATTCCCAGAAGTGGAAGGCAGAGGCGTACTGAACGACCATTATTTTATCAGCCATATCTTAGTTAGATTAGGTTATGTAGTGCATTCCACGCGTAAATTGGTAAATGCGGCAAACGGTCCCCCGTCTCTTTTTTACTGAATTAAATAGTTATTTTTACATAAAAAAAGAAAGTTGCTCAATTTGGCCATATATTTTTTCTTGTCAAATTAACTCCATTATTGAATTAGTATTTTCGATTTTAACTTAGATTTCAAGCTTTCCAAGGGTTTCATTTATGAGATCATTATATTGGTAAGATATGTGGCACATTATTTCTTACAAATATAACCTTGCAATAATAATTATATTGAAAATTAGCGTTCACTTAGCACAGATATAATTAATGCGGACATCGTCAGTTATGAATTCATACAAAGTCTTTGTGCCAGTTGCAGGATGAAGAAAGTTATTTTAATATTGTGCCCTTCGGTGGTCATCCTGGTTCCAATTTTATTTATGGAAGTCGGTGAAAAATTTTTCAACGATGACTTTGATTCCAAGTTCTTTATAGGCTCGGAATTTCTGAGGAACTGACCTCTTTATAGTAATCGAGGTTCCACAGAACATTGTCAAAAGCTTAGTTTTATTTGCAGGAATGCTAGTCTAGTAGAAGATTGGACATGTAATCGGCCTTAGAATATACTCGTCACAGATAGTGAAAGTGTACCCACCGCGGTATAGTTAAAAATTTGCTAGATGCATTAGGAAGCTGACGTTGCGGTGAAAATAACTTAAGGAGTTCGGTGCGTTATTTATTTTCTTCGTGACTTAGTTGAGGTTACTCTCGACTGTTGTAGGCTAGAATTGAGACTCCTGGGGTATCCTTACGAGGGCTTACCCATGGCTGTCAACCATAGGTTGTGAGGTAGGATACATGTGGTTTTTACTCGGTAGGAGTCCGGCATAGCATCTCTGTAGGATTTTTCTCACGTCAAAAAAAAATGGTTGAATTGAGGCTGGATCGAGGTGTGTGGTGAGTTCTTCCTCATTTCCATATCCTTCATTAGATTAGCGTCAATAGATTTTACTGGAAATCGTTATATTGATACCTACCTACTGTCGTAAAGTTATATTTCATTATATTCGTATCGTAAACTGGTGTTCACCCGATATTGTATTGCCCTCCGTTATCTCACTTCATCTGATAACGATAAAATAATAATGCCTATGTGTTTACCACTTCATGCACTTTCAAGTTGGTTTATAAAACTCGGATTAATATTTCCTATATCATAAAAGATATAGTACATATTAAAACATATTTAAAGACCGGCTAATATTTCAAAAATGTAAGATAAACGCCGTCTCTTCATCTCAATTTGATATTTACATCTTACAATTTTGAGGTTCCGTACAATATAATCGTTCCAAAATAGTCACAAGAACTGCCACGAAAAATTTCCCTCGGCCTGGGACAAACAAAAATTCCTAAATTAAAAGTTTATTCGTATTCGAATAAGGTAGTGACGGTATGATCTTGAATTAACACGGAATGAATCGCTTGTAGCTCGCTGATTTAGCATAGGCCACACCGTCAGCGGGCGGGCGATCGAGCTAGGTGGGTGGGCGAAGCGAGATAAGGAAGCTATGCAAACTACGCGAAATATAGGCGAGCTAAACTATGGGCGGACACACTGAAAACCACGGACGGACGTGCGAAGCGGGCGAACCGGGGCGTGTGGATGGGACTGGAGACTGCTATTCGAAAGACGAGCGACGACTAGCCCGAGTACCCGAAACGCTGGCGGTCTGGCTTGCACTTAAGTGTGCTGTAAAAGATAACTGCGGTAGGCAACTTTCATTGTAGCTGGTATTCCTGGACACACTACACGAAACACTCGCAAATGAAATGTCACAAAGGGGCTACCTTGGTGACATTATATGTGCGAGTGTTTCCGTCTAGTCTAACGCACGTGAACAGTTGGTCCCGGTGCTCAGAAACATGACAGTCTGAAAGCCTCAAAATTTCAACAGAGGGTCGTCACATATGCGTCTGTCCAATTAAACATCGTAATAACCTCAACACTTATAACGTGGGACAAAAAACTGTAGGTAAGGTAAAATGAGAACGTATACTATGCAACTGGCTATCTCCTTGGGGCGTGACAATGTATATGTGAAATCACAGGCAGTAGTTATTTGACTAAAACACTTGTCTTTAACTTATCTTATTAACACACATACATCTGTGACTTGTTAATTAACCTTTTATGGGAGAAATAGATGTGGGCGAACCCGAGTATGCCTTTACGTGAATTTCCCCTTTTGATAATTTGCCTTTACAGGAACTTGCCATTTTGAGAAGTTGTCCTTATATATTAAAGGGACCGTACCTTCAAATTACTCAATAGTTATTAGGCTTAAGTAATGTCGAATCGTACACATAGAAACTTTATTGTTTTAGACTGTACCAAGTTTTACTTTTATCTGACTTGAAAGTTAGTTTAGTAGTAGGGGAGGATGTAATGTGCCTTCACGAAGAGCGTTACCTTTGCTCGGGCCCTCCCCGTAAGTAGCGGCGAAAGTGGAAACGCGAAACCAATCACTACCGAGAAATGAGTCCCGACAGGGCTAGGGCGTCCCCCCGAGGCGACGCGTACCGGTGTGCCCCCGTCGGTATGACTGCATGCGCACGCGGCGAAGGGGGCCGCCACCCTTCACGCAGCGCCAACTCTGGCGGGATGCGAGGAGCCGAGTGCCGGATAGGCACGTGGAATGTGCGTGGTGGTATGGAAGGTAAGATGAATGAATTGATAGATGTAATGAAAGAGCGATGCCTGGATGTATTGTGTGTCACAGAGACTAAGCGGAAGGGGAGCGGCATCGACGATCTTCCTGGCGGAATCATTGCTTTGTGGTCCGGAGTGGACCAAGAGGATCATGCCAGTAAGGGAGTGGGTGTCTTGCTCTCCTCCCGTTTGGCTTCTGGAGTGAAAGATTATGGATTGGCAGGCCCAAGACTCCTGTGGGTACGTATAAAACTGGGGATCACGAGAGTTTTTTTGGTCGCAGCCTATGCTCCCGTCAGCTCGGCTAATCCCCAAGTGCTCGCGGAGTTCTGGGATTCCGTTAGAGACGTCCTCGATTTGGCTGACGGGAATGAAAAGTTGATCATGTGTGGTGATTTGAATGGATGGGTGGGGACCAAGCGAGATGGCTTCGATGCTGTCCTTGGTCCGTATGGAGATAAGAGAGCGAATGATGCTGGTAAGTCAATCTTAGACGTATGCTTGGAACGAGACCTCCTTGTGGCGAACAGTTTATTCCGTCACAAAGATATCCACACGTATACTTGGAGACGGAAGGAAGAAAAAAGTGTAATTGATTTGATTTTGATAGACAGTCGTCTCCGACATGCTATAAGGGATACAAGAGCCTATAGAGGCCCCACTCTTGAAACTGACCACTACCTGGTGGTAAGCCGGTTTGTTGGTCTTTTCAAGAAGTGGAGGCACTGGCGAGTGCGTGTCCCTTTCGGAGACTATGAAAGGATAAAGAGTGAAAAACTGGAAGATGAAAGCGTAAGGAGTATGTATGTAGGCTTAGTCAGTGAAAGGCTTGCAAACGCGAGCCTTTCCGGCTTAGATGTGGATGAATGCTGGAATATTATGAAAGAAAGTATAGTGGATAGTGCAAAAGAAGCATGTGGGAGTGCAAAGAGACATGAACATTCGAAAGGTGATGCCTGGTGGGATGCAGAAGTTCAATCCTGCGTAGCAAGAAAGAAGAAAGCGTGGTTGGATTATGTCTCGTCTTTGCAACTGAATGACAGTATGAAAGACACGAAGAAAGAAATTTACCGCCTCTGCAAGAATGAAGCCAAAGCTTTAGTGAAAGAGAAGCGTGAAAGAATAAATATGATTGCGGAAGAGAAGCTGACGAGGAACTTCGAGACGAATACCAAACTCTTTTGGAGGGAGGTCAAGAAGTCTCGGAGCTGTTCGTCAGTTTCCAGAATGGATAAGATAAAAAGTAAAGCTGGGGACATTCTTGCGGACCCATTAGAGGTGTTAGAGCGGTGGAATGAGTACTTTGGAGAAATGTATGAATATCTCCCGGATGCGGGCACTGCGAGGGAGTCGATGACTGATCTTGCGGTGCAAGCATCAAGCGGAGATATTACTTTGGAAGAGATTGAATGGTCGATACGAAGCGTCCGGGACGCCTTCTGGTCATTGAGCAATCTATGCTGGAAGACTGGAAGGGTCCCAATGGACTGGAGGCGTGCTATCATCGTGCCCTTGTATAAAGGCAAGGGCTCACGTATAGAGTGCGCCAACTATAGGGCCATCAGTTTGATCAGTATAGCAGCTAAAGTGTATGGAAAAATTATTGAAAGGAGAATGAGGGTGGAATCTGACGGATTACTGTGGGAGGCGCAGGGTGGTTTCCGAAATGGAAGGGGATGTATGGACCAAGTTTTCTCGCTCCGCAACATTGTAGAGAAGCAGCTGGCTGTAGGCCGGAAGGTTTTCTGCGGTTTTGTGGACATGGAGAAAGCATTTGACAGAGTTGTACGGAAGGATCTCTGGGATATATTGCCAGGATACGGGATTGATGGTGCGCTGCTTCGTGCTGTGCAGTCTACATATGTGGGATGTACGGCATGTGTGCGGGTGGGCGGCAGCCTGTCTCCCTGGTTTGACGTCAACATTGGCGTCAGACAGGGCTGCGTGCTGTCGGCTCTGCTGTTTGTCCTGTACCTGGACGATTGTCTTAAGAGAGTAAGATCGATGAATGTTGGATTGCGAATGGGTGACGTACTTGTTAACTGTTTGCTGTATGCAGATGATGCCTTGCTCATAGCCGAATCGCCATCAGAACTACAGTCACTAGTCACAACGATGAAAGATGATTGTCTAATGAGAGGCTTACATTTGAACGCGACTAAAACGAAAGTGATGGTATTCGAAAGAGAAGAGGACAGAACGAATGCCAGGATAACTGTAAATGATGTAGTGCTGGAACAGATGGATGAGTTTGTATATCTTGGATGTGCATTTAGCAGGGATGGACGGTACACCGCTGATGTAGAAAAGAGGGTAACTGCGGGCAATAGTGTGAATGGAGCGTTAGGCAAACTTTTAGGTACCAAGGGCTTAAGTCAAAAGGCCCAGCTCGCAGTACACAATGCGGTGCTGATACCTACGCTAACGTATGGAAGCGAGAGTTGGGTATGGCAGGAAACGCATGAAAGTAGAATAAACGCGGTCGAGATGCGCGCGCTACGCAAAATCTGCGGAGTAACGCTCGCAGATCGCGTTCGGAATGAAGATGTAAGAAAGAGAGTTGGTCTGAAAGAGAGTGTCGGTGTTAAAGTAAGGAAGGGCATGCTACGATGGTTCGGGCATGTGGAACGAATGGGAGATGAAAGAATGACAAAACAGATATACAACGCGAAAGTGGATGGACGTAGGAGTCGGGGAAGGCCACGACACACCTACCACGACCAAATTAATCGTGTGTTAGTTGCAGGTGGTGTCAAGAGCCGTAGGAACCGACGTGCATGCATGAAAAGAAAAAATGAAAGTTGAAGAAGCAAGTGAGGTGTGTATGGACCGTGCCGTGTGGCGCTCGGTTCTTTCTGCCTACCCCGCAAGGGATTTGGCGTGAAGATAGATAGATAGATAGATAGAAAGTTAGTTTCATACATTGGTCTGAACCTAACTTTGAAAAATATCTTTTCTCGCCCACAGTTGACGATTCAACTGTGGGCGATGCATAATTAATAATCTTCATCGAAGTGTACAATTTGGCAATTATGTTAAACAAACATCATATTTTCTTACAAATATTTACTTTCAATCGATTCTATTTCCGATATTGAGAGCCAAATACATACGACTAAATGTAAGAAGTATTTAAAATTTTAAGGCAATGTCCTAATTAAATAATGAAACGCTCTCAATTGATTAGTATTCTGTATAGGATCACTGGATTAGGCATCTCAAGACACGCTTAGCGTCGAGATTGGTGACAGTTTTAGGTAAGTATGTCAAAAGTCTTAACATGATAAATTCGAGCTGTAAGTAACATGTCGCCGCGACTGTGCGCCTACTGTAAATAAGCTCACGTTGGAGAATGGCAGAAATGCAGGAATATGAATGGCATTGTCCGTCCTGCTTTTGTGCCATTTGCGGATGTTTAGCATTTTACATCCACTAACTGGCTAAGAAACTTCCTCAGACATGTCCAAACAATAATGTCTTCAGCGCTAGAATCGTTCAAGCTATTTGGGAGTTAAAGTGGTGCGGTTATATAGTGCAGACGCATGAACGCATGCACCTCCGCACCACACAAATTTATGCCATTTTGCAAAAATACCAACTCGGCAATAGGCTTCAACTTGTAACTTGGGAAAGGCGATTGCCCATCTTTCAATGGACCGCCGTTTCATAACAAATAATTTAGTATGACAGCGAAAATCGGAGACTGAATTGGATGGATATCGTACTTGCATAGGAAATAAAAAAAAATCTATTATTTTGTAGGGTTTTCTATCATTCTTCGTTTTGCTGTTCAAATTAGAGGTTAGTTTTGAAGCAAATGTCCATCAATCCGTCATATCAATTTGTCCAAAAAGTGTAATCGTTACATTGATGAACATGGATTTAATTCAAAAAAGATAAAAGTAATAGTTCCATCACACTTATAAAAAACCCTGAAAATGTATTTACTTACCACAAATCAACTTATTGAGATAATGTAGTAAATAAACAAATTGGATCTCGATTGTTCCTTAATTACTTACCATTTAAATATCAATCCTGATCATAATCATTTTGTATGGAACCATACATTGTTTTATATAAACATTTCACACCAATTTAAATAAAATAATTTCATGAAAAATCCTTCGGTGATAAACATTTTAAACTGTCATTTTTCCTTGTTGTTGTTGTTGCTTTATTCGTCCAAAGGACAGGCAAAGGTATTTAAAACCATACTGCCAATTCTTGTATTATTTAATATTCAGCTGTTTATGTCATTTTTATCGGTCCTCGTCCTCTTAGGACACTCAAAGTCAAGTACGGTCCTAAGTCAAGCTTTACTAGAGAAGACTGACTGTCTTCTCTAGTAAAGCGGTGGGACTTTACTAGGAGTGTCTCTGGAGTTTGTCGAAAATTAAAGAGGATGAGTGGCATTTTTATCAGATCTACTGCAAAACCGCACATTCGTTACCGAAAAGACGTTTTGTTAAAAACTTTTCAATTTTTAACAGTTCGTATTCGTTCAAATGTCTAATATGCTCGCAACACGGTGAATAATATATCACCAGCCTAGATTTTTACTATAGTTAGTATGGTATTTTATATAAAAAATGCAATAATCTGCTATTAATAGTACCTACTTCCAACTCAACCATAGATTTAGAATTTATCAATACTAAATCTATGATCTCAACGACATTGTTGCATGAACCCCGAAATGTAGGCCCCGCCCCACACATTGATATTTGCGATTGGCGGCCATCTTCGTCACGTCAGTACCATTCATTTGGTTAGTCCGCGGCGCGTACAAACGATACAACCACAAATTATAATCAAAGTTAAAACGCCACAAAAGATTTTGATCGATTGAATTAAAAGATTGTTAAAAAAATATTACATGATTTACCAATTTACTTAGATGGCCATACACTTTTTATTAAGGTTTTTTAAAAAGAAACGATCTCTGGGCGTTCTCCTTTAAGCAACGCGTGAAATGTGCCATTGATTAAAACGCTTTCGCTGTCTGTGTTACCTTAAGTCTTTTAAACTATTCAACAAATTTTCATATAGTTTTTTTTAGAAATAGATAGAGTAGTTGAAGAGGAAGGTATAATATACAATACAAGCATATTATAAATACGGGTACGGAAAGGGTTTAAGGTACTAAAAGGTACTGAAAAACCGAACTGTAATGTTGACAAAGTATCGCGGGTCAGCTAGTTAAATACAAATCTAACTATCCTGAACTACAGAATGTAGCATCAACTCAATGCTACAGAGTCACTGGCGCATTGATCTGACCGGATGGCATACCTACCTACTTTGTACAGAAGTGTACTTCGTATTGAAATATAATTGGGTCAAACATATGTCTGTCTGCTAATAGTTTTTAGACAAGTTGAAAGTAAACAGAAGTCATATTTAGATGAATTTAACACGTGCCAAATTGCTATAAGTCGATGTTAATACTAATATTATAAAGAGGAAATATTTCGATTGTTTGTATGCATTGAATAGGCTCCAAAACTTCTGAACCGATTTGAATCATTTTTTCACTGTTGGGAAGCTACACTATTCCCGGGTGACATAGAAACGAGAACGACGTGAAACTTCGAGAACTTGAAAGCCCGATCAAAATCGGTGTAGGTACGAAAATATTGATTTTTTTACCGATTTTCGTGTTGTCCGTCCGTTGGTTTCAGTGCCTATTTTGACACCTTGCTGACGTCATCCATCATTGACTGAGCATCTCTAGAGTCTCAGCCGACTACTGTATTAACGGCAAAACGAAGGAGAGTGAGGGAACTAGGCGATAATAATTGAACAAATTGTGAATTGGACAAATCGTGAATAGAGTGAATTGTGTCTAAAGGTTGTAAAAGAGTATATTGAAAGTTTCTCAACTAGCCTATATATTTCTGGCAGTATGATGACTACTGTTGGGAATCCCGGGACATCCTTCGGAGAGTTTACCCGGGGATCCCGACCGTAGGCAGTAGTAGGGCACGTAAGGCTTTAGTCGGTAAAAGTCCGGCATAACATCGACGTAAAAAAATGCAGACAAAATTTTTGTGATAAAACTTCGCAATCAATATAAAACCTATCATTTAAATCGCAGTATAACGAGTATCTATCGTTACGTTCATACAATCTGTTTACTCCAATAACACTTTTACGCGTGGGTATATCTACACTTTACAATTGATCTGACGTAATGTTTGTTATGAAATTGATACCACATGCACATCACACCAAAACACCGTGGTATCGAACACTACTTTGAATGCCATGTAGTAAGAACACTTCACTGTAAAGATTATTCGATATTCTGAACTAATCTGAACTTAGTACTAATATTAGGTAACTAAGCGAATTTCTTTAGAATCAAAATGGATTTTCTGTAGGCTTTACGTACGAATACGGTTAGATCCAATAAGGGTTTCTACCGCGCACGCTTAGGTTGTGGAAATATCTCCCTGCCGAGGTTTTCCCAAATGCCTACAATATGGGGTTCTTCAAGAGGGGTCTTAGAAGGTTTTTACAGGGTCAGCAGCGCGAGTGTAGCGCCTCTGGTGTTGCAGACGTCCATAGGCTGCAGTGCCACCGGTACATCTGGTGGGCCGTATGCTTGTCTGCCACCTTAGTGGTATAAAAAACAAGAATATGAGTATAATAAAATAGGTAATTAATCGGGATAAACTGATCTACGCACGACACACAGTTTGAACTATTGAAAGTAGTTGACTCCAAATAGCAGTTATGACAAAGGCATTTACAAAAGGAAACTCTCGCCCTTTTTGAAAACCCCCGTAATAAAAGAATGTAACGAAGGTTCCAGATTTATTCCTGGTAAAGGTCATAAGCTGGTTATAAATATAAATATATTTTCTGACTCATTGATTCACTCAGCAGACTTATAAAGCAGAAATGTTTCAGAGTTATCTTATTATGCAAGGTAGCTTTTTGTCTTTTAATTGGACAAATAACGTGAAGACTTTCGAAAAATTACTCAGTGAAAGTATAAACTCTTTCACTTTTTCATATTACTAAATTTAAACATTTCACGATAAAATCTAAAAAATTTGTAGGCGTTGTAATGTTAACTGTATCTTATATTTTTACATGGGTACATGTCGTAATCAAAACACACCTCAATCATATTCCGATGAGGCTTAAGAAAGCTCAACATATGTTTAGGTATATATAGATGTATATAGAGATCTTTATTATCATGAAATACACTTGTCACTTATGTGATAGCATTGTTAAACAAAATATCTATACCTACTAATATTATAAAGAGGAAAGATTTGATTGTTTGTTTGTTTGTTTGCATCGAATAGGCTCCGGAACTACAGACTAAAACTAGGGGGCTATAGGTAAAATCTGTATCTAGTGTCATTGATGTCATTGCCCCTTACTTGGCAGCTGTGTTTAACGATTGCGTTTCGGGTGGTGTGTTTCCTGATTTAATGAAACACAGTAAAGTTATACCTTTGTTCAAGGCCGGCAGTGCTTCTGATCCAGGTAATTTCAGACCTGTCTCAGTGTTGCCGACTTTGAGCAAGATATTTGAAAAATTAATACTTGAGCAGATGCTGACCTATTTTAACAGTCACAAATTATTTCATAATAAACAATTTGGCTTCACTAAAGGACGTTCGACGACCGATGCTGGTGTAGATTTGCTGAAGAGTATTTATGAGGCCTGGGAAGATAAACATGATGCACTTGGCGTGTTTTGCGATTTGTCTAAGGCTTTTGATTGCGTCCAACATGAGACATTGATCAGGAAACTACAGCACTACGGGATAAGGAACAAGGCTCTCGATCTTCTGACTTCATATTTGAACAATAGAACTCAGAGGGTCGATGTCGGTGGCACACGTTCGGGGGGATCGGTGGTTACTATGGGCGTCCCGCAGGGTTCGATACTCGGACCATTTTTATTTTTAATTTATATTAATGACCTACCCTACTACGTAGGGGACACTAACGGGATTGTTTTGTTTGCAGATGACACTTCCTTAATTTTCAAAATTAAAAGACAACTAGATGACTATGACGATGTTAACAATGCAATCCTAAAAGTAGTACATTGGTTTAACACTAATAATCTTAGCCTGAATGAAAACAAAACTAAATGTATTAAATTTACCTTGCCCAATGTAACACAGGCAGAAACCAATGTGCAACTTAATGGCCAAGAGTTGGAACTTGTGAAATCTACTGCGTTCTTAGGGTTGACGATCGATTCTGGATTGCAGTGGGGCATACATATTGAAAAACTGGCTGGCAGATTAAGTTCAGCAGCATTTGCTGTCCAAAAGATTAGGCATTTGACTGATGTAGAGACAGCGCGAATGGTGTACTTCAGTTACTTCCACAGTGTAATGTCGTACGGTATGCTACTATGGGGCAATGCCGCAGATATAAATACAATTTTTGTTTTACAAAAACGGGCCATAAGAGCCATATATAGATTAGGTCCAAAGGTCTCTCTGCGAGAAAAATTTAAAGAATTAAATATTCTGACTGTGGCATCACAATATATTTTTGAAAATCTTATGTATGTTCAGAAAAAATTATCTAGTTTTACTAAGTTAAGCGATAGACACAATGTGAACACCAGACATGAAAACCACCTTGCTGTTTATCATTGTAGACTGAACAAAGTCAGTAATTCTTTGCTGGGTAACTGTATACGTTTTTACAACAGGCTTCCAAGCGAAATTAAAAGCATGCCCCTAATTAAGTTTAAAAAGTGTATAAAAAGTAAATTGTGCTGCAGGGGCTACTATACAATTGACGATTATTTGATTGATAAGGAAGCCTGGAAGTGATCTGCTTGCTCTACTGATGGAGTTTTAGTTTATAGTATGTATCTACTTATTGTAAATATGTAGTGCACAAAAAGAATAGCCAGCCGAGTTTCTTGCCAGTTCTTCTCAAGCGGGCCGCGTTCCGAACTGGTGGTACTATTTGCATTGTATTCATTGACGTGTCGCAAGTGCCTATGTATTAGGATTATGCGAAATAAATGTTTTTTGAGTTTGAGTTTGAGTTTGAGACTGAATCGATTTAAAAAATTCTTTCACTGTTGGGAAGGTACACTCTTCCCGGTGAACATAAGCTATATTTTATTCCCGTATTCCCACGGGAACGGGAGCTATGCGGGTGAAACTGGCGTAACGTCCGCTAGAACAAAAATAAAGAAATAACAATCTACAGTCGGTCCATCACCAAACAAATACGCATAAAAATATTACATATATTACATACATATGGCCACGCCTTTATCCCCGAAGGGGTAGGCAGAGGCATATACATAAAAATATTAGGTAGGTATAATGTAGGTAGTACGGGTAGTACCAAATGTCGCAAAGGTCAGACAACTAAAATAACGATAATTACCTAGGCGCAAAATACAAAAACATTTGTTTAAATTAATATTCTGTAGAAACATATATAGTCACGCCTTTATCCCCGAAGGGGTAGGCAAAGGCATAGTACATGTATACGCCCACATTCACCTTATAGTTTTATGTCCCAAGTAATAGATGGTGAGCCTAATGCCGTGTTGAAATCGACAGGGGCAGGCCGTGACGAAGCACAGTTGAAAGTTTTCAAGCCACCGATAAGGTCTTCAACTTGGCTTAACGATTGTTAAATATACTGAGGACCTGGTTTTATTTCGAGTTTTCCTTCTCTTAGTAATGGATAGTTTTTCGAAAGTGTTCCCTTAATCGCCTCTTACGACATCCTTAGGATTAAAGCGAAATTTGTACTCTTTCCCGTCACCACACGGGACTGTAGAAATAAAGACTTTGAATTTTGAATAGGTATGGTAATTTACTCACTAAAATATAATGTATTTTCCGTAGTCAAATAGCGAATCTTATGTGTTTGTAAAGTTTACTTTCTATTTTCATTACTGGATTTACTTTAAATTATTACGGACTCAAATAATAATAAAGTCTTTTAAACGTATTACAATTATTTTAGAAGCTTAAATGCAAATGAATCAGTTTTTTACACAGCTTTGTCTCAATTGTTTACCAGCAGCCTCGTATATGCCCTGCTTACATCTTATCTCATTTGACGTCACTGGATACTCACTAGCCCATAGCGGTCAGCGACAGACTCGTGATGGAAATCAAGTACGTACCTAGAAGTAGATAAGCATGTACCTCATTGTTTATTGGAAGTATTTGTAAGCAAATGGACAAAGTTACTTGGCGAAATATCCAACCAGGTGGTTTGCCTCCTCTTACAGCTAAGGATATTGCAAGCGTAGCGAGAAGGGGCATATTAGTACGACGCCGTCTCAAAAGAATGTTCCAGTATTCCTAAGGGTTCAGGTGTTATATAATATTCCTCTTCTTGGGAAGTGAGGCGTATACGTATGAGACTCTCACGACACATCATGCGGCAATCTCAGGCCTGTTTCTGTAATGATTCAGTATTCACTCACATTCCCGACTTTATCACTAGCATTATAAAAGAAAATAAATTCTCAGAAATACTTTACACATCACAAAAGAAAGTAGTTATGATGTTAATATAGAAGTGGTAAAGTGAAGTATAATTAACCTCAGTATTCCAATTTATGTTATGAGCGTATTTTATCTAGTCACTGATATTATAATAGCACACAAGGATGACCTAAATATGTTTGCTTGAGAGGCATGTCCACTACCTGTAATGGATTACCAGTGTGGTAGATAAATATATGTAGTTGGTATAGGTACCACTAGTTTCATTTACAATTTTCCCTTTCAGGTTTGTCTGAGAATTTTGGGTCAATTCCAAATTTCACTAATTCTGCAATAAAATAAATGGCCATGTTTACCTATCGCCAAAGTATTCAGTATAATTAGTTTTGGTATTTGGGTAACAGAATGTGATAGGCCGCCGTAAGATGCAAAACAAACCGTTTTGAATATTTGTGTACCTGATTCTGGCAAAACAATCATCATTTGAGTTTCAAAATAAATTTTGGAGTGATGGACATGTTCTTACTGCAATGAGAAGTAACAGCTAAGAAAAATAAAGGATAAACTGTACGTCTTAAAGTATCTAATATTCCTCTATCTGCTCGTTTGCATTTAAGAAGAGCGGGAATTAAGGTAAGTGGCGATTCATTCTTGGTGGTGGTCCGATTTGCGAAACCATTGTGTCGTCTTATGTGCCTGCAAGAACTTTCCACAAGCAGTCCACCAAGCTCCCCTGAACTATCGAACATATTTATGGTCTTCTCGTGCGTGCGTCTCTTCTGCAAATTACCATAACCTGCCTACAGAGATAACTTGAAATGAATATTATTATATCCATTGATAATCTTTTCAAGAAGTGATTATCCTACATATCATTGTGGCTTCCGTATTCAGTTTCTTTCTGAAACTTTTTCCATTATGGTTCTATTTGGCTAGAGAAGGGTTTTTCTTACGTTTACCGAAATATTGGGCGCCAAAGATTACCTACTATACAAACATACTGTTCTTTTCCGTTTCCTTATTGTTCCGTTTTTGTACCCGTTAGAAGCACTTCTGATGTTGCAAGAATAAAAAGATAACGACAAAAAGTTTCGATGAGTTATTTATTTTCCTATTAACACTTTATTCTAAGTATAGACATATTTTCAACCCACGCACTTGAAAACTTGTTATAATGATGAGGGGATATATTAGAATTACGAAAGCATATGATTCAACGTCAACACACACACATACCATACACATCATATTAAACATGATTTGTTTTCATTTCAAGGGATTACTTTGTACGTGAAACTTAAAATATCTTCAACGACTTCATTATTCTCAAAACAGAATCAAAACTTATAAGTACATACCCAGTTTTAATTAGGAATACGAAATATGAACCTACGTAATTCAAGGGAGAGCAGATACATCTCTTAAACATAAAGGATTTGTTTTCAAATAAAAACGTTTGTAACAAGAAAGACGCATGTAAACTTCCTAATAATATCCTTTTTATTGAAACACAAGTCAAGTTGTAAAAATAAAGCGGATTATTCTTCGCCCACGATTTTCAACCACTGTCTGTATCATGAAACAATACGTTTAGCTGTGGATAGCGACATTCGAGGTATTTTGTAATTGAATTTCAATGACGGTATTATACTTATTTAAGTGTTGTCTCTCATTATTTATACGAGTGCTAATGGTATTACACGCTTTCTTTGAAACTGAAATATGTTTGCATGTTTTAAACGACGCGTTGTTTAAGGAGTTGAAAACGGGCAATTAAAAATAACAATTTTGTTCAGGAAGGACGGTATGTACCTACTTAAAGTGAATTTAATATGCGTAATGTAGAAAATTTGTAAAGATGTTTGTTACTCAGTCACTCTGAACTAATTCGGCTAATTTTGGTGAGCAGGCATGCTCCGAACTATAAGCTCAAACAGTTTCAAGTTCCTAAGGTGGGGATTTATGGCAACGATTCCGGTAAGAAAACTTTACATAGTTGGTACTACAAGCAGATCATTGATGACACTTAGCATGCAAGCGATCTAGTTATAACGTACTAAGTCGTTCTAGCCCTTAAAGTTTATGAAAGCATATTCCTAAAGACTGGAATTGACAGTTTCATCTATCTTTTAAAAAATCTAGACATTTTATTGGCAATCAGACTTGAGATTTCGTTCTTCACAGATCATTAATAACAAAAAGAACTACAAAAAAAGGAAACATCCCGAATGTTTTCATTGACCAAATTTAAAGTTATACCATAATATAAAAAGAGTGTTTTCTTTCAGCGCTTGATTGGAAACATTGATATACGTCGGCGTTCTAAACATGAGACGTATGCGGGTGGAGATGGCTCTCCGCGTCCAGCGTTCCCCGGTCGTTCCTCCGGTGTGAATGCCGGATTCTTCCTTGACAACTTAATCTCGGCATCTTAATTTGTTAGGCGCCTGTTGGAATCTTGGTATGTCAAGTGCGCGGTCATTCACCTCACCTGCTATAATTAAGAAGGTAGGCCTTCTGAAGTGTTGTGGACTTGAATGTAAAGTGGAGTTCTGAAGCGTTCTTGTCTATTTTTGTACTTAGTTTAAATTTAGAATTTGTTCGGAAAATTAAGATGATGTAGTAAAGTTATAGAACTTCGTGGAAAGACTTTGAAACTATGATACAATTATGAAGCGCCTGTAACCTCGCTCAAACAGTGTTCGTTCTCAAACTTTCGCTATGACTGATTCTCAGATGGGTGAAGACATTGTGTCGTACGACGGTGTTTCTTCTTGTTATTTAAAAAATAATTGTCAATCAAATCAGACGACCTAGTAAAGATCGCAGGCTGTGACTGGATGCAAAAGGCACGGGACCGCGTACTGTAGCGTGAACTGGGAGCGGCCTACGTCCAGCAGTGGACTGTCATTGATTTGATTGATTGAATGAAATAAGACGGGTATTTTTTGTTTTTTTTTTATTTTTTTTTTCACACATCTCTGCCGTGGGCAAAGGCAATCTACTGAATTTCAATTATGTTGCTCTAAATTATCTATCTAGCCCAGTGATGGTCAAAGTACGGCCCGCGGGCCAGCTCCGGCCTTCCGACGGTCCTTCGGCACCTGGTATATGGCCCGCGATAATTATATTTTGACGGTCCGGAAGTATCATGTAGATTCTACTTTGTAGAGCAAGAAACACATAGGTGAAGACGGTGAAGTGAACAGACTTTTTCGACCATGAAATTGCTGAACAACTCAATCGCAAACCGACTTACTGTTGAACACCTTTTAGCTTGCACAACACGAACTTGCATTTGAAATATGGCTAATAAGAAGCAATTTTCTATGTCCTACACGCCTACCATGGCATGGTAGGGCCTTGCAAATACCAGTTAAATTCAAATTTCTAACGTTTGTGCAAGTGTGTAAGTTTACTGTATTTTTTTTATATCTTATGATTAAAAGTTCAGCACAAAATACACTTTTAGTGTTCGGGACTCGAAGGGTAAAAACGGCTCTGTTCATGAGACTTCACCATTCATCTATCTGTTCGTATGTCCGTCACGAGGCTGTTTCTCAAGAACCGTGATAGCTAGAGAGCTGAAAATTTCACAGATGATGTATTTTTGTTGCTGCTATAAGAACAAATACCAAAATCAGAAAAAAGGAGGAAATAAAGGGGGCCTCCCATACAACAAATGTGTTTTTTTTTTTGTTTTTAGTATCGAATTCTCTGAGCAAGAGTCCGACTCGCACTTGGCCGGTTATCTATAATTCTGGCCCTCATCTGATATTTCTTAATTTTTCTGGCCCCCTGTTAAAAAAGTTTGCCCACCACTGATCTAGCCCAATAGGCCTTTTTTTAAAACTGGTTTAATTTATACCCTATAAGTATGACATGAATTGGGGGGGCCCGGAGAACCTCATAGTCCATTGAAATGTTACATGAGCTTTGCATTTATTAGAGGACGCAATTTTATTTTCGGGACATGTGTGGGGGGTCAATAGAAGCTTAACCTCAAGTTTGTGGGGTCGCCACCCTTGTCCCCCGGCCGCCATCTTGAAAAGAGGGGGGAAAAAAACACCTTTTTTCGCAATATTTCGGAAACTATGAGTCTTACAAAAAAAATGTAGAGGCATAATTTGTAGCATATTGTTTTGCCTACAAATGTATAATATAACTTAACAAAAAATTTTACAAAATTTTTACAAATTTTCTTTTTTGCTCTATAACTTTTTTTTATACATTTTACAAAAAAAATACCTCAGACTGATCTTGTAGATGATCTTTTAAGAGAAATTAAAAGAAACGCCACAGAGCAAAAAAGAAAATTTTTATAATTTTATTTTCAATTTTTTGTTTATAACTTCTCTAATTTTTTATTTTGGGCAAACATATTTGTAGGCAAAACAATTTGCTACAAATTATGATTTCACAAATTTTTTGTAAGACTCATAGTTTACGAGATATTGGGAAAAAAGTGTTTTCACCCCTTTTTAAGATTGCGGCCGGGGGACAAGGGTGGCAACCCCACAAACTTGAGGTTAAGCTTCTACTGACCCCCACACATGTCCCAAAAATAAAATTGCGTCCTCTAAGAAATGCAATATTCGGTCCTTAAATTGTAACATTTCAATGGACTATCAGCCCCGCGCGGTAGGCGGGTTGGTACAGGGTTTTTGTTTCGAGTTTTCCTTTTCTGTGCACCATGACCTTGTCCTTCATCCACCAGGTATACCACTCGCAGGTAAGTCTGGTTTTAGGCCCAGGGTTGTTGGTAAGGCTAACTTTAACCTATTCCAACAATAATTGTATGTAGGTATCGGTATTTAACATCTCATAGCACAAGCGTATTTTGTTAAAAATTTGCCAAGATGGTAACATACACAAATATGATCACGACTTTTATCCCCGAAGGGGTAGGCAGAGGCATATTATACGCCCACATTTTACCTTTTAGATTTTTCTGTGTGGTGAGCCATATTGCCGTGTTGATATGGACAGGCGCAGGTTGGGACGGCGGCCCCCTGTAGATATTTCTAAAGCCGCCCATAAAGGTCTTCAACTTGACCTGACCACTGCCATTTTACTGGCAACCGGGACCAAGATATTTATGTGTAAAGTATATTTTATCATAATAAGATAGACAGACACAAGTAAGGTGCTTAAACAAAGTATCTCTTAAGAACTGAAAATATACGTGCATTTCACAGAAAACCGTTCCATTTTATATAAGAAGCTTACCTTGATTCTAGGAAACTAGCGCTCTCAACGTATTAGATTACTTATTACTGAGTTCTTGGTAAACAACATTGGATCAGTTATTACTTTAGCGTTGAACAAACTATAACATTTCATTAGATTACGTCGGTATGTATTAAGTGTGATTAAATACATGTAGTGAAAAGTAGATGTAAATCCATTTGTGGAAAATTGCTCGGGTGCCTGACATAGTTATTTAAGAAGAAAAATTCGAAATAAAATGATACTAAAACGGTCTGACCAGGGTACTGTGAGGCTTATCACCGTCCCAGTATTTCAAAAATTGGAAGAGACCTACGGCAGTGGATTTTGACAGACTGATTTGCTTGATTGATTGAAATGTTAAAAAAAATGGAAATTTACCAGATACTCCTAAATTCTTCTGTTATTCCAAATGAAAAAGCTTTTCACGAAATGCCTATGAAAGTGTAAACGATACTTACATAAAAGATCCATTTATACATTTTGCCTCTCAGTACGGTTGTTCCGCCTAATTTCCGAAACGGCAAGACCGATTTAAACGCAGCTCTTACTGACACAGGTGTCGAGTGCATTTGATTTCTGAAGTATGCCTCAGGTGAACCTTTCAAGAGGATAGATCTAAATCCAAACTATAGCAGAGCTTCTAACTCTATCATAATAATATAGTTAGTACATAGGTATAACACCTATTACGTGGGACATAAAACTAGAATGTGACATGTGGGCGTATACAATGCCTTTGTCTACCCCTTCGGGGATAAAGGAGTGACTATATGTATGTATGTATAGGTATGATAATTTGATACTACCATTTCTTGTGGGTAACGCGAACTTATACTCTATCATAAAGTCACTCCATCCAACCATTTTCACATAATTATGTTTGTGGCACTATTAACCTTGAGCTTATTCCTAGAACCTTCTCGTCGTGTAGAACTCAATTAACGTAAATTAATTATGTTTTAAAATGTAAGTACTGAATTTAAATTCGCAACTTAACCTATTTAACTTTGTAAATTGACCTACAAATTTGAATAACATTTATTTGTTGATGGCTACCCATACAAAACATTTAATATCAAAGGTACGATTTGGTTTAATTATAAATTTAGGTCATGAAAAACTTAGTTAATTTTGTTTTTTGATTTGGCTCGCCAAAATGATGAAAGCCTTGCTGAAATATGGGGAATTGGAGCCCAGTGTTACAGTCTACAAGGCCATTGACAGTAGCTCTAAAGTTAGCGGTTCTCCACGCTTCACTTTAAGAATCCAGGGATCCAAAATGAGAGTAACACTTGCGCTGGTAGAGTGTTCACAGCTTCTTTGGTTTGACAGAGAAAATTGATGACCAAAACCCAGTAAATGTGTCTGATTTGATTGATGGATTCGATAAAAGCTTCTTCATTTTAGCGAATTAACAGCTACTAGCAAACACTACCTGAATAAGGAAGCTCAGAATAAGGACCTTCAGTTTAGCCTCTTTATATTCATCATTGGCACTTTCCAACTTACTAAAGCCATTTGACCTTCTACCTCCGTAAGTAAGCTTGCGTCGTTTTTTTGTGCGTTTGTTAGCAGGCAACCTGGTGTATCCTTCCGAGGGCTTACCCAGAACTCTCAACCGTAGGCTGTTAGGTAGAATACGTGTGGTTTTTAGTCGGTAGGAGACCAGCATAGCATACATGTACGATTTTCCTCACGTTAAAAAAAGTCGATATCGCTGGGGTTCCAGAGATGTTGGTGGCACCCTTTACACCTTTGAATAACAACAACCTACAAAGTATGTCCTGTAATCATCGCGGCATATTTTTGAAAGTATATTCCGTCGCAATTGTTCAACTAGCATGTCGTTAAGGTTAGTTAACTAGCTTTTAGTGGCGTGTGTAATAGCATGTGTATGACCATGCGTGCTGACACGTGCCACTTGACTCATTTATTGCAATGTACAATAAGAGTACTTATGGCAAAACAGTGCTATTTGTGTATAGCAAGAATCGGCTGAACTTTCTTGTTTTCAGTTCATTCTCTAGACGAAAGAGTATTTTGTAAATAGTCTTCGAATACCTCTTAACA
Source organism: Miltochrista miniata (assembly GCA_933228765.1). Classification (NCBI taxonomy): domain Eukaryota; kingdom Metazoa; phylum Arthropoda; class Insecta; order Lepidoptera; family Erebidae; genus Miltochrista; species Miltochrista miniata. The sequence goes on along the minus strand of OW121751.1, from coordinate 10,434,497 downwards.
TATATTACTGTATTTGAATGGGAATATGATGTAAGCTCTGTATTGTACTAGTTTGTGAAGATGTTCGTTATTGAATCACGCTCTAACGGCTGAAATGGTACAAGGATAGATCTAGTCTAGAATAAATAAATAAATAAATATTCACGGACATCTCACACAACGCTACCTGATCCCAAAGTAAGCTAGGAATATACTTTTAAATACATACATATCTATATCTATATACATATATAAAAATCAATGCCAAGTGGCATTGATTTTTATATATCTATATTTTATAGATCGTTGTAATTTTATAAATCAAGAACGGGCTCACCTATCCGAACCAAATTTTAAGGTTTTAATCGGACTATTTAGTAGATGGTTTATGTGAAGTTTGCTCAAAATCGGTCGAGCGGTTCTTCATTTATCACGCAAACGAAGTTGCGCGGGTCAGCTAGTTATACATAGAAACACCCAGACTATTGAGACTAACATTTATGGGTCACACAAATATTTGTCTCCGGTGGGAATCGAACCCACGACCTCCAGCGCCGCAGGCGGTATCACTACCGACTGCGCCACAGATGGCAGTCAATAATACCTACTATTCATAATCTACATTTTATCCCTGAAATAGAGTTTTAGACGTTTCCATAGGGTTGGATGCGGGTGGAGCTGTATCGAATCTCTATCGAAGTTGGTAGGTAAGGTTCTCATACGAGTGGCCGCATTGCCACATCGTATCGCAATACTGAGCAAGAATGAGGTTAGCTGTGTGATCAGGCAGTCGTAGGGCACCGTGTAGTTTTAGTCGATAAGAGTCCGGCATAGCATCCATGTAGGATTTCCACACGTAAAAAAACCACGAGAAGTGTCTCAGTTGAAATCTTTATAAAGCGAGCGAGTACTTAGGTCCCATGAGCCCAGTTTCTCTTTAAATTAGATAACTTTGGTTCAGTTCGGTGACCTTTGGTTTGAAGGCTAATAAATAATAGGCTGTCTTGTAATTAAAATGTATTCTAATTGGTTTGAAATTACAGGATTAAATTATGAAACGGTCATCCTTTTATTTGAAACTATAAGTCAAGTCAAAGTTCATTGACACGTTTGAATATTTAGCTTTGAGATAACTTGTTTGAAAGGAAATTACTTCTATGTATGAAGAAGTTTATTTATTATTGAAATGACACGATACAAAGGATATCACGCTAAGCTTTTAGTGTCCACGACGTCTAGAAACTTTTATATTTATTTATTATATTTACATAATCCTTGACAATATTGTTTATTTGATGAGAAAATTTCGACTTTATAACATTTTATCAGCTTAGTATGTATTGAAAACACCAGATCTTTAATAGTAAAATACGCCCAGCCCATAGAACATTGTCACGGCTGAAAACTGGAGTCACAGTTACTTTTTAATACAATAGCAAGGGTACCTACGCCTTCCAAAAAGTACCTATATTGACAAAAATTATAATATAATACGCTTCTAATTTGTAGAAAAAAATCAAGTACCTTTTCGTCTCCCCCTTAAATATATATTTTCCGCAATACAATTTTTGATTAAAATGGTTTTCTGGACTCAAATAAGGCTATCGCAATCAACTGCTGGATGTGGACTTTTTCAATATCCATTTTTGTTTATAGGAGGACGATTACCGTCCCGGGACATCCTTCCGAGGACTTACCCGGGGCTCCCAACCACAGGCTGTTGGGCGTTACGTGAGGTTTTTTAGTCGGTAAGAGTCCGGCATAACATCCTCTGAGGATTTTCCATCACGTAAAAAAAAGGGACGATTACCGTTTTATAGATGAATTGGTTATAGTATTAAAATTTGTTTAGCTAAGTGATCTAGAGTTAAAATTACCTGGATCTTAATGAAGTAAACTGTTCTCAGGAGTTTTCAATATCATTAGTATTGATATTTTACTAGATTATTTAATACTATACTATCTTCACGCCAAATCCCTTGCGGGGTAGGCAGAAAGAACCGAGCGCCACACGGCACGGTCCATACACACCTCACATATATTAAATTATATCAAAAATATGTGATTTGTCCCTTTGACTCAGAGGACAATGAACTTCACGTGCCATTGGCGACCAAATATTCCGATACGACCTCCATCAACGTAATAGCTTGTGGTATTGTGCTATATGTCCTTTTGTTCAGTAGGTTAGGTCGACATAGAAACATTATGTGGGATAAGATAAGAATCAATCTTTCCAAATATAATAACGATAAGTATACTGGATAACAATTGAAAACTACTTTTATTACTTTGAATTTTTCACTTGACGTCTTCAATAGTTCTGAGACTCTCCTCTCTAGATCTCCTTGTCAATATCCTTCATATTTCTGTCTTCCATTCCGTTCATACATCCCACGTATACTCACGTTAACGTTAAATTTCTGGTCAAACTAAAAATTTTCAGCACTGTGTTGTCACAACCTATGCCTTTCCATTACAACACGGTAACAGACTAACCACTAGGAACGTGGGACAAAAAAAAAACTATATATTATGGTCAATTAATGGGGGCGTATACTATGCATATGTCTACCTCTTTGGGGAATTTTGCGAGACTATTTTGCTGAATGTATTATAAATTGGTTCAAATATATGAAAAATGTGAAATAAGTCGAATTTAACTCTGATAACTGCTAATATAATATTGTTAAACTTTCCACGTGCACTGTAATCATACTGTAAGAGCTTACAAAATGACTAAAGCTCTGTTGAATACCGCACGTGAATCAATTGTCTTCGTACTAAAACGTTGCACGTGTGGCCTGTCACATTTAAAGATCTTTTCGTGTTACCACAGATTCTAGAAGCATATGATAACTTGTTTCTTGTAGTAATGTTAATTATATTTCTTTGATTTAGATGTCGATGACGATTAAACCATGACCGAAACATCGAACTCTTTTCAAGTTGAAGTTTTTAAAAAAAACACAAGTATTTATTCGAGATAAGGAAATTACATGTTAATCATTCCTAGTGCTCAACATGTTAACCTAATTGGCTTCAGGTGCCAATTTATTAATAAAAAAACTAAGATAAAATTAAAAAGTAATGAATATCAACTCATCACCACGTCACCAAATTGATATGGAACTTCTTCGAAGGTCGTTAAACACACATGTATATGCATATCCACACCTCATTTCTAGGTGTGTCAATGTAACGGAATTGAACTCATAACTCGTAGTGTCCGGTCACGTGAAAAAAGCATGCAATTTTACAATATTCGATTTTTATTGACTTCCTGTTTTCAAGCTTTATATAGGTTAATGTGCACTTTTAAATATCACGAATGATATTTCTCCATATTTAAATGTCACAAAACCTTTCCAGAATGAATCAATAAAAAGTTGACAGCATAGTTTGAAATTACTTTTAGCGTTTAGCAATAAGAAAATAATTTGCAAAGAGCAGTTTCTCAATTTGTCAACTATTAGCTGCAGCATACATACTCAAAAATTGACGTGTACTGACTATCTCTTTAAGATTATTTTCTGAAAAGCAATTAGTATTCTAACTGATCATAAATTTGAAATATGGAAAAAGAATTGGTTTTGAGCAGGATTTGGTGACTAATTGGTTAAGCATCTTGCACGGTATGCGAGAAGATGCAGGTTCGAATCCTGCTCGAAACCAATTCTTTTTCCATATTTAAAATTTATGATCTATCTCTTTAATCACAAAAAAAAAGTGTTTAAAATTGGCACTGTGGCTGTTTGTCATCAAGTATTAAATAGATAGTTGATCACTCTAAACAAACACTAAAACTAATTCACTTCAATTTCCTGCAGCCAATAACGACGGAATATAAAACTGCCACTTTTCTAGGTCTTATTGGTGAAAGCAAAGATTAAGGAAAATCTTTCACACTCGCTCGGAGTAGTTTTCCACAAAAATTAAATCCTACTAATCCTACTATCCTATCCTACTATCCTACTAATATTATAAATGTGAAAGTTTGTGAAGATGTTTGGATGTTTAGATGTTTGGATGTTTGTTACTTAATCACGCTCTAACGGATGAATGGATCTGGCTGAAATTTGGTACAGGGATAGAGTAGAGCCCGGAATAACAAATAGGCTACTTTTTATCCCGGGAAAATGTTCCCATGGGAAGCGTGAACGGGAACCAAATTTCACGCGGGCGAAGCCGCGCGCATCAGCTAGTTATAAATTCAATAATAAACATCCTTAGTTTAGATGTTTGGATGTTTGTTACTCAATCACGCTCTAACGGCTGAACGGATCTGGCTGAAATTTGGTACAGAGATAGAGTATAGTCTGGAATAAAACATAGGCTACTTTTTCATCCCGGGAAAATGTTCCCACGGGAAGCGAGAACGGGAACCAAATTTCACGCGGGCGAAGCCGCGCGCATCAGCTAGTAAGCAATAAAAATAACAATTCAAATAAAGCATGTCTTTTTCATAAAAATGTAATAGTAAACAATATGTGTTTGTGTAGTGATCCTGAACCACTAGAAGTCACCACTATTTTCCGTTGGATGGGGGATGGATATAATACCATAAGTATGCGCTGTTAAGAGCTTGTCTGACCCTAACCAAATCGCATGATTCACTGCCGCTACCCCCGAGCCCCTCTGCTACAGATCGCGCGCCATATTCACGCAGCGCGGCGCCGGCCGCCGCGTCAGTCAGTGACAGATTACGATAGTAACGCAAGTAGGAGCGGATCACAATTCACAACGCACTGGCGAACAATGAATAGAATGGAGTAGATATTTTGTGTGAATAGTTTTACTCAGATTTTAGTTTTATAGTTTTACTTTTTTTTAAATTGACCGTATTATACTACTTATACCTAAAAATAGGAGGAGATTTTTATGGAACTTTAAAATGAACAATTTCGCAATACACAATTTTTATGTACTTAACTTTAATTATATTTACGCAGCGCACGCAACGTATACTCTCAAAAGTAAATAAATTTTCCCGTTGTCGAAACTTATTCATAGTTGCTCCTATTCGTTGAAGTGTAATGTTATAAACCATCCTCGACAAACGGACTATCGAGCACCCAAACTCCGAAACATCATTTTGTTGATCACACAAATATTCGACCCGACCCCAGAATAAAATCAGGGCCTCAGCGCGGCCATCGGTTATACTACCGAATGCACCACCGCACCGAGGCGAATTATGAAGAACGAATAATCCTTTCTTACTGTAAAAGAACAATGATAAAAAAGATACTATCTATCTATCTACCTTCACGCCAAATCCCTTGCGGGGTAGGCAGAAAGAACCGAGCGCAACACGGCACGGTCCATACACACCTCACTTGCTTCTTCAACTTTCATTTTTCTTTTCATGCATGCACATCGGTTCCTTCGGCTCTTGACACCACCTTCAACTAACGCACGATTAATTTGGTCGTGGTAGGTGTGTCGTGGCCTTCCCCGACTCCTACGTCCATCCACTTTCGCGTTGTATATCTGTTTTGTCATTCTTTCATCTCCCATTCGCTCCACATGCCCGAACCATCGTAGCATGTCCTTCCTTACTTTAACACCGACACTCTCTTCCAGACCAACTCTCTTTCTTACATCTTCATTCCGAACGCGATCTGCGAGCGTCCGCAGATTTTGCGTCGCACGCATCTCGACCGCGTTTATTCTGCTTTAATGCGTTTCCTGCCATACCTAACTCTCGCTTCCATACATTAGCGTAGGTATCAGCACCGCACTGTGCACTGCGAGCTGGGCCTTTTGATTTAGGGTTTTGGTACCCAAAAGTTTGCCTAACGCTCCATTCACTCTATTTCCCGCAGTTACCCTCCTTTCTACATCAGTGGTGTACCGTCCATCCCTGCTTAATGCACATTCAAGATATACAAACTTATCCACCTGTTCCAGCACTACATCATTTACAATTATCCTGGCATTCGTTCTATCCTCTTCTCTTTCGAATACCATCACTTTCGTTTTAGTCGCGTTCAAATGTAAGCCTCTCATTAGACTATCATCTTTCATCGCTGTGACTAGAGACTGTAGTTCTAATGGCGATTCGGCTATGAGCACGGCATCATCTGCATACAGCAAACAGTTCACATTCACAAGTAAGTCACCCATTCGCAATCCAACATTCATCGATCTTACTCTCTTAAGACAATCGTCCAGGTACAGGACAAACAGCAGGGCTGACAGCACGTAACCCTCTCTGACGCCAATGTTGACGTCAGACCAGGGAGACAGGCTGCCTCCCACCCGCACACATGCCGTACATCCCACATATGTAGACTACTGTACACAGCACGAAGCAGCGCACCATCAATCCCAAATCCTGGCAAGATGATCGAGATGAGACGTAATCCAAACACGCTTTCTTCTTTTTTGCTACGCAGGATTGAACGTCTGCATCTCACCAAGCATCACCTTTCGAATGTTCATGTCTCTTTGCACTCCCACATGCTTCTTTTGCACTATCCACTACACTTTCTTTCATAATACACTCGAGAGCAATGAATCCGGGTCACTTAAAGAATGTTAAAAATCTCGGAAACTAAAAATGATAGGTTAATGCAATAAATTGTATTTAATAGACAATGTAATACTCCTTAAATGAAAGTAAAAAAAATATGAGTCACCATACATTTTATTAACACAAAATTACATAAAGAAAAAACTGCCGATCTCTCCTTAAAACAAAAATAGGAAACATGAAATTTTTGAACTTTATTACGATTTTCTTGAATTTTAATACTTCGTATTGCCTCCTCGTGCTTCCATTACTGCGTTTACGCGGTTTGGCATGCTGTACACCAAGTTCCTTACACGATTTTGGGGAATATTCTCCCATTCCTCTGTGAGAGCAATTTTGAGCTCACGAAGCGTGATTGGGGGAGGGTTTCGTTGTTTTACGCATCTGCCTAGCTCGTCCCAAGCATGCTCGATCGGGTTGATATCCGGGCTGCGCGCTGGCCACTCCATACGAGTAATGTTCATCTCTTGAAGGTAGTCATCCTATCCTACCTGTATGAGGTCGGGCATTGTCATGCATAAATATAGCATCCTCACCTAAATTGACCATAAATGGACCAACGTGATCATTGAGGATTTCTTCCACATATCTTACGCTAGTTAAAGAGCCGTTTTCTATGATCACCAGCTCTGTGCGACTTACAGAAGAAATTCCATCCCACACAAGTACAGACCCACCACCGTAGGCTACTTTTTCTTCGATGCATGCTTGCTTGAATCTTTCCCCTGGTCTTCGATACACTCTGTGTCTTCCATCGTGCTTGTAGAGCATAAATTTTGATTCGTCGGAGAACATAACTTTTGACCAATCTTCAATACTCCAATTTACGTGGCTCTGGGCATACCTTAGTCTCGAAATACGATGCCCACGCTCCAGTTTAGGGCCGTTTGCAGGTCTAAGGGGTTTTAAGTTAGATTCAGCAAGCCGACGTCTTACTGTCCATGCACTTGGGTTACTTCCTCCGAGGCGTCGAAACTGATTGGTGAGTTCAGTTCCTGTGAGAAAGCGATTTCGAAGCATGGTGTTCACCAAGTATCGGTCTTCTCGTGCTGTGGTACACCTGGTTCTGCCCGTTCCTGGTCTGCGTAGGTTAGAACCAGTTTCTTCGTAACGTCGGAGAACTCTTTGTACTGTTGACAGCGACACACCGACAGTCCTGGCTGTATCGCGCTGACTCCGGCCGGTTTCCAGCATTGTAAGTATTCTGGTGCATTCTTCAGGCGTAAGCGACATAATTTCAGCTTGATTAATGAATATAGAGCACTATCAACATGGTTTATGTACCCACATAAATGACAGATTACAAACAAAAGCAACACCAAATGCAGTAATTTCGTAGTTCCATCTTCGAAAGTGGCCCTTTTTCAAATTTGATTTTTTTATGATATAACTTTACAATAACTAAGAAGTTTTAATACCTTCATTTAAGGAGTATTACATTGTCTATTAAATACAATTTATTGCATTAACCTAGCATTTTTAGTTTCCGAGATTTTTAGGATTCTTTAAGTGACCCGGATTCATTGCTCTCGAGTGTATTCCAGCATTCATCCACATCTAAGTCGGAAAGGCTCGAGTTTGCAAGCCTTTCACTGACTAAGCCTACATACATACTCCTTACGCTTTCATCTTCCAGTTTTTCACTCTTTATTCTTTCAAAGTCTCCGAGAGGGACACGCACTCGCCAGTGCCTCCACTTCTTGAAAAGACTGAATGCAGAAAAAGATACTAATAATACTATTTTTTTTAACGTGAGATAAAATCCATCATGAGTGCTAGTGCCGGACTCCTACCGACTAAAAAACCTCACGTAATGCCCAACAGCTCATGGTTAGGAGCCCCGGGTAAGCCCCCGGAAGGATGTTCCAGGACTTCTAACAGACCTACGGCCACAATTGCGGCCTCGCCCAGGGGGCGGTTCGGGTGCTATATACCGCGTCTTTGGGGGGTTTCGGGTGTGATCCCGCTTCTAAGGCCGTGTGTGAACTTCTTACGTCACGCTGCCGTCATGGGCCTGCTTCTGTAAGGACAGTGAGTAGCCCTCTCGCCGTCCTCAGGCCCACGGTCATGGAGGCCGATAGTCTTCGGCGAAGACATATCGCCGATGCCTAGGCACCAACTGCGGAACTCGGGTGGGAAAGTTTTCTCCCGTACCCGCCCCACCGCCTCTTTCAAGAGCATAACCTGCTCGCAGAGAGAGGCGGCGCAGTCCCAGTTACTCCCGCTGGAGAGCATGGCTCGCACCATTGTCTCGAGCGAGAGAGTGTCCACGTCCAGACCCACCACGAGGACCTGGCGCTGTTGCGCCCAACAGCATCATCATTCAGTAAAAAACTCATTTTTCTTTCATTAGTACCTTCAATAAAATGATTATTCTTTTATGTGAATCAACAAGTATTTTTAAACAATAAATTTGTTTTTAAAATATAACCGGCAATTTTCTACTATTAAATCGAAAGCCTAAAGACAGTGTTATATTTTAAAGATTTTTTAAAATACTTACACTGTCTTTAAATTTGTACTTGAATTAGCCGACTCCATTGTTTTATGTTCCGTGCAATTACTTCCGGCACCGACTCGCTCGCACAGGAGTGCCGCCACTACTAGGAAGTAGTGGCGGTTTCTGGGTTTTGTATGACATTTTTAGGGTTCCGTAGCCAAATGGCAAAAACGGAACCCTTATAGATTCGTAATGTCTGTCTGTCCGTCCGTGTGTCACAGCCACTTTTCTCCGAAACTATAAGGCCTATGCTGTTGAAACTTGGTAAGTAGATGTATTCTGTGAACCGCATCAAGAATTTTGTATAAAATGAGAAACAAAAGCAGTTAATTTTGGGGTCCCCATACTCAGAACTGAAACTCAATTTTTTTTTTCATCAAACCCATACGTGTGGGGTATCAATAAATAGGTCCCCAAAAATGCTATTGAGGTTTATAACATGCTTTTTTCTAAAGTGAATAGTTTGCGCAAGAGACACTTCCAAAGTGGAAAAATGTATCCCCCCCCCCCCCCCCTCCTCTAACTTCTAAACTAAGAGAATGATAAATCTAAAAAATAAATATAATGTTCATTGTCATGAAATCTACCAAAGAAAATTGGTTTGAACGAAATCAAGATGGTAGTTCTTTTTTTTTGAACGTCATATACCGCAATTTTCGCCGAGAAAAATCACTACCACTGCGAACATCAATGAAAGTTACAACGAACCACACGAACTTTTATATTATGTTACTTGCAGCTACGGAACCCTTCATGGGCGAGTTCAACTCTCACTTGGCCGGTTTATTATTATTGTTCCTAGAAAGCGTCCCGTTCAATTAGGCAACCTATCGGACTTGGGGAGGTAAGACAGCAGTCGCTCTCAACTTTGCCAATGGGGATGAAAATTCAATTCATAGCTGCTGCTCCTGGCAGCCAATAAAAGCTGCGTCGGGTTTGAAATATGGTTGGGCTTGAAGGCAGCTGGGCAGATGCTAATATGCAGAAAAGGTCTGAGCCCCATGAAGACCTTCTAGGCCCAAGCCGACGTCACTTGAAGCAGTGCAGGTGCTGACCTACGAACGAGGTCCTGGTACAGGCATTCCGTAACGCCATTGAGAACTCGGATGATTCTCGGTGGCAACAATATCGAGGAGATAATATGCCAAATCATACCGACCTAGGTTCAAAAGTAACACCCCAGTTTCTACAAGCCTTCGTGAAGAAACTAAGTAAGATGAAGAAAATTTATATCGGATAGTAAACAATCAATACGGTTCTTAGCTTTTTATTTCTTTCATTCAACGAGCGAAAAACGTTTTTTATGTTCCTTTTTAGTCATTTTTTGGTCTTTATATGTATAACTTTTATAGTTAGTGACATTTATTATTTACACAAATGAAGATTTAATGCACCTACAGCCCCCCCCCCCCCACTTCAGGAATTCAAAAGCTTTTTAATCGATCTATCGATGTCGTAATTGAGCATTGTGTGACGCAATCGGGCATAGGTCCGCTTCCTACAAGGCGCGCAGCCAGACTAAACGTAATCGGTAAAGGATAGCGCATACAGATTTCGCGAGGAAAGAAAGAGAGAGAAGGTTTGGAGCGCGTTTCGCGAAATGATGTGAAAGCTAAAAATCAAATAATTACAGATAAAAAGAAAACTTTTATAAATATTAAAAAAACCGACTAGTGTAAATGAAGTTTTTAGTATTGTCTTTCTTATACATTAAAAATAATATCTAAATTATAGATAATTATAGAGATCCAGCCTAAAGTTTAACTAAAACGAGGTGTTTTCAAAAATTAAAAGTATCGAGGTTTTTTTTAGTAATCGTGTTTTCAGGCTAGTAGATCTTTAGTTCATGAACTGAAGTTGCTTGTGTTGTAATGTTAGTTCATTAGACCTCAGGAATCCTGAGATCTAGATCAAGATAATAGTCTATTTGGCGTCATACGTCCTCTTAACAATCTCTGAATAATCAGAATAGTAAAGTAAACTCCGGGTTCCTAAAGGGTACAGTACATGCGGCACAAATGTCTATTTATCCCAGTTAGGGAGGTAGGTATAACCTGGATGGTACTGAACGATGATAATATAAGTACAGGGTGCTTCAAAAAAATGTATACACACTTTGAACTTCCATAGAAAATTTATTTACCGTTCTACAAAGTTAAATTTCAGGAAAATAGAAAGCTGAAAGTCCAATGTAAATGAAACATAAATAACAAATGTTAATACTGTTCAAATTGGTGACCTGCAGCATCAATACAATTCTGAGTACGAGTCACCACAGATTCTGTACATCGTATCAAAACGTCCAATGAGATTTCTCTACACACTGCTTGAATCTCATTCCAAAGAATGTCTAGGTTACGTGGTTTACGTTTGTACACCTCATCTTTTACTGTGCCCCACAAGAAGAAATCCAGTGGTGTAAGGTCTGGAGAGCGTGCTGGAAACTCGATTGGCCCCCTGCGTCCTATCCACTGGCCCGACAAATTTTGATCCAGGTAAGCTCGTACGTCCCTGTGATAGTGCGGCGGAGCACCATCTTGTTGAAAATAAAAATCATCATTACCGTTTAATGCACGAATGGCAGGAAATATGGAATCAGCAAGCATTGTTAGGTAATTAATACCAGTTACAGTGCCTTCAAATCGAAAAGGTCCAATGAGTCCCCTTGAAGACAAACCGCACCACACATTTACACCTGGCAAATTTACAGCTTTTTCAATTGTAATGTTAGGATTTTCTTCACACCAGTAAACACAATTGTGCCTATTGACAGTTCCATTAAGTTTGAATTGGGCTTCATCCGACCAAATGATGCTACCCATAAATCCCGGTTCACGTATCACCATCTCCTGAATCCATTCACAAAATTGCAACCTTCGATCTGGATCGTCGTCATTTAGCTGTTGCACCAGCCTTGGAATGTAAACACGATACTTGCCTCTCTTCAGAATGCGTAGCACGCTGCTAGCACTTACATCACTTTCACGTGCCCCTTGCCTTGAAGATTTGTTAGGAGAGCGTTGAAACAGTTCCAAGACTGCCGTTGATGACTCATCACTTGTAGCTGTTCGAGGCCGACCTGAATGACCTTTATGCACATCACACACTGTTCCATGAACTTCGAATTTGTCTCGTATGCATGTAATTGTTAATCTTGAAGGTGGTTCTGTATCATACTCCCTTCTCCACTGTCTTTGAACTTCATTTACATTCTCAAACTTCCAGTACCACTTAATAACCTGCTTACGTTCTTCAAAACTCAAACGTACGTCCCCCATGTTGATATTACAAATTCCAACTGATAATATAACATAGAGGGACGATTATGCTTGCACCTGGCGAAGAAATATAACATTAGCCTTGTAGAGCGGGAAAACTACAATAGTTTAAAGTGTGTATACATTTTTTGAAGCACCCAGTATATACAAATTAGTGGTACTTCTGGACATGCTGAGGATCTTGCCAAGACGAGGAAAAAAAGTAGAAAGAACGATCTTGGACTCCGAAGTGAGTATACACATTGCTGTCAGCACTAATGTTGATTAGCAACGTCGTAAAAAACCTAGTATTGTGTTTATAATTTTTTTAGGTGAAGATATTTCGGGCCTACAAAGTCGCGAGTATCAACTAGTTTTTAATAAACTTTTGACGAAGTAATCAAAAGCTTTAGAGTTCATATTAGTCCCCATCTTAAGATAAGTGCTGGATGAGCAGTTTAATGACTTTATCCACTTTTTCAAGTGCGGTGACATGTTTCTAGGTCAGACTCTTTCAGTACAAAGAATTTTTACCACCGAGTGAATGACACCAGACTTACTTAGCTTAATTGATGTATTTTATACTTATTGGCTGGACATTTTGAAGACACTTGGCGACAGTCGTCATATCACAAAGATATTACGATATTATTTAATTTTGGAATCAATTTATATAGGCCGTATGGAAAACTGAAGATATTTATAGTAGAACTTATAATTATTTACTTGTACTACTACTTCTATCGTCAGCCATGACTTGGCTAGTTTAGGCATTTTTGGAATTCTGGGGTATCCTTCCGAGGGCTTACTCGGGGCTCCCAACCCGTAGGCTACTAGGCAGGATACGTGTGGTTTTGAGTCGGTAGCGGTAGGAGTCCGGCATAGCATCCATGTAGGATTTTACTCACGTTAAAAAATGTCATTTTTAAAATCGATTATAGTCTGATATCTTTATACGCTCACACTATATTCTCGTTTGTCACTTGGAGGAAACGGGTCCCACTTCCAAGCTATTTTACCTTCGCTACTGAAATGGAACTTTAATACTTAGTAGATTTTTTACATTTAAATCTCTAGTCACCACCTTTTTACCAGTGTACCATCACATCATTCCTATATTGATAGTTTTGCAAGCTCCCGTCAAGACATTGATCTTTGATAGTTCATATACCGCACATCTCGACCTCACACATTACAATGTTGTAATAGGTAGTGAATTCACTTTGGCATATGTTACGAAACGCTCGGTTCACAACGTGAGTAACCAATACGTTGAACTGTGATGGTGAATGACCCACAGTGCCAGGTGTCATGAACCCTCCAAAAAGTAATAGCCTGACGCACGTGAGAAGTGTTCCAATCTCCCGTTTAACTTTGAAGTTATGACACATTGCAAACCAACTTTGAGATATTAGATTGCTATTTTCAGCTTTGGGAGAGTTTCGCACGTTTTGGGAGAGGCTTTGATATTAAGGTGAGATGATTCCTTTGAACAAGTTTAATTCATTAACCCCTAATGGTAACGGATCACTTACAGTGTAACGTGTTCTCTGGAGTTCATATCGAGAGTGTTAGGTAAAACAGTAAGTTTGTTCAGTTTCAATCTTCTCTCAAATTTCATATCAAACATTCGTGACCACAGGCTGAATCACCTGGTTACAAAGAGGGCCAGTAAAATAAACCTCTTTGTTTTGTTGATATTCATTTGATTTGTCAATCTTCATTTGTTTTGTCGATCTTTATTTGTTTTATCCATCTTCATGTGTTTTGAAAATTATTAAATTCATTGTCAACTACGGGCGCATTTCTAGTTATATTTACAGAATTTAGATAAAAACTAGTGGTGCCACGGAAAAAAGTTCTCTCTCGTGGTCCCACTAGTGGGACAAAATAGTAGGACCACAAGAAAACATCCAAAATAATTATACTTATTTAAACCTTAACCTCTGTAGTTGTTAAATGATTTGTAATTTCCTACAGCCAAAAGATTGGCCTGTATTTTATGGCCAGGTTCTCTTTTCTCCAGCTCTACCTATTGCGTTGCGAATCTGGCAGTAAATGTAAATGTAGAAGCAATCATTTGGACGTTCGTATGTGTTACATTATGACCTATATGAAAAAAGATTTTTCATTTTCATTTTCCTTTTTTTTAAAGGATTATATATTTTAAAGTAATATATTTTACATATCCTTGTACCACACTAATGAGTGCAATGAATGAATGAAAGTGAATGATGCAATGGCATCTACGATTTATTTGACTAAAGACTAGGACACGAAGGGTTACAGAGATGTTACGGATTGATTTACTACTTTACGCAATCGCCCTAAATGACAGCTAAAGGGCAGACCTCAAATGTAGCCACTAATGAACGTGTGCTATTTCAGACGACAAATGGACTTTGCCGACTAATGACTGCGGTGTAGAATTTCCAATGGGAAGGTAGCTATGCGGTCTCCAGTAAATGTTCTGTCGCTATTAGGTGTTTAGGTTATTAAGATTATGTGTCTACTAGAAAAATGTGCCACATTTCTTAGTACTGACATTATGTAGTCTGACTCTCTAAATCACTCATTTCGTTGTAATTTCGATATTTCTCTGCCTCTGTGGCGTAGTCGGTAGTGGTACCGCCTGCCGTGCTGGAGGTCCTGGGTTCGATTCTTGTGTCGGTCCAAATATTTGTGTTCCACAAATGTTTGTTTCGGAGTTTTCTATGTGTGGAGTGTTTTCTATGTATTATATGCATGTATTTACAAATATATAAGTATGTCTATCAGTCGTCTAGATCCCATAGCACAAGCTTATATTGGCGTAATTTGGGGTAGATGATGTTGTGTGAGATTGTCCATAAAACAAAATAAATCCTTACACGTTAAAACCTTAGTTATCTTTTTCTTTAGTACCATTAATTTTAGAAACACACAGATAGGAAGTCCTGCAAATTGCTAATGTGCAGGTGACCTTGTTGTACCAAGGTAGTAGAAGGTAAGGTAAGTCTTTAGATTATCTAACGGATTGAAGTTGGTTCATCTACCCACCTACTATAGTATTTATTTGACTTTTTGTCCATCCCGACTTTTGCGAGATTGGCATACTCGCTTGGGTGCCAGAAATCATAGTTTAATGTCAGTTTATTTTGTTGGGATTAGTCTTCCATAGTGTATAGTAGTGAATTTCGGGCGTGATCGTTTATTTGTGAACGGTTTGACCGATCTGGAAACTAGATACGGAATTTTGTTCAGGTCAATTAGAAAAGCTGCAACGGCATGGTTTGCCATAGGTCAACCGGAAGACCCACATTCACATGATGTTGTTTATACAACACTCAATGCTTAGCTTTATTTATTTTATCTTAGCTTTATATATATTATATTTTTATTTATTTTATCCATCATCTAAATAGATAAAAGGAAAATTCATAGCTCTACTCAATTTTTGTATAGTAAGTACTTCAAAGTCGTATAATAGCGAGGTGTACCGCGTAATACAATACTTGAGAGTACTCAACTACTCAGACCAGAGGTACGGCACTGTATATTATTGTTAGTACTCTTTATACTGTGGGTACGGTGAGGAGGGGTGTTGGTACGTAGAACGCACCAAAACAATGAGTCATGCGCCTGCGCCGCGTGGCGAAATTCAGGTCAAGCTCGGCCTCGGGAAAGGCCGCACCACGACTTGAGACGAGTGTGATAATTCCTACTGCTATATTTGTAAACAGAGATTATTCATACACCATACTTATTTCAGGCAGAAGTGGAATGGGTTGCGCATATATGGTAGTTTACGTTTTTCAGGAGGTGATTTCATTTGGAATTTTGAAAATTCTGAGTTATTAGATTCAGTAACTACGTACATATCGGCATTCCACAATTTCCATACTCCATACTAATGTTATAAAGCTGAAGAGTATGTTTGTTTGTTCGCTAGGACCTCTGAGAACTACTGGTTAGAATTCAAAAATTCATTTGCAGTTCGATAGCTCATTTATCGAAGATGGCTATAGGCTATGTAACATCACGCTACAACGAATAGGAGTACTGCCCGTATTGATAAATCTTTCACAAACGGGGGGAATATTATCCGTTTAAGTTATAATATGTAAAAATTTGTTCCTCTTTAAAAGTTCAAAAAGACCTTGCCACAGTATGTGTCTATCTCTTATGGTTAGTGCACAATAACCATTTTAATGGAAATAAAATTTGTTCTACGATAATGCGACAGGAAAGCTCTCTCGCAAACGAAATTGTTCTTACATAATGCGACGGGAAAACACGCGACGAGAAACCTATAAATTTTCTCTCAATGTCTCTCTCTCTCTCTCCCTCTCTCTCTCTATCTCTCTCTCTCCCTCTCCCTCTCTCTCTCTATCTCTCTCTCTCTCTCTCTCTCTCCCTCTCTCTCTCTATCTCTCTCTCACACACACGCGCTGGAAGTAGCGTTCTAAGCTTAGATTTGACAAACGAATTGTTCTGTTCTGACCTGAAAAAGATTCTCTCCATTTTATAAGCTCACTTGGTTTATTTTTATTTTTTAGGGTCTTTTACCCTTTATGCACGCTAAAGGGTAAAAACGGGACCCTATTAATGAGACTTCGCTGTCCGTCTGTCTGTCCGTCTGTCAGGGGCTAAGGGGGGTTTCCCATAACAAAAACGTGATTTTTAAGTTTTTGGGTTCGAAACCCTCTGTGCGCGAGTCCGACTCGCACTTGCCCGGTTTTTCGTTGTTTCTACCTATCGTGTTGATTAAAATAGACTTTTGAAAATTCAATGATTAATTTTGGTTTGTTAATTAATTACAAAATTTTAACAACGATAAATTTGCCGTTTTAATAAATTCATTAAAAAAATGAGTAGGTATAAACCTTGGGTTTCAATTAATTCAAAGTCAAATAAATAATAATAGTTGGATGATTGTAGATAGTTGAATGACTAAACAGATCATTCACCGGCTTACAAGGAAATAATGTTGTGAGTGAGCTTTACTGCTACAATGTTAACTATAACATCCTGTTGTTGAAAACTGAATGTGTCATTTAGATGGCAATGACGAATGTTGAGATGAGCGTCTTAGTATTCCACAAAGAACTTCTCAGGGCTAACCATGTTTAGTTAAATGATGAAGTTTGAACGGCTTGAGATAAGCCTGAAGTTTCGTTGATATTTTTAAGAGTATGATGTGTCACATGTATATGAGAAATTTTTTCTAAATACCTACTACGTACTAAATAACAACTGCGAGCAAAAATAATCAAATTGAGTGTTGCGTTCTGAGGTAACTAATACTGTTCCGCTGAGTTTGTCCACTCGGTTTCAATCCAACCTATATAAAATCCATTATAAAATTCTGTTGGATCATAGACATAGTTGAAATCGTTGCCCGGCTCAAGTGGCGGCAGTAGGTAGAACACGATGCTCGCAGAACTACGGGTCAAAAACTTCTTAAGCTGCCTCGTGCGAAAAGCTCTGTGTGGGCTGACAATCCTATAAAGGTTTATTAGATATGGGAGGTACAAGATCGAATATAGTGGCAATCTTTGAGATGGCTTATCACCAGCAAGCAGTGGGAATTAATCGGTTGAGTTGATAATAACATGAAATATAATGAGTAATGACAATTTCACATTAAAATATTTCCACAGTGTCATGACCTATGGCATACTATTATGGGGTAACGCTGCCGACATCGAATGTATCTTTGTGTTGCAGAAAAGGGCTGTCCGGGCTATCTATGGTATGGGGTTTCGGGAGTCATTAAGAGAAAAGTTTAAGGATATCAACATCCTTACTGTGTATTCACAGTACATATATGAAAACTTATTATATACTCATAAAAATAACAGTAAATTTATTAAAAATAGTGATATCCATAACCTAAACTTAAGAAATAAGAATAAATTGGCTGTACCTAGATTTAGACTTAATAAAATAAGCAATTCTTTTGCGGGCAATTGTATTCGAATGTACAATACATTGCCGACAGCCATAACAGGTTTGTCAGTTAATAAATTTAAAAAAACTAGTAAAACTTAAATTGTGCCAGAAAGCTTATTATAGCATTAAAGACTTTCTAGAAGACAAGACTGCCTGGCAGTGACACGAATTGCTCCTTTCTACATTTAAAAAAAACTGTATTAGATACTAAGATGAATAAGAGGGACCGGTCTGAGTTTCTTGGGGTGTTCTTCTCAGTCTGTAGCATTTCCGAACCCCCGGTAGAGTCACAAAAATTTTGACAAACCTAAATAATTTTTAAAAAATTTCAAAGGGAATAAATTTTATTTTATTTTATTTATTTTATTTTTATATCGTTTAAAACATTTAGCACTTCCTGCACATTGAGAAATCATTCCGATTCTTCACCTAACTACAGAAGTGGCTCACAATGTCACGTTCTTGTATACCCGAGTCACCGGCAGCTGTCGTTCACTCCGCTAATTATCTGTTAGTAATACGGACGCTCTGACAGGTGGATCTTGCCACATTTCAGCCTTCCTCTGGCATTTTGCTGTTCTCATGTTTCGCGATGTCATTGACATCAAAAAATCCAGGTGTGTTTTTATTGTTGCAATTTTATTGTAGTGGTGTGTGGGTCGTAAAGTTCGCTTCCTTGATGCCCAGTTTCTGTTTGTTATTATAAGCAAATGCAGAAACCTTGAAGGCATGTGTATTTCAGGTAGATAGGTGTTTAGATAGTGGGAACGATAAAAAATTTCTAAAAATAAAATCAAACAAGCATGAAAATGATTGGAAATAGCCACGGTATCTTTTTTTTTTTTTTTTTTATACCACTAAGGTGGCAGACAAGCATACGGCCCACCAGAAGGACCGGTGGTCACCGCAGCCTATGAACGTTTGCAACACCAGAGGTGCCACACTCGCGCTGCCGACCCTGTAAAAACCTTCTAAGATCCCTTTTGAAGAACCCCATACTGTAGGCGTTTGGGAAAACCGAGGCAGGGAGGTCATTCCACAACCTAAGCGTGCGTGGAAGAAAACACCTATCGGATCTAACCGTGCTGGAACGCACCGGACGCAGAGTGTGAGGATGAACTCCCTGTCTGTGGCGAGCGGTGCGATGATAGAACGTAGCCGTGGGCATCATATCAAACAATTCCTCAGAGCACATACCATTGTACAGGCGGTAGAACACGCATAAGGAGGCAAAGTCTCTCCTGTCGCGAAGAGGTTCCACACCAGCTGTAAGTACAGGATCGTTGACAATTCTTACAGCTCGTCTTTGCACCGAGCCAAATGGACGAAGCTGATATTCAGGTGCTCCCGCCCAGAGGTGACAGCAGTACTCCATTTGCGGCCGCACTTGCGATTTATAGAGAAGCAGTGTTTGCGCCGCAGTGAAGTACCGCCGCGCCCTGTTGAGCACACCTAGCTTCTTGGACGCCAGCTTAGCCTTGTCCTCCAAATGACTACGGAACTGAACGTCACTGGAGATGTCAACGCCAAGGATCCCTATACTTTTGGCGATGGAAAGAGATGTGCCCTGAAATTGCGGCGCTACAGTAATTGGGGTTTGCTTAGCGGTGAAAAAACACGCTTGTGTCTTGGAAGGGTTGAACTGGACAAGATTTTGTCCACCCCAATCGGACACTCTAGTAAGAGTAGCCTCGATTTCAGACACAAGCTGTTCACGATTTTCCTCTACTGTGTCCCGAGAGATACCGGGGCGGCCCGTGTAACAAGTGTCCCCCGTACTGTCGTCCGCATAACAATGAATGCCATCAATAGACAACATGTCATTGATATGCAGCAGAAACAGAGTAGGGGACAACACTGAGCCTTGCGGGACTCCAGCGTTTATGGCCATGCAGTCTGAACAGCTGCCGTCAACGACGGCCCTGATGCTTCTACCGGCCAAGAAGCTGGACACCCATCCGCATAATCTCTCAGGTAGTCCATATGAGGGCAATTTCGTAAGAAGACCACGGTGCCAGACCCGGTCAAAGGCTTTAGAGATGTCGAGGCTCACTGCTAGAGCCTCACCCTTACTCTCGATAGCCGCCGCCCATCGGTGTGTTAGGTACACAAGAAGATCGCCCGTCGAGCGACCGTGACGGAAACCGTACTGCCGGTCGCTGAGCAGGTCGTGTTCCTCAAGGTACCCCAGGAGCTGTGTATTAATTACACGCTCCATCACCTTGGATAAAAGGGAGGTGACGGCTATAGGCCTGTAATTGGCCGGGTCGGTCCTGTCACCCTTCTTGGGTACAGGATGTACATACGCGATCTTCCACGACGCCGGGACTTGTCGCATGGAATAGGAAAGTGCGAAAAGACGTGTAAGTACCGGACACAACTCTGGACCACAATGCTTTAGTACCACCGCGGGAATGCCGTCTGGCCCACTCGACTTATGAACGTCCAGGGATTGAAGCTCCCGCCGGACATTCCGCTGTGTAAATTTAACTTCCGGCATGGAAGTGCCACAACTCGGAATGCACGGCGGTATTGCACCCCCGTCGCTCATGGTCGAGTTAGAGGCAAAGAGATTACCCAAAAGGTCGGCTTTCTCCTTGGCACTCTGGGCCAAACTACCGTCGGGTTTAAGCAAGGGTGGTAATCCTGACCGACAGAAGTTTCCCTCGGCAGCTTTGGCAAGCGACCAAAATTCACGACTTCCTGAAGGGTAGCCTGCTAGCCGTTCGCCAATTCTGCCGACGAAATCGAACTTGGCCTTGACAATTGCTCTTTTACTGGACCTCGAGGCGGCATTTAATTTGCGTTTTACCTCAGAGATGTTTGGATCTGAATTTGCACGAGCCGTGGTCCAAGCTCTGTAGGCAGATTCTTTCTGCATTAGAGCTTCTCTGCAGAGCCGATTGAACCACGGTCGCTTTTTTGCACCTACAGGGATCCAGCGGTTGGGAATGTAGCATTCCATACCCTCCAAGATCCCCTCAGCGACTGCTATAGCACAAGAATCCAGATCCTCTGAGGCAAAACAAAGCCGCCACCACGGGTACGACGCATAGAACTCTCGCAGTCCATCCCAGTCTGCTGACTTGTAGTGCCACACATGTCGCCACTCCTTGGGCCGAGGTGGTTCAGGCCTTGCGAGAGGCACATGCGTCCGAACGACACAGTGGTCCGACGATCCTAGCGGAGCATCCACTGAAACACTGTATCCGTCCGGACGCGTTGTCAGCAGGAGGTCCAGCAATGCACTATGCTCGTTCTCCCTGTCTGGTATCCTTGTATGGGATTTAACCAGCTGGGAGAACCCATAGGTCAAGGCAAATTCGTGAGCAGCTTTTCCCGCAATCTCCCGCAATCTCCGCAAATCTCCAAGTTTTCCTGATATATCTTTTAGTGTTCTGATTCTGTAGGGGTTGTATGCATTGGGCTTATCACACTTCGAAAATTGATATTGAAAATAGCTACTATTGACAAAAACCCCGTGTTATAGAAGAGATTTGTATACTTTATCATATAAACATATATTTTTTTATCATCATTATACCTATATTTCATTTGAAAGTCCGTCTTGTTTTTATATCGTCTTTTTAATATTATTCATTCGTCAACCTGATGAACTAAATATGAATAAAATACAACAGACACGATAAATAACTCGTGGATAAGAGACACGATAAAAGAAGAAGCGTTCGTGGCCCCGCGGACTCAGTGTTCTGTAAACGATCACTGCAGTAAGCAACTTTCACTATGGCCGGTCCATGGATGGGTGACCATCCATGTGATCACTTTGTGACATTTATTTGAGCGTTTCCGTGCTTCGGAAGGCACGTTAAGCCGTTGGTTCCGGTTGCCAGTAAAATGGCAGTCGTTAAGCTAAGTTGAAGGCTTTATTTCAACAGCAGGTAGTCACAACCTGCGCCTGTCCATTTAAACACGGCAACACCACCTATTACGTGGGACAAGTTATACAAAAAGGTGAAATGTGGGCATATAATATGCCTCTGCCTACCCCTTCGGGGATAAAGGCGTGACCATATGTATGTATGTATGTACGATAAAGAACTAGCAATTGATCCAAAATCTGATTTAAAATATAGCAACCTGTTGATTCAAGGTTTATAACCTCTTTATGTGTACAAATAACTAGTTACTCACAGCTACAAAGGATAACATTCTTCTGGCTCTTTGTAAGTCGATCAATCAATGGTGGTTTACTGGGAATAACCTCGTTCATCAATCTGTGCATAGACCTTGGCCTGCAAGGTTTGAATGCACATGACTGAAAGATATATTGCAGTTATAATTTGAGCTTGTTCCTTTTCATAATAAAGCATGCTACAATGTCAAATGCAGTGTCTTCGTTGCTGGCAGATGGTTGTGGACATCCGTCGACAAAATGTCAAAATTTCGTTCAACTCGTTAATATGTTCTAGCCAATTTGAAAGCTGAGTCGTGATTTCACAAAGTGTAGTTAATTTCGAGTTAAATGGAGCTGAAAATTTATGTTCAAATTATTTTGTTTGTTGGCTGGACTACTTTTCAACAGTAAGGCAGATGTAGGTTGGTAGTCATTTAATATTTTGGGTATAATTTTGATACACAGTGCAGAGAGTTTCTGCTCAATCCGAGCGATTTGAAAAAAAAAAAGAATACTGCATATATTTTGTTCCTTTAACAACATCGAATTTTTTGAGTGGAACATGAATAGTTAAGCCACTGTCCAAACTTTTGTGGACTGTGACCGTGTCCGAGATGTGGCCATGACTTTTCATCAGGCGGCGTAATTTGGCGAGCTAAACATAGAAATAAAAATTCATTCTAAAGACAGTTTACAATGATTCACGTCAGCATTGTAAGTTTGTGGAAACAAAAAAACAAGGTTAAAGTAGTGACGAACCAAATGATTGATAATTCGAATTGTCTGTACTGAACGGTTATAAAGAAGAAAGTATAGCAATTATAACTGTACTATTTATCTATAAGTATCTAAGTACATAGAGGAAAACCAATAACACTGAAGTCATGCGGGTAGATGTAGTATCTCGTACCATGGAGTCGACGACAAAAGCCCTGAAAATGTTTGTACCTATAACAAACATGTTACTCAATAATGCTCAACGGCAGTATGGATTTGGCGGAAGAAAATTGGTTACAGGGATATATTATAGGCTGGAAACTCGTAGGCCTGCGGGAAGAGTATGAGAATAACGCGACGGTAGAGCCACGGGCTCCATTTAGTACGCAATAGATATAAAAGCCAGAGCAGAAATAAGTCGCATCGCTACCTAGAACCTGCCCTTGCTGAGTGTTTTGTTATTTAGGTATTTATACTAACTTAGGAAGAACTCAGGAAGTGCTTAAAACACTCAAAATATTTACCGCTTGCGAAAGTGAAATGACTATAAACGACTACAATAAAATATTTGTAAACAAAGTACGCCGCCAGTGCTCAGTAAATTATGATCCAGTTTTATTGCAGAACACCTACACCAATAGAAAATTGTTACGCCATGTTCCTACTGTTATTGACCACAAAACTTGATGTATTTCAGCAATCATGGACAATGCCAAGCTGTCTGACTAAAGAACATACTTCCACAATTACTATCTTCTGAGCAAACATGCAGAAATGTTACAAAATATTTAGAAACTCCACCAACGCACCGAGAATGCATGTAATTCTTCAGCTGAGCAACAGATGAAGCTAAACGCTCATCGTAACATTCTTAGGTGTTTTCAGTGTTTCCTGAAACGTGTTTTTGTAATAGAGTTTGTTTAAAAATTATTACTGTTTCCATGTAATCGTAGCTCTTGTCTATAGTCATGAAAAAGCCCTATGTGCAGTCTTTACACTGCATTTGTGTAGAGTATATCAGTAGGTACAGCTACTAAGACTCACAGCGTCGCTAGCTACGAATTCTTTAGGGCTGCCGGCATCCGGTGAGTGCAACTGGCTACGAGCCAACAATGTGCACACACAGCTAATATACTGTGGAATCTACCGGAAAATTATTATTTTACAACCACTATCCAATTTAACCATGAATTTTCTGTAAACCAAATAATATTCATCACTAATTGTTGTAAATTTTTGCAATGCCATACAAACAAAACATAGTTCAATCTTTGCCGAATATCACTGCCGGGTATTCATGGTCATATGTATTATTCACACGTGTTCGTGAAATATCCGTTTATTGGTTAGCCTACGCAAAAACAATAAAATACCAGAAACGTACAGAAACTAAAACAGGAACTTGGATAATGTAACGATCTATGTGAAAGGTTTGTTGCAGAAAAAAATAAACAAACCGATATCAGTTCGACATATCGATTGAAATCAAGGCAGATTATTAGGTACTTATTCAATATAAACATAAACAATGACATTGAAAAATCACGATTTACCTATTTAAAAATCTATAGAGCGGGATCCCTGCTAGTACCTTTTTAAAAGGGACAAGGTAATATCAAGCAAATTTGTTGTAAGAAGCTGCTTCAGCATGTTAAATGACACACAATAAAATTTCTTCTGTAAAAAAAATAAATAATGGTCAATTTAATAAAGATTTTGTCTTGACGATTCTCAAAAATTTGTAGTAGTATTAGTATCAGTAGAACAATGTATTTTTGCTGGATTCGAAGGACAATCTTGCTCTACGAGACTAGCCTCCATTAAAATAAATAAATAACTTATTAACAAATAAAAATATTCACTTGAGCAAATACATTGTAAAACTTCTTTTGTAAAAGCTCTCTCCACAAAATTGAGCACCTCGTCATCTCATACTGTAGATGGCCAGCAATCGGCGAGACGTGTGTGCGCTGCGGCGCCGACCGCATGATTTACATTACTCAACACCAATTCCCTTGATGAATATTCTTCAACATCAGTCCAGGATTCAAACCTTACATAAAACATTTTCTTTTAATATCACACAAAGATTCTTTTATAATCTTCAAACGTTTGTTTTATGTTATAACATTTGTAAACCTTATTATTATTTTGTCAGAAGTCTTAGCGGACTGTGAGAGCGACCCCAATCGCTAGATGTCGCAATGATTGCCAAATTAACGCCGCCCGCCTTATGGAAAGAAATAATGGCGTCAATTTAATGAACTTAATAAAAAAAATGTCCATTAAAATGACATGAAGAGATTAGAAAGTTTTTTTTTTACATGTGTAAAAAGTATTGGGAGTTGCTCTTAAGCTGATTACCCTGATCAGTGATCTACTACATGATCTACTACACCATTATCTTTGAGTGAAGTGTGATCACGGCCATCTTCTACCCCAAGATCTTTGAGTGAAGTGTGATCACGTGAGTACTCTGGTGGCTGATTAGAGTAATCCGTTCGCCTGCCTGAGGTAGAGCAAATGATTTAATTAAATAGTTCGACCTGGTTCTGTTTACTGTATGAGAATGTTTCCTCTGCCCCCTTAGAGTAAATATTAGAAGATACCTACTAATTCATACTCTAAGTCTGTCCTTAAATATATGCGTAAATTAAATTTCATGTACTTATGTAACGCTGCGTGGGAGTTTAAAGTACATTGCTATTCTAACAATCCAGTACAGCCACAAAAAAAATGCGTTTGAAGAAACGAATGCCACTGCTATTAAAAGGTATTCAGTTCGTTTGTATAACACTGCATCTTGGCGTTCCCCCTCTAGAGTAGGTTTTCTGTAGGTGGGTTTTAAGTAGGCAAACCGCTTGTAAAGTTACTATCTAATATGGAAAATAGTAAGGTGCTGGCATCAGTAAAGAAATGTAATATATGAATGTTGAAAATACCGAAGTAAGTAAGAAATGGTGACTATTACACTTATAAGGTTAATAGTAAAAAAGGAAACTTTGTATTTTTTATTAGGTCTGTCTGTAAATATGTTTGCACGCAGTCTGTATTTATTTAATTATATTATGTAAAATCTTGGAAACAATTATTGTTGCGTGAGGTGCATATATTTGTTGCATACTTATAGGGCCGAGAGTCTACTACATGGAAGAAATTTGAATTGTAGGGCATTCTCTGATCGATTTTGAGGTCGAAAATATATGCATTTGTACCTATTCCTTTAAACCAATAAATACTATTCCTTTAAGATAAAATAAATATACCTACGATGCCGCCACGCAGTTCAATGATAAGATAACCAAATATATTTCCGAAAGTCTAGTAATGAAACCAATAACTCAATATATATTTTCGACCTCAAAATCGACCAGAGAATGATCGATTTTGAGGTCGAAAATATATGCATTTGTAGGAAATATTTGTGTTACGCATTCTTTCTAGTAAACATGTAAAATTCTTAGATTGTATACATTTCCCGTATCATATAATCTCATTGAAAACGTATCTTATCATTGTGTCTCTCAACTGCTATCTGTAAGACTATTAAACGAAAATAGATTAACTTAAATCCAAAAATATCATACTAGAAATAGAAATGAAATGCAATCTTCAAAATGCTAAAGATTTACATTTATATATATTCTTTTATTACACAATATAGTACAAAGTGCGCTGTTGCATTGCTTTCCCTTGACAGCTTTCCAACAATAATTCAAAGAAAACTCTGGAATACTACTGAATGTGTGGAAATAGAAACATACTAAACTGACGTACAAGGTACAATGGAGTTTTACCGATATCTTCAGGGCTTCCAATGCACATGTCTCTCACACGTCACCTCCGAAAGCGTTGCGTACCCGGTTGATCCCGGAAGGAATTCAAATTTACAGATTCAGATTCAGATTCATTTATTTCATTTCATAAACATAACAGTATACAGGTGAAATTGTGAGTATGTTGATCAACTATGTTTTACCATATGGCATACGAAAACGTTCAAATTGATAATAAGGATAATTAATTGCATGTATACTAGAAATTGAACATTATTATATTAGACCCAAAAACAGCATCAGATTAATATGACAAACAAATCTATATATATAAAAATCAATGCCACTTTTCGTTGTAATTTTATAACTCAAGAACGGGCTCACCTATCCAAACCAAATGTTTAGGCTTTGTTCGGACTATTAAGTAGATGGTTTAAGTGAAGTTTGCACAAAATCGGTCGAGCGGTTCTTCATTTATCACGAAAACGAAGTTGGGCGGGTCAGCTAGTCTATATAAATAAAAATCAATGCCACTTTTCGTTGTAATTTTATAACTCAAGAACGGGCTCACCTATCCAAACCAAATGTTTAGGCTTTGTTCGGACTATTAAGTAGATGGTTTATGTGAAGTTTGCACAAAATCAGTCGAGCGGTTCCTCATTTATCACGCAAACGAAGTTGCGCGGGTCAGCTAGGGCATTTTCCTGAAATTTTGAAATTTGAAAAATAATATTATAAACAATTGGATTCACTTAGCAATATGTGTGGCTCAGCGAGTCAGCGACCTACATAATTGTCTGCGCGTGACTAAAAGCTCATAGAATATTTATAATTTATTTAATGAAATTTCTTCTAGTATGCAATGTTTAATAATAATATCGCTTTTATTAGGTCGTCGTGTATGTAACTAACAATGTAATGGAATCTAAGGACACTAATTTAACCAGCTTCCAAGGATCGTAGCGTCAAGAAAATTGGCAGATGTATGTAGTTCTGATGACAATACAATAATATAGTACTGTCAAACTGATATGATGATGGAGTCGGAAGATAGATACTGAAAACACGTGGAATCTAAGGTAGCTAATTTAACCAGCTTCCAAAGATCGTAGGGTCATGAAAATTGGCAGCTGTATGTAGTTCTGATGACAATACAATAATATGGTACTGTCAAACTGATATGATGATGGAGCCGGAAGATAGGCACTGAAACTTCGATGGAAAAAGTGGAATCTAAGGTAGCTAATTTAACCAGCTTCCAAGGATCGTAGCGTCATGAAAATTGGCAGATGTATGTAGTTCTGATGACAATACAATAATATAGTACTGTCAAACTGATATGATGATGGTTCCGGAAGATAGGTACTGAAAACAAGTGGAATCTAAGGTAGCTAATTTAACCAGCTTCCAAGGATCGTAGGGTCATGAAAATTGGCAGCTGTATGTAGTTATGATGACAATACAATAATATGGTACTATCGAACTGATATGATGATGGAGCCGGAAAATAGTTTCTGATAACAAGTGGAATCTAAGGTAGCTAATTTAACCAGCTTACAAGGATCGTAGGGTCACGAAAATTGGCAGCTGTATGTAGTTCTGATGACAATATAATAATATGGTACTATCGAACTGATCTGATGATGAAGCGGGAAGATATGCACTGGAACTACATGATGGAATATCGTATTATATCTGTTTTTGGATTCGTCAGAAAAGTCTTAGGTTTCAGGGTTTTATCAAACCTTTTTTTAATTGACTTGTAAAACTATGCAATGGAATCTCAGGTAACTAATTTAACCATCTTCCAAGGATCGTAGCGTTATGAACTGTAACTTCATGATTGAACATCGTATCATAGCTGTGTTTGGTTTTGTTAGAAAAGTCTTGTAATGAACTTTGACCACGATTAGGGTTTAGGGTTATAAAAAACTTGTTATATATTGAAGTTAATATTGAGTGTAAATATTGACATAGGTACCTGCATAAAATGTATGTGTATTAGAGTAATAATAAAATATTTTTACATTAGTCGAACTCAAACAAAACACCATGTAATACAGAAATCCCTACTAAAATTATAAATGCGAAAGTAACTGTGTCTGTGTGTCTGTTACGTTTTCACGCCTAAACCACTTTACTAATTTTGATGAAATTTGTTATAAAGATAGTTTAAGTTTAAGGGAAGGACATAGGCTACTTTTTAACTGACTGCGCAAAAGGAGGGTTATGATTTTATGCGATAACAACTTCTACGCCGATGAAGCCGCAGGGAACAGCTAGTAAAGGTATAAATGTTGTGACTAAAAAGTATAAAATAAATAAATGGTTTAAAAAACCCTAGAAAAATACGCTTTTATAATGCACGAAAAAACCAAAAAATAAATTATGGATCGTTCAAGTTGCCTCTATTTCTAGGCTGAAGTGTAAACTATGTGCTTTTAGTTATAATATTTGATTATAAAAGCGTGGTGCGCTGGGACAGGAAAGACTTTCCTGGCGGAAGCTGCATTATGTCTTGTCAGATTAAGGATAAGGTCTATTAATTTACACTGTCACGCTTTTATAAATCTATTGTGACTTTTACTATTATTAATATCATTTTATATTTCGGAAATGTATTAACGATGATAGGCTTTAATCGAAATTCATAACACACTTACTTGAAAAGTAAAGTAGTTAATCACGCCTACGAATTTTTAACACCCACTTTTGGCAGGTTTTCGTGACGCCCGCGTAATAGGAGCAAACCTATTACCGTTACGTATCTCTATTAGATAATACATAGGTAGGTAATTAAAGTTTCGGCATTCCGAGATATTTAGTACATTATGTAGTAATCATGTAATAAGAATACAATCACATATATCCCCAAGCGGGTTATCGAAGGTAACCAAAGATATCTCGTTCTCGAACAAGAACTCTTAATTTTGCCACTTTAACATATTCCCCTCATGTGTCTACTTAATTGCCTGAAAGAAGAGGCGTTCCCTTTGGCAGCATAAAAGTTATGCTCTTGTGCGACCGCATGCAGCTTTCGCCAGGATTTTTATTATATAAAGATTAGTATTAATAGGAATTTGCTTACAAAAAAATCTTTCTTGTTCCAGCGCCCCACGCTTTTATAATCAAATATTATAACTAAAAGCACATAGTTTACACTTCAGCCTAGTAATAGAGGCAACTTGAACGATCCATAATTTATTTTTTGGTTTTTTCGTGCATTATAAAAGCGTATTTTTCAAGGGTTTTTTAAACCATTTATTTATTTTATACTTTTTAGTCACAACATTTATACTTTTACTAGCTGTTCATTGCGGCTTCATCCGCGTAGAAGTCGTTATCGCATAAAATCATTCCCCTCCTTTCGCGCAGTCAGTTAAAAGGTAACCGATGTCCTTCCCTTACTAAGTGTAAGGGAAGGACATCGGTTAACTATCTTTATAACAAATTTCATCAAAATTGGTTCAGTGGTTTAGGCGTGAAAACGTAACAGACAGACAGGCAGAGTTATTTTCGCATTTAGGTATAGTATTAGTAGGGATTTCTGTATTACATGGTGCTTTGTCTGAGATCGACTAATGTGAAAATATTTCATTATTAGGTAATTTCGGGTAATATGGCCTGGTCGGTCAATATGGCCTACTGCGATTTCTCTGAAATGAAAGAACACTTGCGACCTCTTGACTCGACATAGCAACGCACCCCTTCCCCTCACTTCCTCAGTCAACTCGCGCGAGACGAAGTGTGCATGTGCGTCCCGTGCGGGCGCTCGATCGTAAATTACGTAAAGTGATCTAATTTTTTGGTAAGTTTTACTCATTATATTTCTTGAAATTGTAGTTATCTTTACATTGGTACTACACAGGTTTGTAGATTAGCTATTCATGTGTAGTATTGTGATAGATTTTAAACATATTTCTTGCTCATTTTTAGGCTAGACTTTTACCTATTAAAAACGTTCCTGCGGCCAATATGGCTCACCAGATGGATGGCTAAAATGGTACCAGGCCATATTGTCCACATAATTTTATATTGTTTCTATTATGTTTTTTTTTAGATAATGGCTTCGCGGAAGCCATATTCACAAATAAAATGACAAATATGCTCTGCAAAGTAACACAAAGTTTATTAGTGATGGTTATATTTCTGGAGGGCAATATAGCTCACCTGATTTGTGGCTAATATGGCCCCAGGCCATATTGCCCTTCCATTGTTAAAATTTGACAATTGTTGAAGGTTCAGATTTTGTTTTTGTAAATTATTTCTTAATCTTGATTGTTTTGAAATTCTAATTATTTATTCTTTATAAGTTCTAAGACTGAATTGTAAAATAAAAACTGATCGATCTCAAAACAAATTTGTTTTATTCCCAAAAAGGCTTATGGCGTGCCATATTACCCGAACTTACTCTAGGTACTCTAATACATATACATTTTATGCAGGTACCTATGTCAATATTTACACTCAATATTAACTTCAATATACAACAGGTTTGTTATAACCATAAACCCTAATCGTGGTCAAAGTTCATTACAAGACTTTTCTAACAAATCCAAACACAGCTATGATACGATGTTGAATCAAGAAGTTACAGTTCATATCTTACGACTTCATCATCAGATCAGTTTGACAGCACCATATTATTGTATTGTTATCAGAACTACAAACATCTGCCAATTTTCATGACGCTACGATCCTTGGAAGATGGTTAAATTAGTTACCTGAGATTTCATTGTATAGTTTTACAAGTCAATTAAAAAAAGGTTTGTTATAACCCTGAAACCTAAGCCTGGTCAAAGTTCATTACAAGACATTTCTGACGAATCTAAAAACAGATATAATACGATATACCATCATGAAGTTCCAGTGCATATCTTCCGGCTCCATCATCAGATCAGTACAACAGTACCATATTATTGTATTGTCATCAGAACTACATAAAGCTGCCAATTTTCATGACCCTACGATCCTTGGAAGCTGGTTAAATTAGCTACCTTAGATGCCACTTGTTTTCAGTACCTATCTTCCGGCTCCATCATCATATCAGTTTGACAGTAGGTACTATATTATTGTATTGTCATCAGAACTACATACATCTGCCAATTTTCATGTACATAATATATTTATTAACTAAATAATATACAATTATAATAATTATTTATATCATCGTGTATGTAACTAACAATGTAAATCTAAGGAAACTAACTTAACCATCATCCAAGGATCGTAGCGTCATGAAAATTGGCAGATGTATGTAGTTTTGATGACAATACAATAATATGGTACTTTCAAACCGATATGATGATGGAGCCGGAAAATAGGCACTGAAAACAGGTGGAATCTAAGGTAGCTAATTTAACCAGCTTCCAAGGATCGTAGGGTCATGAAAATTGGCAGCTGTATGTAGTTCTGGTGACAATACAATAATTTGGTACTGTCAAACCGATATGATGATGGAGCCGGAAGATAGGCACTGAAACTTGGATGGAAAAAGTGGAATCTAAGGTAGACCTTAGATTCCACTTTTTTTTCACTTTTTAGACTTTCATTCCACTTTTTAGATTCTACGACCCTTGGAAGCTGGTTAAATTAGCTAATTTAACCAGCTTCCAAGGGTCGTAGGGTAATGAAAATTGGCAGCTAAATGTAGTTCTGATGACAATACAATAATATGGTACTGTCAAACTGATATGATGATGGAGCCGGAAGATAGGCACTGAAAACAAGTGGAATCTAAGGCAGCTAATTTAACCAGCTTCCAAGGATCGTAGGGTCATAAAAATTGGCAGCTGTATGTAGTTCTGATGACAATACAATAATATGGTACTGTCAAACTGATATGATGATGAAGCCGGAAGATAGGCACTGATACCTCGATGGAAAAAGTAGAATTTAAGGTAACTAATTTAACCAGCTTCAATACAATAATATGGTACTGGCGAACTGATATGATGATGGAGCCGGAAGATATGCACTGAAACTTCATGATGGAATATCGTATTATATCTGTTTTTGGATTCATCAGAAAAGTCTTGTAATGAACTTTGACCAGGCTTAGGTTTCAAGGTTATAACAAACCTTTTTTTAATTGACTTGTAAAACTATGCAATGGAATCTCAGGTTACTAATTTAACCATCTTCCAAGGATCGTTCCGTCATGAAAATTGGCAGATGTTTGTAGTTCTGATAGCAATACAATAATATGGTGCTGTCAAACTGATCTGATGATGGGGTCGTAAGATATGAACTGTAACTTCATGATTGAACATCGTATCATAGCTGTGTTTGGATTTGTTAGAAAAGTCGTGTAATGAGCTTAGACCACGATTAAGGTTTAAGGTTTTTAACAAACCTGTTATATATTGAAGTTAATATTGAGTGTAAATATTGAGTGTAAATATTGACAGAGGTACCTGCAGAAAATGTATATGTATTAGAGTTATAATGAAATATTTTTACATTAGTCGAACTCAGACAAAACACCATGTAATACAGAAATCCCTACTAATATTATAAATGCGAAAGTAACTCTGTCTGTCTGTCTGTTACGTTTTCATGCCTAAACCACTAAACCGATTTTCATGAAATTTGTTATAAAGATAGTTCGAGTTAAAGAGAAGGACATAGGTTACTTTTTAACTGACTGCGTGAAAGTAGGGTAATGATTTTATGCGATAACGATTTCTACGCGGATGAAGCCGCAGGGCACATCTAGTTAAGGTATAAATGTTGTGACTAAAAAGTATAAAATAAATAAATGGTTTAAAAAACCCTAGAAAAATACGCTTTTATAATGCACGAAAAAACCCAAAAATAAATTATGGATCGTTCAAGTTGCCTCTATTTCTGGGCTGAAGTGTAAACTATGTGCTTTTAGTTATAATATTTGATTATAAAAGCGTGGGGTGCTAGAACAAGAAAGACTTTTTTGTAAGCATATTCCTATTAATACTAATCCTTATATAATAAAAATCCTGACGAAAGCTGCATGAGGTCGCACAAGAGCATAACGTTTATGCTGCCAAAGGGAACGCCTTTTCTTTCAGGCAATTAAGTAGATACATGAAGGGAATACGTTAACAGTGGCAAAATGTAGAGTTCTTGTTCGAGAACGAGATATCTTTGGTTACCGTTAAAAACCCGCTTGGGGATATATGCGTTTGTATTCCTATTACGTGATCACTACATATTGTACTAAATATCTCGGAATGCC
Source organism: Miltochrista miniata (assembly GCA_933228765.1). NCBI lineage: Eukaryota > Metazoa > Arthropoda > Insecta > Lepidoptera > Erebidae > Miltochrista > Miltochrista miniata. Next base: position 10,400,442 of record OW121751.1, on the reverse strand, counting down.
GGAACTTTAAGGACCTACCAATGAATTATCTAATAGAGATTCGTAACGGTAATAGGTTTGCTCCTATTACGCGGGCGTCACGAAAAACTGACAAAAGTGGGTGTTGAAAATGCGTAGGCGTGATTAACTACTTTACTTTTCAAGTAAGTATGTTATGTATTTCAATTAAAGCCTATCATCGTTAATACATTTCCGAAATTTAAAATGATATTAATAATAGTAAAAGTCACAATAGATATATAAAAGCGTGATTGTGTAAATTAATAGTTTAAAAACACGCTTTTATAAATGTGACCTTAGCCTTAATCTGACAAGACATCATGCAGCTTCCGCCAGGAAAGTCTTTCCTGTTCCCGCGCCCCACGCTTTTATAATCAAATATTATAACTAAAAGCACATAGTTTACACTTCAGCCCAGAAATAGAGGCAACTTGAACGATCCATAATTTATTTTTGGGTTTTTTCGTGCATTATTAATAAGCTTTTATTAGGTCGTCGTGTATGTAACTAACAATGTAATGGAATCTAAGGATACTAATTTAACCATCTTCCAAGGATCGTAGCGTCATGAAAATTGGCAGATGTATGTAGTTCTGATGACAATACAATAATATGGTACTGTCAAACTGATATGATGATGGAGCCGGAAGATATGCACAGAAAACAAGTGGAATCTAAGGTAGCCAATTTAACCAGCTTCCAAGGATCGCAGGGTCATGAAAATTGGCAGCTGTATGTAGTTCTGACGACAATACAATAATATGGTACTGTCAAACTGATATGATGATGGAGCCGGAAGATAGGCACTGAAACTTCGATGGAAAAAGTGGAATCTAAGGTAGCTAATTTAACAAGCTTCCAAGGATCGTAGCGTCATGAAAATTGGCAGCTGTATGTAGTTCTGATGACAATACAATAATATGGTACTGTCGAACTGATCTGATGATGGAGCCGGAAGATATGCACTGGAACTTCATGATGGAATATCGTATTATATCTGTTTTTGGATTCGTCAGAAAAGTCTTGTAATGAACTTTGACCAGGCTCAGGTTTCAAGGTTATAAGAAACCATATTTTTAATTGACTTGTAAAACTATGCAATGGAATCTCAGGTAACTAATTTAAGCCGCTACGATCCTTGGATCTTCCAAGGAATGCGTCATGAAAATTGGCAGATGTTTGTAGTTCTGATAACAATACAATAATATGGTGCTGTCAAACTGATCTGATGATGGAGTCGTAAGATATGAACTGTAACTTCATGATTGAACATCGTATCATAGCTGTGTTTGGATTTGTTAGAAAAGTCGTGTAATGAGCTTAGACCACGATTAAGGTTTAAGGTTATAACAAACCTGTTATATATTGAAGTTAATATTGAGTGTAAATATTGAGTGTAAATATTGACATAGGTACCTGCAGAAAATGTATATGTATTAGAGTTATAATGAAATATTTTTACATTAGTCGAACTCAGACAAAACACCATGTAATACAGAAATCCCTACTAATATTATAAATGCGAAAGTAACTCTGTCTGTCTGTCTGTTACGTTTTCATGCCTAAACCACTAAACCGATTTTCATGAAATTTGTTATAAAGATAGTTCGAGTTAAAGAGAAGGACATAGGTTACTTTTTAACTGACTGCGTGAAAGTAGGGTAATGATTTTATGCGATAACGATTTCTACGCGGATGAAGCCGCAGGGCACATCTAGTTAAGGTATAAATGTTGTGACTAAAAAGTATAAAATAAATAAATGGTTTAAAAAACCCTAGAAAAATACGCTTTTATAATGCACGAAAAAGCCCAAAAATAAATTATGGATCGTTCAAGTTGCCTCTATTTCTGGGCTGAAGTGTAAACTATGTGCTTTTAGTTATAATATTTGATTATAAAAGCGTGGGGCGCTGGAACCGGAAAGACTTTCCTGGCTTAAGCTGCATGATGTCTTGTCAGATTAAGGCTAAGGTCACATTTATAAAAGCGTGTTTTTCTCGTGTTTTTAAACTATTAATTTACACTGTCACGCTTTTATATATCTATTGTGACTTTTACTATTATTAATATCATTTTAAATTTCGGAAATGTATTAACGATGATAGGCTTTAATTGAAATACATAACGTACTTACTTGAAAAGTAAAGTAGTTAATCACGCCTACGCATTTTCAACACCCACTTTTGTCAGTTTTTCGTGACGCCCGCGTAATAGGAGCAAACCTATTACCGTTACGAATCTCTATTAGATAATTCATTGGTAGGTCCTTAAAGTTCCGGCATTCCGAGATATTTAGTACAATATGTAGTGATCACGTAATAGGAATACAAACGCATATATCCCCAAGCGGGTTTTTAACGGTAACCAAAGATATCTCGTTCTCGAACAAGAACTCTACATTTTGCCACTGTTAACGTATTCCCTTCATGTATCTACTTAATTGCCTGAAAGAAAAGGCGTTCCCTTTGGCAGCATAAACGTTATGCTCTTGTGCGACCTCATGCAGCTTTCGTCAGGATTTTTATTATATAAGGATCAGTATTAATAGGAATATGCTTACAAAAAAGTCTTTCTTGTTCTAGCACCCCACGCTTTTATAATCAAATATTATAACTAAAAGCACATAGTTTACACTTCAGCCCAGAAATAGAGGCAACTTGAACGATCCATAATTTATTTTTGGGTTTTTTCGCGCAGTCAGTTAAAAAGTAACCTATGTCCTTCTCTTAAACTCAAACTATCTTTATAACAAATTTCATCAAAATCGGTTTAGTGGTTTAGGCATGAAATCGTAACAGACAGACAGACAGAGTTACTTTCGCATTTATAATATTAGTAGGGATTTCTGTATTACATGGTGTTTTGTCTGAGTTCGACTAATGTGAAAATATTTCATTATTACTCTAATACACATACATTTTATGCAGGTACCTATGTCAATATTTACACTCAATATTAACTTCAATATATAACAAGTTTTTTATAACCCTAAACCCTAATCGTGGTCAAAGTTCATTACAAGACTTTTCTAACAAAACCAAACACAGCTATGATACGATGTTCAATCATGAAGTTACAGTTCATAACGCTACGATCCTTGGAAGATGGTTAAATTAGTTACCTGAGATTCCATTGCATAGTTTTACAAGTCAATTAAAAAAAGGTTTGATAAAACCCTGAAACCTAAGACTTTTCTGACGAATCCAAAAACAGATATAATACGATATTCCATCATGTAGTTCCAGTGCATATCTTCCCGCTTCATCATCAGATCAGTTCGATAGTACCATATTATTATATTGTCATCAGAACTACATTTAGCTGCCAATTTTCATTACCCTACGACCCTTGGAAGCTGGTTAAATTAGCTAATTTAACCAGCTTCCAAGGGTCGTAGAATCTAAAAAGTGGAATGAAAGTCTAAAAAGTGAAAAAAAAGTGGAATCTAAGGTAGCTACCTTAGATTCCACTTTTTCCATCCAAGTTTCAGTGCCTATCTTCCGGCTCCATCATCATATCGGTTTGACAGTACCAAATTATTGTATTGTCACCAGAACTACATACAGCTGCCAATTTTCATGACCCTACGATCCTTGGAAGCTGGTTAAATTAGCTGCCTTAGATTCCACTTGTTTTCAGTGCCTATCTTCCGGCTCCATCATCATATCAGTTTGACAGTACCATATTATTGTATTGTCATCAGAACTACATTTAGCTGCCAATTTTCATTACCCTACGACCCTTGGAAGCTGGTTAAATTAGCTAATTTAACCAGCTTCCAAGGGTCGTAGAATCTAAAAAGTGGAATGAAAGTCTAAAAAGTGAAAAAAAAGTGGAATCTAAGGTAGCTACCTTAGATTCCACTTTTTCCATCCAAGTTTCAGTGCCTATCTTCCGGCTCCATCATCATATCGGTTTGACAGTACCAAATTATTGTATTGTCACCAGAACTACATACAGCTGCCAATTTTCATGACCCTACGATCCTTGGAAGCTGGTTAAATTAGCTATGTAAATTAGCCCTATGTAAATTAGGGACACAATTGTAATATAAAAAAATAAAAGCGACAATTGTAATGTAGAAAATATATAAATGTGGTTTACTATGATGAATACAGTACTTATCTCGGGCGCCAGATGGTTATAGGTCCATCAACCCTAATAGGCCAGATAGTCAGCAGCAGTGCCCCGGAACTTCTAATCACAAGCCTGGGGCTGGAATTCAGGATGGAAACTCTGTATGAAAGTTCCAAACTTTATTCCTAGCGAAGGATCCTAGTACAGTCCTACTAACTAACAAGGGCTTAGAATTAGGCTTAGGTTCTAGCCGCAATAAATTTAACAAGGATTCTATAAGGGTTTCTACCCATTGAAATTTCACAGAGACAACTATCACGACATCCTGCTAGTCGTCAGGTAATTAGAATGGTAAGCTACTTTATAATAGGTATATTATGTGTACAGAGGTACCTGCTGCGTTCCGGTAGATTACCTCACGCGATTTTCCTTCCGCACGTGGGTCCCACGACCACAACGGTGAGAAGAAACCAACAATGGGATTCACATTCCTGGACACACACTGTCCCCCAAGGGTACGGCGCTAAATAAGCTGAAAGGAACATCAAAACACGCATCAGTATGGGAGCACATGTTACAATCATGATGAACCTCAATCAAAATAACAAAATTACGTACCGCATTATACAATAGAAACTCCTGGGCGGATAAGCAGATAAATTAATATTCCAAAATAATCTCCAAGACCTGCAAAAAACACAAAATCCATGAAGGTTTGGAACACGACGCTATGTGTCCATAAGTCAATCGAAAAACTACCAAAACTTACCAAAATTTATACAATAAAGTGATCAGGATGTAGGGCTGAACATCCCCTTACAACATCCAGTAAATTTGGCGCGTGGATGGCCGAAATAAAAACAAATTAAAAATTAGGAGACATCACTCCATTACGATAGCTCGGCGAATGAATCCTTTTCGCTTGACAGCTGACTTCTTGACAACTAAACTTTTTAAAATTTGGGCTGAGACGCACTGTTTAGGTCTTGCACTATACAGCCTAGAGCAGTGAATGAAAATGAGTCCAAATTTAGCGTGTCTATGCACGACAAAAATAAACAAAACTACGAAATTCGAAATTATGTATTTATTTATTCACATAGTGCCCATGTAACGGAATTGCACGTTACATCACACCCTAACCAGAACAAAAGAAAGGAACTTTCTTTTTAGAACAATCATGTCTAAAGAAAAAATATAATTCTAAGACAGAAATTAATCCAAAAATGAAATAGAAATAAAATCTTAAAAGAAGTAAATCTTTCCAATAAGATTTAGAAAAAACAAAATGTAGAGCGAACTCTAACATGAATTTAAAGTAGACATTCCAATTCACAAACCACGAGTTATGACTAACTCCACCAGCTCCAATATATATACTAAAGTGCGGTTAAGCCTCTTGGCCACCGACTCTATAACACAACCAACACTCTGCTAACACAAATTGTGAATATCAAATATAAACACAAACTAACCTAATTCCCATCACCAGAGATCACATAAGCTATTTAGCTACGGACTCTTCATACAAAAAATATTTATTAACCTTCAGACCCGAACCAACGGTCTGAAAGAATTAAGAAAATGCTAAACAAAAACTAACTTAATTATCAAGTTCAACTATATCAATGACAACCAGTCATATCAAATTTAGAGATCCAGTTAAGCCTTACTGGCCACAGACTCTTTTCACAAAAACACCTATCTATCTCCCTACAAAAAAACAAAAAGAAACCGCTTATTAAAGCAACTAGAATATTAAATTATATCAACTATAAGATATCCAACCAATAATCTATCGAACCTTTGAGATCAGTTAAGCCACCTGGCCACTGACTCTTATCTACCAACTTACCTTTATATATACTGAAGATGCGGTTGAGCTCCGTCGCCACCGACTTCTTTCCTTACATTCCAGAATACTTACAATATTAAAGTAGAGTACACACAGTACAGTACAGTATATGTTGTAACCACCAACTGTCAAACAGTAACTCTATAGTACTGTGACATTTAAAAACATTCCAACAAAACTTGATGTCAAAAAGAAATAGAAGAATGTGATCGGCCCTACTCCACCGAACTTCCGAACACAAACCCTACAATATGACTATTGTGACCGGCACCACCCTACCGACTTTCCGAACACAAAGCATATTAATATAATGATACGATATTTGTGCCGCCATACGGGAACGCAAATACATATCTACAATCGTTATGACAGTTGTGCCGCCATTTAGGGAACACAAGTGTACAACCAAAAATGAGATTCTGTACTTCTGGGAGACAGAAATCAATACAAGGAACTAATACTCTACCGAACAAGTAGTCCTAACTCCTAACACAATAATTTGCGAAGGTTAGCCCTACGACCTAGTCTCGGGATCAGAAGCGCTGAAGCTCAGCTACTTCCACTAACCTACTATCGCAACTATAAAAGTCATACCTAAGATAACATTAGGCTAACATAAGAACACAATAAAAGTATACCAAATCAAGACAAGAATAATATCCCAAAAAAGGATAATTATCTACAAAGTTAGAATATTATCATTCCATAGTATCAGTAGAGAATGATAATGTTCCAATAACCAATTAAGGTTTCAACAAACAAACAATAAGATAAGATCTTTCGATGTGGGTGAAAGTTATTCATGTGGAGAAGTTTTGTTTCAATTAGTCAAAAGGACAAATTTTGATAAATCCAAAAGGCAAATTGATCAAAGTTCAATCAATTAGGTATAACCTAAGTTCCTTTTTAGAAAGATTCATATCTTGATTAGAATAATGGTTGACAGGGAGTCTATCATACATCTCTTTCAAATTGCCATTTCCTTTCATGCTTCACACTAACAAAGGCAAAATTTCCCTCCACCATACCAAAACAAAGACAGAAGTCTAATATCAAAACAAAAGAATTTAATACTTAATTATATCCTTAACGTGGTAGCGACCTGTGGTACCTTTATTCAGGTCCTCCAAAAGGTAAACACTAGGTGAAACTTTAGAAACGACTTTACATTTAACAAACTTAGGTGCAAGCTTAGCAGAAAAATATGCAGGAGCATTGGACTGCACAAAACTTCTTCTCCACACGATATCGTCCACATCAAAAGAAATGATTCGCCGGCCTATATTGTAATATTTTGCATTTCGTTTATAAGATTTTAACAAACTATTTTGTACCCTTACAAATATTTCACTAAGTGTATGGAGTGAGGTTGCAAAGAAACTTCTATCACCTACTTCAACTTGATCTAAATTATCAATTGAAGCACTAATACGATGCAGGAATGCATCAAAAATAAGTTCTCTACCGAACATTAAGAAATTGGGGGTGAAATCTGTCGCAAGATTCACACTATTGTTCAAAGCCAGTTGAACATGAGGTAAAAACTTTGACCAAGTTCTATGATCATCTCTAACAAAACATGCTATGCAAGTTTCTACAGTTTTATTATATCTCTCTACCGGATTATTCTGAGGAGTGTACAAAGAGTTATAAAAAACTTTATTTATATTAAAACCATTTAAAAAGGAAATAAACTGCCTAGCAGTAAACTGAGTACCATTATCACATACAAATATTTTAGGAGTTCCAAATTTAAGGAAAATCTCCTTCTCCAGAAGTTTACAAATTACATTAGTAGTAGCGTTTATCATAGGAAATAACCAACAATATTTAGTGAAAACATCTACAACAGAAAGTATATATCGATGACCAGAATGAGCCTTGGGAAGAGGACCCACTATATCAATAGAAAGCATGAGCATAGGTTTATCAACCTTTTTAGGATTGACCATAATTCCATGAGGTGGATTAGTTGAAGATTTATATGCCTTACAGACATCACAAGTGTTAATGTATTTCATTACATCATTAAACATTCCTTTCCAAAAATAATGTTGTTTTAATTTCTTTATAGTTTTATGAATGCCCAAATGAGCAGAATTAAGATCATCATGGTTAGATCTAATTGTATCAACAATATGTTCTTTAGGAATAACTATTTTCCAATTCAAACGATTATAAGGATCAAATTTATCTTTACAAAATCTATACAAGGTAAGATTCTCTACTTTGTAATTTTTATATTTAGTAGGAAACTTTTGACAACCAATAAAAATACGCTTATACCAAGGATCTTCAATATCTTCATCGGGAGATATGATACCATTACTAGAAGTAGCATTAACACAACTAACTTCAATTCGAGACAAACAATCAGGTACTAAATGAAGAGCACCCTTTTTATATTTAACATCAAAGGTAAATTGAGAAATTCTAGCGGCCCATCGTGCCAATCGTCCAGTAGGATTACTGAGCTTAAGCAACCAAGTCAAGCTAGCATGATCAGTGATAACTGTAAATTTCATACCTTCAATATAAGGTCTGAAGTGTTCAATTGAATCTAAAATGGATAACAATTCTCTTTCCGTAGTACTATAATTTCTTTCACATTTACTAAGAGATCTAGAATAATAAGCTACAGGATGTTGATGAGCATTTTCATCTTCCTGACTTAACACACTACCAATTCCAACAGAACTAGCATCACAATGGAGAAAAAATGGTTTTTCAAAATTAGGACAATGCAAAACAGGAGCAGAAATTAATACTTGTTTCAACCTATCAAAAGCTAAATCGGCCTCGTCATTCCAAACAAGAGGTTTTTTAGAATTCTTACTTCCACCAGTCAATTTAGTTAAGGGTGAAGCAGTATCAGCGAATTTAACAATAAATCTACGGTAATATGAACATAAACCAAGGAAACTTCTAAGTTGTTTAACTGTTTCAGGGCGAGGAAAGTTTTTAATGGACTCCAATTTAGCTGGATCCGTATGAAGACCATCTCTATCAACTATATAACCAAGATAACGTAATCTATCCTTACAAAAGTTACATTTCTTTAAATTAACTGTCAAACCAGCATCCTTAAGGATGACATAGATTTGATGCAAGTATTTTATATGACTGTCAAAGTCAGAATTTACCAAAATTAAATCGTCTAAGTAACAAAATGCAACATTATCAAATTCGGGGCCAAATAATCTATCAACTAGGCGTTGTAGCTCTGCGGGCGCGTTAGTTAAACCGTATGGCATACGAATAAAATGAAATAAACCTCTACCCGGCACTACAAAAGCTGTCTTCTCTTTAGAAGATTTTTCTAAGGGTATCTGTAAAAAAGCTTTGGAAAGATCTATAGTAGTTATATACTTAGCATCTCTAAGATTATCCAAAATTCTAGAAGGGTAAGGCAAAGGATAAGAATCTTTAATAGTAATCGAATTTAAACGTCTAGAATCCAAACACAATCTAGTACCACCGTCTCTTTTATCAACGGCCAATACCGGAGAACACCAAGGAGATTTAGAAGGTTCTATTATATTTTCTTTCAATAAAACATCTACTTCATCATAAAGTTCCTTTTGTTTAGCTGGACTAAGGGGCCAATATCGTTGCTTAAAAGGTTCACCAATAACATTAATTTTATGTTGAACTAAAGTAGTAAGACCTAAGCCTTTCTTTTCATAAGAAATATTTTCAAAAAGAGTTATAACCCTATCAAGTTCAGACTTCTCTGAAGGAGAAAGTTCAGAAACAGAAGCTACACTAGTGCACCACACCTTCTCTTGGTGTCTATAAACTATATTTTTCCACAAGTCCCCAGCTACGTTAAAAGTTAACCAGAAGTCAAAACCCAAAATTATAGAAGATTTAAATGAAGGTATTATCAAAAATTCAAAATATTTAGTTACATCATCACAAGTAATTGGCAACACCATAGATCCAACGACCCTATGTGGCGTTCCATCAGCTGTACTAGCTGAACCAACAATTGGTTTCATTTGAAAACCCAAGTGCAAAAAATCTAAGTGACTATCAGAACCCAAAATACTAACAGTTGAACCACTGTCTAATAATCCAGAAAAAGTTTGGTCATGTATGAGAAATTCTAAATAAGGTCTAGTATCCCTATTCTTAACAAACAAAACAGGAGCTGAATTTATATTTTGAAAATAAACTCTTAAGTAATTTAACCAATGACTGCGTTCACTTTTAATAGTTGCAGCATCAGGAGCAAAACTAAATTTCTTTAACATCGAGTCACCAACAGTTTTCTCACAAACCTGTGCTCGATGAGACCTAATCAGTTTTTTGAACTATTATTCTTTTCTGAGTTGCAAGCACCGCAAGTCTTGGACGTGACACCCAATTTGTGACACTTAAAGCAAATAATTCCAGGGATTTTCATGCAATTTTTGAAAGTATGACCCGGAGTCTTACATTTTAAACAAACTAAAGCTTTATTATTATCATGACTAACAGCATTCACCTTAATAAAACTCTTAACTGGTTTAACATCTCTATGAGACGTAGACCTACGTTCAACACAATCCTCAAGATCCCGACTAAGGTAAAGAAATTCGCTAACAGAAGATATCTGTTTACCGAAAAGAAATGGTTTATATATACTTAACATGTTAAGCTTAATAACTGTTATTAAAGTATGATCTGAAATAGGAACTGACAACTTATTGTTCATGTCCATAATCTCAGTAATAAAATCTGGAAGAGACTCAAAATGTTTTTGTTTCCTAGTGCGAAGCTCATTTTCCAAAAGAAAGTCATATTCATTTTTATCAAAGCGTTTCAACAAAGCCGCCTTCAAATCCTGCCAAGAAGATATCTGGGTGCGAACACTACGGAACCACTTGATCGCTATACCCGACAAAAGATCAATAAAAGAAGCAACTAACAAATGTTCATTAAAATTTTTAAATAGAAAATATTCCTCTATCTGAATTATAAATTCTCTAACACATGACTTACCATCATAATTAATCCTACTACGCTTCAAATCAGGTAATTTAGTAACCGAAGGTAAATGTTTTTTAATATTTTCATTTAGCGTTATGTTCAAAGAACCCAAAGAAGGCAAACCCGCAGCAGAGCTATGAGTAGCATTCATATTTTTAAGAAAAGATCCAGAAGTATCACCTCCTGTCTCATCAATAGTAGTCAAAGTATCATCAGCAACTCGCTCCTCCTTATCATCCAGCAAAGGTGGAAACTGTACACTCTTGTCCATGGCTAACAATTACCAAACAAATTCAAAACCAGAAGAAATATGTTGCAAAAGCAACTGGGATTAACGCCAAGATGAAGATGTAAAGCTAAAAGGTAAGTTATATGCACACAAAAGCTAAAAGTTTCAAAAAGTATCGAACCCTCAAGTATAAGGATAGTCAAATGCACAAATGCAACCGGACCACACGCTCAGATGAAGATGATCAATAGCAAGATATCATCACACCAATAAACATTCAAAAGCAAAAAATTCAAAAGTATTGACAAGTCAATAGCGGGAACGTTGAAGTGCAACCAAGCTTGACGCTCAAATGATGAATGTCAAAAAAGCAAAATATTTTCATGTAAAAGTTTCCAAAAGCTATGAAACTTTAATATTGTATGTACTATAGCAAGTGCAAACCGAATAATGCAAATTCAAAAGTTATTTTATCAATACTAGAAAAATGTCTTTAAGTTGTCTCTCAATATTACATGTTTTTCACAATTATAACTATAAAATAACTATTGTTATCATTAAGCGTTTTTAAAAACATACAAACAAACTGTCCTATTAAGTTCCAATAACAAGAATGTAATGAAATCTCTCATTAAACATCAAAACATCTCAAGGTCACAGAATAACATTAACCTTGTATGTAAAAGTTGAAATAGGTTATGTCACAAGAAATAACTTCTAACAATACATATGGGATACAAATATGTCCCTAATTTACATAGAATTTCTTAATACACATATATAATAACAATCTAGACTGAGATATAACACTGCAAGACTTGACAGCTATAAAATATTGTTGAGATTATATATAACAAAGAATACAATAATTTGTAGTTTGTCACTACTATAACTAATAAATTACTGTACCTATCAAACAAACTATTAACAAACAAACTAAGGGGTTGCAGGATGTCATGATTAGCTGTTAGAATGTACTCAGATCCAACTCAAGTCCCTGGTCGCTGGCGACAATTGTAATATAAAAAAATAAAAGCGACAATTGTAATGTAGAAAATATATAAATGTGGTTTACTATGATGAATACAGTACTTATCTCGGGCGCCAGATGGTTATAGGTCCATCAACCCTAATAGGCCAGATAGTCAGCAGCAGTGCCCCGGAACTTCTAATCACAAGCCTGGGGCTGGAATTCAGGATGGAAACTCTGTATGAAAGTTCCAAACTTTATTCCTAGCGAAGGATCCTAGTACAGTCCTACTAACTAACAAGGGCTTAGAATTAGGCTTAGGTTCTAGCCGCAATAAATTTAACAAGGATTCTATAAGGGTTTCTACCCATTGAAATTTCACAGAGACAACTATCACGACATCCTGCTAGTCGTCAGGTAATTAGAATGGTAAGCTACTTTATAATAGGTATATTATGTGTACAGAGGTACCTGCTGCGTTCCGGTAGATTACCTCACGCGATTTTCCTTCCGCACGTGGGTCCCACGACCACAACGGTGAGAAGAAACCAACAATGGGATTCACATTCCTGGACACACACTGTCCCCCAAGGGTACGGCGCTAAATAAGCTGAAAGGAACATCAAAACACGCATCAGTATGGGAGCACATGTTACAATCATGATGAACCTCAATCAAAATAACAAAATTACGTACCGCATTATACAATAGAAACTCCTGGGCGGATAAGCAGATAAATTAATATTCCAAAATAATCTCCAAGACCTGCAAAAAACACAAAATCCATGAAGGTTTGGAACACGACGCTATGTGTCCATAAGTCAATCGAAAAACTACCAAAACTTACCAAAATTTATACAATAAAGTGATCAGGATGTAGGGCTGAACATCCCCTTACAACATCCAGTAAATTTGGCGCGTGGATGGCCGAAATAAAAACAAATTAAAAATTAGGAGACATCACTCCATTACGATAGCTCGGCGAATGAATCCTTTTCGCTTGACAGCTGACTTCTTGACAACTAAACTTTTTAAAATTTGGGCTGAGACGCACTGTTTAGGTCTTGCACTATACAGCCTAGAGCAGTGAATGAAAATGAGTCCAAATTTAGCGTGTCTATGCACGACAAAAATAAACAAAACTACGAAATTCGAAATTATGTATTTATTTATTCACATAGTGCCCATGTAACGGAATTGCACGTTACATCACACCCTAACCAGAACAAAAGAAAGGAACTTTCTTTTTAGAACAATCATGTCTAAAGAAAAAATATAATTCTAAGACAGAAATTAATCCAAAAATGAAATAGAAATAAAATCTTAAAAGAAGTAAATCTTTCCAATAAGATTTAGAAAAAACAAAATGTAGAGCGAACTCTAACATGAATTTAAAGTAGACATTCCAATTCACAAACCACGAGTTATGACTAACTCCACCAGCTCCAATATATATACTAAAGTGCGGTTAAGCCTCTTGGCCACCGACTCTATAACACAACCAACACTCTGCTAACACAAATTGTGAATATCAAATATAAACACAAACTAACCTAATTCCCATCACCAGAGATCACATAAGCTATTTAGCTACGGACTCTTCATACAAAAAATATTTATTAACCTTCAGACCCGAACCAACGGTCTGAAAGAATTAAGAAAATGCTAAACAAAAACTAACTTAATTATCAAGTTCAACTATATCAATGACAACCAGTCATATCAAATTTAGAGATCCAGTTAAGCCTTACTGGCCACAGACTCTTTTCACAAAAACACCTATCTATCTCCCTACAAAAAAACAAAAAGAAACCGCTTATTAAAGCAACTAGAATATTAAATTATATCAACTATAAGATATCCAACCAATAATCTATCGAACCTTTGAGATCAGTTAAGCCACCTGGCCACTGACTCTTATCTACCAACTTACCTTTATATATACTGAAGATGCGGTTGAGCTCCGTCGCCACCGACTTCTTTCCTTACATTCCAGAATACTTACAATATTAAAGTAGAGTACACACAGTACAGTACAGTATATGTTGTAACCACCAACTGTCAAACAGTAACTCTATAGTACTGTGACATTTAAAAACATTCCAACAAAACTTGATGTCAAAAAGAAATAGAAGAATGTGATCGGCCCTACTCCACCGAACTTCCGAACACAAACCCTACAATATGACTATTGTGACCGGCACCACCCTACCGACTTTCCGAACACAAAGCATATTAATATAATGATACGATATTTGTGCCGCCATACGGGAACGCAAATACATATCTACAATCGTTATGACAGTTGTGCCGCCATTTAGGGAACACAAGTGTACAACCAAAAATGAGATTCTGTACTTCTGGGAGACAGAAATCAATACAAGGAACTAATACTCTACCGAACAAGTAGTCCTAACTCCTAACACAATAATTTGCGAAGGTTAGCCCTACGACCTAGTCTCGGGATCAGAAGCGCTGAAGCTCAGCTACTTCCACTAACCTACTATCGCAACTATAAAAGTCATACCTAAGATAACATTAGGCTAACATAAGAACACAATAAAAGTATACCAAATCAAGACAAGAATAATATCCCAAAAAAGGATAATTATCTACAAAGTTAGAATATTATCATTCCATAGTATCAGTAGAGAATGATAATGTTCCAATAACCAATTAAGGTTTCAACAAACAAACAATAAGATAAGATCTTTCGATGTGGGTGAAAGTTATTCATGTGGAGAAGTTTTGTTTCAATTAGTCAAAAGGACAAATTTTGATAAATCCAAAAGGCAAATTGATCAAAGTTCAATCAATTAGGTATAACCTAAGTTCCTTTTTAGAAAGATTCATATCTTGATTAGAATAATGGTTGACAGGGAGTCTATCATACATCTCTTTCAAATTGCCATTTCCTTTCATGCTTCACACTAACAAAGGCAAAATTTCCCTCCACCATACCAAAACAAAGACAGAAGTCTAATATCAAAACAAAAGAATTTAATACTTAATTATATCCTTAACGTGGTAGCGACCTGTGGTACCTTTATTCAGGTCCTCCAAAAGGTAAACACTAGGTGAAACTTTAGAAACGACTTTACATTTAACAAACTTAGGTGCAAGCTTAGCAGAAAAATATGCAGGAGCATTGGACTGCACAAAACTTCTTCTCCACACGATATCGTCCACATCAAAAGAAATGATTCGCCGGCCTATATTGTAATATTTTGCATTTCGTTTATAAGATTTTAACAAACTATTTTGTACCCTTACAAATATTTCACTAAGTGTATGGAGTGAGGTTGCAAAGAAACTTCTATCACCTACTTCAACTTGATCTAAATTATCAATTGAAGCACTAATACGATGCAGGAATGCATCAAAAATAAGTTCTCTACCGAACATTAAGAAATTGGGGGTGAAATCTGTCGCAAGATTCACACTATTGTTCAAAGCCAGTTGAACATGAGGTAAAAACTTTGACCAAGTTCTATGATCATCTCTAACAAAACATGCTATGCAAGTTTCTACAGTTTTATTATATCTCTCTACCGGATTATTCTGAGGAGTGTACAAAGAGTTATAAAAAACTTTATTTATATTAAAACCATTTAAAAAGGAAATAAACTGCCTAGCAGTAAACTGAGTACCATTATCACATACAAATATTTTAGGAGTTCCAAATTTAAGGAAAATCTCCTTCTCCAGAAGTTTACAAATTACATTAGTAGTAGCGTTTATCATAGGAAATAACCAACAATATTTAGTGAAAACATCTACAACAGAAAGTATATATCGATGACCAGAATGAGCCTTGGGAAGAGGACCCACTATATCAATAGAAAGCATGAGCATAGGTTTATCAACCTTTTTAGGATTGACCATAATTCCATGAGGTGGATTAGTTGAAGATTTATATGCCTTACAGACATCACAAGTGTTAATGTATTTCATTACATCATTAAACATTCCTTTCCAAAAATAATGTTGTTTTAATTTCTTTATAGTTTTATGAATGCCCAAATGAGCAGAATTAAGATCATCATGGTTAGATCTAATTGTATCAACAATATGTTCTTTAGGAATAACTATTTTCCAATTCAAACGATTATAAGGATCAAATTTATCTTTACAAAATCTATACAAGGTAAGATTCTCTACTTTGTAATTTTTATATTTAGTAGGAAACTTTTGACAACCAATAAAAATACGCTTATACCAAGGATCTTCAATATCTTCATCGGGAGATATGATACCATTACTAGAAGTAGCATTAACACAACTAACTTCAATTCGAGACAAACAATCAGGTACTAAATGAAGAGCACCCTTTTTATATTTAACATCAAAGGTAAATTGAGAAATTCTAGCGGCCCATCGTGCCAATCGTCCAGTAGGATTACTGAGCTTAAGCAACCAAGTCAAGCTAGCATGATCAGTGATAACTGTAAATTTCATACCTTCAATATAAGGTCTGAAGTGTTCAATTGAATCTAAAATGGATAACAATTCTCTTTCCGTAGTACTATAATTTCTTTCACATTTACTAAGAGATCTAGAATAATAAGCTACAGGATGTTGATGAGCATTTTCATCTTCCTGACTTAACACACTACCAATTCCAACAGAACTAGCATCACAATGGAGAAAAAATGGTTTTTCAAAATTAGGACAATGCAAAACAGGAGCAGAAATTAATACTTGTTTCAACCTATCAAAAGCTAAATCGGCCTCGTCATTCCAAACAAGAGGTTTTTTAGAATTCTTACTTCCACCAGTCAATTTAGTTAAGGGTGAAGCAGTATCAGCGAATTTAACAATAAATCTACGGTAATATGAACATAAACCAAGGAAACTTCTAAGTTGTTTAACTGTTTCAGGGCGAGGAAAGTTTTTAATGGACTCCAATTTAGCTGGATCCGTATGAAGACCATCTCTATCAACTATATAACCAAGATAACGTAATCTATCCTTACAAAAGTTACATTTCTTTAAATTAACTGTCAAACCAGCATCCTTAAGGATGACATAGATTTGATGCAAGTATTTTATATGACTGTCAAAGTCAGAATTTACCAAAATTAAATCGTCTAAGTAACAAAATGCAACATTATCAAATTCGGGGCCAAATAATCTATCAACTAGGCGTTGTAGCTCTGCGGGCGCGTTAGTTAAACCGTATGGCATACGAATAAAATGAAATAAACCTCTACCCGGCACTACAAAAGCTGTCTTCTCTTTAGAAGATTTTTCTAAGGGTATCTGTAAAAAAGCTTTGGAAAGATCTATAGTAGTTATATACTTAGCATCTCTAAGATTATCCAAAATTCTAGAAGGGTAAGGCAAAGGATAAGAATCTTTAATAGTAATCGAATTTAAACGTCTAGAATCCAAACACAATCTAGTACCACCGTCTCTTTTATCAACGGCCAATACCGGAGAACACCAAGGAGATTTAGAAGGTTCTATTATATTTTCTTTCAATAAAACATCTACTTCATCATAAAGTTCCTTTTGTTTAGCTGGACTAAGGGGCCAATATCGTTGCTTAAAAGGTTCACCAATAACATTAATTTTATGTTGAACTAAAGTAGTAAGACCTAAGCCTTTCTTTTCATAAGAAATATTTTCAAAAAGAGTTATAACCCTATCAAGTTCAGACTTCTCTGAAGGAGAAAGTTCAGAAACAGAAGCTACACTAGTGCACCACACCTTCTCTTGGTGTCTATAAACTATATTTTTCCACAAGTCCCCAGCTACGTTAAAAGTTAACCAGAAGTCAAAACCCAAAATTATAGAAGATTTAAATGAAGGTATTATCAAAAATTCAAAATATTTAGTTACATCATCACAAGTAATTGGCAACACCATAGATCCAACGACCCTATGTGGCGTTCCATCAGCTGTACTAGCTGAACCAACAATTGGTTTCATTTGAAAACCCAAGTGCAAAAAATCTAAGTGACTATCAGAACCCAAAATACTAACAGTTGAACCACTGTCTAATAATCCAGAAAAAGTTTGGTCATGTATGAGAAATTCTAAATAAGGTCTAGTATCCCTATTCTTAACAAACAAAACAGGAGCTGAATTTATATTTTGAAAATAAACTCTTAAGTAATTTAACCAATGACTGCGTTCACTTTTAATAGTTGCAGCATCAGGAGCAAAACTAAATTTCTTTAACATCGAGTCACCAACAGTTTTCTCACAAACCTGTGCTCGATGAGACCTAATCAGTTTTTTGAACTATTATTCTTTTCTGAGTTGCAAGCACCGCAAGTCTTGGACGTGACACCCAATTTGTGACACTTAAAGCAAATAATTCCAGGGATTTTCATGCAATTTTTGAAAGTATGACCCGGAGTCTTACATTTTAAACAAACTAAAGCTTTATTATTATCATGACTAACAGCATTCACCTTAATAAAACTCTTAACTGGTTTAACATCTCTATGAGACGTAGACCTACGTTCAACACAATCCTCAAGATCCCGACTAAGGTAAAGAAATTCGCTAACAGAAGATATCTGTTTACCGAAAAGAAATGGTTTATATATACTTAACATGTTAAGCTTAATAACTGTTATTAAAGTATGATCTGAAATAGGAACTGACAACTTATTGTTCATGTCCATAATCTCAGTAATAAAATCTGGAAGAGACTCAAAATGTTTTTGTTTCCTAGTGCGAAGCTCATTTTCCAAAAGAAAGTCATATTCATTTTTATCAAAGCGTTTCAACAAAGCCGCCTTCAAATCCTGCCAAGAAGATATCTGGGTGCGAACACTACGGAACCACTTGATCGCTATACCCGACAAAAGATCAATAAAAGAAGCAACTAACAAATGTTCATTAAAATTTTTAAATAGAAAATATTCCTCTATCTGAATTATAAATTCTCTAACACATGACTTACCATCATAATTAATCCTACTACGCTTCAAATCAGGTAATTTAGTAACCGAAGGTAAATGTTTTTTAATATTTTCATTTAGCGTTATGTTCAAAGAACCCAAAGAAGGCAAACCCGCAGCAGAGCTATGAGTAGCATTCATATTTTTAAGAAAAGATCCAGAAGTATCACCTCCTGTCTCATCAATAGTAGTCAAAGTATCATCAGCAACTCGCTCCTCCTTATCATCCAGCAAAGGTGGAAACTGTACACTCTTGTCCATGGCTAACAATTACCAAACAAATTCAAAACCAGAAGAAATATGTTGCAAAAGCAACTGGGATTAACGCCAAGATGAAGATGTAAAGCTAAAAGGTAAGTTATATGCACACAAAAGCTAAAAGTTTCAAAAAGTATCGAACCCTCAAGTATAAGGATAGTCAAATGCACAAATGCAACCGGACCACACGCTCAGATGAAGATGATCAATAGCAAGATATCATCACACCAATAAACATTCAAAAGCAAAAAATTCAAAAGTATTGACAAGTCAATAGCGGGAACGTTGAAGTGCAACCAAGCTTGACGCTCAAATGATGAATGTCAAAAAAGCAAAATATTTTCATGTAAAAGTTTCCAAAAGCTATGAAACTTTAATATTGTATGTACTATAGCAAGTGCAAACCGAATAATGCAAATTCAAAAGTTATTTTATCAATACTAGAAAAATGTCTTTAAGTTGTCTCTCAATATTACATGTTTTTCACAATTATAACTATAAAATAACTATTGTTATCATTAAGCGTTTTTAAAAACATACAAACAAACTGTCCTATTAAGTTCCAATAACAAGAATGTAATGAAATCTCTCATTAAACATCAAAACATCTCAAGGTCACAGAATAACATTAACCTTGTATGTAAAAGTTGAAATAGGTTATGTCACAAGAAATAACTTCTAACAATACATATGGGATACAAATATGTCCCTAATTTACATAGAATTTCTTAATACACATATATAATAACAATCTAGACTGAGATATAACACTGCAAGACTTGACAGCTATAAAATATTGTTGAGATTATATATAACAAAGAATACAATAATTTGTAGTTTGTCACTACTATAACTAATAAATTACTGTACCTATCAAACAAACTATTAACAAACAAACTAAGGGGTTGCAGGATGTCATGATTAGCTGTTAGAATGTACTCAGATCCAACTCAAGTCCCTGTTCGGGCGCCAATTGTAATATAAAAAAATAAAAGCGACAATTGTAATGTAGAAAATATATAAATGTGGTTTACTATGATGAATACAGTACTTATCTCGGGCGCCAGATGGTTATAGGTCCATCAACCCTAATAGGCCAGATAGTCAGCAGCAGTGCCCCGGAACTTCTAATCACAAGCCTGGGGCTGGAATTCAGGATGGAAACTCTGTATGAAAGTTCCAAACTTTATTCCTAGCGAAGGATCCTAGTACAGTCCTACTAACTAACAAGGGCTTAGAATTAGGCTTAGGTTCTAGCCGCAATAAATTTAACAAGGATTCTATAAGGGTTTCTACCCATTGAAATTTCACAGAGACAACTATCACGACATCCTGCTAGTCGTCAGGTAATTAGAATGGTAAGCTACTTTATAATAGGTATATTATGTGTACAGAGGTACCTGCTGCGTTCCGGTAGATTACCTCACGCGATTTTCCTTCCGCACGTGGGTCCCACGACCACAACGGTGAGAAGAAACCAACAATGGGATTCACATTCCTGGACACACACTGTCCCCCAAGGGTACGGCGCTAAATAAGCTGAAAGGAACATCAAAACACGCATCAGTATGGGAGCACATGTTACAATCATGATGAACCTCAATCAAAATAACAAAATTACGTACCGCATTATACAATAGAAACTCCTGGGCGGATAAGCAGATAAATTAATATTCCAAAATAATCTCCAAGACCTGCAAAAAACACAAAATCCATGAAGGTTTGGAACACGACGCTATGTGTCCATAAGTCAATCGAAAAACTACCAAAACTTACCAAAATTTATACAATAAAGTGATCAGGATGTAGGGCTGAACATCCCCTTACAACATCCAGTAAATTTGGCGCGTGGATGGCCGAAATAAAAACAAATTAAAAATTAGGAGACATCACTCCATTACGATAGCTCGGCGAATGAATCCTTTTCGCTTGACAGCTGACTTCTTGACAACTAAACTTTTTAAAATTTGGGCTGAGACGCACTGTTTAGGTCTTGCACTATACAGCCTAGAGCAGTGAATGAAAATGAGTCCAAATTTAGCGTGTCTATGCACGACAAAAATAAACAAAACTACGAAATTCGAAATTATGTATTTATTTATTCACATAGTGCCCATGTAACGGAATTGCACGTTACATCACACCCTAACCAGAACAAAAGAAAGGAACTTTCTTTTTAGAACAATCATGTCTAAAGAAAAAATATAATTCTAAGACAGAAATTAATCCAAAAATGAAATAGAAATAAAATCTTAAAAGAAGTAAATCTTTCCAATAAGATTTAGAAAAAACAAAATGTAGAGCGAACTCTAACATGAATTTAAAGTAGACATTCCAATTCACAAACCACGAGTTATGACTAACTCCACCAGCTCCAATATATATACTAAAGTGCGGTTAAGCCTCTTGGCCACCGACTCTATAACACAACCAACACTCTGCTAACACAAATTGTGAATATCAAATATAAACACAAACTAACCTAATTCCCATCACCAGAGATCACATAAGCTATTTAGCTACGGACTCTTCATACAAAAAATATTTATTAACCTTCAGACCCGAACCAACGGTCTGAAAGAATTAAGAAAATGCTAAACAAAAACTAACTTAATTATCAAGTTCAACTATATCAATGACAACCAGTTATATCAAATTTAGAGATCCAGTTAAGCCTTACTGGCCACAGACTCTTTTCACAAAAACACCTATCTATCTCCCTACAAAAAAACAAAAAGAAACCGCTTATTAAAGCAACTAGAATATTAAATTATATCAACTATAAGATATCCAACCAATAATCTATCGAACCTTTGAGATCAGTTAAGCCACCTGGCCACTGACTCTTATCTACCAACTTACCTTTATATATACTGAAGATGCGGTTGAGCTCCGTCGCCACCGACTTCTTTCCTTACATTCCAGAATACTTACAATATTAAAGTAGAGTACACACAGTACAGTACAGTATATGTTGTAACCACCAACTGTCAAACAGTAACTCTATAGTACTGTGACATTTAAAAACATTCCAACAAAACTTGATGTCAAAAAGAAATAGAAGAATGTGATCGGCCCTACTCCACCGAACTTCCGAACACAAACCCTACAATATGACTATTGTGACCGGCACCACCCTACCGACTTTCCGAACACAAAGCATATTAATATAATGATACGATATTTGTGCCGCCATACGGGAACGCAAATACATATCTACAATCGTTATGACAGTTGTGCCGCCATTTAGGGAACACAAGTGTACAACCAAAAATGAGATTCTGTACTTCTGGGAGACAGAAATCAATACAAGGAACTAATACTCTACCGAACAAGTAGTCCTAACTCCTAACACAATAATTTGCGAAGGTTAGCCCTACGACCTAGTCTCGGGATCAGAAGCGCTGAAGCTCAGCTACTTCCACTAACCTACTATCGCAACTATAAAAGTCATACCTAAGATAACATTAGGCTAACATAAGAACACAATAAAAGTATACCAAATCAAGACAAGAATAATATCCCAAAAAAGGATAATTATCTACAAAGTTAGAATATTATCATTCCATAGTATCAGTAGAGAATGATAATGTTCCAATAACCAATTAAGGTTTCAACAAACAAACAATAAGATAAGATCTTTCGATGTGGGTGAAAGTTATTCATGTGGAGAAGTTTTGTTTCAATTAGTCAAAAGGACAAATTTTGATAAATCCAAAAGGCAAATTGATCAAAGTTCAATCAATTAGGTATAACCTAAGTTCCTTTTTAGAAAGATTCATATCTTGATTAGAATAATGGTTGACAGGGAGTCTATCATACATCTCTTTCAAATTGCCATTTCCTTTCATGCTTCACACTAACAAAGGCAAAATTTCCCTCCACCATACCAAAACAAAGACAGAAGTCTAATATCAAAACAAAAGAATTTAATACTTAATTATATCCTTAACGTGGTAGCGACCTGTGGTACCTTTATTCAGGTCCTCCAAAAGGTAAACACTAGGTGAAACTTTAGAAACGACTTTACATTTAACAAACTTAGGTGCAAGCTTAGCAGAAAAATATGCAGGAGCATTGGACTGCACAAAACTTCTTCTCCACACGATATCGTCCACATCAAAAGAAATGATTCGCCGGCCTATATTGTAATATTTTGCATTTCGTTTATAAGATTTTAACAAACTATTTTGTACCCTTACAAATATTTCACTAAGTGTATGGAGTGAGGTTGCAAAGAAACTTCTATCACCTACTTCAACTTGATCTAAATTATCAATTGAAGCACTAATACGATGCAGGAATGCATCAAAAATAAGTTCTCTACCGAACATTAAGAAATTGGGGGTGAAATCTGTCGCAAGATTCACACTATTGTTCAAAGCCAGTTGAACATGAGGTAAAAACTTTGACCAAGTTCTATGATCATCTCTAACAAAACATGCTATGCAAGTTTCTACAGTTTTATTATATCTCTCTACCGGATTATTCTGAGGAGTGTACAAAGAGTTATAAAAAACTTTATTTATATTAAAACCATTTAAAAAGGAAATAAACTGCCTAGCAGTAAACTGAGTACCATTATCACATACAAATATTTTAGGAGTTCCAAATTTAAGGAAAATCTCCTTCTCCAGAAGTTTACAAATTACATTAGTAGTAGCGTTTATCATAGGAAATAACCAACAATATTTAGTGAAAACATCTACAACAGAAAGTATATATCGATGACCAGAATGAGCCTTGGGAAGAGGACCCACTATATCAATAGAAAGCATGAGCATAGGTTTATCAACCTTTTTAGGATTGACCATAATTCCATGAGGTGGATTAGTTGAAGATTTATATGCCTTACAGACATCACAAGTGTTAATGTATTTCATTACATCATTAAACATTCCTTTCCAAAAATAATGTTGTTTTAATTTCTTTATAGTTTTATGAATGCCCAAATGAGCAGAATTAAGATCATCATGGTTAGATCTAATTGTATCAACAATATGTTCTTTAGGAATAACTATTTTCCAATTCAAACGATTATAAGGATCAAATTTATCTTTACAAAATCTATACAAGGTAAGATTCTCTACTTTGTAATTTTTATATTTAGTAGGAAACTTTTGACAACCAATAAAAATACGCTTATACCAAGGATCTTCAATATCTTCATCGGGAGATATGATACCATTACTAGAAGTAGCATTAACACAACTAACTTCAATTCGAGACAAACAATCAGGTACTAAATGAAGAGCACCCTTTTTATATTTAACATCAAAGGTAAATTGAGAAATTCTAGCGGCCCATCGTGCCAATCGTCCAGTAGGATTACTGAGCTTAAGCAACCAAGTCAAGCTAGCATGATCAGTGATAACTGTAAATTTCATACCTTCAATATAAGGTCTGAAGTGTTCAATTGAATCTAAAATGGATAACAATTCTCTTTCCGTAGTACTATAATTTCTTTCACATTTACTAAGAGATCTAGAATAATAAGCTACAGGATGTTGATGAGCATTTTCATCTTCCTGACTTAACACACTACCAATTCCAACAGAACTAGCATCACAATGGAGAAAAAATGGTTTTTCAAAATTAGGACAATGCAAAACAGGAGCAGAAATTAATACTTGTTTCAACCTATCAAAAGCTAAATCGGCCTCGTCATTCCAAACAAGAGGTTTTTTAGAATTCTTACTTCCACCAGTCAATTTAGTTAAGGGTGAAGCAGTATCAGCGAATTTAACAATAAATCTACGGTAATATGAACATAAACCAAGGAAACTTCTAAGTTGTTTAACTGTTTCAGGGCGAGGAAAGTTTTTAATGGACTCCAATTTAGCTGGATCCGTATGAAGACCATCTCTATCAACTATATAACCAAGATAACGTAATCTATCCTTACAAAAGTTACATTTCTTTAAATTAACTGTCAAACCAGCATCCTTAAGGATGACATAGATTTGATGCAAGTATTTTATATGACTGTCAAAGTCAGAATTTACCAAAATTAAATCGTCTAAGTAACAAAATGCAACATTATCAAATTCGGGGCCAAATAATCTATCAACTAGGCGTTGTAGCTCTGCGGGCGCGTTAGTTAAACCGTATGGCATACGAATAAAATGAAATAAACCTCTACCCGGCACTACAAAAGCTGTCTTCTCTTTAGAAGATTTTTCTAAGGGTATCTGTAAAAAAGCTTTGGAAAGATCTATAGTAGTTATATACTTAGCATCTCTAAGATTATCCAAAATTCTAGAAGGGTAAGGCAAAGGATAAGAATCTTTAATAGTAATCGAATTTAAACGTCTAGAATCCAAACACAATCTAGTACCACCGTCTCTTTTATCAACGGCCAATACCGGAGAACACCAAGGAGATTTAGAAGGTTCTATTATATTTTCTTTCAATAAAACATCTACTTCATCATAAAGTTCCTTTTGTTTAGCTGGACTAAGGGGCCAATATCGTTGCTTAAAAGGTTCACCAATAACATTAATTTTATGTTGAACTAAAGTAGTAAGACCTAAGCCTTTCTTTTCATAAGAAATATTTTCAAAAAGAGTTATAACCCTATCAAGTTCAGACTTCTCTGAAGGAGAAAGTTCAGAAACAGAAGCTACACTAGTGCACCACACCTTCTCTTGGTGTCTATAAACTATATTTTTCCACAAGTCCCCAGCTACGTTAAAAGTTAACCAGAAGTCAAAACCCAAAATTATAGAAGATTTAAATGAAGGTATTATCAAAAATTCAAAATATTTAGTTACATCATCACAAGTAATTGGCAACACCATAGATCCAACGACCCTATGTGGCGTTCCATCAGCTGTACTAGCTGAACCAACAATTGGTTTCATTTGAAAACCCAAGTGCAAAAAATCTAAGTGACTATCAGAACCCAAAATACTAACAGTTGAACCACTGTCTAATAATCCAGAAAAAGTTTGGTCATGTATGAGAAATTCTAAATAAGGTCTAGTATCCCTATTCTTAACAAACAAAACAGGAGCTGAATTTATATTTTGAAAATAAACTCTTAAGTAATTTAACCAATGACTGCGTTCACTTTTAATAGTTGCAGCATCAGGAGCAAAACTAAATTTCTTTAACATCGAGTCACCAACAGTTTTCTCACAAACCTGTGCTCGATGAGACCTAATCAGTTTTTTGAACTATTATTCTTTTCTGAGTTGCAAGCACCGCAAGTCTTGGACGTGACACCCAATTTGTGACACTTAAAGCAAATAATTCCAGGGATTTTCATGCAATTTTTGAAAGTATGACCCGGAGTCTTACATTTTAAACAAACTAAAGCTTTATTATTATCATGACTAACAGCATTCACCTTAATAAAACTCTTAACTGGTTTAACATCTCTATGAGACGTAGACCTACGTTCAACACAATCCTCAAGATCCCGACTAAGGTAAAGAAATTCGCTAACAGAAGATATCTGTTTACCGAAAAGAAATGGTTTATATATACTTAACATGTTAAGCTTAATAACTGTTATTAAAGTATGATCTGAAATAGGAACTGACAACTTATTGTTCATGTCCATAATCTCAGTAATAAAATCTGGAAGAGACTCAAAATGTTTTTGTTTCCTAGTGCGAAGCTCATTTTCCAAAAGAAAGTCATATTCATTTTTATCAAAGCGTTTCAACAAAGCCGCCTTCAAATCCTGCCAAGAAGATATCTGGGTGCGAACACTACGGAACCACTTGATCGCTATACCCGACAAAAGATCAATAAAAGAAGCAACTAACAAATGTTCATTAAAATTTTTAAATAGAAAATATTCCTCTATCTGAATTATAAATTCTCTAACACATGACTTACCATCATAATTAATCCTACTACGCTTCAAATCAGGTAATTTAGTAACCGAAGGTAAATGTTTTTTAATATTTTCATTTAGCGTTATGTTCAAAGAACCCAAAGAAGGCAAACCCGCAGCAGAGCTATGAGTAGCATTCATATTTTTAAGAAAAGATCCAGAAGTATCACCTCCTGTCTCATCAATAGTAGTCAAAGTATCATCAGCAACTCGCTCCTCCTTATCATCCAGCAAAGGTGGAAACTGTACACTCTTGTCCATGGCTAACAATTACCAAACAAATTCAAAACCAGAAGAAATATGTTGCAAAAGCAACTGGGATTAACGCCAAGATGAAGATGTAAAGCTAAAAGGTAAGTTATATGCACACAAAAGCTAAAAGTTTCAAAAAGTATCGAACCCTCAAGTATAAGGATAGTCAAATGCACAAATGCAACCGGACCACACGCTCAGATGAAGATGATCAATAGCAAGATATCATCACACCAATAAACATTCAAAAGCAAAAAATTCAAAAGTATTGACAAGTCAATAGCGGGAACGTTGAAGTGCAACCAAGCTTGACGCTCAAATGATGAATGTCAAAAAAGCAAAATATTTTCATGTAAAAGTTTCCAAAAGCTATGAAACTTTAATATTGTATGTACTATAGCAAGTGCAAACCGAATAATGCAAATTCAAAAGTTATTTTATCAATACTAGAAAAATGTCTTTAAGTTGTCTCTCAATATTACATGTTTTTCACAATTATAACTATAAAATAACTATTGTTATCATTAAGCGTTTTTAAAAACATACAAACAAACTGTCCTATTAAGTTCCAATAACAAGAATGTAATGAAATCTCTCATTAAACATCAAAACATCTCAAGGTCACAGAATAACATTAACCTTGTATGTAAAAGTTGAAATAGGTTATGTCACAAGAAATAACTTCTAACAATACATATGGGATACAAATATGTCCCTAATTTACATAGAATTTCTTAATACACATATATAATAACAATCTAGACTGAGATATAACACTGCAAGACTTGACAGCTATAAAATATTGTTGAGATTATATATAACAAAGAATACAATAATTTGTAGTTTGTCACTACTATAACTAATAAATTACTGTACCTATCAAACAAACTATTAACAAACAAACTAAGGGGTTGCAGGATGTCATGATTAGCTGTTAGAATGTACTCAGATCCAACTCAAGTCCCTGTTCGGGCGCCAATTGTAATATAAAAAAATAAAAGCGACAATTGTAATGTAGAAAATATATAAATGTGGTTTACTATGATGAATACAGTACTTATCTCGGGCGCCAGATGGTTATAGGTCCATCAACCCTAATAGGCCAGATAGTCAGCAGCAGTGCCCCGGAACTTCTAATCACAAGCCTGGGGCTGGAATTCAGGATGGAAACTCTGTATGAAAGTTCCAAACTTTATTCCTAGCGAAGGATCCTAGTACAGTCCTACTAACTAACAAGGGCTTAGAATTAGGCTTAGGTTCTAGCCGCAATAAATTTAACAAGGATTCTATAAGGGTTTCTACCCATTGAAATTTCACAGAGACAACTATCACGACATCCTGCTAGTCGTCAGGTAATTAGAATGGTAAGCTACTTTATAATAGGTATATTATGTGTACAGAGGTACCTGCTGCGTTCCGGTAGATTACCTCACGCGATTTTCCTTCCGCACGTGGGTCCCACGACCACAACGGTGAGAAGAAACCAACAATGGGATTCACATTCCTGGACACACACTGTCCCCCAAGGGTACGGCGCTAAATAAGCTGAAAGGAACATCAAAACACGCATCAGTATGGGAGCACATGTTACAATCATGATGAACCTCAATCAAAATAACAAAATTACGTACCGCATTATACAATAGAAACTCCTGGGCGGATAAGCAGATAAATTAATATTCCAAAATAATCTCCAAGACCTGCAAAAAACACAAAATCCATGAAGGTTTGGAACACGACGCTATGTGTCCATAAGTCAATCGAAAAACTACCAAAACTTACCAAAATTTATACAATAAAGTGATCAGGATGTAGGGCTGAACATCCCCTTACAACATCCAGTAAATTTGGCGCGTGGATGGCCGAAATAAAAACAAATTAAAAATTAGGAGACATCACTCCATTACGATAGCTCGGCGAATGAATCCTTTTCGCTTGACAGCTGACTTCTTGACAACTAAACTTTTTAAAATTTGGGCTGAGACGCACTGTTTAGGTCTTGCACTATACAGCCTAGAGCAGTGAATGAAAATGAGTCCAAATTTAGCGTGTCTATGCACGACAAAAATAAACAAAACTACGAAATTCGAAATTATGTATTTATTTATTCACATAGTGCCCATGTAACGGAATTGCACGTTACAAGTGTTAGGTAAAACAGTAAGTTTGTTCAGTTTCAATCTTCTCTCAAATTTCATATCAAACATTCGTGACCACAGGCTGAATCACCTGGTTACAAAGAGGGCCAGTAAAATAAACCTCTTTGTTTTGTTGATATTCATTTGATTTGTCAATCTTCATTTGTTTTGTCGATCTTTATTTGTTTTATCCATCTTCATGTGTTTTGAAAATTATTAAATTCATTGTCAACTACGGGCGCATTTCTAGTTATATTTACAGAATTTAGATAAAAACTAGTGGTGCCACGGAAAAAAGTTCTCTCTCGTGGTCCCACTAGTGGGACAAAATAGTAGGACCACAAGAAAACATCCAAAATAATTATACTTATTTAAACCTTAACCTCTGTAGTTGTTAAATGATTTGTAATTTCCTACAGCCAAAAGATTGGCCTGTATTTTATGGCCAGGTTCTCTTTTCTCCAGCTCTACCTATTGCGTTGCGAATCTGGCATTAAATGTAAATGTAGAAGCAATCATTTGGACGTTCGTATGTGTTACATTATGACCTATATGAAAAAAGATTTTTCATTTTCATTTTCCTTTTTTTTAAAGGATTATATATTTTAAAGTAATATATTTTACATATCCTTGTACCACACTAATGAGTGCAATGAATGAATGAAAGTGAATGATGCAATGGCATCTACGATTTATTTGACTAAAGACTAGGACACGAAGGGTTACAGAGATGTTACGGATTGATTTACTACTTTACGCAATCGCCCTAAATGACAGCTAAAGGGCAGACCTCAAATGTAGCCACTAATGAACGTGTGCTATTTCAGACGACAAATGGACTTTGCCGACTAATGACTGCGGTGTAGAATTTCCAATGGGAAGGTAGCTATGCGGTCTCCAGTAAATGTTCTGTCGCTATTAGGTGTTTAGGTTATTAAGATTATGTGTCTACTAGAAAAATGTGCCACATTTCTTAGTACTGACATTATGTAGTCTGACTCTCTAAATCACTCATTTCGTTGTAATTTCGATATTTCTCTGCCTCTGTGGCGTAGTCGGTAGTGGTACCGCCTGCCGTGCTGGAGGTCCTGGGTTCGATTCTTGTGTCGGTCCAAATATTTGTGTTCCACAAATGTTTGTTTCGGAGTTTTCTATGTGTGGAGTGTTTTCTATGTATTATATGCATGTATTTACAAATATATAAGTATGTCTATCAGTCGTCTAGATCCCATAGCACAAGCTTATATTGGCGTAATTTGGGGTAGATGATGTTGTGTGAGATTGTCCATAAAACAAAATAAATCCTTACACGTTAAAACCTTAGTTATCTTTTTCTTTAGTACCATTAATTTTAGAAACACACAGATAGGAAGTCCTGCAAATTGCTAATGTGCAGGTGACCTTGTTGTACCAAGGTAGTAGAAGGTAAGGTAAGTCTTTAGATTATCTAACGGATTGAAGTTGGTTCATCTACCCACCTACTATAGTATTTATTTGACTTTTTGTCCATCCCGACTTTTGCGAGATTGGCATACTCGCTTGGGTGCCAGAAATCATAGTTTAATGTCAGTTTATTTTGTTGGGATTAGTCTTCCATAGTGTATAGTAGTGAATTTCGGGCGTGATCGTTTATTTGTGAACGGTTTGACCGATCTGGAAACTAGATACGGAATTTTGTTCAGGTCAATTAGAAAAGCTGCAACGGCATGGTTTGCCATAGGTCAACCGGAAGACCCACATTCACATGATGTTGTTTATACAACACTCAATGCTTAGCTTTATTTATTTTATCTTAGCTTTATATATATTATATTTTTATTTATTTTATCCATCATCTAAATAGATAAAAGGAAAATTCATAGCTCTACTCAATTTTTGTATAGTAAGTACTTCAAAGTCGTATAATAGCGAGGTGTACCGCGTAATACAATACTTGAGAGTACTCAACTACTCAGACCAGAGGTACGGCACTGTATATTATTGTTAGTACTCTTTATACTGTGGGTACGGTGAGGAGGGGTGTTGGTACGTAGAACGCACCAAAACAATGAGTCATGCGCCTGCGCCGCGTGGCGAAATTCAGGTCAAGCTCGGCCTCGGGAAAGGCCGCACCACGACTTGAGACGAGTGTGATAATTCCTACTGCTATATTTGTAAACAGAGATTATTCATACACCATACTTATTTCAGGCAGAAGTGGAATGGGTTGCGCATATATGGTAGTTTACGTTTTTCAGGAGGTGATTTCATTTGGAATTTTGAAAATTCTGAGTTATTAGATTCAGTAACTACGTACATATCGGCATTCCACAATTTCCATACTCCATACTAATGTTATAAAGCTGAAGAGTATGTTTGTTTGTTCGCTAGGACCTCTGAGAACTACTGGTTAGAATTCAAAAATTCATTTGCAGTTCGATAGCTCATTTATCGAAGATGGCTATAGGCTATGTAACATCACGCTACAACGAATAGGAGTACTGCCCGTATTGATAAATCTTTCACAAACGGGGGGAATATTATCCGTTTAAGTTATAATATGTAAAAATTTGTTCCTCTTTAAAAGTTCAAAAAGACCTTGCCACAGTATGTGTCTATCTCTTATGGTTAGTGCACAATAACCATTTTAATGGAAATAAAATTTGTTCTACGATAATGCGACAGGAAAGCTCTCTCGCAAACGAAATTGTTCTTACATAATGCGACGGGAAAACACGCGACGAGAAACCTATAAATTTTCTCTCAATGTCTCTCTCTCTCTCTCCCTCTCTCTCTCTATCTCTCTCTCTCCCTCTCCCTCTCTCTCTCTATCTCTCTCTCTCTCTCTCTCTCTCTCCCTCTCTCTCTCTATCTCTCTCTCACACACACGCGCTGGAAGTAGCGTTCTAAGCTTAGATTTGACAAACGAATTGTTCTGTTCTGACCTGAAAAAGATTCTCTCCATTTTATAAGCTCACTTGGTTTATTTTTATTTTTTAGGGTCTTTTACCCTTTATGCACGCTAAAGGGTAAAAACGGGACCCTATTAATGAGACTTCGCTGTCCGTCTGTCTGTCCGTCTGTCAGGGGCTAAGGGGGGTTTCCCATAACAAAAACGTGATTTTTAAGTTTTTGGGTTCGAAACCCTCTGTGCGCGAGTCCGACTCGCACTTGCCCGGTTTTTCGTTGTTTCTACCTATCGTGTTGATTAAAATAGACTTTTGAAAATTCAATGATTAATTTTGGTTTGTTAATTAATTACAAAATTTTAACAACGATAAATTTGCCGTTTTAATAAATTCATTAAAAAAATGAGTAGGTATAAACCTTGGGTTTCAATTAATTCAAAGTCAAATAAATAATAATAGTTGGATGATTGTAGATAGTTGAATGACTAAACAGATCATTCACCGGCTTACAAGGAAATAATGTTGTGAGTGAGCTTTACTGCTACAATGTTAACTATAACATCCTGTTGTTGAAAACTGAATGTGTCATTTAGATGGCAATGACGAATGTTGAGATGAGCGTCTTAGTATTCCACAAAGAACTTCTCAGGGCTAACCATGTTTAGTTAAATGATGAAGTTTGAACGGCTTGAGATAAGCCTGAAGTTTCGTTGATATTTTTAAGAGTATGATGTGTCACATGTATATGAGAAATTTTTTCTAAATACCTACTACGTACTAAATAACAACTGCGAGCAAAAATAATCAAATTGAGTGTTGCGTTCTGAGGTAACTAATACTGTTCCGCTGAGTTTGTCCACTCGGTTTCAATCCAACCTATATAAAATCCATTATAAAATTCTGTTGGATCATAGACATAGTTGAAATCGTTGCCCGGCTCAAGTGGCGGCAGTAGGTAGAACACGATGCTCGCAGAACTACGGGTCAAAAACTTCTTAAGCTGCCTCGTGCGAAAAGCTCTGTGTGGGCTGACAATCCTATAAAGGTTTATTAGATATGGGAGGTACAAGATCGAATATAGTGGCAATCTTTGAGATGGCTTATCACCAGCAAGCAGTGGGAATTAATCGGTTGAGTTGATAATAACATGAAATATAATGAGTAATGACAATTTCACATTAAAATATTTCCACAGTGTCATGACCTATGGCATACTATTATGGGGTAACGCTGCCGACATCGAATGTATCTTTGTGTTGCAGAAAAGGGCTGTCCGGGCTATCTATGGTATGGGGTTTCGGGAGTCATTAAGAGAAAAGTTTAAGGATATCAACATCCTTACTGTGTATTCACAGTACATATATGAAAACTTATTATATACTCATAAAAATAACAGTAAATTTATTAAAAATAGTGATATCCATAACCTAAACTTAAGAAATAAGAATAAATTGGCTGTACCTAGATTTAGACTTAATAAAATAAGCAATTCTTTTGCGGGCAATTGTATTCGAATGTACAATACATTGCCGACAGCCATAACAGGTTTGTCAGTTAATAAATTTAAAAAAACTAGTAAAACTTAAATTGTGCCAGAAAGCTTATTATAGCATTAAAGACTTTCTAGAAGACAAGACTGCCTGGCAGTGACACGAATTGCTCCTTTCTACATTTAAAAAAAACTGTATTAGATACTAAGATGAATAAGAGGGACCGGTCTGAGTTTCTTGGGGTGTTCTTCTCAGTCTGTAGCATTTCCGAACCCCCGGTAGAGTCACAAAAATTTTGACAAACCTAAATAATTTTTAAAAAATTTCAAAGGGAATAAATTTTATTTTATTTTATTTATTTTATTTTTATATCGTTTAAAACATTTAGCACTTCCTGCACATTGAGAAATCATTCCGATTCTTCACCTAACTACAGAAGTGGCTCACAATGTCACGTTCTTGTATACCCGAGTCACCGGCAGCTGTCGTTCACTCCGCTAATTATCTGTTAGTAATACGGACGCTCTGACAGGTGGATCTTGCCACATTTCAGCCTTCCTCTGGCATTTTGCTGTTCTCATGTTTCGCGATGTCATTGACATCAAAAAATCCAGGTGTGTTTTTATTGTTGCAATTTTATTGTAGTGGTGTGTGGGTCGTAAAGTTCGCTTCCTTGATGCCCAGTTTCTGTTTGTTATTATAAGCAAATGCAGAAACCTTGAAGGCATGTGTATTTCAGGTAGATAGGTGTTTAGATAGTGGGAACGATAAAAAATTTCTAAAAATAAAATCAAACAAGCATGAAAATGATTGGAAATAGCCACGGTATCTTTTTTTTTTTTTTTTTATACCACTAAGGTGGCAGACAAGCATACGGCCCACCAGAAGGACCGGTGGTCACCGCAGCCTATGAACGTTTGCAACACCAGAGGTGCCACACTCGCGCTGCCGACCCTGTAAAAACCTTCTAAGATCCCTTTTGAAGAACCCCATACTGTAGGCGTTTGGGAAAACCGAGGCAGGGAGGTCATTCCACAACCTAAGCGTGCGTGGAAGAAAACACCTATCGGATCTAACCGTGCTGGAACGCACCGGACGCAGAGTGTGAGGATGAACTCCCTGTCTGTGGCGAGCGGTGCGATGATAGAACGTAGCCGTGGGCATCATATCAAACAATTCCTCAGAGCACATACCATTGTACAGGCGGTAGAACACGCATAAGGAGGCAAAGTCTCTCCTGTCGCGAAGAGGTTCCACACCAGCTGTAAGTACAGGATCGTTGACAATTCTTACAGCTCGTCTTTGCACCGAGCCAAATGGACGAAGCTGATATTCAGGTGCTCCCGCCCAGAGGTGACAGCAGTACTCCATTTGCGGCCGCACTTGCGATTTATAGAGAAGCAGTGTTTGCGCCGCAGTGAAGTACCGCCGCGCCCTGTTGAGCACACCTAGCTTCTTGGACGCCAGCTTAGCCTTGTCCTCCAAATGACTACGGAACTGAACGTCACTGGAGATGTCAACGCCAAGGATCCCTATACTTTTGGCGATGGAAAGAGATGTGCCCTGAAATTGCGGCGCTACAGTAATTGGGGTTTGCTTAGCGGTGAAAAAACACGCTTGTGTCTTGGAAGGGTTGAACTGGACAAGATTTTGTCCACCCCAATCGGACACTCTAGTAAGAGTAGCCTCGATTTCAGACACAAGCTGTTCACGATTTTCCTCTACTGTGTCCCGAGAGATACCGGGGCGGCCCGTGTAACAAGTGTCCCCCGTACTGTCGTCCGCATAACAATGAATGCCATCAATAGACAACATGTCATTGATATGCAGCAGAAACAGAGTAGGGGACAACACTGAGCCTTGCGGGACTCCAGCGTTTATGGCCATGCAGTCTGAACAGCTGCCGTCAACGACGGCCCTGATGCTTCTACCGGCCAAGAAGCTGGACACCCATCCGCATAATCTCTCAGGTAGTCCATATGAGGGCAATTTCGTAAGAAGACCACGGTGCCAGACCCGGTCAAAGGCTTTAGAGATGTCGAGGCTCACTGCTAGAGCCTCACCCTTACTCTCGATAGCCGCCGCCCATCGGTGTGTTAGGTACACAAGAAGATCGCCCGTCGAGCGACCGTGACGGAAACCGTACTGCCGGTCGCTGAGCAGGTCGTGTTCCTCAAGGTACCCCAGGAGCTGTGTATTAATTACACGCTCCATCACCTTGGATAAAAGGGAGGTGACGGCTATAGGCCTGTAATTGGCCGGGTCGGTCCTGTCACCCTTCTTGGGTACAGGATGTACATACGCGATCTTCCACGACGCCGGGACTTGTCGCATGGAATAGGAAAGTGCGAAAAGACGTGTAAGTACCGGACACAACTCTGGACCACAATGCTTTAGTACCACCGCGGGAATGCCGTCTGGCCCACTCGACTTATGAACGTCCAGGGATTGAAGCTCCCGCCGGACATTCCGCTGTGTAAATTTAACTTCCGGCATGGAAGTGCCACAACTCGGAATGCACGGCGGTATTGCACCCCCGTCGCTCATGGTCGAGTTAGAGGCAAAGAGATTACCCAAAAGGTCGGCTTTCTCCTTGGCACTCTGGGCCAAACTACCGTCGGGTTTAAGCAAGGGTGGTAATCCTGACCGACAGAAGTTTCCCTCGGCAGCTTTGGCAAGCGACCAAAATTCACGACTTCCTGAAGGGTAGCCTGCTAGCCGTTCGCCAATTCTGCCGACGAAATCGAACTTGGCCTTGACAATTGCTCTTTTACTGGACCTCGAGGCGGCATTTAATTTGCGTTTTACCTCAGAGATGTTTGGATCTGAATTTGCACGAGCCGTGGTCCAAGCTCTGTAGGCAGATTCTTTCTGCATTAGAGCTTCTCTGCAGAGCCGATTGAACCACGGTCGCTTTTTTGCACCTACAGGGATCCAGCGGTTGGGAATGTAGCATTCCATACCCTCCAAGATCCCCTCAGCGACTGCTATAGCACAAGAATCCAGATCCTCTGAGGCAAAACAAAGCCGCCACCACGGGTACGACGCATAGAACTCTCGCAGTCCATCCCAGTCTGCTGACTTGTAGTGCCACACATGTCGCCACTCCTTGGGCCGAGGTGGTTCAGGCCTTGCGAGAGGCACATGCGTCCGAACGACACAGTGGTCCGACGATCCTAGCGGAGCATCCACTGAAACACTGTATCCGTCCGGACGCGTTGTCAGCAGGAGGTCCAGCAATGCACTATGCTCGTTCTCCCTGTCTGGTATCCTTGTATGGGATTTAACCAGCTGGGAGAACCCATAGGTCAAGGCAAATTCGTGAGCAGCTTTTCCCGCAATCTCCCGCAATCTCCGCAAATCTCCAAGTTTTCCTGATATATCTTTTAGTGTTCTGATTCTGTAGGGGTTGTATGCATTGGGCTTATCACACTTCGAAAATTGATATTGAAAATAGCTACTATTGACAAAAACCCCGTGTTATAGAAGAGATTTGTATACTTTATCATATAAACATATATTTTTTTATCATCATTATACCTATATTTCATTTGAAAGTCCGTCTTGTTTTTATATCGTCTTTTTAATATTATTCATTCGTCAACCTGATGAACTAAATATGAATAAAATACAACAGACACGATACATAACTCGTGGATAAGAGACACGATAAAAGAAGAAGCGTTCGTGGCCCCGCGGACTCAGTGTTCTGTAAACGATCACTGCAGTAAGCAACTTTCACTATGGCCGGTCCATGGATGGGTGACCATCCATGTGATCACTTTGTGACATTTATTTGAGCGTTTCCGTGCTTCGGAAGGCACGTTAAGCCGTTGGTTCCGGTTGCCAGTAAAATGGCAGTCGTTAAGCTAAGTTGAAGGCTTTATTTCAACAGCAGGTAGTCACAACCTGCGCCTGTCCATTTAAACACGGCAACACCACCTATTACGTGGGACAAGTTATACAAAAAGGTGAAATGTGGGCATATAATATGCCTCTGCCTACCCCTTCGGGGATAAAGACCATATGTATGTATGTATGTACGATAAAGAACTAGCAATTGATCCAAAATCTGATTTAAAATATAGCAACCTGTAGATTCAAGGTTTATAACCTCTTTATGTGTACAAATAACTAGTTACTCACAGCTACAAAGGATAACATTCTTCTGGCTCTTTGTAAGTCGATCAATCAATGGTGGTTTACTGGGAATAACCTCGTTCATCAATCTGTGCATAGACCTTGGCCTGCAAGGTTTGAATGCACATGACTGAAAGATATATTGCAGTTATAATTTGAGCTTGTTCCTTTTCATAATAAAGCATGCTACAATGTCAAATGCAGTGTCTTCGTTGCTGGCAGATGGTTGTGGACATCCGTCGACAAAATGTCAAAATTTCGTTCAACTCGTTAATATGTTCTAGCCAATTTGAAAGCTGAGTCGTGATTTCACAAAGTGTAGTTAATTTCGAGTTAAATGGAGCTGAAAATTTATGTTCAAATTATTTTGTTTGTTGGCTGGACTACTTTTCAACAGTAAGGCAGATGTAGGTTGGTAGTCATTTAATATTTTGGGTATAATTTTGATACACAGTGCAGAGAGTTTCTGCTCAATCCGAGCGATTTGAAAAAAAAAAAGAATACTGCATATATTTTGTTCCTTTAACAACATCGAATTTTTTGAGTGGAACATGAATAGTTAAGCCACTGTCCAAACTTTTGTGGACTGTGACCGTGTCCGAGATGTGGCCATGACTTTTCATCAGGCGGCGTAATTTGGCGAGCTAAACATAGAAATAAAAATTCATTCTAAAGACAGTTTACAATGATTCACGTCAGCATTGTAAGTTTGTGGAAACAAAAAAAACAAGGTTAAAGTAGTGACGAACCAAATGATTGATAATTCGAATTGTCTGTACTGAACGGTTATAAAGAAGAAAGTATAGCAATTATAACCGTACTATTTATCTATAAGTATCTAAGTACATAGAGGAAAACCAATAACACTGAAGTCATGCGGGTAGATGTAGTATCTCGTACCATGGAGTCGACGACAAAAGCCCTGAAAATGTTTGTACCTATAACAAACATGTTACTCAATAATGCTCAACGGCAGTATGGATTTGGCGGAAGAAAATTGGTTACAGGGATATATTATAGTCTGGAAACTCGTAGGCCTGCGGGAAGAGTATGAGAATAACGCGAGGGTAGAGCCACGGGCTCCATTTAGTACGCAATAGATATAAAAGCCAGAGCAGAAATAAGTCGCATCGCTACCTAGAGCCTGCCCTTGCAGAGTGTTTTGTTATTTAGGTATTTATACTAACTTAGGAAGAACTTAGGAAGTGCTTAAAACACTCAAAGTATTTACTGCTTGCGAAAGTGAAATGGCTATAAACGACTACAATAAAATATTTTTAAACAAAGTACGCCGTCAGCGCTCAGTAAATTATGATTCAGTTTTATTGCAAAACACCTACAACCATAGAAAATTGTTACACCATGTTCCTACTGTTATTGACCACAAAACATGATCTATTTCAGCAATCACGGACAATGCCAAGCTGTCTGACTAAAGAACATACTTCCACAATTACTATCTTCTGTGTAAACATGCAGAAATGTTACAAAATATTTAGAAACTCCACCAACGCACCGAGAATGCATGTAATTCTTCAGCTGAGCAACAGATGAAGCTAAACGCTCATCGTAACATTCTTAGGTGTTTTCAGTGTTTCCTGAAACGTGTTTTTGTAATAGAGTTTGTTTAAAAATTATTACTGTTTCCATGTAATCGTAGCTCTTGTCTATAGTCATGAAAAAGCCCTATGTGCAGTCTTTACACTGCATTTGTGTAGAGTATATCAGTAGGTACAGCTACTAAGACTCACAACGTCGCTAGCTACGAATTCTTTAGGGCTGCCGGCATCCGGTGAGTGCAACTGGCTACGAGCCAACAATGTGCACACACAGCTAATATACTGTGGAATCTACCGGAAAATTATTATTTTACAACCACTATCCAATTTAACCATGAATTTTCTGTAAACCAAATAATATTCATCACTAATTGTTGTAAATTTTTGCAATGCCATACAAACAAAACATAGTTCAATCTTTGCTGAATATCACTGCCGGGTATTCACGGTCATATGTATTATTCACACGTGTTCGTGAAATATCCGTTTATTGGTTAGCCTACGCAAAAACAATAAAATACCAGAAACGTACAGAAACTAAAACAGGAACTTGTATAATGTAACGATCTATGTGAAAGGTTTGTTGCAGAACAAAATAAACAAACCGATATCAGTTCGACATATCGATTGAAATCAAGGCAGATTATTAGGTACTTATTCAATATAAACATAAACAATGATATTGAAAAATCACGATTTACCTATGTTATTTTTAAACTATCGCGGTTTTCTACACTCATACTTATAGAATTCGGGACTTCACGCGAAACACATTTACTTACATTTTCACACCGACGTTTCGAGCACGTTGCAGCGCCCGTGGTCGCGGTTGGACTGAGGCGAGAATCGACGAAAACCATGAAGTAACTTCTTGCCAAACTACCCTCCGCTATTGTCACAACGAAGGATAAGGCCGGCGACACACTACACTCACTACGTCAGTTTTAATTGGCACAGTTTTACGTTCAAGTTTATTAATCACTGCATTCCACATCCCGGAGAGCTTATATCCATCATCCCTATTGAAATTTTTGTGTTTTTTAATTTCAATGGCTTCACGCACCATACGTGGATAATAGTGGCGATCAGTGGAGAGGACTTTTGGTTGGTGAAGTTCGATCCAGTGATTACTGCCCGTATCGAGGTGTTCTGCTATTGCCGATTTGTTTTTGTGTATTGCAGCAGCAGTAAAGTGGATTGCAGCTGCGGTAGTTCCTACATAGGCCAAACCAAGCGGACCATCGCGGAAAGGGTCAAAGAACACATTGCAGCTGTAAAAAACCGTCAGTTTAACAAATCGGCAATAGCAGAACACCTCGATACGGGCAGTAATCACTGGATCGAACTTCACCAACCAAAAGTCCTCTCCACTGATCGCCACTATTATCCACGGCATTAAGTCCGCCTTTGTACATGTTTTTGTGCAAAAAGTTTTAAATAAATAAAAATAAATAAATATCCACGTATGGTGCGTGAAGCCATTGAAATTAAAAAACACAAAAATTTCAATAGGGATGATGGATATAAGCTCTCCGGGATGTGGAATGCAGTGATTAATAAACTTGAACGTAAAACTGTGCCAATTAAAACTGACGTAGTGAGTGTAGTGTGTCGCCGGCCTTATCCTTCGTTGTGACAATAGCGGAGGGTAGTTTGGCAAGAAGTTACTTCATGGTTTTCGTCGATTCTCGCCTCAGTCCAACCGCGACCACGGGCGCTGCAACGTGCTCGAAACGTCGGTGTGAAAATGTAAGTAAATGTGTTTCGCGTGAAGTCCCGAATTCTATAAGTATGAGCACGATTTACCTATTTAAAAATCTATAGAGCGGGATCCCTGCTAGTACCTTTTTTAAAAGGGACTAGGTAATATCAAGCAAATTTTTTGTAAGTAGCTGCTTCAGCATGATAAAATGACACACATTAAAATTTCTTCTGTAAAAATAATTAATTATGGTCAATTAAATAAAGATTTTGTCTTGACGATTCTCAAAAATTTGTAGAACAATATATTTTAGCTGGATGTGGATATTAAAATAAATAAATTACTTATTAACAAATAAAAATATTCACTTGAGCAAATACATTGTAAAACTTCTTTTGTAAAAGCTCTCTCCACAGAATTGAGCACCTCGTCATCTCATACTGTAGATGGCCAGCGATCGGCGAGACGTGTGTGCGCTGCGGCGCCGACCGCATGATTTACATTACTCAACACCAATTCCCTTGAAGGATATTCTTCAACATCAGTCCAGGATTAAAACCTTACATAAAACATTTTCTTTTAATATCACACAAAGATTCTTTTATGATCTTCAAACGTTTGTTTAATGTTATAACATTTGTAAACCTTGTTATTTTCGTCATAAGTCTTATGGACTGTGAGAGTGACCCCAATCGCTAGATGTCGCAATGATCGCCAAATTGACGCCGCCCGCCTTATGTAAAGCCATACTGGCGTCAATTTCATAAAATTAAAATAAAAAAAATGTCCGTTAAAACGACATAAAAAGATTAGTAAGTGCTTTTTTTACATGTGGAAAAAGTATTGGGAGTTGCCCATAAGCTGATTACCCTGATCAGTGATCAGGATAATTAGCTATCTACTACACCATTATCTTTGAGTGAAGTGTGATCACGGCCATCTACTACCCCAAGATCTTTGAGTGAAGTGTGATCACGTGATTACTCTGGTGGCTGATTAGAGTAATCCGTTCGCCTGCCTGAGGTGGCAGACAAGGATCGGTGGTCACAGCAGCCTATGAACGTTTGCAACACCAGAGGCGCCACACTCGAACTAAGACCCCTCTTGAAGAACCCCATACTGTAGCCGTTTGGGAAAACAGAGGTAGCGAGATCATTCCACAACCTAAGCGTGCGCGAAAGAAAACCCCTATCGGATCTAACAGTGCTGGAACGCTCCGGACGCAGAGTGTGAAGATGAACTCCCTGTCTGTGGCGAGCGGTTTGGTTATAGAACGTAGCCGTGGGCATCATATCAAACAATTGCTCAGAGCACATACCATTGTATGGGCGGTAGAACACGCATAAGGAGATAAAGTCTCTCCTATCGGATCGGATCGTTGACAACCGAGTCAAATGGACGAAGCTGATATTCAGGTGCCCCCGCCCAGAGGCGACAGCAGTACTCCATGTGCGGCCGCACTTGCGACTTATACAGAAGCAGTGTTTGCGCAGCAGTGAAGTACCACCGCGCCCTGTTGAGCACACCTAGCTTCTTGGACGCCAGCTTAGCCTTGTTCTCCAAATGACTACGGAACTGAACGTCACTGGAGATGTCAACGCCAAGGATCCCTATACTTTTGGAGATGGAAAGAGATGTGCCCTGAAATTGCGGCGCTACAGTAATTGGGGTATGAGAATGTTTCCTCTGCCCCCCCTTAGAGTAAATATTAGAAGGACCCTACTAATTCATAATCTAAGTCTGCCCTTAAATATATGTGTAAATAAACTATCAAGTACTTTTACAACGCTGCGTGGTAGTTTAAAGTACATTGCTATTCTAACAATCCAGTACAGCCACAAAAAAAATGCGTTTGAAGAAACGAATGCCACTGCTATTAAAAAGGTATTCAGTTCGTTTGTATAACACTGCATCTTGTCGTTCCCCCTCTAGAGTAGGTTTTCTGTAGGTGTGTTTTAAGTAGGCAAACCGCTTTCAAAGTTACTATCAATTATTTATTTATTTATTTATTTATAAACTTAAGATAGGAACATTTGTTAAAAAGCAGTATAATGGGCGGCCTTATCGCTAAAAGCTATCTCTACCAGGCAACCTTTTTAGGCATTATGGAAAATAGTAAGGTGCTGGCATCAGTAAAGAAATATATGAATGTTGAAAATACCGAAGTAATTAAGAAATGGTGACTATTCCACTAATTATTAACCTTATAAGTGGAATAGTCACCATTTGTAGGGTTCCGTACCCAAAGGGTAAAGAACGGGACCCTATTCATGAGACTTCGCTGTCCGTCTGTCTGTCTGTCTGTCCATCACGAGGCTGTATCTCATGAACGGTGATAGCTAAAGAGTTGAAATTTTCACAGATTATGTGTTTTTGTTGCCGCTATAACAACAAATACTAAAAACAAAAACATAATAATATTAAAGGGGGGCTCCCATACAACGAACGTGTTTTTTCGCCATTTTATCTTATATATTAGGTAATAAGGATATCCTTCTCAAGTTAAATACGTTAGTTGGCTTAAACATATAATCAAGATTATTTCTTCTCTTTACACCATGCAAATTAAATGAATACTTTAGGTGGTATAGCAAAGTCAAATATTGCGGAAGGAAATTAATTTCGTGTCGCCATGATTGAACACTAAACGGGTCAGATACCTACGACTTACGGACTGAATTTCGACAGTACAATACTTCGACATGTAGCGAACTTCGAAAACACATAGATCGACAAGTCATTACTTCGACAGACATTTGTTAGACAACACACACCTTCGAATTACCACTACTTCGACAGACGATTATTCGACAGACAATACTTAGACAAGACACATCTTCGAATGACCACTACTTCGACAGATTTTTTTAACATTCTCTCAAAATAATAATGCTCTGAAATGTAATAAGCCCCACCTAATTAAATACGAGTATATACCTAATCAATTATTGTAACTGTTTCTTTTTTATTATTCCGAACCTGACCCCAAAACCTGACCAGGCTAGGTAAGAAACTTGAAATAAAAAAATAATATTTTTCCGAATGTTACCCTCTTCCTTAACTGACCCGACGCCGACGTCTCGTTCCTGGTTAGCCAGAATTGCGCGCGCGGGGAACAACGCAACGTGACGCAGCACCAAAGGCCATGGCAAGGGTTGCTCAAAACGGGGGCCGCTACAGGGCCTTACTTCGCACGATCCCTAGGTACAGTCGCCTGTAAGGAGCGTTGGGTCCCCCGCACCAGCGCGGCTGATGCCCGCTCAGTTTTGGGACCAAACTTTGGAAGTGATGTCCGAAGTTCCACCAGTCATCGAGAGTACGAGCCCCAGATACTTCATCGAGGGTTCGATGCCGATGCTGACGCCCTCTACCCTCAGACTGGATCCCGTACGTGGCCCCTTCCGAGGTCCGTGGAAGCACAGAGCCTCGGATTTGTGAAGGGCGACCTCGAGACCCAGCCGCCGAATTCGACCCACGACTTGAACAACCCCTGCCGTGGCCTTGCTCCCCGGGCGCTCAACTCGGGCTATGATAGGAACGAGACGTCGGGTCAGGTTTAGGAAGAGGGTAACGTTTGGAACAAATATAAGTTTTTTATTTCAAGTTTCTTATCTAGCCTGGTCAGATTTTCGGGTCAGGCTCGAAATAATAAAAAAAACAGTTACAATCATTGATTAGGTACATACTCG
The DNA here is from genome assembly GCA_933228765.1 of Miltochrista miniata. Lineage (NCBI taxonomy): Eukaryota > Metazoa > Arthropoda > Insecta > Lepidoptera > Erebidae > Miltochrista > Miltochrista miniata. The sequence continues at coordinate 10,355,457 of OW121751.1, read as the reverse complement.
TATTTAATTAGGTGGGGCTTATTACATTTCAGAGCATTATTATTTTGAGAGAATGTTAAAAAAATCTGTCGAAGTAGTGGTCATTCGAAGATGTGTCTTGTCTAAGTATTGTCTGTCGAATAATCGTCTGTCGAAGTAGTGGTAATTCGAAGGTGTGTGTTGTCTAACAAATGTCTGTCGAAGTAATGACTTGTCGATCTATGTGTTTTCGAAGTTCGCTACATGTCGAAGTATTGTACTGTCGAAATTCAGTCCGTAAGTCCATTTACTGACTTACGGACTGAATTTCGACAGTACAATACTTCGACATGTAGCGAACTTCGAAAACACATAGATCGACAAGTCATTACTTCGACAGACATTTGTTAGACAACACACACCTTCGAATTACCACTACTTCGACAGACGATTATTCGACAGACAATACTTAGACAAGACACATCTTCGAATGACCACTACTTCGACAGATTTTTTTAACATTCTCTCAAAATAATAATGCTCTGAAATGTAATAAGCCCCACCTAATTAAATACGAGTATATACCTAATCAATTATTGTAACTGTTTCTTTTTTATTATTCCGAACCTGACCCCAAAACCTGACCAGGCTAGGTAAGAAACTTGAAATAAAAAAATAATATTTTTCCGAATGTTACCCTCTTCCTTAACTGACCCGACGCCGACGTCTCGTTCCTGGTTAGCCAGAATTGCGCGCGCGGGGAACAACGCAACGTGACGCAGCACCAAAGGCCATGGCAAGGGTTGCTCAAAACGGGGGCCGCTACAGGGCCTTACTTCGCACGATCCCTAGGTACAGTCGCCTGTAAGGAGCGTTGGGTCCCCCGCACCAGCGCGGCTGATGCCCGCTCAGTTTTGGGACCAAACTTTGGAAGTGATGTCCGAAGTTCCACCAGTCATCGAGAGTACGAGCCCCAGATACTTCATCGAGGGTTCGATGCCGATGCTGACGCCCTCTACCCTCAGACTGGATCCCGTACGTGGCCCCTTCCGAGGTCCGTGGAAGCACAGAGCCTCGGATTTGTGAAGGGCGACCTCGAGACCCAGCCGCCGAATTCGACCCACGACTTGAACAACCCCTGCCGTGGCCTTGCTCCCCGGGCGCTCAACTCGGGCTATGATAGGAACGAGACGTCGGGTCAGGTTTAGGAAGAGGGTAACGTTTGGAACAAATATAAGTTTTTTATTTCAAGTTTCTTATCTAGCCTGGTCAGATTTTCGGGTCAGGCTCGAAATAATAAAAAAAACAGTTACAATCATTGATTAGGTACATACTCGTATTTAATTAGGTGGGGCTTATTACATTTCAGAGCATTATTATTTTGAGAGAATGTTAAAAAAATCTGTCGAAGTAGTGGTCATTCGAAGATGTGTCTTGTCTAAGTATTGTCTGTCGAATAATCGTCTGTCGAAGTAGTGGTAATTCGAAGGTGTGTGTTGTCTAACAAATGTCTGTCGAAGTAATGACTTGTCGATCTATGTGTTTTCGAAGTTCGCTACATGTCGAAGTATTGTACTGTCGAAATTCAGTCCGTAAGTCCATTTACTGACTTACGGACTGAATTTCGACAGTACAATACTTCGACATGTAGCGAACTTCGAAAACACATAGATCGACAAGTCATTACTTCGACAGACATTTGTTAGACAACACACACCTTCGAATTACCACTACTTCGACAGACGATTATTCGACAGACAATACTTAGACAAGACACATCTTCGAATGACCACTACTTCGACAGATTTTTTTAACATTCTCTCAAAATAATAATGCTCTGAAATGTAATAAGCCCCACCTAATTAAATACGAGTATATACCTAATCAATTATTGTAACTGTTTCTTTTTTATTATTCCGAACCTGACCCCAAAACCTGACCAGGCTAGGTAAGAAACTTGAAATAAAAAAATAATATTTTTCCGAATGTTACCCTCTTCCTTAACTGACCCGACGCCGACGTCTCGTTCCTGGTTAGCCAGAATTGCGCGCGCGGGGAACAACGCAACGTGACGCAGCACCAAAGGCCATGGCAAGGGTTGCTCAAAACGGGGGCCGCTACAGGGCCTTACTTCGCACGATCCCTAGGTACAGTCGCCTGTAAGGAGCGTTGGGTCCCCCGCACCAGCGCGGCTGATGCCCGCTCAGTTTTGGGACCAAACTTTGGAAGTGATGTCCGAAGTTCCACCAGTCATCGAGAGTACGAGCCCCAGATACTTCATCGAGGGTTCGATGCCGATGCTGACGCCCTCTACCCTCAGACTGGATCCCGTACGTGGCCCCTTCCGAGGTCCGTGGAAGCACAGAGCCTCGGATTTGTGAAGGGCGACCTCGAGACCCAGCCGCCGAATTCGACCCACGACTTGAACAACCCCTGCCGTGGCCTTGCTCCCCGGGCGCTCAACTCGGGCTATGATAGGAACGAGACGTCGGGTCAGGTTTAGGAAGAGGGTAACGTTTGGAACAAATATAAGTTTTTTATTTCAAGTTTCTTATCTAGCCTGGTCAGATTTTCGGGTCAGGCTCGAAATAATAAAAAAAACAGTTACAATCATTGATTAGGTACATACTCGTATTTAATTAGGTGGGGCTTATTACATTTCAGAGCATTATTATTTTGAGAGAATGTTAAAAAAATCTGTCGAAGTAGTGGTCATTCGAAGATGTGTCTTGTCTAAGTATTGTCTGTCGAATAATCGTCTGTCGAAGTAGTGGTAATTCGAAGGTGTGTGTTGTCTAACAAATGTCTGTCGAAGTAATGACTTGTCGATCTATGTGTTTTCGAAGTTCGCTACATGTCGAAGTATTGTACTGTCGAAATTCAGTCCGTAAGTCCATTTACTTACATTCACCGACGTTTCGCGTGAAGTCCCGAATTCTATAAGTATGAGTGTTAAAAACCGCGATAGTTTGAAAATAACATAGAGAAATACATACTCTACCCACCGTAGAGGACCACCGTAGAGGATATGAGGATAACAGGATAGTTAACAACATAGAGCAACACGAACTGTCTAAGGCGAACGTTGCTCTGTGGTTAATAAACACCATAGAGCAATACCTACTTGTTTTATAACATGTAGTGATATTATGATAAGGGCAACCAGTAGACGTTTGAAATACTCACAGAATATCGAGCAGTCTATTTACATAAAAAATAAATATAATAAAAACAAGATGTACATTTACTGGGACCCTATGCGGGGGGGTAACCCGGGGCTCCCAACCGTAAGCTGTTAGGCGTTACGTGAGTCCGGAATGGCATCCATGAAGGATTTTCCCTCACGTCAAATAAAAAAAATAAAAAAGGGGGGCTCCCATGCAACTAATAAGCTTTTTTGTTGTTTTTTGGTTCGGAACCCTCCGTGCGCGAGTCCGACTCGCACTTGGCCGGTTTTTTTAATTACTGTAAGTTTCCCTTTTTTTATTGTAATAAAAAAGGAAACTTTGTAATTTTTATTAGGTCTGTATGTAAATATGTTTGTTCCCAGTCTGTATTTAGATAATTATATTATGTAAAATCTTGGTCACAATTATTGTTTTTAAGTTGTGCGTGAGTTGCAATGTTGTGTATTTATAGGGCCGAGAGTCTTTACATGGAAGAAATTTTAATTGTAGGGCATTCTCTGATCCATTTAGAGGTCGAAAATATTTACATTTGTAGGAAATATTAGTGTTTAGCATTCTTTTTAGTAAACATGTAAAATTTTTGATTATATACATTTGCCGTATCACATAATCTCATTGAAAACGTGTCTTATCATTGTGTCTCTCAACTGCTATCTGTAAGACAAACGAAAATAGATTAACCTGAATCCAAAAATATCATACTAGAAATAGAAATGAAATGCAATCTTCGAAAAGCTAAAGATGCCTACACGGTTTACATTTATAAAAATTCTTTTATTACACAATATAGTACAAAGTGCGCCGTTGCATTGCTTTCCGTTGACAGCTTTCCAACAATAATTCAAAGAAAACTCTGGAATACTACTAAATGTTTGGAAATAGAAACATACTAAACTGACGTAGAAGGTACAATGGAGTTTTACCGATATCTTCAAGGCTTCCAATGCCACATGTCTCTCACACGTCACCTTCAAAAACGTTGCATACCCGGTTAAACTCGGTAGGAATTCAAATTTACAGATACCATAACGGTGTTCATCTTTGTACCACGCTATGGGACCACCGCGCCGAGAGCGTATAAACCAGGGAATGCTGAGAATGAAGTCTCTCCGATAGATATTTTTCTTAAATGTGTGATTTGTACCAATTTAAAAGATAGGACAGCCTTCATCAGGACCTAAAGGTTAAGTCGTAATTTCTAGGCGGTATGAAGTTCGACGGGGCTGAAGTAATTTGTATGCCATCTCATACACACAAAATTGATTCTCCAAAGCGTTGAATTTTCTTAAATATTAGACTAATTTTAAAAGAGTATCCAGGTTACACGAACTGTTGAATCGAAACGTCGTTGTTTGCCAACAGACCACCAAGTCGCCTGCTCAGCTGAAACCTGTGTCGAAATCGAAACGATCTTCTTCGCGTTTCACAACACGTATTTAGTTGACGCTTCCTGGTTTATTTGGGTTATTGTTTTAACTGGACAGTGTCATAATGTCGGTTCTGACATACATAACGTTGAACATCATTAATGTAGCTAGGTACAATATAATCAGAGAAACTATGTCCATCAGTTTGTACAAAATGACGAAGATATTTACGTCATTGGCATACAACTCATGTAATAATGATTGTTTCTGATCTTACAAAATGTTGTTGTTAGATTTGAAATGGGTTTTTATTATATACAGGTTGTATTTTTGAAACGGCGCAGTAAGGATAAGTACCTTAACATTAACTGTTGTAGTTACAGCAAAGACCTTCTGAGACCTTTTCTAACTTTTTGAGATATATTGAACTGCATTTTTTGCTTTTTTTTTGTGCCATTCTATTCTGTTTCATGTGGTGATCAAAATACTATACAGAGCGCCGATTCTCGACCACACGACGTGAATGCGTGGACGCAAATTTACGGGTGAAACGTCGTCCGTCTCATGTTCGCCGTTCCTAAATATGAGACAGGCGACGCGTCACCCGCCGATTTCCGTCCACGCATTCATGTCGTGTGAAGCGAGAATCGGTGCCCAGGACCATTTTAGCTTTGAGTACTAGGAAAAACAAAAGTCGCCAAAAAAGTTTTCCATATATTTCGTACGGAAATACGATAAATCAACTCGAAACTCGGGTCAGGTAAAATTTTGAACTTTGTACGTGAAAAATATCTCAAAAAAGTTAGGGAAGGTGTCCTAAGAACGTTTTGATGTACCTTCAATGGTTAAAGTACTAACCCTTACTACCCCGTTTCAAAAATACACCTTGTATATAATATCGGAATTTCGGAGGTTATCCTTCCGATTACATATCCGGTACTCCCGACGGTTGGCAGATGGAAGGGAAGGGCATCGTGTGGTTTAAGTCGGTAGGAGTCCGGGATTTGGGAGTCCGGGATTTGGGAGTCCTGGAGTTTTGGGAGTCCTGGGGTATCCTTTCGAGGGCTTACCCGGGGCTCCCAACCGTAGGCTGTTAGGGATACGTGAGGTTTTTTAGTCGGTAGGAGTCCGATATAGCGTCCAGTTTATGAGGATTTCCACACACCATTGCAATTACGAGTATGTTGAGATTACGGGCGTGATACGACTGTTTCTGATGTTATCCGATTTAGTACTGTTATGAGCATTATTAGCAAGGTTTACTACAGAACTTTAAAGCTCTGGTTAACCAAGAAGATGATTTATATATTTGCGGAAGGATTGTTGTAATAGTATTTGTGTTAATGTTGTTTTATTTAAGGAATATTTTCAGTATTTTATAATGATTACAGTGATTTACGTGATCGCTAAAAGAACTCGGTTTTGAACACATCTACGTCGTAAATATTTAAATTTGTATTATAAATCATAAGAAGTTTGCATACATAACCTCTTGTTGATCTGGTTTTGAAAAGTGAGCCTGTTTGACCCACTGAGTTTTTTTGAAAAATAGAACGGGGCAATTGAGTGTCTTCTGTAGAGGTAAGCCACAGGGTATAGTTAGTAAACCAGAAAACCGGGATTCCCACAAAGTCCCCGGTTCGATGAAGAAGTACACCTACGTTTACATGTGAACTACTATAAGTAACTGATTTGATTTAATGCTCTGTGTTCTGCTTTCCTTATCTTATTTTATCTAAAACGAATAGTATTTACTGAATTATGTTATTCCTATTCCTTTAATTAAACCAATAAATACTATTCCTTTAAGATAAAATAAATATGCCTACGATGAAGCCACGCAGTTCAATGGTATGATAACCAAATATATTTCCGAAAGTCTAGTAATGAAACCAATAACTCAATGTCACAATTTTTATTTTCTGTGAAAATCCTTTAAAAACCCGTTAAGCGTGTATCGGACCACGCAATAGGGTTCCAGAGGTTAGCTAGTATTTGTACGCATTTGTTACTTGAAAAATACATTTCTCAGTTATTTGATTATAATATTCGTAATTTTAATTTAAAGCCATATTCTCTGTGCCATTTTTGCTTTTAACTTCCATATAATTTTCGACTACAGTGCGCTTTATCACATGGTCAGAATGAACCGTTTAGCAGGTGGTAGGTTAACAAAAATTCGACTTTTACTATTTTTTAAATATAAAAACGAATAATATGATCTCAGCACTGCATAGTTTTAGAAATGGTAATGTAGCTCTATTATAAAGAGATGGATTTATTTCTTGTCTTTTACTATGTTTACCATCGGGCGTTAGTTATCTCATAGCCATCTGTCTAGGAATATTTCTTACTTGTGTATTCCTAATTTAGACACTTAAAATGACATTGACTCATTACAATGTGATTTAATCGAGTAATTAAGTACTATAAAACTAAAACAATGCCAACGACATTTTAAGTAGTCAGTCCTAAGTCTTATCTAAACTCTCACAATTGGAGTATAAATAAATTACTACTATTACCAATGACAAAATATAATAGTACAACATAGTATTACGCATCCCGATATACCTACACTATGAAAGACCAACATTATATACGTTCATAGTTCCTTGTGTCTACTACCACAGGGCGGAAACTCCATACAAGTGATTCGTTCCCTGTCACCCACGCTAAAACAGGCTAAGTTCGTACAGAGCTTGAATGTGTGTGTGACCAATAAAGCTAAGCAAATGTTCCCTCAAAATACCCGCCAACTTTAATGACAGCTGTGACGGGACTGGCGGCGATTTTACAACCATGGCATTTTATAAGTAAGACCATTTGTAAACCAGGGGCCTGAGGACGGTGAGTGGGCTGCTCGCAGTCCTTACAGACGCAGGCTCATGACGGCAGCGTAACGTGAGGGAGTCACTCACGCCCCCTTTAGAAGCGGGATCACACCCGAAACCCCCCAAAGACGCGGGATAGCACCCGAACCACCCCCTAGGAGAGGCCGCAGTGGCGGCCGTGGATCTGCTGGGAGTCCTGGGACATCCTTCCGAGGGCTTACCCGGGGCTCAGAACCGTAGGCTGTTACGCGTTACGTGAGGTTTTTTAGTCGGTAGGAGTCCAGCATAGCATCCATGAGGATAATCCCTCACGTTAAAAAAAACGGGTGCTAATTAAACGACCTTCTTTTTAATAGCATTTTTAGCCTCCGGAAAAATACTTTGTCCCCTAAATTAATAAGTCAACCACAATTAATGAGCGTCAGAATTTATAGATTATAGCCACCAGTTAACTTCTCTATTAGCCACTGGTAATATAATTCAGCATCGTGATTATTTTTAAGCATCTAATTTTGTAACATGCATTCAAACAGTAAGCTTCTAGAATACTAAAAAATGGCATCAAAATGGACATTGTTTATTAATATCATAGCTTCTAATTTCCTAATTCAGCATGTTTAAAATGTAACTCGTCCAACATTTATGGATCATCGAAGTTAAGTAAAATTGCCACCAAAAAGCAAATTATGGCCCCTAATATTACCTAAATAGCTAGGACCACTTGTAGCCACTAACTCAGTCTTTTGTATACGATCACTGCAGTAAGCAACTACCGCTATTGCTGGTGCTCGGATGGTTGACCACTTTGTAACATTTGATTTGCGAGAGTTCCTTGTTTTGCAAGGCTCGTCGTTCAGCCAACTGTGTAGGGTGTCACAATCTGATGTAAACGGACAAGCGAGTCCTGAATCGGACTCGCTTGTCCGTTTCACTAGGGAACATGGGACAGATTTTTGGGCATAAATGCTTTTATTTATTATTTTGTGTTACCTGCAGTCTTTATGATCAGATATTCTATACAATACCTGCATTCTAAAGCTGTCTACACACCAAAGCCGCCGGCAGCCTTACCCGGCGGGTTCTGCCGCCGGGCCGGCGGCTTTGGTGTGTAGACAGCTTTAGAAATACCTGCCCCAGACTCCAGATGCCCCTTCGAAGCAATTTAAGAAATGTTTAGAATAACGATATGATTGTTCATACTTTGTCTAGTACTGTACAAATTTTATAGGGATTGTATAGAATACCTGCTGGTCCACCGGTAATGTGAAAAATAAATAGGTCTTGGGTCAACATAAAATTATAAGTACCGCAAAATTATAAACTATCGAGGAATTATAAATTGTAACATATTGTAAAATATTAAATTTATCTGTAATACATCTGGCGCTCGGCGGCCGCTGTAGCAGCATGCTCGCTTCGCTCGCTCGCCTTCACGCGTTAGTGGTAACTGTTCCAACCTTATCTAATCTTCGCAAGCAGCGAACAACCCTTCCATACTCTCGTTATTTCATACATTGCCTTGCCTGCAAGTAGCAGGTATTCTCTATAATGCCTAGACATCATACAGATTTCGGTCGGTGACATTATGTATGCATGTAATACAGATTACAGAACTAAAGACAGATACCAAACAAAAAAGTGAGACCAAGAATGCAAATACTTAACCCAAATGTGAGTAACGAGTAATTTCTCATTAGTCGTAAATTTATGACGACATTCACGATATTCACTTCTAGAGAGACAATTTTGAGTTTCTTGTTCGGTAAGCGTAATCTGTCTTTAGTTACCAAGTGATATCAAATAGCGGTCTCTGATTGATGCTAATGGCCGGTTGCTGTCGTCCTGTGCATTCGCGTCAAGCCTTACAATGGCTATTTTCACGAAAAAAGAATAAGATATATCTATTTTACACGCTAAGTTATAAAAACTGATGTTGTCTGTGGAGGCTTTAATTATAATTTTTTGAGGCTCTTGTTTTGAAGCTATAAAATATAAAATGGTGATTACATGTAAAATATGTGGCTAAATAAGTATATTAGGTGTTAATATATTAGTACGGAGGACAAGTTAAAATAATTGTTGATCTTTATTTGATGCTTATAATGGAATGTTTAGGTGACGTTTTAAAGCTGACGAATTAGTATATTAGAGGCTATTTCATTTTCGCGTGGCTTAGTTATTAAATGAGAGGCTAAATGCCGTGGCCGATAAAAACTTTTGAGGCTCGGTTTATTATATCCCAAAAAAAACCATTTGTAATCAAGTCGTTTTGCAACAAAGACTTTTTTCAACCCGAACATTTGGTTAACAGAGACGTTTTACAATCACATCCTTCCGAAGGTAACCCGTATAGACTCCCTGCCTCACATCCTCAATTAAGTGGGCCAAAAGATAGTAATAACTGGTGGTATACACAACATACACACATAATAAAGTGATCGTAAAAAATAGTAGGTAATGTATAAAAAAAGACTCGATTTCATTACTTATTATTGCACAATCAGGAAGCACATTGGAGGAAACCAAGGATTTGGTTTATATCTTTCGCGTCAGTGTTAAATAAACGAAAAATTTGTTCATAAATATTTTGTAAGTTCTATAAATCCCAACAAAAAGTCTGGTGAGTGTACACTGAACCACACAAATCTTATTAATTTAACTGGCTCTCTTCAGACAAGCTGTGGTGAAAAAGAATTAAGAATGCACTGTAAGTTCACCTTATTTCAGGTAGGTTTGTGGTGCTATGCTTTTAGTTTAGATATGAAGGCTTTACAGTGGGTTTTTGGGGTTCAAGCCAAGCAATTTCAGGGTTTATTGAATAGTTAAATCTACAAAAATAAAAGATAAAACATTGAAGAATACAAATATTTAAAACTTTAATTTTATGCAGGGTTCATAGGGTGACAATATTACCCATTTTTATTGAATGTCTATCTCATAAGTTACTTGGTGTGAGTGTCGGCTAAGCATTGTTAAGTTAGCGAGTTAAAGTAATTTTATAAACACAAATAAATAAACCTAAATAAAATTGTTACAGACAGGTAAATTTCGTATACAAATACAGCCCTTAAACTGGTAGGATACATAGTTTAAGTTTTATTCCACTTTAAAGGTTATACCTACATTTTTCAGCAGTGTAAAATCACGCACGTTCGCTAGTACAAACTAAAGCATCCTTAATAAACTTCTTTCATGTGAACTATATCGCCTTTTATCCAGATCACAAATATCTCCCATGGCCATTGTTGCTGGAGAGCACTAAATCTCGCCAGCAGTTGTTCAAAATAAACATTAAACGGTTTTTATTTACTTCCTAATGTCCGATCTAAGGTCTTACGTTGAAAATGTGATGATATACAGTGGGAATTTTTTAATAGATGAATGTATTTTTAATTTTATAGAACTTTGATCGTTCTACGAATTCCATCTAAAATTGAAGCAAGGTACCTATCTAAGTTCGCGGAATTGACGAGTGTGAAATTGCAACGGTCTGAGTGACCTCAACATGCCAACTTCAACCCTGTACGTTTAGTATCAAATTGCCAGGTCAGCATTTGGCCTTTTCTTATTACGAAGTCTTCCTGTAGTAAGTGAACTAAACTTAAAAATATATACCACTACTCTCATGGACGCTGCCAGGATTATTTCCAGAGGGGTGCATCAACACGTACTAAAATTATGTAGGTAGCTTTTTGAACTTTTTCTTCCGCCAGGAGGGTGCATGCAAACACACCCCCTGCCGGTGTCCATGACTTCTTTAAAGTTCTCAAAATTATAAAATCATTAGGTACAACATGGTTTTCTGATTTCTTCCAGGTACTAAAACCTTGCTCACCTGTCGACGTTCCGTGTTCACGTGGAACAAAATCCCGAAAAAAGTATAAACAAAATGCTTGTGAGTTCAAAAACATGGACCAATATTGTTTTTTTAAGGCTATACCGAAAAATATTGAAAACGAATAAACTGTTGGACGTATTGGTTAAAACCTAAAATAATCAACAAAATTAAAAAGGAGAAGCTTTCTTCGAAAATAAAAAATATTTACCACGAACCTTACCTTGAGAGGCTTCTATATCCTTGAGCGAAAATAATCAAACACTGAAGCAACGTACCTAAGCGTGTTGGGGTATTAACCAACAATCTATAAATTTCTGCGCTTTCTTTTGCCGTTAAAGTAAAATATTTTTTATTTCCTTATCATTTAGAAAAAGGTCATTGTCCTTTATAGAGGCATTCATGGGAGTTCAATATTGCTCAACTGCAATACTTCTAATTTTGACTACTAAATATCAGTCCTGGGGTTATTCTCCCGAGGGCTTACCCGGGGCTCTCAACCGTAGGCTGTTAGGTAGGATACGTGTGGTTTTTAGTCGGTAGGAGTCCGGCATTGCATCCATGTAGAATTTTCCTCACGGTAAAAAAAAACAATTAATATCAACTAATTTATTTTTGTTTAAGACATAGGCACCAGGCACCGGCATTTTATGCTACGATACGATACAATCTATACCCAGATTTTTGTCCTCCTTGAGTCTCCTTGAGTGACCTTTGAGTCTTTTGTTCCAAGAAATAGGTAGTGAATCTATTTGCGCGTGAAAATGGAAAGGTGCCCGCAGTTGAAGATTATCAAGCTGCCCATAAGGCTTTCAATCTGGATTAACGACTACACTGAGAACCAAGACCAACGGCTTATCGTGCATTCCGAAGAACAAAAACGTTTCTTAAAGGAAATGTCACACAGTGGTCACCCATTTGAAAACCAGCCACAGCAAAACTTGCTTACTGCAGTGATGAGCGCTTCAGATAATTCATGAAAGATTTTTTTTGGAACAACCACATCCCTATTAAAGGAGGATTAAGACTTAAGAAAAATAATAAAAAAGTTCGCTCAATCTTACATAATTTTAATTCGTAAAAGGAAGGAAAGAAACGTACTGACTTAGCCCCCGCATATATAAACAAGTACCTATATCAAAAAAGACACGACGTTTCATCATGAATATCTCAACTTAGAATTTCAATAAGATTATATTTCTAGCTTCCAAGTCGTCGTCGTCAAAGGAAATGTCTACAGTAATAAATATTATTACATACTTCGTAACATTGAACATCGCATTAATTCCAAAATATTTGATCAAATATTTACTAAGAACTCTTGTTCGACAAAGTACTTTACAATTAAAGTTCAATAAACTCACAGGTTCAATGAACGGTATTGCAAATTTGTAAATCTCTAGAGATAATTAAGAAAATTGTAGGCGTAGCAACCCTGTCATCATGATCAATTAAAATTGTCTCTAATCACTTTTAAACGAATTTACAATTGCTCAGAGAATTATCTTTAAGAAATGGGTGAGCCACCAAATATATTTTATTTGTATTATGATGACATTTTAATCGTCTTAAACCGGCCCTGTTAATAGGTCAAATATCTAATATCCATTGCTCATGTGTGAAAATATATTATGAATATAAATTTTGTGAATTTCATTTTATACAATTTGATTGTAAATATTCCTATCCCGACTTCATAATTTAGTAATAAAAGATTTTCTTGCTAAAATAGAAGATTATGAAATCGGAAAAGGCTTTATTTTAAAAATTATACGCTATAATTAATGCTTTACGAGCATAGATGTAGAATTTTTCGCTACTCTCAATAGATACACATAGCGTGCGAACGAGACCTCATTTACCAGTACACATAGCTCGAGAGGAAAAGAGATAGCAACTTGTGTACTCTTAATTTATCACCCTAGTAGCACCCGTGGTGATAATATGTCATTCATATTTTACAATATTCTGTAGTGATCTTACGAATAAAATGGATTTAATATTTTCTACGATGGTGTCGAGTTCAGTGTGTGAATTTGATATTAAATAACATATATAGATATTCATATATTCATTTTCACACATAGATATTTCTTTTTTGGTTTCGTTTTCTATCTGACACTGTTTATCTTGTACATTCTAAATCTATGTTTACGAGTAGATTTTACAATAATTTAGTGGCAGATTAATAAGTATTCTTAGAATACTACTAGGTAAGTATTTTAAGAATATTTGTAAAACTGATTAATCTCACATTAACATTTTCATAAAATGAGTGGCTATTCTACCAAATTATTGATATAGGATACATTTGTATCATCTCTAAATAAATATTCAATTTCTTCGATGCAGCACATTGCAACATCATGAAACATTTCTCCTAATGCATATAAGACATAGTATTTATTAGTAACATTTAAAAAACAACCTCATAAAATATCAAAAAGTGTAAATTCAAAATAAAATAAACGCGCGAACAGATTCCATTCATAAAAATGTTCATTCTACACGTGTTATGTAATCAAACACAAAATGAGGTTACGAGCTGGTGTTATATAGTAGACGAAATGTTTAACATGAAGAATGAACATAAATATATTTGTTAATATTACAACTATTTAATTTACAGATGGGATTACTAAATATTTGAATCACTCGGTAGATACTCGTAAAATCCGGAATAATGTTATCCGCCAGAGAACTGTAGTCGACATAGCTCGCAGAGTATGCAGTTTGAAGTGGCAATGGGCTGGCCACATTTGTATGAGAATCGATGGTAGAGTTTTAGATTGGAGACCGCAAATTGGTACACGTGGTATAGGACGACCCCACCGCCAGATGGAGCGACGACCTGAAAAAGATCGCAGGGACTGACTGGATGCGGAAGGCGCAGGAACGTGTATTGAGGCATAATTTGGGAGAGGGTTACGTTCAGCAGTGGACTGCTATAGGTTGATTTGATTGGTTGTGAACAAAGTAAGTATGTAAGTTACAAGCAGGTCATCATCTGAGCACTAATATCACTTGTCTTTATGACTCCTGTTATGAAACCCGCGATCCTGTTTTGGGAGTTCTGGGATTAGCCTGTGATTAGCCTAGGGACTACCCGCCTTAGGGAGATGAAAGGGCACCATGTGGTATTAGTCAGTAGGAGTCCAGGATAGCATCAATGAGGATTTTCATACGTAAAAAAATGCTCGCTTTCCAGTTTCCTATTTTCTCCAGTCACTACACACGGTGTTCAGTATATTAAGAACAACATTGTGTATGTCATCTTGAACCACGCGTAGAGAGACAGTTTCAAGAAGACGTGTCTTCTTGAATCTTTCTCTCCTAGACTGACTTTAGAAGTTGTATTGAAACTATTATTTTTTAAAAAGAGTGTCAATCAATGTCAATCTACCTGTTTACTTTCCTACAGCATTAGCTGTTTTCTGCTTTTTCGAACTGTGGACTATTCCGTCTTCTATCGGGCGAGAACAAAATATTTTTATAAAATTGACAGACATGCAAATGAGGCTAAGAATACACTTTTATTTATAACACACAATGAGTAACTGTTTGCTTTGATTGCTCCGAATCCAGGCTAAAAAGAGTGCAGCGGTTTATTCCGTGAATAATATTGTCCAGTTATTTCGGAACACCCAATAACATTAAAGGAAAGTGAATAGATACAAATTATATCTCGACGGTTCATCTGCTTTAGGTTTAATGATACCTAAGTAATTTATGCGTTGAGCGAGCTAAAAATGATAGGATTTTATAGTTAACAGATAATTAAATTCTTTAATTTTGTTTGTTATATGCATCAAATTTGCTAAATACCTAGTTGTTTAATGTGTGTTACCCAATTATGTACCAGAAACTATGTGATGACTATGAAGACCAAATTACCATTATACGGGGTTTTCAGCTATAAATTAAAATTAATTATAAAATCCCTAATGACATTCTTTAATAAAAATTTTTTTCGTCCCTCAGGGTCTCTTGCTGACTAATGCACCATTCGGGAGGATGACCCAGGATTTTCGACAGTCTTTGGCAACCACCTTACGAAAATCTTATGCTACATCTTCGCTGATCTACGAGTATGAGATTTCAGGTAACTTTCATTGAAAAGCTTGCGTCAAAGATGGACAGCAATTAAATAGTTTCAATAGACTTTTACTAGTCATTAAAATAGTATGAAGTTGTCTTTATTTTGAATACAATTAAGATTTTACGCAAATATCTAGAATATAGTAACGTACAATCGCGGCCGTCAGACCGGTCATGGACGAGTGGCTGGAGACAGGACACGGTGCTCTCTCCTACCGGTTGACACAGATGCTTGCCGGGCACGGTAGCTTCGGTAGGTATCTGTGGCGAAAACACCGGGAAATCACGGCCGAGTGTCAGCACTGCGAGGACTGCAGCGATGACACGGCGCTCCACACGCTGGTGGAGTGCACGGCGTGGGCACAACAGCGCCAGGTCCTCGTAGTGGGTCTGGGCGTGGACACTCTCTCGCTCGGGGCTATGGTGCGAGCCATGCTCTCCAGCGGGAGTAAGTGGGACTGCGCCGCCTCTTTCTGCGAGCAGGTCATGCTAGGGAAGGAGGCGGCGGGCCGGGTGCTTGAGAGAACTCTCCCACCCGAGTTCCGCAGTCGGCGCCCGGGGCGCCGCCGACGTGTCTTCGCCGAGGACTATCGGCCTCCATGACCGGGGGTCTGAGGACGGTGAGAGGGCCGCTCACCGTCCTTACAGAAGCAGGCCCATGACGGCAGCGTGACGTGAGCAACTCACGAACGCCCCCCTTAGAAGCGGGGTCACACCCGAAACCCCCCATAGACGCGGGATTGCACCCGAACCACACCCTGGGCGAGGCCGCATTGGCGGCCGTAGGTCTGTTGGGAGTCACGGGACATCCTTCCTGAAGGCTTACCCGGGGCTCTCAACCATAGGCTGTTAGGCGTGTCGTGAGGTTTTTTAGTCGGTAAGAGTCCGGCGTAACATCCTATGAGGATTTTCCCTCACGTTAAACAAAAAAAAAAAAAAGAATATAGTAACGTAGTTGTTACTAAATTTGAGAGACTTGCGCAGATGGAAATGTTGGATAACATTTCTGTCATTTTGCACACGATCATTGTATTGTTACGTTATTCAAACGTGCACGTGTTTAGATGGTAAATATATTCTCTATATTCATTCAAGTATTGCGTTGCAGCAGTTCATGGCATGAAAGATTAGACACGAGCAGTTTACGAGGCAATAAATTTATTGTAAGGTGGCACCTGGCCACCAAATACTACACAAAATAAGCAAGGGCGCGGCGGACGGTAGGAATACCTCGTCGGCATAGCAACTTAGAGAAGGTTGATTGGCGTTAAATTCTTTAGGAAGTATCAGTGTCATTTCATGTCTATGTCAAAATAGGATTTACTAGCTATTGGCCCCGGCTTCTTGCGCGTGGAATTTTACACGTACCTACACGTTTCCTGCATGAAACGTATGGCTATCCCGGGACAAATTAGTTGCCTACTATTTCAAAAGCTCTATTCGATCAGAGTATGATCCTATTGGCTAGATTGTAATTACTTATAGAGAACGTGGTACTTTGTATAAAAAAAATCGATCAGAGTACCAAATCTCATCAGAATTTGCAGGCAAACATATGTAATAAGATTTATGTGTTTGAATTTTTGATATTGTTATAAATTCCTATGACTAATTTGACATCTTAATACGTTCCCGAAGTGTTGAGACAGACAGAGAAAAATTCTAAATCTATGAGACAAACTAGCATTCATGAAATCTTAAAGGTAAACGAACTAAATCTGTGTCAAAACAAAGTCTGTAACAGGTCAAGATGGATAAAAGATAAACAGAAGTACTCTTAAGAATGCCGCTGGTATTCAAAAGTACCTAAGGAATCAATTTTAATTATATGAAAGCAACTGTAAATATGTAGTATGATTCAAAATCTGAAATTTAACAAATCTAAGCATCATTGTTGAATATTCTTTTTAATTTATATTTAACATTATATTTTTATGTCCCAAGTACCTAATAGGTGGTTAGCCTATTGCTGTGTTGAAATGGACAGGTTTTCAAGCCGCACAGAGGGTTTTTAACTTGACTTAACGATTGTACGAGTACTGTAAGATTTTACTGACAACCGGGTTCCACTTCGAGTTTTCCTTCCTACGCAATAGATCTTTTTGCGAAAATGTTCCCTTAGTCGCCTCTTACGACACCCTCGGGATGAATTGGAGTGGCGACATTTTATACTCTTTCGGACCAAAGCGTATTAGACACCTACTTTACGCCATTGCTGTCCGTCCCACGTAATAGGTAGGAAGCTTAGTGCCATGTTGAAAAAGAGTTGCGTAGGTTGTTACTTATGTGTGTGTGTGTGTGTGTGTGTGTGTTGTTGATGCAGAATATTTTTGAGCCGCACATAAGGCCTTCATCCTGTCTTAGCAGCTGTTAAGTACCTACTGGTAACCAAAACCAGTGGTTTAACGTGCATTCCGAACCGCGGAAATGTTTCTAAAGGGAAATGTCACAAGGTGGTGACCTATCTCACGAACAGCCATAGCGAAAGTTCGTTAACCAAACATGAGTCAGTTGGGCTACAAGCGTTTCAAGTTAAATACACCTTCTAAATAAAAAAGATGTTTGGATTTTTAGACTCTAAATTATGTCCAACTTTTTGGTTCCAAAATAAATTGGTCGACGGATCGACGTAATATTTTTCATTAATTTATCTACAGCAGCTGTATTTAAGATCTTTTTTTTTAAATATGAATAGTTTCCAGTTTCAAAATACAATTTAATAATAAAAATCAAGACTTATGTAAGTAGGTAACTAACACTAAATTTATTATTGTCTGAAGTCCTTCATTCATTTTGTTTGAATGTACCTATGTGCTCAAATGTCAGTCGTTAGCTTAAAAATTCATATCGTCATTCTGAATATTTTTTTTATGAAGTCGGATTATTTTATTGAATTTTGTTTTAATTATTCATCATTTGTATAATTCTGTTTTAATTTCATTGTAATTGTTTAATTTTCTTACCGAATTTAATTGTTTCGATACATGTGTACTTATAATAATTATTTTATGTTTCACATATGGACTTTATGTCTGAAATAAAGGTTATTATTATCATTATTATATTTTGTTGTTGTAAATTTTGAATCTAAGGGTATGATATATCTTGTGTGATGGAGAAATTACTATCAAACCTAGTTGTCGTTTTCACTATAGGTGATCCAGAAATAGTATTTGGGAGTTCGACTTCATATTGTATTACAAGAAGTTTCATCAAGTGACAACAAACGAACGCAGACGCTTGAAACAAAAATTCACGAAGGACTTAAGACAATAACTGACAACATAAATTGTATTAAAGGTATTTGTTTTATTAATGTTTATAACGAATACAACTGACAGAACAACGAAACGTTTGATGTAAAATATAACAAATTACAATGTCACACATAATGAACTATAATTCTTGTTTATAATGAACGTTTATATCGCCGGTCTAACCTCGATCAATCAAGCTAAACCTTGTCCTCCAGTCTACACGCATCTTCATTCATAATTTCAGAAATACTACGCTAGCACATGCCGGCAATGTTTTGATAACTTTTCTCGTACTGAATTTCATTGGAAATTAAACAGTAAAAGTCAATGCTAAGAAATGAAAACGTAAACATACAAATTATTTTCGCGAGTGTCATTTCAGATTTCGCGAACAGGTCACTTTAAAAGACGTAGAGTCTATTAATCAATGGATTAACTATTTTGGATTAGTACGCGACTACTCCTGACCTATTTGCGAGTTAATTAATCACAATCAAATGTATATTATACTTCCTACAAGCTACATGATTTTTTATACATTTGCCACTTTGTAAAGTTTGTGAAGCTTATACAAGAATTATGTATACTATGTAAGTATATTCTGCTTCAAATCCTCATAGAATTGTAACCAATCTAGTATCAAACCTGGATCTGCGCCTTAAAATGTTCTCGATTATTGAGCTAACATACATAAATTAAGCGGATCAATGACACTGAAGTCATAATACACATTGCATTCTTTACAAATACGTAAACTCATAATAAAGCTTAAAGTATCTCATAAATCAGGTACGAAACGCGCCCATTAAGATACACATGATAACTAATATGTTACTTTGAGAATGGTCATAAAACCCTTTTAGGAATAACTAATCATACAATTATCCGGGAACCACTTTAGGCTGGAAATCTGTTCAGTGATAAGAATATCTTTACACGGAAGTATCTGAATGATTTATTATAAATGGTCGATTTGAGAGTGGTACAGATTTCAGAGTATTACTTAAATGTACCAAATGCATTGTAACTTGAGATGACTGGACATTACAGCTCGCGTCACATAACTTTGCGTCTATAAAGTTCGTTCGTTTGCGCCGCAATTATGCACTATTAGGTATCACAGGGTAAAATACTGCACAGCTGAGGCGGG
Source organism: Miltochrista miniata (assembly GCA_933228765.1). NCBI lineage: Eukaryota > Metazoa > Arthropoda > Insecta > Lepidoptera > Erebidae > Miltochrista > Miltochrista miniata. Next base: position 10,335,770 of record OW121751.1, on the reverse strand, counting down.
AAGGGCGCCCCTCCCGCCTCAGCAGTAGTTTATTGCATAATATCTAATGCATAGTTGCGGCGCGAACGAACGAACTTTATAGACGCAAAGTTATGTGGCGCTAGCTGTAATTAGGAACTAATCTACTTACAAGAAAACATGTACTTGGTGGACATACTAAGAAAAAATGTGGGCGGTAGGACTTTCAATTATAAGGTATTTTAAGAAACCTTCGATAAAAATATACTTCCCGATGAAATAAACTATTTATAGTTTATTTCCCGATGAAATAAACTTTGTATTTGTAGTATATATTTTGATCGGAGTAAGAAACTAATATCGCTGTCGCTCTGGGAGTTTTCTTATCCAATCTTGAACTATTTTAAAAGATGTTTCATAAATTGAAAAAGAAACTTTGCCCCTGTGCATTTTCTGAGGATTCCAGTGCTTATAAAAAATCTAAGAGGAAATAGTCGTAGTATGGTAGTAGTATGTATAATTATTATTATTAATAATAATAATAATAATTATTTAATTCAAGCAACAATGCCCATAAAATAACAATACACAAAAACGAATTATTATTATTATTATAGTACGTACCTAGTAAATATTAATGTTATTTTAATCAAGATCGTAAACAAGACTGAGAAAAGAACACTCATGTTTCCTCTAAGATGTTGAAATAAGTCGCATTGAATAAATGATTATGATTAAAAGGCGAATGTTCGTACACTATTCGGATATTTTTTTTAAATTTTATTTCAAAATTCTACGAACTTCGGACCGACCGCCATTGAAATTCATAGCCTTACGAATGACAGTCTAAATTGCATTAATGAAAGTCATTGCCTTGAACGACTTACCTATTTTGTGTTTTCAGATATCTAATCTGTGTTTTTATGATCAAGTGAATCGAATGTTTCAAAGTTCCAAAACGGTTCTAACTTTGAACTATTTTGTGTCCCTACAGAACTTCGTGGACTTGCATAAGTGTTCTGTCAGACAGAGAGTGTTCACGTGGTCAAGTGTACAGTTTTGTGTTATTTGTATTGTATTACGTAGTTGTTGTTTGTATTGTATTACGTAGTTGTTGTTCGTTGTTATATAGATAATATATACTCACATATTATGAGGCGTTAGAGCGTGCAGCACGCGAGCAAATACATGCCCGAACAACAAATTTATTTTGTGCTCGAATGCAGATAGACAGAACCATTATAATTACTGGCAATGAAAATAATTCATTGTTTATGTAACCATTGAACAACAACTTAGAATCATACGTGGCAAATATTGACCAATGTTGTGTTTGCTTACTTTGAAACTATTCCATTCATCAATACTGTTAAATCTAACAACATGCTAAAAATAAAACTGAAATTCAGCTATGATAATGACGATTATGTAAGTAATCATTGTTCATACTTTCCATAATATATACAAAATACCTGCCTTCACTAATATTTACAATTTAGTAGTATTTTAATAATATATACTGCTTCCGATGTAAACAAGAGCTTTTCCTACGAAGGAGGTAATTTTTCATACACGCCTATTGAGCTATTAGTTTTGAATGAATCATTGTTGATAGTGTTAGGATTGGCCACCCACGCACACTCATCTACTATGTGTGACATCTGCTGTGTCTGGTTAAGCTACGACTGGGCCTAAAAAACTGTCTTGATATAGGGGACGATTACATTATCTGGCTATGGTTTCACAGCCAAGGATGTTGAGAAATATAGACGAAATGGTAAGATCGCGGACCACGGGCGTAAGTGAAGTTTTGGATTTAGTCAGAATAATAATATCGTTTAGTCGCATAATGCCTAATTCGCAAAATGGCACCCGAGTCTGAAAAGGACTAATTCGCAAAAGGACTAATTCTTAAAAGGACTAATTCGCAAAATGGCTAATTCTTAAAAGGACTAATTCGCAAAATGGCTAATTCTTAAAAGGACTAATTCGCGAAATGGCTAATTCTGAAAAGTACTAATTCGCAAAAGGACTAATTCTTAAAAAGACTAATTCGCAAAATGGCCAACTCTTAACAGCGTATGATGTTGGTGTTGAATGGATATAAAAAAAAACCACGAAGGCTAATGCGGGAGCTTCGCTCCGCTTCGCTCCCGCATTAAGCCTTCTAACCTAACTTATCGAAGTCGGGGCGCGCAGCATTCGATTTTCAACCGTTTAGAAGGTACTACATCGAAATTGGTAGGTAAAGTCGAATTCTGCGCGCCCCGACTTCGATAAGTTAGGTTAGAAGGCTTAATGCGGGAGCGGAGCGGAGCGGAGCTCCCGCATTAGCCTTCGTGGTTTTTTTTTTATAACCAACACCAACATCATACCTTGTTAAGAGTTAACGATATTATCGTTTAGTCGCATAATGCCTAATTCGCAAAATGGCACCCGAGTCTGAAAAGGACTAATTCGCAAAAGGACTAATTCTTAAAAGGACTAATTCGCAAAATGGCTAATTCTTAAAAGGACTTATTCGCAAAATGGCTTATTCTTAAAAGGACTAATTCGCGAAATGGCTAATTCTGAAAAGGACTAATTCGCAAAAGGACTAATTCTTAAAAAGACTAATTCGCGAAATGGCCAACTCTTAACAGCGTATGATGTTGGTGTTGAATGGATATAAAAAAAACCACGAAGGCTAATGCGGGAGCTTCGCTCCGCTCCGCTCCCGCATTAAGCCTTCTATCCTAACTTATCGAAGTCGGGGCGCGCAGCATTCGATTTTCAACCGTTTAGAAGGTACTACATCGAAATTGGTAGGTAAAGTCGAATTCTGCGCGCCCCGATTTTTTTATAACCAACACCAACATCATACCTTGTTAAGAGTTGGCCATTTCGCGAATTAGTCTTTTTAAGAATTAGTCCTTTTGCGAATTAGTCCTTTTCAGAATTAGCCATTTCGCGAATTAGTCCTTTTAAGAATAAGCCATTTTGCGAATTAGTCCTTTTAAGAATTAGTCCTTTTGCGAATTAGTCCTTTTCAGACTCGGGTGCCATTTTGCGAATTAGGCATTATGCGACTAAACGAATAATATGTGGTCAATCAGCATATCATCAATGTTTTAAAATTTATATAAAAAATAATTAAATAATTATTTTGTGGACATTCTCACACAACATCATCTAGCTTAAATTAATGGCAGTTTGATCATTTTTTAACAGCCGTTAGCTAAAACTTTTATAAGTCTGGTTATTCCTACAGATATCAAATCAGACAGGTTAATCCCCTCTTTATTTTAAAATAGTTTAGGCAAAGGTGGCCGTAGTAGGTATGCCATCGCCGTAGGGCTCGTTTTTCCGGCGGCTTACCGTTATGAGTACAATGCTACTGTATAGGTAGGTAAGTAATGTGCGCTGAAATTGTGTTTTTCTTAACAGAAACTCGCTATTTGTGCTCACGTGATAAACGTCCAAGTATGTCAATCTTATACAACAATAATACCTACTCTATAATGCTAGCATATTTTTGTTCATTATTTTGTAAGCACGCCCAACAAAAATAAATTTACCCTATATTATAACACATTATCGCTACAACTCAATGCGTAATAGTGGCAATAGATTTAGCTACATCAATATTATTTATAATTATGTTATATCTCCATTTAGTCACGTGATATGAAATAATGGTATTCAATGTTGGCACAAGTCTTCATGACGACCGCAATTTATCGGATCACATGTTGAGTATATTATGTAATTATTTAGTCGAAGCCATGATGACGTCCAGCACTTTAAGCAATTACCAGTAGCGACAACTGTCCAACTGTTCATCCTACAAACCTTCGCAACTGTATTAACAAGACAGAAAACCTTGAAATTAAACTTACAATATCAGAGATTTTTTTATTACATAGGCTGCAGATGAATATAAAATAATATGACAGCCTTTTTTACATGTGTAAAATCCCTCATGGGCGCCATGAGGGACTCTTAGCGACTGAACCATACTAACCTACGGCCTGGAACCACAGGCGTGTCTTTGGAAGAATGTCCCAGGATGGTTATGATAGCCTATAGTTGTTTGCAACAACAGAGATGTTAGACTCACAGTGCTACTATTGCCGTGTTGAAACGAACAGGAACATACTTTGTGTTGCTACCTGATAATGAAAGTTATTATTATGAGTCTCGCATATTTGGGCTCTGGTTTGCTATGTTATTTGGAATCCTAAAGAGGAAGGTGAAGGGTTCAAACAACAGTCGATCAGGACAATAACACATTTATCTAAGGTCCACCAAATCCTATCTTACAAACATTGCGAAAAGTTTGTGAAGATTATTTGTATCGATTATAGATTGAGTCAATCAATCAGAGCGAGCAGACAATCAAAAACCAAGAAAATTCACAGCAATTCAAGAAAAGTTTGAGTGAATCCTTTACTTGGTTTCAGTCAGATTCTGTTTTAGACAGATTCTGTTTACCATACTTCTGTTTACGACAAACTCTATTTCCGACAGTCAAGTGCAAAATTAAGTATAATATATGTATTACTAGCGAAAGACACGCGGTTTCACCCGCGTAGCTCCCGTTTCCGTGGGAATACGAGAATAAAATATAGCCTATGCTACCCGAAGATAGTGTGGCGTTCCAAAAGTGAAAAAAAATTTCAAATCGGTTTAGTGGTTTCGGAGCCTATGCGATAAAAACAAACAAACATTCCTCTTTATGAATCGATTTATTTAATTCAGATTGAAGTTAAAGATCTTTTAGCACCCCGGGGCGGCGCTCGGTGTTTTAAAGTATATTCAAACTATGAGATTTTTTCATACCTTGTAATGAAATTTCTATTGGAACGAAATACCTATTACCCTTCAATCTAAAGCTTCTCGGTTATCAAAGCATGAATGTTTTACATTCGTCTTCATGTTCAGATAAACATTAATCATCCTGTACTGAAGAGTGTGACGTAACAAACATTTCATTGGTACAGTTGATGTTATTTTATGGACCTTGACTGTACCTAGATTTGGCCGTTTTCAAGAACGGCAGACAACTTTTCTTCCGACTAGCCGCAATGTAAACAATATTTTCCTCATGTAACTTTATTATTTACTGAATGTATGTCTAATGGCCTTCTTTAGTATACCTAATACTATAAATACATAATTATATTGATTAGAAAAAACTTTTCTGACAACTTACGCTTAGCTATGTAATTTATCTTTTCTTTATTTATACCTACCCATGCCATTCGACTTTTTTTTTACGTGAGGGAAAATCCTCAGAGGATGTTATGCCGGACTCTTACCGACTAAAAAACCTTACGTAACGCCGAACAGCCTGTGGTTGGGAATCCCGGGTAAGCCCTCGGAAGGATGTCCCGGGACACCCATACAATGACTGTCTGAAATATTCTGTGGTATAAATAAAAATAAATAAATATTCACGGACATTTCACACAACGCTATCTGATCCCAAAGTAGGTAAGCTAGGAATAACCTGCTTGTGTTATGGGTATCAGACCACGGATATTATCGAATGAAATAAATAAATTAATACTTATATACTTTTTAAATACATACATATTATACATAGAAACCCCCAGACTCTTGAGTACGGGTCACACAAATATTTGTCTCCGGTGGGAATCGAACCCACGACCTCCAGCGCCGCAGGCGGTATCACTACCGACTGCGCCACAGAGGCAGTATAAGTTACCACTATATGATGTAAAGTCAACATGAATTTAACGGAAAATAAAGAACGATGCCATGCAACGCGCTTAGCAGCCCGCGCCACGTTGCGTCCGTATCTCGTGGATTATTGGCTGAGGAGCGCCTTGTGATTCAAGGCAGAGTTGAGGGCACCAAACCGAGAGGACGGTCACCAATGAGATGAACCGACCAAATGAAAGCGTTGGCGGGAGGACTGGGAGGCCCCTTAAATGGGTGCTCCAGAATGTCCGCTCGCAGGGATAAATGGCGAGAAATCGTGAGGCGAGTTACTTCTGCCATAAATGACGCTTCAAGATGTTGACCACGACCACTCTGTCAAGGGTGTAATGATTAGGAAGAAGATCAGTTGTCTACATCTGAATTTGGGCCAGAATACCTAGGTTGTCTAAGAATGAGCACAAAAATATTTATTTGTTATTATTTTTATTGCCACAAAATGAAGTAACAAAGCAGATGAATATTTTGTCGCAGGTGAGTGAAAAATACTACTTTTTTAATACAAGAAAAGCATCTTATTCACGCAGGAAAAACACTTTTTGTCACGTGATATAGATCAGAAAGCAAAATTTAAGGGTAGGCTAGATTATCCTATGATTTTTTGGTGTTTTTTTGTACGGAATCCTCCATGCGGGAGTCCAGTTCGCTCATGGTCAGTTTTACTATATAGAGGCGCAATTGAAAACACAACTGCTTTTCTCATTTGTGAATTGAAAATAGAAAGACTAACAAACACGTAATTTATATATTTTATACTTTCTATTAGTATTTATTATCTCGATACACAGCCAATTACGCAGCTAAATCTAATATGACCTGATTTTTGTTATAAATTATACTAAATGGACCAGCCCTGTCTCTCAATTTGTGGTCCTCGTTAACTAGTCTTAATGACAATTTAACACAGTTTTATCCTACTTCCTACTAATATTATAAATGTGAAAGTTTGTGAAGATGTTTGGATGTTTAGATGTTTGAAAGTTTGTTACTCAATCACGCTCTAACGGCTGAACGGATTGGGCTGAAATTTGGTACACAGATAGCTTATAATCTGGAATAACACATAGGCTACTTTTCATTCCGGGTAAATGTTCCCACGCGAAGCGGGTACGGGAACCAAATTTCACGCGGGCGAAGCCGCGCGCATCAGCTAGTTTATTATAAATTTATATTAGTGTACCAAATGAAAGACGACGTAAAATAGTTTTAAGTACCTATCCTGTAATTGGTTTTTGCTGCGAATTTAACAATTTACATTAAGCTAACCCACTACAAATCCACAATTAAAATTTAAATAATTTTAATAGTTTAAAAAACTAAAAAAACACGCTTGTTTTTTTATAGTTTATCTTGGATGTCCGCCATGTTGGATTTAAGTCACGTGACTATTTTTTTCGTATTCCTGACAGCAAACCCTTTCATTCTATACCCATATCATTGGGGTGGATTTCAAACAGCCAGTCCGCCATTTTGGGGACGCCGCCATATTGGATTTGTAATGACGTTTTTAGCTAGTCATGTATTATCATCAGAACTCAGAGCGTGTGCAAAATTTCAGCCAGATCGAAGGACGGGAAGTAGGTCAAATTAACATAACAAGATTTTCTTACATACATAGTTACAAGTGAAGCTAATAAAAGCGTGTTAAAAATAATATAAAATAGAAAAAGTATCCGTAGAAATTTACGGTGACACCTTTATCTCCGAAGGGGTAGGCATAGGTACGTTAAATGTCCTCATTTCACCTTGTTGTGACCCCGTGTGGCAACAGGCAACAGGAAGTAGTACAAAAGTCGCCGCCCCTTTTCATCCCGAGAGTGTCGTAATAGGCGACTAAGGGAACATTTTCGCAAAACGATCCATTGCGTAGAGAAGGAAAACTCGAAATGAACCCCGGTTGTTAGTAAAATGACAATCGTTAAGTCAAGTTGAAAGCCTATTGATCGGCTCGAAAAATTTCAAGTGCGGGTCGAATAGACCCGCGCCTGTTCACTTCAACATGGCAATAGGCTCACAACCTATTCCGTGGGACATAAAACTAAAAGGGAAATGTGGGCGTATACTATGCCTCTGCCTACTCCTATGGGGATAAAGGCGTGACTAATATGTATGTATGTATTTAGACTTTTTTAGAATGTGTTCCTCAAAATAGGTGGTGAGTCGTATTGCCGTGTACCGTGTATGAATAGACAGGCGCAGGTTGTGACTTTTTTTTATATATACCACGGTGACCACCGGTCCTTCTGGTGGGCCGTAAGCTTGTCTGCCACCTAAGTAGTATAAAAAAAAATATCACTAAGGTGGCAGTCAAGCATACGGCCCACCAGAAGGACCGGTGGTCACCGCAGCCTATGAACGTTTGCAACACCAGAGGTGCCACACTCGCGCTGCCCCCTTTTTTGGCGGGATTTGGAAGGAATCGTATCGCATCGTTTTATAAATTTGCAAAATTAGTGTTTTTTCGAGTGCTTTGTGTCTATTAATGGTGGATTCTTAAACATAAACGTTCGACAACGTGCACTAGTGTTGGGAAGTGATAAAACGCAGTGAATCGCAACTTTGCAGTTTCTGACAAAAAAATCCAAAGAAACTTTCAGAAATTTATCCACCGCTTTTCTGAAGGAAGACTGACTTTGACTTAGGGCTGTACTTGACTTTGACTGGACTTAGAGGACGAGGACTGTGACTTATTAAGCAAAATGAAGATATAACTTTAAATAATAATAAATAAAGACATGGCTTAAAGGTCTTGTAACCAAGCCATAACTATTAAAAAAAAAAAAAAAAACTCGCGCTGCCGACTCTAAATGACTGCCTGATGCTCAATATATTTTTTACTGACAACAGATTAACGTGCCATTCGAACACGGAAACGCTCGTAATAGATGACACAAACCGATCACAGTGGTCACCCATTTAAGGACTGGCGATAGTGTAAGTTGCTTACTGCAGTGATCGTTTAAAGACCACTAAGTCTTTTTAATCCCGGTATAAGTTACCGGGATAAGTTATAACGCGAGAACGGAAACAGAATACTACGCAGGCGGAGCCGAGCGCCATTCCGTTTAATATAAGAATACCATAAAAATGATTCAATCACCTACACTAAAAACACGCTATGTTCCTACAGAGCTTTAATGTGTGTTTGACCACAAAGGCTAAGCAAATGTGTCCTCAAAATACCCGCCAACTATAATGACAGCTGTGGCGGAGGTGGGGTAGCTTGCTCAGTAAGGGGCAGGGAGTTACATATCTATAAGTAATACTGTTATATTATCTTTGACATATTATACAAAATTAACAGTCATTAATACTCTGAACACACAAACATCTGAGTACTAATCTAAAACGATTAGGTACTGATGATCGTAATTAGTATATTACATACTTAGTTAAGTTTATTTCATTACTAAACTATAAAAATATGGGTTAGTGCATGATTATCACAGTCCTGTTCTGTTTACGACTATCATTGTAACTCCTGCAGAAGTTTTTAAATTACGAACAAGTGTTAGTGTCGTGCTCATCTATCGATAAAGTATCGACCGTTCAGTTATATTATTAAACGATTCGTCGTCTATAAAGTTTGAAAAGAATAATATAAATTGTGATAAAGGTTAGTGATGCCAATCTTTTATTATAAAACATATACAGTATTGGAAAGAAGTATGGCTCTGAGGGGCCACTATTTTGAATCTTCAGATTGCTCAACTGTATTCTAAGATTTTCTAAAATTGGCTTGTCTCACTAGATAAACAAACTAATTAAAACTATTTCATTATTTTTATTATTAAAATTAAGAGTCCGTCTGACGCCAAATAGACTATTACCTTTATCTAGATCTCAGGACTCGTGAGGTCTAATGAATTAAAATTTTAACACAGACAACTTCAGTTACTGAACTAAAAACGCTCTAGGCTAGAAACACGATTACTGATAAAATCCTCGATAGATTTTGATGTTGAAAATACCTCGATATCGTGAAATTTTAAGCTGATCTCATAAGATTTAAGTTGTTTATATAATATAAAATATTTATAAGAAAGACAATAGTAAAATCTTTAATTGCACTAGAGCACTGTTTTCATATTGGTTATAATTTTTTTATTATTAATTTATTTCGTTAAAAACGCACAAAAACCGTCGCATCTCACTCTTTCTTGCACGCTCAAATGTATATATATTCTGTCTTCTTTCAACGATTTGGCGTCTGGTAGGCTCTTAATACAGAAAGACGAAAGCAATACTATTTACAGGTCAGCACAAAACACTAAACAGAAAGTTGAAAATATCGGGTCATAACTGTGATTCCTTGGAGTACTGCAGTTCGCCATTTGAGTCTAACTTTGGACACTAGGCACATTAAGTCCTGTGTTAAATTGTGAAAGTAAACTAATTAAGTTAAATAAATATTTAATAAATAAATATTCACCGAAATTTCACACAACGCCATCATTCTGATCCCAAAGTAAGCTAGGAATAACCTGCTTGTGTTATGGGTATCCGACCACGGATATTAATACTTATATACTTTTAAATACATACATATTATACATAGAAACACCCAGACTCTTGAGACAAACATTTATGGGTCACACAAATATTTGTCTTCGGTGGGAATCGAACCCACGACCTCCAGCACCGCAGGCTGTATCACTACTGACTGCGCCACAGAGGCAGTCTATCTAGTATTAAAATCTATACCACAGTTGTTAAACCATGTTTAATATACGCTTGCCTTGTATGGAGCAACTGATAAAAATAAGGCAGTAAAAATTGCTTGTAACATTCCTTTTAGGACTAATTTCAAAAATCTATAGCTAAAAATAGAGATACTTTTAAATGCACATTCGTTTAATTTTTCTGCACACTAGGTAACTCTACTATCTTACTGAATACAAACCAGAAAATTAAATGCTGTGCAAAAAAATTCATTAGATCTCGTTCAAACCAATTTTCGATTAAAGTTTGCTGCACTAGATAGCGCCACTTTACTCGAATATAATATTGCATTACACCTTAAAATCACAAAAAAATGTACTAGATGGTACGCCTATATGTATATGTAGCACATTTTTTTGTTATTATAAGCTTCTTTGACGATAGTCAAGTTTTTGCGAAAGGTATAAAAATCCGGCCAAGAGTGAGTCGGACTCACGCCCGGAGTGTTCTGTGCCAAAAAACGGCAAAACACCACGGTGATTAAATATCAAACATTGAAACATCCAAACATCTTTACATATTTTCATATAATAGATTACACTTGTAAACAATTATTTCCATTCGAAAATTAAATACCTACACTAGAACCTAGTGCTTTTATATTCATGTCATTTTATGCGTCTCGTTGAGAACAATAACTTACATATTATTTGCTTTCATGTTTCTTTTTATGTTAATAAGACCTATATTTATAGCAATTTCACAAATACCTAATCTAATAAATTTGATTTCAGATGAGTTGTCTGAATACCTGCCCCTCAGTATGTAAACATGCCTTTATACACGACCGTGTCATGAAATTACTTATTTCACATAAATGGTGTGACTGCAGCTTTGTCGTCGGAGGTAAACCAATTCATGCACATAAGTTAATTCTAGCAACAAGCAGCCCTGTTTTTGAAGCTATGTTCTATGGCCCTTTGGCTACCGAAGATACTGTAAACATCATTGACATCGATCCCAATATTTTCCAATTGTTACTTAATTTTATGTATACTGATGTCGCTAACATAAGCTCTATTGAAGAAGCTTTTTTTCTGCTCTATGCGGCAAAAAAATATATGTTAGATTATTTAGGTGAGATTTGTATAAGATACATTCAATCTAACGTGGACATGGAAAACGTTATTGAAATATTAAGTTACCCAGACTATTTACAAGATAAACGTATAATAGACTATGCCACAAACATTTCTTGTAAATTTGCAGGGTATTTGTTAAAAGAAAAACCAATTTTTACAAACACAGGATTGAAAGCCGTGCTTGCAAGTGATCACATGAATATAGCAGAAAAGGATCTAATCAAGTATGTATTTGAATGGTCTTCGTACTGCTGTGAACAGAACAATAAACCAAATACAATGGAAAATAGACGGGACATTCTTCATAAAAATAATCTATTACAACTATTAAGGTTTTCAACTCTTACTGTTCAGGAATTTGAAGAAATCACTAGTGAGACGAATAATGTCTTATATACGCATGAGATCGAGAGTTTTACCAATTTTATTAAAACTAAAAATGAAACAGACGTCGTTAAATCTAAGGGCTTAATTAATGAAACAAGAAAACCGTTACAATATAAATGGAAATATTGTTATAGATTTCCGTTCATAATAACTGAACGTATGGTTATAAATTCTAATCATTGCATTATACAAACAAAAGTTAGAGTAAATAAAGTAGCTCTGATAAATTCTCTAACAGTACCGACTAGAATTTTGGATGCCCCCTTTAAAAACGAGTCCAATTATTACATCGAGGAAATTTTTGTCAAGATACAAAACGAACGTGATAAAAGTATTAATGTGACTGATTTTTCAAAGAAGGTACGTTATAACGATAGCATAAATATACCTTTGAAAGAAATGTGTTTGTTAAAAAAGCATGAATGGCACACAATTTCTTTTATTTGGCCTAAGAACACTACTTGGTGTTGCTACGATGTACAACTGAGACCCGGATATCACGACCGTAATATTTTTAGGGATATCTCCGTTGAATTCGAAGATCTATCAGATAATCCTGAAAGTACTGGCAGTTTCCTAATTGGTGTAACATTTTGTTGTTAATACCAACTAAAGAAAGTATAAATTTTATAAGTGCATTGATATAATTGATTATCCGGTTGTAATAAAATATTTTAATAGTTAGTAGTTAATTTTTAAGTAAATATATCAATTTAAATTTGTAATTAAAGCCTTTTAGACGGTTCGTTTTTTGTATCTATAGAGTAGGATCTGAGAAAATAAATAATTTAAAATGAATGTATTTACTACAGACTTTGCAATAGTGTGTTCAGGTGTTCGTAGCGTTTATAATCTTTGTTTATTAGTATTAAGTTAATTACCTTGCCTAAGTGATTTCTATTTATATAGAGTGCTCTGATAGTTATAAATTCAAATAATTACATTGTACAAACAAAAGTAAGAGTAAATAAGATAAATTTGATAAAATCTCTAACTGTAACAACAAGAATGGCTCCTTTGGATGCCCCCTTTGAGAACGTGTCCAATCATTTTTTATACCATATTAAGAAAATTTGTGTCAAGATACAAAACTTATGTGATAAAAGTAAGGTATTAATGTGACTGATTTTCTGACACAGGAGCTAAGTTACAACGCTATAAATATATCTTTGAAAGAACAGTGTTTGTTAAGAAATCATGAGTGGTACACAATTTCTTTTATTTGGCCTAAGAACACAATTTGGTGTAGCTATGCTGTACATCTGAGACCCGGATATCATATCCGTATTATTTTTAGGGAGATCTCCTTCGAATTCGAAGATCTATCAGTTAATCCTTAAACTATTGGCAGTTTCCTTATAGGTGTAACATTTTGTTATTAATACCGACTTATGAAATTATATATTTTATAAGTACATTGATATAATTGATTATCTAGTAATAATAAAATATTTTTATACTTAGAATTTAGTTTCTTTTTTTTTCTTATTCTTCCTTGCTTGAGTCACAGTCACAGTACACGTCAATGTTATTCGCCCGTATTCTAGGGTAATTATTTTAAGTTACGTAAAGCATAATAAAAGCAGTTCTATTGTATGTATGAGTGTTATAGTAACTTATATAGTGTTTTTAATTGTTTTATCAACTTCGCTTGAAGTGGCGTTTGTTGCATTCTCTACAAACTTCAGTGGTTTACAAATGCAATATGTTTGGTCAAGTATAATGATTTTGTAAAATGATTAATTAAAAAATGTTATTATTTTTTACCATCATAGTATATTTTACCGCATTACTGTTTTTTTTAAATTGTTGATCGGAAGTCGGTACTTGTTGTGTTGTACGGTTTTAAATTTTAGTTTGTAATTAACAATGTAATCGTTTTTAAATTATATAAATATATAACACCACTGAACGAAAACAATTTTAAATCCAAATTTAATTGTAGAATCTCTACGAATAATGTAATCTATTATAATACTAGCTAACCCGCGCAACTTTGTTTGCGTGATAATCATAAATGAAGAACGGCTCGACCGATTTTGTGCAAACTTCACATAAACCATCTACTAAATAGTCCGAACTAAGCCTAAACATTTGGTTTGGATAGGTGAGCCCGTTCTTGAGTTATAAAATTACAAAGAAAAGTGGCATTGATTTTTATATGTATAGATTATTACTTAATGAAATCAACCTATGGCAGTCCACTGCTGGACATAGGCTTTTCCCACTTACGCTATAATAAAAAGTTCTGTCATGTGCAAGATCAGAGCAATCAGGACTGTCCAGGTTTCGACTGAGTCAAAGAATATCTCGTAGTCCACTAAACACAACGGCTGTTTCTACTTTTACGTAGTCTTATACAGGGTGAATTTTTCAAAAGGGATTGGATGGCCAAATCCGAATCTATAAGGAATAGCGAAAAATGCTCAAAGGAGTCACGAGCCCGATTTTGATGAAACTTAAAACCTTATCATTAGATTTTTGAAAAACCAATAATCCTAGCTGGGAATCGAATCCATTGATTTTGAAAAAAAAAACACTCCCTTTATTATTACACCATACGATAGTGTTGCTATTAAGGATCATATTCTGGGAAGTAATGATATACGGCAAACTACAGGAAAGAGCTCATCTTTAACAAAATACATTTTATTTTTCTTACGTTAACTGATTAATGTTCAAAATCTTTGCAATACATAGCTAGATTTGAAACCTCAAGGATCGTGCTGCATTCAATATTTTAATATTATTGATTCCGTTGAGAATATTCTCTAAAAAATCATTCTGAGCATAATTTAAAACACGGAATAGTTACGATCTTTTCTAGGATTTCGAATGAAACAAATTATGATACAAAATTTAGGTACATGAAATATGCATTCTATTAAAATTCCAAATGTTCCTTAAATTTGGCGTATATCATTACTTTGCAAAATTTGATCCTTAACACCGACTCTATCGTATGGTGTAATAATAAAGGGTGTGTTTTTTTTTTCAAAATCAACAAGTTCGATTCCCAGCTAGGATTATGGGTTTTTCAAAAATCTAATGATGAGGTTTTAAGTTTCATCAAAATCGGGCTCGTGACTCCTTTCAGCATTTTTCGCTATTCCTTATAGTTTCCGATTTGGCCATCCAATCCCTTTTCAAAAATTCACCCTGTATACAATCTGCCAAGCAGTATGGTTGTGGTCCACGGTACTAAAGCTGCTTGGAAATCTGGCTTGCTCATTTGGCTGAAACTCGTCCAGTTTTCCGGTAAAATTTCTAAATACCCTCATAGTGTCAACAAAACTGGATCCTTTTAAATAATACAGAAGTTTTGTTATACTGAGTATAACAATCCCCACTGGTGAGGATTTGTCGGTGGAGATTTCTGGAATAATTCTATTTAAATTGGTATGGTTTAAAGCAACGGAGGTTGTAGGGTTTCGTACCTAACAGGAAAAAAAACCGGCCAAGTGCGAGTTGGACTCGCCCATGAAGGGTTTCGGAGCAGCAAGTAACATAATATAAAAGTTCTTGTAGTTCGTTGTAACTTTTATTGATGTTTTAACACGTTCGCAGTGCTAGTGATTTTTCTAGGCGAAAATTGCGGTTTATGACGCATTAAAAAAAACTACCAACTCGATCTCGTTCAAACCAAATCACTTTGGTAGATTTTATGGCAATGTACCTACATCATATATTTTTTTTAGATTTATCAATCTCTTAGTTTGGAAGTTAGAGGGGGGGGGGGGGGGGGGGACACACATTTTTCCACTTTGGAAGTGTCTCTTGCGCTAGCTATTCACTTTAGAAAAAAATGATGTTAGAAACCTCCATAGCATTTTTGAAGACCTATCTATAAATACTCCACACGTATGGGTTTGATGAAAATATATAGTTTCGGAGAAAAATGGATGTGACACACGGACGGACAGACAGACGGACAGACAGACAGACATGACGAATCTATAAGGGTTCCGTTTTTGCCATTTGGCTACGAAACCCTAAAAACGGAACCCTTATAAGATCAATTTGTTGTCCGTCCATCCATCCGTTCGTCTGTCCGTCCGTCCGTTCAACCGTCCATCCGTCCGTCCGTCTGTCTGTTAAAAACCTTTTTCACGTGAACGCGGGAAAATACCGAGTAGAAATGAATACCATTATATTATTAAGGTCCATGGCCTTTTGATGCTGTAAAAAAAAAGGAAACTTGTATGTTATCGCAGAAAAAGTTACGGCCTCTTATATTGTCGAAAATGAGTCAAATAAAATTAATTTTATAATGAGTAATATAAATAAAATTAATTCTTTACACGTTGCGCCCTGAGCACTCGAGCACGGTGAGATCTAATAAGGCTTTCGTAGGTTGTGGAATGATCTCCCTGCTTCGGTTTTCTAAAACGCCTACAGTATGGGGTTCTTCAGAAGGGAACTTAGAAGGTTTTTACAGAGTCGGCAGCGCGAGTGTGGCGCCTCTGGTGTTGCAAACGTCCGTAGGCTGCGGTGACCACCGGTACAACTCGTGTGGCCGTATGCTTGTCTGCCACTCTAGTGGTATAAAAAAATAGGGTACTCCCTGTTTACTAAACCTATGAAATCTGGCAAGTAATATCTTCTTATACTACTTTTTTTTATACAACTAAGCTTGTAGACAAGCATACGGCCCACAAGAAGGACTGGTGGACACCGCAGCGTAAATAAATTTATATCAGTGTACTAAATGAAAGACAACGTACAGTAAATTTCAGTACCTATCCCGTGTGGCGATCGGGCCGGAAAAATGTAAAAAATGACGCCACCCAATTCATCCCGAGGTTGTCGCAAGAGGCGGCTAAGGGAACACTTTCGCGACACGAACGCGACGACCTGCGCCAGTCCAATTTAACACGGCAATAGGCACACCACCTATTACGTGGAACATAAAACTATAAGGTGAAATATGGGCGTATACTACGCCTGTGCCTACCCCTTTGGGGATAAAGGCGTGACTATACGTATGTATGTATATGACCTTTTTTAAAAGTTGTTCCATGAAATAGGTGGTAAGCCGTATTGCCATGTAGAAATGAACAGGCGCAGGTTGTGAGTGCCTGCTGTTCAAAAGTTTCAAGCCGTCTATTTGGCCTTCAACTTTACTTAACGACTGCCATTTTACTGGCAACAGATCTAAGTGCCTTCCGAAACACGGAAATGCTTGCAATAGATGACACAAACTGATCACGGTGGTCACCCAGTCAAGGACCGGCGGTAGTGAAAGTTGACTTACTGGAGTGATCGTTTATAGGACACCGAGTCCGCGGAAATCTTTTTATTCCCGGGATAAGCTCCCATGGGACGCGGGAACGGAAACAGGATTCTACGAAAACGAATTAATTTAGGTTAATATAATTACAGAACAACTTTTAAAAATAACCACCTAGAAGTAAACCTGACCAAAACTCATTACATGCAAATTAGTACTTGCCCAAGTAATTTGCAACCCTTAGATATTAAATATATGACCCAAAACTTGATAGAGGTTGATGAAACGTATTTCTTGGGTAAAGTTATTGATAAAAATATGAACTGGAAGGCACTGGTAGATAGAGTTTGTGTCAGGCCAAATCGATTTGTATATGTGTTGGCTAAACTTCGATAAACGTCAATTCCTAACACAGTGCTTATGGCATATCATGGTTACATCGCGTCTATTTTGAACTACAGCTTAATTCTTTGGGGAAACTCGACGCATGTTAGTAGAGCTTTAACCGTCCAAAAAAGAGCTGTCAGAGCTATATGTGGTGCTGCGCCGTGGCAGCAGACCATTATTTAAGAAATTTAATTTGTTGACACTCCCTGGCATGTACATTTACCAAACAGCAACTTTTGTAAAAGAACTTGTTTCCTAAGGAATATCAGAAACCCCGATAAGATAGTCTTGCGAAGGGTCCCGAAAACTAGGTTATACCAAAAAAACTGTTTTGCAATGTGTGGTTATGTTTATAATGCTTTACCAAATTATTTAAAGAAGTACCCTACTACTCTTTTCAAGGCTAAACTTAAGCCTGGCTGCTGGACAGATGTTTTTACTCTGTACAGGAATTCATAGAATTTTAATATTTAACATTGTAATGATGAGTATATTATTTTTGACATTTATTTTGACATAGAATTTGTAAAATGCATGGACTAAGTGGGTACAAATTAATAAGTAGATATGTAATATGTACCCAACAAGCAAAATAGTCTCAGAACACATATGTTATAGGAATAAGACACTTATAAGATTCTTATATTGATTTTGGCGTTCGCAATTACTCTTATATGCGTCTCAGAAAATGTTATTTGGTTTTTGATCACGATTATTCTGATAATTAGCCTTTTAAGGGCTTATAATACTATGTATACAGTTCACTATAAGCCGCACCCTCTTGTAAAAGCTTTTAGTAAGGGCAATCAGACTTAAGAATGAAGGTTCTTATAACTAGCACTTGTAAGCGCTTTTAAGATTGCTTATTAGGCTACTATAGACCCGAATCTCCTATTAAAGCTGCCCATAAGTGTAAATACACTTGATTCCATTTACACTTGTTACTTAGTTTTATAAGCGCTAATAAGTACAATATTTGAATCCGTTACAAATAAAGTAGTTTTATAAAACCATTTGTAAGTCGTAATTGACTTTTACTAATAACATACTTGCCACATGCTATTATAAGTGTTATGATTTTATACGAGCTAAGTCAATACTGTTATTGTCAAAGAAACACTTGTTGATTCGTTGGTAAAGTCATTATAAGATTATTTACCCTTGCAATAGGTGGTTTGGGACCTTGTGAAGTTCAAGTCACAAAACCTGGCAAGGGTTCCGTATATTGGACAATGACTCAAATACAGAAGAAGTAACACCAAACCACTTAGGTGGTGATTATGCTCATGAATAAATAATAATATGACAAACTTGTACTGTTAGTATTAGAGTAAAAGCGCATTAACTCAAAAAAATATTAATTACTTACACAAATCGTCAATAAATACATAACTGCTTATATTCATACATACATACATACATACATATACTCACGCCTTTATCCCCGAAGGGGTAGGCGAACTTACTTACGGGGTACTTTACCAACGAATCAACAAGTGTTTCTTTGACAATAACAGTATTGACTTAGCTCGTATAAAATCATAACACTTATATTCATGAACACAAATACCACCTACAGGTGTTATTTCAATATTAGGTTGTATATTTAGCGTTTTTCTTATTTCACCACGGATCCCCAAAAGATAAAAACATGGCGAGTGAATGCAGCGACTATGAGATATTATAGAACCGAGTTTGTCTATAGAGGTATAGTAGAACACTTCCAAATGCTAAACTAAAAATGGCTACCGAAAATGACTAATGGGGAACATTTTGTTATTTTAAAATAATGAATACGAATGTATAATTACTTATTTTAAGAGGGGCTTTAAAATTTTCACCAGAAACTTGGTATGTTGCACGAGAAATACGAGTTCCCAGTACGTTTTTGATTAACATCATGAAATACGAGGACTCTGAAAAATTATCATATAACTTGCCTTATTAATGTCTAAAATATTATTAGTATTTTAATAAAGTTTTAAGTATTATGTACACGGAGTGTGTAAAACTCCCAATATTGATAACTGAATGATTGACTGAACGAAATGAACGAAATGAGAACTTGTAGAACAGTTGTAAAGTGCATAACAATCTAGTTTAGTTTTCTAAGAGACTACTAATAGATCTGGTAGGATTGTATGGTTTTACAAAATGCCGCTACACGGCTGTTACAGTCGTTAGTTGAATTTCATGAGGGTACTATTAGACTGTTAAAAAACTGAATACACTAATAAAGTGGGCCCTTTTCCGGGCTTGTAAGCTCTTACGAGTTCGTTATAAATCTATTGAAAATTGGTCTTAGGATAATTATAAAACCGCTTTTTGCTTGTTGGGTACTGATCTTGACATTATAATAATACTTGACATTGAATACAGTGAAATATAATTTGGTAACATATGAAGAATGTTTCTGACATAGTTATTAATTCTTTTTTCTTTCTGACACTGAATTTGTAAAATGTATTGACTTAGTATAAATAAATATAATTAGTATTTTATCTCGACATTGTAATAGTACTAGACTAGAATTGAATACATTAGATAAAGGTACCTAAACAAAAATGAATGATTTTGACATGGTAACATTATTAATAGAATTGGTAACACCTCCTAAACGATCTGTACCATATAAAAGGCAATGTAATGCATGGAATTGTACCCACATTTGTGTTATAGAGATTGTAAATTTGGACAATAATTATTATAATTTTGTATAATGATATTTGCATGCCTGATCTGGCGAAATGTGTTGGTGTCAAATTTTTATAACATCTCAAACTGTACCACATTTCACGTAAATAAATAAATTTGAATTTGAATTATTATAAGAACTCCATACAAATCAATTTATTCACCTACACTTAAAAACACACTATGTTCGTAGAAAGCTTGAATGTGTGTGTGTGACCACTAGCCTAAACAATACTACCTCAAAAACCCGCCAACTATAATGACAGCTGTAGTGGGGGTGAGAAGCTTGCTCAGTGAGGGGCAGGGAAATGCATATCTGTATGTAATAGTATTATATTATCTTTGACATATTATACAAAATTAACAGTCATTAATACTCTAAACACACAAACATCTGAGTACTAATCTAAAACGATTACTGATGATAGTAATTAGTATATTACATACTTAGTTAAGTGTGTTTCATTATTGAACTATAAAAATAAGGGTTGGTGCATGAGTATCACAGTCCTGTTCTGTTTACGACTATCACTGTTACTCCTGCCGAAGTTTTTAAAATTACGAACAAGTGCTAGTGTCGTGCTCGTCTATCGATAAAGTACCGACCGTTCAGTTATAATAATATTAAACGATTCGTCGTCTATCAAGTTTGAAAAAGAATAATATAAATTGTGATAAAGGTAAGTGATGCCAATCTTCTATTATAAAACATTTACAGGATTTTAAAAGAAGTATGGCTCTGGGGGGGCACTATTTTGAATCATTACATTGCAAAAAGGAAAGATACCTTTACTTTTAAAAAGGAACAGAACTGTATTCTAAGGTTTTCTAAAATTAGCTTGTCTCACTAGATAACCGAACTAACTAAAAACTAGTTTATTATAATTAATACAGAAAGGCGGAAGCAATACTAGTTACAGGTCAGCACAAAACACTAAACAGAAAGTTGAAAATATTTAGGATTGCAGTTTGCTATTTCTACTTCCTTGGAGTACTGCAATTTGCTATTTGAGTCTGACTTTGGACACTATTCACATTAAGTCCTGTTTTTAATATTGTGAAAGTAAACTTATTAAGTTAAATGTTTAATATACGCTTGCCTTGAATGGAGCAACTGATAAAAATGGAGAAGTAAAAATGGCTTATAACATTCCTTTTAGGACTAATCTAAAAAATCTATGGCTAAAAATATGCCATTATTAAAATTTAAGTTTCACTAGACCACATAAACGCAAAAACAAAATAGTTTGGTCGCAAACATTTCTATAAGTTTCTGATGCTTACTCTATATCGATAGGTGCATGCATTTACCACTTGCCCCAGCACTACCATTTGTTAGCTTAAAGGATGAGAGCATAGGTCGCAAAATACATATTAAAAAAAACTGGCCAAGTGCGAGCCGGACTCGCCCATGAAGGGTTCAGTAGCGGCATGAGGTTTATGTTTATTAAATTAAATGTTAATTATTTATATATGTGTTAATTGAATGAAAGGCGAAAACTGCGGATTTTGACGTATTAAAAAAACTACTTATAAGATCTCGTTCAACCCAATTTACGGTGTAAGTTTGCATGGCAATGTACACTGGCCTCCAATATTGCTTGGGCACTTTAAGATTTATAATCCCATGCACATTTGAGTTCACGTTCACAAATACTGCACTACTTGAATATAATACCCGCGCCACTTTACTTGAATATAATATTGCATTATACCTAAAGCCTCCTCTACACGTCAGCGGATGCATCCGCAGACGTCATCTGCGGATGCGTCCGAACGACGTGTAGAGGGGTGATTTGTGCGTCTGTGATAGGTATTTAACGTCTGCAGACGCGTCCGCCTCGAATCTGTTTGTTGTCGGTTTTTGTGGCACGTATCAAAGGGTTTCGGCGCGAACGTCCGGCGTCTGTCCACACGTCTGCCGATGCATCAGTTTGATCGGAGTTGGGATTGTGAATGCACGCACTCAAAATGAAGAACAAAATGAGCACCCAGGAAACTTTTAGGTTTACTGGGCTATATCAAGCTAAAAACTGTAAATAAATCCTAAAAATAAATATCACATAAATAAATATGTTGTTCTATTGAGGCTAATGGATACCTACGTCATGTAGGTAGGTTAGATATCCATTATAATGATGATTATATTTATCATTTCAAACAAAAATTATATATGAAAAATCATCGTTAGCGTTACCAACTAAAAAAAATATAATTTCAGATTTTGAATCATGGAATCATTTAGCTGACACGATGGGTGTGCCATTACACGAACTAAAAAAGAAAAAATAATCTAGCTACATTCGGGCTAAATCTAAAAAAAAAATGTTAATATGCGAGTGCGTGTGGCGTCTGTCCAGGGTGAACATAGACTGATCTATCTACAGACGTGTGGACAGCTCATGGAAATTCATCTGCGGACGCACCTGCCACAGTCCGCGGACGCATCCGTCTACGTGTAGTGGAGGCTTTACAATCACACAAAATGTATCAGATGGTACGCCTATATGTATATGTAGTACATTTTTTTGTGATTCTAAGCTTCTTTGACGATAGTCACGTTTCTGCGAAAGGTATAAAAATCCTAATCCACGCACGGAGTGTTTCGTACCAAAAAACGACAAAAACACCACGGTGATTGTATATCAAACATTGAAACAACCAAACATCTTTATATATTTTCATATAATACATTATACTCGTAAATAATTATTTCCGTTCGAAAATTAAATACACTGGTAGTGCTTTTATATTCATGACATTTCAGGCGTCTCGTTGAGAACAATAACTTACATATCAGAGTGAGGTACGGCCCTTAAGCTGTCAAAAGCTCTGTCTGCAGTTTCCCGTTTTTAATTGCGAAATAATTGATTCAGTATAGTAAAAGTGTGTATATAATATAAATTTCGTGTGGCAAAGTATTTTGAGTTAATTTGAAACAATTTGTATTAGAAAATAAAGTGAGAAATGAACAATATTGTGAACATATAGATGTTGGGAATTTGAAACTACCTTAAACAATTAAAAAGTGCAGTGGAAATTAAAAATAATAAATGAAAATACATCAGTGAAGTGCTTTCCTGGTACATGACTGTTGATAAATCAATTATTTAACATTTGAAGAGTTAATTATATAGTAATTTCTGCAAAATTCACAAATATTTCAAAAATTTACATCAGCGCCATCTATTGATAGACATTGGCAAATTGGGCACATATTTTAATTTTATAGAATTATCTATATTGGAAGGATGGCTAAGTGTAACGCTTGTGGCAAGTTTGTAGCTGACAGGAAAGAAGAGGTAGTTACTTGTAGGAAATGCCATGGTAAACATCACCTTGCCTGTGTTCACTTGAAACAGCCGCCTAAGCCATCGTCCGAATGGATGTGTCCGGGGTGCAAAAAAGCAGGCTCCCCTGCTGATCCTTTGGCTACTCCCATAGCTGGTACGGTGGGCGGTAATTGTGGAAAAACCCCTGGCAGCTCGGAGAACTTGTATGAAGATGCTGCAGATCGGCACGTACCTCCTTTAGGGGAGAATATTGTCTATGAAGTGAGGCTTTTGGGGAAGGAATTGCAGAGTATGAGGGAAGAGTTGAGAGCGGAGCTAAAGGAGATTCGGCGAGAGGTCTGTGAACTTCGCCAGACTGTCAATGAGTGCGGACGGCGGGTCGACAGTTTGGAGTGCAGAGTAGCAGCGCTCGAAAACCGGCAGAACGACGCCGCCTCTGAGTGTTTACAAGCTAAACTCGAGCAGACGGTGGCGCAAC
The DNA here is from genome assembly GCA_933228765.1 of Miltochrista miniata. NCBI lineage: Eukaryota > Metazoa > Arthropoda > Insecta > Lepidoptera > Erebidae > Miltochrista > Miltochrista miniata. The sequence goes on along the minus strand of OW121751.1, from coordinate 10,311,815 downwards.
TCAAAATAGAGCTCAACGAGAGGGAGCAGGAGTTGCTCTCATCTGACCTCGAGATTACTAACCTTCCGGACGGCGAGGGAAACGTCATACATACGGTCGAGCTCGTAGCTAAAAAACTAGGAGTGATACTCGAAGCCCGAGATATAGTTTTCGCGGAGCGAGTCGGCCCCAGGCCCCACGGTGGGGCCGGTGCCGGTGCGGCGGGGGATGGGCCGCGCCGCATTGTGGTGCGCCTGGCGCGGCGCGGCCTGCGCGACGACTTGCTGCGGAGCGCGCGCGTGCGCCGCGGGGCCACTAGCGCCGACCTCGGCCTGCCGGGCTCCCCGCGGCGTTTCTACATCAATGAGAGGCTCACCCGAACCAACCGGCAGCTGTTCTACCGGGCGCGCCGGGCGGCCGAAAGCGCGGGCTGGAGATACGCCTGGACGAGGCGCGGCCGGGTGTTCGTTAAGCAGGGGGAAGGTAAGCGTATGATCAGCTTACGCTCGGAGGAGGACCTTGAACGTGTTTTCCCTGTCGATGCCTCTGGAATCAATAGCAATTGAGCGACAAGTATGTGGTTTAGTATTCCTTGCTAGGTATATCATATTTGTAAAATTTGGATTTGCACTTTATGCTTTATTTATATGTTTGCACTCTACTTATTATGAATGCAGGAAATTTTATAATATTCTGCATTCTTCCTGTTTACTTTGTGTTGCTTGCAATATGATGCTGGAATGGATCATACGTCTCATAATTGATATTGTCTATAATACCATTTATAAGAAAAAACTCAGATGTAACGTTCTTGTCTTGTATGAAATTAGTGTTTTTGGGGCACCATTTGAAAATGGTAATAGTGTAATATTCTATTTGTTTGTGATATGTTTGGTTGTGATATGCTATTTGCATTTGTTAATTATAATAAAACTAGTAAAAAAATTAAAAGTAAAGAATAAACTAATAAAATGTAAATTATTGGTACCACATCAATTTACATTTTTGTCTACTGCCGATTACAATATAGAACTCAGGTGTCATGTTATTGTACTGTTTATTACATACAATAAAGATAAATATGTTTTTTACAAAATTGATGTTTCTCTAACATCATTTGAGCAGAGTGTATTGGTTGTGATATACTTTTTGCAGTTATTAATTATAATAAAACTAGTAAATATAAAAGTAAAATATAAAATAGTAAAATGTAAATTATTAGTAATATATCAGCTTGAATTTTTTAACAGTGTGGTTATTATTATTTTTTATAGTATTGTCTGTGCATGTGACTGTCTATGGTGGAAACGTTACTTATGGAGACATAATTTTTATAAATTTCAGTAATGAAAAGAAATAAAAAATTGCGTTTAGGTTTATTTAATGCGGGTTCTCTTGGTACGGGTCATGATGAGTTTCTTTTGGCTATGGAGGAGGTTTCAGTGGATATAATGGCAATCAACGAAACTTGGCTGGAGTTGGGGGAGGAGGGCCGCGCGCCCACGGTGCCTAATTATAGGTTGCGACACACGCCGCGCCCGCCCACTGTGCCAAAGGACGGAGGTGGGGGAGTCGGGTTCTATGTGCGCCGGGACCTGAGGGTGCGCACCGTACCACATCCGAGCTCGCCCTTGGTTGAACAGATGTGGATCAGACTGAATCTCAACTCACAATCCCTTATCATTGGCACGGCTTATAGACCACCTTGGTTGAATGTTAATACTTTTATTGATGCAATCTCTGACACACTATCCTCACTTACCCCCTCTGATAAAATAGTGTTGCTTGGGGATTTCAATATTGACGTTCAGAAGCCTGATGATAGTAAAACAAAAATTTTCAATAATTTTCTAAATTGTGTCAGTCTGAAGAATGTCATTGTGGAACCTACGCATTTCACTGAAACTGAAACTGTAATTGACCTAGTGTGCACCGATGCCCGGGTATCAAGTGTTTCTGTGATGCACAGACCTGAACTCGGACGGCATGCAATGATATCGGTAGAATTGAATTTTAAAACTGAAAAGCCTATTCCTCAATGTATTAGTTTCAGGCCATTGAAAGATATACTGCTTGATTATTTCATTAATGATGTAGGTAAAATGGACTGGGACCACATTGCAGATCTGAATGACGTTAACAGCATGGTGGAAACTTTTAACGCCTATATGGTGAGGTTATTCGATCTTCATGCTCCACTCAGGAAAGTGACCTTGAGAGAAAGGAATCCTCCATGGATCACTGATACGGTGAAAGAGATGATCAGACTTCGGGACAGGTGTCATCAGCGTTTTAAGGGTAGTAAGTCTGATTCTCATTTTAATTCATACAAAGAAATGAAAGTTTTGGTAAAAACTGCTATAGATAGTGAGAAGCGGGCTTATTTTAGATCTAACATTCATAGGAACATAGAAAACCCTAAAAAATTATGGAAAAATATCAAATCTGTGACAGCATATAAGGGTGTTAACGGGCATGAACTGCCTTATTTCTGCAGTGATCCAGAGGTTATTAACAAACAGTTCTTGGATGTACCTGGTAGTGGTGAGGTGTCCTTGTCTCAACTGACCTTTTATGAATTGCAGAGGTTTGGGTCCAGCCAATTCCGCTTTGAACAAACCAATCAAGTTGAGATCCTTAAAATTATTCGAAGTTTAAAAACAAACGCCTTAGGAGTGGATGGTGTGTCTCGTGACATGTTGATGATGACACTTCCTTTCACAGTTTCTGCCATAACAGGCATCATTAATAAGTCACTGGCTACTTCTACATTTCCGGACCTGTGGAAAATAGCATTGGTTAGACCAATTCCTAAAAAGTCAAATCCAAATTCGATTAAGGATCTTCGGCCAATCAGCCTGCTTCCTTGTTTATCAAAAGTCTTAGAAAAAGTGGTTTGCCTTCAACTTAGAAAATATATAGAAACTTCAAAAATCTTACCTGAAAAGCAATCTGGTTTCCGGATAGGGCATAGCACTGCGACTGCCTTGATGGATGTGGTTGACGATATTTTGGGGGCCAGAGACCAGGGTAGGGGGACTCTGCTCACTCTGCTTGATTTTTCACGTGCCTTCGATTCCATAAATATTTCTCTGTTATTGTCCAAGCTATCCTATTATGGTTGTGAATCAGAGACTGTGAGATGGTTTGACAGTTACTTGAGTGGTCGCTCTCAATGTGTGCAGCTGCTGAATGGCAGTGTTGATGGAGGCATTGTGGAGTCTTCTCTTAGTCCAGTGTCGAGGGGAATTCCACAGGGTTCGATCCTCGGGCCACTGCTGTTTATTATTTACACTGCGGATATAACGAGTTCATTTAACTATTGTGACTATCACCTATATGCTGATGACCTTCAGCTCTATATCTCTTGTCATCCAGAGAACTGTCATGAGGCTGTGGATAAAATGAATAAAGATTTAGACGGGATTTCAGACTGGGCAAGGAAAAATTCACTTGTCTTAAATCCCGGTAAGTCTAAATTTTTGGTGTTGGGTTCCAGGGCATCTATCCAGAAAATCAAACAATCTGACCCAGATGTCATGATAGATGGATCCCAAATTGAGCAGGTGTTGGAGGCTCGGAACTTGGGAGTGATTTTTGATGGATTACTGCAGTTTGAAACCCAGATGTTGGAATCTGTACGTAACTGCTTTTACCGACTCAAGCTGCTTTATCGTGTTCGGCCTTACATAGATGTTGATATGAGAATTATGCTGTGTGAATCTCTAATTCTGTCAAAATTAAACTATGCTGATACAGTGTACGGGAATTGTCTTTTGAGCAGAACCGAAAGGATGATTCAACGTGTTCAAAACGCATGCGCACGATTTTGTTTTCCTATTCCTCCTCGCTCACATGTTACCCCCTTTATTAATGGGGGAAACATGATGAAAATGTCTACTCGCAGAAACCTTCATTTTGCCTCTTTACTTTTTGGTGTTATTCTAACTCAGAGGCCTGAGTACCTATACAAAAAGCTTACCTGGGCCAGAAATTACAATAAGCATAGGACTCGAGCTTCCTCTTACCTTCTTGTGACACCAAGGCATCATGGAGCAGCATTCCGTGGCAGTTATAGACTTAAAAGTACTAGGTGTTGGAACAACTTACCGCCGCCGCTCCGTGCTTCTAAGTCAGTTTTTACGTTTAACAGAAAGCTAAGGCAACACTTGCTTAACGAACAAAAACTAAAACCTTACCTTTCTTAATAAATATCAATTTTCCTCTCACATGAACTCATTGTTCTTGTAGAAAAAGTTTTCTTTTCTTTTGAGTGCCTTAAATTATCATAATTCTAATACATTACTTACAGTAAATAAATTGAGGATAATTCACATTGTAACTCAAAATTGTATTGTTTATAATATTCCTTTTGTCAAATATTCAATCAGGTATAACACATTTCCCTTGGCATTTTCTTTGCTTTTCTTTCTTTTTGACAAGACGCTTAACATTGCAATTGAAAACCCCGCGAAGCATGTTTCTGTCATTCATTCATTCATTCGTTCACCACCATAGACAATCCAACTAGTAAAATTGTAAATTGGTTCACTAGAGATTATTCATATCAGATGTTGATGGTTTTGTTGTGGCTCCCGACACGGTCAATAATATTGAGTCAAGTCTGATAAATGTGAATGCAAGTTGGTTCAGTATGCATGCTTTGTTTGTGCACGGGTGTGTGCATCGACGGCGACGTAATGTACACATTTGTTGACATAAAGTTATTGATGACTATTTGACCGTCTCCTGAGCCCATTAAAGATTAAGGGTTTGTATTGTGTGTGGTTAAAACAGGTTTAGAGGAAAATTTCTGAATACCAATATACCAATTCTGATATATAAAAACTATAGATACGTTACCAGTAGGCAATAATGAGTCAGGCAATTACCTTACCTTTCATATAAAAATTCTTTTTTAAATGTATAAATGATCTGCTGTTTTTGAAAGTCGTGATGTTTGTGCATGACGTGTCTAATTATAACACGTCGTTGCTAAATACATGGTTGTTTGTGCTGTGGGGTGTGGGGGATAGGAGCTAACATTATATTATGTTGGTTCTTGTTTGTTACACTTTGTGGCGCAGACAATATTGTTAGTTACCTAATTAGTATTGTGGAATGATTTATCATAATAAGATGAATCACGGTGTTGTGATTTGCAGGTGGTATCATAATATGCAGATAAGCATAAATATAATGGTTATACCTACTTAGTCATGTAACTTAGCAATGTATTTTGTTTTAATTTTATTTTGGCAGTTTGCTCGGCCGTATTTTCACTGGCCCTAGCAGAAAACCAGCGCTAACTCGCTAATTACGCGAAGTAGCATCAAAGCTGAGCTAGGGACCATTTTTGTCTCATGCGGGGATATCAATGTTATCTGTTTGCTATACCTAAGTACCTAATATTACTTTTATTGTGTCCTAGCTGAGAACAAAATAAATTATTTTTCTTTTCTTTTTTCTTTTTTCATATTATTTGCTTTCATTTTTCTTTTTATGTTAATAATACCTATATTTAACTATAGCACTTTACAAATACCTAATCTAATAAATTTTATTTCAGATGAGTTGTCTGAATACCTGCCCCTCAGCATATAAACATGCCTTTATACAAGACCGTGTCAAGAAATTATTTGTTTCCCATAAATGGTGTGACTGCAGTTTTATCGTCGGAGGTGAACCAATTCATGCACATAAAGTAATTCTAGCAACAGGCAGCCCTGTTTTTGAAGCCATGTTCTATGGCCCTTTGGCTACCGAAGATACTGTAGACATCATTGACATCGATCCCGATATTTTCCAATTATTACTTAATTTTATGTATACTGATGTCGCTAACATAAGCTCTATTGAAGAAGCTTTTTATCTGCTCTATGCAGCAAAAAAATATTTGTTGGATTATTTAAGTGAGATTTGTATAAGATACATTCAATCTAACGTGGACATTGAAAACGTTATTGAAATATTAAGTTACCCGGACTATTTACAAGATAATCGTATATTAGACTATGCCACAAACTTTTTTTGTAAACATGCAGGGTATTTGTTGAAAGAAAAACAAATGTTTACAAATACAGGATTGAAAGCCGTGCTCGAGAGTGATCACATGAATATAGCAGAAAAGGATCTAATCAAGTATGTATTTGACTGGTCTTCGTACTGCTGTGAACAGAACAATACGCCTAATACAATGAAAAATAGACGTGACCTCCTTCATAAGAATAATCTATTTCAACTATTAAGATTTTTAACACTATCTGTTGAGGAATTAGAAGAAATCGTTAGTGAGACAAATAATGTCTTAAATACGCATGAGATAGAGAGTATTACAAATTATATCAAAACTAAAAATGAAACTAATGAGAAATCTATGGGCTTAATTAATGAAACAAGAAAACCGTTACAATTTAAATGGAAATATTGTTATAGATTTCCATTTATATCTACCTCTGCTATTGTTATTAATTCTAATCATTACATAATACAAACAAAAGTAAGGGTAAATAAAGTAACTGTGCTAAAATCTCTAACTGTACCAACTAGAATGGCACCTTTGGATGCCCCCTTTGAAAACGTGTCCAATTATTACATCGAGGAAATTTGTGTCAAGATACAGAACGAATCTGATAAAAGAATTAATGTGACTGATTTTTCACAGGAGCTAAGCTATAACGCTAGTATAAATATACCTTTGAAAGAACAGTGTTTGTTAAAGAAGCATGAGTGGTACACAATTTCTTTTATTTGGCCTAAGAACACTACTTGGTGTAGCTATGCTGTACAACTGAGACCCGGATATCACATCCGTAACATTTTTAGGGAGATCTTCTTTGAATTCGAAGATCTATTAGTTAATCCTGTAAATTCTGGCAGTTTCCTTATAGGTATAACATTTTGTTATTAATTATATGAAATAAAATATTTTTATAGTTAGTAATGAGTTATTAAATTATACCTTTTTAAAGTTGTAATCAAAGTCTTTTAAAAATATGATAATTTGTATCTATAGAGTAGGATCTGAAAAATTAATCATTTAATAGAAATGAATTGGTGTTCGTAGCGTTTTTGTCCAGTTTTGTTTATTAGTATTAAGTAAATTAAGTAAGTGATTTCAATTTATATAGACTGCTTCTATCTATCTATCTATCTTCACGCCAAATCCCTTGCGGGGTAGGCAGAAAGAACCGAGCGCCTACGGCACGGTCCATACACACCTCACTTGCTTCTTCAACTTTCATTTTTCTTTTCATGCATGCACGTCGGTTCCTACGGCTCTTGACACCACCTTCAACTAACACACGATTAATTTGGTCGTGGTAGGTGTGTCGTGGCCTTCCCCGACTCCTACGTCCATCCACTTTCGCGTTGTATATCTGTTTTGTCATTCTTTCATCTCCCATTCGTTCCACATGCCCGAACCATCGTAGCATGCCCTTCCTTACTTTAACGCCGACACTCTCTTTCAGACCAACTCTCTTTCTTACATCTTCATTCCGAACGCGATCTGCGAGCGTTACTCCGCAGATTTTGCGTAGCGCGCGCATCTCGACCACGTTTATTTTCCTTTCATGCGTTTCCTGCCATACCCAACTCTCGCTTCCATACGTTAGCGTAGGTATCAGCACCGCATTGTGTACTGCGAGCTGGGCCTTTTGACTTAAGCCCTTGGTACCTAAAAGTTTGCCTAACGCTCCATTCACACTATTGCCCGCAGTTACCCTCTTTTCTACATCAGCGGTGTACCGTCCATCCCTGCTAAATGCACATCCAAGATATACAAACTCATCCACCTGTTCCAGCACTACATCATTTACAGTTATCCTGGCATTCGTTCTGTCCTCTTCTCTTTCGAATACCATCACTTTCGTTTTAGTCGCGTTCAAATGTAAGCCTCTCATTAGACAATCATCTTTCATCGTTGTGATTAGTGACTGTAGTTCTGATGGCGATTTGGCTATAAGCACGGCATCATCTGCATACAGCAAACAGTTCACAAGTAAGTCACCCATTCGCAATCCAACATTCATCGATCTTACTCTCTTAAGACAATCGTCCAGGCACAGGACAAACAGCAGAGCCGACAGCACGCAGCCCTGTCTGACGCCAATGTTGACGTCAAACCAGGGAGACAGGCTGCCGCCCACCCGCACACATGCCGTACATCCCACATATGTAGACTGCACAGCACGAAGCAGCGCACCATCAATCCCGTATCCTGACAATATATCCCAGAGATCCTTCCGTACAACTCTGTCAAATGCTTTCTCCATGTCCACAAAACCGCAGAAAACCTTCCGGCCTACAGCCAGCTGCTTCTCTACGATGTTGCGGAGAGAGAAAACTTGGTCCATACATCCCCTTCCATTTCGGAAACCACCCTGCGCCTCTCACAGTAATCCGTCAGATTCCACCCTCATTCTCCTTTCAATAATTTTGCCATACACTTTAGCTGCTATACTGATCAAACTGATGGCCCTATAGTTGGCGCACTCCATACGTGAGCCCTTGCCTTTATACAAGGGCACGATGATAGCACGCCTCCAGTCCATTGGGACCCTTCCAGTCTTCCAGCATAGATTGCTCAATGACCAGAAGGCGTCTCGGACGCAAGGACCACCTAATTTGATCATTTCAGCAGATATCCTATCAATTCCCGCAGACTTTCCATTTTTCAAGCTTCGTATCGACCATTCAATCTCTTCCAAAGTAATATCTCCGCTTGATGCTTGCACCGCAAGATCAGTCATCGACTCCCTCGCAGTGCCCGCATCCGGGAGATATTCATACATTTCTCCAAAGTACTCATTCCACCGCTCTAACACCTCTAATGGGTCCGCAAGAATGTCCCCAGCTTTACTCTTTATCTTATCCATTCTGGAAACTGACGAACAGCTCCGAGACTTCTTGACCTCCCTCCAAAAGAGTTTGGTATTTGTCTCGAAGTTCCTCGTCAGCTTCTCTTCCGCAATCAAATTTATTCTTTCACGCTTCTCTTTCACTAAAGCTTTGGCTTCATTCTTGCAGAGGCGGTAAATTTCTTTCTTCGTGTCTTTCATACTCTCATTCAGTTGCAAAGATGAGACATAATCCAACCACGCTTTCTTCTTTCTTGCTACGCAGGATTGTACCTCTGCATCCCACCAGGCATCACCTTTCGAATGTTCATGTCTCTTTGCACTCCCACATGCTTCTTTTGCACTATCCACTATACTTTCTTTCATAATATTCCAGCATTCATCCACATCTAAGTCGGAAAGGCTCGCGTTTGCAAGCCTTTCACTGACTAAGCCTACATACATACTCCTTACGCTTTCATCTTCCAGAATTTCACTCTTTATCCTTTCATAGTCTCCGAAGGGGACACGCACTCGCCAGTGCCTCCACTTCTTGAAAAGACCAACAAACCGGCTTACCACCAGGTAGTGGTCAGTTACAAGAGTGGGGCCTCTGTAGGCTCTTGTATCCCTTATAGCCTCTCGGAGACGACTGTCTATCAAAATCAAATCAATTACACTTTTTTCTTCCTTCCGTCTCCAAGTATACGTGTGGATATCTTTGTGACGGAATAAACTGTTCGCCACCAGGAGGTCTCGTTCCAAGCATACGTCTAAGATTGACTTACCAGCATCATTCGCTCTCTTATCTCCATGCGGACCAAGGACAACCTCGAAGCCATCTCGCTTAGTCCCCACCCATCCATTCAAATCACCACACGTGATCAACTTTTCATTCCCCTCAGCCAAATCGAGGACTTCCCTAACGGAATCCCAGAACTCCGCGAGCACTTGGGGATTAGCCGAGCTGACGGGAGCATAGGCTGCGACCAAAAAAACTCTCGTGATCCCCAGCTTTATACGTACCCACAGGAGTCTTGGGCCTGCCAATCCATAATCTTTCACTCCAGAAGCCAAACGGGAGGAGAGCAAGACACCCACTCCCTTACTGGCATGATCCTCTTGGTCCACTCCGGACCACAAAGCAATTATGCCGCCAGGAAGATCGTCGATGCCGCTCCCCTTCCGCTTCGTCTCTGTGACACACAATACATCCAGGCATCGCTCTTTCATTACATCTATCAATTCATTCATCTTACTTTCCATACCACCACACACATTCCACGTGCCTATCCGGCACTCGGCTCCTCGCATCCCGCCAGAGTTGGCGCTGCGTGAAGGGTGGCGGCCCCCTTCGCCGCGTGCGCATGCAGTCATACCGACGGGGGCACACCGGTATGCGTCGCCTCGGGGGGACGCCCTAGCCCTGTCGGGACTAGAGATGGGTAGCGGGTTATAACCCAATCTACCCATTTGGGTTAAAACTGGGTGATTTGGGTTTTAACCCAATTAAAACCCATAATCACCCATTTTGCAGGGTGATAATAAGTTTCGTAAACTAGTAAGAAGTGGGAGGGTGATAATAGGTTTCGTAAACTAGTAAGAAGTGGGAAGTCGTGTTTAGTAGTCTAGCAAGTCAAAAATAAACTCCTTACCCTTATAACAGATATATATATATTAAAAACAGAACTAATTAGTAGGCAGTTTAGTCAATAAATCGACGCTACCACTGCGGGTAGAGGTCGGAAAGCCAACCTCTACCTACAGAACCAAGGAGAGGGCATCGGGGTCGCCGGTAGATGTGCCCCCGCTGGACCGTGCCGGACAGCTAACGCAGCTACATTCTTCATTTTAGATGTATCAGCGGCAAAACAGATAGTGGCGTCTCTTGCTCGCATTTCTGGCACCGTAAAAGGCGCCAAGAATGTAGCGGGCAGGAAGAAGATAGTGGCGGAAGCCGTCACAGTTGCCACTAAGGCGTTGGATGAGCACCTCGATAGGAGCATCTCCAACGAGGATGGAAAACTCTGGGCTCGGGCTGCGAGCCTGGAGACTAAGCTTGCCGATTCCCGCAAACAGCAACAGCTGATGCAGGAGGAAATCGCAAAGCTAACGCAGCTGGCTTGGGGTGTGACAACCCCCGCTCCTCAAAAGGCCCCTGCTCGTGCACCCAAAGTGACACCGAGCATGATTCAGCTACTGGAGGCCATCGAGAGACGCCCCGGCGTCCTCGAAGACCGGGCAAACCACCCACCACTAGCGGCACTCGTCGTCACATCGTATGTGACGACGGCTGCATCCAGTTGTGCTCGCGATCCCCAGCGAAAGGCCAACGCCCCCTCCCCCGCCCCTTAGAAGATGGCGCATGGGGAGAGTGGCAACCCCGCCTCCCCCAGCACAGCTAACGCTTCCGCTGCACCCCAGAACCCCTCCAGAGAGAGGGCCTGGGAGGTAGAGGGAGCGAAAAAGAAGGCTGCCAAAAAGACGGCAAGGGCCGCCGCGGCGAAGGCGCCAAATAGGCTCCGTGCTCCCACGCCACCGACGTCGTCCTTACGGTGACGACAGAGGGCATGGCAAGGGGCGTGGGGTACGCTGAGGTCCTGAGGCAGGCGAAAGCCTTAGTGGACCTAAAGGCCCTCGACACAGGAGGAGGCTCCGATGCAAGGTGACGCGCACTGAAGCACTCCTCCTCGAGATCTCCGGCGCCACCAGCGGTCCCAAGGCTGAGGCCTTAGCGGCTAAGCTGAGGGAGACACCGACACGGGGGATTTCACACGCGTCAGCGTCACCAGACCCAATAAATGCGCCTGGTCTGCGCATTACGGGTCTAGATGACGCGGCCACGACAGAGAAGATAATCTCCGCCGTCATGGAAGCGAGCGGCTGCCGTCGCGAAAATAAGATCTAGCGAAATTCGCTTTGGTACCGGTCGGCAGTAGCGAGCTGCCCTGTCGCGGTGGCTCAGAAAGTGGCAGACTGACGGAGCCTTCTCATTGTGGGCTTCCTCAAGGTGCAGGTGCATCTTCTACAGCACTTCGAAGCCAGGTGGAGTCATGTGGGGGTGCAGTGCACAGCGGAAGTCACCGTGGGAGACCGGTGCTTCCGCTGTGGTTAGTCCGGTCACACGGCCCTTGCTTGTGACGCTCCGCGACTCTGTTTTGTGTCGTGGAGGGCAAGGCGGCCGACCACCGGGTGGGCACCAAGGCCTGCGCCGCCTCCAAGTTAAAGCCCCGTCCGTCCGTTCGGGGGAGCGAGGGTACCGCTCAAGAGCGTCCACTTTCGCGGTAGGGTACATAGATGGACGTCCATTAATGAACACCCATATCCGCATCCTGCAGGTGAACCTGAACCACTTGTCTGCTGCTCAGAATCTTCTGTACCAGAGCATCGCGCAGTGGTCCATAAACCGGAGGACTGGGTCACTACACGTGGCCTAGTAATCCTAAAACGGAGGAATGTCGCAATCGCAACCTGGACGCGGCGGGAGCTTAGTTCGGTCGTAGACGTCTCGTTTGCGACCCCTGATCTCGCCCTCTGTGTCCATTGATAGCGTGTAGTGAAGGAGAATGAGTCGTCATTCGTCATCAGACCACCGATATATCCCTTTCGACGCCTCCCCTCCATCTAACCTACCGCCGGTTATCGCGAATCCCCCGGAAGCGCGTTGGGCACTCAATCGCCTGGATCGGGAGGCTCTCTTGGAGGCGGCCATCGGGCAGGCCTGGATTCGACTGCAAACAAGCCTGCCGATGATGATGCCTTAGTGGGGTGGTTCAGAAGAGCCACCCCATTAAGACTAAGTGTATTGGCGCACAGCTGCGTGCAGCGTGTATTACCGGGCGCTATCAGTACGCCTCACCAGGTTCCGCAGGAGGCGTCGCCGCTCAGACAATGCAGCAGCTCGAGAGATGGAGCTCTATGAGGGGCACAGGGTGGCCAAGTGGGCCCCTCAAGCAGCCATTAAGCGGTCCAAAGGGGCGCCCGCACCTTATGTTAAGAGGCAAACTAGGCCCTAAGGCACCCTCACTGACCCAGAGTCTCCAGCTGGAGGGTCCTGGGTTCCTTGTTCCATCAAGAGCGGAGGAACAGGCTTCGTCTCAGGCGCCCGGCGCGGATAACAGCGAGAACGATTACCTGAAGTCACGGAGGGTCAGTTAGGGGCGGCTGTACTGCGGCTTAAATCCCGTAGGAACACTGCCGGTGGTCCCAACGGCATTCCAGGCCGAGCGTAGGTAGTGGCTTTCGAGGAACTTGGGCGGCTTATAGGGCTCTTTAGCGCATGCCTTGAAAAAGGCCAGTTTTCCAAGGTCTGGAAGACAGGGAAACTGGTTCTGATCCGAAATGCGGGGGGGGGGGGCGGCTTACTCCCCATCTGAGTACCGGCCGGTCGTGTTTCTCGACGAGGTGTGCTAGCTCTTTGAGCATATTATTGCACAGCGCCTCGTCGGGCACCTCACACGCGTGGGGCCAGATCTGGCGGATAACCAGTTACGTTTCCGTCAGGGGCGCTCCACCGTGGACGCGATCATGCGCATTAGAGGACTGGCGGAAGAAGCGATATCACAGGGCGAAGTGGTGATGGCAGTGTCTCTTGACATCGCCAACGCATTCAACATCTTGCCCTGAAGCTGCATTAGGGAGGCACATATTTATCATGAAGTGCCTCCCTACCTTCGTCGAATTTTCGGGGCCTACCTTTCCGACAGGGCCAGCCGCAGCGAATAACTTACCCGAGCTGGCAAGAGCCGGGTCGACAGAATCCAATTTGATAAGCAAATCATAGTCAAGGTGTTCAAGCCAAGGTCATTCAGGTAAAAACTGGATCAGATCACAATAATAATGCAGAGTCGTAAATAAAAACAACAACAAATTCACACAAAACGCGCCCACTCTAACTGGCGTAGCGAAGTACACTTATACGCTAGAGAGTAAAGAGAGAGAGAGAGTGAGTTTGAGCACGGGCGGGGCGCGGCTCAACCCCCCCCCCCCCCTCCGGCACAGTTTTGCCACAGCGATCGCAGCGCGCTGCAAGTTTTATCGGCAATATTTTGTTTTCACCCGGCCAAACCACCCAGTGAGTGGATTGAAACGGGTGATAACTGGGTTTTAACCCGGGTCGTTACCCATCTCTGCCTACCACCCCGCAACCCGATCGCAGCGCGTTGCAAGTTTTATCGGCAATATTTTGTTTTCACCCGGCCAAACCACCCAGTGAGTGGATTGAAACGGGTGATAACTGGGTTTTAACCCGGGTCGTTACCCATCTCTACCTACCACCCCGCAAACCGATCGCAGCGCGTTGCAAGTTTTATCGGCAATATTTTGTTATCACCCGGCCAAACCACCCAGTGGGTGGATTGAAACGGGTGATAACTGGGTTTTAACCCGGGTCGTTACCCATCTTTAGTCGGGACTCATTTCTCGGTAGTGATTGGTTTCGCGTTTTCGCTTTCGCCGCTACTTACGGGGAGGGCCCGAGCACAGGTAACGCTCTTCGTGAAGGCACACTACATCCTCCCCAAATCCAAAATCCAATAGACTGCTTCTATTGTTATAAACTCTAATAATTACATTGTACAAGCAAAATTAAATTCTTCGACACTGTTCGACACCTGGACGGGGTGTTGTCAATTATGTATTTAATTTTTTTTTATTGTAGCTTACATCTTTATTCTGTTCAATATTTTACTCTGTGTATTAAAAACTTGGTAAATTTGTAACAAAACTTGCTATAATAAATCATACACATTATTATTAAAAGCTTAAATAAAGTTAGAGTAAATAAAGTAACTTGGATAAATTCTCTAACTGTACCATTAAGAATGGCGTCTTTGGAACTTTGGATGCCCCCTTTGAAAACATGTCCAAAAATTACACCGAGGAAATTTGTGTCAATTTTTTTATTTTTTAGATGGACAGGCGCAGGTTGTGACTGCCTGCTGTTGAAATTTTCAAGCCGTCTAAAAGGCATTCAACATGGCTTAACGACTGCCATTTTCTATTTTAAAGTTAGATATGACGCTTACATAAATATATCTTTCAAAGAACAGTGTTTGTTAAGAAAGCATGAGTGGTACACAATTTCTATTATTTGGCCTAAGAGCACTAGGGTCAAACTATGCTGTACATCTGAGACCCAGATATTATATCCGTAATATTATTAGGGAGATCTCCTTCGAATTCGAAGATCCATCAGTTAATCCTGAAACTATTGGTGGTGGAATCCTTATAGGTGTTACATTTTGTTATTGGTATCTACATATGAAATTATATATTTTATACATAGATATAATTGATTAACTAGTTGTATTAAAATATGTTTATAGTTAGTATAGTAAGTTCAACTCATCTGTGCGCGCGGCACTATGTGTGGGTAAGCCTCGTCTAAACACAGTGACTTCGTGTGTGTGACATGAGGTACAGTGAAGTACAAAATACAAAAACACTTGTTTAACTAAAATAAAAACTCAATGGGTGAAATGTATATTATACATATTAATATGTATCGCTGTTTGAAGAATAAAATTGAGGAATTTTAGGATTCGCTGCTATCTTCAAGGTTAATTATAAATTCAATCAAAATGTCGATAGTATTCTTCTTCTTTGGCGTGTCGACAAGTATAACGCCACATCTCTTCATCAATTTGACTTAAACGTTCGTTTATCATTTTAGAAGCATTATAATTTGTTTCAATTCCCCATACATTTTCTATTAGGTTTAGTTCAGGATCATACGGTGGTAGCCAAAGAACTTTTAAGGCATATGGCTGAAGTATGTCAATAATCTTATAACAAACTAGCTGACACATAAGGTGTGCGAAAAGCGTGTGAAACTGCCCTGCCTTCTCCCAAAGGAACCGCGCAATATATCGAGATCAGAAGTATCCTAGAACCTTCCTCGGATCATAAGCTCAGATTGTACCAAGTTTCATTTAAATCAATTCATAATCAGGATACAGACAGACAGACATGAAAATTTCTAACTACATTTTCAGCTACAGTATCGATTAGAGAACGCCCTACAATTAAAATTTACAAATTATCTTCCATGTTCCATCAACAGTTTTTTTTTAGATGTATAGATATGGTTTTTTTTATTTTTTAAATGAAGTCATACAGTTCATTTTTTGTCATATTTGCAGTAGGTATAAGCAATGTTTTTTTCCGTCGACCATCTCTGCATTTCTATTTTTTTTGCATTAAAATTTGGAGCTCTATCATTTATGACTTTTCTGTCGGCCTTTATAAGTTACACAATTCTACCATACATTATATTGTTATGCCTCGAAGGGTTTAGGCAGCGTTTTCGTTAAAAGCTCCCAGACACCTTATTATTTTCCGACATATCCAAATAATATCATTATATTTTAGTCAATGTATACAAAAACTCAACAAATTTATATACGTTAACCTTTCTCAAGAATAATTGGTGATCTCAGCATGAAAATCCATGCAGTAGTTTTTAAGTTTATCGTGAACAGACAGACGCGACGGGGACTTTGTTCTATTATATGTAGTGATAACAAATATTAATTCCATCGAATTGACACATAAAAAATATTTAACTGACTTCTTAAACATTTTCTCCGTGAAGAATTAGACATTTTCTTTAACGACTGTACCCATGGTATTATCACTAAGAACACTATGTAATGAATTATAATGTGACCAAGTTACACATAATCTCAACGTTGCAGTTACATTGAGACTTGTCATGATATTTGATTTCGTTTCATTATAACGTAAAAGTTGCCTGCAAACGTGGTAGATGGCGCTGTATGCTTTTTGTATAAATATGATGTTTATTTCGCGGCCACACAGAGCGTTTCCTGCAACGACTGCTTGGCACCGCTGGTGTCGTCAATAAGTCGAGTTACGTCTCTACCTCATAATATAAAAGTGTTCTCTGTGAAGACGGCCGCATCACTGCCACACAAATTAAAGCTGTATAATTACTAGCGCACGCACACATAGCGCCGCGCGCACTGATGAGTTGAATTATCTATACTTAGTTATTGTAATATACTTATTTAAAGTTGTAATTAATGCCTTTTAGAAAATATAATAATTAAAAATTGTACTTTAAATTAATTAAATAAACTAGCTTTTATATCATGTAATTTGTTCTAAATATTTTTAATAAAAAGTAGATATATTGTATCATGAGTTTTAAAATGAAATAAATTGAAATACGTTAAAAATAGGTTTTCTTAATTGTAATTTATTTTACTTTAGTTATCGTTGTAGAGGCTTCTAGGTCTGTTATTAATGTGATAGATTTTTCACGGGTGCTAGTTATAACGCTACAATTTTTTTTTTTCAACCGTAATATTTTTTTCCGTACAATTTCTTGGAAAATCTCTTTCGAAAATGAAAATCTATCAGTTATTCTAAAACTACTATAACACAATGATGTTACTCACCAACTTGCTCAGAGGAAGGTTGCAGAGAACTCTTTCCCAGGGCGCCTTACTACAGAGTTTCTAGTGGGTGCGCAAGGGAGGCCAGGGCTCTGACGAAAACAGCCAATAGGGTGTACACACATATATTTATATAGTACACAGTCTTAGATCATCTAACCACAGGATGCGCCTTAATTAAGCATTGTTTTCTGCCATTGCACATGACCATTTGGTCTTTTGGCTTTATGAAAAGCCTGTACATCAGTACATCATTTTATATGATTAAACTAGTACATTACATTGTAGTTGACTGTACAATAACAATTAACACACAACAGCCATTACGCGTTTGTCGATTAATACATTTTTAATTGCAATGAAATTTTATATGTCTTTGTGTTTCCCCCTTCACTTGTATGAAAACTGGCAGAATATTTTTGTATGCGGTGGTTCGCAAAGGCTAGTCCCGTGTTATATGGTCTAAGTACACAGTACACCACAGAGACAATGAGATTACATAGATACAGAAAGCACAGACATACATAAGAAGATTACGGGTTTAGGTACTAATTGTACAGCACTACACTAAATTAGCGTGAGGAAGCAACTCAGGCGCAACTTATAAGTGTTATAAGTTTATGAGTGTAACATTATGTTATTAATACTGGCGAAAATATAATTATAGGTGTCTAAGTAAATCACTTAGAACCATAACCAATCGCTCACACACAGCTATACGCCGTACACATACACTCATACAGTCCATTAGTAACTAGATGCACCTCGTCATACGAACGAGGATTTTAGTGCAAATAAAATATTCAACCAGTCAAGACGTTTCGTGTTTTTATTCACCAACAAGCAGATAAGGACCTTATTCTGTCGTATATAATAGGTATGTTTTATAAATAAGTAAGGGCTGGCAGCTTTCTCGCTCAGCGAATAGGTACCTATTGCTATTCAAAGGGGGTATGCTGCAAGACTTTTGGGCACAATGCCACGGGGGCCTTATTTAGGTTTACTTTAGATAGTAATTATGTAAATATATAGATAATATCTATATATTTAACATTGCATTTCAAATTTATTTCTTAATTATGTAATAAATGAGTGTTCATGATACTGCATTTACAGATTTTTGATTAATTACACAATGATTGAAAAACATGTTTTTTGAGTTTCCCAAAACATTGTCGAAAAGTGACGACATTTGGTCTTTTGAATTAAACGGCTCAGTTCCCGGCACTTTCGCTGTTTACGATCACGATAACTATCAGAACGATGGCTAGAGGGGGGCGAGTTCTCCATGATACGGTAGGCTACCATTAACGATGGACCCTAGCTACGAGTGGACGCACTCTGGTGTTTGATGATAAAAATACTAAAATAATAAACAATCGTAACAGGTCGCTGTCTGTACATGGAGGATAAATAAGAAAAATATTATATTATTGCATTATCTATTGCATCCATAAAGCCCCCCGCTTTATGAATGCAATAGAACCCAAAACAATGATTTTCAGATTTTTTGTCTGTTTGTCTGTATGTCTGTATATTTGTTTGTCTGTACGTTTGTGCACTCTAATCTCAGTAACCGCTTAACCGATTGCAAAGCGGTTTTCTTTATTGTGTTGAGATTTACACCACTTAACATTATTTTGGTGTTTATTTCATGTCCATCGGTTTATAAATAAAAAAGTTATTTCATTTTTAAGAATCATACATGAACATATGAATCTAGAAATGGGTAAATCTAAACTATCGTGTTGGCTTAATCATAAAAGAGCTTAATGATTCTGGCTATTTTAAAATAATTGTTTTAGAATAGACTTAATCTTTAAGCTCTTTTATGATTTAGCAAACAGGGCAGTTTCACACGCTGCTTTATAAGTCTGATGAAAAAATACATTTCCTTTCATGCACCTTATGTGACGTAAACGAAGTTGCGGGGTCAGCTAGTGATAAATATTTGTGGACTCACACAACATCATCTTCTAGCCTAATTTAAGCTATTATAGGCTTGTGCTATGGAATCTAGATGACTGATAAACATACTTATATATTTCTAAATACATACATATCTTTACTTATATCAAAGATAATATAATAGTATTACATACAGATCGGCAACTCCCTGCCTCCCACTGAGTAAGCTTCCCCATCCCCCCACCAAAGTTGATGTGTATATTGCCCTGACAGTACTTGAGAGAGTGTCATTGCGTTGCATTACGTATTACTACCTACGTACTTTGTGCTATTGCTTTGGTTTAAGTTGTGCTTAGCCTAGGGTAGATTTGAAATAAAAGTACCTACATACATAAATATGTACCTACATACATAAATGTTGGGTGGAGTTTTGCGATAGCGGAATATTGGCTGTCATTGTCTAGTATGGGCAAAAAAATTCTGGTTGGCACAGCATATAGACCACCCTGGCTAGGTGAAGACCGTTTCATAGACAGCGTGACTGAGAGCATCTGTGCATTGGCTCCCTATGACCATATCATCCTTTTGGGGGATTTTAACATAAATATGTTGATCCAGTGTGACACCAAAACAAGAAAACTACAACAATTCTTACAATATACCAATATCCATCAAGTAGTAAACGCACCAACACATTTTACTGATGAGAAGAGCACTTTGATAGATGTCATTTGTACAGACATGAATGTTTATAATGTCACAGTTACCCATGTCCCAGAACTAGGTAAACATGCCGTTGTGACTTGTGAGTCAACCTTAAAAAAAGTTAAGGAGAAACCCAGATGGGTTTCTTACAGACCATTCGGAGATATCCTGCCCGATCTTTTTGGCAGCGATATCGAATTTATTTTTATTTATTACTCATATGAGATGAAGTTAGCTTTGTTTGTACGGAACCAAGACAAAGCCGGTCCATCCAACAGGTCGGAGAAAGCCATAAGGAGTCTAGGCTTAGTAACCTCCCGAGCACATCTAAGTTCCTCTAATCTCTCTAAAAACACACGTACACAAGTAGAACCATCATATTTTAAATTAAATGAACATAAGTTAAGGGGACGTTCTTTATACACTATGTTACATGTAGAACTATTCCTACTTGAACTAGCTCGCACCGAGCGGTCCTCTCTCACTACTGGTGAAGTAAATTCCACCTGGTCACGACCCGAAGGATCATCACCATCATCATCCGAACCTTCGGATTCAGAATCACTACTGGGTTCAGCCCTAGCGATGATCTTCACTAGCCTACCACGAATATCCACCAGGTCGGGGCAATCCAGACCACAACGAGCTAACCTACTTAATAAGTAGTTGGCTCTGATAGACACCCTAAGACGACTACCCTTATTAATGAAGATGTCACCTGACTGAATAGCCTCCTCCAGCTCGGAGACCTTTGGAAGGCAGATCGAGAGCTCAGCCGATGCATCAGCGGGTACCAGAGCACTCGCCTTGATGCTACCCCGACGGACGAGTCGGTGTGCCGTTCTTAGCTCACCCCGAAGGCCAGACACTGTCGTTTCCGGTTCCACTGAAATTCACATGTGGGACAGCTCGTTAGCAAGTTCATCCTTTCTTAAATAATTAATATATTTTTTCATCTGTGCCATTATGTAAAAAATTACTTACAACAATTATAAAGATAAAATGGCACAGATAGGGATCAATTACAAAGTAAAAATGTAAATTGAGTTACAACAAAGTGTACTAAGTTAGGTAATTATGTTTCAAATTGACTTTTAGAATTGAACAAAGATTAAGGGTATACTAAGAGAGAAAAGTTTCTAAATTTTCTGATAACACTGTTCAGGTTAACATTCGAAATTACAAGGTATCAACATACCTTCAAAAAAAATTTATAATTACACAGAGTGAAATTCACTAAGTTAACACAGAGGTGAAGCTATAGAATAATATATGTAATATATTAATCTATGCCAATATAATATTACAATAAATACATGTGTGTGCACCACAAAAAAAGAAAAAAAAAACACATAAAAGAAAAAACACAATAAGAAAAAGAAGTGGGTATGCCAAATAAAATCAAAAAAAATCTTTCCAAAATCACAGCTAATTTTAAATTTTTAAATTTAGAATTTTGTGTCTTTTCCAGCCAAAGATGTAGGGAGCTGGAAGAAGACGAAAGGGAAGGTTTTGTGCTTAGCTGCTAGCACCACCAATTAACGTCCTGGAGCGTCTCGGACGATACACCAGGATGGTTTCGCCAGAGGTAACCACCTATGCACACACACTAGACTGAGGCTACCGCAGAGTAGACCCAGAGATTTGCCACTACGTTGGGAGCCAATTTATAACACAACTAGCTGACCCGCGCAACTTCGTTTGCGTGATAAAGGAAAAACCGCTCGACCGATTTTGTGCAAACTTCACATAAACCATCTACTAAATAGTCCGAACAAAGCCTGAACATTTGGTTTGGATAGGTTAGCCCGTTCTTGAGTTATAAAATTACAACGAAAAGTGGCATTGATTTTTATATATATAGATGATGTTACTCACCAACTAGCGCGAGGTAGCTATGCAGAGAACTCTTTCCCAGGGCGCCTTGTTACAGAGTTTCTAGTGGGTGCGCAAGGGAGGCCAGGGCTCTGACGAAAACAGCCAATAGGGTGTACACACATATATTTATATAGTACACAGTACACTACAGAGACAATGAGATTACATAGATACAGAAAGCACAGACATACATAAGAATATTACAGGTTTAGGTATTATTAGTACAGCACTACACTAAATCAGCGTGAGGAAGTAACTTAGCCGCTAAATCGCCCGACGGCGCGGCGCGTCGGAACGCGCGAGACTGGCCCGCCGTCCGCACGCTAGTGGCGGGAACGGGGCGGCTGCACGCCGAGCTTCACACAATATGTCCTTATTTTATTTACAGAAGTCGTACTACAGAAATACTTACTGTTTCATCATGCTGGATAACTGACGAAAATAATTACACTAAATCCGAGAACACCCCATGTGTAATGGATTTATGATATTTGGCTGAAAATTTGGATGGGGAAAATGAAGGAGTACTCTCAGATTTTACCATGTAATTTAAAAAAAAAAGCAGTTTTCTGACATAAATTATTTTATTTACAAAATATACACATCAACAATTCACTTTCACCAAAAACATAATAATCTGTAGATATAAAATCTCCGAAAATAAAATAAAATATTACTGCCTATTTATTTGTTTATTTTTTATTTATTTTGGGGATATCGAGGCTATGTAATCTTGAATTATTAAAAAAAAACCCCCCATTTTTATTATTGATTTTCACATAAATTATTCATATGTTAAATGTTAAATGGTATTTTGACAAAAGATTATGGTTTCTATTGAGATAATCTCAACAAATATCGGTTAAATACGAGCACTGCACAACAAAAACAACAACAAAAAATAATGGTGACCTTCGCGTGTTATTTTATCAAATTTAACAAATTAACTTAAAATTACACTGAAAATATTTATCACAGCTGTTAAACAACATAACAGGATACTTTTAAATGCAAAACAACAATATTTGAAACAGAATAAACGAAAATATTCAACACTTAATCACATTAATACTTTCTATGAACGGCGTCAAAGAAGCAATAAATAATGACAGCAATCAAATCGTGATTTCAACTTTTTTTTTCATTACATTCACTCGGCAAGCTATCTCATTCCGTACCATAACCAATTCTACACAATAATTTATACAGAAAGACTTAGACCCGCGAGCCATACAGCCATAGATATCGAAAATGTGCGAGGAGAACCAAGCGAAAAATTTGTGCCGCCATGGTTGCCAAAGCAATCGACCGACCGGGCGCTTGGCAACTCGGGTTGCACGCGGTCAATAGCGGGTAGGCGGCTAGTTTACATGTAAAAGTATGCTGACTAGTACTGGCCTGCAGTGTGAGCGTAGAGTGGCAGTGGCTGGTGGTAATGCCAGGTGTAGACGGCGAGCTTCTCACACATGCACCCTGCTCGCGCAGTCCACGTATGATTGGGGTGTGGCTGTACAACTTTTCCCCGTACTAAAAAACCCTGTCATGAAAGAAACGACAAATTAAGATCTTGGCTGCGCGACAGACGACAATCGACCCGCTTTGCAAATAGTTAATTGAAACTTACCAGAATCTGGGTATTGGTCGTCACAGAGTCCACTTCCTTCTGATAAGAATAGGTGAAACGCAGGAAATTCTCCTTAACAAGTCCTCAGGTTAGAACTTACAACCTCTAAAACGAAATTGAGGTGTGCTACTCAGAGTTGCTTCAAAATTCACTCCTGATTAGCGGATGGTAAAAGTAAAAGGCCAAAAAAAACCACTTGGAACCAAGGCAGGGCTTTTTATATCCCCTCTCACGTGGAATAGTCCAGAATTCGCCTAAAACCTGTTTTCCTTTAATGCAAAAACGACTCGTCACCGATCTTATGACATCCTGTCATTCTGACAGCAGAAATGTCACCACAGACAACCGATTAAAAAAACGATAGATCGATTAGGGTGCTTCTACACTCCCAATGCTGCATCTACAGAAAATAAATGCTACACATTATAAATTTCTTTCGATAAAATGACACAATCACTTTGTTGTGACGTCGGAACGTGTTTAATTACTTCGCAACGAGGCGGAATTGTAAACATATCATTACTACTCCTATTAACGCGAATATTAACAAATTGGTCTTGGTTTTCTAAACTCAAAGTACCATCTTTATAATTCAAAACTCCGCTATAACGCATAAAAAAGTCCTGACCGAGAATACCTTCTGCGGCACAAGATTAGTTCTCAAATATATAGAACTTTTGATTAAACTCTACGCCGTTAATGATAATATCTAAGCAAATATATCCTATAGACTCTAAATAACCACTAATTCCCTTAATAGTTATCTTATCCTGCTGTATTAAACCTAACAAACTTTCGTGTCGCGACAACCATTCATACTTGAGCACACATAAACTAGCTCCACTATCTATTAATAAATTAAAATTAATATTATTCTTAAGTTGACAATTAACTACGCAAAAATTACCAAAACTAAAAATAGAATGAATACAATCATTAGGGACGAAAAAACTCTACGTTATTAGCAATAGTTGCATCACCTCGAACGTTGGAATTTTGCACATTATGCTGTACTCGGTGGTTACGTGCCGTCCGCGCGCCGCGATACTGCTGACGCTGCTGAACGTTGTTGCCATAGCCTCGATGTGCAACAAACGAGGGTCTTTGACCTGTGCTCGTGCCACTGTCATATGAGCGATTTATTTTATTGTACGTATAATTATTATTGTGCAACTGATTGTTACTTTGACCACGAAAACCTCGTTTAAAAGTAAAATCACGCCTATTATTTTGAGTAGACCTAATCTGCATGACCTGACCTTGATTTTGGGAGGACATGGACTGTTCATCCACCGCGGCCCTAATAGCTTCAGGCAAAGACATAAACTGTCTAGATGCAATGATAGTACCCAGACGAGGGTCAGCCAAGCCATCACTAAACCTCTTAATGGCAGTCTTCTCGTTGATAGGACGCAATATCTCGTAGGCATCGCTGTTATCGTCCGCTTGTGCTATCGTGAGCTTCACGAACAATTCTTCGAGCTCTGTACCGAATTTTTCGATACTCCTATGACCTTGGGAAGCCCTAAACAATTGTGTTTGCAGAGCGACTGTGGACTTTTTGGGTAATAATTGTTTTTTTTTTTTTAAATTCAGCTCGCCAAATTGACGTCGCCACGATGGATAGCCGTGGCGCATCTTGCGATTGGGGGCCACTTCTTACAGCGGTCCTCAAGTTGGCGGACCTGTGATGTGCCTCTTCACGCTCCTCTTAAAGAACCCGGGGTTGTAACATGAGGGAAACACGTGTGCGGGCAGGTCGTTCCAAGTTTTTATAGTTCGACAGAGGAACGATCTTTTGAAACGCTCGGTTCTGGCGAAGATTCTCTCCACTGTGTATGAGTGGCATCTCTGCCCGGCACGCGTTGTTCGGGATCGGAAAGGTGATGGTGGGATCAGATTGAAGAGCTCTTCAGAACATTCGCCGTGATACATTCGGTAGAAGGCAGCCAAGGACGCTACGGTTCTTCGCTGCGCCAACGGTTCGAGGCCTCCCGTCACCTCAGGACAACCAATTATTCGGACAGCACGTCTCTGCATAGCGTCAAGTGCGTCCAACAAGTACCTCGCGGAGTCATCCCAGAGGTGAGAACAGTACTCGACGCAGGGACGAATCTGCGTCTTGTACAGCAAACATCTCTGATGTGGCGTGAAGTACCGTCTCACCTTATTTAGGACTCCGAGTTTCCGCGAGGCCAGCCCAATACAACTCTCTATGTAGTTTTTGTGATTGAGCTCACGCCGGACGTCTATACCGAGAATCTCCAGGTTGTCCTTTAGTGGAACCGTAATGTTCTGAAGAGAGGGTAGGGGTAGGAATGGGGACTTCTTAGCTGTAAACGCACACGCCTGCGTTTTTCTGGCATTGAACTCGACCAGGTTGTCTGAACCCCATTGGGCAATGCGACCCAGGTCCCGGTCGAGATCCGCCACGAGTTGCCGTCTCTTTTCGTCCACGTCACAACGCCCCTCCGCTGGGCGGCCAGAATAGCTCCCATGCAGAGTACTGTCATCCGCATAACAATGAATGCACCCAAGGGACAGCATGTCATTGATATGCAGAAGAAAGAGAGTTGGGGACAATACCGATCCCTGTGGTACCCCGGCATTTACCTGCAAAAAGCAGGAAGCCTGACCATCACAGAGGACCCGTATACGTCGCCCGTGCAGGAAGCTGGCCAACCAGCGGCATAACTGAGGCGATAAACCATATGCCGGCAGCTTGGAAAGAAGCGACGCATGCCATACCCTATCAAAGGCTTTAGCGATGTCTAGGCCAATAGCCAGAGATTCGCCGTGCCTCTCCATAGCCTCACCCCAGGTGTGCGTTACGTACGCTAGGAGGTCACCCGTTGATCGTTTCGGCCTAAAGCCATATTGGCGATCGTTAATTAACGAGTGATCCTCCAGATAGCGCATGAGCTGTTTGTTGATGATTAGCTCGAACACCTTGCAGATGACGGTGGTTACGGCTATGGGTCGATAGTTGGCCGGATCCGACCGATCCCCTTTCTTGGGAATCGGCTGGACGTTCGCCTCCTTCCAAGCCTCCGGCACTTCTCCCGAGGAATAGGAAAGGCGATACAGGCGTGTTAGCGTTGGAGATAATTCAGCTGCACAATTCTTCAGCACCACTGCCGGAATGCCATCAGGACCACTGGCTTTCCGCGTGTCGAGTGACTGTAGCGCCGCTCGCACATCGCACTGCCGGATTTTAATATCCGGCATCGTGGTTCCACAGTTGGCGATAGTGGGAGGTTGCTTGCCACAGTCATCAACCCGGGAATTAGCCGCAAAGAGATTGGCCAGCATTTCCGCTTTCTCTTGGGCCTTGTGAGCCAGTGATCCGTCAGGATAGCGTAGCGGCGGCAGCGAGGGCTTGCAAAAGTTGGCCTGCACGGCTTTGGCCAGTTGCCAGTATCCACGGCTGCCCGTCGGATGAGACGTGAGCTCCTGACCAAGCCGCGTGACGCGCTGGGCGTCCGCTCTCTTGAAGGCCCTCTTACTGGACCTAGTGGCTCTGTTGTACGCTGCCTTGAGTTGGGCCACATACGGGTCGCGCACAGCCCGAGCCCTGATCCAGGCGCGGTAAGCCGTCTGTTTTTGTTGAACAGCTACGGCGCACTCACGCCCGAACCAGGGGCGGGCTTTGCGGATGCTGGCAACATCAGTGTATGGAATATAGTATTCCATACCTAAAGCTATCTCACCAGCAACCGCAGAGGCGCTAAAATAAAATAAAATAAAATAAAATTTATTCCCTTTGAAATTTTTTAAAAAATTATTTAGGTTTGTCAAAATTTTTGTGACTCTACCGGGGGTTCGGAAATGCTACAGACTGAGAAGAACACCCCAAGAAACTCAGTCCGGTCCCTATTAATTCATCTTAGTATCTAATACAGTTTTTTTTTAAATGTAGAAAGGAGCAATTCGTATCACTGCCAGGCAGCCTTGTCTTCTAGAAAGTCTTTAATGCTATAATAAGCTTTCTGGCACAATTTAAGTTTTATTAGTTTTTTAAATTTATTAACTGACAAACCTGTTACGGCTGTCGGCAATGTATTGTACATTCGAATACAATTGCCCGCAAAAGAATTGCTTATTTTATTAAGCCTAAATCTAGGTACAGCCAATTTATTCTTATTTCTTAAGTTTAGGTTATGGATATCACTATTTTTAATAAATTTACTATTATTTTTATGAGTATATAATAAGTTTTCATATATGTACTGTGAATACACAGTAAGGATGTTGATATCCTTAAACTTTTCTCTTAATGACTCCCGAAACCCCATACCATAGATAGCCCGGACAGCCCTTTTCTGCAACACAAAGATACATTCGATGTCGGCAGCGTTACCCCATAATAGTATGCCATAGGTCATGACACTGTGGAAATAGCTAAAGTAGACAAGACGCGCTGTTCTAATGTCTGTCAGTTGTCGGATCTTTTTAACGGCATAGGCTGCAGAGCTCAGTCTGCCCGAGACTTTCTCGATATGAGGCCCCCACTGCAAGTTGGAGTCTAACTTTATGCCCAGAAAGACAGTTTCATCGACCAATTCTACTCGATCATCCCTAATCCTAATACTGGTGTTAACGAGCCTAACATTTGGCAAGGTGAATCTAATACATTTTGTTTTAGTTTCATTTAACAATAAATTATTTGCGTTAAACCAGTGGACTACCCTAGAGAGGGCATTGTTTACTTCGTCAAGATTGCGTTGTCCACGTTCAACTTTAAATATTAAAGATGTGTCATCAGCAAACAAAACTACCTCGTGATCGTCTCTTATAAGGTGAGGGAGATCATTTATGTACACTAAAAATAGAAAAGGTCCCAGAATTGAACCCTGAGGCACCCCCATTGTTACAGCAGACCCATGTGACTGTTTACCATTTATAACTACTCTCTGTACTCTATCTCTTAGGTAAGAACTAATTAAATCCAAGGCCGTCCCCTGGATCCCATAATGATCAAGTTTTTGAATTAAAGTCTGATGCTGGATGCAATCAAAGGCCTTAGATAAGTCGCAGAATACACCATAAGCATCATACGACTCCTCCCAGGCCTCATATATACACTCTAATAATTTAATTCCAGCATCCGTGGTAGACCGACCGCGCGTGAAACCGAATTGTTTAGTATGGAATAGTTTATTTGTATTAAAATGATTTTGCATTTGATTAAGCATTACCTTTTCAAAGATTTTACTAAACGTGGGTAGTACAGAAATAGGACGAAAATTGGACGGATCCGAGGTGCTACCCGATTTAAACAGAGGAGTTATTTTACTAAACTTCATTAAGTCAGGAAACACACCACTATCAACACAATTATTAAATATTATTGATAATTCAGGGGCAACCATTTCAATTAACGAATTAACTAAATGTACAGAAATTCCCCAGAGGTCAGCCGTTTTCTTAATATTTAAAGATTTAAAAGTTTTTATGATAGTGTGTATACTAATTTTACTGAATTTGAATATTTCATTACAGCAAGGAACATTTGCTTTTAACAAGGATTCTGCTATTGGGGTAGAAGAACCTAGGCCTCTGGTCAAATCTACTGGTATTCGAGAGAAAAAATGTTCAAATTTGTTAGCGACTTCGGCATCTGTTGTAATGATGTTACCATTTACTTTAAGTTTAAAATTATTATCATTTGATTTTGCTTGGCCTCTTTCTGCGTTAATTATTTTCCAAGTAGATTTAACTTTGTCTACACTATTGATAATTTTATTACTTATATACTTTCTTTTGGCCGCTAAGCAGTCTGCTTTAAACTTTTTTGAATAAGTTTTAACATAATTTAGAAATTCATCTGTTCTATTAAGCTGTCTTTCTGAGTATAGTTCATACAGTTTTTGTCTACTTTTATGTATATCCTCAGTGGTCCATTCACTGAAGGCTGGCCTGTCTCCGATTGTGACTTCCTTAGACTTGAATATGGAGTTGAACTCATTGTAAAAGGAATCAAAAAATAACTTATACATTACATTTGAATCTAAGCCAGTGTCTAAAAATGGAAGTTTATTGCAAAGTCCAACTCGCATACGTTCCAAGCGGTCACTAGTTACTGGTCTACATAATATTTTACGTCTTTTAACTTTTTCTCTTGTGATCTTGAAAGATGCTATTTGCCCAGTATGATCTGATTTTATCTTATTTATAATACTCTTACTTTCTGGCAACATATCACTGTATATATTGTCCAGACAAGTAGCTGTTGTATCACAATATCTAGTAGGCTCTAAAAATAAGTTAGTGAGATTGTGTGATTTAAATAAATTTAAGATATCATTGGTCTGACGTGTATTTACAAGTATATTAACATTAAAATCACCGCACACTATTAGGTGTTTATTAGTTTTTCCAAGTTTAAATAGCACTTTATCCATTACTTCCTCAAACTCACAAAAGGGTAAGACTCCAGGTTTATATACGCATACTACTATGAATTGCTCCAATTCTACGCACGATATTTCAACTGTACACTCTACAGAGAGGGACACAACATCTTTCCGTTCCTTATACTTTAACTTCTTATTTAATAAAATCAACGAACCCCCCCGTGTTGTGTTGACCCTGCAGAACGCACTACCAACCCGGTGACTACTGAAGCTGAACATGAGCTCATACTCCTTACGCATATGTTCTGTAAGACAAACTATTTCAATATTTTCTGAGCTCATGAACAGCTCCAATTCAAACTCTTTGACCTGCGTTAATGTTGCTATATTATAATGCACCAGGCTGATATAATTTACATTTTTTAAATTAGTTTTGTTCGGAGGACAGTTTCCGATATAGTTATGATTTGCAATTAAATTCAACTCTATCAATTTACAATTTTGGCTAGAGGGTAAATCCTCTGTTGTCCCAGAAGTTAATTTAAATTACTTGGAACCGATTCCAAAGTCCTAAATCTACTCTGCTCAAATAAAGCAGTTTTGTCAGCCAAGTTTTTGGCTATAGAGTAAAAATAATTGAATAGCAAACTTGCTATTTGTCTTTTATAGTATTTGGGTAGACAATACCTACCCTTGTGATTATTATAGACTTTATACTTGCTATGTGACAAATTTGTGTCAAATACAGAATTAAAGTCAATTACATTGAATTTATTATTATACTGACTTATTAAGTTTAAACGTAAATTCATCTTATATCTAAATGAATTTTCCGAGTCTGGCACACCTTTTATAAATGGAAGTGTGAACATTACAACTTGTATGACATTTAAGTTTAAGATGTAATTCATGTATAGGGACAAATCATCATTGCTAATTTTGCCCCTGTTTGCACAGAAAATTATTATTTTACTGTTAGCTTCAAATTTATATTCTAATATCTTTTGCATAATATCACTTAATGAAGCACCCGGATAGCAATTATTAATAACCGAGTAATAACTTGAATTTAAGTTTTGTTTTAAAAATGAACTTAGATTGGTACCAATATCATCACTAAATACAATTAATTTAGTACAACGATTACTATTATTTACACTGTCACACAATATATCCACTGATGTACTGGGCGGGCACGTAGTAATGGGAGCTAAGGGCTCAGCGGTAACCGGTTCACCCTGAGCCTCCACCGGCTCAATTGCTTTAGGGCAGTTAATATTGCATAAGTGGTCATTTAGGAAACAATTAAGGCGCTCAGTGTTATCATTTGATGTTTTGAGTACCTTATCTATGGTTACAGAACATTTAGTAAAGTCCTTAAGGGACCATTCATATTTTTTAGTCATATATTGTAGCTCAAATTGCAAACTTTGTATTTTTGATTCTAATTTTTGTGTGTCAGTGCAATATTTTAAATGACTTTGTTCCAGCTCTAACATTGACAATTTAGCTTGTTCTCTAAATTTTAAACCAGAACCTATATTTTTACACTTCTTGATTAACATTTTATGAAATTTTAATTGCTTTTTTGATTTCTGTATGAACTTTTTAATTTTAAGATATTTTTTTAGTTTATTTCTGCTGCAAAACAAAACCGACTTGTCCCGTTGATATGGACTGTCACCTGTAAGATCTATAGTAGTCAAGTCCAGGTTTTGAGAATTTGCAGAAGGAATAAACTGCGGGATACCACTCATTAACTCACTATAAATATTACTAAAAATATTAATTATTGTATTTATTTATTGACATTTTAATTATTGTATTTATTGACATTTTAATTAGAACATATTGTATTTATTGACATTTAATAACTGAAATGGTATTTATTGTAATTTAATTTTATTTGCACATAAATGTGTTTTTGGAATATACTAACCTAGATATAAGCACTACTAACAAATATTGAGCCATTGTAGCTTTTTATTAAATAAATTCATTCATAAAGATTATCAGTTTTTTGAGCAGTAACTTTCTCAGCAGCTTCTTCCAGGTGTGAGATTTGTCCCTGGGCATCCCTTAGCTCCTGTTCCAGAAAGGTAGTCCTCCTCAAGGTTTTCTCATACTCGTCACTGCACTCTTGGAACCTATCTACAATTGACTGAAGGTGGTCCCGCTCCGCAACAATGTCATCGTAACTTACATGAAGTCTTGATAATTCGCATTTTAATTTTTTTGTGTCATTCAGAGCGTTTATCAATAGGTTTTCATTTTCTTCTCTTTCCTTCTCCAACTGTACACAGAGCTCCGTTTTAGATTTAAGCTCCAGCAACACCAACTGAAGTTTGGTTTCCTCCTGCTGGCGGCCGAGAGCTCTGCGACTACGGGTATTCATATTATTAATGAGTAAGTGCAATTATACGCGAATTGTATTGATGATGGAGCTCTTTGTACAGTTTAATGGTAAGAAGTAACAAGGTTATGTACCGGCAATAAATTATACTTAATATTTTTATGTAAATATGTACTTACGCAAATACACAGACCGTCGTCAACGTCGAGTAAACGCTTATACAAGTATAATAATTCTACTCACGAGAAACAGTCGATTTAGTATGTATTTACGTGAAAAGAAAACATTCGTAACAGCTTTCCGATGAAGCCCTCCCTGCAAAGCAGCGCTGACTCCACGGGACGGCTGCAAAGTATTCTCGTAGTCCGTCCCAGTCTGCTGACGAGTAGTGCCACAGTCGCCGCGTCACCTCTACTGCCCTTGCAGGAGATGACACCTGCAGGCTGGCACGCACAACACAGTGGTCGGATGTACCCAGTGGGGCGCTAACCGACACACTGTACTGTGCTGGGTAACTCGTCAGCAGTAAGTCCAGCAGGGAGGGTTCATGGTCTGACCTGTCCGGTATGCGCGTAATCCCGCGCACCACTTGGG
Organism: Miltochrista miniata; assembly: GCA_933228765.1. Taxonomy (NCBI): domain Eukaryota; kingdom Metazoa; phylum Arthropoda; class Insecta; order Lepidoptera; family Erebidae; genus Miltochrista; species Miltochrista miniata. Next base: position 10,279,158 of record OW121751.1, on the reverse strand, counting down.
TCAGACCATGTGAGAGAGCAAACGCGTGGGCGGCCCGTCCCGCTGGATCGGTCACGCGGGACCCCAGACACTCAGTGTGGTGACCGTTGAAGTCCCCCAGAAAAACCAATTCAGCGTTCGGGAACCGCACCTGCGCGTCGTCAGCCCCCTCGCTGAGGTGCTGAAACAGCCTTGTTATCCCAGCTGTCCCTGAGTGGGATCGATAGACACACACGTAGATCTGACTCATGGAGCCGTGATCTACGTGCAGCCAAAGGACGGAGAGGGAAGGGTCCTCAAGGCAGCGCAGCCGGCGACAGCAAATATCCGCCCTAAAAAACGCGCACACCCCAGCTTTTTCTCGAAATAGTTCCTCGATGATATAGCCGGGGTAACTAAGGTACGACTGATCGGCAGGGCGGAGTATTTGCGTCTCCGTTAGGAACATCACAGCTGGCCGTGCCGTCTCCAGATGGTGATGGACGACGTTGAGGTTGGCATGGAGTCCGCGGATGTTAGCGAACTCCACCTCAAACGGAACGTTTCCGGGACTGGTTGCAGCGGCCGCTGTGACACTTCTTTCTCTTTTGTGCGCTGCCATATTTGGGAATTGGAGGGAAGACGTGAAGACGGAGCGACATTTGCTACAGCAGTGAGTGACAAGGCGTAGGGGCTAGCTTCATCTATGACCGTGTGGTGAGACTGAGGCCGACCCGCCGGACGGAAGGGACCCCGTACCCCCCCGAGTGTGGTCGCCGGGTCCCGGTCCGGTCACCATCCGGCACGACGAACCACATCGGGATTATGCGCGGCCTGGTGGGGCAGCCTCCCAGGGTGGTTAGTCCCAGTTGGGCCCCTGTACTATGCCGCGGGCGGCCAGTGGCAAAACCGTTTCTACGGGTCTCCCTGGCCGTTGGGTCGACCCCAGTCAGCCACACTAGAATTCGCTTAGCGCCTACTGGTCCCCCCCTGCTGCATCAAACATCGCCCCGGGCCCGGCTGTGCAGCTGCTGAACCCCGAACGCAACCCAACCGAGGCTGGGCTACTTGGGGGGCTTTTCACAGCTGCACGGTGGTACCCCCCCGGACCAACACTTTGTACCACCTGGCACCCACATGGGAGCCTAGGCCACCATGGGGGTACCTGAAAATCGCGGAGCCTCGTTAGTTTTTCGGCAGGTGCACCACGTGCAGGTGAGGTCGCTTGGGCCCCCAAAATTAGGTGGTGGTGGGGCCCCTTACACCCAAATTTTTCGAATGTCCTGTACCAAAGTTTCAGCATCACTATATGTGGACCTAAGGCGAAGTTTCGCACTTGGGGACAATCTAGTTTTTAAAATAAAGTCCTTTAATTTGTATCTACTTGACTCATTCAACATAGAATTATAAAATAAAATACCATCTACGAGCTGCTTAGTTACCTGCTCCTGGCCATTCATTACCGGCAACAGGGAAATTGCAGTCTTAATATCAAACGAATCAGCCATTTTTGAAACGTCAGATAAATCTCTAGAAAACAATTGAGTGCTACTATCTATCTTAGAAAATAAACCCTTTATATATTTAAAAGTTAACACAATATCATTAATTAATGCTTGAAAAGACTCACAAGATTCTTTGCTTATCTTTCTTTCGGTGAATTCTTGGTTCAACTGAGTCAAAATATAATCTAATTTTAAATACTCTTTTTCAGCTTCTTCTAATTTCTTTAAACCTAATTCTTGAATACGCCTATCTGGACCAAGTTTTACTAAATACTCCTTTAAATATCTTAATTTAGAATGCAATTCTCTTATTTCTTGGGACATACCTTGATAACAATATAAAAAAAAATCTAATAAACTAATACACAAAAAAAATCATATAGTAAAAATAATGAAGTGAAACATTAATCAAAAATTGACATCGTAAATATAATAATGCATACGCTTACCGACACCGGATGTGTAAATTGATCACGGATGACGTCAAAGGTGTTGTGTTAAAATGTTGCGAAATCTAGCATTTACATTGGACTGGAACTGACTCCCAGCTGCTCCACATCGGACCCGTTCTGTAATCTCCCGGCAGCCTGCATATCCTCTCATCATTGGCTTGAGCATTCTCCCAGCGCCCAGCTCCAACACACATCACCATCACAAAGTCAGAATAGAAAATCTTCTATCGGAGTACCTATACCTCGCATGGATCTTCTTTTTTCTGTCTTACTGAAATTCTTCTATAAATAGCATCTTCTTCTTTTTTTCTCGGCATAAATTCACGTACAGGCTCAGGTCACATTCTTCTTGCGATGTTCATTTTTCTTCTTCACTAGTCTTCTAATCTTGATAAGTATTTGACGGCTTCTTCTTCATAACGTTTCGGTACCACTTTCAATTACTTATAAAAAAAAAAACTGCTGGCTAAGGGTCGCCATGTAATGGAGTGACGTAGGGTAAATTAGAGACAACTGTTCAATGCCATAATTAGTGTAATAATGTCCTAAATAATGTGTGCAGTTACATTATATAAGGTGAGGCGAGCCACACACTACAACCGTAAACCATGGTATTACACATAGTAGATAAAACTAAGTCCAAGTACCGATTCTTCCGGTTAGGAATATTGTTGTATTATCGCAACCCGCAGATACTCATCGTTTTAGTTAGGTAGATAGATTTTTGATCTGTCGGCTCACTCGGTATCAGAGCGTGAGAGATCAAATTTGCAGACCATGAAAGTGATGGGGTATTAAAGTCTCCTATCAAAATGAACTGGTCCTGGTCTGAATTATCGGTGATCACTTTAGAGCAGTTATTATAGAATAGTTGTACCATATTAAGTGGAAGATCCGGTGGGAGGTAACAAACACATAGATTAATTGAGTCCGTAGCCTTGGCGTTTAGTGGTATAATAGACAACCATAAATCTTCCGCACACGACTCCCAAGACGACCTACGCAGCACCCTGTATTCACTCCTCACAGCAACGAGAACACCTCCACCTCCATCTTTAGTGACTGAAGTGTCACACCTGTCCCTACGAAAAATATTATACCGAGAATCTAATAACTCACCGTCAAAGATGTCGTGCTTGAAATTCGTTTCGGTTAGACATATCACGTCATAGTTGCTATTGAGTACATTGAGGTTTAATTCTGAGATCTTAGATCTAATGCGATTGACATTCTGATAGAAAAATAACATAATTATTAAATAGTAATGAATTTCCAAACATAGAGACTGAGTAAAAACATGTGTAATACAAAATAAAAATAATAAAGTAATGCGATTAAGACAAAGTATTCAAAACATTCAAGATCTTAATATGTACGTGGTCGGCTCTTTCTGTTTTCCGTACATATACACGGCCGTACTTCACCCATACGAACTGGTAATTAAGTTCCTTTGCCTTCTTTCTGGTGGCAGCGTGCAATGCCTTACACTCCGGTGACAGATGCTCAGAGACGTATATTATACTGCTGTTCGATGTGATACCCAGGTGAGTTGTGTTCAATGGTTCGTTTTTACTTGTTTTTCTATCTGTTCCGGCACGCTGAGAGGATCTCATCCCTCAATAAAGTGTTGGACAAACTTATGAGTATATTGCGCGGACGAACAGAATCCGAACTCATCTTAGATAATCTTCTACAGGATAGAATACAACTGTTATCCACCGGGACAGCGATGGTCTTGCATAAATTATTGAATATAGATAGAAGATTCTCGCTTTTATTTTCTGGAACCGCCTGTATTTCCAAGTTTTGGCCGCGAGATACTTTTTCCATGGCAGATAATCGACAAGACAGTAGGGCAATTTCTTTTTGCAGGACTCGGGTATTCGCCTCCAATTCCGTGATGGTTGAAGTCTTTGCGTCTATACATTTTTTAAGGTCCCGCTGATCCGCACAAATGAAATCTGTGGTCTTGGTAAAATCATCTTTTAAGCTCTGAACCGCACCGGCCATTTCCGTTTGAACGTGCTTCTTAACCTCTGCAACGATCACACAACGAATTTGGTTCATTAACTGGCCTAAGGACGTATTAAGTTTTTGATCCAAAAGATTACTTATATTTTCCATCGTTACTTCGCCGTTGTTCTGAGGCTTTAGTATACGATTCGGTGGTGTACGAAAATCGAAAGATACGTTCATGGATTCTTCATGAAGTGTCGGCGACCGTGCATTTGACCGATTGCGCATCGTAATATTATTGCATGTAGGACACAGCCAGTTTGAGCGGGATTGTTGTGATAAGTTTCCACAGAATTCCTTAGATTTTATTCCCAAGCATTTATAATGATACTTACAACAACATTGATAGCATTGTAAGAAATCGTCCGAAGAGAATATCTCTTTACATATTTTGTACAGTTCATTGTAGAAATCGGATTATTAGTCACAAAAAGAGATTTGACGATCGTGAGTTTTGGACTGGAACGGCAGGCAGAGACTTTACCGCACTAACCACAGCGACGATGATCGATTTATCCAAATAGACAGCCTGTATCTTCCTGATCAGTGATATTGTTCGTCGTCAATTGATTCCTTGGCACCACATAGAGTCACAGGTTAATGTTGACGATATGGTGAATGCGTTGTCTACTTGGATTGTGTATCTGTTTGACATGCATGCCCCTGTGAAACAAAAACGCTTTAAGACCAAAAATACTCCTTGGATAACTGATAATGTCAAGTTACTCTTCCGCCTGCGCGATAAGGCGAGGCTTGCATATCAGAGTACTAAACTGGAGTCCAAGAAAAAATATTACCTAGAGTTAAAACATCACGCTGTTATGGCGTTGCATAGTGAGAAGTCAGTCTACTTTTCAAAAAATATAAGCGAACAGATCAATAACCCTAAAACCATGTGGAAGAATCTAAAAAATCATATACTTAACTCACAGAAAGATTCTTGTTTGCCGGGTCACTTCGACAATCCCTACACCATCAACAAAGCTTTCCTGGATGTGCCGGGGAAGAGTGTAGTGAGTTTGTCGAAATTAACCTACTATGAACATCATAGGTACGACCCTAGTGTGAGTTTTGAACTCAGACCTGTAGATCAACCCACAATTTTAAAGATTTTGAATAACATTAAAACACAGGCACAGGGTGTTGATAAGATCAGTGCACAGATGTTGGGACTCACACTCCCTTACTCATTAAGCACTATCACACGACTGATTAATACATCTATCATTACACACACATATCCGCAGCCGTGGAAGTGCTCTGTTGTTCGACCTATTTCAAAAACTAGCTACCCAAATACCATCAGATACCAGGCCTATCAGTATACTTCCTTGTTTATCAAAGGTGTTAGAAAGGGTGGTGCATATGCTAGTAATGGAGTACCTTGAACAAAACAGTATCCTCCCTGATAGGCAGTCAGGATTTAGAAAGGGGCGGGGTACAGCCATGGCTTTGTGTGATGTGGTTGGAAACATTTTGGAGGCTAGGGACCGCGGAGAGGGAACAGCTCTAGTGCTACTGGACTACTCCCGCGCTTTTGATGCCCTAGATATTTCACTTTTATTATCAAAGTTGACCTTCTATGGGTTTACGTCAGATACCGTCAGGTGGTTCGATAGTTACCTCACAAATCGTACACAGTATGTTGAGCTATTGAGAGAGGATGGCACAGTGATGACATCATCCCCGCTTAAGGTGACTCGAGGGGTGCCACAGGGATCAATCTTGGGTCCACTTTTGTTCATCTTATATACAGCAGACATCACAGGATTCTTTCAACAGTGCCGGTTCCATATGTATGCAGATGATACACAATTATATTTGTCTTTTAAATCTGACGACACACTTTCAGCCATATCTAAAGTAAATGAGGACCTGGAAAGGGTGGTTACGTGGTCAAAAGAACACTCACTGATCTTAAATCCCCTTAAATCAAAATTCATGATACTGGGTAGTAAGAAACAAATTCAGTCAATTTTGAAATATGATCCCAACATAGTCATTAATGGTCAGAAAGTGGCAAGGGTTGAAGAAGCCACCAACCTTGGTCTCCTGATGGACCCTCAGCTACAGTTTGAGGGACACATAGGTAAGATAGTAAAGAATTGCTTTTATAGGTTAAAAATTCTATACAATTTGAAGCGCTCGTGGCCCCGCGGACTCAGTGTTCTGTAAACGATCACTGCAGTAAGCAACATTTACTATGGCCGGATATGGATGGGTGACCACCACGTGGACCACTTTGTGACATTTATTTACGAGCGTTTCCGTGCTTCGGAAGGCACGATAAGCCGTTGGTCCCGACCCCTCCATGGGAGCTGGAAGCGAGAGCCCTTGCGTCACTGTTCAGATGGCGCAAGGAGGCGCTGGAGCCGGGCCAAAGGCCTGCGTCTCGAGAAATCGAGGCCCAGCGGACCCTGCTCCACCAGGAAACCGTGGAGACATGGAAGGTGCGACTTGAGCAACCAAAGGGGGGATTCGCCACAATCGCGGCCGTCAGACCGGTCATGGACGAGTGGCTGGAGAGAAGACACGGTGCTCTCTCCTACCGGTTGACACAGATACTTGCCGGGCACGGTAGCTTCGGTAGGTATCTGTGGCGAAAACACCGGGAAACCACGGCCGAGTGTCAGCACTGCGAGGACCGCAGCGATGACACAGCGCTCCACACTCTGGTGGAGTGCACGGCGTGGGCACAACAGCGCCAGGTCCTCGTAGTGGGTCTGGGCGTGGACACTCTCTCGCTCGAGGCCATGGTGCGAGCCATGCTCTCCAGCGGGAGTAAGTGGGACTGCGCCGCCTCTTTCTGCGAGCAGGTCATGCTCGCGAAGGAGGCGGCGGGCCGGGTGCGGGAGAGAACTCTCCCACCCGAGTTCCGCAGTCGGCGCCTTGGGCGCCGCCGACGTGTCTTCGCCGAGGACTATCGGCCTCCATGACCGGGGGTCTGAGGACGGTGAGAAGGCCGCTCACCGTCCTTACAGAAGCAGGCCCATGACGGCAGCGTGACGTGAGCAACTCACACACGCCCCCCCTTAGAAGCGGGATCACACCCGAAACCCCCCCATAGACGCGGGATTGCACCCGAAACACCCCCTGGGCGAGGCCGCAGTGGCGGCCGTAGGTCTGTTGGGAGTCACGGGACATCCTTCCTGAGGGCTTACCCGGGGCTCTCAACCATAGGCTGTTGGGCGTTACGTGAGGTTTTTTAGTCGGTAAGAGTCCGGCATAGCATCCTACGAGGATTTTCCCTCACGTTAAAAAAAAAAAAAAAAAAAAAGCCGTTGGTCCCGGTTGTCAGTAAAATGACAGTCGATAAGCCAAGTTGAAGGCCTTACGGGCGGCTTGAAAAATTTCAACTGTGGGTCGTCACTGCCTGCACCCGGGTCGGCAGCGCGTGTGTAGCGCCTCTGGTGTTGCCTCTGGTGTTGCAAACGTCTATAGGCTACGGTTACCAACCTTCCGGTGGGCCGTAAGCTTGTCTGCCACCTAAGTAGTATAAAAAAAAAAAAAAAAATAACAATATTCGGAATTATATAGGGATTCCACTAAGAAAGCAACTGGTGGACAGTCTCATACTATCTAGATTCAATTACTGTGACATAGTTTATGGTCCATGCTTGCTGGCTAAAACTAAAAATCTCATACAGCGCATACAAAATGCATGTGCCCGATATTGTTTTCAAATCCCAAGACGTCAACATGTAACACCTTACATTAATAGTAATAATATATTGAAGATGGAGGCCAGAAGAAGGCTACATTTATCCACTATGCTTTTTGATTTGTTAAAAAGTAAAAAACCTAGCAATTTATATGTAAAAATATGTTTAAGACATAACCGCTATCGTTACCCTGTCAGGTCTGGAACTAGTACATTATCTGTGCCAAGGCACAAGACTATGGCCTTCCAAAGTTGTCTGAAGTATGCAGCGACGCGAATCTGGAATGATCTGCCACCACCAATTAGGAACCTAAAATCAAAACACACATTTAGGTTGAGGTACAAGGTATTGCTCTTACAATATCAAAAGAGCATGCCTTGAGTTATGATATTTGAAATATCTGCAGATGGATGTATATTAAAAATGCATCTATTTGTATATTTACAATCTTAGAATCTTACCTATAAATGTATGGCTCCCCTGCTGTAGGCCACGTGAGGCCGTTGCCACGTAAAAAGACACGTCGACTGTCTCGTCGACCACAGAGTACATTTTGGTTACCTTTGACAGTTGACAGTGATATGACAACTGACAGCTGACATAAAAGTCATCAAGGGTGGCGGCGGCGGCCACAGACGAGTGGAAATTTTCCGGTTAGATTTTTTATTTTACCTTTAGTTTACCATTAGTTTTACCTCCCTGTCGTCTGTATGCCTTTCTTGCGTTGTTGTATTTGTACCCTTTTTTATTTTTATTTTTTTTTAATGTTTTTTGTTTTATCTGTTCTTTTAATTTTTATTTACCTGCATATAAGGTTATGTTACTATTATTTTTTGGTGTGTATGTGCGTTGTGATCCAAAGTAAAAAATATTTTCTTTCTTTCTTTCTTTACATGAGATTACGTTCTGTTTATGGTAGTAAGCTATGGAGCTAGTTTCCCTAGTATACTCACACACACATTCAAGCTTGATTCAAGTATTCACACTACGTGTATATTAGTGTGGGTGAAAACAAACGTTTTTGTATGGAGTTTCCGCCCTGTGTTAATATTATAAGAGGAAAAATTTGATTGTTTGTTTGCATCGAATAGGCTCCGAAACTACTGGACCGATTTGAAAAATTCCTTAACTGTTGGAAAGATACACTCTTCCCGGTGAATATAGGCTATATTTATTCCCGTATTCCCACGGGAACGGGAGCTACGCGGGTGAAACCGCGTGACGTCCGCCAGTAACAGATAAATTACACCCAGACATAGAACAAATTAATGTGCTCATTACACAAAGAGATTTGTCTTGGGTGGGAATCGAACCCACGACCTCCGAGTCCGTAGTCTTACACTAACCACTGGACCACGAGGCCAGTCAAAATAAGTACCTCAACGAACTCGAATTAGATCTAGGTCGCATAAACTAGCACATACTGGGCTTGTGTGAAGTCTGAAGACAGGGGGAAGCCACGCTCACCCTTGCGTCAGCAATCCACAGGTTTAATACCGGAAATGCCACCTACACCCGTGTATTCCTGAGAATCCGAAATCTGTCCGAATTTGGTGAGCATCACTGCCGTGCGGTGGCTGTAGCGAGGACACACTCTACCGGAGGGCTCAGCATAGACGTTAGCACATAGACCTCATTACAGCCTCCCTACAGGAGGCTGTACCTGGGGATCGTGCGAAACATGGCTCTGTACGGGGCTCCCGTATGGGCGGAGACCCTGACGGCCAGCAATGAGGCTAGACTGCTGAGCCCGCAGAGAGTGATGGCCGTCAGGGTGATAAGAGGATACCGCACGATCTCTGGTGAGGCGGCATGTCTCCTAGCCGGGACCCCTCCATGGGACCTGGAAGCGAGAGCCCTTGCGTCACTGTTCAGATGGCGCAAGGAGGCGCTGGAGCGGGGCCAAAGGCCTGCGTCTCGAGAAATCGAGGCCCAGCGGACCCTGCTCCACCAGGAAACCGTGGAGACATGGAAGGTGCGACTTGAGCAACCAAAGGGGGGATTCGCCACAATCGCGGCCGTCAGACCGGTCATGGACGAGTGGCTGGAGAGAAGACATGGTGCTCTCTCCTACCGGTTGACACAGATGCTTGCCGGGCACGGTAGCTTCGGTAGGTATCTGTGGCGAAAACACCGGGAAACCACGGCCGAGTGTCAGCACTGCGAGGACCGCAGCGATGACACGGCGCTCAACACGCTGGTGGAGTGCACGGCGTGGGCACAACAGCGACAGGTCCTCGTAGTGGGTCTGGGCGTGGACACTCTCTCGCTTGAGGCCATGGTGCGAGCCATGCTCTCCAGCGGGAGTAAGTGGGACTGCGCCGCCTCTTTCTGCGAGCAGGTCATGCTCGCGAAGGAGGCGGCGGGCCGGGTGCGAGAGAGAACTCTCCCACCCGAGTTCCGCAGTCGGCCCTGGGCGCCGCCGACGTGTCTTCGCCGAGGACTATCGGCCTCCATGACCAGGGGTCTGAGGACGGTGAGAGGGCCGCTCACCGTCCTTACAGAAGCAGGCACATGACGGCAGCGTGACGTGAGCACTCACGCACGCCACCCCTTAGAAGCGGGGTCACACCCGAAACCCCCCATAGACGCGGGATTGCACCCGAACTACCCCCTGGGCGAGGCCGCATTGGCTGCCGTAGGTCTGTTGGGAGTCACGGGACATCCTTCCTGAGGGCTTACCCGGGGCTCTCAACCATAGGCTGTTGGGCGTTACGTGAGGTTGTTTTAGTCGGTAAGAGTCCGGCATAGCATCCTACGAGGATTTTCACTCACGTTAAAAAAAAAAAAAAAAGACCTCATTACAGCGGGACATCCTTCCGAGGGCTTGCCCAGGGCTCCCACCCACAGGCTGTTGGGCGTTACGTGAGGGTTTTCAGTCGGTAAGAGTCCGGTATAACATCCTCTGAGGATTTTCCCTTACGTAAAAAAAAAGACCTCATTACAGGTTCTCACGCTGGAATATTGTAAGGACAGCTAGTGCGTTTGTTAACTTTTTAAATAAGTGCTTTAATGTACTACAATTTAATGAAAGTCTGGAGTCGATCTGATGATAGAACCGAAAGACAGTCCAGGGAATTCCTTAACGATTTACAGCAGTTACCTTGTGTTTGGGCTTGATTGATTTGTATTGATGAGAACTTTACACCTAGATAGATATATTTTTCGGTCCACCCGCCACTTAAAATAACGAAAAAAAAATTTTTAATAAAAATTATAACCGACTTCAAACTGATCCTGAAAAAAAAAATTACTTAGCACAAAGAAAATATATTTTCATTTATCAGAGTTTATTCAATATAATATTGAAGTTGGTGCCAATAATAATACTTATTTACCTAATCCTATTTAAATACCTAATCCTATGGCTTGTCCTGGGACATTCTTCCGAGGGCTTACCCGGGGCTCCCCAACCATAGGCTGTTGGACGTTACGTGAGGTTTTTTAGTCGGTAGGAGTCCGGCATAACATCCATGAGGATTTTCCCTAACGTTAAACAAAAAAAAATCCTATGGCTTTACTTGGCGCCGACTTCAATATGATTTTGAATAAAATCTGATTAATTAAAATACGTATAACTTTGTGGTAAGTAAATTTAATTTTTATTAAAAAATTTACTTCATCCATCCAAGGGCGTACCTGTAAAAAATTTCTATTATGTCCTCTTGAAAAGCAAGACTTTTATTATTCTCTACAGAAATAAACAATATTATGTCTGACTATCTACAGCGATAGTCCGTAATGAGTTAATTATTTAGTTAATGATTTTAATGTATGTTTATCTTTCATTATATTAGAGACTATATAGTCTTGTTTAGCTTTTGATCATCATTGTAACTTTTGTTGAAAGCTTTTAGTTACATTTGAGTGTTCGTTTCGTACTAAACATTATCTGGATAAAATAATAGTGCTGCAATCAGAAAATAACGGAACCGTCAAAGATATTGGTGATTAAAAGGAGCAGTGCCAGTTATAAATTTAATGTTCGGAGTTTTTTTCAAGTTAGAGAGAATTTTTAGTGAAATACCTTTTGTAAAAGTAAGATTCATCTATTCTCATTCCTACTAACATTAAATGTAAAAGTTTGTGAAGATGGTTCGGTGGTTGGTACTCAATCAGTGACGGCTGAATGAATCTGGCTAAAATTTGGTTCAGGATGGTCCGGATAACATACTTGTATAGGCTAGTTTTTATTCCGGGATTATGTTTTAAGCTGGAACAGGTACCAAATTTCATGTGGGCAAAGCCGCATCATCTAGTTTTACAGGTACAATATTTGTAACAATTTCAAAAGTGTAGAAAACTAATTCTAATTTGATAATTTTGTTCACAGATGAGCCGTCAGAATACTTGCCCGGTAGAATATAAATATACCTCTATAAACGACCGTATCAAGGAATTGTTAGTTTCCCAAGAATGGAGTGACTGCAGTTTTACCGTCGAGGGGAAACATTTCAAAGCACATAAGGCAATTCTGGCCATAATTAGCCCTGTTTTTGTGGCCATGTTCCATGGACATTGGGCTAGTGACAATGCTATAGAAATAGTTGATATTAATCCTGATATATTCCAGTTATTACTTGATTTTATTTACACAGATGTTATTGACATAAGCTCTATTGATGTAGCTTTTAATCTTTTATATGCCGCTAGAAAATATATGTTGGACCATTTGAGCGCAATGTGTATCAAGTACATACAGTACCATATCAATTTGGAAAACGTTATTGACGTACTAAATTACCCAGAATATTTACAAGATATAAAAATAATTGACACTGCAACCAAATTCTTTTGTAAATATGCACAGTATTTGTTGCAAGGTAAAGAAATTATTACATATCCGGCCTTGAAAGATGTGCTTACAAGTGATCATTTGAACATAGCTGAAAAGGATCTTATTAAATACGTATTTGAATGGTCTTCCTACTGCTGTGATCAAAACAATAAGCCAAATACATTGGAAAACAGACGTAAAATTCTTCATAAGAATAATCTATTTGAACTATTAAGATTCTTAACACTATCTGGTAAAGAAATTGAAGAAATTGCTAATGATTCAAATAATGTTTTATATGCACCTGAGATTGAGAGTATTAAAAATTATGTCAAAACTGGAAATGAAGCAGACATCGTTAAATCTATAGGCTTAATTGAAAATCCAAGAAAAGCATTAAGATTAAAATGGCAGTTTTGTCTTAGAATCCCATATAAATCAAGTAATCCGATAGTAATACACTCAAATAATTATATTGTACAAACCAGACTAAGGGTAAATAAACCAATTCTTATAAATTCTTTAACTGTACCCACACGAAAGTTACATAGAGAATTCCATTGTTATGGTAATTACTTAAGTGAGTATACTGAGAAAATATGTATTTCAATACAAAGGGAATGTGATAAAAGTGTGAATTTAACACATTTTTCTGAGAAGCTTGAATATAATTCAACAGTAAACATACCTCTGAAAGACTATTGCTTAGTTAAAAAAAATGAATGGTACACAATTTCGTTTATTTGGCCTAAAGACACTACTTTGTGTGCATATGCTGTACAAATGAGATCCGGTTATCATTTAAACAATATTTTACGCAGGGTATCATTCGAATTTCAAAATTTGTCTGTTAAGTTTGTACCTAGTGGTAGTTTTCTTGAAGGTTTAACATTTTCTTATTAGCACTGTGGAAATTATAACTTTTTGATGCAACCCAGAATATTTGGTTATTTAGGTATAATAAACAAGGTTCCCTCTGGAAATTTGAATAACGCCACATGACAGTTCATGTGGCGTTATTCAAATTTCCAGAGGGGGCCCAATTTTATTGTGTACTAGCGGACGTCACGCGGTTTCACCCGCGTAGTTCCCGTTCCCGTAAGAATACGGGAATAAAATATAGCGTATGTTCACCGCAAAGAGTGTAGCTTCCCAACAGTGAAAGACTTTTTCAAATACGGTCCAGTAGTTCCGGAGCCTATTCGTTACAAACAAACAAACAAAAAAACAAATCTTTCCTCTTTATAATATTAGTATAGATTTATAACTGAACGATTTCGCCGAACATCAATCTCAAAAGGTTATCTAAAATACTTAGAACTATAATAAACTTTAAGAGAATATTCTAGATTATTACAAGTAGCATTTTCAGTATAAGATTAATTTTACTAACCGCACTATTTAACCGCAACTTTATTCGGTCGTGCCACTATGGCTTGGAGGATCCTTGCCTTGAAGATATTATTCTTTGCCTTTATAAGTCTGAGGTTTCAGTTGACTTAATTCAGGGAGTGGGTGTAAATAGCTTAGCATCCGCTATTGGCAGAAATGCGGTAATGTTCTCAGGCCCGAGGAATAATGATTTCATAACACATTTTACTACATATTATATTAAAAGTTATGTAGAACTGTTACCTGTGTATTATTTACTGTGCGAGCTCCTTATAATCAACAAAGTAGTTCTGCGCGCCTAAAATTAGGGTAACAACTTACTAACCATCCGGTAAGCTTGTCTGTCACCTTAGTAGTATGAAAGACTCACAGTCTTTTCAAAATAATAAAGTTATATAAGATCATTTGACACCCAAACAACTTACAACAGTTTATTTCTATTCTTCTTATAATAAAACTATAGAGAGCTACATTTAGTACATCAAAGTATTTTGAAATTCTTTTCGTAAGTCATTCTTGAATTGATACTGAATCAATTTAAATTCTTTTGTCTGTCTGTATCCCAAATAAGCCTCACGCTAAAAGTACTGACCAATTTAAATGATAATTGGTACAATCTGAGCGTATAGTCTAGGGAAGGCGTTAGGACAGGATACATTTGATCCCGATCAGATATTCAGCACGGCTCCTTTGGGAGAAGGATAAAAAATGCCAAAAAATTGTCGTAATTTTAGAAAAAGAGTACCTAATACAAGTTTTAATATTGAGGGTATTATACCTTAAGCTCAGAAATGAAAGATATCTCAACCTTCGCTGTACTTGTAATTCAAGGGTTCCTTGGAAAGTAAGAGTCATACTAAACTTGAATGTTTGCTTTATTAACCTCACAAAGGTATATTACAAGGCTAGGATCCCATTCCCGTTATCAAATCTCCCAGCTTGGCTCATGACAAAACCAAGACACTTAATGCGTATATGCGTACACATGGATTCATAATCATATTGAATCACTTAGGATGGATTTAGTGTGCAGTTTCAAACTCAAATCTCAAATACAAGATTGAAGAGCTCTTTAAAAATCTCATCGTGGTAGATTCGGTAGAAAACAGCCAAAGACGCAATAGTTCTTCGTTGCGCTAACGGCTCTAGGCTTAGGTACCTTTTTTTTTAATTTGTCCTACGTAATAGGTGGTGAGCCGTATTGCCGTGTTGAGATGGACAGGTGCTGGTTGTGTCTGCCTGCTGTTGAAATTTATCAAGCCGCCTAAATAGGCCTTCAACTTGGCTTAACGACTGCCATTTTAGTGGCTTCCGAAGCACGGAAACGCTCAAATAAGTGTCAAAATGTGGTCACATGGATGGTCACCCACCCAAGTACTGGTTACACTAAAAGTGGATTACTACAGTTATAGTCTACAGAACACTGAGTCCGCGGGGCCACGAGGCTTCACCTTTACCATTTTACTTAGTACTAATTTTAATTTTTTTTTAACGTGAGGAAAATCCTACATGGATTTTCCTCCCGTTACTATTACCGACTTAATACCACCCGTTTCCTACCTAATGCGTACGGTCGGGAGCACGGGTATGCTCTCGGAAGGATGATCCCAAGATACATAGGACTCATAATTTCCGCGAAGCTGGCTCAATTTTTTTTTTAAAATACGTTTTGGTTTTGAGCATATCTGAAACCAGCGTCTTCTAGTTTACCGGACGGTTAGGGCTTTTGATCTGGCAAACCAGAAAACGCAGTTTTACTCATTTTTTTTTTATAGTTAGCTCGCCAAAATGGTGCCGCCGTCTGATGGAAAGTCACAGCGACATCTAGCGATTGGGGGCCACTGTCACAGTCCGCAAGAATATGGACAGTGGTGCTCAAGTTGGCGGCCCTATGATGTGCCTCTTCACGTTCCGCTTGAAGAATTCAGGATTGTAAGAGGAGGGAAACACGTGCGCTGGCAGGTCGTTTTAAATGTTATACCGTAGATAGGCCTAACGGCCTTGAGCTGTTACAAAACACATGTCCTTTAAACAAAGTATTTTAATCTTATTTTAGTAGTCATAAGTATATGATGACGAATGATGAAGCGCTCGTGGCCTCGTGGACTCAGTGTTTTGTAGACGATCACCGCAGTAAGCAATGGGTGACCACTGACCATCTTGTATCCACTTGGTGACATGTAAATGGGTTCCCGGTTGCTAGTAAAATGGCAGTCGTTAAGCAAAAGTTATGTTTGCCCAGTATGTTTCATCAAAATAAGTAATAATACAGCTTGACCTATGTTTTACTAGAAGCCCTATGTGTTGGACAGGTCAAACTCGTTTGGTTATTAGTCAAAATCACTTCGCGAACGAAGTCGCGGGTAAAAGCTAGTAAGTAATAAAATTCTCAATAGCGTAGACAAAGTTAAATCAACTTGGAAAATAATTAATGCAAAAAGAGGCCAAGCAAAATCAAATAATAACAATTTTAAACTAACTAACTAACTGTAAATGGTAACATAATTACAATAGATGCCGAAGTCGCTAACTAATTCGAACATTTTTTCTCTCGAATTCCAGTAGATTTGACCAGAACCCTAGGCTCTTCTACCCCAATAGCAGAATCCTTGTTAAAAGCAAATGTTCCTTGCTGTAAGGAAATATTCAAATTCAGTAAAATTAGTATGTATACACACTATCATAAACAGGTGGGGGGCGTCAGCATCGGCATCGAGCCCTCGATGAAGTATCTGGGGCTCGTACTCGATGGCCGGTGGAACTTCGGACATCATTTCCGAAGTTTGGTCCCAAAACTGAGGGGAGCATCGGCCGCACTCGCGCGGCTGATGCCCAACATCAGGGGACCCAACGCTCCCTACAGGAGGCTGTACCTTGGGATCGTGCGAAGCATGGCCCTGTACGGGGCTCCCGTATGGGCAGAGACCCTGACGGCCAGCAATAAGGCTAGACTGATGAGCCCGCAGAGAGTGATGGCCGTCAGGGTGATAAGAGGATACCGCACGATCTCCGGTGAGGCGGCATGTCTCCTAGCCGGGACCCCTCCATGGGACCTGGAAGCGAGAGCCCTTGCGTCACTGTTCAGATGGCGCAAGGAGGCGCTGGAGCGGGGCCAAAGGCCTGCGTCTCGAGAAATCGAGGCCCAGCGGACCCTGCTCCACCAGGAAACCCTGGAGACATGGAAGATGCGACTTGAGCAACCAAAGGGGGGATTCGCCACAATCGCGGCCGTCAGACCGGTCATGGACGAGTGGCTGGAGAGAAGACACGGTGCTCTCTCCTACCGGTTGACACAGATGCTTGCCGGGCACGGTAGCTTCGGTAGGTATCTGTGGCGAAAACACCGGGAAACCACGGCCGAATGTCAGCACTGCGAGGACCGCAGCGATGACACGGCGCTCCACACGCTGGTGGAGTGCACGGCGTGGGCACAACAGCGACAGGTCCTCGTAGTGGGTCTGGGCGTGGACACTCTCTCGCTCGAGGCCATGGTGCGAGCCATGCTCTCCAGCGGGAGTAAGTGGGACTGCGCCGCCTCTTTCTGCGAGCAGGTCATGCTCGCGAAGGAGGCGGCGGGCCGGGTGCGGGAGAGAACTCTCCCACCCGAGTTCCGCAGTCGGCGCCCTGGGCGCCGCCGACGTGTCTTCGCCGAGGACTATCGGCCTCCATGACCGGGGGTCTGAGGACGGTGAGAGGGCCGCTCACCGTCCTTACAGAAGCAGGCCCATGACGGCAGCGTGACGTGAGCACTCACGCACGCCCCTCCTTAGAAGCGGGGTCACACCCGAAATCCCCCATAGACGCGGGATTGCACCCGAACCACCCCCTGGGCGAGGCCGCATTAGGGGCCGTAAGTCTGTTGGGAGTCACGGGACATCCTTCCTGAGGGCTTACCCGGGGCTCTCAACCATAGGCTGTTGGGCGTTACGTGAGGTTTTTTAGTCGGTAAGAGTCCGGCATAGCATCCTACGAGGATTTTCCCTCACGTTAAAAAAAAAAAAAAAAAACACACTATCATAAAAACCTTTAAATCTTTAAATATTAAGAAAACGGCTGACCTCTGCGGCATTTCTGTACATTAAGTTAATTCTATAATTGAACAGGTTGCCCCTGAATTATCAATAATATTTAATAATTGTGTTGATAGTGGTGTGTTTCCTGACTTAATGAAGTTTAATAAATTACCTCCTCTGTTTAAATCGGGTAGCACCTATTCCTGTACTAACCACGTTTAGTAAAATCTTTGAAAAGGTAATGCTTAATCAAATGCAAAATCATTATTTCATAAGCCGGGGCCACATTAAAGAAAACGTCAATGCCCATCATCGCGATAAATATTGCGCTAATTATGGCGTTAATTCTTAACGTCACCATTTGAGTAGTGTGGCCGCTTCAACGTAATAATTTTCGCGTGAATGCCCATTCTTGGCGTTAAAATTGACGTTAAGTGTGACCGAATTAAATTTTACAAAAATACCTTAGCTCCTTAAAAATATACTGAATGTATCTATATATAATTCTGGCACAGAGAAAATATACCGATAAAAATACCGATTATCAAAACGTGTTTATTCTTTAATTACTACCTTATTTTTATAAAAGAAAAACCTAGAATTTACATTTAACATTTTATTTGAAGGATTGAATTCAACGTCCTTCACCTGCAACACGCTTCGTAAAAAAAAATTACCGAATGTTATTGCAACAAACCCTACAAAGAAAAAAATCATTGCGATGAGGAATTGGGTTTTTATTTTTTCAGGTCCTTAGCGAGCTCCGGGGGAACCTCCCATCTTGCTCCCCCGAGGAGAGCCGCCGAACGGTTCTCGACGGGAATAATCTTTGGAAATTCTTTAGCTTTCGGCCGAAATTTTCCCGGCTTTCCGGATTCCCGGCTATAGGGAGGAGGAATACCCCTAGGTTTAATGGGTAGGACGGCCCCGTTCCGGGACCGGGAGCCCCACACCCAGCTGTTTTACATGATAATTTTGCAATCCAATATGGCCGCCGCGCCGAAATCACAAAATTTCATGATGGGTATCGTTTAAGGGGTTTTTTGGTATGCTGAATACGAATTTCGGGTTAATTTAGAGATCCAATATGGCCGCCGCGCCGTTATCACAAAATTTCATGATGGGTATCGTTTAAGGGGTTTTTTGGTATGCTGAATACGAATTTCGGGTTAATTTAGAGATCCAATATGGCCGCCGCGCCGTTATCACAAAATTTCATGATGGGTATCGTTTAAGGGGTTTTTTGGTATGCCGAGTACGAATTTCGGGTTAATTTAGAGAACCAATATGGCCGCCGCGCCGTTTTCACAAAATTTCATGATGGGTATCGTTTAAGGGGTTCTTTAGTATGCTGAATACGAATTTCGGGTTAATTTAGAGAACCAATATGGCCGCCGCGCCGTTTTCACAAAATTTCATGATGGGTATCGTTTAAGGGGTTTTTTAGTATGCTGAATACGAATTTCGGGTTAATTTAGAGAACCAATATGGCCGCCGCGCCGAGAACACAAAATTTCATGATGGGTATCGTTTAAGGGGTTTTTTGATATGCTGAGTACGAATTTCGGGTCAATTTAGAGATCCAATATGGCCGCCGCGCCGTTATCACAAAATTTTATGATGGGTATCGTTTAAGGGGTGTTTTGGCATGCTGAGCACGAATTTAGGGTTAATTTTGCAAAATTATCTTGAAATTCGTACTCAGCATACCAAAAAACCCCTTAAACGATACCCATCATGAAATTTTGTGATTTCGGCTCGGCGGCCATATTGGATTGCAAAAATTATCATAAAATTCGTACTCAGCATACCGAAAAACCCCTTAAACGATACCCATCATGAAATTTTGTGATAATGGCGCGGCGGCCATTTCGGATTGCAAAATTATCATAAATTTCGTACTCAGCATACCAAAAAACCCCTCATACAATATACAGCATGAAATTTTACAACGGTGGCGCGGCGACCATCTTGGATTGCCAAATTGACCTAAAATTCGTACTCAGCATACCAAAAAACCCCTTAAACGATACCCATCATGAAATTTTGTGATAACGGCGCGGCGGCCATATTCGAATCTCTGAATTAACCTGAAATTCGTACTCAGCATACCAAAAAACCCCTTAAACGATACCCATCATGAAAATTTGTCATATCGGCGCGGCGGCCATATTGGATCTCTAAATTAACCCGAAATTCGTACTCAGCATACCAAAAAACCCCTTGTACAGTATCCAACATGAAATTTTACAAAGGAGGCGCGGCGGCCATCTTGGATTGCAAAATTGACCTAAAATTCGTACTCAGCATACCAAAAAACCCCTTAACGGTACCCATCATGAAATTTTGTGATAATGGCGCGGCGGCCATATTGGATCTCTAAATTAACCCCAAATTCGTATTCAGCATACTAAAAAACCCCTTAAACGATACCCATCATGAAATTTTGTGATAACGGTGCGGCGGCCATATTGGATCTCTAAATTAACCCGAAATTCGTACTCAGCATACAAAAAAACCCCTTAAACGATACCCATCATGAAATTTTGTGTTCTCGGCGCGGCGGCCATTTTGGATCTCTAATATACCCAAAAATACTGACTTTTACCAATATACTGATATCGAAAAAAGTCAATAAAATATACCGAAAAAGTATTAAAATACTGAAAACGGTCACACTCTCACGGTGCGCACTGACACACGTAGTGTGGCCGCTTCAACGTAATAATTCTCGCGTTAATCTCTTTGATGTGCCGCCACTTGAGCTATCGCCTAACGTTAAACGGCAATGTGAATGCCGTTGTCGAATTATCGCGATAATTCGGTGGCTACACTAACGTTTAACGTTCATCAACGCCATTATTAATGGCATTTCCCCTTAGTGTGGCCCGAACAATACAAAACAATTCGGTTTCACGCGCGGTCGGTCCACCACGGCTGCTGGAATCAAATTATTAGAGTGTATAATATGAGGCATGGGAGGAGTCGTATAATGCATATGCTGTATTCTGTGACTTTGACTGCCTCTGTGGCGCGGTCGGTAGTGATACCGCCTTTGGCGCTGGAGGTCGGGGGTTCGATTCCCACCGGAGACAAATATTTGTGTGACCCATAAATGTTTGTCTCAAGAGTCTGGGTGTTTCTATGTATGATAAGTATGTATTTAAAAGTATATAAGTATTAATATCCGTGGTCTGATACCCATAACACAAGCAGGTTATTCCTAGCTTACTGTGGGATCAGATAGCGTTGTGTGAAATGTCCGTGAATATTTATTTATTTATTTATATTTATAACGCTAATAATTTATTGTTAAATGAAACTAAAACAAAATGTATTAGATTCACCTTGCCAAATGTTAGGCGGTAACACCAGTATTAGGATTAGGGATGATCAAATAAAATTGGTCGATGAGACTGTCTTTCAGGGCATAAAGTTAGACTCCAACTGAGACAGCAGTGGGGGCCTCACATCGAGAAAGTCTCGGGCGGACTGAGCTCTGCAGCTATGCCGTTAAAAAGATCCGACAACGGACAGACATTAGAACAGCGCGTCTTGTCTACTTTAGCTATTTCCACAGTGTCATGACCTATGAAATACTATTATGGGATACGCTGCCGACATCGAATGTATCTTTCATGATGACAAGCCAAAATATTTTTTTTTAAATTTCAAAGGGATTAAAATTTATTTTATTTTAATTATTTTTTTTATTAAAAAAAACAGTAAAACGTCTCACCACCTATTACTTGGAACAAATTCTAAAAGGGTGAAATGTGGACATATAATATACCTCTGCCTACCCTTTCGGGGATAAAAGCGTGACTTTATGTATGTATGTACAAAAATAATTGTTTCCGAGTTTGAGTGTTTTCTATGTATTTTATGATTATATTTCGAAACTAGCTGACCCGCGCAACTTCGTTTGCGTGATGAATGAAGAACCCCTCGACCGATTTTGTGCAAACTTCACATAAACCATCAACTAAATAGTCCAAACAAACCCTAGACATTTGGTTTGGATAGGTGAGCTCGTTCTTGAGTTATAAAATTACAACGAAAAGTAGTATGGTTTTTTATATAGATAGATTTGTTGTTATGCCGGCAGCAAAAATACATCGTCAAATTCATAATGCATAAAATATGAGTCAAGTAAATTTATTTATTAAATACATTTCTTAATTCAATGGCTAAACTACTACTTGACACAACTTCTCTTCTAAGCAATTGACATCGTAACTTAGTTGCTTCTTCAGGTAGTCCCAGCCTACGACGTTTAAACAAACCGAACTACTGTAAGCTTAGTTCTCCTAATACAGATGGTCCAACCAAGACCTGGTAACGTAATAACAATGTAAATTTCATCAGCTGAGCGTTCATG
Source organism: Miltochrista miniata (assembly GCA_933228765.1). Classification (NCBI taxonomy): domain Eukaryota; kingdom Metazoa; phylum Arthropoda; class Insecta; order Lepidoptera; family Erebidae; genus Miltochrista; species Miltochrista miniata. The sequence goes on along the minus strand of OW121751.1, from coordinate 10,257,002 downwards.
TTCATTGTAATGGCTCTTTTCAGTCCTGTCGAATGTAGTCTTCGTAGAGGCCATTCCCGTATTTTACAAAGACTTAGTGAGTCTGTTTCCTGACAGAATGCAGTCAGCACTATAATTATGTAGAATAAAGTTCATGCCTTCCATGATCAGTCTGCTGACAATATTTGTCGTAAGGATTGAGCGTAGATGGTAACATGCGGTGTTATTTTATCGTCCAGTGGATACTACCTGAAGCGTGGTCTTTCATTTTTTCTGGCAAGCCATCTTAGCTTTTCTTCTCACAAATGTATTTTTGTCACACAAAACTTCCGTATAGCATATTTGGTTAATATTATACCAAAATAGCGCTTTTTATTTAACTTTATGGCTATGTAGTAAAATCATCTCTTTGAAGTCTGAAGTAAAACTATATCCCTAACATAAATGACAACGCTTTCACAAATTATGTGTCAAAATAAAAAGTAATTTAAGTGTAAAATAAGAGTATTTAAGGAGTATTGATATCAACTCCGGAGAAAATCGACCCCAAAATAATTTACTTTCCCTTTTTAGCTCGTTATAGCATAAATTTCAATAAAATACGAAACACGTCTTCAATAAATTATGTTAATAATGCTATATGCCAAATTTTAAGTAGATCGGACCAAGGAATCACGCTATCCCATACAAACTTTACCCTCCTTTTTTTTAAAAAAGGAGGGTAAGGTATACCTTTGGAGGTGGAATTTGCAAAAATGTTAAAATTACTTTTTTCAAATTGTAACAAACAACGCTCATGCTTAGTTTCATCATCGTATCTTACTTAGCGCGAACGGGTAATAGTTATATATCTATACTTATAATAAATCTGTAGAAGTGAAAATTCTGTACATTCAAAATATCAAAAAAATAAATAGCAGGGGGTGTTACTAGACCGACGCCAAACCCAAAAATGTGATAAAAAAAAATTTTGTCTGTCTGTCTGTCTGTTTGTTCAGGCATCACGCAAAAACTACCGGTTCAATTACAATGAAACTTGGTATAATTATTCTTTAATAGCCTGGGCACCACACTGGGTACTTTTTATCCCGGAAAAGTATATAGAATTCAAACCAAACTTAAATTTGCGGTTCGATCACTAGACCCAAAGTTATACTATAACGAGCTAAAAAGGGAATGTAAATTATTTTGGGGCTGATTTTCTCCGGAGTTGATATCAAGACTCCTTAAATACTCTTATTTTATACTTAAATTACTTTTTTTTTGACACATAATTAGTGAAAGTTCAATACAATTGACGTTTTCATTAATGTTTTATTTCAAACTTCAATTTTACTAAATAGCCATAAAGTTCAATAAAAAACGCTATTTTGGTATAATATTAACCAAATATGCCATATAGAAGTATTATTGCTAATTCATTCAAATATTGTGTGACAAAAATACATTTGTGAAAAGAAGAAGAAACTTCAAGATGGCTAGCCAGAAAAAATGAAAGACCACGCTTCAGGTAGTATCCACTGGTCAATAAAACAACATGTTACCATCTACGCTCAATCCTTACGACAAAGATTGCATGAACCTTATTCTACAAATAGTGCCCACTGCATTCTGTCAGGAAACAGACTCACTAAGTCTTTGTAAAATACGGGCATGGCCTCTACGTAGACTACAGTCATTTGAAAGAACTGAAAAGAGCCATTACAATGAACATGAACGCTCAGCTGATGAAATTTACATTGTTATTACGTTACCAGGTCTTGGTTGGACCATCTGTATTAGGAGGACAAAGCCTACAGTAGTTCGGTTTGTCCAAACGTCGTAGGCTGGGAATACCTGACGAAGGAACTAAGTTATGATGTCAATTGCTTAGAAGAGAAGTTGTGTCAAGTAGTAGTTTAGCCATTGAATTAAGAAATGTAGGGTAGACTGGGTACGGTTAAAACGGTGGACGGTTGAAACAACGCGAATATCTCGTAAACAGTGCGTGATGAGGTGAATGGTCCAAGGGGAGTATGAAGCGGGTGACAAGCCAAAACACGAATTTTAGTATCACGTTGTTCTACGGGCGCTGTGCTTGGCTATAGGAGGCCCCATTGTGTTTTTTGACGGCCAAGTAAGTATTTTTGTTCTTACATTTTTGCAAATATTTAGATTTTGTATAAAGTTAGAGTATTGAGAGTTTTCTTTCGTTTTAATTGAAGTTTGTAGAATATTGTAGTATCATTAGTTTTTGATTAAATGTGTAATAATTCTAACTGTGAAACTTTTTATACCAATCGGGGGGTTGGGGACAGTTGAAACATTATTTGTGGGTACGTTTGAAACATTTTATTTATTAAATTTTCTTGTTTCTCAGATGCCAAGGGTACGCCAAAGAAAGACTACGAAATGTCGGGCCGACTTATCAACATGCAAACAAGCATAATGAAGATGTAAAAGCGGGATTTTGTTTTGTTTAGTTCGATTTTTGTTTTGTTGATAGTTAAAAAAATTACTAATATCGCAAATTACCAATATTGCAAATATTACTGTCAAGAAAATCTTACTATAATTTCATTTAAGTTGTACTTGATGTAAAACTTCAAAGGCTGATAAAAATACTGTTAGGTTATAAGTATCAACAAAGACTATACTATATTACTAAAAAAATATTTGTAATTTTCATCTGTGCCATTAAAATATTATTAGATGACTAGTTCTTTACTGTTTGTTTTTGTTATTTTTCTAATAAAACGTGATAACTTATAATATTTTGTATTATTTGCATGTGTTTCATTTGACCCCAAGCACTGTTTCAACCGACCCTGACATGAGGACGGTTAAAACAAATTACCGTTTTTTTTTAACACAATTTTACACAGAAAACTAATATAAGGCTATTTCTCCTGGTTGCTTAAATTTGATGGTCACACGCTTATATTTTCTAAACCGTATGAGTTAGAAAGAAATGTTTTAAAATAGTGGATAAAACAGCTATTAAGCTATAAAATACATGAAATTTGTTGCAATAAAAGTAAATATTCATACCAAAAATTAACACGAAAGGTCAAAATCGGGGTCATTTTTCGCATTCTACTCGTGTCACACTTCCCGATTCAGTTAAACATTTGGTTACTGCTTCACCAAATTTCCATAGATTTTGAAGTTACATACACTAAATTCACCGCAATAACATACACTACACACACAGCATTACAAAAAAAATCTTCTAACTATTATTTAGAACTTAAAACACAATATACATCGGTCACACGAATCTAGGTATTCTAAATTTGTGTAGTAAACGGTTTACTGTTGACCAAAACGACCGCTCCAATAACAAAACTCAACTGAACTGAACGTTATTCGTGATCGGGCATCGCGGAAGTGCAACGTGCAACTCCTGGCTCCTTGAGAAAAAAAAATATCAGTAAGTTTCTACATTTGACACTTAATTCGAGTACTTTTCGTGGGTGGCTTTATGTACATTGTATAATAGCTATTGAAGTCAGAGTTTATTCATCGAAACCGCAAATTAATTGAGATATTTATGTAGTATTTGATTTAAAACGTAACGGCTAAACTTTGTCGGAATTTAAAAAAAGCTATGTTTTCGTTACCTTCGTGTCACATCCTTCGTGGCGTTTTACCCACGAAGGTAAGTTTATGCCACGAAGGTGATCTCTGACTAGTTTCAGTAAGAGTGGTACTCTTTGAGATTCGTATTGTAGTAGATATGTTATGTAGCGGAATAATAGAAGAACAAATAAGTAGGTACCTACAATCATGGCAAAGGACAGAGCAATACCTATAACATTCCGTGTGAAGCCCTTTTATAGGAGTAGAAATCCCACCGGACGTTATGCCAGATCCAAACCGTCTAAACCCACATCGTAGCTACTGGTGTTATCTTGCGTCTTTTGGGTTAGTTCAGATGCTTTTCCGCTTCTTGAGGCGTGCGGCATGCTAAGAACTTTTGAACAAAGACACATTGACCTTCGCGTCCAAGTCTCAAGAAGAAATCTTGGGAAAGAGTCATGCCACCTAAAGCTTAATCAAGGCACCTACTACCTTATACTTCTATCAACTTAAATACATTTAGGTACCTAGTACTCGTCGAGTTTTCCGGCAAGGCGGTTTGTGACTACTCTCGAGAACAACTTGTAAACATGGCTAAGGAGTGAGATGGGTATATAATTCTTCAGCAAGGTCTTGTCACCTTTTTTGAAAAACAGAGCCACCGCACTCTCGCTCCACGCTTTAGGTGTTTGTCCCTGTTGGAGGACGGAATTAAAGAGACTCGTCCGCTCTTTGAGAACTAGAGTCCCGCCAGCTTTAAGAAGCTCAGTCGTTATTCCGTCCTCTCCAGGGATTTATTGGTATTTAGTTGTTCGAGAGCAGCCCTGACCTCGCCGTGGTCAATATCCAGAATGTCTTCGGTATAGTGGCGCATTAGTGGGGCTCTGTGGTCACGGTCGCTAGGTCCCGTCGGTCTTTTTTTCCGTGATGCATATAGTTCTCTGTAGAAGCTCCTAACTTCTTCGAGAATCTCGAACCTCAAGGTCTCGGTTTTGCCAAGCGCTGTCTTCAATTTTGTCAGACGAGGTCTTCCGAGCTGTAGGGCAAAGACTTTAGTACCCCAATTTTGTGTGATCGCTGCCTCTACGATGTTGATGTTATAACTTACGTAGTAACTATTTAGTAATCTGTGGTTATAACGTCTGAGGTCGCGTCATAGCAGCTTTCGGATTTTGATGTTTAAATCTCTCTGGTCTGGCGAAGACCAAAAGTAAGCAAAAGTAAGTATGCATAGATTTTTATTTTTTTATTGAGGTTATTAAACTGGATTCTCGGCAAGACTATTCAACATCGCTCATTTAGACTCAGTTCAGCCGAGAACTCAGTGCGAACACAGCATGCATCCTAATTTTCGCACTTCAATGAAATGTAGATGGCGTTTCCCGTCTGATTCTCATGAGCTCGAGGGTCTCTGATCGTTGCCAGTGGTTTCCAGCAGATCGAAACGATTTTGAAGCTCCAATTGAAACTTCTCGGCACACAAAGCTATTTGGAGCGCAGTAGGTCGGAGAGTAGGCTTCATCATCCGGGCCATTTCGACGCGGAAGTCTAAATTCAGAGACGCTCTGACGAGTCGGTGATCTTTTCCGGTATTAAACCTGTTGATCACAGAGACATTTTCTCCAAATATACACCTCCTGTCCGACATGATGAATTTTATCTCGTTCCATTTGACCTTGTTGGGGCTTCGCCAAGTCCACCTTCTATGGGATTTCTTCTTAAAGAATGAGTTTATCAAGAAGAGCCCCTGAGCGTTTCACCGCGTTCTTGTACTCCCATTTTGACAGTGAAGTCCCCTATCATAACATTGTAGTGAGTATTGGCAGTACCGTGTAATGCTTTCACCACGTCCTCGTACACGGTCTCAACTGCCTCGTCAGTGCTTCTTGAAGTTGGGGCATAGGTACACCTGAATCACCTTCAGGGAGTCCTGTTGGTAAGCCTCAGTATTACGTATGCTACACGAGGCGAAACACTCCTGATCTCCACAATGCTGCTAACGAGTTCCTTTTTCACCGTACAGCCGACACCGCCCTCGGAAGAATGTCTTCCATCACCTTCCCGAAAGTAGAATAGGTCACCCGACCCAAGGGTTAGCGTGTCCTCCCCCTTTCTTCGGACTTCGCACAACACCAGTATGTGCCAGTTTATGCGACCCAGTTCTACCTCGAGTTCGGTGAGCCGATTGTACAGCCGCAGAGTGCTTCCATTATAAGTAGCCAGGTTCGGACATTCTCACACAACATCATCTAGCCCAAATTAAGACAATGGGATCTAGACAACTGATAATTTGCCACTTTGTGCCAAAGAGATGTACTGTGTTATTTTTATAATATAAAATATGTTTCCAGAATAACTTTTACGTCAAAAGCATGTGTAGGTATAGGATCTGGTAATTGTTTTTAGTTAAGTAGCTGTTACCATATAACTGCCGAATGAACAAATTAACTTATAATTTGTACTTAAATAATGATTAATAATGTCTGTAAAGCTACTGCGTCACCTTCGTGGATCGTCGCGTCACCTACGTGGGATCAAATAATTCAAAACCTTATTCTTCCAAATCTGACTCAAAATTAAACTTGTTGACTTATATATGTTACTTAACATACCAAACGCTTTGTGTTTGTTTAAAAAAATTGTTGAAATAATCAGTATTTAAAATTTACCATGAAGGTGACGATGAGAATCGTAAAAAGTAGAAATAGCCATAAAGTGATTTCAAATAACATTGCCCATTAGAAGACAGATGAAAGGTCTTTTGTTTAATACATTTCTTTCATCGCTAACTTAACAAATTCCGATGCTATGCCCGATAAACGCAAAAATGTTTCTACCGTACCCAGTCGGGTAGACTGGGTACGGTAGATAAATATAGATAAATTTACTTAGCTCATATTATTATGCATTATGAATTTGTTAATCAGAAATATATCTAACTAGGTAATATTATAAATGCGAATATTTTTGAGTGTGGATGTTTGTTACTCTTTCACGCTGTAACGGCTGAACGGATCTGGTTGAAATTTGGTGCCTACAGAGATATGTTATATTCTACGAGCAAATTATCACGCAGGCGAAGCTGCGGGCATCAGCTAGTATTGAATAAAATCTGATAAACCAAAATACATATTACTTTGTGCTAAGTAAATTTAATTTTTAAGGATTTGTATGAAGTCGGTTCCATTTTTTATATATTTTTTTATTATTTTAAGTGACGGGTGGACCGAAAAGTATAATATCTATCTAGGTGTAAAGTTCTCATCAACACAAATCAATCAAGCCGAAACACAAGGTAACTGTTTTAAATCGTTAAGGAATTCCCTCGGCTGTCTTTCGGTTCCATCATCAGATCGACTCCAGACCTTCATTAAATTGTAGTACATTAAAGCACTTAATCAAAAAGTTAAGAAACGCACTAATACCTACAATTTTCGGTGGTTGCCCTCGATTTCTCCTGGACCCCAGCATCAGATCCTGATATCCTGGATATGGGACCAACTCAGAAGTAGCCTCATTCAAATAAAAAAAACCATTTTCAAAATCCATCCATAATTGGCGGCGCTATCGCGTAACATACATACAAAAAAAACATAACGTACTAATTGAGATTCTCCTCCTTTTTTGAAGTCGGTTAATTATAGCCAGAAATAGAGTTTTATTCTTGTAGATTATAAATCTATTTTTGACTTAATTTTTCATCTACTTCCGACAAATTTGCGGACAAAAAATGATTTCATATATGCTTATCAAAAAAATATCTCTTATAATTTTTGGTATTAAGCTCGCCCGGGGGTATACCGTCACAATACCAGAAATCATAATGCCTTTACTTAAAATTCATGAGCCCAAAATACCCGAAATCGAAATAGCAAAGCTATATTGAAAAAGCCAAGTATGTATAATACAAATAATTTAAAATGCCTTACGTTCGAATAACCGAAACCCAAAAACTAAATTTACTAAATACTTAATCCTAAAATATTCAAATACAAAATACCTTTTTTTACCGTAAAGTGAATCCTACATGGATGCTATGCAGGACTCCTACCGACTTAAAACCACACGTATCCTACCTAACAGCCTACAGTTGTAACGAGGTGTTAACCATAATAAGTGAAAGGTTAACACCCCGACTCAGAGTACCCCGACTCGGGGACTTCACTTATGGGGAAGGGGGGGGGGGGGGGGGGGAGGGGAAAATAAATTAAAACAAAATAAAAAAAAGTATGCGTGGCAATCAATCTTTATTTTTTAATCATTCATTTATTAACTATGCGCTATATAATGAACTGGTATAGCCTAACAATTATAATAATACCCAGTAGATTACAGCAATAAAAAAAACATAACCTACTGGGTAGTAGGTACGAGTAGGTGGAGTAGGTTATGGTTATTTTTTTCTATATTCGAAGTGTAAAATTTTACGCAGTTATCCGCTCAATCCCGCCGGTGGCGTGGTCACGCCGGCGTATCCATAGGCGGTGCCCACGCCACCCCGGCGGGAACGGCGGCTGCACGCCGGACGTCACACAATATATCCTTATTTCTTTTACAGGAGTCGTACTACATAAATACTTACTGTTTCATCATGCTGGATAACTGACGAAAATAACTACACTAAATCCGAGAACACCCCATGTGTAATGGATTTATGATATTTGGCCGAAAATTAGGATGGGGAAAATGAAGGAGTACTCTCAGATTTTACCATGTAATTCAAAATAAAAAGCAGTTTTCTGACATAAATTATTTTATTTACAAAATATACACATCAACAATTCACTTTCACCAAAAAAATAATAATCTGTAGATATAAAATCTCCGAAAATAAAATAAAATATTACTGCCTATTTATTTGTTTATTTTTTTGTTTATTTTGGGGATATCGAGGCTATGTAATCTTAAATTATTAAAAAAAAAACCCCTCCATTTTTATTATTGATTTTCACATAAATTATTCTTAAGTTAAATGTTAAATGGTATTTTGACAAAAGATTATAGTTTCTATTGAGAAAATCTCAACAAATATCGGTTAAATACGAGCACTGCACAACAAAAACAACAACAAAAAATAATGGTGACCTTCGCGTGTTATTTTATCAAATTTTACAAATTTAACTTCGAATTACACTGAAAATATTTATCACAGCTGTTAAACAACATGACAGGATACTTTTAAATGCAAAACAACTATATTTGAAACAGAATAAACGAAAATATTCAAATATTAATCGTATTAATACTTTCTAGGAACGGCGCCAAACAAACAATAAATAATGACAGCGATCAAATCGTGATTTCGACTTTTTTTTTCATTACATTCATTCGGAAAGCTATCTCATTCAGTACCATAACCAATTCTACACATTAATTTATACAGAAAGACTTAGACCCGCGACCATACAGCCATAGATATCGAAAAATGTGCGAGGAGAACCAAACGAAAAAAGTTGGCCGCCTTGGTTGCCAAAGCAATCGACTGTTCGGGAGATTGGCAACTCGGGTTTCATGCGGCATTCAACGGGACAGTGACACATTGTATTCTATTTTTGGTATTCTAATTTAAGGATTATTGAAAATTTGAATTTTGAATTTAGGTATAATATATGTATTTTAAATTTAGACATTGTACGGTAAGGTGTACTCGATTAAGGTATTTTGAATGTTAAGTTATTAGGGGTATTTTGGGCTAATGTATTTTAAGTAAAGGCATTCTGATTTCTGGTATTTTAATATATAACCCGCCCGGGGCGTCTATGCCCAAGATGACTAGATTTTCCCAAAGTGACATAGTGAAGTCGTATTCAAAAGAGAGATATGGGGCAGGAAAGAGCATTCTCTTGCTGTAAATGCACACGTTTAGGTTTTCTGGTCGACATCGGAAAATGCGGTCTGGTTCCTGGTCGAGATCAGCTAGAAGTCGCCGTCCCCTCTCCTCAGCGTGCTGAGTGCTGTCGTTTGCATTATTATTAAGCAGACGATAGAGAGAGTGTGTAGGTATGCTCCCGAGGGACAGCATGTGGAAGCGGTTTAGAGACAACACATATCCCCGTGTTAGCTACTAAGACCATCATTTTAGCAAATGCATGTAAATTTTGTCAAACTGTTGTTACTTGCCTATCAAACTTATTAAAGAATTAAATAACTTATTGACAAATTAAATATCATTAACAAATCTAAAACGATTATTGTAATGATAGTAAATGTGACTTATTAGGAATAGATGTTTTCGGTTTCACCTATATAATAAGTGTTTCGAGATTTATAACTGCATAAACTTTATTGCTTCGATCATCATCGTAACTCCTGCAGAAAGCTCTCTTTTTCGTAAGAGTGGCAGTTTCGTACTTGATATCTGGATCAAGTAATAGTGCTGCAACTAGAAATTAACTTAGAATTGGTGATATAGAAGATGAGTGCCGATTGTGTCGAAGAAGTATTGCTGACAAAAGTAAGGTTTATCAATTTTCTATCATTATTCAGATATAAGTATTTTTTTATCATTCCTCAAATGGCCCTTATTCTAAGAACTGCATTATTTAATGTTTTGTTTTCAAACTGACAAAAGTACTCACCGTTTGATTTAAAACTTAATTTGACTGCCTCGTTGGTTTAGAGGTCGTATAGTGCGATTGCAGATCACGAGGTCGATGTCGATGAGTTCGATTCCCAAAGCAAAACTAAAAGCTGCTTGATCCTTAAATATTTGTATTTATAGTATGGGTGTTCATCGATTTACAAAACGAAAAGTACATTACATGCTAAATACATTAAATAAAAGTATTAATATCCGTTGTCTGATACCCATAATATAAGCAGGTAAATCCTGGCATTTTTTTTAATACCACAAAGGTGGCAGACAAGCATACGACCCAGCAGAAGGACTGGTTGTCACCGTAGGCTTTGGACGTTTGCCACACCAAAAGCACCACACTCTCGCTGTCGACCTTATAAAAACCTTCCAGAACCCCCTTTGAAAGCCCCACACACTAGGCGTTTGGATAAACCGAGGCAGGAAAACGTGTCTTAAAATTAATTAATTATACTTACTTACTTGTACTTTCAAAATTAAATCGTTTACTACGCCGCTGACAGCAGTACCTTTCATGCTTTGTTTTCTTTCTATTCTATGCATATTATTCATAGCTAATACTTACATACCCAAGCATCATCATATTTTTTTAAATTACAGATGAATCACCTCAGCACTAACCGACTAGCATATCAATATCAACATGATGATAATGTACATAACCGTGTCAAGGAGTTACTAGTTTCACATGAATGGACTGATTGCAGTTTTGCCATAGCAGGTGAACTTTTTGATGCACATAAGTTAATTCTTGCTACCAGCATCCCTGTTTTTGCGGCCATGTTTTATGGCATTAGGGCTACTAACAACACTGTAAAAATAACTGATATTGAGCCTGACGTTTTTCAATTGATGCTTGATTATGTCTACACAGATGTTATTGATCTCAGCTCTATTACAGAAGCGTATAATCTGCTCTATGCAGCCAAAAAATATATGTTACACAGCTTAATTAAAATATGTATCAATTACGTACAATCTAATATTAATATGGAAAACTTATTAGAAATATTAAACTATCCAGACCATTTACAAAATGAAGAAATAATAAACTCTGCAATCACGTTCTACTGTAGACACGCAGAGTACTTATTGCCAGATAAAGAAATTATTACATGTCCAATTTTGAAAACTGTGCTCGAGAGTAACTTTATGAATGTAGCTGAAAAGAATCTTATAAAATATGTATTTCACTGGTCTTCATATGTCTGTGAAAAAAACAATAAGCCTAATACAATAGAAAATAGACGTGACATTCTGGAGCAGAATAATCTATTTAAGCTATTGAGATTTTCAACACTATCTGCACATGAATTCGAAGAAATCGCCGGTGATACAAATAATGTTTTATGCCCCTATGAGATAGAGAATATTTCATTATTTATTAAAAATAAAAATGGTACAGACGTCTTTAAACCTATAGGTTTCATTGAAAATCCGAGAAAAGAAATACCATTACTATGGAAAACTTTTAATAGAAGGCTTCATAAATTAGCTGCTCCGTTTTTTATTTATCCACATAATAACATCATTCAAGCAAGAATCAGAGTCAATAAAGTAATTCTTATAAAGTCTCTAATAGTACCAACAAAAATTAAACCAATTGAAGCGTTCTTTAATAATATTTGTACTGAATATATCGAGAAAATTGATGTCAAAATACAAAACGAATGTGATGATAGCATAAATTTAACTCAATTTTTACAGAGGCTTAGATATAGTTCTGCGGTTACAATCCCTTTAAAAGAATATTGTTTGATGAAAAAAAATGTATGGTACACAATTTCGTTTATTTGGCCTAATGACACTCCCCATTCTGCTTACGCTGCACTGCAAAGATCCAACTATTATATATGTGGTACTTTACAGAACAATCTAACATTTGAATTTGAAAATCTTTCTCTTCACCCCGAAACCTTTGGCAGTTTCCTTGAAGGCTTAACATTTAGTTTTTAGCACCTCTGAAATAATACATACCTACTTGTACATTAACTCAAATTATAGATAGATAACTAACTGATGTCCGCGGCATCGCTAACGTGGAATTCTGTTACCGTCCCTGCAAGATGCACTATTGATATAGTGTAATATTCAAATAAGGCAATCATTATTGTGAGTCAATTAAGTTTTTGTATTCAGATTCCACAATATGCAATTATGTAACTCTAGCGTTTAGTAGATAAACTTAGTATTTTATTTATATTTAGTATCGTAAGGCTAACCTACTGTATGTTTAGTATAGTATTAGTTTCAAGTTTAGTATAGTATTGTTATAATTAGAAGAGTAAGTTAGTGAGGAACCAACTCTTGATTAGGTATAATATACCTAATCAAGAGTTGGTTCTTCACTAACTGACAAATACCTTTTCAAAGTATTATTAACTCGTTCACGGACAGAAACCATTCCTAAAAAATTGTGATATGACACACAATTTTTCCATACAAAATAGTATCACGCCTGCGGACGGACTGCCACATTATTAGATTTTTCAAGTAAGTGTTGCGGCAGTAACTGCCAAAGACGTAACCGGTAGTAGGTAGATCGCCCGGCCACAGAAGGAGTGTCACGACATGATGTCCTTCAATGTGTGCGTGTGAGAACCTTAACTTGTGTGCACGCGTCGGAGTGCTTGATGTGACACTAGCTGTCTGTATTACAGCCTAAAACGGCACAGAGTCACGCCGTTCCTATGTGTGTAATGAAAAATCTTCGGCTGTGCACGTAATTCCACTTTTGATACATTTAAAATCACCGGCTACAGCCGTAGTGCCATATTATGAGAGTCAGGATGTACGGTTCTCGACGTACTGTCCGTGAACGTGTTAAGTATATAGTTTTATGATACTTGTCAAAATTATGAATATTTCTTCAGTCAATGGTTAGATTTATTTTATTAACTATTTGATAAATATTAATGTACACAACATAAAATAAAATGTTTTTTATTGTAAATGTAACCTGTGTATTATTTACTATGTGAAGATTCAACTATTTGTGCAAATATGGTATCTTGTCGACTAAATTTGTTATGCGACAGACATCGGACCTATCAATGCCACACAGGACTGTCATTTCTATGTCAATGCCACACAGCCACGAATTTCTTACTCTCGTTATCGGTATATTCTGTCTCGTTTGCATTGTAGGGATCTCAAGGCTGCCATTATATGCCGATGGGACATGGCACATGGGCATGGCGCTCTCGCGATTTTGTGAATATAAAATAAATAAAAAATAAAAAAGCCTTTTATTTCTTACAGAATTACAAAGACTATTTACATTAACTATAAAAGTATTTTCTAGTTGAATATAAGTATGTTTCCTATATCTAAAAGTTAGTTTTCCCTTAAGTTTTAGAACAATAATCCTAATATTTTTTTTTTTTTTTTATTGCAATGTATTTTTTTATTTTTTTATTACTAAGTATTTATAATTATATATTAGTCTGTAAGAACCTCTCTGCAGGTGAAGGCCTCCCCCAAAGATATCCAGCTCTCTCTAGACTGGGCTGTTTGCATCCAGTTCTGGCCAGCTATTTTTTTAAGGTCATCTTCCCAGTTAGCTACAGGTCTCTCTTTCTTTTGCCTTGTGGACCCACCCATTTTGTAACTCTTCTCGTCCATCTCTGGTCTCGTAGACGCGCCACATGTCCGGCCCACTTCCATTTTAGTGATTGGGCGTGTGCTAGTGCATCCTTGGCCTTGGTGATATGCCTAATTTTTGTGTGTCTTATTTTCTGCATCTTTTTAATGTTAAGCATGCTACGCTCGATTCCTCGTTGAGTAGAGATTATTTTGTCTTTTGTTCTTTTGTTAAATTTCCAGGTTTGGCAAGCATACGTTAGGCACGGTATAAGGCAAGTGTCCAGCACCTTAGTTTTAATTTTGATCGGCATACTGCTTTTGAAAATGTCCTTGAGTGCCCAGTACTTATTCCACGTTAATTGTACCCTACGCTCTACTTCTTGATCATTACTATTGTGGTCCAAGCTTATTTGTTTACCCAGGTAAATATATTTGTCTGTATAGTTGAGAGGCTTGTTACCGACATATAGTGCTGTCTTTTGGCTGTTGGTCATCAACATTGTTTTGGACAAATTCATTTCTAAGCCTACTAGTTTACTGACGCCATTCAGTGATTTTATCATATATTGTATTTCCGAGCATGTTTCAGACAACACAATCAAGTCGTCTGCGAATCTTAGGTGGCTTAGGTAGGCGTCTTTAATCTTTATACCCATACCTTTCCAATTAAGTTGACTAATAATAGATTCGAGAGTAGCTATAAACAGCAACGGCGATAGAGGGTCGCCTTGTCTGACACCTCTTTTTATTGGAAACCAAGGTCCGGCTTTCTCTAGCTTTACTCTACTCTTGCTGTTGTTGTATATACTCTTGATGACACAAATATATTCTTCTTCTACTCCTTGCGTTGATATGCTTTTATGTGATATGCAGTCAAAAGCTTTTTGGTAATCAATGTATGCAATGTAGAGGGGTCTATTTCTCTCTCGGTATTTTTCAATGAGAAGTTCTAATGTGTGTATGTGGTCAATCGTTGAGTATCCTTTCCGGAATCCGGCTTGTTCAACAGGTTGATGTGATTCCAGTGTATAGTTTAATCTCTTACTTATTATTGAGGAGAAAAGCTTGTAGATAGTGGGTAGCAGGCTTATTGGTCTGTAGTTACCTATATCCTTTGGGTCGCCTTTTTTGTAGATAAGGATAATGTCAGATTCCGACCATTGGGTGGGTGTCTCTCCAGTTTCAATAATGAGGTTAAACAGTCCAGTCAGGTGACTTATAAGGGTTGTTGAACCGATCTTTAGGATCTCATTTGTAATACCGTCAGAGCCCGGACTTTTATCTGACTTACGAGCTTTTATTGTTTCCAACACTTCGCTTACTTCAATGTATGCTACGGGTGGATTACTGCAATTGGGACTTTGGTAATCTTCTCCACTATCAGTACTCGTCTTTTCGCTAGTGCTGTAAAGGTTCTCATAAAATTGTGTTGCGACCGTGATGACGTCGCTACGGTTGCTTTGTAATTTTTCGCCCTGTCTCAGACCTTCAATCCATATTTTATTTGTTTTTAACTCTTTATAAGCTTTTTTTGTGCCTCCCGTTTGAATTATGTGTTTTTCAATAGTGTTGTATCTGTGGTTTGTATAATCCTTTTTAATATTCTTACTTATGAGCTTACAAAGAGCAGATATCTCATTCTTAATCGCTCTAGATTTGTTTTTTGTACATTGAAGTTCCTTGCGTCTTTCCATTAGTTTTAGTGTGCGCTCTGACAAAATTTTAAGTGTTTTTTGTTCTTTACTTTTGTTTTGGATTGTTCGCAGGCTTCCATTTTATTCCATTTGACGGTGGTTTCAGAGTCACATTTATGCTCTCATTGAATTTGCTTATATCATTTTCTTTAATTATTGTTTTCTTTTGGTAGTTATTATATCTTGTTCGACTTTTCTTTGATTGTGTATGTGTGATCGTTGCTCTAACTGGTCTATGGTCTGATGGGTAGTTTATATTCAGTACTTCTATATTTTGAAATATATGGGGACGATTTGAGAGAACAAAATCGATTTCATTTTTAGTTATTTTATCAATAGAGAGCCATGTCCATCGATTTTTTAGTTTCTTCTTGTAAAATGTGTTCAAAATTGACAATTTATTTTCAGTAGCAAATTCTATCAATCTCTGTCCTCTCTCATTCCTTTCACCGTACCCGTTCGGTTTCGTGATAAGATATTCTTCCTGTTTTGGATTACCAATTTTTGCATTCCAGTCTCCCATCAATATGAGGTCTTTATATGACATTTCGATCGCTTTGTTGACTGTATGATAGAAATTGTCGATTTCGTCTTGGTGTGCTTTTTCCGTAGGGGCATACACTTGTATAATTGATAATTGCGTCTTTTTAAATACCATGTTTAAGACTGCGACTCTTTCTGTAAGTCCAACGTAGCTTTCTATGTTGTTTTTGTGGCATTTTTTTACTATAAATCCCACGCCATACAAACCAGGTGTTTCTCCCGTGTAGCATAATATAAACTCGTCATACTCCTCAATTCTATTTCCCATACGTCTCACTTCAGCCAGTCCTATTATATCGTATTTAATGTCTGATAAAGATTTATTTAATTCTATCAAGCGTTCGTATGTTGACAGTGTTTTAACATTGTATGTTAAAATATAGAGCTTTCCTGATGTAGTCATAGTAGTGGTAGCATTAGTTGAACTGGGTAGTTTTGTAACAATTTCTTTTTGAACCTTTGGGGGGTTTTGGTCGTATTCTTCCTCGGTGACCAGCCGGCTTGGAAGAAATTGATTATTTTTTGTTTTCGATTTTTTGATGCCATCTGAGTGAGAGGTGTACTGTAGTTGCTAAATCTTCACTTTATTGTTGTCCTTTCTCCCGGGCACACTATTTGAATTCTTAGAAGTCGTTCAGGATCCCTGGTTTTATGACCTCTTCTGACATACTAGAAGATTTTTTACGTGACGCCTGGGTTATTGTATTTTGGGTTTTGTTCTTCTTGCTATCGCGCCCGGAAGGGTTGGCCTCAGGAGATATTGAGAGCATTCTTTTATTTTACGTACTCGTAAAATAAATTCCCTAAGACAGTACTTGTCGACTAAATCATGCTTTGTATTAATTAGGTCTTTACTACACTTTACATATCAAATTGACGTTCTTCAGACAACGCTGATCTAAAAAAACCTGGCTTAAAAAAATGAAATTCAAGTTTGTAAACGCATTGTAAAGGGCATTTTATTGCTTGAAATGATCTAAAATAATTTGTGTTTAGAAAACCGGAAACTCCCTTTTCAGAGCCAGTCTTTCGTTTTCATTACATTTTATAATAGGATAGGTAGGTACCTACTTTATAAAATCCTGAAATTATGGATTATGAGTTCAACCATGGCACCAAATGACACGTACCATCATCAACGTTTACAGAGAGAATTATACCAATCAACGCGCAACCCGTAACCTGTTATGTCCAGTATAATTATGCAGTTTATGAGGATATTACACGCCTAATTTCATGGTTTCATAAATTAATGAAAGGTACCCTATTCGTTGAGAGTGTAATGATGAGTCCTATGCATGATGTTATATAGCCTTTTTATCCTTCACCGATAAATGAACTGAGCCTAAGATCCTAGTGTTAAAACAAACAAATAAATTCTTCGGTTTAATAATCCACTCATTATTATAGATAGTAAATTACGATGTCATTTTGTCAAGCTTTTGTTACTTTGGGAGTCCTGGGACATACTTCCGAGGGCTTAGCCGGGGCTCCCAACCATAGGCCGCTGGGCTTTAGGTGAGGTTTTTAGTCGGTAGGAGTTCAGCATAGCATCCACGATGGATTTTCCCTTACGTTAGAAAAAACACTCTTGTTACTTCCTTACTAACTAAAGAAAAACTTAATGGGGAAATAAATGGCTAATTATTAACAAATCTACAACGACCGTTGTTATACTCTATTAGCTGATGTTAGCTAATGTTGCCAATTAGGAACAGATGTGTCATATTTGACCTATATAATATGTGTTAAAAGAATTAGAACATCATAAACTTATTTGCATCGATCATCATCGTAACTCCTGAAGAAACTTTTCTATTTCGTACGAGTAGCGCATTATTATTATTCAGATATATAAATTCTTGATTGCGTTTAAAAAGCAGCTGCATAATGTTTTTGTAATTGCACAGAAATGCATTTATTTCTAATCTTGGTATCATTTGTAGTCCCAGCTTCAGAACCTAGGCCACACTTACCTACTTTTCTAATTATGCGATCAGGGCCGGGGTAACGTTACCGCAGAAAACGTAAATAAAAACCCCGATTCATGTGATTCAAGTTTTTTCTACGCCGTAACTTAACAACTTGAAACTTTTCTATCACACGTTATAATAGCCATCCTCAATAAACTCAAGTCCTTACATTATTTATTGTTTTGGTTTCAAATAGAAAAACTTATACATATTTATTAGTATTATATGCTTTCAAACTTAAATCGTGTACCACGCCGCTGACAACAATACTTTCCATGTAGTTTTTTTTTTCTATTTCACTAATATACAACTGATACTCACGTAAATAAAATAATAATATTATTTTGATTACAAATGAGCCGCTGCAACACTTACCATGACCGTGTCAATAAATTGCTAATTTTACATCGACGATGGGCTGATTGCAGTCTTTCCATTGCGGGTACACTTTGTTCTCAGGCGTTATTAAATTCAGCTTTATTAATAAAACTTTTGTTCTGCTCTATGCAGCAAGAAAATATAAATGTTGAACCGCTTAGCTAAAATATACCTACTAGACTTACGATACTGGATATAAAATACTAAGCGTACTGGACACTAGAGTTACATAAATTCACTCTGCAACCAAATTCTTCAGTAAACACGGCCAGTAGTAAATGCAAGATAAAGAAATTATTAAAATATACCCAATCTTGAAAACCACGTTCGCAAGAGACTATAATAATAGGTATGTAGCTTCAAAGAAACTTGAAAAGAAATGTACTTCACACCATAAGACCACTATTAATAGTTCAAAGTAATATCAAAATATGTATTAAGTATGTGTTTACCTATGTATTACTACAAGTAGCGACATCTATGTTTCTTTGATGTAACCATCTATGGAATGTGTTAATGTTGGATGAATAAACGTCAGTCTGTTGTTCAAATGCACACGGTCGTTTTATTAATAGGTTATGGGCCCAGAATTTTGGCCATTAGACTAGTTTTTCGCGAAGTAACTTGTGTAATAAAGTTGCAGCTCGACACGTTAGTGTTTTTCGCAGTTAGTCAGGCTATTTTCCGCGTATTAGACTTTAAATTAGTTTGTGAACTGTTTGCCGGTTACTTTTGCAAATCACCGTAATGGCGACTAATTATATCGTGAATGTGCCTAAGCTACGTGGAAGAGAAAATTATGACGAGTGGGTCTTTGCAGCTGAAAATTTCCTTATACTGGAAGGAATGATGAAGTGCATCAAAACAGAGTTGGATGTCGATGGTGCGGCAATTATTGCATCAGCCACGGATGACGCCAAGACAAAGGCAAAACTTATTTTGACGATAGATGCATCTTTATACGTACACATCAAGACAGTCAAGACTACTAAAGAGCTTTGGGAAAAATTAAAATCTCTTTTTGATGACTCCGGTTTCACCAGAAGAATAAGTCTCCTGAGAAATTTAATTTCTATTCGTCTAGATAATTGCAGTTCCATGACCTCACACGTTACTCAAATAATTGAGACAGGTCAGAAACTTTGTGGGACAGGATTTGCGATTAATGATGAATGGATCGGTTCGTTGTTGCTAGCTGGATTGCCAGAGAAGTTCTCTCCTATGATAATGGCAATTGAGCATTCGGGCATCCAAGTCACAACGGACGCCATTAAAAGCAAGCTTTTAGACATGGAGGCGGGAAACGGAAACAGTAGTGAAGATAGTGCATTTGGTGTGTCTAGAAAATGGCAACACAAAAGAAAACAGGCATCCACAACAATAAAAAAAGATGGCGCCTCGATGTCGAATTTGCCAAAGACAAGTAATGCCAACATGAAAACTGTCAATGTCAAATGCTATCGTTGTAAACAAACCGGACACTACCGAACTCAATGTCCAAATAACTCGAATTTAAATAATAAAAACGAAGACCGTAAACAGACCAACGCATTTTCAGCTGTATTTTTAAGCGGAAGTTTCAATAAAGGGGACTGGTATATCGATTCCGGTGCTAGCGTGCACTTAACCGCTAACACAGATTGGATAGCAAGCCGATATCGTACAGTTCAAGAAGAAATCATTGTTGCAAATCGACAAACTGTATCAGTTACGTGTGCTGGCGATGTTAAGATAATAACTACAGTGAATGGCAGTGAAATCGACATCAACATCGAAGATGTGTTCTGTGTACCAGAGTTGACAACTAACCTCATTTCCGTAAGCAAATTGATAGAAAAAGGAAATAAAGTGTTTTTTAATAAGAATGGCTGTCTTATACACAACAGAGATGGAGATTTAGTTGCTACTGCTACATTGTTGAATGGTGTCTATAGACTGAACACTCGAGAGAGGTTGATAGCTGCGGCCACCACCTCAGGTCATCTATGGCATCGCAGATTAGGTCACGTGAACAGTGATAGCTTAATAAAAACAAAGAGTGCTGTAACAGGAATGGATTTTGTTGAGAATATTCAGATAAGCAAATCATCATGCAAGACATGTTGTGAAGGCAAGCAGTGTCGGCTACCTTTCACAAATGTTGGTAAAAGAAGTACAGAACTACTAAATATGGTGCACAGTGATCTATGTGGACCCATGGAGGAGAAATCACTAGGAGGCTCGTCCTACTTTCTATTATTTGTTGACGACTTTAGTCGAATGACCTTAATTTATTTTTTGAAGCATAAAAATGAAGCTTTGAAATATTTCAAAGAGTTCAAGGCGATATCAGAGAATCAAACTAATAGAAAAGTGAAATTCTTCAGAAGTGACAATGGAAAGGAGTTCTGTAATTCAGATTTTGATGTTTTCTTAAAAAGATATGGCATAGTTCATCAAAAAACAAACCCTTATACACCACAGCAGAACGGGTTATGCGAAAGGATGAATAGAACCATTGTTGAAAAGGCTAAATGTATGTTATATGATGCCATGATGGATAAAAAGTTTTGGGCTGAAGCCTGTAATACAGCCGTATATTTGCATAATCGTACAGTTTCATCTGTCTTAGATGGTAAAACACCATATGAGTTATGGACAGGCGTTAAACCAGATCTAAGCAATCTGAGGATATTTGGATCACCAGTAATGGTCCATGTAAATAAAGAGAATAGTTTAAAATGGGATAAGAAATCAACTGAATGTACACTAATTGGATTTCCTGAGACAATCAAGGGCTACAGAGTGTATGATCCTGTGAAGAGAACTATAACCACTAGCAGAGATGTGATTGTTATGGAAAAAGAATCAATCATGATGGAGGTAGCACCTGAAGGCAAGGATGAGGAATCTAAGACTGATGGCATACCACAGAGAAGCTCAATTTTACTAGATTCAGTGGGGGATGACACAGATTCTACTTTAAAAGAAGTGTCAGAAGATGATTCTCTTTCAGACTATATACCGAGTGAGTACGAGGATTCTGTAGAGACAATAGATGATGACAGTCATCGAGTCAGACCTACGAGAGAACGCCATGCTCCAAATAGATACGGATTTGGTGGAATCTGCTACTCGGAGAATGATATGGTTTGCGGAGCTGATCTTACTCTAAAGCAAGCGTTGAAGGGGCCTGAGGCAAACCAGTGGTTGCAGGCTGTCAAAGTGGAACTAAAGTGCTTTGAAGACAATGATGCTTGGGATGTAGTAGATATTCCTAACAGTGGTACAATTGTGCAGTGTAAGTGGGTGCTTAAAAAGAAACTAGAATATGACAATAAAGTGCGTTATCGTGCTAGGTTGGTGGCGAAGGGCTTTTCCCAACAACCAGGGATAGACTATGCAGAGACATTTTCCCCAGTGGTGCGTCATAGTTCCTTAAGATTACTTTTTGCTTTGTCAGTTAAGCTAGGACTAGATATTAGACATTTTGATGTTGTAACTGCATTCTTAAATGGCGAATTACAAGAAAATATTTACATGCAAATACCTGAAGGTTTTGATAGTCCAGATAATAAAGTTCTAAAGTTAAAGAAAGCCATTTATGGATTAAAACAGTCGTCAAGAATGTGGTACAACAAGGTAGATATTTGTTTAACTAAAAATGGGTATTTAAAATCTAAATATGAACCTTGTTTGTATGTAAAGAATGAAGATAAATTGCGTTATATGTTGATGATTTTTTCATTTTTTCAAATTGTTCTAAAGAAACTAAAAAGTTAAAGTGTGTATTAGAGTCTCAATTTAAGATTAAAGATTTAGGCCAAATAAAGCAATGCCTTGGTATGTCAGTATCTTATGATAAGGAAAATAGATTGTTAACATTAGATCAAAGTCATTACATAGACCAGTTACTATTAAAATTTAATTTAGAAAATAGTAAAACTGTAGATACTCCTATGGAAAGTGGACTGAAGTTGGCTAAACATAGTAATTGTGATAAGAGTTTACCATACCAGCAATTAATTGGTTGTTTAATGTACATTGCCATACTTACACGTCCAGATATTGCATTTTCAGTAGGATACCTAAGTCAGTTTAACAATTGCTATAGTAGAGAGCATTGGGCTCATGCTAAGCGGATCTTGAGATATTTAAAAAGAACTAAAGATTATTGCATTAAATATTGTGGTACAGGTAATAAAGATATGATTGGTTATGTAGATGCTGATTGGGGCAATGATCCTTTAGATAGAAAGTCATACACTGGATTTTGTTTCAACCTATCAGGAGGTGTAATTTCTTGGAGTAGTAAAAAGCAGAATAATATAGCTCTGTCGAGTACAGAAGCAGAATATATTGGTATCTCTGAAAGTTGTAAAGAAGCTATTTATTTAAGAAATTTATATAAAGAAATAACTGGTAGCTCTGATTCAATTCTTATATTTAATGACAATCAAAGTGCCCATAAATTATTATATAACACAGTTTTTCATTGTAAATCGAAACATGTACACATTAGATACCATTTTGGAAGAGAGTGTATTAATAATAACATTGTTAAAGTAGAGTACCTGTCAACAGCTGATATGGCTGCAGATGTTTTAACAAAATCTTTAAGTTGTGTAAAACATTATAAGTTTTTGAACTTGATGGGGGTGCAAAGTAAATGTAATTAATTTCATGTATGTTGTATTTACTGTACAATATTTTGATATAGTGGGGGTATTAATAGTTCAAAGTAATATCAAAATATGTATTAAGTATGTGTTTACCTATGTATTACTACAAGTAGCGACATCTATGTTTCTTTGATGTAACCATCTATGGAATGTGTTAATGTTGGATGAATAAACGTCAGTCTGTTGTTCAAATGCACACGGTCGTTTTATTAATAACCACTTCATATTGTTGTAAACAAAACAATAAGCCTAATACAATATAAAATAGACGTGATGTTCTTTTTCAGAATTATCTATTCGAACTCGTAAAATTCTCAACACTATCTGTAAATTAATGTTGAATGACATAGAGAATATTTCAATTTACATTATATTAAAAATTAAATCATTACTGACATTGTTGAACCTAAAGGCTTCAAAAATACTTTCAATAGGAGTTTAATTAAATTCATTGGATAGTTAAATCATTCAAGAAACAAATAATAACATCGTTCAAGCAAGAAAGAGGGTCAATAATATAATGATTTCAAGGTCAACAAAATTCAATACATAGAAGATCACTAACCGACCAGCATATAAATACACAGTCATGATATTCTTAATGACCGCGTCAAAGAATTATTAGTTTTACATGACAGGACTGATTGCGTTTTTCTATCGCGGGTAAACGTTTTGATGCACATAAGTTAATTCTAGCTACATTTAGCTATGTTTTTGTTGCCATGTACTATGCATGTAGGCCACTAACGATACTGTAAACGTAACTGATATTGATCCTGATGTTTTTCAATTGATGCTTGGTTGTACATAACTATGTACCTACACAGATGTTATTGAGATCAGCTCTATTAAAGAAGCTTATGATCGCAGCCAAAAAATATATATTAGACCGCCTAATTTTTTTTCACACACACAATTTAATATTAATATGGGAAACGTAACAGAGATATTAAACTACTCAGACTTTTTGCACGATAAGGAAATAATAAACTCTGCAATCACGTTCTTCTGTTGACACGGAGAGTACTTATTGCCAGATAAAGAAATTATTATACACTAGCTGATGCCCGCAGCTTCGCCTGCGTGAAATTTTCTCTTTTTCGCGTCTCTTGGGAACTTATTTCAGGGATAGAAAAATTTATTATTCCCGACTATTATCTATCTTTGTAGGTAGGTACCAAACTTCAGCCCGATCCCTTCAACCGTATCAGAGTGAAAGCAGTAACAAACATTCCCACTCACAAACTTTCCCGTTTGTAATATTAAAAAGATAGATTTTTGATTAACAAATTTAAAATTCATATCACTTTGAGCTAAGTAAATTTATTGATTAAGTACATCCTGTCTTCGGTAATTTGCTAGAGAGACACGCCACAAAACTTCTCCTAAGTCATCGACATCGTAAATTCGCTCTTCTTCAGGTAATTCCAGTTATATTTCAAGCATTCACATTATGGCAAACCGTACCTACTGCTGTAGGCTGTGTCCTCTTAATGCTAATACAGATCGTCCTACTGTGACCAGTCCCACGGCAACGGGAACTACGCGGGTGAAACCGCGTGATGTCTTTGTTTTCAATGAAATGCTAGAAAGCCTTTGCAGTCGTCGTATGAAGTCACCATACTTATAAGTATTTTTACTCAAGAACTTAGTGAGTCTGTAATCTGAAAGATTGTAGCCAGCATTATAGAATACAGCTTACGCTTTTTGAATTACCAGTCCCTTATGGCCATACGGCAGTGTTTGTCGTACAAAATTGAGTTATGATGGTAACACGGTAACATTTGGTGTTACCTACCTATTCCGATGAACATTGGACACTTTACGTAAAGCGTGTTACGTACTTATATCATTATTCATGGCTTCTTCGCATTATCTACTTATCACAAATTATTTTTTATTGTAAAAACATGAAAACATATAACATTATTACGAAATCGCTTTGCTGACAGCATGCCATTAAACAACAATGACACTGTCAATCGGATTGAACTTTCAAAAATGTGTCACAATAAAAAGTAATTTAAATCAAAAATAATGAGTATATGGAGTATTGATATCAACTCTGGAGAAAATAAGCCCCACATTATCGTACATTCCCTTTATAGCTCGTTTTAGTATAAATTTTAATAAAATACGAAACATGTCTTTTGAGAAATAAGTTCGTATTGTTATAAGTTTATTATATACCAAAGTTGAAGTAAATCAGACCAAGGAATCATGTTCTCCCATACAAACTTTACCCTTTTTTTTATACCCTTGGAGGTGGAACTTGCAAAAATGGTAAAATTACTTTTTTCGAAACGTAACAAACAACGCTCGTGCTGAGTTTCATCACCGTACAATTAACCGTTTACGCAATAATTGATAATAACTTTAAACGACAATAGTTCTTTAATCTGCGATTCGATTTCGATGAAATATAGCCTAAAGCCTCCCCCAAGTTGCGTTTAATCTATTTTTGAAAACAGCGAATGAATCCGTTCAGTATCTTCGGATATCCTGACGTTCATACAGACAGACAGACAGACAGACAGACAGACAGAAAAGAATTTTAAAAACATCATTTTTGTACTCTATTGGTGTTTTTATACCGCCCCCGCTACTTTTTTTTTAATTTTATCAATTGTACAGACACACGATTTCTACTCTCTTATTATAGTATAGATATGCCCAATCTTGAAAACCGTGAAAAGAATCTTTTAAAATATGTATTTAACTGATCTTCATATTGCTTTGAATAAAAAATGGAACAGACGTCGCCGTCGTTAAACATAGGCTTCATTAATAATCCGAGAAAAGAAATACCATTATTATGGAAAACTTTTAATAGAACGATTCATGCTGCTCCGTTTTTTATTCATCCGAACAACAAGATTATTCAACCAAGAATCAGAGTCAATAAAGTAATTCTTATAAAGTTCCTAATAGCACCAACAAAAATGACACCCATTAAAGCTTTCTTTACTAAAATTGTAATGAATATATCGAGAAAACTGATGTCGAAATACAAAACAAATGTGATGATAGCATTAATTTAATTCAATCAATTTCTACAGAGGCTTAGATATAGCTACAATCCCTTTAAAAGAATATTGTTTGAAGAAAAACCATGTATGGTACAAAATATCGTTTATTGGTCTAATGACACTACTTTTTCTGCTTACGCTACACTGTTCATTTACGCTACACTGTTAGATCCAGCTGTTATTAATATGTGGTACTTTACAGACCAGATTTAGTATAAATTTATGGACATTCGCTGCCGGACTCCTTTAATGGTTTCACTTAGGGTGCCTATAGGGTAATCATTGTTGTGATTCAATAGACTGTAAGTTGTTGTTATCAGATTCAACATTATGCAATTATGTAACTCTAGCGTTTAGTACACTTAGTGTTTTATTAATATCTTGTATCGTAAGGCCTACATATTGTATGTTTGGTATAGTAGTAGTATAGTATATTTAGTACCTATTGTATTAGCTGAGTTAGTAAGTAAGTGAGAAACCACGTGTCTTGATTAGGTAAATATTATATTATTAGGTACTTGGAAGAAATAATTATGAGTATTTCTTCAATAAATGGTTTGATTTGTTTCATTAACTATTTAATAAATATTAATGTAATAAAATTTCACAACATAAAATAAAATGTTTTTAACTGTAACCTGTGTATTATTTACTATGTGAATATTCAACTATTTTGGCGAATAAGGTATCAATTCAAAGTACCTACTATGTCAATACCACACAGACTTAAAATTCTTGCCCTCGTCATTGGTATATTCTGTCTCGTTTGCTTTGTAGGGGTCTCTAGGCCCCTACTAAATTCCAATGGAACATAAGACTTGGCCATGGCACTCGTGCGATTTTATGCTTATACGTTTTCTTGGAATAAATTTCCTCAGATAGTACCTGTCAACTAAATCCTGCTTTGTATTTGGACCTATCAAATTGTCGTTCTTCAGACGTTACAGATAACGGTAATCAACAAACCAAAGACTAGCTCTAACAAAGGAAATGAATGTTTTCGAAACGCATTGCAAAACTGAAAATTGCTTTTTAGAATCAGTCTTTTGTTTTTATTACATATGATTATATTTATCTGAATAGTACATACATAAATACATAATATCACGTCTTTATCCCTGAAGGGGAAAGAGAATTATTACAATATACCCAATCCTGAAATCTGTGCCTGCGAGTGACTTATGAATGTAGCTTTAAAGAAACTAATTGAAATGTATTTCACACCTTAAGAACACTTAAACTATTGTTTTGAACAAAACAATAGGCCCAATACCATAGAAAGTAGACGTGACGTTCTTCAGCAGAGTAATCTACTTAAACTATTGAAAATCTTTACTCTATCTGTAAATGAATCTGAAGAAATCGCAAGTGATACAAATAATGTTTTGTTTCGGTATGAGATAGAAAATATGTCAATATTGGTCAAAAATAAAAATGGAACAAACGTCGTTAAACCTATAGGCTTTTTAGGCTTCATTAATAATCTGAGAAAAGGAATACCATTACTATGGAAAACTTTTAATAGAAGGCTTCATAAATTAGCTGCTTCGTTTGTTATTCATCCAAACAATAACATTATTCAAGCAAGAATCAGAGTCAATAAAGTAATTCTTATAAAGGCCCTAATAGTACCAACAAAAATAAAAAATTGACACAATAAAATTTGCAATGAATATATCGAGAAAATTGATGTCAAAAAACAAAACGAATGTGATGATAGCTTAGACCATATAACACGGGACTAGCCTTTGCGAACCACCGCATACAAAAATATTCTGCCAGTTTTCATACAAGTGAAGGGGGAAACACGAAGACATTTAAAATTTCATTGCATTTAAAAATGTATTAATCGACAAACGCGTAATGGCTGTTGTGTGTTAATTGTTATTGTACAGTCAACTACAATGTAATGTACTAGTTTAATCATATAAAATGATGTACTGATGTACAGGCTTTTCATAAAGCCAAAAGACCAAATGGTCATGTGCAATGGCAGAAAACAATGCTTAAGTAAGGCGCATCCTGTGGTTAGATGATCTAAGGATGATAACATAAATTAAACTTAATTTTAACAGAGGCTTAAATATAGTTCTGCGGCTACAATCTCTTTGAAAAAATATTATTTGATGAAAAATAAATCGGTTGTTTGTAAAGTCGGTTTACTGACGATAGTTGAACGTGACAAATCAGCCTTAAATGGAACGCCTCAGAGCGAGGTAACGTCGCATACGTCATGTTTTTTCGTGCGTGCAGCCGGCTCCATCGAATTAAGTATAAGACGTTGTCACGTCAAAATGTATGGTACAAAATTTCGTTTATTTGGCCTAATGACTACTTTACTGCTTACGCTCCACTGCCAAGATCCAACGAATATGTATGTGTTACTTATCAGAACAACCTAACATTCGAATTTGAAAATGTTCCTGTTAACCCCAGAACGTATAGTAGTTTCCTTGAAGGTTTCCATTTAGTTTTTAGTACCGCTGAAATAATACACAGCTACTTTGTACATTAACTTAATAATAGATAATTATATAACTAGCTGATGCCCACGGCATCACCCAAGTGGAATTCTGTTCACGGTCCCTGCAAGATGCACTATTCATAAAGTGCATCTTTATGACTTAATAGAAATTTATGCACTTTCGCTGCTGTACGCATTATATGGTTTCGTTTAGAATTCCAATATGGTAATCATTGTTGTGATTCAATAGACTGTAAGTTGTTGAAATGAGATTCAACATTATGCAATTATGTAACTCTAGCGTTTAGTACACTTTAGTATTTTATTTATATCTAGTATTGTAAGGCAAGTACCTATTGTATGTTTGGTATAGTAGTAGTATCATAGAATAGAAATATAAACTCAGGTAGTATAGCATATTTAGTATTGTATTAGCGGAGTGAGGAACCAACTCTTGATTAGGTATATATTATATTATCAGGTACTTGTCATAACTATGAATATTTCTTCATTCAATGGTTAAATTTAGTTTATAAACTATTTTATAAATATTAATGTAATATTTCACAACATAAAATAAAATGATCTTTTAAAACTGACACCTGTGTTTTATTTACTTTGTGAAGATTCAAATATTTTGGAATATAAGGCCGTATTAAATTGAATTTGTGCAGACACCGGCAGGCTGATTACGTATAAAACAATCATCGCACGATTTATCGCTGGTGGCGGAAAAAATGGTATTACGTTAAATTCTATAACAAATCGTTCGCTAATCGCTACGTCGCACTTATCACTACGAAACTAGCGCCATAAACAATTACGTGGCGATCACTGAGAACTGGGAACTGTCACATCTGTTGGGCATTTCATTAGTGTATGTGTGTGCTGAGAGACCACTTTTATTTTTTCAGATTTTTGCAGTTTAACTAACAATAGTGCATAGTAAAAGTTGCGAAAATATTTGTAAAGCTTAGTGATCGGTTAGAAAGCGCGTCCGAACACGTGCTCGCAGCACTATTGTTAGTTAAACTGCAAAAATCCGCATAAAACGAAAGTGGTCTCTCAGTACACACATACACTAATAAAATATCGAAATCGCTGCCTGGAGGTTGTCAAAAACTATACGTAATACGAAATTATCGCCAGATCGCTGCCGCAGTATAGCACAAATGCACTTTTTAATTTACTGATTGTCCTACAGAGGCAGCACCGTCGCTAGTTGGCTATGGCAAAACGATCGTTGATACGTAATACGAAACAGTCAACAAACAGCGATTATCACGCAATTTCCGCGAGATTATCGCTGTCGCTTGCCTATTGTAACATACGTAATAAGCCTGCGGGACTATCAATGCCACACAGGATTATCAGTACTATGACAATACCACACAGACACGAAATTCTTGCTCTCGTCATCTGTACATTCTGTATCATTTGCTTTGTAGGGGTTTCTAGGCTGCTACTAAATTTTAATGGAACTGGGCATGGCGCTCTCGCGATTTAGTGCAACCAGGGGTACAGCGGAGCAAAACCCGCTTATACGTTCTCTTAGAATAAATTTCCTGAGACAGTTGTACCTGTCAGCTAAATTCTGCTTGGTATTAATTAGGACCTATCAAATTGCCGATCTACAGACGTTGCCATAGAGCAACACGATCTATGGTAATCAAAAAACCAAGGACTGGCTATAAAAAAGGAGATTCAAGTTTTCAACACGCAATTCCAAAGGTACACAAAACTTCTTTTGCTTGAAATGATCAGTTTTAAATAAAAACTTCCGAAACAAAATTAATTTGCCGTTGGAAAACTGGAAATTACTTTTGAGTACCAGTCTTTCTTTCATTCCATAATATAATGATTATATTTATCAGAATAGATACTTTAAAAATTCGTGTGGGTAATTATGGATACAAATTCTACCGCGGCACCAATACGGCACTATCAACAACGTTAATGGAGAAAAAAAATACCAAACAACGCACAACCTGTTATTGTTTTGCCTGGTTACGTTCTGGAAATATTGACTTGAAAAATTAATTTCGTGGTCGCCCGGAAGGCGTTTGTGGAAGCTGGAGGATAATACTCAATCTATAGCTGAGCTAACTGTAGTTTTCGATGTTATCATCAAAACAATATTGCTGCGTTTCCGACAAATTGCCACGGTATAAAAGCCTAATAGATAAGACGCCTCACAAACTTAACTCAAAAGGTACAGAAATGAAGAATTTTTGAACCTAATTGTTACGTGCGACGAAAAAAGGATTCTGTTTGACAATTGAAAGCGCTCAACAAATTAGTTAGATGCTGGTTCCACACAAAAGCAATACCCTAAAGTGCCTTAAACGAAACACCGTTTTTTTATGATTTCATCACAAATGTTCACTATTTAAATTTTCTCCTATATTTGCAATTTACGAGGATATAACTCGCCAAATTTCATGGTATCATAAATTAATGAAAGAAGGTCGTTGAGAGTGTGATGATGAGTCCTATGCATGATGTTATAGAGCCTTTTATATCCTTCCCCGAAAGAACTGAGCCTAAGATCCTAGTGTTAAAACAAACAAACAAATTCTTCGGTTTAATAATCCACTTATTATAGTAGATAGTAAATTACGATGTCATTTTGTCAAACTCTCGTTACTTGCTTAATAACTAAAGAAAACCTTAATGAGGAAATAAATGGTTATTAACAAATCTACAACGACTGTTGTTAGACTCTATTAGCTGATGATAGCTAATTTTGCCAATTAGAAATAGATGTGTCGTATTTGACCTATATAATATGTGTTAAAAGAATTAGAACTTCATAAACTTATTTGCATCGATCATCATCGTAACTTTTCTATTTCGTACGAGTGTTAGTTTTTTATAAGTGTTGCAACCAGAAAGTAGCGTTTCATAGCTGATATTTGGTGATATAGAAGACAAGTACCGACTGTGCAGTAACATTTTTTTTTAAGTTTAAGAAAATAATCACCGATAGAGGTAAGTTTAAAAAAATTCTGCCATTATTATTATTCAGATATAAAGTCTTAATTGCATTTAAAAGCAACTGCTCAGTGTTCGTTTATTTCTAATCTAGGTACCATTTAAAGCCCTAGCTTCAGAACCTAGGGCACACATACCTCCTTTTCTCACAATGCGATCAGGGCCGGGGCATCGTTACCGCAGAAAATGAAATAGAAACCCCGCATCATGTGATTCAAGTTTTTTCTACGCAGTAACACTTGAAACTTTTCTATCACACGTTTTATTAACCAACCTTAATAAACCCAAGAATAGTTTTGTTTTCAAATAGAAAAACTTACCGTTACATTTGTATCTTCATTTGTCTGCCTCATTGGTCTAGAGGGTTCGATTCCCAACGATGGACAAAGAATTGTGATATCCGTAAAATATTTGCATGGAGAGATATGTATTTACTTGTTGCCTGATATCCGTAACACAAGCAGGTTAATCTTAGCTAACTGTGTAAAAATCTCCTTAAATACGTGTCATTTATCATTTTGTGCTTTCGAACTTAAATGGTTAACCACATTCATGACAGCAATAACTTCCATGTAATTTTTCTTTCTGTTTTACTTATGTTATTAAGAGCTGTACCTAAGAGTAATCCTAAGAATAATCAATTTATTTTAATTACAGATGTGTCGAAACAATATGAATATACACATGGACATGTCAACATATGAAAATACACATGGTATTAATATACATGACCGTGTCAATAAATTGCTTATTTTACATGAATGGGCTGATTGCAGTTTTTCCATCGCGCGTAAACTTTGTACTCAGACTATATTGAAATCAGCTTTATTAATAAAGCTTATGTTCTGCACTATCCAGCCAGAAAACATGAATGTTGGACCGCTTAGCTAAAATTACTAGACTTACGATACTAGACATAAATACTACTATAGGACACTAGAGTTACATAAATTACCTCTGCATCCAATTTTTTTTCAGAAAACACGCACAGTACTTAATGCAAGATAAAGATTTGTTACAATATACCTAATCGAGAAAATCTTGTTCACTTAAAAGTGCTTACCACCATAAGACCACTTCATATAGTTGTAAACAAAACAATAGGCCTAATACAATAGAAAATAGACGTGATGTTCTTCATATGAATTATCTAGTTAAAGAAGTAAAGGCGCACAGTATTTCTTGCAAGAAAAAGAATTCATTACAGACGCAGGCTTGAAAGTAGTACTTGAGAGTGACTATATAAATGCAGATGAGAAGGATATTATCAAATACGTATTTGAATGGTCTTCCTACAGCTGTGTACAAAAGAATTAGCCAAACACAATGGAAAATAGACGTGATATTCTTCATCACAATAATGTATTTAAACTTTTAAGATTCTTAACACTGTCTGTTAATGAGTTAGAAGAAATTGTCAGTGAAAAAAATAATGTTTTGTATTCGCATGAGATAAAAAGTATTACAAATTTCATCGAAAGGAAAAATGAAATGGATGTTGTAAAATCTATAGGCTTAATTAAATATCTGAGAAAGACATGGTCCATCGAATGGCACCATTGCCAAAGAGTCCCATTTTCTATGGCGACTCCGATAATAATCCATACAAATGAAAACATAGGATTAACAAAAATAAGGGTAAATGAAGCAATTGTTATAAAAACCCTAATTGTACCAACAAGATATTCATGTTATGCTCGCAATAATACTAATTATTATACCGAGGAAATAGAAGTTTCAATACAAAACGAAAACAATAAAATAATAAATGTTAGTAAGTTTTCACAAGAGCTATGTTATAATTCGACTGCAGATATAAATCTAACAAAACAGTGTCAGATAAGAAAAAATAAATGGTACACAATTTCGTTCATTTGGCCTAAAAACATTATTTTCTCTACTTATCCTGTATACCTGAGACTTGGTCATAGTATATGTAGTGTTTTAGACAAAATATCATTTGAATTTGAAAATCTACCTGTCCACTCTGGATCTAGTGGTAGTTTCCTTGAAGGTAAAATGTGTTCTTTTTAGCGTTGCGGAAATTGTAATCATCTAACAAGTTAAAATAAAAAACTAAGAACATATTGTCTTGTCATTGTTATCACAATATTAATTAGATGAACCGCGTAACCTTGTTCATGTCAATTTAGAGAGAAAAAAAGAAACGGTGGAGTATTTATTTGGATAAGGTTTACTTAGTTTATTTCGATTCTATAATTTATTTGTCATAACCGGGTGGGTGATTCTATTTAAAAAAATGTTTCCTCACCATTACTTCTGGCAATTTTTAATTTATGCTATAATTTACCTAATCACGTTATTCGTCGAACACCTCTTTCTTTCTTGCTTTATTTTAAATTTCAAAGTACCCAGACTTTTTACAAGATAAATTAACAATTAAATCTGCAACAAACTACTATGTACTGTAAATACGAACAGTATTTCTTGCAAGAAAAAGAATTCATTACAGACGCAGGCTTGAAAGTCGTGCTTGAGAGTGACTATATCAATGCAGATGAGAAGGATATTATCAAATATGTATTTGAAAGGGGTTATCATTGTTGTGATTAAATATT
Organism: Miltochrista miniata; assembly: GCA_933228765.1. Taxonomy (NCBI): domain Eukaryota; kingdom Metazoa; phylum Arthropoda; class Insecta; order Lepidoptera; family Erebidae; genus Miltochrista; species Miltochrista miniata. The sequence continues at coordinate 10,222,967 of OW121751.1, read as the reverse complement.
AGACTGTAAGTTGTTGTAAGTAGTTTGAACAATATGCAATTATGTAACTCTAGCGTCCGTACACTTAGTATTTTATGTCTAGTACCGTAAATCTAGTATTGTATGTGTAGTCTACATATTTTAATATATTTACTTGTCATAATTATGTATATTTCTTTTGTTAATGGTTGTAACTATTTAATGAATACAAATAATGTTATAACATTTTACAAAATAAAAATGAAAAATTTGAACTGTAACCTGTGCGTATTATTTACTTCCTGAATATTGAAATATTTTGGCAAATTATAAGTATTCAACTAGATTTGTTATGCCAAAACCAAAAATTTGTATGCGACAGACACCGAACTTGTCAAAGCCACACAGGTTTGTCAGTGCCAAGCCAATACCACATAGACACGAAACTCTTGCTCTCGTCATCGGTACATTCGGTATCGTTTGCTTTGTAGGCGTCGCCAAGCTGCCACTACATTTCAATGTAACATAATCCTTGGGCCGTTTTTCAGACGTAACAGACACCGCTGATAAATAAACAACAGACTGGCTCTGAAAAAATAAATTCAAAAGTTTTTAAAAGTCATTCAAAACCTTTTTTATGAATCTTAAATCAAATTTATTTGTGTTTGGAAAACAGGAAATTCTTTTTTCAGAGCCAGTCTTTTGTATAAATTACATGAAAATTTGTCATAGGATACTTTAAAAATTCGTGTAATCAATCAATATCAACACATATAATAAAATCGTAACAGGTCGCTGTCTGTACATGGAAGATAAATAAGAAAAAATATTATAGGGGGGCTTTATGAACGCAATAGAACCCAAAACAATGATTTTTAGAATTTTTGTCTGTTTGTCTGTATGTCTGTATGTCTGTATATCTGTTTGTCTGTACGGTTGTGCACGCTAATCTCAGTAACCGCTCAACCGATTGCAATTTGGTTTTTTTTATTGTGTTGAGGTTTGCTCCAGTTAACATTTAGCGTTTGTTTTATGTAAATCGGTTTAGAAATAAAAGAGTTACAACACTTTTAAGAATAAGATATTTTAAAAATTTTAATTGTAGGGGTTTCTTTGAATGTGAATGAACCTAAACTGGCGTGTTGGCAGGGCAGTTTCAGACGCTGCTTGATGACTCTGATGAAGAAATACCTTTCCTTTCATACACCTTATGTGACGTAAACGAAGTTGCGGGCTCAGCTAGTTATGGAATATGAGTCTCACCATGGCACCAACGCTGCACAAAATGTACTACAAACAACTTTTACGGGGAGAACTTTACCAACCAATGAACACTTGTTATTTTTAGGGTTTCGTAGCCAAATGGCAAAAACGGAACCCTTATAGATTCGTCATGTCTGTCTGTCTGTCTGTCTGTCTGTCTGTCCGTCCGTGTGTCACAGCCATTTTTCTCCGAAACTATAAAGCCTATGCTATTGAAACTTGGTAACTAGATGTATTCTGTGAACCGCATTAAGATTCTTATATAAAACTAGAAAAAAAGTAGTAAATTTTGGGGGTTCCCATACTCAGAACTGAAACTCAAAAATTTTTTTTTCATCAAACCCATACGTGTGGGATATCTATAGATAGGTCTTTAAAAATGTTATTGAGGTTCGTAACATCATTTTTTTCTAAAATGAATAGTTGGCGCAAGAGACACTTCCAAAGTAGAAAAATGTGTCCCCCCCCCCCTCTAACTTCTAAACTAAGAGAATGATAAATCTAAAAAAAATATATGATGTACATTGCTATAAAAACTACCAACGAAAATTAGTTTGAACGAGATAGAGCTGGTAGTTTTTTTTTAATACGTCATAAACCGCAATTTTCGGTTAGCAAAATCACTACCTCTGCGAACGTGTTAAAACATCAATCAAAGTTACAACGAACTTTTATATTATGTTACTTGCTGCTACGAAACCCTTCATGGGCGAGTCCAACTCGCACTTGGCCGGTTTTTTTGCCTGGTTTCGTTCTCAAAATAATATGTTGACTTAAAAAATGAACCTATGAGCTATGCTTGGGGTGTCTCTGAGGGATAAAATCCGGAACAATGTTATACGTTAGAGAACTAGAGTGGTCGACATAGCATGAGGCTTTTGAAGTGTGCTGGCCACATCTGTAGGAAAACCGATGGTCGGTGGAGCAAATGAGTTCTGGGAGTGGAGACCGCGACTTGGCACTCTTGGGGTAGGATGACTTCCCGCCAGATGGATTAGTGACCTGAAAAATGTCGCAGGGAGTGATTGGATGCGGAAGGTGCAGGACCGTGTATTGTGGTATAATTTGGAAGAGGCCTACGTTCAGCTGTGGCCAGCTATAGGCTGACTTGATTGATTGATATATACAATATGCTTATATATGCAATATGCAATGTATGGCATGAGGTGAGCTGTATAGTTATTGTATACAAAGATATCCTTGACAAACTTTGAGTCACCGATTTCAAAGGGACTTCTGGGACAGATGCATTTGTATTCGTCATTTATTAAACTGTGTATATATTACTACAAAATGTATTAATGAGGACTCTATAACTATTCATTGTTTAAATAAAAATAACCATAACCGTGAGGAACTTATAGTTTTTAATTGCTATAACAGCGAAAGTTTACCGAAAACTGTGTCGTGGACAACCACCGAAATTATAAAATCGGTGTTTTATATTTTTTCCCCTCACAATCTGCAATATTTATTAATAAAATATTTGTGCCCTCATAAAGATAACAACTTCTCCTACATATAAATAAATAAATGGTTTAAAAAACCCAAGAAAAATACGCTTTTATAATGCACGAAAAAACCAAAAATAAATTATGGATCGTTCAAGTTGCCTCTATTTCTGGGCTGAAGTGTAAACTATGTGCTTTTAGTTATAATATTTGATTGTAAAAGCGTGGGGCGCTGGAACAGGAAAGACTTTCTTGGCGGAAGCTGCATGATGTCTTGTCAGATTAAGGATAAGGTCACATTTATAAAAGCGTGTTTTTCTCGTGTTTTTAAACTATTAATTTACACTGTCACGCTTTTATATATCTATTATGACTTTTGCTATTATTAATATCATTTTAAATTTCGGAAATGTGTTAACGATGATAGGCTTTAATTGAAATGCATAACATACTTACTTGAAAAGTAAAGTAGTTAATCACGCCTACGCATTTTCAACACCCACATTTGCCAGTTTTTCGTGACGCCCGCGTAATATGAGCAAACCTATTACCGTTACGGATCTCTATTAAATAATTCATAGGTAGGTCCTTAAAGTATCGGCATTCCGAGATATTTAGTACAATATGTAGTAATCACGTAATAGATATACAAACGCATATATCCCCAAGCGGGTTTTTAACGGTAACCAAAGATATCTCGTACTCGAACAAGAACTCTACATTTTGCCACTTTTAACGTATTCCTTTCATGTATCTACTTAATTGCCTGAAAGAAGAGGCGTTGTTCCCTTTGGCAGCATAAACGTTATGCTCTTGTGCGGCCTCTTGCAGCTTTCGCCAGGATTTTTATTAAAATATAAGGATTAGTATTAATAGGAATTTGCTTACAAAAAGTCTTTCTTGTTCTAGCGCCCCACGCTTTTACAATCAAATATTATAACTAAGAGCACATAGTTTACACTTCAGCCCAGAAATAGAGGCAACTTGAACGATCCATAATTTATTTTTGGTTTTTTCGTGCATTATAAAAGCGTATTTTTCTAGGGTCTTTTAAACCATTTATTTATTTTATACTTTTTAGTCACAACATTTATGCCTTAACTAGCTGTTCCTTGCGGCTTCATCCGCGTAGAAGTCGTTATCGCACAAAATCATTACCCCCCTTTCGTGCAGTCAGTTAAAAAGTAGCCTATGTCCTTCCCTTAAACTCAAACTATCTTTATAACAAATTTCATCAACATCGGTTTAGTGATTTAGGCGTGAAAACGTAACAGACAGACAGACAGAGTTACTTTCGCATTTATAATATTAGAAGGGATTTCTGTATTAAATGGTGTTTTGTCTGAGTTCGATTAATGTGAAAATATTTCATTATTACTCTAATACATATACATTTTCTGCAGGTACCTATGTCAATATTTACACTCAATATTAACTTCAATATATAACAGGTTTGTTATAACCTTAAACCCTAATCGTGGTCTAAGTTCATTACACGACTTTTCTAACAAATCCAAACACAGCTATGATACGATGTTCAATCATGAAGTTACAGTTCATATCTTACGACTCCATCATCAGATCAGTTTGACAGCACCATATTATTGTATTGTTGTCAGAACTACAAACATCTGCCAATTTTCATGACGCTACTATCCTTGGAAGATGCCTAAATTAGTTACCTGAGATTCCATTGCATATTTTTACAAGTCAATTAAAAAAAGGTTTGTTATAACCTTGAAACCTAAGCCTGGTCAAAGTTCAGTACAAGACTTTTCTGACGAATCCAAAAACAGATATAATACGATATTCCATCATGAAGTTCCAGTGCATATCTTCCGGCTCCATCATCAGATCAGTTTGACAGTACCATATTATTGAATTGTCATCAGAACTACATACAGCTGCCAATTTTCATGACGCTACGATCCTTGGAAGCTGGTTAAATTAGCTACCTTAGATTCCACTTTTTGCATCGAAGTTTCAGTGCCTATCTTCCGGCTTCATCATCATATCAGTTTGATAGTACCATATTATTGTATTGTCATCAGAACTACATACAGCTGCCAATTTTCATGACGCTACGATCCTTGGAAGCTGGTTAAATTAGCTACCTTAGATTCCACTTGTTTCCTGTGCCTATCTTCAGGCTCCATCATCATATCAGTTTGACAGTACCATATTATTGTATTGTCATCAGAACTACATACATCTGAAAATTTTCTAGACGCTGCGATCCTTGGAAGATGGTTAAATTAGTATCCTTAGATTCCATTACATTGTTAGTTACATACACGACGACCTAATAAAAGCTTATTAAAAAATAATAGAATCCAAAAGCAATAAACAGCACTATCGATTTCATCCGTACCACGTAAAAATTGCTGGTCGGATATTCACCCATTGAGCATCTTGTGCTTTATGGTTTGGTACTTAGTACAGTTTGTCTATAAAGTCGTGAAATGAATGTTTGAGGAACTAAAAATAGTTATGTGTGTGGCAACACTGGCAACAAGAAACATATGTACGTCAGTTGTCAATGCTATCGTCGAATTTCGTTTACTCTCTCACGTAACTTTAATGTTTGGATTAAACTGCAACAAATTGAGACCAAACTACGCATAAAGATTTGAGAAATGAGTAAAGAAAATTGGAGTGGTGCGCAGGAAGTGATTTTTAAAGTTTTCCAGTGATGTTTCGCGGAGTACCAATCTGGACAATTGTTGTGGGATTTTGAGGATGTTTATGAGCGAACAGCATCTTTGGTGGGTACGTAATCGTGTTATTGTTTGTTTTGAATCTGTCTGAAGTTACAAATTTACTGAATTTACGATTTGGAGACAAAAAAAAGGCATTGTTTGCATATTTTTAGGTTAGAATCTTGAACTTACAATCTACCTATAATGTAAGTCAGTCGTTAGAACAACATGGTTATTTTATAGTACGACCTACATTTTTGATACTCAGTTCAATCTGGTTTTCTACCAATTTTTATTTTGAATAATTGCTTCATGTCAATAGTTTGTTTCCAATATGTAATTAATTTTCTTTTTTTACTCTTTTCAGGAAAATCAGAGAGTACAGTTAGGCGAATAGTTAACGAAGGTTTTAATAATGAAGGAAAGTTTGAAACTCCTGGTTAACACAGAAAAGGTCGGCAAAGAAAGAAATAGACGATTTTAATATTTGAGCACTGCGCCAAAAAAATCCTTGTCAGATGGGGGAAAGTTACAGATAAAACATGTAATTACATGATTGTGGCAAAGCAATTGGGACTGCTTGGCACCTGCTGGTGGGTTGTAAGACGCTATTAGACCGGGGCTTCTGGATCTGGTTCAATAACTTTATTCTGGATCTGATTCAATAAAACAGAAACAAAATTAAACATGTATAATGTGTTTTATTTATTAACTCACTAGCTGATGCCCGCAGCTTCGCCCGTGTCGAATTTGTTCTCGTTCCCGCTTCCCGTAGGAACTTATTCCCGGGATGAAAAGTAGCCTATGTGTTATTCCAGACTATAATGTATCCCTGTACCAAATTTCAGCCGGATCAGTTCAACTGTTCGAGCGTGAAAGAGTCTCACATCCACACTCATAAGCTTTCGCATTTATAATATTTGTATTGTTCCCGTTCCTGCTACCCGTAAGAACTTATTCCCGGAATAAAAAGTAGCCATGGTTATTCCAGATTATAATGTATCCCTGTACCAAATTTCAGCCAGATCCCTTTAACCGTTCGAGCGTGTAAGAGTAATAAACATCCACACTCACAAACTGTCGCATTTATAATATTAGTAAGATTTTACTCGGAACGAACTCCTCGTATCAAAATCATTTTGGTCGTACTATATAGGGTTGCATACATGCATTCAGCAGCGCCCTCATTTAATTTCACGACTTTATAGACAAACTGTATATTGATATTAACGTGTTTTTAGCCAAGTTTTTTTTTTTCAAATTTAGTAGTCAAGGTAATACGGGGAAAAATATTTCTGGCATAACGGGGTACTACCCCATCTTGCCTCATGAAACTTTGTAAATAATTTTATGCTTTTTAATCCTTGTTGTACGTACCTACTTATAAAAGTACGTGTCTACCAGTGCTTACATATAAAACGAAGACTAAGTAGAGGGGAGTGGTCAACAGAAGTTATTTGAATAAGGCGGTAGACTAGTCCTGGGACATCCTTCCGAGGGCTTACCTGGGGCTCCCAACCATAGGCTGTTGGGCGTTACGTGAGGTTTTTTAGTCGATAGGAGTCCGGCATAACACCATGAGGATTTTCCCTCACGGTAAACAAATAAAAAGAAAAAGGCGGTAGACTAAAATTGGATATAAAAAAACTGGAGTTACGGTGTATCACAGTCTACTTAGCAAAAGTCAAGAGCAGAGGGAAGTCTATACAAGAGATATAGAGAGGATACTATTTATAACTAGCTGAGCCCGCAACTTCGTTTACGTCACATAAGGTGTATGAAAGGAAAGGTATTTCTTCATCAGAGTCATCAAGCAGCGTTTGAAACTGCCCTGTTTGCTTAATCATAAAAGAGCTTAATGATTAAGACAATTTTTAAACAATTCAGTCCGCGCCGAAGGCCTCTTTTATGATTAAGCCAACACGCCAGTTTAGGTTCACTCACATTCAAAGAAACCCCTACAATTAAAATTTTCAAAATATCTGATTCTTAAAAGTGTTATAACTCTTTTGTTTTTAAACCGATTTACATAAAACAAACGCTAAATGTTAACTGGAGCAAACTTCAACACAATAAAAAAAACCGCATTGCAATCGGTTGAGCGGTTACTGAGATTAGCGTGCACAACCGTACAGACAAACAGATATACAGACATACAGACATACAGACAAACAGACAAAAATTCTAAAAATCATTGTTTTGGGTTCTATTGCGTTCATAAAGCCCCCCTATAGTGTTTTTTCTTATTTATCTTCCATGTACAGACAGCGACCTGTTACGATTTTATTATATGTATTGATGGATAATCTTCGGAAAATTTCATGGGATGGGATGTCAGCGGTGTAGCTGTTGGGTATAAACTGCATGGTGCTGGTTCAGACGATGACGACCCAGAAAAATCTTTGGTTTGCTTTGCCTGTAAGGAGAAGTAAATGGGAAATAAAATAAAATCTTTCGGTGTCTAGACGCAAATGGAGAAAGTAAGACGAGCCGTATTCTTTTTTACCCCCGTCTTGCCCCAATTTGACGTCCTTGTCTTGCCTCATAATTATGTGGGGAAGATGGTGTAATTTCCATTTTTTTAAATGATTAATTCTTTAAAGTTATGTTATTCCCAAACTTACCACAACATGTGCCAAATAAATTGTAATTAAATAATGTATGTGCCACTGACTAATAATAAAGATGCAACTTCAAATACTCCATATTTTTGCTGCTTGACCTTAGCGTCCCCATCTTATACCTCCTTCCCCTAGATAGTACTAAATTACAAAAATAAAAATATCGAGAAAATTATTCCACTTGCCGAGACAATATAGTGATGCGTTATTTTTCACAAAACCTATAATAGATTTACACTATAAATTTATTATTAAACTAGCTGACCCCGCAACTTCGTTTACGTCACATAAGGTGTATGAAAGGAGAGGTATTTCTTCATCAGACTCATCAAGCAGCGTGTGAAACTGCCCTTTCTGCTTAATCATAAAAGAGCTTAAATATTAAGTCTTCATCATTAAGCTCTTTTATGATTAAGCCAACACGCCAGTTTAGATTTACACTCACATTCAAAGAAACCCCTACAATTAAAATTTTCAAAATATCTGATTCTTAAAAGTGTTATAACTTTTTTATTTATAAACTGATCGACATGTAATAAACGCTAAATGTTAAGTGGAGCAAACCTCAACACAATAAAAAAACCGCATTGCAATCGATTAAGCGCTTACTGAGATTAGCGTGCACAACCGTACAGACAAACAGACAAACAGACAAAAATTCAAAAAATCATTGTTATGGGTTCTATTGCGTTCATAAAGCCCCCCTATAATATTTTTTCTTATTTATCTTCTATGTACAGACAGCGACCTGTTACGATTTTATTATATGTATTGATATATTGATTGATGGTTTTATTCCACTCCGCGATAAAGACACGCCAGATTGCGATAGTGGCACCACACACTGTGATCGCTGTCAAATCGCATGTATATGTCACAGTAAATTATAAAAAAAACCATTACATTGTAATATACTTCGAGATTGTTAACTGACTAAATAAAGAGCGCAGCGCCAGAGTATAATAGGCTCCGGACACGGTCTAGCGGCTTGAGTCAATTTATCATGTGTGTGCATAACGTCGATGCACACACACACGTGTAAAAAAATCACTGAAGCTAATTTTATTCACATTTTATCAGGCTTGAGTCAATTCGCTTCACCGTCTCCTGAGCCTTTACTTCTGGACGGTACTGCGCTCTCACACAAGCAAGCCATGCTCGGTGCGTTTGTTATCGTTTGTTTGAACTTGCTAAGTCTCTTGTAGTCTAGCGCCGCGCGCTGGTCGCAATCGCCGTCTCACTCCACTCGCCGGTATTAAATTCAGTTTGAGGCCTAATAGGCTGCTTAATCGATTAATTGACTTTACAAAATCTCATGTATATGTATACATATATATTATGTCGAATTATCGATACACATAATTATATGTGCAAAGATAGCACGCACACTGGAGTTACTTTCATTCATAGTTTCAACAGAATTGACTCAAGTCGCTTAATCGTCTCCGCCACCTATCTTTAATGACTAAGGAGTACTCAGGACACAGTCATAAGGTCGGTAATCATAGGCGGTCGGCCGAGTCGCCGCCCAGACGATGCGGCAGCCCGAGAGACGGAGCTCTACGATGGGTACAAGGGGGCCAAGAGGGCCCTCCAGACCGCCATCAAGCGGTCCAAAAAATTGGGCCGCGAAGAGCTGATGGAGACTCTGGAGCGGAACCCGTGGGGGCGCCCGTACCTCATGGTAAGAGGCAAATTACGCCCTAAGGCGCCCCCACTAACCCAGAGTCTCCAGCCGGAGCGGCTTGAGGGGGTCCTGGACTCCTTGTTCCCGTCGAGAGCGGAGGAACACGTTCCTCCGCGCATGGCTCCGTCTCAGGCGCCCAACGCGGAAGGCAGCGAGAACGACGTGCCCGTAGTCACCGAGGGTGAGTTAGGGGCGGCTGTCCTGCGGCTTAAATCCCGCAGAAACACCGCCCCTGGACCCGACGGCATTCCAGGCCGTGCATGGGTCCTGGCTCTCGAGGAGCTTGGGCCTCGACTTATGGGTCTTTATAGCGCATGCCTCGAAAAAGGCCAGTTCCCCAAGGTCTGGAAGACAGGGAAACTGGTCTTGATTCGAAAGGCGGGGCGGCCGGCAAATTCCCCATCAGGGTACCGGCCGATCGTGTTGCTCGACGAGGTGTGCAAGCTCTTTGAGCGCATTATTGCACAACGCCTCGTCGGGCACCTCACACGCGTGGGGCCTGATCTGGCGGATAGCCAGTTTGGCTTCCGTCAGGGACGCTCCACCGTGGACGCGATCATGCGCATTAGAGGCCTGACGGAGGAAGCAGTCTCACAGGGTGAGGTGGTGGTGGCGGTGTCTCTCGACATCGCCAACGCATTCAACACCTTGCCCTGGAGCTGCGTCAGGGAGGCGCTTATCTATCATGGAGTGCCTCCCTACCTCCGTCGAATTGTCGGGGCTTATCTTTCTGAGAGAGCCATAACTTACCCGAGCTGGCTAGGGCCGGGTCGGCGAGATGTGTCGTGCGGTGTTCCACAGGGATCGGTTTTAGGGCCGCTCCTGTGGAACATCGGTTACGACTGGGTGTTGCGTGGTCCGTTGCTCAGAGGGGTCGGCGTAACGTGTTACGCCGACGACACCCTCGTTACGGCGCGGGGAGCAACGCACCGTGCCGCAGCACTTAAGGCCACGGCAGGGGTTGCTCAGGTCGTGGGTCGGATTCGGCGGCTGGGTCTTGAGGTCGCCCTTCACAAATCCGAGGCTCTGTGCTTCCACGGACCTCGGATGGGGCCACCTGCGGGATCCAGCCTACAGGTGGGGGGCGTCAGCATCGGCATCGAGCCCTCGATGAAGTATCTGGGGCTCGTACTCGATGGCCGGTGGAACTTCGGACATCATTTCCGAAGTTTGGTCCCAAAACTGAGGGGAGCATCGGCCGCACTCGCGCGGTTGATGCCCAACATCAGGGGACCCAACGCTCCCTACAGGAGGCTGTACCTGGCGATCGTGCGAAGCATGGCCCTGTACGGGGCTCCCGTATGGGCGGAGACCCTGACGGCCAGCAATGAGGCTAGACTGATGAGCCCGCAGAGAGTGATGGCCGTCAGGGTGATAAGAGGATACCGCACGATCTCCGGTGAGGCGGCATGTCTCCTAGCCGGGACCCCTCCATGGGACCTGGAAGCGAGAGCCCTTGCGTCACTGTTCAGATGGCGCAAGGAGGCGCTGGAGCGGGGCCAAAGGCCTGCGTCTCGAGAAATCGAGGCCCAGCGGACCCTGCTCCACCAGGAAACCCTGGAGACATGGAAGATGCGACTTGAGCAACCAAAGGGGGGATTCGCCACAATCGCGGCCGTCAGACCGGTCATGGACGAGTGGCTGGAGAGAAGACACGGTGCTCTCTCCTACCGGTTGACACAGATGCTTGCCGGGCACGGTAGCTTCGGTAGGTATCTGTGGCGAAAACACCGGGAAACCACGGCCGAATGTCAGCACTGCGAGGACCGCAGCGATGACACGGCGCTCCACACGCTGGTGGAGTGCGCGGCGTGGGCACAACAGCGACAGGTCCTCGTAGTGGGTCTGGGCGTGGACACTCTCTCGCTTGAGGCCATGGTGCGAGCCATGCTCTCCAGCGGGAGTAAGTGGGACTGCGCCGCCTCTTTCTGCGAGCAGGTCATGCTCGCGAAGGAGGCGGCGGGCCGGGTGCGGGAGAGAACTCTCCCACCCGAGTTCCGCAGTCGGCGCCCTGGGCGCCGCCGACGTGTCTTCGCTGAGGACTATCGGCCTCCATGACCGGGGGTCTGAGGACGGTGAGAGGGCCGCTCACCGTCCTTACAGAAGCAGGCCCATGACGGCAGCGTGACGTGAGCACTCACGCACGCCCCCCCTTAGAAGCGGGGTCACACCCGAAACCCCCCATAGACGCGGGATTGCACCCGAACCACCCCCTGGGCGAGGCCGCATTGGCGGCCGTAGGTCTGTTGGGAGTCACGGGACATCCTTCCTGAGGGCTTACCCGGGGCTCTCAACCATAGGCTGTTGGGCGTTACGTGAGGTTTTTTAGTCGGTAAGAGTCCGGCATAGCATCCTACGAGGATTTTCCCTCACGTTAAAAAAAAAAAAAAAAAAAAAAAAAAGGCGGTCGGCCGATAGTATAATTTTTTTGTGATATTTCTTTTCATTAGTTTCCAATCTAGCGGAAAATAATCCATTACCTAGATTTTAAAATCTTCATAGTTTATAATCTCGCAAAGTAGATTACAAACTTATGTTTTTTTTACAATTTCACAACGCTGACAATATAGTATGCAAAACTAGCTGACCCGACTGACTTTGTCCTGCCTTAGCTATGAGTATCTCCTGTCCCCGTTCCTGGTTTCCTGTTCCCGGTTTCAGGTTCCGAGTTCCCAGTTTCGGGTTCCGAGTTCCCAATTCCTGGTTTTCTGTTAACAGTTTCCCTGTCTATCTTTCTGCTCCTGGTTTTATTTTGGAGTTTCGAGTTCCAAGACCCGATCCAAAATCGCAATAGAAACCATTTTTTCGAACAGTTAGAGCCGGTTACAATAACTGCGAATTTTCTAATTTTCAACGCACTTTTGTTAAGTTTTCTCTCATAAGAACTGTCCGCGAAATCGGTTCAACTGTTCTCGAGATTTACGTTGAGCAACACATTTATTTATTTAAAACTTTACGCACAAAAATTGTCACAGGTGGACTTAATGCCATAGGCACATAACACATTCAGCGATTTACTTGTTTATCATAGATACCTATGCAGAGACCTTCAATGTTGTTCCGCGCACAATGAGATCTGCGTTCCATTTGACCGGACCTGTGACCGGCTTAACGCAAATCTCATACCTGTGTCGCAAATTCTTTATTTTAGTCGTAGCATTGCTTATGGTTCAGATCTGGGACACTGATAGTTGCAATAAAGCTTTAAAAGGAAAAATAAAAAAAATCTTTCACGAAAAACAAAAAGTTCAATAGTCACCAAATTTTAAACTCAAAAACAAACAATAGCATTAAGCAGACACTTTCAAAATATCTTTAACTAATACACCATAACTATTGGTAGATAGGAGCTCAGATAATCAATTAGAAAATTATAGTAGTTAGCTAATTATAGCTAATGTTAGGTATTAGCAAGAGATGTTTCGATTTTGAACTATTTAAAAGCGTTGCTTAGTGTAATACCTACTAGTCCCGATCCCTTGAGCTCATCATCTTTCTACTCTTGCTAGAAGCTTTCAGTGACATACACAGCATATTCTTCTACTCCATAATTGTTTCAAGGAACAGTGCTGCAGCCAGAAATTAACACAAAACATTGGTGAAACTTGGTGATAAAGAAGACAAGTACCGAATGGGCGTTTACAATATTTCGTCGTTCAAGTATAACTGAGAATAGTGATACATTTCAAGAGTAAGTCTCATCAACTCTCTATCATATTTATTTACGTATATATTTTTTGATTTCATTGTTATAAAACAATTCTATCCTGATACTTATAGAAATCGGGACTTCACGCGAAATACTAAGTACTTACATTCATCGACGTTTCGGGCACGTTGTAGCGCCCGTGGTCGCACTTGTTCTCAAAGAGTCCAATCACGAGCACGGACGCTGCAACGTGCAAAAGACTTGTTCCGTTTGAATGGCTACGTTGTCTTGATTTCTATAAGTATGAGTGTTAAAAACCGCGATAGTTTAAAAATTCTTTCCTGGTTGTAATTTTATCCCAAGGATCACTTAACTCTATTACTATATTCGTTACATATTATAGTTTTGACTTTTTGTGCAGATTTCTTCGTTGTATGGCCTAATTTGTTTACTTCTCTCAGAACGGTACCTCTCATACCTACCTTTTGCGACAAAATCTAAACAAAATCTAATAAATTATTTAATTACAGATGAGTAATTTCACCGCTAACCAGTCAACATACGAGTCTACCGATTTACTTGACCGCATCAAGGAATTACTAGTTTCACATGAATGGAGCGATTGCAGCTTTTCCATCGCGGGTAAACAGTTCTATGCACATAAGTTAATTCTCGCCTTAAGATGCCCTGTTTTTGAGACTATGTTCTTTGGCTCGTGGACTACTGACGACACTATAGAGGTAATTGATATTGATCCTGAGATTTTCCAATTAGTACTTAATTTTATATACACTGATAGTTGTGACATAAGCACTATTGACGATGCTTTTTATCTGCTGTATGCAGCAAGAAAGTATATGTTGGACCATTTGAGCGAGTTGTGTATCAGTTACATTCAATCTAACATCGATATGGAAAACGTTATTGAGGTGTTAAGCTATCCAGACTATTTACAAGACACACAAATAATGAACACTGCAACAAACTTCTTCTGTAAATTTGCACGATTTCTGTTGCAAGAAAAAGAAATTATTACAAATACGTGCTTGAAAGCTGTGCTTGAGAGTAACGACATGAATATACCTGAACAAGATCTAATCAAATACGTATTTGAATGGTCCGCATACTGCTGTGTACAAAACAATAAGCCTAATACAATGAAAAATAGACGTGACTTTCTTCATGAGAATAATCTACTTCAACTATTAAGATTTTCAACACTATCTGTAGATGAATTCGAAGAAATCGCAAGTGATACAAATATCGTTTTAAATTTGCATGAGATAGAGAATATTAGAAATTATATCAAAACGAAACATGAAATAGGCGTCATACGATCTATAAGTACAATTAGGAAACCTAGGAAGACGTTGCCATTTGACTGGCTACGTTGTCTTAGAATACCATTCAGTGCAGCTGCTCCGATTGTTATTAATTCAAGTAATTACATCATACAAACAAGAGTCAAGGTAAACAAAGCAATTTTGATAAATGCCCTAACTGTGCCAACAAAAGTAGCTCCTTTAGACAATATCAGTAATAAAATTAATAGTTTCTATATCGAGAAAATTAGAGTCACAATAGAAAACGAATGTGATAAAAGTCTAAATGTAACTGATTATTCACATGAGCTTCCTTATCATTCGACGGTATCCATACCCCTTAAAAAAGAGTTGATCATGAAGAAGAATGAGTGGTACAATATTAGGTTTATTTGGCCGAAAAACACTACTTTGTGTACTTATGCTGTGGAACTGAGACCCCAATCTCACGTATGTAATGTGATATCACAGAGAGTATCATTCGAATTTGAAAATATACCTCATAAACCTCCAACCAGTGGTAGTTTTCTTGAAGGATTAATGTTCTGTTATTAGTACTGCCTAAGTAATATTTGGACGCAATACTGACGAATTAAATTAAATCGTCATTATAGTTAATGTTACTTTACCTAAAAATGTTTTCTCACCATTATGTTATGTATCTCGAAGGCTGCTGAATAAAAAACTTCTCTTTCTTTCTTTTCTTTCAAACACGTTCGAACGACCGACGGAATTAAAAACCGTAAGGTAGGTATATCTTAAAAGGCAGTTTCCACCGAGACGAATTCATAAGTATGCTTTAGTCCGCGGAACCTGTCCGATGCCTTAAAAATCTACGCATAATTAATTAATGAAAGTTGAAGAGGCGAGTGAGGTGTGTATGAACCGTGCCGTATGGCGCTCGGTTCTTTCTGCCTACCCTGCAAGGGATTTGGCGTGAAGATAGTATAGTATAATTAACTAAACTGCAAAGTTTGATATAGTTAGTAGTACTTATCATTATAATTGGATCTTTTGTAAGTAAGTAATTGACTTCAATCGAAACTAATAATAAAAAATGTATTTGAATAGTGTTATCTGTGTTTTATTTACTACTAGACGACGCATGCCCGCGGCGCCGCCCTCGAGGACCTCCTTTACCGTTCCTGCATCTCATGGCAACGAATTTAGATTTAAAAACCATTAGGTGTATAATTCTAGACTAATCTATTACAGTACCAAATTTTAGCCAGATTCGTTCAGCTGATAGACCGTGATTGAGTAACAAACATCTTTAAAATCTTTCACATTAAAATATAGAATGTGAGGGTTGAACAGTTATAATATTCCAGTGTAACTATTGTGTAAAATTTTTACACTTTGAGTACTGTAGCGACACCTAGCAGTGATCGCTGGAACTAACACTTGGAAGATCAGGACGGTGCAACACTTACAAGCGCCATACTATAATTACAGCGGGTGACTGTTATCTACGTCCTACTAATATTACCTATAAATGTGAAAGAAAAAAAAAAAAATTCTAGACTAATCTATTACAGTACCAAATTTTAGCCAGATTCGTTCAGCTGATAGACCGTGATTGAGTAACAAACATCTTTAAAATCTTTCACATTAAAATATAGAATGTGAGGGTTGAACAGTTATAATATTCCAGTGTAACTATTGTGTAAAATTTTTACACTTTGAGTACTGTAGCGACACCTAGCAGTGATCGCTGGAACTAACACTTGGAAGATCAGGACGGTGCAACACTTACAAGCGCCATACTATAATTACAGCGGGTGACTGTTATCTACGTCCTACTAATATTACCTATAAATGTGAAAGTTTGTGAATATGTTTGGATGTTTGTTACTCGATCACCCTCTAACGGCTGAACGGATTGGGCTGAAATTTGGTAGAGAAATAGCTTATAGTCTGGAATAACAATTTCATCCAGGGATTATGTTCCCACGGGAAGCGGGAACGGTTATCGAATTTCACGCGGGCGAAGCCGCGAGCATCATTTAGTCTACTATGATATTATAAAGAGAAAAGATTTGATTGTTTGTTTGTTTGCATCGAATAGGCTCCGGAACTGATGGACTGATTTGAAACATTCTATCTCTGTTGAGGCTACACTATTTGCGGTGAACATAGGCTATATTTTATTACCGTATTTCCACGGGAACGTGCACTGGGAACCGCGTGACGTCCGCTTGTTTGAGGATTTGAAAATATATTTGAAAACTAGAAGTTGCCTGCGATTTCGTACGC
The DNA here is from genome assembly GCA_933228765.1 of Miltochrista miniata. Lineage (NCBI taxonomy): Eukaryota > Metazoa > Arthropoda > Insecta > Lepidoptera > Erebidae > Miltochrista > Miltochrista miniata. The sequence continues at coordinate 10,206,061 of OW121751.1, read as the reverse complement.
TACATTTAAAATGTGATTCTTTAGTTCTATAGATTGATATAAGTTTTTTATTTATGAACCGATTGACATGAAACAAACACTAAATGTTAAGTGAAGCAAACCGCAACGCAACAAAGAAAACGCATTGTATCGGTTGAGCGGTTGCTGAGATTAGCGTGCACAAACATACCGAAAAACAGACAGTTGCAATTTTATTATATGTATAGTGATGATTGATGATATTGATATTGATATATTGAAAAGAAATTAACCTACCCAGATTAAATACTGGTAAGCGAATTTTGTTTACAAATTCTCTTACCAGTAGCAAAGATAATATACTGCTCGTTCGCTCTAACTTTGCCGCTCGGCTTCATACTAAAGTCGAATTTTTAATTAGTCGAAGTAAATTAACAGCAACTAATGTCACTTCTTCTTATAATGTTGCGTATTTTCTATGACGAAGTGACATTAGCTACTGTCAATTTACTTCGTCTAATTAATAATTCGGGTATACGCCTTTACGCCAGCGGCAAAGTTAGAGCGAACGGGTAGTAATAGTACTAGCTGACCCGCGCAACTTCGTTTGCGCCACATAAGAGAGAGTATTACCTGTTCCCGTCGCATTTACTATCGTCGCGTTGCGTTTACTCCCGTAGCGTCTCGATGATTGATGATATTGATATTGATATATTGAAAAGAAATTAACCTACCCAGAAAAAATACTGGTAAGCGAATTTTGTTTGCAAATTCTCTTACCAGTAGCAAAGATAATATAATAGTATTACATACAGATCGGCAACTCCCTGCCTCCCACCTGAGTAAGCTTCCCCATCCCCCCACCAAAATTAATGTGTCGATTCCCGTGTCAGTACTTGAGAGAGTGTCACTGCGCTGCATTACGTATTACTATCTATAGGTACCTACGTACTTTGTACTATTGCTTTGATTTATTAGATAGTTCGCAAAATGGTTAGATATTGTGCCTTAAATGGATGTCTGTCAACCAGTCAAGATAAAAATAGAAGACTTTTTCATTTCCTAAGGATATTTTAAGGTAAATTCAAAATAACGATAACAGTAATCAATAACATTGAAACGACGTAACTTTCAAAAAGGGTGATTGATCTAACTAGGTACCTAAGTACTAATAAATATCAATAAATTACATTACAACTTACAGTACCTACCTGTTCATTTCTTTTTGTGTATGTCTAATATACCTAAGTTTAATGCTATGTGAACTTTTGACTGCCTCTGTGGCGCAGTCGGTAGTGATACCGCCTGCGGCGCTGGAGGTCGTGGGTTCGATTCCCACCGGAGACAAATATTTGTGTGACCCATAAATGTTTGTCTCAAGAGTCTGGGTGTTTCTATGTATAATATGTATGTATTTAAAAGTATATAAGTATTAATATCCGTGGTCTGATACCCATAACACAAGCAGGTTATTCCTAGCTTACTTTGGGATCAGATAGCGTTGTGTGAGATGTCCGTGAATATTTATTTATTTATTTATTTATTTAACTAGATAGACAATCTTTCTTCTATCTATATATATATATGTATAATGTTCTGTGCGTATGTGTAGGTACGCTTTAAAAACTCAAAATTTGACACGCTATTTGTTGTAATAGCGTGTCAAATTTTCTGAGATAGTTTTAGGTTTTTTTTTTTTTTTCATTTTTATAAAATCCATGCAACAAGAATAAAACAGCTGTAAAAAGTGATTTTTCCTATTTTTTTTAAATTATATTGTGCCGGCTACAGAACAAAATATTTTAAGCAGCCTACCTAATATCAGTATTATCAATACACTAGCTGACCCGCTATTATTTTGATATCATGTTTCCCGTCATTTACCCCCGTTGCGTTTACTCCCGTCTACTATTCATTATTTTAGAAATAATTAACGTTACTTTGATCGAAAACCTCCCAAAAACGCGAGATAGCACCCAAACCCACTTAGGTGAGGCCATAGTGGTAGCCGTAGGTCTGTTGGAAGTTCTGGGTTGACTACCGAGGGCATACCCGGGGCTCCCAACCGTAGGCTGTTAAGCAGGATACGTGTGGTTTTTATTCTTTAAGAGTCCGGCATAGCACATGTATGTAGGAATTTCCTCACTTTAAAAAAATGTAACTGTGAGCGAACCTTAGAAGATAAATAAATAAATAGGTGTTTTCCGTTCTCGAAACATTTCTCATTGCTGCACCGCTCCTATTAATCTAAGCATTATGTTATGTAGCCTTAAGCCATTCTCAAGAAATGTACCTATTTAGGTACTATCGAACAGTTAAAGAGTTTTTAAAACCCTACCAGTAGTTTCAGTAAGGCTTGCCTTGGTATGATATGATCTTGGTATGATGAAAAAATCTTTTTCTTTCTTTCATGATCATGGTCCCTTTGTAGCGTGTGTCCAATCCAGCTACACTTCCGACGTTTGATCTGTTGGTGGATAGGGGTCTCACTGCAGCGTTCCAATATGCTTACGTTGGTGATTTTCTCGGGCCCGTATACACCGAGGATCCGTTGGAGGCAGCGGTTGACGAAGACTTGTAGCTGGTAGCTGGAGCGAAATGTCTTTAGTGACCTTCCATGTCTCGCATCCGTATGGCAGTTAGCAGTACAGTTTTAACGTTTACTTTGTTTTGAGTTTCATTCTTCGAGTCCATTTTCGCGACTGCCTACGAAGCAAAGCTGTGTGAAGGTTGTTCTAGCCTTGGCGAGTCTCGAAATGAAGTAGGGTAGTCTTCTATACCGTCAGTTTCCGACACGACACTCCCGAGGTACGTTTATTAGTACCTCCACCACATCTCCTGCGTCTGTCGATTTTATTATCAGTCCAGTCATTCGCTGCCTCATCCTGCACGTTGTCCTGCAGACATGCATGACGGCGTGTGTGTGCCTTAGCAGGCACAGGTCATCGACGTCATTTAAATCCTCCAGGATATCAGGATAGTCCCCATTCTATGCCGCACCGCTTGTTCTTTGCGGTATTCAGCATTAAACCATCCATTTTCTATGGATGGTTGCTAACTATCCTGTTATCTTCATAACGATCCTCTAAGGTAGGTATTTTCAAAAGAGTTTTTGAACTCTATGTTTAATTTCTTTTTCAGAGTATTGATGACATTTGATTGATGTCATTTTATACACGTACGTCTACTACATTGATACATGTAATAAAATTCTAACACGCCGGTGTTTGTATGTAAATTGTTTATACTGAGGAAAATTCTAAACTGAGGAAAAGCTTTAATCGTTGAGCTCTATTTTGATTAAGATTCGCAGATTCGCACGCTGTATGATGAGTCTGATTAAGAAATACCTCAACTTTAATAGACCTTATGTGACGTAAACGAAGATGCGAGGGTCAGCTAGTTAAAAGATAAAAGAGTACCTATTTCTTCTTAACTACTTAAAAACTGTTTTTACAATTTTTATGGTAATAATAGACATTCTTTGAAATGTACATTTATGGTATTGTTGTGACGTTTATGACATGTTTTAAGTACATAGGTATGGTTCAGAGATGGCGCTCGCGGCTACGTCAGCGTCAAATTTTATTTCCCGCTTCCCATGGGAACTTTAAAAAGTAGCCTATGTGTTATTCCAGACTATAATGTATCCCTGTACCAAATTTCAGTCAGATCCGTTCAGCCGTTCAAGCGTGAAAGAGTAACAAACATCCACACTCACAAACATTCACATTTATAATATTAGTAAGATATACACAACTATTTTTTTAAAAAGAAAAGGTGATACACAAAGGTCTATACACTTTTTTTGAAAAACAAAATATCTTTACACCCTGCCAGTATGGATACAGAAATTGCAAGTCAATAAATGTAGCAATTTACAACTTTTTAAGTAAAGTAATGACCAATTTAGACAGTAAACGACCAGCTGTGGCATTATATATGGATATGTCGAAGGCTTTCAATCGTGTTGACCATAATACACTCCTAAATAAGATGTACGCATATGGTGTTAGAGGTAATGTGTACAATCTAGTAAAATCGTACCTTTCTTACAGACAACAATTCACAGAATTAAGGTGGTTCAATCCATTAATAAAGACAGAAGAAGTTTGCACTTCTGATACTGGTACCTACTGCTAATTTCGGTGTACCACAGGGTAGCATCTTAGGCCCCATACTCTTTCTTGTCTATATTAATGACATGCCTTCGGCAACAAAACATGACATTACATTATTCGCTGACGATAGCACATTACTTTTTACTAATGATGACACAGTAAATTTAGAATCTGATATCAATCAATCTTTAGTTCGAATTATAGACCGGCTTAAAACAAATCACTTAACAATTAACATTAACAAAACGAAAATAATAAATTTTAAAGTTCGAGTAGATCGCGTGGGACCTTCCGATATCTGGACAATGCCATTGAAGATGCGGAAGTGAACAAATTTCTAGGGTTGCATATTGATAGCAAAATAAATTGGAAAATGCATGTGGAATATGTATGTAAACAACTAGCCCAGTTCTCATACGCATTAAAGAAATTAAGAAAGATAGCAAATAAGTCAACTCTAATAACAGCCTACCACGGGTACGTTAGCTCAGCTCTCAGATATGGTGTGATATTTTGGGTCAACAGTACAGATCGCGAACGTGTGTTCATTGCTCAAAAACGATGCATCAGGGCTATGTTTAACTTTTATGCACCTGACTCCTGTGAACCATACTTTAAAGGAAATAATATATTGACAATGCCATGCATATACATATATACTGGAGGTCGCGGTATTTGTGAAGTGGAATACTGACTTATTTGACTATCGTACCCGAGCACGACATAAGACTAAATTGCACGTAGTCGCAAGCAAGACGCAACTAATGCACGAAAGTATATTCTGCTTAGCCCCGCGGATTTTCAATAATGTTCCGGAAGATATCAGAACTATTACAAAGCTAAAACTATTTAAAAAGCATCTGCGAGAACTATTATTAAAAAAATGTTATTACTCCGTAGGTAGGGGATTTCTTGTCGGACGGCTCATTGCGGCACTACAAATTGCCTTAGCTGTGGTGTGTTCAGTATACTTTTGATGAAAATGGTAAAATTAATATTTATTTTGACAACGTTAAATAATTATTTTTGACATTTACTACTACAATATACCTAAAATTATGATATAAACTGTTGGGATTAAGATATAATTTAATATTTTTACAAAGTGACATTACATACTAATATTAAATTTTATTTGTTTATAATCATTAAGATTTTATTTAATACTAGCTGACCCGCGCAACTTCGTTTGCGTCTCATAAGAGAGAGAGAGTGAGTGGCAGAGAGAAAGAGCGCTATTATTTTGATGTCATGTTTCCCGTCATTTACCCCCGTTGCGTTTACTCCCGTCTACTATTCATTATTTTAGAAATAATTAACGTTACTTTGATCGAAAACCTCCCAAAAACGCGAGATAGCACCCAAACCCACTTAGGTGAGGCCATAGTGGTAGCCGTAGGTCTGTTGGAAGTTCTGGGTTGACTACCGAGGGCATACCCGGGGCTCCCAACCGTAGGCTGTTAAGCAGGATACGTGTGGTTTTTATTCTTTAAGAGTCCGGCATAGCACATGTATGTAGGAATTTCCTCACTTTAAAAAAATGTAACTGTGAGCGAACCTTAGAAGATAAATTGTAGGATTATAATAGGGAAACTAGGGAAAACTGCAGTAAAAGTAAACGACGTGATGCGAGTTAAAGAACACTGTATTCGCCATTAAGCACAAGTACAGGAAGTGACAAACTTATTTATAACACTACGTTAGTGAGGCACAGATAATATCTGCATACAGCCTACACTAATAATACTTAAATTATTTATACAGCTATAGATGGTATCACATGTTATTTTGTTATAATTATTAACATTTAATAAACAACACTCCCACTTAACAAAATAACCTTAAATAGGTACCATCAATGTAATCCTAACATTTTTACGAATCTAATATGTTTTATAGTATTCAACCCCTTGGTGAATAAATCAGCAGGCATGTCTGAAGTTGGCAGATATTTCAAGCTAATTACATTATTATTCAAATGTTCTCTAAAGAAATGAAAACGGATATCAATATGTTTGGACCTTTTATGTAAACAATTATTATATGCCATCTTCTGTGCAGATTGGTTATCATTGAACACAGATATTACATATAACTCATTAGTGATCTCATACTGCAAACTTCTTAAATATATGGCCTCTTTTACACAATCAGAAATCCCCATATATTCTGCCTCCGAGCTGGATAAGGCTATGGTGGCTTGCTTTCTGGTTTCCCACGATACAGCACCACCAGTGAGTGTAAAAAAATATCCTGTATAGGAGCGCCTATCTATCACATTACTTGCCCAATCGGCATCCACATATGCCTCCAATTTGCTATTACCATTATACATATATTTCAAACAAAGACCTTTAGTTGTTTTTAAATACTTTAAAACTCTCTTAGCATATGCCCAATGCTCCTCACTATAACAGTTATTAAATTGACTTAGATAGTTTACAGAAAATACTATATCAGGTCTGGTAAGTACTGCTAAATACATCATGCTGCCAATCAGCTGTTGATAAGGTAATTGACTATTACAACTTATACTTTTATCTAAACTTAATCTAGTCTCAATAGGTGTGTGCACAGCTTTACAATTTTCCAAATTAAATTTCTTTGACAATGTATCAATATACTGCTCCTGGTCCAAAGTTATTAAGCCTTTTTCTGTATCTACATTCACCCTCATACCTAAACACTGCCTAACACTACCTAGGTCTTTTATTTTGAACATAGAGGATAAATCTTTCTTAAGTCTGTTACTTTCTATTGAGCTATTTGAAAAAACAAGAAAATCATCAACATATAATGCTATGAATATTTTATTGATACCATTAATCTTGGTATAAAGACAAGGTTCTAACTGAGACCTTTTAAAACCTAGGGTCTCCAAAAAACTATCAATTCTTTGATACCAAGCCCTAGACGACTGTTTCAAGCCATAAATAGCTTTCTTAAGTTTCAGTACCTTATTTTGACTGTTACAAACAAAACCTACTGGTAATTGCATATAAACAGTTTCTTTCAAAAAACCATTAAGGAAAGCTGTCTTAACATCAAGGTGAGTTATATCTAGCTTCATCTGAGCTGCCAGGGCAAATAGCAGTCTCAGGGATGAATGCCTTAAAACAGGAGAGAAGGTTTCATCAAAATCGATGCCAGGTTTCTGAACAAAACCTTTAGCTACTAATCTGGCTCGATATGTAACATTATTATCAGAATCTAACTTACGTTTAAACACCCATCTACAGGGCACGACTGTATGCTTGACTGGTAAGTCCACAACCTCCCAAGCATCATTCTCCTCGAATGATTTAAGTTCATCACTCATAGCTTGAGTCCACTGAGCACTTTCTGGTCCATTTAAGGCCTCATGCACTGATAGTTCACTATAGTCCACTTCACTACATGCACTGACACTAAAGCCGTACCGATCTGGCTTTTTACGAGCACGAACCTCTTTACCGAATACTGTTGGAGCTTCACAACTCGGTTCCTGGTCCTTCGACAATATGGTGGGATCTTGAGCTTCTGTAACATCCACAAACTCATCTTCCTCAGAACTGGTGCTGCCTGAATCCTGGCTTACTGCAACCCTGTCTGATCTAGGACTAGACTCTAGTTTAGTGAACAACTCTGGTCCACTATCACTGGTGTCTCCCACTGTTCCTGTCATTACATCCGGCATTTCAGTCTTCACTGACAGCTCTGTACTCGACTCATTTATATTGATTGGAACTTCTGATACAACATTCCCCTCCTCAATCACAACAATGTCCCGGCTGGTCATTATTCTGTTATTGATGGGATTGTATATCCTGTAACCCTTGACATCATCGGGATAGCCAATCAATATACATTGCGTTGCCTTTTTGTCCAACTTGAGTCTCTTTTCCTTCGGTATATGTGTCATAACTTTACTACCAAATATGCGAAGGTGACTAACATCTGGTTTTTCACCTGTCCACACTTCAAATGGGGTTATGTTGTTTAATCCTGTAGCGATAGATCGGTTCCTCAGATATACTGCAGTACTCACTGCTTCTGCCCAATATTTTTTGTCCAATCCCGCATCAAACAACATACACTTGGCTTTTTCTACCACAACTCGGTTAAGCCGCTCACAGAACCCATTTTGCTCTGGCGTATAAGGGTTTGTCTTCTGATGCAATATTCCTGCTTGATCTAAATGTTTAGCAAACTGCTTATTGCAAAATTCCAACCCATTATCAGTTCTAAGAATCTTTATTCTTTTTCCTGTCTGGTTCTCTGCCATGTTCTTAAAACTTATAAATTTCTCTAAAGCTTCATCCTTGGTCTTGAGGAAGTAAACAAAGACCATTTTGCTTTTGTCATCTACAAACAACAAGAAGTATCTGGATCCCCCCAATGATCTGGTTTCCATGGGACCACAAATATCACTGTGAACCGTGTGAAGCAGTTCCTGGCTTCGGTTACCGATGTGTGTGAATGGTAACCGTGCCTGCTTCCCTTCACAACACACTACACAGTTTGTTTGATTTATATTAGACCTCCCGGTGTATGTCATGCCAATAACTGCACCATCTCTCATTCTATCGAGATCAGCACTGTTCAAGTGCGCGAACCTTCGATGCCATATACGGCCAGACACCGGTGTAAACAAACAATCCACTTGCTTTGTATTCAATTTATAAACACCATCCACTAAATCTGCTGTCGCTACTAATTCATTACTGCTGTTATATATCACACACTGCTTGTCTGTGAATCCAACTTTATTTCCCTTGCTAATGATTTGGCTGACGGACAATAAGTTTGTGGCAAGGCTTGGCACGTACAAAACCTCCGTGACTGATATTTCGAACTGTTGATTTCTTGCTATTGTTGTTATCTGTATATCACCACAACAATCTACTGCAATTTTCGACTTGTCAGCAATGACAATCTCTTCCACAAGTGGTTGATTTGAGACATTCTTCAACCAATGTTTTCTAGTTGTCATGTGCATGCTGGCTCCTGAATCAATGTACCAGTCCGTAGGATTAAACTTTGCACTGAGAAATACGGCACTAAATGCATTCAATTTCTTCTTATTTTCTTTAAATCTACACTGATTTTTGTAGTGCCCTTGCTGTTTACACTTAAAACATTTTACATTCATTTTGGATGATTCGGGTTTATTCACATTGACATTTGCGCTTGCACCGCCGCCATATTTTGCATTCTGCCAAGTCTGCCAACCTTTGGAATAAAATGCGGCCTGGTTACTTCCGGCGCTAACTTCACTCGAGTCATCCATGTCTATAAGTTTTGACTTGATTGCGTCAGCCGTGATATCTATGCCTGCATGTTCTATAGCCATAATCATGGGTACGAACTTTTCGGGTAGACCCGCCAAAAGTAAAGATCCTACCCACTCCTGACTAATTATGAACCCGGTATTATTTAACCTTTGGCTTGTTTCCACTATTGCAGTCACATATTGCTCCATGGATTCGCAATTTTCACGCCGAACTGAAATGAGATTTCTTAACAGCCCAATCCTTCGCGTGAAACCGGTATCGTCGAACATTTTTCGAAGTTTCGTCCACATGCCCAAAGCGGTTATTTCGGTTTTGATATGTACAAATAATGCTGGATCTATTGTAAGGATTATCTTAGCCCGTGCTTTGGCATCCGTAGATTCACCTTCTTTCTTAATACAAAGTTCCATACCTTCTAGGATGAGATAATTTTCGACAGCGAACGCCCACGCTTCATAGTTTTCTCGTCCTTTCAATTTCGCGATACTTGTTATTATATTTCCGGACATATTTAACTATTTTTACTCAACTTCTTATAAGAAAACGTCAGGCCCATAACCTGTAGGATTATAATAGGGAAACTAGGGAAAACTGCAGTAAAAGTAAACGACGTGATGCGAGTTAAAGAACACTGTATTCGCCATTAAGCACAAGTACAGGAAGTGACAAACTTATTTATAACACTACGTTAGTGAGGCACAGATAATATCTGCATACAGCCTACACTAATAATACTTAAATTATTTATACAGCTATAGATGGTATCACATGTTATTTTGTTATAATTATTAACATTTAATAAACAACATAAATAAATAAATAGGTGTTTTCCGTTCTCGAAACATTTCTCATTGCTGCACCGCTCCTATTAATCTAAGCATTATGTTATGTAGCCTTAAGCCATTCTCAAGAAATGTACCTATTTAGGTACTATCGAACAGTTAAAGAGTTTTTAAAACCCTACCAGTAGTTTCAGTAAGGCTTGCCTTGGTATGATATGATCTTGGTATGATGAAAAAATCTTTTTCTTTCTTTCATGATCATGGTCCCTTTGTAGCGTGTGTCCAATCCAGCTACACTTCCGACGTTTGATCTGTTGGTGGATAGGGGTCTCACTGCAGCGTTCCAATATGCTTACGTTGGTGATTTTCTCGGGCCCGTATACACCGAGGATCCGTTGGAGGCAGCGGTTGACGAAGACTTGTAGCTGGTAGCTGGAGCGAAATGTCTTTAGTGACCTTCCATGTCTCGCATCCGTATGGCAGTTAGCAGTACAGTTTTAACGTTTACTTTGTTTTGAGTTTCACTCTTCGAGTCCATTTTCGCGACTGCCTACGAAGCAAAGCTGTGTGAAGGTTGTTCTAGCCTTGGCGAGTCTCGAAATGAAGTAGGGTAGTCTTCTATCCCGTCAGTTTCCGACACGACACTCCCGAGGTACGTTTATTAGTACCTCCACCACATCTCCTGCGTCTGTCGATTTTATTATCAGTCCAGTCATTCGCTGCCTCATCCTGCACGTTGTCCTGCAGACATGCATGACGGCGTGTGTGTGCCTTAGCAGGCACAGGTCATCGACGTCATTTAAATCCTCCAGGATATCAGGATAGTCCCCATTCTATGCCGCACCGCTTGTTCTTTGCGGTATTCAGCATTAAACCATCCATTTTCTATGGATGGTTGCTAACTATCCTGTTATCTTCATAACGATCCTCTAAGGTAGGTATTTTCAAAAGAGTTTTTGAACTCTATGTTTAATTTCTTTTTCAGAGTATTGATGACATTTGATTGATGTCATTTTATACACGTACGTCTACTACATTGATACATGTAATAAAATTCTAACACGCCGGTGTTTGTATGTAAATTGTTTATACTGAGGAAAATTCTAAACTGAGGAAAAGCTTTAATCGTTGAGCTCTATTTTGATTAAGATTCGCAGATTCGCACGCTGTATGATGAGTCTGATTAAGAAATACCTCAACTTTAATAGACCTTATGTGACGTAAACGAAGATGCGAGGGTCAGCTAGTTAAAAGATAAAAGAGTACCTATTTCTTCTTAACTACTTAAAAACTGTTTTTACAATTTTTATGGTAATAATAGACATTCTTTGAAATGTACATTTATGGTATTGTTGTGACGTTTATGACATGTTTTAAGTACATAGGTATGGTTCAGAGATGGCGCTCGCGGCTACGTCAGCGTCAAATTTTATTTCCCGCTTCCCATGGGAACTTTAAAAAGTAGCCTATGTGTTATTCCAGACTATAATGTATCCCTGTACCAAATTTCAGTCAGATCCGTTCAGCCGTTCAAGCGTGAAAGAGTAACAAACATCCACACTCACAAACATTCACATTTATAATATTAGTAAGATGTATGAATATTAATTTTTTTCCTTTTTGTGACATTTAGTGTGCAATGAATGACTATTTGAGAATTTAATTTTTATATAGAATAACACTATTTTGATAATTGAAAGAATAATTATTACTGTTAAATTGCATGCCTGTAATGTTGAAATATGGTGAAACTGAACTTACATTACATACTGAACAGCGTTTCCGTGCTTCGGAAGGCACGTTAAGCCGTTGGTCCCGGTTGCCAGTAAAATGGCAGTCGTTAAGCTAAGTTGAAGGCTTTATTTCAACAGCAGGCAGTCACAACCTGCGCCTGTCCATTTAAACACGGCAATACGGCTCACCACCTATTACGTGGGACAAATTAGGTATACAAAGGTGAAATGTGGGCATATAATATGCCTCTGCCTACCCCTTCGGGGATAAAGGCGTGACCATATGTATGTATGTATGAACTTACATACTGCCTTTAACAACTATGTAACCCATATTTGCATACGTTTTATGAATAAATGAAAATGAATAAATGAATAAAGAACATAGATATACGGCCTCCTTGCATTCAGAGTACCCATGTTAGAAGGTTAGGTTATGTTATTTTTGAAGTTACTTTTATTATGTTTTTGTTATTGGACGGAGAATAGAATTATTGTGTGAATAGATTTTGAGAAATGAAAAAGTGTGAGGGAAATGGCCGAAATCAAAAACAAGCATTCTGCCATTGGCAGAATGCTTGTTTTTGATTTCGGCTCAGTCACAGCGAATTGTGGCAGGAAAATGCTAGTTTATCTATATAAATAAAACCGGCCAAGTGCGAGTTGGACTTGCCCATGAAGGGTTCCGTAGCACCAAGTTTTAACACGTTCGCAGTGGTAGTGATTTTTTTAGGCGAAAATTGCGGTTTATGACGTATTAAAAATAAACTACTAACTCGATCTCGTTCAAACCAATTTTCGTTGGTAGTTTTTATGGAAATGTACCTACATCATATATTTTTTTTAGATTTATCATTCTCTTAGTTTAGAAGTTAAAGGTCACACATTTTTCCACTTTGGAAGTGTCTCTTGCGCAAACTATTCGCTTTAGAAAAAAATGATGTTACGAACCTTAATAGCATTTTTCAAGACCGATCTATAGATACCCTATACGTACACAATAGCAATAAGTATAGGAATAGAAAAAGAGTAAAAGAGAAGGCGTATGGATCCCGATTGCAAGTCGAGCACCTACTTTCGAAGTTTTGACTCAAAACAGTGCGAGCAACGCTGCTAATTAGCTCAGTTTATAGGTTTCAAAAATCGGTGCGTAGGGCATGTCTACCTCAGTTAGGCTCAGTTTATATAGAAGTCTTTGGTTATGGCCGGTTTGGAGTTCTCCGCATGCGCTCTGTTATGCAGAGCGTTAGCGCAAAATATAATTTGGACTCCGAAGCCTTAAATTAGTCGATTACAGTTATTTTTAGAATTTATCTTGAATGTACCTTCACAGTCATTTTTACAATTTTATAATAGTAGAGAACAGAAGAGATTGGTTTTCGCAATTATAACGGCGGAGATAATATAGCAATATTGCTTCTTTCAGCGGCTATTCTTTTGAGTACAAAAAAACTCCATTGAACATAATAAATTATAAACATCATTGTACACTAGCTGAAGCCCGCAGCTTTGCCAACGCTCCCTACAGGAGACTGCACCTAGGGAACGTGTGAAGTATGGCCCTATACGGGGGCCCCCGCATGGGTGGCACCCGTATGGGATAGCACCCGAACCACTCCCTGGGCGAGGCCGCAGTAGCGGCCGTAGGTCTGTTGGGTGTCCTGGGATATCCTTCCAAGGGCTTACCCGGGGCTCACAACCATAGGCTGCTGGGCGTTACGTGAGGTTTTATAGATGGTAGGAGTCCGGCATAACGTCCTTGAGGATTTTCCCTTACGTAGAAAATAAAAAGAGCCTCGCCGGCGTAAAATTTTATTTCCGTTCCCGCTCCTCGTGGGAACTTATTCCTGGGATAAAATATAGCATAATGTATTATTCCTGACTATAATCTTGTACGAAATTTCAGCCAGATTCGTTTAGCCGTTACAGCGTGAAAGAGTTACAAATATTCACACATCTTCACTCGCTAACTTTCGCAATTATAATATTAGTAAAATTAAGATACACATTAAGAATATCATTAATTTCAATAATCGTACTATTACTAAATACTATTACTAATAATCGCACCTAATTAGTTTATGATACTTAATGGGAAGAAGTATGAACTATATAAAAGCATTGTTATGTGCAATACTAGTCTCATTCTGCTTGAGGTTATCATCTCTCTTCTCCATTTTTGGATCAAATAATAGTGGTTTAGCCGCAAATTAACAAGATCATTGGTGCCAAAGAAAACAACTACCGACCGTTCGGCCACATTGCAACAGTAAGTGCCATCATTTTTTTATAACTTTCATTTATTTTAGTGAGCAATAAATTTAGATATTTTTATGTAGGTAGACTTTATTTAGACCTACGACAAAGGTTGCAGGGATGGACTAATTGTTGAAGGTGGAGGAAAATCCTACATGATTGTTATGCCTGACTCCTACCGAATAAAAAGCACACGTATCCTACCTAACAGCCTACGGCTGGGAGCCCTAGGTAAGCCCTTGAAAGGATACTCCAGGAGGACTGCTATAGACCAATTTGATTATTTGATTGATTTAGTTAGACGGACGCAACGCATACGGTTAACCAATGCAACGACTGGAGACCGTATACTGCGAATGTTGATCAGATTCGTGGTTCACAGGACAAAATTACTGTGGTTCATAAATTTGTCTCGAGTCTGGGTGAATATATGTATATTAAAAGCATTAAAAACATCCGATATCCATGACACAAGCAGCTTAACATTAGCTTACTTTGGGATCAGGTAACGGTATGTAAAAATACCTTTTAGTGTAATTCAAAATCACTGGCAATAGCAAACATGCAGCAAACTAGCAAACATGCGATAATAACATTATTAATACAAATATAAAATTACTAGCTGACCCGCGCAACTTCGTTTGCGTCTCATAAGAGAGAGAGAGTGAGTGGCAGAGAGAAAGAGCGCTATTATTTTGATATCATGTTTCCCGTCATTTACCCCCGTTGCGTTTACTCCCGTCTACTATTCATTATTTTAGAAATAATTAACGTTACTTTGATCGAAAACCTCCCAAAAACGCGAGATAGCACCCAAACCCACTTAGGTGAGGCCATAGTGGTAGCCGTAGGTCTGTTGGAAGTTCTGGGTTGACTACCGAGGGCATACCCGGGGCTCCCAACCGTAGGCTGTTAAGCAGGATACGTGTGGTTTTTATTCTTTAAGAGTCCGGCATAGCACATGTATGTAGGAATTTCCTCACTTTAAAAAAATGTAACTGTGAGCGAACCTTAGAAGATAAATAAATAAATAGGTGTTTTCCGTTCTCGAAACATTTCTCATTGCTGCACCGCTCCTATTAATCTAAGCATTATGTTATGTAGCCTTAAGCCATTCTCAAGAAATGTACCTATTTAGGTACTATCGAACAGTTAAAGAGTTTTTAAAACCCTACCAGTAGTTTCAGTAAGGCTTGCCTTGGTATGATATGATCTTGGTATGATGAAAAAATCTTTTTCTTTCTTTCATGATCATGGTCCCTTTGTAGCGTGTGTCCAATCCAGCTACACTTCCGACGTTTGATCTGTTGGTGGATAGGGGTCTCACTGCAGCGTTCCAATATGCTTACGTTGGTGATTTTCTCGGGCCCGTATACACCGAGGATCCGTTGGAGGCAGCGGTTGACGAAGACTTGTAGCTGGTAGCTGGAGCGAAATGTCTTTAGTGACCTTCCATGTCTCGCATCCGTATGGCAGTTAGCAGTACAGTTTTAACGTTTACTTTGTTTTGAGTTTCACTCTTCGAGTCCATTTTCGCGACTGCCTACGAAGCAAAGCTGTGTGAAGGTTGTTCTAGCCTTGGCGAGTCTCGAAATGAAGTAGGGTAGTCTTCTATCCCGTCAGTTTCCGACACGACACTCCCGAGGTACGTTTATTAGTACCTCCACCACATCTCCTGCGTCTGTCGATTTTATTATCAGTCCAGTCATTCGCTGCCTCATCCTGCACGTTGTCCTGCAGACATGCATGACGGCGTGTGTGTGCCTTAGCAGGCACAGGTCATCGACGTCATTTAAATCCTCCAGGATATCAGGATAGTCCCCATTCTATGCCGCACCGCTTGTTCTTTGCGGTATTCAGCATTAAACCATCCATTTTCTATGGATGGTTGCTAACTATCCTGTTATCTTCATAACGATCCTCTAAGGTAGGTATTTTCAAAAGAGTTTTTGAACTCTATGTTTAATTTCCTTTTCAGAGTATTGATGACATTTGATTGATGTCATTTTATACACGTACGTCTACTACATTGATACATGTAATAAAATTCTAACACGCCGGTGTTTGTATGTAAATTGTTTATACTGAGGAAAATTCTAAACTGAGGAAAAGCTTTAATCGTTGAGCTCTATTTTGATTAAGATTCGCAGATTCGCACGCTGTATGATGAGTCTGATTAAGAAATACCTCAACTTTAATAGACCTTATGTGACGTAAACGAAGATGCGAGGGTCAGCTAGTTAAAAGATAAAAGAGTACCTATTTCTTCTTAACTACTTAAAAACTGTTTTTACAATTTTTATGGTAATAATAGACATTCTTTGAAATGTACATTTATGGTATTGTTGTGACGTTTATGACATGTTTTAAGTACATAGGTATGGTTCAGAGATGGCGCTCGCGGCTACGTCAGCGTCAAATTTTATTTCCCGCTTCCCATGGGAACTTTAAAAAGTAGCCTATGTGTTATTCCAGACTATAATGTATCCCTGTACCAAATTTCAGTCAGATCCGTTCAGCCGTTCAAGCGTGAAAGAGTAACAAACATCCACACTCACAAACATTCACATTTATAATATTAGTAAGATAAATTACAAGAAGCAGCAGTTCAATTATTACAATATTAGTGATTTCATAAACCTATTTAAAAAATGTCAATTAAATTAGTCATGCTCAAGTGTTATACTTCTTTTAACGAGTAAAGACTTTTTTTTTAAAATAAACGCCTTTAGATTTGATTTGGCTCCCAACCGTAGGCTGTTAGGTTGGATACGTGTGGTTTTTAGTCGGCAGGAGTCCAGCATGGTTTACTAATGTTTGCCATAATTTAAAATGCCATAATTTCATATGCCATACTAGTATTTGCCATAATTTCATTAGACATAACGCTTCAGTTGCCATAATCGTGAAATGACATAAAATGACTTTCACTAATTCCATTGGTCATAATCGATCAAGTGTCATAATAATTTAAATCCATAAATGTATTTGCCATAATTTTCGTTTTCAATAATGCCATTTTTCATAACTTTTATTCACCATAATATAAATAAAGATAATTTATAATTTATATATTTAATAAAACCTCACATGGCGTCTACTAACTCCGTGGCTGGCGTGAACAACTTGACATCTCGACTTGTATGATTTTCTTTTTATTAGCTTAATACGATCCTAACGGTATGAATTTATATATAAAAAAATTACAACTGAATATGTACATATTTTTTTTTGTAATCACGCTTGGTAGTATGTTGACATCTCGCATTTTATCGTCTCTAATTTGACAAATCTACATGTCTAGTTATCAATTATTTATTTTTTGTGAACGAAGATTGATATGTGGTTATATCAAGATATACTTAGCTACCAGGATAATGTCGGTTTCTGGATATCTCCACTTACACACTTATGACTGTCTGAAAAAATGAGAGATTAAAAATGACAAATTGATATATTAAGTTATGTCGAACTGAATATTCTGTTTGAATTCTGACATAATGAGATATCAAGTCATATACAGCCGTCTTCCTCAAATTAAGTCATGATAAGTTATGATGTCAAGTTATGAACAGGTTGAATATTTCTGTTAAATACGTGACTTATCGAGATGTCCAGTTATGGCCGCACATTCCTAGCTCGCAATTTGGTAAACAAACTAAAAATAAAAAATCATTCAAGATTTAAAGCTTGTTAAAGGCCACATTTCCCAGCTATGAGAGCCATTATTGTAGAAAGTCGACTGGTAAGAAATATTTAGGCGTTGAACTTTTGATAGCAAAAATGTACAGAGTTTTTTTTAACGTGACGGAAAATCCTCATGGATGCTATGCCGGACTCCTACCGACTAAAAAACCTCATGTAACGCCCAACAGCCTATGGTTGGGAGCCCCGGGTAAGCCCTCGGAAGGATGTCCCAGGACTCCCAACAGACCCACGGCCGCCGCTACGGTCTCGCCTAGGGGGTAGTTCGGGTGCTATCCCGCGTCTTTGGGGGGGTTTCGGGTGTTCTTCTAAGGGGGGGGGGGGGGGGGCGTGCGTGCACTACCGAAGCTACCGTGCCCGGTAAGTATCTGTGACAACCGGTAGGAGAGAGCACCGTGTCTCCTCTCCAGCCACTCGTCCATGACCAGTCTGATGGCCGCGATTGTGGCGAATCCCCCCTTTGGTTGCTCAAGTCGCACCTTCATGTCTTCACGGTTTCCTGGTGGAGCAGGGACCGCTGGGCCTCGATTTCCCGAGACCAGCAGGCCTTTGACCTCGCCCCAGCGCCTCCTTGCGCTATCTAAACAGTGACGCAAGAGCTCTCGCTTCCAGGTCCCTAGGAGGGGTCCCGGCTAGGAGACATTCCACCTCACCTGAGATCGTGCGGCCCCCAAGTTGAAGGGAGTGGCGTTGTCGTTATCACGACTACTGCCTAACTTAAGGGGGCCTGACACCTCTTGCAGGAGACTCTATGCTGGGATCGTGCGGTCCATGGCTCTTTACGGGGCTCCGGTATGGGCAGGTAATCAAACGGCCAGTAACGTGGCAATACTGCGACGTCCACTGCGGCTGCTGGCCGTCAGGATTATAAGAGGATACCGCACGGTCTCTTTTGAAGCGGCAACTCTTTTAGCCGGTACACCTCCATGGGACCTGGAAGCGAGGGCCCTTGCAGCACTATACCTGTGGTGCAAAGAGGCAGGGGAGCGAGATCTGAGACCTGCTTCACAGGAAATCGGGGGACAGAGGTCTCAGCTCCGCCAGGTAGTCGTGGAGGAGTGGAAGGAGCGACTTGGACAACCAACAGCCGGGCATGATATAGTTGAGGCGATAAGGCTTGTAATGAAGGACTGACTGGAGAGGCGCCATTGCTGCCTCTCCTATCGGCTGACGCAGCTACTCACCGGGCATGGTTGCTTCGGTGTGTACCTGCATCGGATAAGGCGGGAGCCAACGCCAGAGTGCTACTACTGTTCTGGCTGCTTACTGGATACGGTGCTCCACACTCTGGCAGATTGCCCAGAGTAGACGGATCAACGATGTGACCTTTCAGTGGCCTTAGGAGTGATAAATATCACGCTCCAGGCCATGGTTCAGGCTATGGTCAGCAGCGAAAGTTTATGGAACTCCGGCGCCTTGTTTTATGAGGAGGTGATGGTTGCAAAAGAGGCGGCGGAGAAGGAACGGGAGAGGAACAGCAATCTTCCGTGCCGCAGGAGAAGACGCGCTGGGAATCGGAGATCTCAGAACGATCTCCATCCCCCATAAGCGTGAGCCTGGGGGCGACACTCAGGGCTAGCTGTCGTCCTGGCAGGGACAGGCCCAGGGTGGTGACGCGTGACGTGTTCTGGCACGCACCTCAATTAGACAAAAGAGGCAATGTGTGGTCTCTCTCCACGAGGAGGGGTCGCCGGCGAATGGCGACCAGGGCTGGTCAGGGTCCCTGGGATTTCCTTTCGAGGGTGCACCAGGTACCCTGGCAACATACAGCCAAGACGGAGTAAGAAAAAAAAAAGGGGCCTTTTGTAATCAAAAAGCTAGACGACTCAGGGGAGAAATATCTCTGGCAACCAATTCAATGGCTCCAGTACGATGAAAACTGACTTTACCAATAAGTAATGAAAAAAAGGACTTGTTGGATGTCCTTGATTAAATCGACGAGTCTTTTAAAGACTTTTATTTGCAACTTAAAACAGTCCGTCTCATCTCATTATGTCCTTTTCTCGAAATGTCCTTTCTCATAATGTCCTTTTCTCGAAATGTCCATTCTCATAATGACCCCTTGGCATCTAACACTGATCCAGATTTGGACGAAACAATTGATTATTCTACAGTGATTACTCCTTTTACCATATGAAACTAATAGAATCATAGCATTTGATTTTAATATTTATCCAGTTACCTCTTTTTTTTTAATTTTGATAATTTTATTCAAATAGTAAGTACCTACCTCCCTTGTTTTTGTCAGTTAGGTATCATGTATTATAAAAAACATTGCTTGCCCAAGAAAACAATACTTATTTTGATGGTGCCTAAGTTGATAACTACTGTAAACACTTTTATAGTTGCTGAAAACAAGTTGATAATTCGGTGATTAACTTGATAACTCGTCGGTGAACAACTTGACAAGTCTAATATTGCCAAAACTGTAAGGATTTTGTCTAATTTACTATCATAGTTTTAAAATTGACCTAAAATAATATGGAAAACAATAGGTACATACTCTTAAGTTTAACTAATTTACCGATTTACCAGAAACGGTCAAACTTTCAAATGGCCGCCCTCTAAAATTGACATTTTATACTTGTCAACTTATTCACGCCAGCCACGGAACTAAGCTCGACGGAGCCCCGCTTGGCAGGGCTCCTACTTCTGGGTGGTTTAAAAAAAAACCACGACCTTTTTCTAACCTAACCTATCCGAGTCGGATTGCACTGAGTCGGGGTGTTAACGATAATAATTAATTTCGACCTAACAATATTATGTATTATTTTCATAATTATATCAAATTTTAATTATGTCAGGAGTCGATTATGTGATGTGTTACTTTTGGAAACTAATTATTATGATAAATGTTGTTATAGAAAGTCATTTTATGGCAAATAAAAGTTATGACTGTTGAGTTGTTAAGACAAACGTTATTAGTATAAATGATAATAGTGTAAATAAATATTATGATCGGGGATGATTATGGCAAACAATATTAGTGCAAATGAATTTATGGGAAACGAGAGAAGACCGTCCAGCATAGCATCCATGTAGGATTTTTAAAATAATTATCTTTGGCACGTAATCTTTCTTTTTATTATTTAGAGATCCTGAGCATAATCCAACAATTTTCATAACAGATGAGTCAAGGAACCACTTTCCAGTCATCACTTAAGTACTTCAGTGTACAGAACCGCCTCAAGACAGTACTCGATTTACATAAATGGAGCGATTGCAGCTTTTCTATCGCGGGTAAACAATTCCATGTGCATAAGTTAATTCTGGCTTCAAGTAGCCCTGTTTTTGAGAAAATGTTCTACAGCACTTGGACTACAGACACAACTATAGAGATCATTGACATTGATCCTGATATATTCCAATTACTACTTAATTTTATCTACACAGATAGTGTTGAAATCAGCTCTATTGATATTGCTTTTGATCTGCTCTATGCAGCTAGAAAATACATGTTAGACTATCTGTCCTCAATATGTATTAGTTATATCGAATCTAGTATCGGTTTGGAAAACGTTGTTGAAATTTTAAAGTATCCGGACTTTTTACAAGATAAATTAACAATTAAATCAGCAGCAAACTACTATTGTAAATATGCACAGTATTTCTTGCAAGAAAAAGAATTCATTACAGATGCAGGCTTGAAAGTCGTGCTTGAGAGTGAATATATAAATGCAGATGAGAAGGATATTATCAAATACGTATTTGAATGGTCTTCCTACAGTTGTGTACAAAACAATAAGCTAAATACAATGGAAAATAGACGTGATATTCTTTATCAAAATAATATATTTAAACTATTAAGATTCTTAACACTGACTGTTAATGAGTTAGAAGAAATTGTCAGTGAAAAAAATAATGTTTTGTATCCGCATGAGATAAAAAGTATTAAAAATTTTATCAAAAATAAAAATGAAACGGATGTTGTACAATCTATAGGCCTAATTAAATATCCGAGAAAAACATGGTCCATGGAATGGCACCATTGCCAAAGAAGCCCATTTTGTATGGCTACTCCGATAATAATCCATACAAATGTAAACATAGTACAAACAAAAATAAGGGTAAATGAAGCAATTCTAATAAAAACCCTTATTGTACCAACCAGATATTCATGTTATGCTCGCAATAATACTAATCATTATACCGAGGAAATAGAAGTTTCAATACAAAACGAAAATAATAACATTATAAATGTCACAAAGTTTTCACAAGAGCTATGTTATAATTCGACTGCGGATATAAATCTAACAAAACAGTGTCTGATAAGAAAAAATGAATGGTACACAATTTCGTTTATTTGGCCAAAAAACATTATTTTTTCAACTTATCCTGTATACCTGAGACTTGGTCATAGTACATGTAGTGGTTTAGACAAAGTGTCATTTGAATTTGAAAATCTACCTGTTCACTCTGGCTCTAGTGGTAGTTTCCTTGAAGGTATAATGTGTTCTTATTAGTATTGCGGAAATTGTTATCATCTAACAAGTTAAAATAAAAGACAAGAATTTATTATCGTGTCATTGTTATCACAATATTGATAATAGCTGACCCGCGTAACCTTGTTTATTAGAGAAAGAAGAGAAAATGTGGAGTATTTATTTGGAAAGGTTTCTTATTTTATTTCGATTCCATAATTTTATTTGTCATAACTGGGTGGGTAATTCAATTTAAAAAAATGTTACTTCAACATTACTTCTGTATTAATTTTTGTTTGGGGGGTTTTCATATAATTTACTTTTTCGCGTTATTTCTTGGACATCTCTTTCTTTCTTGCTTTATTTTAAAATTAAGGTATCGTGTAACTCCAGGCTTCTATGTATAATACCTATACCACCTTTACTTTGTATTCTATTTCTAATATTGTAATGTCTTGTTATAGTTTTATTTTTCATTTATTTACCTGGTTTGGTTGACCTCAACATAATTATTTGCAAAATATATTGTAAATTATATGGAAAAGTTATTTTTTTTATGGCTTCAAAATGTTTCAACTTTTTACAGCCTGTAATAAAAAAGTAATTGTTGAACTGTAACTTGTGTATTATTTACTGTGTTAATTTTTGATTTGGGGGCACGGTAGTGCCCCACCATATAACTTACTTTTTCTCGCTATTCCTTGAACACATCTTTCTTTTTTGCTTTATTTTAAATTTAAGGGATCGTGTAACTCCAGTCATCTATGTATAATACCTATACCACCTTTACTTTGTATTCTATTTTTAATATTGTTATGTCTTGTTATAGTTTTGTTTTTCATTTATTTACCTGGTTTGGTTAACCTCGACATAATTATTTGCAAAATGTATTGTAAATTATATGGAAAAGTTATTTTTTATGGCTTCAAAATGTTACAACCTTTCACAGCCTGTAATAAAAAGTAATTGTTGAACTGTAACTTGTGTATTATTTACTGTGTGAGGGTAATACGAGTATCTTCAATTACTGTTTGCTGAATTTCAACGGGGACGTGTCAAGCTTAGTCACGATCCCCGTCAAGGTTGTCCAAAAACTGCAGTCACCCAAGAAAACGTTGATGCTGTACGTAAGCTGATTGAGGAAGATCGACATGTGACATACCGCGAAATTCAAGCAACTTTATACATTGGCATGAGTCAAATACAAATAATCTTGAATGAACAATTAGGTGTAAAAAGTGTTCGCCCGATGGATACCGCATTCGCTCTGTGAAGAGCAAAAAGCGGCTCGCGTTACTTGGTGCGTCAGAACTCTCGAAAGATTTCACGCAGGATCCTCAAATGCTGTATACAACATCGTATCAGGTAACGAATCCTGGATATACGTGTACGAACCCGAAACAAGAACCAGTCACGAGTTTGGTTGGGTGTTCGAAAATGAGTTAAATCCAACAAAAAATGTTCGTCCACGGAGTATTCCGGACTATTCGTCTTGAGGGACAAAGAAAGGTTAATGCAAAATGGTATGCTAGCATTTGCTTGCCACAGGTCTTTTCTGAACTCTGTAAAGACAACTGCAACCGCCGCATCATCCTCCATCACGACAATGCGAGTTCTCACACCATGCACAGAACAAAAGAGTTTTTAGGGCAAGAAAACATAGAATTATTAGACCAACCACTGTACAGCCCCAACCTAAGCCCTAATGATTTCTATACTTTCCCTAAAATAAAGAATAAATTGCGTAAATAAGAGATTTTATTTGTACCATATTCAGCAAATAAAGAACTTGAACTTGCGTGGTCAGAGATTTTCATCACCTGAAGAAGCTGTGGACGCCTACAAAACGTCTATTTTGGAGACCTCAACTTCCGAATGGAATGGTTGCTTTAATGATTGGTTCCATCGTATGGAAAAATGTTTTAAATTTCGCGGAGAATACTTCGAAAAGCAATAAATACATTTTTAAATAGCAATGTTGTGTCAGTTCCTTAATTCCCGAAATTTTACAGTCCCCTACGTTTTTCACACACATAAAAATATTTTTGTCATCTGCATACATTAAGTGTCGAGCGTTGTTGAGGGAGTCTCAAAACCCGACCAAGTGCGAGTTGAGTCGCGCATGGAGTCTTCCGTAACATAAATCGGCTACCTCTATTTTACTTGAGAACATTTGACTGCCACTTTGGCGTAGTCGGCAGTGATACCGCCTGCCGCGCTGAAGGTCCTGGGTTCTATTCCTGGGTCGGTCCAAATATTTATGTGCTCCACAAATGTTTGTTTCGGAGTTTGGGTCATTTTTATCTATCCATACATAATAAAACTGTTGAGGGTCGAGAGTCTGTACATGGAAGATATTTAGAAAATTTTAATAGTTGGGCGTTCTCTGATCGGTACTGATGCCGAAAATTTAAATCTTTCATGTCTGTCTGTCTGTCTGTCTGTATCCCGAATAAGTATCACGCCGAAACTACTGATTCGATTTGAATGGAATTTGGTACAATCTGAGCTTATAATCCGAGGAAGAGACCGTATTCTTAGCATTCCATGGATTCTCCGTGCGGGCGCCGGGTCCATAGCGTGGCACAGAGGGGAACACCCCGACGGCGTCTGGGACTTGCGACCCATTCGAGTAGGTTTAGGGTGGCCACCTTACTATGCGCATAAACGATCACCTTCCACCGTCAACAATGTTCCCCCCCTGCCCAACCAGATTTGGTAAGATCCTACCAATGCCGCTTTGGATACGCGTTTTAGTAAAGAGCTTGCTGAAGCTCTTGGCAATCCAAGGTCCTTAAATAAATTATACAGGGATTTAGCAGGAATTTCCCTTGCTCCTACTTCTACGGCATAGCGTTTAACCACATAGCCATTTTTGGTTAACTCATTGGTCAAGTCAAAGTATTTATTTGTCTTCTTGGCGTGGTCCTCGGGTATGTTGGTCTCCCACCGCACCGTCAGCTCCACGAGCACCGCACGCCTGTGTATCCTCGAAAACAGGAATATGTCGGGGTCTGGATGACGAGGCACATACATCCTCCGGGATTTTGTAGTGTTTTTCATACGTGTCTGAGAGTATAGTCCAATCGGCGGCAGCCATCAAAACTGAGTATGGCTTTTGAGGTACTTTCTTTGAACAGCCTTCCTTTACAAACGCAATGTCATTTCTTTTGTTTGTGGATTCCTTTTTCGCTCTCGCTACCGCCAAACTGACAGCCTCACGTATGATTTCCAATACCCTATCGTGTCGGCGTGAGTAATGACCCCGGTCTAGTAACGTCCTACAACCTACCAGCAGGTGCCTAGCAGTTCCAATCGCTTCTCCACATGCATTACATGTTTTATCTGTGGCTTTCCCCCACCTGACCAGATTACTTTGGTCGGGGAGGGTCAATTGAAATGCGTTCAGGTAGAACTTAAGCAAAGCCGGCGACCAGTCGGCTTTGGATACTTTTGATCCCGATATTTTGCGCTGTTCCTTTGGGAGAGGGGATGAAAGATAAAATGGTTTTTTCATTGTAACTTCTTAACGCGTGGTCCGATTATATATTCTTTTTTAGTGTCATAAAGGGAATTCTTTAAGAATGGTTTCACACAAGTTCCAATGTTGAGGGTTTTGTAGTTCAGGAATTAGAGACATCTCAATTTTCACAAAACCTAATTTTCAAGGGTTCTTTTGAATGTTAGGGTAAATCTAAACTGGCGTGTTGGATTAATCATGAAAGAGCTTAATGATTAAGGCCATTGCGTGGATTGAATGGTTTTATAATAGACTGAATCTTTAAGCACTTTTATGATTAAGCAAACAGGGCAGTTTCACACGCTCCTAGGAGCCTGATGAGGAAATACCTCTCTTTTCATAGACCTATGTGACGTAAACGAAGTTGCGAGGGTCAGCTAGTGTATAATATGTCTGTATATAGAAATATTTAAGTAGTACTAGCTGACCCTCGCAACTTCGTTTACGTCACAGAAGGTGTATGAAAGGAGAGGTATTTCTTCATCAGACTCATTGAGTAGGGTTTGAAACTGCCCTGTTTGCTTAGTCATAAAAGAGCTTAAACATTAAGTCTATTCTAAACTATTCAGTATTTTAGAATAAACTTAATCATTAAGCTCATTTATGATTAAGCCAACTCGCCCGTTTAGATTTACCCTCACAATCAAAGAAACCATGAAATTATAGGTTTTGCGAAAGTTGAGATGTCTCTAA
Organism: Miltochrista miniata; assembly: GCA_933228765.1. Lineage (NCBI taxonomy): Eukaryota > Metazoa > Arthropoda > Insecta > Lepidoptera > Erebidae > Miltochrista > Miltochrista miniata. Next base: position 10,179,599 of record OW121751.1, on the reverse strand, counting down.
TTCCTGAACTAAAAAACCTTCAACATTGAAACTTGTGTGAAACAATCCACAGAGTACTCCATTTATGACACTAAAAAAAATTTGGAATCGGACCACGCGTTGAGAAGTTACAACTAAAAACCATTTTGTCTTTCATCCCCTCTCCCAAAGGATCCGAGCAAAATATCGGGATCAAAAGTATCCTAGAACCTTTCTCGGATCATAAGCTCAGATTGTACCACGTTTAATTCAAAACGATTCAGTAGTTTCGGCGTGATACTTATTCGGGATACAGACAGACAGACATGACAAATTTAAATTACATATTCGGTTTCAGTATCGATTAGAGAATGCCCTACAATTAAAATTTTCTAAATATCTTCCATGTACAGACTCTCGACCCTCAACAGTTTTATTATATATGTATAGACTAGCTGTACAGAGCAACTTCGTTTACGTCACACATAGTGTATGAAAGGGAGTGTATTTCTTCATCAGACTCATCAAGCAGCGTATAAAACTGCGCTGTTTGCTTAATCATAAAAGAGCTTAAAAATTAAGTCTATCTATATCTATACTTATAATAAAACTGTAGAGGGTCGAGAGTCTGTACATGGAAGATATTTTGAAAATTTTAATTGTAGGGCGTTCTATAATCGATACTGAAGCCGAAAGTGTAATTTAAACTTTTCATGTCTGTCTGTCTGTCTGTCTGTCTGTATCCCGAATAAGTATCACGCCGAAACTACTGAATCCATTTGAATGAAACTTGGTACAATCAGAGCTTATAATCCGAGGAAGGTTCTAGAATACTCTTGAACCCGATATTTTGCGCGGTTCCTTTGAGAGAGGGGATGAAAGATCAAATGGTTTTTTTGTTGTTACCTCTCAATGCGTTGTCCGATTCCAAATATTTTTCAGTGTTGTAAAGGGACTACTTTAAGAATTGTTTTACACAAGTTTTAATGTTGAGGGGCTTGTAGTTACGGAATAAGAGACATCTCAACTTTCACAAAACCTATAATTCAATGATTCCTTTGAATGTAAGGGTAAATCTAAACTGGCGTGTTGGCTTAATCATAAAAGAGCTTAATGATTAAGGGTATTGTTCCATTCTAAAACAATTCAGTCCCTGCCTTGGGCGTGGACTGAATTGTTTTAGAATGGACTTAATCTTTAAGCTCTTAACCACCAATTGGAAGAAGGGAATAAACACCACTTTTTAAGATATTCACTTTTCTACATTTTTACATTCTTAGAATGTAGAGCTTTGTTGTGAGTTCGAAGATAGGAACAAAATCCATTCATTTCGTATAGTTTCATGCGGTCATAAAAATAGTTAGTTGGAAGAAGGAAATAAATCCTTCCTTTATTCCTTTCTTCCAACTATCAACTATGAGTATAGGTAGACATAGGGTTTCTTTTTGGGGTTTTTTTTGTCAATATTCAAATCGTAGACGTGCTAAAAAGTTTTATAATGAACAGAAAGAAATTTCGGCCTTGTGCCAGTAAAGAGAAGATGCAGGTGTGTGTTTGATTATATACAAAATCTGCCCAGTCCTCTGATCCCAAGAGATGTTTTATTTAAGAAAACTATGGCTTTACGTGTTTTGTGTTCACGATTTAAAAAGAAATACAGCTGATTTCTATAACCATGAGGGTGAAACCAAACGAGGCCCGGTTGAGATATGCAGTTTATTGTGGAAGACGATAAGGAACATGGATTCCTCTGTCAAAGAACTACATGCTTTCAGCGAATCTTGCGGGGGACAAAATAGGAATAATACTCTTATAAGATTCTTACCACTCTTGTTATAATGAATCGTTTTAGAAAATATATCAATACTTTTCGCTACGTGGCCATTCATTTTGACAGTGTGATGGAACCGCTAAAAGATTCATTGGGAAAAAGGACAGAATTCACGTTTCGAATGAATCTAACAGTGTTATTTTAGCTGCAAAAGTTAAGGGGTTTTCAGTTAAATCCATTACTTCAAACGACATACTTGATTTTAAAAACTCCTGGCAGGTGTGTTTCAAGAATAGCTGTGAGTCATTAGACAAAGCAACAAAATTCAAGATTTCTCAATACAGAAGCTTTGAGTATAGTTCGAGTCATTAAGAGTTACTTGACATGTTCCGAATTCATCGATGGTTTCGTTAAATCTACATTTTGCTCCGAAACCCTTGTACAAACCCGAAAATATCAGAATCTCTGGCATAATGTTCCCAAATAACTATAAATGAGAAAAAATGAACGACCTACAAAAATAATCCAATTTAAATTCCTGAAGAATTTAAGATTTTTACGAAATTATCCTGACCTGGCCAACTACAAGGCCTGAAAGTGATGAAATAGATGAATAAATAATAGTCTCTTTATGATTTTCTAATAAATAAATCGTTTTGTTATTATTTTCCAAATTATTTTGCATACTGTAAATGATAAATTGGAAGAAGGGAATTAATCCAACACACTTATACATACATAAATAGATGAATATTATATATTTTAGCCATGTTTATCTGTAAATCAACCAGAATTTGTATTTTCTTCAATATATTAACGTTAAATGAATCTATACCTCGAAAGTAAAAAATTATAAAGTTTTTTTTAATTATCTCCATTCTAATTTTTTGGAATTATTCCCTTCTTCCAATTGGTGGTTCTTTTATGATTAAGCAAACAGGGCAGTTTCATACGTAAAAAATACCTGTCCTTTCATACACCTTATGAGGCGTAAACGAAGTTGCGAAGGTCAGCTAGTTCTTTTCTATTTATGATTAAGCCAACACGCCAGTTTAGATTTACCCTCAAATTCAAAGGTTGAATTCTAGGTTTTGCGATAGTTGAGATATCTCTAATTCCTGAACTACAAAACCCTCAACATTGAAACTTGTGTGAAAGAATCCTTAAAGTACTACTTTTATGACACTACTTTTTTTTTATCGGACCATGCATTTAGATGTTGCAACTAAAAACAATTTTGTCTTTCATCACCTCTCCCAAAGGAACCGCGCAAAATATCGAGATCAAAAGTATCTTCGAACCTTCCTCAGACCATAAGCTCAGACTGTGCCAAGTTTCATTTAAATCGATTCAGTAGTTTTGGCGTGATACAGACAGACAGACATGAAAATTTTATATGACATTTTCGGCTTCAGCATCGATTAGAGAACGCCCTACAATAAAATTTTTCAATATACCTTCCATGTACACGTACAGATTCTCGACCCTCTACAGTTTTATTAAATGTAATAGATAATAGATATTAGATATCCGTCGTATTTAAGTATGTTTATCAGTCGTCTAGATCCCATGGCACAAGCTTATATTAACTTAATTTGGGCTAGATGATGTTGTGAGTAACGTCCACAATTATTTATTTATTTATTTAACATACAAATATTTAAAGTACCTCATTAGTTAATGATTCTTAATGTTACTTATTACGAATAGACGAGCTATATTTAAGGACAATGAAAGAAAAGTCAATTGTCTTATTCTGTTTGTGATCGTCATTGTGACTGTGCTGAAAGTTTCTGCTACGAATTTGTGTTAGTTTTGTACTTTATATCAGGATCAAGTAATAGTGCTGCAGTCAGAAGCCAACATTTATAATTATTGATAGTTGGTGTTATAAGGACAAGTACCGACCGTGTGGTTACATTTGTTTTTGGTTTTATTCATCGTGTTTAAGTTGGAGTAAAAATATCGTATTAAAAGTAAGTGTCATAATTTTTTTATTGTTATTATTTCTTCTTCTTCTTTTAATTGTTATTATTTAAATAAATACTTATTTCCATTTAAAAATCAACCAAATGTATTCTTTTTATCCCCTCATTCTCTGCTTGAAACTGTTCCTTTATCAAATCAAAGAGGATGTGTTTGATTTTTTTGACAAAGATATTTATTTATTTTAATATTTTATTATAAGTTAAAGCATTGCTGTAGTAGGCAGGAATAAATTTGAATAAATTTGAAGTGATCGTCATTGTGACTGTGCTGAAAGTTTCTGCTACGAATTTGTGTTAGTTTTGTACTTTATATCAGGATCAAGTAATAGTGCTGCAGTCAGAAGCCAACATTTATAATTATTGATAGTTGGTGTTATAAGGACAAGTACCGACCGTGTGGTTACATTTGTTTTTGGTTTTATTCATCGTGTTTAAGTTGGAGTAAAAATATCGTATTAAAAGTAAGTGTCATAATTTTTTTATTGTTATTATTTCTTCTTCTTCTTTTAATTGTTATTATTTAAATAAATACTTATTTCCATTTAAAAATCAACCAAATGTATTCTTTTTATCCCCTCATTCTCTGCTTGAAACTGTTCCTTTATCAAATCAAAGAGGATGTGTTTGATTTTTTTGACAAAGATATTTATTTATTTTAATATTTTATTAGAAGTTAAAGCATTGCTGTAGTAGGCAGGAATAAATTTGATGTGGGTAGTATCGAAAATAAAAATGTTTATTTTAATCCCATAAATGCCAGACTTTTTACTATTTTTTATTATTTCTTTATTATATAATTTATTGTACACCAAGAACATTATACAAACTGAGTGAAAATATGTTACAAATAAAGCAAAACAATGGGCGGCCTTATTGCTCAAAGCAATTTCTACCAGGCAACCTTTATAAATGGTTTGTAAAATTTCAACCTTTTTGAAATATTAATAAAACCGGCCAAGTGCGAGTTGGACTCGCCCATGAAGGGTTTCGTAGCAGCAAGTAACATAGTATAAAAGTTCTTGTCGTTCGTTGTTACTTTGATTGATGTTTTAACACGTTCGCATCGCAGTGGTAGTGATTTTACTAACCGAAAATTGCGGTTTACGACGTATTAAAAAAAAACTACCAGCTCTATCTCGTTCAAACTAATTTTCGTTGGTAGTTTTTATGGCAATATACATCATATATTCTTTTTAGATTTATCATTCTCTTAGTTTAGAAGTTAGAGGGGGGGGGGGGGGGGGGGGGGACACACATTTTTCCACTTTGGAAGTATCTCTTGCGCAAACTATTCACCTTATAAAAAAATGATGTGAGAAACCTCAATAGCATTTTTGAAGACCTATCTATAGATACCCCACACGTATGGGTTTAATGAAAAAAAAAATTTGAGTTTCAGTTCTGAGTCCCATACTCAGAACTGAAACTCAAATTTTTTTTTTCATTAAACCCATACGTGTGGGGTATCTATAGATAGGTCTTCAAAAATGCTATTGAGGTTTCTCACATCATTTTTTTATAAGGTGAATAGTTTGCGCAAGAGATACTTCCAAAGTGGAAAAATGTGTGTCCCCCCCCCCCCCCCCCCCTCTAACTTCTAAACTAAGAGAATGATAAATCTAAAAAGAATATATGATGTATATCGCAGTAAATTTTGGGGGTCCCCATGACCCCCAAAATTTACTGCGTTTTTTCTAGCTTTGTATAAAAATCTTAATGCGGTTACCAGAGTACATCTAGTTACCAAGTTTCAATAGCATATGTCTTATAGTTTTGGAGAAAAGTGGCTGTGACACACGGACGGACAGACAGACGAACAGACAGACAGACAGACATGACGAATCTATAAGGGTTCCGTTTTTGCCATTTGGCTACGAAACCCTAAAAAGGGTTTTTGGTATTACGTGATTATGCCGCCCCATCATAGTTACCAATTACAAATTCCAGTCAAAAATTGCTCAATATGTTGCGCAAAATTTAAAAGAGGACTTTGCTGATTAAATTGATGGATTTTATTGGAGTACACTACAGTAATACGAAAAACTTAATTCCGAAGGTCACAATCACGAATTTTATAGTTCCGATTTTCATAATTCCGAATGATTCGAAATCCCCGTTTCAGAAATTCTAAAGGTCAGAATTTCAAAATTCTGAATGTTTATATTCCGACTGTCAAATTGCCGATTTTCAAGAAATCGAATCGTATAATTCCGAATCATTAAAAATCCTTATAAATACGAACTCAGATTATCAAAAATTCGAAATATCATAAATACGAACTCCATTTATCGAAAATTCGAAGAAATACACATGTCACATGTGTGTAATTTAAAAGCCTTGTAAAACTCGCATTGAAGCGCTCCTAGCCCCGTTTGAGTTTCTGTAAATGATCAGTGCCAGTAAACTAATTTTGTTATGGTTGCAACGTAGTGTACTGAATATAAATTACACGAAACGTTAATCCTGTGCAAGCAGACAGGCAGACTTTCTTGTAGGCATTCATTAGCTTTCTAGCTTGTTACTGTAATCGAGGAATGTCCTTCCTCCACTCTTTTAACTGGTATTTCAAAGCACACAAGGGGTCACAGTTGTAACTTAACCGAACCTAATCGAATCTTCTTTTACTCTTGTCACCCCGGGTAAGGTCCACAGCGTGTCAGATTTCTACTTCATTTTTATGTTAATCCGGAGGCAATTCAACTCCTTGATTGGACGGACTTAAAAAGAAGACTCAAAAGAACTAAGCCCTTTGAGTTAGTGTAGTGCCTAGTGAGAATAATAAGTGTCTTTAGTGCTTACTGTTTAAGATCACAAGAACAAAGTGTATTAATTTATCAGACTCTAAGATTAATCAATGGATTCTTTTCTTAGAATAAGTATTATAGAAGTTTAAGTCAGCATAAAATTACTTATTAGCCTATAAGCTAGATCGTAATAGTCTAAAGTGTACCTACCTACCTATGTTAGCGAACACTTTATACAAAAAAAAAAACAAAATAAAAATATTTTTTATGTTAGACGAATACTCTATTTAATTTAAAAAACATTCAAAATATGCTTATTTATTTATTTTGTAGACAGTTATAACTTTGACAAAGAATTTTCGGAAATTTGGAATTTGGAATAATATTTTTCGGGAAAATAACAGTACGTATTTTTGATCATTCGTCCTAATGAAATACGGATTTTTGATCATTCGTCCTAATGAAATTCTAAAAAAATATTTTTTATTTCGGATAAATTAACATCGTCCTTTTGAATATTTGGAGCTTTGTTTATTAGGAACAAGCTGTTGCCCGCGACTTCGTACGCGTGAAAATTATGTTATAATGCCAATTTGATTGCTCTCTGCTTAGCCCCTAGGATATGTAGCGTGATAATATATAGCCTATTTTAAGACCCTACCCCTAGTGAATATTTGTGCAAAATTTGAATCAAATCTATTGAGTACTTTTCGAGATCCTTCCGGACAAAGCAAATCAAACAGACAAACAGACAAACCGACAAACAGACAAATTTTTTTCTAACTATATTTTCGGCTTTGGTATCTTATGTTGAACACCCAGCGAGTTTTTTTTTTTAAATATTTCCAATGTACAGTTTTGACTTTTCTATCATTTTATTATATGTATAGATTATAATCTTCGGAATTTTGAACATCGGAATATTGAAATTCGAAAAAACATATTCCGGAATTTTTGGGTGTTCCCATTTTATTAATAATTGTATAATATAGTTATACTTAATTATAATCTAATAATTTTAATTACAGATGAATCATCAGACCCCCGCTGGCCAGTCAACACATAAGTATTTCAGTTTACATAACCGCATCACAAAATTGCTGGTTTCTCATGAATTTAGTGACTGCAACTTTATCGTTGCCGGTAAAATTTTCAAGGCACACAAGTTAATTGTAGCTACTAGTAGTTCTGTTTTTAGAACAATGATAAAGGCATCTTCTTCCACTAATAATACTGTTGTGATAGATGATATTCATTCTAACATTTTCGAATTAATTCTTAGTTATATATATACAGATACTGTAAAAATAAACTCTACTGACGAAGCTTTTGAACTGCTCTGTGCAGCTAGAAAATATCTGTTAAACAATTTAAGCCAGAAATGCATTATATACATCAAATCTAATATCACTATGAAAACCGTAATTCAGGTATTAAATAATCTAGATCATTTACAAGATTCACAAGTAATTGAATCTGCTAAAAACTTCTTCTGTACACATGCACACTATTTATTGCAAGAAAAAGAAATTATTTTGGAATCAGGTTTGAAAGCTGTGCTTCAAAGTGACCAGATGAATGCAGCTGAAAAGGATCTCATCAAATATGTATTCAATTGGTCATCATACTTTTGTGAACAAAACAATGTACCTAATACAAAGGAAAATAGACGTGATATTCTTCATCGGAAAAATCTATTCGAACTGTTGAGATTCTTAACACTATCTGTTACTGAAATTGAAGAAATCGCTTCTGATACTAATAATCTTTTAAATGACTTTGAAATAGATAATATTATAAGTAGTATTAAAAGTAATAAATATGAAAAAGACATTCCAAAATTTATTAACTTAAATAAAAAACTAAGGACAACTTTAGAATTTCAATGGCTATATTGTAATAGAATTCCAAATAGATCTTCAGCGCCAATTGTTATTAATTCAAATAATTACATTATCGAAACGAGAGTAAAGGTAAACAAAGTAATTTTGATAAAAGCCCTTAGCGTACCCACGAGACGAGAAGACTTAAATGATATTTCTCAACAGTATAATGAGGAAATATGTATCTCAATACGAAACGAAAGTGGAAAAAGTATTAATGTAATCGAATTTTCACAGATTCTTACTTGTAATACGATAGTAGATATACATCTGAAAGAATGTTGTCTGTTTAAACAAAATGAATGGTATAAAATATCATTTACTTGGCCTAAAAACACAAATTCTTCGTATGCTGTACAAGCCAGATCTGATTATCAAATGTGTTATATTGGGCAGAAGGTAATATTCGAATTCGAAAATCTGCCCCTTAACCCAGGGAGTAATGGTAGTTTTCTTGAAGGCATTGAATATTGTTTTTAGTACCGTACCAAATAACGGCCAAAAATCACGTCTATTGTATGGGAGCTCCCCTTAAAAATTATTCTTGTTCTGATTTTAGAATTTGTTGTTATAGCGGCTATAGAAAAACTGAGCTGTAATTTATAACAGGTGTCCCCATAACTAAATAATAATTATTATTAAGCCAAACTTTATTATTTTTTATATTATTTTTTTCTAATCTTCCATTACGTCATCTCCAATACTCTCGTACAAAACAAGGTGTGCAGTTTTTTTGACACTGTCGTTAACAATGTGGAGAACTCATCAAGTTCATAATAAATTAATACACGTTCATAGAACCTCTTTATTTTTATCGCTGAAGTTCGCAGATTGCCAAACTTCGAACAATTATGTATTTTATATTTGACAACTTCTCGAACCTAAAACGAGACAACACAATTTGAGCACGTCTGATCATTCTAGGAATTTTAAGATATCATATCTATTAGTTTTAATCCTTTATTCTACAAAAAATAGAGATGTGATATGTTGTGATTTTTTTAAAAGTCGATTCAAAGAAGGGATAACTAATTTTTTTTGGGGGTTTTCGAAAAAGGCTGAATAACTACCAACTTCACACATTTTTAATTAATAACACAGCTTAATATGATAGTTTATGGACAATTTCAGAACAATAATTGAAATATGTAAATTACGCCACAAAGTTATTAGTGAGCAAAATTTGGTTACCTACTGGTAGTCATATCGGTATTCTAAATAAATTAAAACTGCCTTTATATGATGAAACAGATATTCTATAAAATCTTGCCGTATATAAAAGTCACTTAGTTAAATGTTGCACAAGTGGATTTATGATAAGGAGTCGCAACACTGTGAGGCGGGATTTGTAGCGGTGGAGGCGGCATGCTAGCTGGTTGCCTAAGCGCGACCTATGTTGGACACTCCGGGGACGAACTAATTACCACACAAACAAGGCTACTTAAATAAGACGACCAATAGAACTCAATTTACCTACAAAACAAATAGCAATGAATGGAACAAAAGCAGGCCCGAGCGCTCTGCGGCGGACGGAGAGCACCCCAAGTGCGCGGGTCTCTCAAATCATCTATTTGGTACACAATTGAATTTATTAAAAACTAGCGCTTGAGAAATGAATCATCAAAACAAATGAATGGCCAACTAGGTACGAAATGGTGGTCAGGCGTTCGTAGCAGTCTCCAATGTTTTGAAATAAGATTTAGTAAGTAGTTATTTTTAAGCACTATATCTAAGCGCTTTCAGAAATGCCAAAAACGCGAAGAAAGGTATACATAGAAATAGTTATGTAGGTTAGGTATACAGGTGAATTTTTGAAAAGGGATTAGATGGCCAAATGTAAAATTATAGGGAATAGCTCAAAATGCTCAAAGGAGTCACGAGCCCGATTTTAATGAAACTTAACCCGTTGGGAAACAGGCGTGATGTTATGTATTATAATAATAATACTTAATACGTATTTCATGACTGAGCACACAAAAACAAATTGACTTTGTTCTTATTTCTCGTACAGAAACTACCTACGCAGACTATGTCATGTTTGTAACTTATATAGATAGGTGTTATGTAAAACACTTGATATAAATACATAATCTACCTATTTTCGAAAAAAATAACTCAGAAAATGTAATAGACATTTTTTAATTAGTAATAAAAAGTAATTTTAAACATTGATCTGTGTATTATTTTTACTGTGCAAGGATTATATCTATTTACTCAACACCAGCTGACCCATGCAACTTTATTACGTATCGCCTTAAAAAAAATACTTTATGACGTCAAATAAGAGAGAGTAGAGAAAGATGTATTTATTTATTCATCAGACTCAAAAGAGAGTGAGTTTTTCTTAACGTGAGGAAAAATCCACCATGGATGCTATGCCGGACTCCTACCGACTAAAAACCCTCACGTAACGCCTAACAGCCTACGGTCGGGAGCCCAAGGCAAGCCCGCTGAAGGATGTCCCAGGAGAAAAGAAGAATCGGTTTCGAGCAGGATTTGAATCTGCGTCTTCTCGCATATCGTCCGGACGCCTTAACCACTTGGCTATCGAAACTTCTCGATCTGACCCTGATTACCGATTTACTATATATTTTTTGTGTGTGTTGAGGGGTTAATGCAATATGTATACCTACGTACTCAATCAAAGTGCTTAATCTTGTCGCTGTATTTTTCCTTTACGAGCTTGATAATAGTCTATAAGTAGATAACTACTGTTTTTACTTACTGAATGTGTTTCAAATAGACTACACCAATACCATACTACGGGTACTGAGTCTACTGTATTGCTGTAGTCTATTTAAATACAGTACGGTCAAGTAGTATGGAGTAAGAAAAGGCTTGTATGTCTACGGCGTAGACATACAATGGACAGAATATCTGTAGTTCTAGGACAAGTCTGTGGAACGTGCTAGCGTGCACCGCACCACAGGGTGCCGATTCTCGACCACACGACGTCAATGCGTGGACGAAAATTTACGGGTGAAACGTCATCCTGTCTCATGTTTTGCCATTCCCAAATTTGAGACATAATTATACGTAATTTTGATTGACATAATACGTAATTTTCTGTCCACGCATTCATGTTGTATGAATTTTACTTCTTACTATTATTATTAATGCGAAAGTTTGTGAGTGTGGATGTTTGTTACTCTTTCACGCTCAAACCGCTGAACGGATCGGGCTGAAATTTTTTTATTTTTTTTTTTTTTGAGCCCTAAGGCACCACCCGGGAGCGAGGGGTGGAGGTAGAGAACGCTACATGCGTACCACACGGCCGGCCGTGTGATTATGTCAGACTCTTACTGACTAAACTCTACCTTGAGCCTCTAGCCCTTGGGCCTTGGAGACTCGTCGGAAGCGATCACCCTTCTAGGGAAGGGTGACGCAGCGTCACTCAGCTAACGCTGGGCATACGCTTGTGAAGTACTTTAACGGCGGGGGCACTAAGTATCCCCCGTCGTGGACTGATGTGTAGGGAGCGAATGATGGCTCGGGTACCTAACTTGGGTGGGGACCAGATTCCTGTGCTGCACGAAGGCTTAACAGGTCGCTGGTTAACCTATTCGGGGGATCGGATAGTGAATGACGCGGCCTCCTCGTAACATGAGGCGTGGTTGGGAGAATTTGACGCGGTTCGTAGTCCGCTGCTTCTCTAATGAGAGGATTTGAGTGCTGTGTTGCGTTGTTGAAGAAGCGGGTCGAACTCGCTTTAAGGTACTCCTGCATAGTAGGGAGGTCAAGATCTCTATGTAGATCTGCGTTACGAGTATACCAAGGGGCGTTAGCCGCCCGGCGACAAAAGTTATTCTGAACTACTTGCAACATGTGAATGTACTTGGGATTTATGTGAGCGAATACTGGGGAGGCGTAAGTTAGTACAGGACGTATACATACCTTGTAGAGTGTTCGCTTGTTGCGAAGCGACATCCTACTGTGCCTACCTAGCATACAATCGAGCCTACCTAGATAAAACCTAGCTCTTTTTGACACTCGGCGAATGTGTGGGAGGAAAGATAGCCTTTCGTCAAGAGTGACGCCAAGGTATTTTGCCTCCCTTCGCCACGGTATCTGGTTGCCAAAGAGAGTAGGTGCCTGCGGAAGTGGCCGTTTTTGTGTGTCTCTCCGTTTCGCGTCGAAGCGGATTGCAGCGCTCTTGTCTGCGTTCACTTCGATGCGCCACTTGTGAAACCACACACCTAACCTATTTATCGAAGGCTGTAGCCTTTTTATAGCTGACGCGACCTGAGTGCTATTTACGTACAACGCCGCGCCGTGTCGTCCGCAAATAGCGATAGCTGTACTCCCCTAGTGGGAATGGGTATATCGTTGGTGTATGCAATGTACAGTAACGGTGAGAGGGGGGACCCCTGTGGGACCCCCGCTGTTGGTGTACGCGGTGCTGATAAATACCCCTCGTGCCTATAACGAAAGCTACGGTCAGCCAGGAATGACTGAATAAGCTTGACGAGCCGATCAGGCATTCCTGACTGATAAAGCTTGTAAACGAGCCCTACGTGCCAAACCTTGTCGAAGGCTTTGGCCACATCGAAAAAGACCGCGATCGTCTTTTTCCTTCGTGGGTAGAACCCGTTTAAAGCGTACTCCACTATTCTGTGGACCTGTCGCGTGCAGCAGTGCTGCGGTCGGAACCCGAATTGGTGTGGTATGATGACGTCGTTCTGGAACAGATACTCTCTTACGTGACAGAGTATTGCTCTTTCGAACAGTTTGCCCATAGCCTTGAGGAGGCTAATAGGGCGATGATTAGCCGGGATGTGTAGAGCTTTACCGGGCTTCGGAATGCCGATTACGATTGCCATTTTCCAAGGAGTTGGAAAATGACATAGGTCGAAGCAGGCATTGAAGATGAGAGAAAGTACTGTTAGTACCTGGGTTGGCATATGCTTTAGTGCAGCATTGGAGATGTTATCGGCACCGGGAGCCTTCCTGACTTTTAGCCCTCTGACGTAGGTTTTCACCTCGTCAGGTGATACCGCAACCGCGGGTGCTGTCAAAGGGAGGTTGTTTCTCCGGTTTACTTCCCTCTCCACCATGCGAACGTGTGACGTATCATACGGCATCTTGGAGGGGGAACATTGATCTGCGATGCTGTCTGCGAAGCATTCCGCCTTTTCCTCGTCTTCAAATGCGAAGGAGCCATCAGGGCGGCTGAGTGGAGGGATGGTGACAATGGGGTCCGTACGAAGTGCTTTCGCAACTTTGTAGAACGCTACATGGGACGGAGATACCTCCTCCATGAGCTCACCCCATCTGTCGTTCCTCAGATCACTCAGGCGGGACCTGAGTTCGCGCTTTAACCGGTTCGCCTCCGCTCTAAGAGCGGGAGTCGGGTATTCAGCGGCTCTTCGCATTGCCGCCCGTTTAGCCTTCAACAGGTCTTTGACCTCCCGCGGCAGGTTACACTTCCTAGGAAGTGTAACCTCTCTCGAGTTGTCCTTCACCGTTGAAGATACTAAGTGCGTGAATGTATCGACACTAGCGTCGATTTTGGCCCGGCTATCAAAGTGTTGTGTAGTGAGACCTGTGTGTATAGGGGAGGTGGGGTCATCCAAGGCTGTCGCCAAGGATGACTTCACCTTTTCCCAGTTCGTGAATGTCCTAACGTGTGGTCGTGTTGTATCCGCAGGACCCAACTTGAGCATGACTGGAAGGTGATCTGACCCTAGGTCGTCTAAGGTCTCGATCGCACCGAGCGCTAACGATATGTTTTTAACAATGGCCATGTCTAGAACATCGGGCGCATGTGTTAAATTATCTGGGAAATGTGTGCAGTCATAAGGACTGTACACTTCCATTTCTAAGGTTGATACTATCTCTCGGAGACGCCTCCCACTCGTCGTGGTTTTACGACCGTTCCACTCAGAGTGTGGGGAGTTGAAATCGCCGAAGAGGATAGTATGTTCTCCTAGGTTTAGGAGGGCCCTGAAATCACTTGCAAGTGGTGTTTTTCCAGATGGTATGTAAACTGAGACTATCGTAAGGGTTTGGTGGCCCGTCATAGCTAGTTTACAGACCGTCGCTTCCATGTTTTCTAGCATGGGAGTTGGGATGTGTATGCAATGGAGGTCGCGTCTATAGTAGATCGCGGTGCCTCCGTGTAGTTGTACAAGTCTGTCACTACGTAATAGATTGTACTTTGGTAAGGTGTACTTACGACGTTCCGCTGGTTTTAGCCCCGTTTCCTGAAGCAGAATCAGGTCATACTTTTCGCTTTTAGCGAACTCTTTGAGCTCGTTAAAATTCGAAGATAAGCTTCGAACATTGAATGACATTAGTGTCAGCCCCCTTGGTCTAATCCGACCTTTTGGTGGCATATTTGACATCTTATCCTTCAAGTGCAAGTATGAGGTCCTGGTGCTCTGCCAGCACAATGGCCCTATCGATTGCAGTGCGGGCAGTACGGAACCTACCAACCATTAGCGAGATCTCCGAGAGACGGCTCGCTAATGGTTGCATAACATCGCGAAAATACGCGATGTCCGCACTGGCGCCTGCTACTAATGGAGCTGGTGCTCCAGTCCTAGCTGGTGTGGTGTGCGGTGTCCGCGATGGTGTGTGCGGTGTCCGCGCGCGCGGTCCCCAGACTTGAGGAGCGGGGGGTGTGGGTTGCGGCTTGACTAAGCCTTTCCCTAGAGCCGGGAAGTTCTCGGCTCGGCCCGAGAAGTTCTCGGCTGACCTAGCTACTGCTGGGGGAGGGGGCCGCTGCGGGGCCTTCTTTTTGGGGGCTACCTTAGGCTTCGGAGCCTTCGGACAACCTCTGTAATTGGCTGTGTGACCCGGTTGGTTACACAGCACGCATGCAGGAGGTGTCGCCGCGTCCTTTGTGCGTTTGCACTCCGCTGTTGCGTGAGGTGAGAGGCACTTCACGCAGCGCGGAGGTGCGGTGCAGTTCTTAGCTGCGTGGCCGTACAGCTGGCATCGGTGGCATTGCCCCGGCATGCCAGTCTTCCGTGGTGGCTCTACAACTAGGTTGGAGAGACCACACACGGTTATCTTCTTTCTGAAGATATCCCTAGAAGAGGGATCGTTCCTTAGCACTACTAGTGCTAAGGGGTACGTCCTTCCCGTTCGGCTGCACATCTTGTGCACAGCCTCTGCGGGAAGGCCCTGGGCTTTGAGGTCCTTCAGGATGGCCTCATTGGATAATTCGTGGGGTACGCCACGAATTACCGCTTTGACCCTACGCTCTTCTGCAAGGGCGTAGGTGTGGTATGCCCAGTTTTTCCTCCTGAGCAACCCTGTGAGGCTACGGTAGTCCTCAATGGTTGGCACCAGTATGCGTATGGCCTCCCCTGTGTTAGAGGCCTTATTGAACTTTATGTTTGCGTCTCTCATGAGACGCGAAAGTTCGTCCCATTTCGCCTTCTCCCTGAGGAAGATAGGTGGGGGACTTTTAGGTGCCGGCGGCGCTGGCTGGCAGCGATTGGCCGGCTTGGTGAGTGCCGGGATGTCTAGGGACATCGACGGCACTACGGTGGCTGGTGTAGCCACTGCAGTGGCTGGTTCAGCAGCCACTGCTGGCGAGGCCTCGCGGCAGGCCTTTTTGGCGCACTTGCGCTTCTTTTTTCGGCTCTCTACGAGCGCGAACTCCACCCCGGTGGGTGAAGGGCGGATTGTGGAGTCCGACTCCACATCCGACTCCGCCGAAGACGACGAATTCGTCGCCTCCGAGGAGGACAAGGCGGCCCTTTTACCGCTGGGGGGTAGCGAGGTCGATTGAGATGTCGGCGTGACCGCGGCTCCCAAGTCCATGGCGACTTGGCTGCCCGTGCAGTCTGGACTGAGGGGCGTTGCCTTGCTAAGGAGACCCTCCAGAGCAACGACAACCTCCCCCGTAGGGATTCCCGCTCGCAGAATTGCCTCTGCGAGGGCGGTCAATATCTCATCGATATTGGCCATTTTGGCGGACACCGGTTGTCCCCCCGCCAGAGGCAGGGGGCCTACACTAACTTCTAATTCACGAATCCCTAATTTGTGTGGATCCCTACTAACCAACTACTGTACTAACTAACACTACGCACTTAGCCCTAGTGTAGTACACTTGACGCCCTTAAGATAATTCTACAATCCCTCCCGACTATACAGTCGGGAGGACACGTGTGCTGTGGACACTACTATACAATGATGTAAGTGTAATGTGGTGTGTACTTACCCCTCTGTAGTCTCGCTCGGGGTGCAATGAGCGAGCTCCCTAGCTGCCCAGATGCCGGGGTGTTATGGGCCCGGAGGCCGGCACACCCAATCCAACACTTGGGGATAGGAAAATAGGAAAAGGTAGGGTGGGAGGGAGATGGTTGGACTCGACTAGGAGACCCTCCAAGGCCGAGCTACCCAACCCCAGCCGACTTTGCGAAGTCCTGAAGGGGCTCCGCTGGCGAGTCGGGTCTTCGCCTCCTTGGCTTCGTTAACACCGTTAGGTTTCCGCCAAGGAACCAAAAGTTTGGCTTTATACCCAGAAGGGGCCTAGAACACACACGTACTTCGTCGCGTCAATATAACCGTCGTTATTTGCTTTTGTAGATCTTTATTTGTTTTGAAAATTACTTAACTACTTTATACTTTTAAACTAGATGTTCTTCGTATAATGGATCTTTTTCCACTCGCATGTCCTAAAAGATCCATATTCATAAAAAATAAAATACTTTAAGGCTTTAAGATATTAAAGTGGACATAATATAATGTCCATAAAGATCCATGATAGTTCCGCTACGGAACTATTGGGAATAGAAAAGTCTCACTAGTTCCGCTACGGAACTACTGGGAATAGAAAAGTCTCACTAGTTCCGCCACGGAACTACTGAGAATAAAAATGTCTCAGTAGTTCCGTGGTGCGGAACTACTGGGAAAAAAAAGTCTCACTAGTTCCGCCACGGAACTATTGGGACAAAAAGTCTCACTAGTTCCGTCGCGGAACAACTGCCGCGGAACTACTGGGAATGAAGGGTTAAAACGACAGTTATTATTGGCGCGAAGTCGTAGCCGGCTTGGCGCGACACGACGGCGCGGCAAGGCGGGCGCGGCGGTGCGGGGCGAGACGCGGGCGCTGAACGCACGTAGCGCGACGGCGGCGGGGCGCGACGGCGGCGGGGCGCGTCGGCGGCGGGCGCGTCGCGGCGGGCGGGTTCGCGTTGGCACGAGAGGGAGCGCACTGAGCGTTCGACCGTTCACGGCCAGGGACTAACTACGACTGTCGGGCTGAAATTTGGTACAAATATACATATACTACTACACATAGGCTACTTTTTATCCCAGAACTAAGTTCCCACGGGAAGCGAGAACGGGAACAAATTTTACGCGGGCGAAGCTGCGGGCATCACCTAGTCTCAGATAATGCTGTCCATACCGCACGCGGGAGAGAAAACCGCATGACAGTGAAGGTCGATGAACTCACCGCCGGTGTTCCACAGGGACCCTGATTGAATTTTAATTCGATTGGTAAACCACTTACTACCTCGGTAATTTAATTTTACGAGAGTAAAGATCAAATAAGATATAAGGAAGTAGCGTAAATTTAATATTTCTTTGAACATGGTACCTACATATTGATTTGAATTTAAATCGTTTACGTTGGTACAAACCCCTATAAAAATTAATTAAGGACCTAGAATTGCCAATATTCAGTAAGCTTTTTATAAAAAAGAAATATTCAAGGCGGCATTGACAGGATCTTACCAAACCTTGTTAGGCAGAGGGGGAACATTGTGGACCATGAAGGTGAGCGCTGACGCGTCAAAAGGTGGGCACCTAAACCTACCTATATAATTCGGTCGCAAGACACCCACATAGTGTTTCCCTCTGTAAAACGCTATGGAGCTGGCGGGCGCCAGCATGGAAGTGCTGAGAATCGTATTTATTTTCCTTATTGCAAGCTACCACTGATCTATATGAAAATAGTATCTAGACTCTAGACATATGAATATAGCGAAGAATTCGATTTCGACGTGACTCCTGGTACAGAACAGGTAAGAGATTGTTTTTGCAATAATTGCATATTTAGTTACTCTGTAAAATAAAAATGCCTTTACACTTTTGCCGTATGTAAGATTCACCGTTTTCGAAATAAAGGTAAGGTATATTTATACAAAATGCTGTTTTCTTTATTTTGTACACGTTCCCCCGTAACCTTTAAAGGTGATGTATCTACTCAAACAGGTCGTGTATAAAATGTTTTGATATTTATAAGTATTTTTATGATAAACGAGTGCTGGATAAGCAAATTCCTGCCCTATACTATACTCATTTATACCATATTCTACTTTGAATCGCAATGCCGACCAAAATTATCGGGGTCAATATAATTTTAATATTATATTCGTTTCTATATTGACCATTAACCATTCAATATTAAAATTTGAAATACAATTAATTACACACAATACTTTGTATATTCACTACTAATATTACAAATGTGAAAGTTTGTTTAGATGTTTGGATGTTTGTTACTCAATCACGCTCTAACGGCTGAACGGATTGGGCTGAAATTTGGTACAGAGATAGCTTATAGTCTAGAATAACACATAGGCTACCTTTCATCCCGGGAATATGTTCCCACGGCAAGCGGGAACAGATACTAAATTTCACGAGGGCGAAGCCGCGCCCACCATCAACATAGTTCACTATAAATAGGTCCCACAATGCGTTATAGTATTTGTGACGGAAATTTTCTAATACACATGAGTTCAATACACTTTTGTAAAACAATTTGGGTTCTTTGTTGTGTTGTATTGCTTTTACTAAGAGTTCTTTGGTACATTATTCTCTTTGTATTTATGTCAATAACATTTTTGTCATAATACACCAGATTTGAAATCCTAAAAGTGCTTTTACGATTGTGTGATTCAATACAAATTTTATACAATCGCGTTTCAAACCTGACAATTTGACCAAGACTAATGGCCCAAATCTGCTATTTCATTTGTGTTAGAACGTCGTACCTAATCTAAGCTCAATAATGCATTAAGCTGAGGCAATGCGTCTAAGCGAGTTAAGAGTCCATATTCCATAAGACGCCAAAAATAGACTATTACCTATTACTTTGATCTAGATCTTAGGACTCGTGAGGTCTGCTAAATTAAAATTTGAACACAGAAAACTTCAGTTCATGAACTAAAAACGCTCTAGGCTCGAAACACGATTACTGATAAAATCGTCGATAGATTTTTGGGTTGAAAATACCTCGATTTCGTGAAATTTTAAGCTAGATCTCGTATGTTATAAGTTGTTTTTGTAATATAAAATATTTATAAGAAAGACAATAGTAAAATCTTCATTTGCACTAGAGCTTTTTTTTCATATTGGTTATAGTTTTCTTATAATTAATTTAATTCGTTAAAAGCGCACAAAAACCGATCGCATCTCTCTCTTTCTTGCACGCTAAAATGTATATCTTCTATCTTCTTTTAACAAATTGGCGTCTGTTAGGCTCTTAAGCCACTACACACACCATTTAAAAAATTTCGCAGCTATTGTGCTAAGGTCGCGATTCGATTTTGAGACTATTGAAATAACAGTCTTGGGTATTCGCTCCCTGAAAACTAAAAACCAAATCATTTATAAATTAAAGTGAACCCCGCTCTCCAAATCCAGATAGCATTTGGAAGCCACTGGAAAGAAGTTCTGATAAAGAAAGTAGTGTAAGTAGGTTTTTTTTTTAATTTTAGTATTGAAACGCCCACTACGATATAAATTGTTACCGGTATTTTGAGATAGGTATTTTATTTCTGTTACCAACATTCGTGTACGACACGTGCTGATTATTTCAGACGTATGATGCTGTTAGATTTTTATAAATCTCCGGAAGCTGCATGTCGTCTGTCGCTAGAAGTCACGCTATCCAAACATTGTGGTTGGCGCCATTTAAGCTATTTACGACGTCCTAAAACTCCCTTCTAGTAATATCTTATTCAGTTTCAATCATAAAAAAATCAGTCTGAGCCACAAAGATCAATGAAAAAGATTTTATTACGCAACGTGTCAGTACAGCATTAATTGCTTAATGTAACCCAAAATAAACAAAATAAATAAAAAGAAGTAATCTATACTACTGAACTAAATAAAGCTGAAAAGTTTGTTTGAATCTTAGCAATCACTGGTTGAATTTCAAAAATTATGTTTTGATCCGATCTTCCAATTAATGATACAAGTTTAAGCTATTCAGGAAGGAATCTATTGACGATAGTTGGAGGTAAACTACCCTTAATATTGATAACGGCAAGTTTTGCTAAAAGGAAACATTCCTTTATTTTCAAAAGTAAGTTAAAGTGCATTTAAAGATTAAAAAAAAAACACTTGCTTGAGCCGCACAGATATCACAAAGAGGGAGTCGAACCTGGGAGATGTGAAAAAAAACAGCCTGTATAGTATCATAACAACCGAAAGAGTCTTTAATAAGGAACAATTTCTTTCAAACAAGATAGTATCCTAAATTAAAGGAAGACCACGTCAAATATGTTGATGATTTTTTTTCACATCTCCCAGGTTCGATTCCCCGGATCAAGAGGGTATTTTTAAAAAATCTTTATATGCATTTTACTTACTTTTGGAAATAAAGGAATGTTTCCTTTCAGCAAAACTTGCTATTATCAATATTAAGGGTACTTTACCTCCAACTACCGTCTTTAAATTCCGCCCTGTATAACACCACTCTGACAAAAACCGAAGCGAAAAGGCAATGAACTTTTTGTCGTGACGCGCAATCTTAATTTGGACTCTAAACAACCCTCGATCAGCCAGTTTCAGGTAACCATGTCATTGGAATATCTTCAATAGTGTATCGGACTAGGAGCTACGATGTTACAGACATACACACACATACCTACACATATACACCCGTACACAGATACACAGGTCCGTTTTTCGTCAGAGATTACAAAAAATGCTGCCGCAAACGAAGTTACGCTGTCAGCTAGTGTAGAATATTTATTAATAATCGTAAGGTAACTATAATATCAATGCCACATTGCCAATATTTTAGTTAAAATCGTCTATTTAAATCCTAATATATTTACGTAAGCTGTTGGTGCTCAATCAATATGTGATGACAACGCGTTCAATCAAGGAGAATGATTTATGGTGGCAGGCACTTAGTAACTTAGTGGAATGGATACCACGCAGATCAATTCATCAGTGATGTTTGAATTGCCGATAAGATTGAGTACGTATTTGCAGGCTGTCAAATTAGAATAGGTTCCCTATGAGTCTCTCCAAATGTTAGTAATAATAATAAATCCCTACTAATATTATAAATGCGAAAGTAACTCTGTATGTCTGTTACGTTTTCACGCCTTAGCCGCTGAACTAATTTTGATCATATTCGGTGTAGAGATAGTTTAAGTCCAAGGGAAGGACATAGGCTACTTTTTAACTGACTGCGCAAAGGAGGGTAATGATTTTACGCTATAACGACTTCTACGCGGACAAAGCCGCGGGGAACTGCTGGTATTTGGATAATTTTGAATTACAAAACTTATTGAAAAATTTATTGAATTAATTTATTGAAGCGCTCGTGGCCCCACGGACTCAGTGTTCGGTAAACGATCACCATAGTAAGCAACATTCACTAACTACGACCAGTCCTTGGATGGGTGAACATCCATGTGACCACTTTGTGACATTTATTTGAGCGTTTCCGTGCTTCGGAAGGCACGTTAAGCCGTTGGTCCCAGTTGCCGGTAAAATGGCAGTCGTTAAGTCAAGCTGAAGACCTTTTGAAGCGGCTTGAAAAATTTTAACAGCAGGCAGTCACAACATGCGCCTCAACACGGCAATACGGCTCACCACCTACACGTTCACGTACACGTCACGTAGGACAAATTCTAAAAAGGCAAATTTGGGCATATAATGTCCTCCACATACCCCTTAGGGGATAAAGGCGCGACCATAAATTTAGAATTTTTCGCTACTCTCAAGACCATTATGTATGTATGTATGTACAAAACTTAATATAATGGGCGCATATTGAGAAGAATAATGATTTTGAAGCTAGCAATCTACAACCATTGTAAACTCTGCTACAACACCTATTAAGTTGGGCAAACTCTAAAAAACGGCCAAGTGCGAGTCGTACTCGCCCATGAAGGGTTCCGTAGCAGCAAGTAACATAATATAAAAGTTATTGTAACTACAAAAACTCATAAATTATGTTACAACGAACTTGTTGTAACTTTGACTGATGTTTTAACCAAAGACTTCTTTCTATATAAAGTGAGGTAGACATGCCCTACGCACCGATTTTTGAAACCTATAAACTGAGCTAATTAGCAGCTTTGCTCGCACTGTAGTAAGTCAAAACTTCGAGAGTACTCGGCTTGCAATCGGAGTCTATACGCCTTCTCTTTTACTCTTGTTCTTTTCGTTTATTGCTATTGTGGTGACAATTACGTAAATATCTATTATATAAAAATAAGTCGGGTTTTCCTTCCTGACGCTATAACTCCAGAACGCACGAACCGATTTCCACGGTTTTGCATTCGTTGGAAAGGTCGCGGGCTCCTTGAGGTTTATAGCAAAGAAAATTCAGGAAAAATTTCAACAGAAAAGCGGGAAAATCATTTTTCACATACAGCCCCATCGCGGGCGAAGCTGCGGGCATCAGCTAGTTATTTATAAGTGAGTGTAGTCTTAGCAATGTGTGTGTTTGAGGATTGCTTTTGAAATCTCGTTTGTTAGAGCACGGCGTGTCTACCTCAGTTTATATAGAAGTCTTTGGTTTTAACACGTTCGCTGTGGTAGTGATTTTTAGGCGAAAATTGCGGTTTATGACAGATTAAAAAAAACTACTTACTAAATCTCGTTCAAATCAATTTTCGTTGAAAGTTTTTATAGCAATGCACATCATATATTTTTTTTAGATATATCATTCTCTTAGTTTAGAAGTTTGGGGGGGGGGGGGGCGACACACTTTTTTCCACTTTGGAAGTGTCTCTCGCGCAAACTATTGAGTTTAGAAAAAAAATGATATTAGAAATCCATATTAATACATACACTCGAGAGCAATGAATCCGGGTCACTTAAAGAATCCTAAAAATCTCGGAAACTAAAAATGCTAGGTTAATGCAATAAATTGTATTTAATAGACAATGTAATACTCCTTAAATGAAGGTATTAAAACTTCTTAGTTATTGTAAAGTTATATCATAAAAAAATCAAATTTGAAAAAGGGCCACTTTCGAAGATGGAACTACGAAATTACAGCATTTGGTGTTGCTTTTGTTTGTAATCTGTCATTTATGTGGGTACATAAACCATGTTGATAGTGCTCTATATTCATTAATCAAGCTGAAATTATGTCGCTTACGCCTGAAGAATGCACCAGAATACTTACAATGCTGGAAACCGGCCGGAGTCAGCGCGATACAGCCAGGACTGTCGGTGTGTCGCTGTCAACAGTACAAAGAGTTCTCCGACGTTACGAAGAAACTGGTTCTAACCTACGCAGACCAGGAACGGGCAGAACCAGGTGTACCACAGCACGAGAAGACCGATACTTGGTGAACACCATGCTTCGAAATCGCTTTCTCACAGGAACTGAACTCACCAATCAGTTTCGACGCCTCGGAGGAAGTAACCCAAGTGCATGGACAGTAAGACGTCGGCTTGCTGAATCTAACTTAAAACCCCTTAGACCTGCAAACGGCCCTAAACTGGAGCGTGGGCATCGTATTTCGAGACTAAGGTATGCCCAGAGCCACGTAAATTGGAGTATTGAAGATTGGTCAAAAGTTATGTTCTCCGACGAATCAAAATTTATGCTCTACAAGCACGATGGAAGACACAGAGTGTATCGAAGACCAGGGGAAAGATTCAAGCAAGCATGCATCGAAGAAAAAGTAGCCTACGGTGGTGGGTCTGTACTTGTGTGGGCCGGAATTTCTTCTGAAAGTCGCACAGAGCTGGTGATCATAGAAAACGGCTCTTTAACTAGCGTAAGATATGTGGAAGAAATCCTCAATGATCACGTTGGTCCATTTATGGTCAATTTAGGTGAGGATGCTATATTTATGCATGACAATGCCCGACCTCATACAGGTAGGATTGTGAATGACTACCTTCAAGAGATGAACATTACTCGTATGGAGTGGCCAGCGCGCAGCCCGGATATCAACCCGATCGAGCATGCTTGGGACGAGCTAGGCAGATGCGTAAAACAACGAAACCCTCCCCCAATCACGCTTCGTGAGCTCAAAATTGCTCTCACAGAGGAATGGGAGAATATTCCCCAAAATCGTATAAGGAACTTGGTGTACAGCATGCCAAACCGCGTAAACGCAGTAATGGAAGCACGAGGAGGCAATACGAAGTATTAAAATTCAAGAAAATCGTAATAAAGTTCAAAAATTTCATGTTTCCTATTTTTGTTTTAAGGAGAGATCGGCAGTTTTTTCTTTATGTAATTTTGTGTTAATAAAATGTATGGTGACTCATATTTTTTTTACTTTCATTTAAGGAGTATTACATTGTCTATTAAATACAATTTATTGCATTAACCTATCATTTTTAGTTTCCGAGATTTTTAACATTCTTTAAGTGACCCGGATTCATTGCTCTCGAGTGTATTATAAAGCTGAAGAGTTTGTTTGTTTGTTTGAACGCTAGGATCTCAGGAACTACTGGTTGGATTTCAAAAATTCTTTTACAGTTTGATAGTCCATTTATCGAGGATGGCTATAGGCTATATAACATCACGCTAAAACGAATAGGAGCGGAGCAGCAATCAAGAATGTTTTGAAAACGGGGAATATTTTTTACCATCTGAGAGCTTCCGAGGCGTACGCTGCGTAAATGGTTACAGTTAGGTAAAAATTGTGTATTACGAAATTGTTTTTCTTAAAAAGTTCTAAAAAAAGTCCGCGACAGCATATGTCTATCTTATAAGGTTCGCTGACAATAACCTAATTTGTCTATCTCTTAAGGTTCGCTCACGATATAATGAAACTGAAGAGTTTGTTTGTACTAGGATCTCAGAAACTACTGGTTGCATTTCAAAAATTATTTTACAGTTTAATAGTCCATTTATTTAGGCTGGCTAATGGCGATATAACATCACGCTAAGACGAATAGGAGCGGAGCAGCCATGAATAACGTTTCGAGAACGGGGATTATTTCTTTCTTCTGAGAGCTTCCATTGCTGACGCTGCATAAATATTTAAAGTTACGTAAAAATTGTATACTACAAAATTGTTTCTCTTAAAAAGTTATAAAAAAAAGTCCTTGAAAGCATATGCCTATCTTTTAAGGTTCACTTACAATAACCCTCTTATTAAGTTTTAAAGTATGAGCGACGTGACGGGAGTAAATTTGGTCTGCAGTGGCAGCCAGTCAACTGAACGATAAAAACCGGCCAAGTGCGAGTCGGACTCGCACACGATGAGTTCCATACCGGAAAACGGATGGGTGGAAGTAAAAGCGACGGGAAACCTTATATCACTTTAACAAGAGGTGTTAAAGTCACATCCTTCTCACTCTCGTGTGATGCGCCATAATGAATAAAAGCGACGCGACGCGACGCGACTATAATAAGCGTGACGGGGGTAAATGCAACGGGAAACATTATAATACCTACCTACTCGAAATATTAATACCATACCTCACTCTCATGTGACGCAAACGAAGTTGCGCGGGTCAGCTAGTCTCAATATAATTTTAAAGACCTATCCATAGATATCCCACACGCGTGCGTTTGATAAAAAAAAATTTAGTTTCAGTTCTGAGCATGGGGACCCCCAAAATTTACTGCTTTTTTTCCTAGTTTTATGCAAAAATCTTGATGCGGTTCACATAATACATCTACTTACTAAGTTTCAACAGCATAGGCCATAAAGTTTCGAAGAAAAGTGGCTGTGACATACGAACGGACAGACAGACAGGCATGACGAATCTATAAGGGTTCTGTTTTTTGCCATTTGGCTACGGAACCCTAAAAGGTGAAATGTGGGCATATAATGTGCCTCTGCATACCCCTTAGGGGATAAAGGCGTGACCATATGTATGTACAAAACTTATTATAATGGGCGCATATTGAGAAGAATAATGATTTTGAAGCTAGCAATCTACAACCATAGTAAACTTTGCTACATCACCAATTACGTGGAACAAATTCTAAAAAGGTGAAATGTGGGCATATAATGTGCCTCTGCATACCCCTTAGATCCCCTAAAAGCGTGACCATATATGTATGTACAAAACTTTTTATAATGGGCGCAATCCTGGGACATCCTTCCAAGGGCTTACCCGGGGCTCCCCCAACCATAGGCTGTTGGGCGTAACGTGAGGTTTCTTAGTCGGTGGGAGTCATAACATCCATGAGGATTTTCCCTCACGTTAAGAAAAAAAAATGGGCGCATATTGAGAAGAATAATGATTTTGAAGCTAGCAATCTACAACCATACTCGTAGTAAACTCTGAAGACATGACGCAGTGTGAGCTCAAGATTAGTAGTTAGTAGCCTTGTATTTTAGTCGGTTCAAATTCGGAATGGCATCCGTGTGAATTTCCATACCTACTAAAAAACGAGTAGGCGTTCAAAAAGCGAAAAATAAGTCTTGTTTATTAAAATAACATAATTAAATTTCAAGGAATTATTTTCGATACGACGACGTGACGCGGCGACACAATTTGAATGGAATCTTTTAGCATAAACAAGTAGGTAGCCGATGGGAAAATTTTGAGCGAGAATACATTTTGTCACGTTCGATTATTGATCTATAATACTGCCAAACGTTCAATGTCGAGCGAACGAAGTGGAGCGAATTCGTTCAGGTTCATTGGTGATGGTATATTTCAGATATATTGCTTTTTATTTTCAAAAGAGCACTAAGTACTTCGGTCCCGTGCAATTGAGGTTAAGCCTACTTGAAAGCAAAGATAGAAATTTGCTGACAAAATATAATTTTGTCTCATTTTGTACCTTTTTCAAATATGAGATAAATAATATTTCAACAGTAAATTACCGTCTATGCTATAACGTCAAGAAACTTTCTCTCAGTTGACAAAATTTCAGTACCTAATACTTATTTAATGAACCGAGGAACTTCGCTAACATTTCAGATTTCGTCGGTAAGTACAGGTAAGTACTCTATAAGTTTTGCTTTTTAAGTAACTTCATAAAACGTTCAGGTCAACGACTTTACTGAGAGGGCAATCTTCAGTATCATTTTTGGACATACTTGGATGATATTTAATTTTTCATTCACTTTATTCGCTGAAATTTCGCGTCGAAAGACTTTAAAACACGATACTCTTCTGACTACTACTATGTTGAGCGGAATTTGTCTTATAAGTTCCCCATATATTTCTTTAAAACATCGACCAATTAAAAACACATAATGTCCAATGATCAAATACTGTAAATGACGTTGATTACCTAAATTTGTACCACTTTACGTCATGTTGTGCATCACGCAATGTCTTCACGATGCATACGACGTCGCGGCGTCGCGGTGTCGTTTTCAAGATGCAAGTCGTAAATTTTTGTACGTAGGTACTTTAGTTCTGAGGCAGTAAATAAACCATTAGTGTATTATAAAAGAATGTTACTAAAAAACATTTATTCAATTGACGTAAGTACCTACTTATTTGTAAACATTTGTTATAAGAATTCGTCAAACACACCAAACATCAAATAAAAAATATTATGTAAATTGCATGAAAGAGCTGAAGACTCTTTCATGTGACGGATTTGGAACAAAAAAAAAACACATAATTTCACTTATAAAAATATACAAGAGTTCGAATTCGTAATTCTCGTAAGCTGAGCCCAATAATATCAAAATATTAAATAATAACATAAAAATTCTGTCCAGTCCACATTAACTCCATTGGTCAATGAACCCTGAGGCAATCAGAAATTTTCATAATTACAAAAGTTCATGTCGCTGAGGAAAAATATTGATAAAAAATATTAACTTTAACTTTAACTTTTCCAAATTATACTTCAGTTTTGAAATAAATGGCTAATTATGGTAATAGGTTACAGGGCTTTCAGGATTAAATAAGTTGCTAGACTTTCTGTATTTTTTTCTTTCCATGGCGACATTCATCTTAGGGTCGCTGTTACAGTTCACAAGATTATTGACCGTGGTCCTCATTGGCCCCATCGTTGGCAGCCCAATAATGGGCCTCTTCATACATCGCTTGAAGAACCCAGGGTTGCAGAGGTAAGAGGTGTGAAACACGTGCACTGGCATATTGTTCAAAGCTTCCATACTTCAACAGAGAAATAATCTTTTAGCGAAGATTCTCTGTATGAGAGTGGCACCTTAGTCCAGTGCGTGTAGTTAGACTAGATTGAAGAACTCATCTATTCTATACATATAATAAAATGATAGAAAAGTCAAAACTGTATATTAGAAATATTTAAAAAAAATACTCGCTGGGTGTTCAACATATATGATATCGAAGCCGAAAAATATAGTTAGAATTTTTTTTGTGTTTGTCTGTTTGCTTTGTTTTGTCTGGAATGATCTCGAAAAAAACTCAATAGATTTGATTCAAATTTTGCACAAATATTAGCTAGGGGTAGGGTCTTCAAATAAGCTATATATTATCACGCTACATATCCTTGGTACTAAGCAGAGAGCAATCAAATTGGCATTTTAACATAATTTGTCGCGGGTAACAGCTAGTTTATAAATAAATAGTATGCGACTGTCGTGCTGAGTTCTTGGATTATTTAGAGAAGTGATTTTTAATTTTTAATATTTCTTTCGGGGTTTGGGTGTCTCTGTATTACATAATATGTATGTATTAAAAAATATGTAAGTAGATAATTACATACATACATAATAGTCACATCTTTATTCCTGAAGGGTTAGGCAGGGGCATAGTATACGCCTACATAATCACCATAGATAATTATATTTATCATATTTATCTTTGATGGTATTAGCTTAACTTGGGATAGATGGCAATGTGTGAGAATTCCCCAAAAAATACTTATTAAAGAACCAGCGGACGTCACGCGGTTTCACCTGCGAAGTTCCCGTTCCCGTGGGAATACGGGAATAAAATATTGCCCATGTTCACCGCAAAGAGTGTAGCTTCCCAACAGTGAAAGAATTTTTCAAATGGTTCCAGTAGTTCCAGAGCCTATTCATTGCAAACAAACAAACAATCAAATCTTTCCTCTTTTTAATATTAGTATAGATGTGATTGCATTGATAAAAGAAGAAAATTTACTGCCTACGATAAATAAATAACACGTAAACACGCGCAGGCAGGGGAGATTGCCACTTAATTACTTAACGGAGATGTTCAAGATTATTGCCGGGAATTGGTTGGATAAGGAGTTTATTGCCCCCCTAGTATGAAACACAAATAACACAGGTAATGATTGCGGAAGAATCCCTCGAGTACAGATTATTTCGCAACACCAATAATATAGTTACTAAAGGGTGTTTTTTTAGAGGTATAGAACTTTGAAATGGAATAAAACAAAAGGGATTTTTTTTATTGATATGAAATTGACTTTATTCGAAAGACAATTTTCTGGCATTATAATTTAAATATGATTTCTGGCATATGACCGCCACGGCTGGCTCAGACGTAGTCTAATCCAGAGGTCCAATTTTCGATGACATTTTCCAACATTTGTGGCCGTATATCGGCAATAACGCGCCGAATGTTGTCCTGCAAGGGGTCAATCGTTTCGGGTTTATCGGCGTAGACTAGCGACTTCACATATCCCCACAGAAAATAGTCAAGTGGCGTTAAATTGCACGATCCTGTAGGCCAAACCACGGTACCAAAACGTGAAACTATGCGGTTACCAAACGTTTCCTTCAATAAATCAATTGTGACACGAGCTGTGTGCCATGTTGCACCGTCTTGTTAAAACCACAACTCCTGCACATCATGGTTGTTCAATTGATGAACGAAAAAGTCAGTAATCATCGCTCTATAGCGGTCACCATTAACTGTAACGTTCTGGTCAGCATC
Organism: Miltochrista miniata; assembly: GCA_933228765.1. Taxonomy (NCBI): domain Eukaryota; kingdom Metazoa; phylum Arthropoda; class Insecta; order Lepidoptera; family Erebidae; genus Miltochrista; species Miltochrista miniata. The sequence continues at coordinate 10,149,301 of OW121751.1, read as the reverse complement.
GTTTTTGAAGAAGTACGGACCAATTATTTCACCAGCCCATAAAGCACACCACACAGTCAGATTTTCTGGATGTAACGGTGTCTCAACATACGCTTGAGGATTATCATCACCCCAAATACGGCAATTTTGTTTATTGACGTATCCATTCATCCAAAAGTAGGCTTCATCGCTCAACAAAATTTGCTTATGAAAATCGCAATACGTTTCTCGGACAGAACCATGCTTTTCAAAATAAATTTGCACAATTTGGAAGCGTTGTTCCGGCGTCAGTCTATTCATGTTGAAATGCCAAACCAAACTAAACATAAATCACTTGACAGTTGACAAAATTACCGCCAGTTAAAAAAGTGGTGGCAACTTAAAGTTCTATACCTCTAAAAAAAACACCCGTTAGATGATGCACGCATGAAATTAGGTACCCAGCCCGCTTACCGTGGGAATATATTCCCGGAATAAAAAGTGTTAGTTATTCCAGACTATAAGCTATCTCTGTACCAAATTTCAGCCCAATCCGTTCAGCCGTTAGAGCGTGATTGAGTAACAAACATCCAAATATCCAATCATCTTAACATTCAAACATCTAAACATCTTTACAAACTTTCACATTTATAATATTAGTAGGAAGTAGGATAGTAGGATTCACCCTTCTGACTGCTTCTTACTTCGTACAGCTTGGCAAAAAAGAGAAGAAAATAATGGAGGAGCCACTGTGCTTTTTATATGGTAACCCGTTAAAAAGAACCACCAATCAGTATTCAGTTGTCAACAACCGTCAATAAAACCCGCCAATCAAATTGTATAACGTCATTGACTGACAGACATTTATGTGATGGGATTGAGAGTTTTTTGACAATGTAGCCAGCCTGCAAAATATTAGTTCCGTTTCTTGACTTTTTTTGCCAAGCTGTACTTACCAATTCTTTTTCAGTGTTTCGTGTACTTTAACAGTTTTAATCACTGTTAAAGCTAAAAATGAGTTAACAAAAAACATAAATTAATACACTTATTTCCTACTACAATTTATATTTCTATCAGGCAAAGACATCATACAGGAGACTTCTATTTTATTGATAAATTTAAAAAAATCCAAGACAGATTATTTTCTTTGAAAATGTTACCATCTGTTAATAAAGTTTCGTAAAACCTTATTTTCACGATAAATGACAGCGTGTTACAAGTGTTAAGTACATTAAACTCGGTTGTTAATGAGAAAATCTCAAAGAATTCAAAATTCCGGTCACAAAACGTGACACAGGTTGGAGTCGGGTCAAAGATCGCTAGTCACAGGTCACACAGGGCAACGAACCCGTCATACGTTAAAAGCCTCTATCCTTTCCTATACCTTCCATCAAAAATAGATTGATATTTCACACGCTGGGTAGATAATAATAATCTATAGTATCAACAATACTTCCTACCTAACTCAAATGTATGTTTTGTAAAACCCTTCCCGTTCAGCCCACTCGTATTATTGAAAGTTCGATATCCTGTTTGTTATAAAACACATAATAATTTATTATATCTATACTTCTTTACTAATATTATAAAGAGGAAAGATTTGATTGTTTGTTTGTTTGTTTTCATCGATTAGGCTCCGAAAATACTGGAAAAAATCTTTCACTGTTGGGAAGCTACACTCTTTGCGGTGAACATAGGCTATATTTTATTCCCGTATTCCCACGGGAACGGGAATTACGCGGGAGAAACCGCGTGACGTCCGCTAGTTGATTTATATAGGGTTTTTTTACGCGTGGACGTCCTTTATGGATGCTATGACTACTACCGACTAAAACCACACGATGCCTTACAGTCTACGACCGGGAGTCCCTGGTAAGTGGTAAGATACAGAAGGGTGTACTAGGGACCGTTATCCGCCCTTTTTTTTTATTAACATAAGGAAAATCCCACCCTAAAAACCACACGTATCTTATCTAACTGCCTACGGTTGGTAACCCCGGGTAAGTCTTTGGAAGGATACCCCAGGACTCCCAACAGACCCACGGCTACCACCGCGGCCTCACCTACAGTTTTCCGCCCTGAGACATAACTTAGGGGTATTGGTAAATTATATTTGAAAAATAAATATTTAATGCTCTTCTATGTTTTCATTTTTTCTATAAATTTTGGCGTTCCTTTGTGCCTTTGTGAGCAACCGTCACAGGTAAGCCTCTTCTACTTGACAGGCTTCTGAAAGTCAATACTCTTAACAATTTTAGGTTATTACAATGTCTATCTTACCGTATATTATATAATACGGACGGATAGAAAAATACGTACCTTTTGAGTATTTTTTTTATAATTACTTTTTTAAGTAATCTTTCCCGTTCAGTATCATTATCATCGAGCGTTGTATTGTAGGATCCCAGGACAGGACGACTGCGTTAACCCCATTTCTGATGTCAAAGTTCTAGGTTCCAGAATCTAAGGACTTCGTTCCTGAGCCCAGATAGTGGGTTCCTGTTGTAGGGTATATCTGGGATCCATAGTTCATACTATAAGGTTTTTGATTCATAAACCAAGCTTGAAGGTCTATTTTAGTGTAAAAATACAATTGATTTTCCGTTTTCAAATAATCTTTTTTCTTCAGGATATACTTACGGTTGGCCTGTGGGTTCACACATACATACATATGGTCACGCCTTTATCCCCGAAGGGGTAGGCAGAGGCATATTATATGCCCAAATTTCACCTTTTTTTAACAATTTGTCCCACGTAATCGGTGGTGAGCCGTATTGCCGTGTTTAAATGGACAGGCGCAGTTTGTGACTGCCTGCTGTTGAAATAAAGTCTTCAACTTGACTTAACGACTGCCATTTTACTGGCAACCGTGACCCACGGCTTAACGTGCCTTCCGAAGTACGGAAACGCTCAAATAAATGTCACAAAGTGATCACATGGATGGTCACCCATCCATGGACCGGCCACAGTGAAAGTTGCTTACTGCAGTGATCGTTTACAGAACACTGAGTCCGCGGGGCTACGAGCGCTTCTCTGTGGGTTCAATACGCTCTAAAAGCATAACATTAGAAAATGATCTTAGTTTCTTTGATAACATTTAGGTATAATAGGTACCTATCTTATTTTCTTTTTATTTTTATTATCCGTTTCCTTGTCATATATGTACGAATATCATTACGTATAGATTCTATGGAAGGTTGTGTATCATACAAAGGAGTATTTAAGCCTATTTTCTGTTTACCTTCAATATGTACATCACTTGTCTAGATCCCAAAGCACAAGCTTAAATAAGCTGAATTTGGGCTAGATGACTTTGTGTGAGAGTTCCACGTAAATTTTATTTGTGGACATTCCAACATCATCTAGCCCAAATTAAGCTAATATAATAGCTTGTGCTATGGAATCTAGACGACTGATAAAAATACTTATGTTTCTAAATACATAGATATTATAGATAAATTATACCCAGACACAGAACAAATCAATGTGTTCATCACACAAAAAGAGTTGTCCTGGGTGGGAATCGAACCCACTAACCACTGGACCACGAGGCCAGTCATTAAAATATGCACCTACTAGCTGATGCCCGCAGCTTCGCCTGCGTAAAATTTGTTCCCGTGGGAACTTATTCCCTGGATAAAAAGTAGCCTATGTGTTATTCCAGACTATAATGTATCTCTGTACCAAATTTTAGTCCGATCCGTTCAGCCGTCAGAGCGTGAAAGAGTAACAAACATCCACACTCACAAACTTTTGCATTTATAATATTACCAGCTGATGCCCGTACCTTCGCCCGCAAAAAATTGGCCCCTTCCCGTGGGAACTCATTCCCGGGATAAAAAGTAGCCTATGTGTTATTCCAGTATTCAACGTATCTGTGTACAAAGTTTCAGCCCGATCCGTTCATCCGTTTGAGCGTGAAAGAGTAACAAACATCCACACTCACAAACTTTTGCATTTATAATATTACCAGCTGATGCCCGTACCTTCGCCCGCAAAAAATTGGCCCCTTCCCGTGGGAACTCATTCCCGGGATAAAAAGTAGCCTATGTGTTATTCCAGTATTCAACGTATCTGTGTACAAAGTTTCAGCCCGATCCGTTCATCCGTTTGAGCGTGAAAGAGTAACAAACATCCACACTTACAAACTTTCACATTTATAATAGGTATTAGTAAGATAGGTAAAAGTTATTATTATTGAATCTATCTATGTAGATTATTTTTATAACATTTTAAAAACACCGTTACTTGACTAATCAAGGGATTTTGAGCTCGAAACTACGATTGGTAATTTTTTTTTTATTTGTCTTTTTGGTGTTCATTTGTTTAATTGGTACGGGCATCAAAATCCAAATTAATTCCAATTTTCTATTACCTTTTCATAGGCCTTTTTCGTTTTAGCAAAATACATTGAACTGCAAGGCGATATTTACTAGAAGCATTCATACTGTCTTCGCAACTTGGTAACTAAAGATTGCCATGAAAGCTACGAATAATGTATTCTATAGAAATGTAACACCTATAAAGTTACCGCTAAAATCTTGGAGTAACTTACGCATACTAAAAAACAGCAATTAAACATAACACTCACACATCCATCGTTGAATACTTGCACGCGATTGGTCGCGCCAAGGTCATGCCGGCTCGGCGCCCCACCCGAAGCGGCGAACGTGATAAGCGTGGATGGTTTTATGCAATAATAAGAAAGCTTGTTTATGTGTTTATTTTTTATTGAATAAGTTCAATCAAAGTTTAAACAACAGAAAAATAATAACTGAATTGTTATTATTTTTCTATTGATTGAACTACTTTGTATGCGTATATACAAATTAAAATACGTTGTTTTTTTTTTCACAATTATGAACCTCTAAAAATAATAAGTTTATTTAATTTATGGCGGTTGGAATTTAATAAGGACTCTTTTTTAGCAATATAATGCACACGAATTATTAGAAATTGTTCGATTATGGCCTTCAACAACATAACATCGTGATTGCTTTCTATAGGATGACTGTCTTTCAGGGGTTTCGTTACGTCATTTCTTTCTATTATTTTGGCAAAACACTTATTTACCATTATTTTCAAATTGTGTGCCCTAGACAACCCCTTTCCTTTTATGTTGACAAGCTGCCTGAGTAATGTTTCAGACCAAAGACATATTTTGAAAACAATGAATGAGGGATAAACTAATCCTCCAAAATCTTTCAAACAAATTAGTTTGTGAAAATAAAGTTTTTCCGTTGTCAGTAATAAATTGATGCAGGACAAACATTCTATTTTGGTTTGTAACTTTTTTGCTACGAACCCTGCAATATAGCCCACAATTTGCTCAACTGTCTCTGGAAGTTGACGTTTCACATACAGCATATTTGACAACGCCATGCAAACTCCGAAACAAACAAAAATTATAATTTAATTTCTATGCATAATATCATCCTACTAATAAAATATCTTAGTAACAATATTACCTCAGCGCTTAACATACTATGAACACTGCATAAAAATAATTTAATTTTGGAATTGCGTTCATGTTGCATAACACTTTTCAACTTCCCAAGTACGTGTTTTTAAAATGAATATTTACTAACTTATGGAAGGTGATTCCCGAGTTTTTCATATCTGTATGGCTTCTGCACCACTTCACAACACACGAAGGCATTTTTGGGATATATTTAACGCGGAAACACAATTAATATCACTGACTGATTGGTTCCAGCGACACAACCGTACGTTACGCGTGACAGCGCGGACCATGGTGTTAACACTTAGAACTGAGCATTGAATTATAATGTAACCAACTTACGTAGGTTCTCAACGTTGCAGTTACATTGAGACTTGTCATGATATTTAATTTCGTTTCATTATAACGTAAGAGTTTCCAGAAACACGTGGTAGTTGGCGCTGTATGCAATATTAAAAAATCTATTATTTTAGTTAAAAATTCACAACTAGATGGCGATGTGCCTTTTTTAAAATCGCGGTATGGTTTCGTTACATAGGGTCATATAAGTAAGACTACTTTTCTGCTAAAGGTAGTTTGATATTACTTTTTACGATCTTAAAACTATTTTTTCTAAAAGATTCAAGTTTACTTAAATATATTTGTTACACTCGATTTTTATTTCATGGCCACGCAGTCAGAAAGTTTCTTGCAATAGCTGCTTGGCACCGCTGGTGTCGTCACTTAGTCGAGTGACGTCTCTATCTCATAATATACAAATGTACTCTGTGGCGCGGACTAACTGTGTCGCGCGGTCCCCTTTTTAAGCCCCACCTTCCGCGGTCCCCATTTGGTGGAGCCATTTTTTGAGCCGAATTACACTTCTATAGAATACATTATTCGTAGCATGAAAGTCTACTTGAGAAAAATTAATAATCTGTAATTTTTCCACGCGTATCATTAAAAAAAAAGATAAATTCCGATAACGCATAAATATAACCTCGATACAAAAATATATTATTTAAAATACTCAGTTATGTCTCGTAAACTCTTAACCTCGATAAAAATAAACCTCCTTAGTGGCACCAGCCATCCAGTAGGTATTAGTATTTACTATGCCAAAGTAAAGAAATATCTATAAATATAGAACTCGACAAATATTTATAGCATCTAATATCAATCTGCAGAAGTACAGAAGCGGGGTACTAGCTAAAGTCAATTTAATCAACAATAAATATACCAAGACCGTTACGAGTACAAGCATATATTACTCAACTTCAAACTTAATTCGATTAACTTATTGTTCTAAACTCAAACGGTGGTTGACTTTATCATCAATAAAATAACAATAGCAACACCAATCAAAGTTAATAAGTTTTCCGAACGCAAGTTATTTTCGATTCGGTCAATATTCTGATTAACAAAAGGATTCGATAGGTCGTTCACTTGAGCTAAGCGGGATTTATGGCGAGGGATTTAAATGAACTTTTCCAATGTATAGATCCTGTAGAGTCATCGCTCCCGAACCCAACTTGACATACTTAAATGTCGTGACTCTGTAAACTCTTATTCAAATTAATGCAGTTGTTGCCCTTTTAAGACGCCCCTTCATTATTACTCTCATTAAGAAAAGGTTCATTCATATCAAACGCTTTAAAGGATAATTATAATGAGATGTATAAGGAAAACTTCTTTCTCAAGGAAAGTGGGGATCCTTGTAGGCTGTGACACCTCCTGGTTACGAAGTAATGCATCTATTAAAAATGTGAGCTATTTTTAGAAATGCTTGGACAAGAACGACAGATTCCATCGATTGTACAATATAAAGTGGGACTTGGATCGCATACGTTCCAATAAAGGTCACTTCGTATGAACATAGATTTATACATACATACATACACTTTATCCCCGAAGGGGTAGGCAGAGGCATATTATATGCATATGAAACATTTCACCTTTGTATAATTTGTCCCACGTAATAGGTGGTGAGCCGTATTGCCGTGTTTAAATGGACAGGCGCAGGTTGTGACTGCCTGCTGTTGAAATAAAGCCTTCAACTTAGCTTAACGACTGCCATTTTACTGGCAACCGGTACCAACGGCTTAACGTGCCTTCCGAAGCACGGAAACGCTCAAATAAATGTCACAAAGTGATCACATGGATGGTCACCCATCCATGGACCGGCCATAGTGAAAGTTGCTTACTGCAGTGACCGTTTACAGAACACTGAGTCCGCGGGGCCACGAGCGCTTCTAGATTTATAGGTATAAATTTATAGATATAAATGTACTGAAATAGACAAAGCTCATATTCAAAGTGATGCATGATGTTCTAAGAAAGGTTGCGGTCCAATAACAAACAAAAGATTACAGTGACGTAGCTAAGACTTTGAAATCCGAGAGCACGAAATCTTTCAGTACGTTTTCGATACTTTTAGATACATACATAAAGTCACGCCTTTATCCCTGAACGGTTAGGCAGAGGCATAGTATACGCCCACATACGTTGATCTTATAGTTTTATGTCCAATGTAATAGGTGGTGAGCCTATTATTGCCGTGTTGAAATGGACAGGGGCATTTCTTGACGACCCGCAGTTGAAATTTTGCAAGCCGCCCATAAGGCCTTACACTTGGCAGAAACTACCTTTTGGGATTTAGCTATAGATGTAAGTACCTACTTGTTATGTGAAACTATACTCTGTTAAAATTAGGATGATAATTTTGACAGCTCTTAGTAGGGCACCCCGCCCCATAGTGTCCAATCGTTAATGAATCTATTCGATTATCGATTGCGTAATTTTAAATCGATAGTTACAAAAAAACCGTTTTATTATTTTAGGTAATTAGGTAAATATAATTGCATTATTTTTGTTTGTATTATACTTAGCTAATCATATTACAAATAAATATTGTAGATACCTACTTATTAACTTTACTTGCATTTAAATGAATAAACTTAATTTCGATTTGGGCGATGCCGCACTTGCGGTTACCGCGGCGGTTTTTATTTTGAGGTTAGAAACCGCCGCGGAAAAACGCAAGTGCGGCCTCGCGCTTTATTCGAATAACTTGTCGATCGATTCTGCGGTATTGTTGGAAGACGCTTCACTACGATAAGTGGGCGGTACTCGTCTATGTGCTACGATAATTTTTTGAAGTATACTTGACAGAAACAAATCCGATACTTCGTAGCGAAAAATTCTAAATCTACGGATACTTCATAGGCGTGAGCTGTCAACATTATCAACCTAATTTTATCATAGTATGGGAGAGGCCGCACTTGCGGATATCGCGGCGGTTTCTAACCTCAACACTATATGTAAAATGCACTGTCGTAAATTGAATTCAAACCTGTTTTTGTGATCTAATACCATTGACAAGCATTCTTAAGTAAAACTTTTTCCTACGCACGATGACAGTGTCAGTTGGATAAGTCAATATTTTCGTTGTAAAATTAAATTGAATAAGAAAATTATTATTGTTCAGTATTCTTAGTTTTGGTATTTGTATTATTTAAGATTTTTCAGATGTATCATTGACAATGTGTTCACAAGTACAATCTACTAATTATATTAATAAGGTATGCAACGACGAAGTATATTAGGCTCCACTAGTGCTGAAAGTGGGGCTTCAAATTCATTGGATGTAGCACTTTCGAAACCCGACGATGAACAATTGTTTTATACGGCAAGTGTACATTTTCTTCGAAAACGGCTTGAGGAAAAAAGTCACAAGACACAAGATAGAGAGGCTACACAAAGCTGTTGTAACTTAAGAAGGCCAAATAAAACTAGTAATTCTTTATCCCTCAATAAACCAACAACGCAGGAATGTAAATCACCCATCGGCGAAGGATCATCTTTATCAATGCATCAAGTATTACCGTTTCCAAAGTCCAGTAGGGATGGTTACTTCACAAGGCTAAGGCACATATTTCGGAAGTACATGAGATCTGAAACTGACGTCACAGAACCCAGCCCTATCGAAGAACCTGAAATAAAACCTACATCGAATTTTAAATTTCCACGATGTGCACGTCTAAGTGATAACCATTCTACACATTTAATCAAAATATCTGAGGAGAAATCTAATGAAATCATTAATGGGTCTAATGAAAAACAAACAAGGAACAGTAAAAGTAATTTTGTTGAGGAAAATAAACCTGTAATTGACCCAGAATCCTAGTTTTACCGACATATTATGTTATACAAACAACGTAAGAAGCCGATTGTTCTACGCACTTATAGATTGTTCATAAAACTTGTGGAACAGAACTTCGATTTAAAGACTTTTGGTGTGCAACTTCTGTGTTTTTGCTACTAAAATGTCGAATCTAAAATGATGTATCTATTTTATTTTGTTGTTCATACATGGGAGAATCTGAATAAAATTTAAGAAATGGTTTCGTACAAATTGTTGTAGTGTATTAATACCTGCCTTTGTTGTGAATGAACCACTGCAGCTTTTCATATCTTCCTGACTAATATTTTAAATGCGAAAAGTTGTAAGTGTGGATGTCTAGATGTTTGTAACTCTTTCAACCTCCAACGGCTGAACGGATCTGGGTGGAATTTAATACAGAGATTGCAGTCGGGAATTGGGGATTGTCCCGGGAGTAAAGTCTAATGTTGCTGATCATCAGGATTAATAACATTATTTGAGAATTAAAATGATTTTTTTAAGAATAATTACAAAACTTGTCCCCTGTCATCAAATATCTAACTAAAACTAGCATGAAGTCATTTAATAAGCAATTTTACGCAATTATTAGCTAACGTCACATAATTTCAGTAGAAATTGAAGTTTACCTTAAGTTTAGTTTAAGTTTTCGAATGAAGGCCTCTTCATTATTCAGCGGAGACATGTCTGGCTATGTTACTTAGGGTTTTAGTCTCTAACCTCGTATCCTACTTTGTTGGATAGAGTTAGCCAAGACGAAATACATTTACAAACTGTCTACAACTTTCTTCAATAATATGAGAAAAGGTGCAAAGGGGGAAAAAGGTAATGGCTCCCCATCACGTGTTATTTGACTTTTAAAAAGATGAACCTATTTTTTTTTTAAAGCTGCATAATATAGGTACATTTAGGTACCTCTTACTTCACATTGCTATAATCACAATTCACTCATTGTTTATCAATCTTTGACTAAATATCCGCACGTTGGTCGGTAGTGCGTATGTAGCGCATCTGGTGTTACAAACGTCCATAGGCTACGGTGGACACCATACCATAAGGTGCGCCGTAAGTTTTTCTCCAAAAAAAAACGTAGCTTAATGTAAATAGTACATTATAACGCTCATATTCCTACCACGTATCTAAGTTCTTAGAGGCCCAAGTTCTATTTCAATTGTGGCAGAAAAAAAACATAATCGTAGTCATAGCTCAATAGTAACGAAAGCTGCCAATCGACTCATTTGTAGAACTAAGGCCAATCTGTTTTTCCGATAGTTTTCAGGAAAAATGCTAACATGTGAAACTCTTAAAAGGTAAAGAGTAAGTCACTCAAGGACAATGATTTTAATTCTATATCTATTTATCTATAGTATTTAGCAAGGATAGGGCATTGTAACATAATTCCAATATATACTTAACCGTATGGTTGTTAGTGACTTTAGTAGGATAAAAATGTATTTGTTATGGCTGTAACAACTAAGTATGCACCTACAGATCTTATTTTATTTTAGCAGTGTTTCCAGTAAAAAGTAAGTACTACAATAAGTACTAGAAGCGTGGGATTTGGAGAGAGTATGAAATACTCTTGACATTTATAGAGACGCGATAAACATATTGGATAATTCTAAATTTAGAATTTACCACATTTGAAATCCATGAACGAACATAAATTGAATTAGAACTTATCCCACTCATGCACTGGAAAATCTCTTAAGTAAACTCGATAATATTAAATCTTGAAAGTATACAATACTGTGAAATCGTTATTTTTGTATCATTATATCAATGAGCTCTTAAAGTCGCTTGCTTACGGCACCATATCAAAAACTAGAGATAGCACAGATGGAAACCTAATACTAAATTCGCTGAGGCCACGCACACATAGACAACTCATTCACAGACACGAGGTCAGGCGATCTCAACCAAATTTTCGATACTGATTTGTGCGCGAGTGTGTAGCAGAGGGTAGGTGTGAAAGAAAAGTGCATACATGAGTTTTCCATCTGTACTATCTCTAATTTGTGATATATATGTTCTTAGTCGGAAAGAGTCGATATCGATAAAGGATTTCAACATGCTTAAAAGAAAAAAAACCGAGCCAAGTGCAAGTCGAACTCGCACACAGAGTGTTCCGTAACAAAATCGACAAGCAAATCATGTACGGTCTCTTTTGGGTACGGAACCCTAAAAAGATTAGTAGTGTTTATGGCATATTCTTTTACATGTGTTTCCATGCTTCGTAAAGCACGTTAAGCTCATGCTTTCAGCCAGTAGCCAGTGGAAGCCACGCTAAAATCTGTCCAGATGGTTCCAAGACCGAGTAAATACTGTATTACTGTACTGTACTATACTATGTTGCATTTAGTGATTATTTTGGAAATACAAAAAAAGCACTCATACATAAAGAATTCGAGACACGTTGCAGCGCCCGTGGTCGCGGTTGGACTCCTACAAAGAAACATTTAAATTATCACAAAGTTTAGAACCTTTATCTTTATTATTGTACCAATAATTTATAAAGTTTAGATGTATTATATACATAAGTTTAGATATATAATATATAAAAAGATAGATGTATAATAGGCTTATGTCCTGATGATTCTTACGCTTGAAGAATCTTCTCTTTCTCCAGCATCCTTATATATTTCTGTTTGTCAGTTAACTTGGCTAGGTTAAATTTATACAGTCTGCATTCAGGATTTTTCCTCACGTTAATAAAAAAAAAGGTAGACTGATCTGAAAAAGAATACACGGAGTTACTGGTTGCAGAAGGCGCTGCATGGTGTACTGTGACGTAATTTGGGAGAAGGCTTCGTCCAGGCGTGGACTCCTATGAACCACAACAAGGCTGATATTTTATCAATTTTTTTTTTTTTTCTGTCATCTCTACCTTGGGCAGAGGCGTATCTTCTACAGGTTTTGTACATGGATTACTATATAAATCTAGCCTCGTGGGCTATTTCTGTCTCTACTTTTTCTTTTTGCAATATCCATGCACCCTTACTCTTTATCTTTGCTCTTATTATGCTACTGTCTTATTTACTACATATATTTTTCTGCGATTATATAATTAATCTTGCCACTGGGGCTGATTTGCTCTTCTGTTTCTATAACTATGTCCATTCATCCTTACATAAGTTAACATTCTTCTTACATTTCCTTCTCATTCACTCTACAATTTCTATCTCTCATTCCTCGTCTTGCACTTTATCTACTATCTTTCACATTCGTTCTTTCTTTCGCATTTCGCACTTTCATACAGTGGGAGGAGGGATATCTATTGCTATTTCTTGTATTTTAGCTACCTACTTAAACATACTGTATATTATCTATATTTTTATATATACAGATACCATATAATGCATACTTAACACAGTAATACATACATTCTTATACATACAAAGACCATTATAATACTATTTACTGTTACAATTTTTTTTTTTTTTTCCGATACTAGGCTTGCTTTCTTCCTACAATATATAGTTCAAAACGTTTTTCCTACTTTTCTTTTAAATTTATCCAAATTACTTTATATACTCTGCTTTTACAATTACACAATTAAAACATAATAAATTCACAATAAATATATATATATTTATATATACCTACATCCACAATAGTAACTGCGATTATACTGTTTACCCTAAGTATGCTGCAACTATATTAAATATTCTTATTCTTTTTACACCATTCTATTGCTTGTAGCCAATATGCAATCATATTGCTTTAAACAATTCCTTACCCTTTATTTCTTTCATTCACAATCTTTATTATTTTTGCAGCATACTTCAGGAAATGGTCTCGGTGTTTTTTCAGCAGTACAGGCAAGCCTAACGAATCAACTCTCATTCCCGTTTTTATTTCCAGATCCGTTCTATCCGCGAGGTGTATAGGGCAGTCGGTCAGGAGATGGACGACCGTCTCCTCCACCCCAGGCTCGCAGGCACACGATGGGTCCTCCTTACACTTGAAACGAACCAAGTATCCGGAGAACCCACCGTGCCCAGTTAGTAGCTGGGTTGTGATGCCGGCGATCGTCATCTTGCGGACGATGCTGTACGCTTCCACTGCACATGGGAGAAAAAGTTTTGTTACGTTGTTGTACCTCTTGTTCCATTCGTCAAGCGTCCCCTGACGTAGGAGACGCTTCACGAATGAGACCGGGTACAGACCGTAGTCCGGTGCCTTCTTCAACTTCAGAGCCGCTTCCTTTGCGAGTTCATCCGCTCGCTCGTTACCCTCCAATCCTGCGTGGGCCTTGACCCAGAATACGGATTTCTCCTTACCCTGGGCCCTGCCAAGATGAATTGCGGCTCTGGCTTTCACTGCCAGGGGATGGAGGGCATGACGGTTTGTAACCGTCAAGAGAGCGGCTCTGCTGTCGCTGAAGACGCCGAACGTGGACGCGCCTCGCCTGAGGATCTCACTGGTCGCTTTGCATAGCGCCAGGAGTTCGGCCTGGTATACGGTGCAATGGGGCGAGAGAGCCAGTTTGAGGGCCTTGGTTTCGGTCTCCCTATTCCAAAATGATAGGGCAGCGCCGACTCGGCCCTCAATCTTGCTCCCATCCGTGAAGATGCGCACCTCAAAGTGGTTTGCATCCTCCAGCTGCCCCTCGTTTACCAGGCTGGTGAACCCCAAAGACGCATGCTCCGCGGGGTGAGGTGCCTCTATTGCTGGGGACATTCGCTCGACCTCCCAGTCTCCCAACCATGACTGGCCCACCCCTCTCTTGGCCTCATACAATGAGGCCACCTCACGAACTCTGAGGTCCAGAGGGAGTAGACCAGCCAAGACTAGCGCCGAGTTCAGGGAGACCGTGCGATATGCCTTGCACAGCTTTTGGGCGAAACCGCGCTGTACCACGTTCAGTTGTTTTTGGACACAAACCTTTCTCACCGATGTGTGCCAAGCACTGGCTGCGTACAACATCGTCGGCTCCACGGCCGCGGTGTAGATCGTCCGGATCACCTCGGGGTGAAGCCCCCAGCTGATCCGGGCCATCCGCGCCAGCTTCCTGTAGATGGCGATGGCCTTACTGCATATGTTAGAGACGTGTGTGTTAAATGTGAGTGCGTGATCTATGGTGAGCCCCAGGATTTTAATATGATCGGACATTCCAATGTCTATCCCGCCCATGCTGAGGCGCGGAACATCGTACTTCAGCCTCCGCGTAATCACCATCGCACAAGTTTTGTGCGGTGCGAAATTCAGCTTATTTCCGATGCCCCACTCCCGCACACGTTCGAGAGAGGCATTGGCCTGTCCCTCGATTTCTAGAGCCGTATCCCCATCGAAGACCAACACTACATCGTCCGCGAACGCCTGAACATACACTCCCTTTCGCTCAAGCTCTTTCAAAATCGGATCCAGAAGTAAGTTCCACAGTAAGGGACCGCCAATTGATCCCTGGACGCACCCTTTGCCCGTCGAGCGGCTGCAATCCTCGCCGGCATACCTAACCCTTACCTTTCTCTCACTTAGGTAGCTGCTGATTACTCGCCTCAAGTTGACCGGACAATTTTCCTCCGCCAGTCGTACTTTAATGGCAGGCCACCAGGCGCTGTCGAAGGCCCCCTCTATGTCCAGGGACACCATAGTGACTATCCTCTTTTCACGGAGTTTAGCCACTATGCGTCCCATTAGGTCATAGAGGGCGTCTTCGGTGCTCCTCTGGGGCATAAAGCCGTACTGGCGAGTACTCATTCTCGGCAATAGATGGTATTTGAGGCGAGAAACCAGCATCCTCTCGTACACCTTCCCCAGGACAGGCAACAGCCCAATCGGTCTGTACGACTTGGGAACGGTGTACGAGTCTTTACCTGGCTTTTTCAGCACCACCACCACGGCTTCCTTCCATATTTTAGGAAAGTAGCCGTGATGAAGGCACTGATTAAGCAGCTCCAGAAAGTGTAAGGGGTCGGCAGCGACGGTGTGGCTACAGATATCGGCTGTAAAGCCGTCCACTCCAGGTGCTTTCTTCGGGTTGAATTTGTGAAGCGCATCGAACAGTTCGCCCACCGTAAAAGGTGGGTCATTGTTACAATGACCCTCTCTATCTTCTACCTTTTGCGCTTGTCTGCGTATCTGCTGATGCGCCTCAGTATCCTCCTCGACCAGGTCCTCCGGGTAGAAGGTCTGGGCGAGGAGTTGCACTGATCCCCTAGCGTCCAGATAGGTACCATTTTGGATTAGTAATCGGTCTTCTTCCCTTACTGTGGCCCTCCCAATCACACGATAAATCCCCTCCCAGATGCCCTCCCTGTCCTGTTTTACGCAGAGTTTTTTACTTCCGTTTCATACGTCTCCTTGCATTCCAGGTACTGCGAGATCACCAGGGCCCGCCGGTCGGGGGCTGCACACCTTATTCGACGCCTTTTGGTGTTGACCTCCTTCTTCAACAGGGCTAGCCTCTCCGACCACCACGGCATAGTGAGTGTCTCTGCCTTGCGTTTCTTTGGGATGGCTTCATTACAGGCTTCCCCCACGGAGTCCGAGTACTCGGCAACTGCGCTTTCCAGTTCTTCTGTACTTGCCAACTGCCGAGCACCCGGACGCCGCCGGGACAACCGTTGAGCCAACTTGGTCTTGAAGCCATCCCAATCCGCCTTCTTGGCTCGCTCTATGTTAATGTTAAACACTATGCCGTTGTGGTCGGAGCTGACGAGACCCTCGTCAACCCGCCAGCCGTCGATCAGGGGCAGCAAATCGCCCGTGCAGGCCGTGATGTCGACAAAACTGCAGTACCTCACACCCGCTCTCACAGTATCGAAGGTCGGAATACTTCCACTGTTCAGGACATGGAGGTTCATCTGTTCGAGAGCATCCCTTACCTGCTCGCCCTCCGAGTTTTCGGTTGAACTACCCCACCAAGGGCTCCAGGCGTTAGCATCACCTCCAAGAAGAAGACGACTGGACCCCGTCTCTCGCTCAATCCTCTGCAGCCGCTCTAAGCAGGGCCCGAGCGGGGAGGTTGGTTTGGAGTAGAAGGACACCAGCGTGATCTCCCAGGCGCTGGTTCGGATCCCCACCACCACGATGTTATCGGTGGTGAGTTGCGGGTATTGGATGACGTCCAACGCCGCGTCAAACACGACGATGGCCGCCTTCACAAACCCTCCCCGTTGCGCAGCGTTCTGGAAGACCCTTACGCCCTGGTAAGCCTTCATCCTCTTCACGTCTCCTCCCCCCACATAGGGTTCCTGCAGTAGAGCGACTGAGGCTTTACGCTTTGAGGCTTCGAGCATGAGATCGTTCGTCGCTATTTTCTTCTTCTGGAGGTTTGCCTGGAACACCCTGTATGGGGCCACAACCCCCGGCCCGCCCTTAGCAGTAGTATTGGGTTGATGCTCTCGCTATGTTATCCCACTTCTGTCGTACTGGGCACGCTTCGCTAAAGACGCCGTGCCTCGTGATGCCCAAACCCTCCCTTCGGCAGTTACAGCAGTCAGGCTCTGCACCAACAGCATACTCCGGGTATTTCACCCGCATATGCAGCCCACCGCAATGACTGCAGATGGGCTCCGTCTTGGTGCAGAGCTTCCTACTGTGCCCGTACCCTAGGCACAGGGAGCATTGCACCAGAGGAGATTGATCTGCAACCCTAATTGGCTGCAGGTCGATGTGCAACCTCCCTCTGTCCAGCGCACGGGCCCATACCTCCGGGGAGACCCTGAGCACAACGTGGCACACGAGAGGGTTTCTCGCCGTCCTGCGGTACTGCACGGCCATCCTATCCTGATCCTGATTCAGGCCCCTGAACAACTCAGTGTTCCTTGACCTGATCAGTCTCAGGAGGTCTTCGTCCCTATGAACTCTAAGGACACCGTACAGCACCAACAGTGGGTCCCTATTCCTGATTGTTTCAACACGGAGGCTCTTCTCCCTCTCTTCGAGCCTTTGCAGTGCCCTCTTTCTTTCATCCTCACTCTTATAACCTACTATCACCTTTCTGTCTTTCGCCTTTCTTACCTTTTCTACTTGAATCCATCCATCATCTTCACTCGCTGCCTTTCTCAATCTCTCAATCACTTCATCGCCTGTTTCTTTTTCATTCACTGACGTGATAACCACGAAGTGCAGCGCCGTTCTCTCCGGGCGTTGAGCGCTCGGCCGGTTTGCCACCGCACTCGCGTACGTCGTGCATCCATTCTTCACTCTTTCCTCTTCTCTTTCATCCTGTTTTACTATTCTATCGTTCATCTCTTTCAAAACCTTGCTGTTTTCTATCAGCAGGTTTTCATTCATACATCCCTTTTTTACCCCCTCTTTCACTCTCTCTTCTTGCCGCTCAAAATTCTCTTTCAGTTCTTTCATAGTTTTACTATTCTCTAGCAGAAGCCTTTCTTTTTTCCTCGTCTGCCTTAATATTTCCTGATTTAAGGAAGGCTCTATATTCCTATTCTCGCTGACTGTCGCTACTTCCGAATTTCCAAGTTTCCTTCTGTCCTCGTCAAAAGCCCTAATAATTTTATAGAGCATGTTCGCTTTTCCTTCAATTTCTACTCTAATTTCCCGCTTCATATTTTTTGAGAGCCCCAGCTGTTCCTTAATAACCTCCATAAATTCGATGGCTTTGGCGAGCCGATTTTGTGGAGTAGGCACAGTTTGTACTGGGTGCGCAGAAGGCGCCTCCCTAACTCTACTCTTTTGTGATAATGCCCTGGGCTGTGGTGCGTCACGGGACTCCAAAGCGTCCACGCTCCGCCTCACAGGCACCAGCGGCCGCCTCTCCACTGGAGGACTTGTATGGGCTGGTGGAGACCTCTCATTGTCCGGGGAGGCAGTTTGCCGTTTTGCGGGTGTCCTATAGCCGAACATGCTTCTATATAGAGATGTGCGTCAAAATTATAATAAACCTAATTTAATTAATTTGTATAATTAACCTAACTCAAACCAATTTTAAAAAGAAAAATTGTATAAAATTCGTTATAGTTGTATACCTACCCAATTCAAATATCATGTATAAATAACCCAACCCAACCCAGTTAAAATCGTTTAAAATTGTAAAAAATATAAATTTCAGATTAATAATTTAATAATTTAATTTAATTGTATTATAGGTCAGACGAAGAATGCGTCCACGCGCGATGCAGTGTCTACCCCTACGGAGGCGCGGCTCCAGACCCGAGTTGTGTGTGTGTGTCTGTTGTTTTTAGTGTAGTGTATGAATAGTGTTTTATGTATAGTATGTGAATGTGTGTTACCTGGCGTGTGTTCGTTGTTCCCGCAAAATGACAAAAACGCTAATAAGTCGAGAACCACTTGCCTCAGATAGGCGATTTATGTATCAATGGATAGGTGGCGCGACGGCGCACAAGCGTGGCCAAGAAAATGCTGTAGTTCTATTTAGGAAACACAAAAATTTTGAGGGAAAAGCAAATTTGGATGATTTTTACTGCACTAATAGGGGTCTGGTGCTATGGATTTGGGTTTTATCAGTACCAAATCGGCTCCGCCAGCTGCGTATAGCGACGGCGCACGCCAATGTTTATTTTATCAATTAAGAACTTTGCAGGAATAGTTTATCATAACCCTGTCTTGTATTTTCAACTAAAATTTACTAGTTGATTGAAAATGTCAAGATCTATTGAAATAGATTAAATTGTAACCCTTGAGATTCAGATGAAATATGCCTAAGCTTCCATTGTTTAGGCAACGCTGGTCATTGACTTTGCTGAACTAAACTAGATAAAATCATTATTAATTAATTACTTACCAAAATTTATAGATGAAATAAATAGAGATTCAATATAGTACAATTATAAATTATTAGATTATTGTTTTTTTTTTTAAGTTCGTTAAAAGGTGTCACAGAAGGTTCTTGAAAGGTCAGCAGCGTGACTATAGCGCCTCTGGTGTTGCAAACAAACGTTCATAGGCTACGGCCGTAAGCTTGTTTGCCACCTTATTTGTATAAAAAAAACAATTACTGGAAATTTCCTACTGTTACTTGAGCCACCGAATAGCTTTGACGGTTTTTAGGGAGGTTGATTAACTAGCTTGAGATATTCCATTTCGCCACCCGGAGTTTACCCTGGCAAATTATTTTTCGCGATCAAATGACAATACGAGTATAGCGATAAATCGTATCAAATGATAGTAATATACTCAACACAGATTATTTTCTTCCAGTGTGCACAGTCCTTTTGTTTTTTTTTTTAAAGTAGGGGAAAATCCTCATGGATACTATGCCGGACTCCTACCGACTAAAAAACCTCACGTAACACCCCAAAAGCCTGAGGTTGGGAGCCCCGGGTAAGCCTCGGAAGGATGTCCCAGGACTGTGCAGTCCTTTAAAATTAAATGTCATAAAACTTCTAGTTTTATTAATACCTCTATTGGGAATCTAACCTGCCACTCACCTCTATTGGGAATCTAACCTGACATGAAGATACTCATTAATGCGTAAGGAAAAAAAATGTGCCGCGGATGCTTCTCTTGAAGAGACAGAAACCTTTCCTCCTCAGTCAGGAAACGAGTCTTCGCTACTTCAGTAGCATGCGCGGAATGGAAATAATATGGTGGGTCGTCACAACCTGCGCCCGGGTCGGCAGCGCGTGTGTAGCGCCTCTGGTGTTGCAAACGTCTATAGGCTACGGTTACCAACCTTCCGGTGGGCCGTAAGCTTGTCTGCCACCTAAGTAGTATAAAAGAAAAAACTTCAAATATTCCCTGATAATGACCACCTATCCTGTGATTTTTAGCAGTCTCTTCCATCCAAAGGTTGCCTTTAAGAGATTGCTTTTTAGCGATAAGGCCGCCCTCTGTACATTTATAAAATTGTAATGTATTTCTCTTCTGTATGTTTTATATTGGTGTACAATAAAGTTTATTCTATTCTATTCCTAAATTTGAAAGCTTAGTGTCGGAAACACCACGCCGTATGTCAACATTATCTTCAATTAGTTTTTTTTGGATTTTTCATAAAACTTCGGCGTCCGTCTGTCTGTCACGAGGCTGTATTTCATTTGTGGCAGACAAGCATACGGCCCCACCAGATGTACCGGTGGTCACCGCAGCCTATGGACGTTTGCAACACCAGAGGCGCCACAATCGCGCTGCCGACCCTTTAAAAACCTTCTAAGTCCCCTTTTGAAGAACCCCATACTGTAGGCGTTTGGGAAAACCGAAGCAGGGAGATCATTCCACAACCTAAGCGTACGCGGAAGAAAGCCTCTATTAGATCTCACCGTGCTCGAGCGCTCAGGACGCAACGCATGAGGATGAACACCCTGTCTATGGCGAGCGGTGCGATGATAGAATGTAGCCGTAGGCATCATAACAAACAATTCTTCAGAGCACAAACCGTTGTACAGGCGGTAGAACACACACAGAGAAGCAAAGTCTCTTCTGTCACTAAGAGGTTCCACACCACCTGCAAGTATGGGATCGTTGACAACTCTCATAGCTCGCCTTTGCATCGAATGGACGAAGCTGGTATTCGGGTGCCCCCGCCCAGAGGTGACAGCAGTACTCCATATGCGGACGCACTTGCGACTTATAGAGAAGCAGTGCTTGCGCCGCAGTAAAGTACCGCCGCGCCCTTCTGAGCACTCCGAGCTTCCTGGACGCCAGCTTGGCCTTGCCCTCCAAGTGACTGCGGAACTGCACATCATTGGAGATATCAACATGTTGATATGATATATCAACATGATGTGCCCTGAAATTGTGGCGCCACAGTGAATGTGGTGAATTGTTTTGCTGATCTTCATTTGTTTGGTCGATCTTCATTTGTTTTGTCGATCTTCATTTGTTTTGTCGCTCTTCATTTGTTTAGTCGCTCTTCATTTGTTTTGTCGCTCTTCATTTGTTTTGTCGATCTTCATTTGTTTTGTCGATCTTCATTTGTTTTGCTGATCTTCATTTGTTTTGCCATTTAGACAGGTTGGTATATTGATAAAGTAGACATTATGGGTATTATTTATTTTATACAGTCGCAGGTGGGTGGTTAGGAACTTTTATTCCTAACTGACCAACCAGGTGAATAACTCAGGTGGTCGGTTGGGAACGGGGGGTATTTCCGGAACCGTGATAGCTAGAGCTGAAATTTTCACAGATGATGTATTTCTGTTGCCGCTAAAACGACGAATACCAAAAAATCTGAAAAATATAAAAATAGGGGGCTCTGATACAAAAAACGTGATTCTGTGCCGTTTATTGGTACAGAACCGTTCGTACCGGAGTGAGTCTCGCACTTGGCCGGTTTTTTATAAAAGTTATAGTTTAAATTGCAATCGGTCTGAGAATCTTCACCTTGCCTTTTCAGCTCTCTCTCCAACAAAACGGTAAGTAAGGTTATGTATTAACATTAAAAAAAAACACTAATATATACTTATCTTATATAAATTTTAATTATTATTATGTTAAGTACATAAAATAAGCATTACAAATAAACGCATTTCTTCTACGTTACGCTTTATACATTTTGATCTATCACAGGTTTTTGACGAATTTTGTCTTATTTATCTAAGTGCTACTTATTATTTATTTATCTACAGGCTTATAAGGTATAGGTAGTGCTTAAGAAGCTGTCTGTAACCTTAAAGACTAAACTAGGTTTTATAAAAATATGAAAGGTTCTACGACAAAATAATGCCGGCGACGTTGTATGCGTGAAGTAGTTATATGTATAAACATAAAGCTCAAGAGTCTGTGTGTTTCTATGTATAATATGTACGGCATGTACGTATTTAAAAAGTATATACGTATTAATATCCGTGGTCTGATACCCATAAAACAAGCAGGTTATTCCTAGCTTACTTTGGGATCAGATAGCGTTGTGTGAAATGTCCGAGAATATTTTTAAAAAACATTGCTTAGGAAAGTTTATTAAGTTAGTAGGTATATCCGTTCAAAAAATAAATTAAGCTTTTTCATGACATCACTAAAATTATTTTTTGTACGACACTAGTTGCAGTCTGGTAGGAATTTCGAG
The DNA here is from genome assembly GCA_933228765.1 of Miltochrista miniata. Taxonomy (NCBI): domain Eukaryota; kingdom Metazoa; phylum Arthropoda; class Insecta; order Lepidoptera; family Erebidae; genus Miltochrista; species Miltochrista miniata. The sequence continues at coordinate 10,126,789 of OW121751.1, read as the reverse complement.
CAGGTAGGTATTTGAGGCAAAATGAAAACTTTTTTTATACGTTTTCTAATAGACCCCAACACGGGCGGGCACAATTTAAAAGTTTTTAAAAGTTAAAAAACTATTAGGTTAGACAAAACAAATTCAAAATTACCCGATGAAAATATTTTAATTTGGGACAAACAAGATAAGTATTAAATTACCTACACCTATTTAAATATTAAAATAGTTCTTATTTTAAAAACTACTTCTACAATTATTTTATATCTAGGTAGGTACCATCAGACGGCCTTGGGGTGAACTTTATAATAGGAAATATTCTTTGATTTGATCTGATAAAACTATATTATTGTATTTTATTAGATACTCTTGCTTTTTTAACGTATCAAAACACGATTAGGAATACTTTGTTCGATCGAAATCGCTCCAGAAAAATGAGAAATATTGCAAAATCTTAACAAGTAATATACTTTTTTTATCTTAATAAATGAGTTTAATTCTCATAAAAACTTGTCATAAAATAGATATAGGTCTTTAGAACAATATTTTACGTGTAGATTTTTTCTTAAAACCCCTCAGATTTTATTACAGTAACATAATGTATTAGAATCGAATGAAATCTGAATGCTGCAATCGTTCGAATTGCCTTAGGATTTGTCATGGTCGAACATTGCAGCCTTAACTCAAAAAAATAAAACCCCGGATCTAAGCATTAATATTTTTTCGTTATTTTACCTTTTTAAGCAAAATCATATGGGCGTGTAGACTTGACGAAAGCATAAAATGAATTATTTTATGTTGCATTGGTTACATGTAAAAATCTTAGCGTGCCTAGAAGACGATACTAATTTTGAGTTTCACCAACTGAACATAAGTGTGACCAGACTCTCCTGTTAAGTTGGTGAAAACTAACCTTTCAGCTCTATAATCTAAAGACTATACTTATTTAAATAGTTATATTGACATAGGTACTTATTTTCTAAATAATCTATCTTTTCAATTAGCACAAATTAGGTGTGTAAACAAAAAGCTCAAGAGGCCTGCCTCTTTCAGCTTTAGCATAAATAAATTACAAAATTAAGGGTATTAACTTTTAGTAAACTATATATGTTTCATACTATGAAACATACAATTTATGTAATTTGAAATACAAAACATACAAGACATCAACGACGTATTATAATTTAGACACGTCAAGCACAAACATCACGGCTTTCAAAAACAGCAGAAATTTTACACATTTAAAAAGAGAATTTCTATGAAATTATCTATGATGGCATATATGAAAAGTAAGGCTTTTTGATGCCATTTTTCAATGTTGGTAACGTATCTATAGTTTTTATATATCATTGCAAGGGGAACACCCAAAAATTCCGAAATATGTTTTTCCGAATTTCAATATTCCGATGTTCAAAATTCCGAAGATTATAATTCCTAAGAAACAAAGCTCCGAATATTCAAAAGGACAATATTCATTTATCCGAAAGTCACCCCGACTCAGAGTACCTCGACTCGTATTTATAATATTTCGAATTTTTGATAATCGGAGTTCGTATTTATAAAATGGCGGATTTTTAATGATTCGGAATTCAACGGTTCGGTTTTTTGAAATTCGGCATTCTGACAGTCGGAATAGTAAACATTCGGAATTTTAAAATTATGACTTTTAATAAAAAGGCTTAATGAAACATCGGATTTTTGACTTTCGGGATTTCGAATCATTCGGACTTATGAAATTCGGAATTATGAAATTCGTGATTGTGACTTTCGGAATTAAGTTTTTCGTATTAATGTAGTGTACCCCATTGCAAGACGTACAAATCGTTGTATTTTTTACAAAATGAAACATACAATGTTGCCTTTTAGGGCCCTCTGTTTGGCCATCGTAAGGCCTCACAAAATTAAATAGGGATTGACTTAGATACAGCAGTGGATAGTGCTAAGTTGATAATGATTGATTGATTGAAATATAAAACGTTACTTTACAAATAATTCAGTCTAGAGTTTGCACCAACCCTCGTTGAAACGGTAGTGGTGACCTGTTTGTTCAAGCAGAGACTGGCGGCGGGAGGCATTGCATTTTCATGAATTTAACGGGTATGGTTTTCCAGGAGCTTTTGACTAAGGCTGTTCAAGGAAGAAAACAAATCCTTTCCAGAGTATACCAAGATTTATGATAGCTCTTTGTGATATTCGGTTAAAGACGAAGAACAAAAATAAATAATTAATAAATAAATAATAATTATTTATTATTATTTATTTATTAAAGACGTAGAACATTAGCTTATGTGAAGAATCTTAAACCAATATTCCTCTACTCTTCAATACAACTTGAGGCCTTTCGCTTTCAACTGTCGCACAACTTCAGGATCCACCTCCTCTTCACGGAATTTATAACCATGTTCAATTACCGCTTTTGCTACGTCATAATTCTTCTTCAAGGAATTCAGCCAGATGGTGTACGAATACTCTGGCCATACTCCTCCATATCGTTCAGGAAGATGACTCGGGCTTATGTATTTGTGAAGAGAAGTAAAGTCGTCCCGATGGAAGTAGATCTTGGAGCGCATTTGGGCATTCAACAAGGGTTTGAAAATATTGTATATTTTATCGAATATCCATGAATGATTCACAATGTGGATCGCGTAGGTGTTCACCGGGAAGGAAGACTGAAAAGATAGAGAATAAATGTGGTTTATAACGTTTTCAAAATTACAAATTACGATGAATCACGGAAAATCTTAGCATTAGGTACTTCATTTGGTTGTATAAAACTATATAAAAATGATGTTGTACCCGTGTGGCGACGCAAATATATACAAAATGTCGCCACCCCCATTCATCCCGAGGGCATCGTAAGAGGTGACTAAGGGAATACTTTTGTAAAACGATCCATTGCGTAGAGAAGGAAAACTCGAAATGAAACCGGATTGTCAGTAAAATGACATTAGATAAGCCAAGTTGAAGACCATATGGGCAGCTTGAAAAGTTTCAAGTGTGGGCCGTCGTAACCTGCGCCTGTCCATTTTAACACCGCAATAGGCTCACTACCTATACGCAGGACATAAAACTATGAGGCTAAATGTGGGCGTATACTATGCCTCTGCTTACCCCTTAGGAATAAAGGCGTGAATGTATATATCTATGTATGTAAAAGTGATGTAAGTGGTACCTAATATCATTTTGAAAATATTGATTCCTGAAAAAGACAACTATGAATGTAGGTCTGGAGATTTACATTCATAGTGTTGTGACACTGATTACAGAAGTAAGTCCCTGCTGTACTATATAAATGTCTTCTATACCTATTGTTCTTTATACTTATTTAAAAATATCTTAATTCATACCACTAAAAGCTTCACCATCTTGGCAGCAACTGAAGGTGTAATCTGCCACGCGTGCGCAGCTCCTATATCCTCCAAGTCGAATATGGCCACACCTCCCAGTATTTGGCACCGTTGTTCCAGCAGGCCAAGCTCCAGAGCCAATATTGTAGCTTTGAACAAATCTTCTACTGGAATTACTTTGGGATCCCAACAACCTGAAAAATAAGTTGATATTTTTTACCAATTTATTCTAGACAAGCTAACCACCGCAAATTCGTTTACGTCACATAAGGTGTATGAAAGGAGGGGTATTTCTTCATCAGACTCATCAAGCAGCGTGTGAAACTGCCATGTTTGCTTAAGCCAACACGCCAGTTTAGATTTGCCCATTTTTTAGATTTATATGTAATATATTCTTTAGAGTGATATAACTTTTTTTTTTATAAACCGATTGACATGAAATATACACAAAATGTTAAGTGGGGCGAACCTCAACACAATAAAAAACCGCATTGCAATCCGGTAAGCGGTTACTGAGATTAGCGTGCACAAACGTACAGACGAACAGATATACAAACATATAGACAAACAGACAAACATTCTAAAAATCATTGTTTTGGGTTCTATTGCGTTCATAAAGCATAAATATAATATTTTTTCTTATTTATCTTCCATGTTCAGACAGCGACCTGTTACGATTTTATTTTATGTATTGATTTAATGGTCCATGAAACTTTAATACAAAAGGCTTTCTTTTCAACGTGATGTGACAGTTTCACGCACGCCTCACGCTCCAATAAGCGGGATAACACCTGAACCAACCCCCAAAGACACAGGGATAGTACCTGAACCACTCGGAGAGGCCGCAGTGGCAAAGTCTGCCGGGAATCCTATGACATCCTTTCGAGGGCTTAAACGGGGCTCCCGACAATAGGCAGTAATAAAGCTTTAAACGGTTAGATCCGGTAGGGGTTTTCTTCCTCGCACGCTTAGGTTGTGGAATGATCTTCCTGCCTCGGTTTTCCCAAACGCCTAGTATGGGGTTCTTCAAAAGGGGTCTAAGAAGGTTTTTACAGGGTCGGCAGCGCGAGTGTGGCGCCTCTAGTGTTGCAAACGTTCATAGGCTGCGGTGACCACCAGTCCTTCTGGTGGGCCGTATGCTTGTCTGCCACCTTAGTGGTATAAAAAAAAAAGTACAGTGTTGTTTTAGTCAGCATACACGAAAATTTCCACACATAAAAAAAAAACTTTCTTGTGTAGTAATCCAGTCTCAAATTTAAATAAACCAATGCATAGTACTATGGGTTATATTAGTAGGTTTATAAATTTTCTATTTTCCAAAACACAAGCTTATAATGACCTGGTGAAAATGGGACCACTTCTGAATTGAAATCTATCCAACCAAAAAAATTTATATCCGTCTATATTTGTCGGAAATATCGGTGAACATACATAAAAAAATACATACAGTTGAATTGAGCCTACTTCCTCCTTTTCTTGAAGTTGATTAAATATAACTTAATTTGGAAGAAACAGCGCTGTGTAAAATACCTTTATTATAAATAATAAATAATAACAAATATTCACGGACATTTCACACAACGCTATCTGATCCCAAAGTAAGCTAGAAATAACCTGCTTGTGTTATGGGTTTCAGACCACGGATATTAATACTTATATGTATACTTTTTTTTTTAAACATACATATTATACATAGAAACACCCAGACTCTTGAGACAAACATTTATGGGTCACACAAATATTTGTCTCCGGTGGGAATCGAACCCACGACTTCCAGCGCCGCAGGCGGTATCACTACCGACTGCGCCACACCACAGAGGCAGTCAAAGGCAGTCGTATTATTACTTAATTTAGATCCATAGATTGAACAATAATAATACGCCTACAAAAACAACAAAACTCATAACTCTATACATATAAATAAACGGATTAATCTCACTAATAGGATCTAAAAGGTTCGAGACATATTTTACTGACATAGAATTATATATCCCCCGTTGTTGACATTCCATCATCCCACGCTAGCTTCAGAATATGACATTTACTGGGTATCATCAAAGTGTGTGGGAATGAAGTATTACATAATGCACAGTACTATCCTGTATTTGTTCGTGTGGAAGATGAATACACCCACTTTTAATCATACGGTTAGCTGAATATCTATGTAGTTATATAAAAAAGCTGGTTGAATCACCCATCAATGCCTAGCGGAAAGTATTTTTCTTTTGTGACCAAATGTTTTATAGTATTAAAATACCTACGAGGTAGCAAATTACGAATGATGAGAAAAAAATACCATAGTCTTAAACTCAACTTTTCAAAAAAAAAAATAGCTTTTTTGAAGACCTATCTATAGATATCGTAGGTCACAGACACGTATGGGTTTGATGATAAATATTTTTTTGAGTTTCAGTTCTAAGTATGGCCCCCAAAATTAACTGCTATTTTTCTAGTTTTATATAAAAATCTTGATGCGGTTCACAAAATACATCTATCACCGAGTTTCAACAGCATAGGCCTTATAGTTTCGGAGAAAAGTGACTGTGACACACGGACGGACAGACAGACAGACATGACGAATCTATAAGGGTTCCTTTTTTACCATTTGGCTACGGAACCCAAAAAAACACGTGTTTCAGGTTTTCAACACGATTTTTTACAATTCTGCACTTAGGGTAGGTAGATGTATAACAGCGATTAAAAATTTCAATGAAATATTTGGACACTGATTAAGTCAATCAATGAATTAAATCAGCCTATGGCAGTCCACTGCTGGACCTAGACCTGTCCCAGATTCCACCACACACACACGGTCCTGCGTCACAATCTTTTGCAGGTCATTAGTCCATCTGGCTTTAAGGGGAATTAAGTGGTCACTGATTAAGGGACGTGGATTAAAGTTATAGGGCGCAGCGGATGTCTGATGTATGTTATGGGTAAACCCAAGAGCCATAACTAATCGTCAATATATATATATTATATATATATATATATATATATATATATATATATATATATATAATAAAATCGTAACTGTCTGTTTGTCTGTACGTTTGTGCACGCTAATCTCAGCAACCGCTAAACCGATTGCAATGCGGTTTTCTTTATTGCGCTGCGGTTTGCTCCACTTAACATTTAGTGTTTGTTTCATGTCAATCGGTTCATAAATAAAAAAAATATATCAATCTAAAGAATCACATATAAAATGCAGTGCACGAAGTCGCAGGCAACAGCTAGTATACAAATAAAACAAATTATAGCTACAAACTAAGCTAAACTGAAGCACTCATAGCCCCGCCCTGCGGACTCATTTTGTTGATCAGTGAGCAGTAAGCTAAAGTAGCTGCTCAGTGATCAATTACAAAATGAGTCTGTTGTGACATTTCCATTTCACATTCAGCCGTTGGTCCCGGTTGTCAGGTTGGCTTGAAAAATGTCAATTATGTAATCACAACCTACGCCTATTTTTTTTCACACAGCAATAGGCTCACGTGGGATAAAAAATACAAAAGGTAATATGTCGGCATAATATAATTATTAAGCATCTGCTCCCTCGGGGATAAAGAGGTAACAGTAATGTATGTACATCCTACATACTGATGTGTATGAAATATTAACTAATTGTACATACATACATATAGTCACGCCTTTATCCTCGAAGAGGTAGGCAGAGGCATAGTACACGACCACATTTCACCTTATAGTTTTATGTCCCACGTAATAGGTGATGACCCCATTGCCGTATTGAAATGGACAGGGGCAGGTTTTTACGACCTACAGGTGAAGTAAGGCCTTCAATTTGCCTTAGCGATTCTCATTTTACTGACAACCGGGTTTCGTTTCGACTTTTTCTTATTTTATGCAATGGATTGTTTTGCAAAAGTGTTCTCATGGTCACCCCTTACGACACCCTCGGAATGAATTGGGGTGGCGTCATTTTATACTCTTTCCCGTTACACGGGGCCCCGTTGCCACACGGGAGCCTTATAACTAAATGTACTTATAAAAAATCAATAAATACTTTTGGTTTAATAACTCACCGATCCTATAAAATAATAGTCTGCGTCCGTCTTGATCTTTGTATGGAGGTACCGCTATAATATTGGAATCGCCTATGTTCTTCATGTCTAAGGGGAAGATGTTCTCAACCAATTCTGGGTAGTCTTCTCTAAACTGATAGTAGTTGCAAATCTGAAAGAAAATTGACACGAACTAAATAAATATTGTGGGACATTTACACCCAACGCCATTCGGGACTTCGCTGCGTCTCTCTGCGAGCAGGTCATGCTCTTGAAAGGAGCGGGAGAGAACTCCCCCACCCTAGTTCCGCAGTCTACGGCGGGGATGCCACAGACTTGCCTCTGCTCAAGACTACCGGCCTCTATGACTGGGGTCTAAGACGGTGAGGGGCTGTTCACCATCCTTGCAGAAGCAGGCTCTACACGACAGCGTGACGTGATAGATTCACGCACGTCACACTCCCCCAAGAAGCGGGATAACACTCGAACAACGAGTGTGATACGTGACTTAGAAAAGTGTAACACCGAATATCACGTCCCCGTAAGATTACGAATTCGAAACACTTAACAACGAATCCCCCCATAGGCGCGGGATAGCACACCAACTCCCCTAGGTGAGGCCGCAGTGTTAGCCAAGGTCTGTTTGGAATGCTGGGGTCATCCTTCCGAGGTCTTACGCGGGGCTCCCAACCGTAATCATTAGGTAAAAAACGTTTGGTTTTTAGTCGGTAGGAATCCGGCATAACACCCATATAGAATTTTCCTCACGTTAAAATAAAAAAGCCGAAATTACGCTAATATAAGCTTGCGCTATGCGATCTAGACAATTGTTAGACATACATAATTATATAATTTTCTACATAGATACTTACAATAATATTGTACATAGAAACACCCAAACTCTGATACAAACATTTTATGGATCACACAAACATATCTTCTCACCGGGAATCGAACTCACGACCTCAGGGCGTGGTGATACCATAAAACTATATTATTAGGTATCTATACGAAATCCTGTTTTTTGTATCGGAGCCCCCCTTTTTCTTAAAAAATTTCAGCTTCCTAGCTATCACGGTTCCTGAGATACAGGCTCGTGACGGACAGACAGAGAGACGGACAGACAGATGAACGGACCGCAAAGTTCCATGAATGGGGTCCCGTTTGTTACCCTTTGGATACGGAACCCTAAGAAAGATAATTGAAAAAGAAAGACTGCCATCAAACCACTACCTACCTACATTCTATAAAACAATACGATATTCTACCGTTGCATGCACAGGTCTCAATCTTATGCCAGTTCCAGAATTTCCACAGCGCGTGTTGGGGCTAAGTAATTGATAATGAAGGACACGGCACCTGCGCTTGACAGGGCCGACGAAATGTTTACAAAATACGAAACGTGCAAGTCTATTACATGTATTATTAAAAGCTGCGTAAATGAAGATACCTATAGGTACACGTGAGTAGAAAAACAAACGTTATTGTAAGAAGCTATTATCTAATAGTGTGAAGTATTTTTTGTGTGTTTGCGTACTTGTACATAATTATTATGATAGTGTATGTGAGACATACCTAACTTATTTTTTATTAAAGATAGATTTGTCTCATGAGATTCACGATTAAAAATCCTATCCAAATTATGTACATGATGACGATAACGCTTGTTACAGCATCAATTCTGCGTATCTACGTACATTTTTTTTTTAACGTGAGGTAAAATCCATCATGGATGCTATGCCGGACTCTTACCGACTAAAAAACCTCAGGTAACGCGCAACAGCCTATGGTTCGAGGCCCCGGATAAGCCCTCGGAAGGATGTCCCAGGACTCCCAACAACCAACCTACGTACAATAGAGTATGAAGTACAATTCCATATTATGGTCTTAGTGAAAGGTCGAAGTCCTAGACCTGCAAGTGGTGCACCTATTGATTAACAAACGTCGAAATGAAGTAAGCGTTTGAAAGGTCAGTATCATCAATCATTACCTCAATGACTTTAGGTGTAATAGTGCTCGTGGTAACATAACACCTAAAATAGTAAGTAATAAAAAAAAGTAAGTAAGAAACTCTTTATTGTACAACAGAAATAACATTTGAGCAAAACAGTTGAAATTACACTTATTGGCATAACAATTGGCGGCCTTATCGTGCAAGGCAATCTCTTACAGGCAACCTTTTTTATGGGGTGTAGGGTGTGAATTTTTTAGGGCAGATTGGCGTACATTACTGTAGATTACATTAGCTACCTACATTACAAATAATAAAATATGAAACATTTATAATATACATATATTCGTATATACCTATATATACATATACATACTACACACATAGAATAGATTGATTTTTACCCCATTATCTTTTTAAGGTGAGAAAAATCCTTCATGGATGCTATGCCGGACTCTTACCGACTAAAAATCACATGTTCCCTACCTAATAAAAGCCCTCAGAAGGATGACCTCAGGTGATTTTTTTTACTCTTTTGGGAGTCCTGGGGTATCCTTCCAAGGACTTACCCGAGGCTCCCAACCGTAAGCTGCTGTAGGATACCTGTGGTTTTTCGTCGGTAGGAGTCCGGCGTAGCATCCCTGTAGGATGTTCCTCTTGTAAAAAAGGTGTTTTTTACTCCATAGTGAAATGAGAGAGTCATTTCATTGTAAAACAGTTTATGTAACCCTAGTTTCGTGTATAAATTGTATATGCAACCTTAGTTTGGTAAAGGTTTGTATAGGCCATTGGTTCTGTCTCCCGAAATAGTCATAGTCCTAGGACCTAGGGCATACAAACCATGACGTAACCAGTGTCAAATACCTTTAATTAAATCCTCTTGTGTTTTCTCCCAAGTCGTTATTTATTATGAACGTTCATTGCCCCTTGCTTTGATATCGGCTGATACTTTATCTAAATTTTTTTTTGATAGCATTGTCAATATTAAATTTTAGATACACATGCAAATGTTGTTCTTTACGTCACACGATAGAAATGCGTCAGATCAGTTCATGAATTGTTTATATTTATTTTAACGATCGATACTGAATTTGGAAGGTGTGATCAAAGAGACCAAAAGATAAACAGCATAATCTAGTTGTATAAAAAAAAAAAGTAATCTAACCGTTTGAAACACCTTCGCTTCTATATGATGTCACTTAAATCATCATTCAAGTTTTAGTTGTGGTAATATTCGACTCTATCTCGACTTGAAGCTCATTCGGATCCTATATATTTTCCTATATAGGACCTTAGCATCCCGGTTAGTTCCACAAATTTATATATTACTAGCGGACGTCACGCGGTTTCACCCACGTAGTTCCCGTTCCCGTTCCCGTGGGAATACAGGAATAAAATATAGCCTATGTTCACCGCAAAGAGTATAGCTTTCCAACAGTGAAAGAATTTTTCAAATCGGTCCAGTAGTTCCGAAGCCTATTCGTTACCAACAAACAAACACACAACCAAAAAAAAAACAAATCTTTCCTCTTTATAATAATAGTATAGATACCAAACCATACCTACTTCATTACATCTAGTCAGGATCTTCTTGATCTGTCTCTACTTATAAACACGAATCACGGATAGAAACTACATTGCAATAAAAGAGTATTGTTCACGTATTCGGGTGGTCCCCGAGGAACAGTACGTAGGTACCAGCGAAAACAATTTTGGAGGTTAACAACTTAACCATGAACACGATTCACAGCCGTAAATCAGCGGAACTTCCAATATTGAATTTTGCAGTGCTCATCGAACCCATCCGTGTGGCGACGGGTCGTGTTGCAACGGGTAATAGTACAAAATGTCGCCATCCCAATACTTCCCGATGGTGTCTTAAGAGGCGACTAAGGGAACACTTTCGCAAAAGATCCATTGCGTAGAGAAGGAAAATTCGAAATGAAACCCGGTTGTCAGTAAAATGACAATCGTTAAGCCAAGTAGAAGCCTTATGGGCGGCTTGAAAATATTCAACTGCGAATTTATCGACTACAAATAAATCTATTATTTTTTAACCGACTTCAAAATAACAACTATAATGAGTACCTCCTCCTCTTTTTGAAGTTGGTTAAAAAAATGATCTATTTACTGTGAATGGGAATAGTCACTTAACCAACCAACTTCAAAAAAAAGTAGGCGGTTCTCAATTGGACTGTTTTTTTTTTCTTTTAAATACGTTCGGAAACCAGAGCTATGTGTTGTAGTTTTGGTGTAGAATTATTATTTTTCTATGATTATATAAAAAAAAAGACAGTAGAGAGTCGGTGCCAACTGCCAATGACTATGAGAGATATTAATAATGCCTACCTAAGTCTACATAGTTTTACTGGGCACCGATTTCTGTATTATATTTAATGATAGGTATCTAATAAATCAGAATATAATTTTGTGCTAAGTAGGTAACTTTCATTTTTCGGTTTTTAGTTTTGTTTGAAGTCGGTTTCTATTTTGTTAATTTTTTTTTAATATTAATAAGTACCTACTCATGCAACGAAAAGTATCCAACCTCTGACACGACCTATGAGATGTCTATCTCAGACTTTGTATAATTTTACTTTAGCCTTTTATGTGCACTACCTACTTTTATTGTTAAACTAGCTGACCCGCGCAACTTCGTTTGCGTGATAAATGAAGAACCGCTCGACCGATTTTATGCAAACTTCACATAAACCATCTACTAAATAGACCGAACAACGCCTAAATATTTAGTTTGGATAGGTGAGTCCGTTCTTGAGTTATAAAATTACAAAGAAAAGTGGTATTGATTTTTATATATATATATACAATGATATATGAAAACTATAGATACGTTATCAACACTGAAAAATGGCAACAAAAAAGTCAGGCAATTGCCTTAATTTTCATACATGCTATCATAGATAATTTCATAGAAATTCTTTTTTTGAATGTATAAAATATTTGCCGTTTTTAAAAGCCGTGATGTTCGTATATGACGTGTCTATATTTTATTACGTCTTTGTACCTATATATATAGATATAATTTTGACTAAATAAATCAAAATACGTATTTACTTTGAGCGAAGTAAATCTATATTTTTGTAAAATTTATACCTAATGTATAAATTGGTTTAGAGAGCATTCTCTGCTTTTGCTAAGGAATTGATATCTTAACTTCTTTCTTTCTCGAATTTCTGGATTGTGTAGGTCTTCAGGCTTTTGAGGCTGAGGCAACCCGTACTAATACAACTTCTCCTATTGTGACCAGACATTTACTGTAGATTTCATCTGCTAAATGTTCATCTATAACGCCTCTGATCGTTTGTATTATCCTTGTATAAGTGTGTATAATAAGAAAGTAAGCGAAGATAGTAATAAATACTCGGTATTATTCAAATAAACCGTGTACACCTTACCTAGAACTGTTTTTTCATGATTTTCACAAATGTATTTTTGACATCCAAAATATGAAGGCAATTCCGCTTATTGAAGGGCAAAAATCAATAAAATATGCAATTTTAATAAAATTATTATTAGATTATTTTGACATTTATCAAAAATTGCGACCAACTTTTTTAAATCAAATTGAGCTGTCAAACATGTCAATGTCTCAAAAAAAATTAAAAAAGTACCGACTACGGAGTATTTATATGAACTATGAGGCAAATCACCCCTAAAATATTTTTCAACCCCATTTTAACCATGTTAAAAGATAAATTTCAATAAAATACAAAACACGTCTCCCATTAATTCAGCTAAAGATGTTTCATGCCAAATTTGAAGAAGATCGGACCAAGGAATCACGTTGTCCCATACAAACTTTGCAACCCTTGTTTACCCCCTTAGAAGCAGAATTTTCAAAAATCCCTTCTTATTGCTCGCCTACGTCACATAAGGAGCATTTGTGCAAAATTTCATGGTTCTAGACTCAGCGGTTTAGGCTGTGCGTTGATCGTCAGTCAGTCAGTTCTTGTTTTTATATATATAGATAATTATTTAAGACTAGCGGACGTCACGCGGTTTCACCCGCGTAGTTCCCGTTCCCGTGGGAATACGGGAATAAAATATAGCGGTAAAAACGGGACCCTATTCATGAGACTTCGCCGTACGTCTATCCGTCTGTCGTTCTATCTGTCCGTCACGAGGCTGTCTCTGGCTACTTTCCACTTTGATTAGTGCGAGTGCAGGTGATTAATTGTGTAGTAGTAATCTCAATGATTAGTACAAGTGTCTGTTGAGAGTAGTGTCCAATTGTGTTTAGTTTCTGCGCTTAGTTAAAGTGCGATCAAGAAAAAATATTATCAAATAATAACAAGAGAACATCGAACTAAACAGTAGCTACTAAACAACGAGCATGTCCAATTGTGTTTAGTTGCAGGCACGCTGCGAGTGAAGGGGGTGGAGGGGCGCGCGGGACGCGGCTACTCGCAAAAAAATAGAACGCTCTTCTATTCATTTTACTTCGCTGATTAGTAATCACCTGCACTAATCACTAGTGTGCCACACGGGATTAGTACTAATCATTAAACACCTGCATTAATCACCTGCACTCGCACTAATCAAAGTGGAAAGTAGGCTTTACGAACAGTGATAGCTAGAGAGCTGATTTTTTTACGGATTATGTGTTTCTGTTGCCGCTATAATAATTGTATTTAAGGGGTCTCCCATATAACAAACGTGCTTTTTTTGTCGATTTTTCGTACGGAACCCTCGGTGCGCGAGATCAACTCACACTTCGCTGGTTCTTTTTTTCATAACCAGGGATCTTAATTTTATATGTACTTGTAAAGAAATCTGCCATTATTATTAGTACACAAAACACAAAACCCACGCAATTTTAAAAGATATTCATCACGATAATCTAATTTTAAAAATACTTCTTGTTTTTTCGTGAATATTTCAAAGGCCACATCTACAAATTATAGTTTTTTGTGTTGTACAACTGGTAGATGCTACCATTGTAGACCTATAATAACCATAGTAGATACATCCAAATAGCGGTTGTTTGACTTTTTTTACCATTGAGCACTAAAGCCAAGTGGAAAATCCAAACTGTGTGAGAATTGGTGTTGACTCAGTTTTAGGCATTTTGATAAGAATGTTCGTTGCACAAAACTGTTCTCAGTACTCGAATACAACATAATCAATATCTTTGTATAGATAATAGGTGCTCTGTACCTATTATCTATACAAAGATATTGATTATTTCATTTTTTAAGGTTCCATAAATCCATACCCAAAGAGTAAAAACGGGAGATAAAAACGGGAGGATTCGTAAGACTTCGCCGTCTGACTGTCTGTCAGTCCGTCACGAGGCTGTATCTCAAAAACCGTAATAGCTAGAGAGGTAAAATCAGAAAAAAAATGAGGATTAAGAGGGCTTTGTTTGTTGGCTTCCATACAACAAACGTGATTTTTGCCAGTTTTTCTTGTACGGATCCCCCTTTGTGCGCGACTCCGACTCGCACTTGGCCGGTTCTTTGTAATATAATAGCGATGTTCTTAATGCTAACATGCTTTAACATACTACGATATTCTTTCTTTTTAAATATCGAGTTTTGTTCTATATGTAATTACTTTTACTAATTACTTCTTACTAATATTATAAATGTGAAAGTTTGTGAGTGTGGATGTTTGTTACTCTTTCCCGCTCTAACGGCTGAACAAATCTGTCTGAAAGAAAGAAAGACAGAAAGAAAGAAAAATCTCTTTATTTTAAATGCAACAACACTGACAAAGTTATAAAAATAATAACTAGATTATAATGATCCCGTCGTTGCACCAAAATAGAAACTTAGTACAGGGATAGATTATGGTCTGGAATAACACATAGGCTACTTTTTATCCCGGGAATAAGTTACCACGAGAAACGGGAACGGGAACAAATGTTACGCGGGCGAAGCTGCGGGCATCAGCTAGTATACATATATATACTCGCATCTTTAAGAGATCGTAAGTCCGCTCACTCGCCCTCCTAACTTTTGTATACAATATACAGTCTGTATAGTCATACCTATGTAAAACGAAAACATACGATATTAGGCCCCTTATTTTGGAGAACTTATGGAGTCCCTTTAGAACTTCTTATGAATAGTGTAAGTAAAAATGAACTTACCAATCTGTGTGCACGCTGTGGTACGAACTGGCGAGCTCGCAAGAACTTAATTAAAAAGTCATCATCCATGCGGTGAGGGGTGCATTCTCCACGTTCTGAAATAAAACAATAAAATGTTTACTAAGCGGCTAATAGATAAAACTATTTCATTATCCTATCCTACTTAATAATAAATTATGGCTGCCTCTGTGGCGCAGTCGGTAGTGATACCGCCTGCGGCGCTGGAGGTCGTGGGTTCGATTCCCGCCGGAGACAAATATTTGTGACCCATAAATGTTTGTCTCAAGAGTCTGGGTGTTTCTATGTATGATAAGTATGTATTTAAAAGTATATAAGTATTAATATCCGTGGTCTGATACCCATAACACAAGCAGGTTATTCCTAGCTTACTTTGGGATCAGATAGCGTTGTGTAAAATGTCCGTGAATATTTATTATTATTATTTATTATTAATTATAAATGTGAAAGTTTGTGAAGATGTTTGGATGTTTGTTACTCAATCACGCTCTAACGGCTGAATGGATCTGGCTGAAATTTGGTACAGGGATAGAGTATAGTCTGGAAAAACACATAGGCTAACGCTTTTTATCCCGGGAAAATCTTCCCACGGGAAGCGGGAACGAGAACCTAATATCACGCCGGCAAAGCCGCGCGCATCAGCTACTATAAATAAATAAAATAAATATTCACGGACATTTCACACAACGCTATCTGATCCCAAAGTAAGCTAGGAATAACCTGCTTGTGTTATGGGTATCAGACCCAGATATTAATACTTATATACTTTTTAAATACATACATACATATTATACATAGAAACACCCAGACTCTTGAGACAAACATTTATGGGTCACACAAATATTTGTCTCCGGTGGGAATCGAACCCACGACCTCCAGCGCCGCAGGCGGTATCCCTACCGACTGCGCCACACAGGCAGTCGAAATACTATACTATACCATTTTTTGTGTTGGTACTAGGTATTAAATAATTTTATTTCTGCGAGACTTCGCTACCTTTCGCATCCC
Source organism: Miltochrista miniata (assembly GCA_933228765.1). NCBI lineage: Eukaryota > Metazoa > Arthropoda > Insecta > Lepidoptera > Erebidae > Miltochrista > Miltochrista miniata. Next base: position 10,110,352 of record OW121751.1, on the reverse strand, counting down.
GGTACAATTGACAACGCTAGCAGTAAGGGGTACGACTTTGCGTTAAATATTAGGTGGGTAGCGAGCCCTTCGGGTTGGATAGCTGCGTTTTGAGCGTGAAGAGGCACATCATTGACCCGCCAACTTAGGGGCCTCTGACAATAGTCTAGATTAGTGATGGGCAAAGTACGGCCCGCGGAAGCATTTAATCCGGCCCGCCGACGCGACGACGCGACGGTCCTTCAGTTCCTGGTATATGGCCCGCGATAATTATATTTTGACAGTCCAGAAGTATTATGTAGATTCTACTTTGTAGAGCAATAAACACATATATGAAGACGGTGAAGTGAACAGACTTTTTCGACCATGTAGTTGCTGAACAACTTAATCGCAAACCGACTTACTGTTGAACACTTTTTAGCGCTGCTAAAGTTACTTCGTCACAACACGAACTTGCATTTGAAATATGGCACATAAGAAGCCATTTCCTACGTCCTACACGCCTACCATGGCATTGCAAATACCAGTAAAAAAATAAAAAATGAAAATTCTAATTTTTAACGTGTTTAAGTTTACTGAAATTCTTTAATATCTGATGATTAAAGTTCAGCACAAAATACATTTTTGGGGTTCGGTACCCGAAGGAGACTTCGCCATCCATCTATCTGTTCGTCTGTCCGTCACGAGGCTGTTCCTCAAGAACTGTCTTAGCTAGATGATGATGATGATATATTTTTGTTGCCGCTAGAGTATCAGACCTATTGGACACCACTGGATTAGTGCAACAACTTGAGCAATGACGGATGTGGCCTTCAATGTCTTCATGGTCATGTCAGCAGTACTCTGACCCCGTGCGGATTTACAAAAGTCTCATTGGTGATGCAGGTCGCTGCGATACACGTTTACCACAGTGTACCTTTACATTGAAAATATATCAAAACGGACATTTTATTCTTTGTCATGAAAATCATACAGTATCATTACTGGAATAAATTAACTGGTATTCTCACACAGATTGATATGATATTCGATCAAGCACTAGCCGTGACTCTTAGGGCTCGTTTAAGGAGACGCGGGGCGTCAAGCGTCGCGTACGGCGTGGCTTGCAGCGGCGCGTAAAGCGATTTGACCGTTTATAGTCAGGCGGCGCGTGAAGCGGCCCGCGTAGCGTCACGCGCAAAATCAAACATATAGAAATGTAGGAGCGCGTTTAAGGACGCGCGGGGCGTCGAGCGACGCGCGTGGCGTGGCTTCTCTCGGCGCTGCGTCCGCCGCGTGGCACGCAGCTTCACTCGGCGCTGCATCCGCCGCGTTGCACGCAGCTTCATATACGGCGTCGTTCAGTGCGACATAGGGATGTGACATTGTACATAAAAAAACGATTTTTAGTTAATCGATTTTTTCTTTAGCATGAAAAATCGATTAGTAAATTATCGATTTTTCTCAAGAAACTAATCGATTTTTTTAAATTAATCGATTTTTTCCTAATTTGACATTTATTTTTTCATAAAATAAATGCCATATCAAGTTTTATTCATTAATAATAAACAACAGAAATAGTAAATACTTACATAATCAACACAAATTAAAGTTTTAGAACAATCAAATTATAACAGGTTCAAAATATTAAAATAAACAATAGTAAGTTCTTAATAATCAACACAAATTAAAGTTGTAGAACAATAAGGTTGAAATTTAAATGTTTTTCACATTGAATCAACAATATATTCAAATAAACAAAAAGTAAATTAAATTATTCAAAAACTAAAAATCCGTAGGCATCAAAAAAAAAAAAAAAATAGTGTCCACGGACTTGCTTTTTAAAATTGGTGATAGTTTTACGGTCCCTGATACCAGGCGGAAGTGAGTTCCATAGTCTGACTGCATGCACGGTGAAAGAGGATGAATAAAAACCGGTTTTGTGAGAAGGAAATTTAAGATTTGGGCGTAAGTGAGATCTGCAGAGAGCATCAGGAGAACGAACAAAAGAGAACCTTTCCTTTAGATAGGGAGGTGAAGATGGATTATAAAGGATATTGTAAAGGAGGCAGAGGATTCGAGTGTTACGGCGAAGGCGGATTGGGAGCCACTTGAGTTCTTTGCGAAAGTGAGAAACATGATCGAACTTTCTAAGATTGAATATAAAGCGTATACACAAATTTTGCAACCTCTCAAGTTTATCCAGAAGCTCCTCAGTGGCGTCTAAATAGCAGGCGTCGGCGTAGTCAATAATGGGCTGAATAATAGTTAGAGCAAGACTAATTTTCGTCCTCAAGGGTAAGAGGCTCTGGAGGCACTTCAACGAATGAAAGGAGAAGTGCACTTTCTTGCTGACGTCACTAATATGGGCACTCCAGGATAGCGTGGTGTCCATGATCACTCCCAGGTTCTTCACAGTGTCTGCGGAGGGTATCTGAATACCGGCCAAAAGAACTGGATCCAGTTCAGACACCGGCATATTGTCAGTTTGATACTTACTGCTAATGACGATGGCTTGCGACTTCAGAGGGTTGATGCGCAGTCCGACCGAATTAGCCCAGTCGCTTCGTCTAAGTCGCGGTTAATGCACGATATGCCAAATGGGGCGTCAGTGGCCGAAAAACGTCGGTACAGCTGCAAGTCGTCAGCGTAGAGATGGAAGTTACTGGAAATAAGACTCGTAGCCGAGTTGATGAAGATACAGAATAAAAGAGGAGATAGAACGCCACCCTGAAACGTATGGAAATGTTCGAGTTCGACGTATGGAATTGAACGCCAATCTTTCATAAGTATCGATGTATCGTTTATTTTGCGTACGTGATATTTTACTTTCATGACGTTCTGCTCCAGAGGGTTATAAACATCGATTACATTTTCAAAATAAAATATCGATATTTTATTTTGATAAATATTTTTATTTTAATATCGATATTTTCTATGAACGATATTGCCCGAAATTCCTACCTAACGCATACCCCGCACATCTCCCACCCCTTCCTTGAAGCGTCCTTCGCGGCGTCACCCGCAGCTTCATCCGCCGCGTTCCTCCATTGCGAGACTCGCTGGTTTACCCGCCGCGTCCTCCGCGGCATCACCCGTCGCTTCAATTGCCGCTTCCGACGCGACGACACTCGCCGCTGTGGCAGCTACAACTCAAACAAACGCTTGCAAAAACGCTTCTCCTTGAACGCTCTGAACATTTCCATACGTTTGTGTTTCTGGCGGCCCGCCTGGCGGGCCGCGCCGCTCGAAGCGCCGCGTCTCCTTAAACGAGCACTTAGTCTTAAGAGTCCATATGACGCCAAATAGACTATTACTTCGATCTAGATCTCAGGACTCGTGAGGTCTGCTGAATTGAAATTTGAACACAGACAACTTCGGTTCATGAACTAAAAACGCTCTAGGCTCGAAAAGTCGAAACACATTTACTGATAAAATCCTCGATAGATTTTTGTGTTAAAAATACCTCGATTTTGTTAAATTTTAAGCTAGATTTCGTATGTTATAAGTAGTTTTTATAATATAAAATATTTATAAGAAAGACAATAGTAAGTAACATCTTCATTTGCACTAGAACGTTTTTTTTTTCATATTGGTTATAGTTTTTTATAATTAATTTATTTTGTCAAAAGCGCACAAAAACCGATCTCATCTCTCTCTTTCTTGCACGCTCAAATGTATATCTTCTATCTTCTTTTAACAATTTGGCGTCTGGTAGGCTCTTAAGACACCTACAGGCTACAAATGGATAAAATAATACCGTGTAACCCCGTATTTCCCAAAGAGGTCCAGGTGACCCCAAGGAGTCTACGAGAGACTCGACCGGGGTCTACGTTGGGCGTAATGAAAAATAAGGGTCCACAATAGTAAGCAGGGGTGCATGAAAATTAAATATATTTCGATAGTGAAGAACTAAATGTCCACTGGACTTCTCTTAGCAATATTGCCATCCATCTTTTCTTGGATCTACCTCTACTCATAACATTAAGAACTTACATTAAGTTATAAGTGTTTAATTTTAATTGATTACGACTGTTATTACAATAATAATTAATAGTGTAATAATTTATATATTTTTTAAATTAATACCTACAACACAAGGAAATATACTATATTTCATTTTACCACTCCGAACGGGACGTTTTCTAAATAAAATTTGTGAGAATTTATTGGTTCTTGTGCTGTGAGTCACTGTAGATTTCAAGAAAGTAAAGTTGGATGGAGTCACTTTTTCGATGGGCCAACTTTGCTTTTCTGACATCCACTCACAGCACAATACATTAAAAATTTGAAATATTTGTTTAGTCGACTTTTTTATCAAATAATCAACTCTATCAAGCAATCAATTCTAACCCTTTTTTTCGTAAACTGTTAAGTGTTAATTCGTCGTTAAAACTCAGCCACAACAGAAGTTTCCATAGATAGATCTGATCTGATCTACACTTTTCTTTTTTGCAAGATTTAGGGTTTGAGATTTGCTGGGTCCACGGGATCCAGCAAAATTTTGAAAGTGGTCTATGAAACAAAAGAGTTTGGGTATCACTGGTGTAATCAATCAAACAAAATGAAAAAGGTGTTTGGTTATCTTGAACTTGATTAACAGAAACATGGTAGACGCTATGGGGACTTGAAAAATATTCAGCAATAAGCAATTCTCAACCTGCGCCTGTGCGTTTCTACACGGCAATACGCTCACAGGCAACATTACAAGGGACAATAAAGGGCGTATAGTATGCATCTACCTATCCCTCCAGAGGTAAAGGCATTACTGTATGTACGAGTATGTAACCGGCCAATTGCGAGTTGGATTTTCGCATCTCTTAGTATCAAAAAATAACATATTACGTTTGTTGTGGTGGGAGTTCCACGTATTTTCTTGATATAGCGGCAACAGAAATAGGTACATCAACTGTGAAAATTGCAACTTGCTCTGACGGTTCATGAGATATACAACTCTGTGATAGAGACAGGCGAACAGACAGACGGACAGCGCAGTTTCGGTAACAAGATCCATTCTTATATCCATTAGGTACGCGATTCTAATAATAACCAAGAACAATGCCATATTGCAATCTAGTGTATTGTCTATGAAGGCTACATTGTGCAATGCGTCGACACTCACTAGACCGGTTTTTAGAATAAAGATTACAAAGCAAGACTATTATCTCAGGTCAGTGACCTGTATAGCTTATTCTAAAATTCCATGATATGGCCAAGTAGCCTATTATAATATTTATCCTGCTTATATAGTTTGCATGAGAGAGGAAATCATTTTATTAATTATTCTCTCTCTCATGCAAATTAGATAAGTCCAATTCGTCCAAAATGAAGTTCGTGCTCAAGTACCTTTTTTTTTTAACGTGAGGATAATCCTACAGGGATGCTATGCCGGACTTCTACCGACTAAAAACCACACGTATCCTACCTAACAGCCTACGGTAAGCTGCCCGGGTAAGGTCCCGGAAGGATATCCCAGTCTGGGATATCCTTCCGGGAGCTTACTCGGGGCTTGAGTATGAGTCCTGGGATTCCCAGGATTCAAGTACCTTTCAGTGGTTGGCAGGTTTCTAGCTTTACTCACATATTATAATAAATGCATCAATATGAATAATTTGACTGATATGGGGTTAACCTATGGACATTCAGTGTCAATACTAATTATCGAGTCAACTAAAAACTTTAACTGTGTCATGTTCAGTATTATCCAAAAGGTGCATTAGAAGGTTTCTACAGGGTCGTCAGAGCGGCCTCTGCTGTGTAAATCCGTAAATCGCATTTGGTCACCATATTCGGTGTACCATTTGCTTGCTTACAACCTTAGTGGCACATTTAAAAAAAATCAAATATAGGTAGTTAATGCTAAAGATCTTACGAACCAATATATCATACCTACCTATAAAACGACAAGACTGAGATTTCGAAATCCGAATACCTATTAGAGTCACGGTCATCAGAGATACATCATACATCTCGCCTACGTCCTATTGTCTATCAGTTCTGATAAATTGCGAAATACGCTACAACATGATGATTGCAGATTACATTTAACACAGTCGAGTGATAACAATATATGCATTCATTATAACGAATTGTGTATGGACCGGGATGACTTAAAATTTTAATAAAAAATAAAACCGACTTCAAGCAAATCCTGAAAAATAAAATTTACCTAGCACAAAGTACCTAATTATATTTATTTTGTTTATTTACCAACGATTCCGCCATCATCCAGTAGGAAAATAGGTACCTACAAATAAAGTCAGTTAAAATAATAGCGATACACTAGCCTCGCGTTTGCACTAGCCATGGTTTTCAAGTAATACAAAGGTTAAACCTTTGTATTACTTGAAAACCTAAAACAAAAGTCACGTATCTTACACAAATCGTCAAATGTGACAAATGAATCTCACTCAAAATTTTCACTTGGCTTATTGTCCATTGAAATGTTACATGAGCTTTGCATTTATTAGAGGACGCAATTTTATTTTCGGGACATGTACGGGGGGTCAATGGAAGTTTAACCTCAAGTTTGTGGGGTCGCCACCCTTGTCCCCCGGCCGCCATCTTGAAAAGAGGGGGGAAAAAACACTTTTTTCGCAATATTTCGGACACTATAAGTCTTACAAAAAAATTGTAGAGGCGTAATTTGTAGCATATTGTTTTGCCTACAAATGTGTATATAACTTAACAAAAAAATTTGCAATTTTTTTTTAAAAATTTTCGTTTTTGCTCTATAACTTTTTTTTACACATTTTACAAAAAGAATACCTTAGACTAATCTTGTAGATGATCTTTTAAGAGAAATTAAAAAAAACGCTACTGAGCAAAAAAGAAAATTTTTATAATTTTATTTTAAATTTTTTGTTTATAACTTCTCTAATTTTTAATTTAGGGCAAAAATTTGTTAAACATATTTGTAGGCAAAACAATTTGCTACAAATTATGATTTCACAAATTTTTTGTAAGACTCATAGTTTCCGAGATATTGGGAAAAAAGTGTTTTCATCCCTATTTCAGATTGCGGCCGGGGGACAAGGGTGGCGACCCTACAAATTTGAGGTTAAGCTTCTATTGACCCCCCACACATGTCCCAAAAATAAAATTGCGTCCTCTAAGCAATGCAATATTCGGTCCTTAAATTGTAACATTTCAATGGACTATTAACCAAGGTGCCTTCCGAAGCAAGGAAACGCTCGTCCATTGTACGAGCGTTTACTTTTTACTTGCTGACAAAAGATTATCCATCTCAAGATTCTCAAGACTGACCCTGGCTGACTTAAATCTATGAGTTATTGTCATAACATTGAAAATGTTTGTTCAACACACACAAGGCATTTAAGTGACAAACGCAAACTGAATGATTATTATTCAAATATACCAATAACTTCTTCAATGCGTACAAGGTGCAAGTATCGTACGAATTTAAAGGAGGTAAGTACAAAAGTCCACTGAGAGTCTTAAGTAGGTACTTCGGACGCAAGGTTCTTGGAGGACTTAACCAGGTACTCTCGGATGATGATGATGACTTAAACATACGACCGTTTGGATGAGCCCCTACTGCAGTTTTCGGACCCCACCCAGAATGTGCCTTTTGTGTCTAGATATGATTTATAGAAATGTGAAAAGTGACTTGCCAATAACTTATAATAATATACTTGAAAGACAAATCCATACAATAAGAAAAATGCCATGTTATCCTAAGTAGCTGTTGTTCTGACATCCCGTATGCAGAAAGTCTTAAACATTGCTGAAAACAGTCTAAACTGTTCTAAACAATTTAACACCTACAACGTAGGACAAAATTTCAATGGTTAAATGTCATCCCATACGTGTTTTCTTCTGAGCGTCAACTGGGTCAAAAGAAAACACATAATGAGATGCTTTAAAATGAGCATCAACCCTAGAAAAGAGTACCTTCAATGGAAGGTCATAACCGTGCTCGACTGAAACACAGAACATTTCTGCTTATGGCCTGAAAGCCGATTGCAAGATAAAATATGGAAAACTTGCTGATGCCCGCAGCTTCACCCGCGTAAAATTTGTTCCCGTGGGGACTTATTCCCGGAATAAAAAGTAGCCTATGTGTTATTCCAGGCTATAAGGTATCTCTGTACCAAATTTCAGCCCGATCCGTTTAGCGGTTTGAGCGTGAAAGAGTAACAAACATCCACACTCACAAACTTTCGCATTTATAATATTACTAGCTGATGCGCGCGGCTTCGCCTGCGTGAAATTTGGTTCCCGTTCCCGCTTCCCGTGGGAACATTTTCCCGGAATAAAAAGTAGCCTATGTGTTATTCCAGACTATACTCTATCCCTGTACCAAATTTCAGCCAGATCCATTCAGCCGTTAGAGCATGATTGAGTAACAAACATCCAAACATCCAAACATCTTCACAAACTTTCACATTTATAATGTTACTAGCTGATGCGCGCGGCTTCGCCCGCGTGAAATTTGGTTCCCGTTCCCGCTTCCCGTGGGAACATTTTCCTGGGATAAAAAGTAGCCTATGTGTTATTCCAGACTATACTCTATCCCTGTACCAAATTTCAGCCAGATCCATTCAGCGGTTAGAGCGTGATTGAGTAACAAACATCCAAACATCCAAACATCTTCACAAACTTTCATGTTTATAATATTAGTAGGATATTAATATTATTATAAGTAAGAAGTAAGATAAAATGGTAAAATGTGGTTATCATGCTTACCTAACTTAACTACCCTGCTGAAACTATGTATATTCCTGTACCTATGCAGTTTTACTCGAATAAGACATACCATAGATCATTTCTCTGAGTTCATAGATGGCTTGCAGACGAGTGTTGGGATCTTCACCACAATGCTGCCGGGCGTACTCCATCACCTCCGGTGGTGGCTCACCAAGGTCCAGATCCACGCTGTAGTCTGGGGACGGCATTGTGGCCTAAAAAGAAAAAAAAACTCATTACAATTTTCTACTTATATGTTTTTGCCCCAGCATGCAGTGGTGCAATCATAGTGTATGCGGCAGTCGTCTGAGGTCTTGGATTCAAATCAGGGAACAAATATATTTATGTAAAGACAGTCGTAAAGTCAAGTTGAAAGCCTTTTAGACGGCTTGAAAATTTTCAACAGCAGGCAGTCACAACCTGTGCCTGATCATCTTTATACGGCAATACGGCTCACCACCTATTGCGTGGGACAATTTCTAAAAAGGTGAAAATACGTGGGCATATAATAATATGCCTCTGCCTACCCTTTCGGGGATAAAGGCGTGACCATTATGTATGGTTTCTATCTATAATAATATAATTTGTATTTAGAATTACAATAACTATGTTTTAAGTGGTCTATTTATCATACTACAAGATTATAATTAGTAGGTAACTATAATACGCAATGTCTATATTTTTTTAGACATTGTGTAAAAAAATTCGTAAGTACCTACCTACAAAGTTCTATAAAAATAATAAATTGTTATTCCAATGCTTAACGACAATTAAGTATTGGAAGCAATCCATCTTCTATAAAATTTCAATAAAATATTTAAATGAAATTATGAAATCTGATTTAGAAAATTTTTTTTGTTTGAGAGCAACATACTTAGTACTGAATTTGGTCCCATTAAAATTTTTATGACAGTTGTTTGACAGGTTAAGTAATAAATAACTATAAGAAATTACCTGCAAGGAGTAAAATATATTTTATCTAGAATCCAGATTATCAAATAGGTATATGTAACAACTAATGTGTTTTTGAAACTGGGCTCATTTCGAAGCTAAACAACTTTCTCAGTCTAACGTCTGTTTCCGTAAATCATGTTTATGACTCTCATTTATTTAAATACAAAAGTAAACTATCTTATTTCCCGCAACTTTGCACGTAACTTACTTTGAAGTCAAGTAAGTTAAAAATACAAACAAAGTTTAAACAAGAAAAAGTAAAAGTTTTAAAATATCCTTTCTTTGTAAATAGGCTATAGGTACACCTATTTCGTCCACCTAAGGGGTCCACGATTAAAGGCGGAAACACATTGTTGAAACACGACGCGATCTGATGGAAGGCAACGCGTGTTGAGTAGAATCAATTTGTATTGTTTTCTATGACCAGCGTCACACACTATCAACATCCGATGCGCCACCATGCGAAGTACAATAGTAAGATTGAATAAAATTGTACGATTCTTTCATTTTAATCATGTTTTGGGGCTGAAAATTGGAATTTTCGAGTAATTGCCCTATTGCTTGACAAGGTAGGTGTGTTTTGTCATATTATTTTGAGTTGAGTCTATATAGGTGAATTGAATTTGTACTTAACTCTCTTTTGACGAAACACTATAAACTCAAAACGTAATACCATTATGTGTTATTTTTAATTAGTCCAATTTAATAGAGTGATCTGAGGTTAGCAATAGGAGTATATTGGATGATCAATGAGGAAGAAAAGATTAGTTAACTTTAGTAAGTGTAAATATATTATTGATAGTGGTTAAAACAACTAATGAAAGTCACTTTTGTACCTTTTAATTATAAAATATATAGCAACAAACATATTTTTCTTATAAATAAAAAAAATAATAAACTTCCTTTTTGTGGAAAACAATTTTATATGCACATCAAAAATCATTTACATTTAAGAATAAACTGTAAGTAGATATCTAAAATATGTACTAAATATCATCAATCAAGCAGCCTATAGTAGTCCACTGCTGGACATAGGCCTCTCCCAGTTCACGCCACAGTACCTGGTCTTGAGCCTTTCGCATCCAGTCACAGCCTGCAATCTTTACCAGGTCATTAGTCCATCTAGCGGGTGGACGTCCTACCCTATATTTACCGAGTCGCGGTCTTCACACTAGAACCCGTTTGCTCCATTCGGTCGTTGGTTCTTCTACAGATGTGGCCAGCCCAATGCCACTTTAATGTGCTTATTCTGCGAGCTATTTCGACCACTCCGGCTCTCCGCCGAAAAACCTTCGGAGTTTATCCCTCAGAGATATTTCAAGTATGGCTCGTTCCATAGCTCGCTGTGCAACTTTAAGGGCATAAACTAGCCCCACCGTAAGTGTCCACGTCTTGGCATCGTATGTCATAGCTGGTAGGACGCACTGGTTGTTTGTAGACTTTCGTCTTCACGCACTGTGCTATAGGCGCATTGAAAAAACGCTGCTCAACCCAAACGGATCTTTCTAGCGATTTTCTTGTCCAGATTGCGCTTGTCTAACGTGATAACGTGCCCAAGATATGTATACTCCTGGACAACCTCAAGCCTCGATCCTTCGACGTAGATTGGTCCCGGCGCGGCGTGACGTGCTCATTAAACATGGCCTTGGTTTTCTCCAAGTTCATGCCGAGACCAACACGTCGAGACGCAACGTTTAGGCTGGGCAACATTCCACTAAACTGTTCCAGCGTCTCCGCCACTATGACGATGTCGCCGGCAAATCGAAGGTGCGAGATGCCCATGCTTTCCAGTCCAGCGTCTTAAAGACGTCCTCCAGCGCATTGGTGAAGAGTTTTCTTTATCTCTTTCCTCTATCATATTGACTAAAAACTGACCACGTTTCGTTGTTAACCTGTAAAAAAATGTTTTCATTACTTATTAATAGGGTCTTGTGCATCAAATCGCATTAAAAGAGTCAACAAAAGAACATTTTCGATGTTATTAGCGATATTGCGAAATTATTTTGGCAAAATCCAATTAAAGAGACGTAACTAAAAAAAATGCAGTTATTGAGTAAAATGCTATAGAAATTCTAGTTATAAAAATGAAATTATAATAAGATTACAAGATTTTAACCGCCAATAGCAAAAATGTTTCAAATAAATGGCTTTTTAAAGAAATATAACGCTTTAAAATATGACTCAACTAAACGGACACAACTACAAATCCAAAAATGTAGCAACAGTATGGAAAGAACTCTAAATAAATTTAAAACTTTTACTTACCCTGCCAGCTATACGGGTTTAACTCAAGATGCGTAGTTACTTACTGAGCAACTAAACGTCTAAAAGTCGTCTAAAAGTCGGCAACTCAAAATAAATAGTGCTTGAAATTTCAACGGTACAGATAGAACTCAAAATAATTCCCTTTTGTTTACGATGGACCCGTGTAATTCGCTTGTAGTTTAGGCCGCAACTAGCGATGTCTCTGTTTTGGCGGAAGGGAGCGGGGCTCCCTCGTGTAACTAAAGGGACACTTGGTGCTATCTAGCAGCGAGTAGTGGACTTATTTTTAAGTCTGTTTTATTGGTGGATAGGTATTCGGATAAAGAATGCGGTGGTGTGCTTATCTCAAAAAGTGCGATTTTTGAGTTGCAGCTCTTTAGATATGGATGTGCGATATAGTCCGTTCGCAGTTAATTTACCTCTGACAGATCGTTTTCTGTAGGTTGGTATTGCAGTAAAGTCCCCCTATGAGTGCCAGCGTCAGACATTTTACCGCATATTGGGGGAGATTATAAGATGCAACCGTTAAGACTGAGAGTTTTTTTTATGTAAATATCCATTAGTCACTATAATTAACATTACTAAAGACGTAGTTCTGTTACTATAAGATTTTTCTTAAGTTTCATTTTTATTTACATAAAATGGATATGTAATTCAAAAAAGACACTTGTCACCATCACCAAGGAGGGCTGCTTCCACATCTCAAATAATTTCCACGCCCGAAAAAACGGCCGCAAAAGAAGAAAATAAGTTTCGACTTCAGGTTGGAGTGCATGGGTGAAAAAAAATCTTAGTATGGTAACACGAAAATCAAAGAAGCCAACCTCACAGCTAGAGGTAAATGAACTATGAACGGACTATACACGTAGCGTCGCGTCGTATTTTCACCTTAACTCGTTATCCTGGCGGGGCTGCCATCTAATGTTGTGTGGTTGAAGATGACTAAAACCATTGAATATCTTGAATATTCTGTCCTTTATTAGATTACTACCTGCCTTTTATAATAATCTATGAATACATGAACTACCATACCACTACACTCTGTAGTCCAAGCAACGCTTTATGAAGATGGATATTCAAAAAATTACACCCGCATCTATTAAAATATTCTGTGATTTTCGTTACGCTTTATCACAACCAGGTGTCTAAAAATTACAACTAATCTGTACATTTTGAAAAAGAACAATATCTGTGATTTTCATCACATTCAAGTACCTATACTACAGTTTATTGATATCAAGAGCCAATGAATAACCTTGTAATTAAATTTAGCGCGGAAATTTGTAAAGAGAGTCGCAATGCTTTCTAGTTCAGTTTTATAAAGCATGCGTTGGTAATAAAACCGCCCTCACAAAGCAAAATAATAACGCCCATAATCCAGTCTATAATATAGTCTATAATACAGAGCCTGTAGGAGGTCAATAACCTAATTAATAATTTTATTTTCTTACGTATCTACTGACTATAATGTTGTGAGTATATTTACATTTTCTTTTGATAATCGAATATCAAAAATAAGAACCACCAAAATATTTTTTCTTCGTCTTCACAATCTAAATAACCGATCATAAGTACCCAAACTCATTTGTATGCACAAAGAAATCAAACATATTATATGCATCATTTTTGTTTGAGAGACGAATCAAGAATTATTAAAAGTGAGTTGAAATTAAAGATATCTAGTATTTACAATTATTCAATGCTTTTTTTTCGCCTTGATATTGAACATAATTTAAAACTTATTTGAGATACATGATAAACTCGCCCTATAAGTTGATTTGGGTAAGAGGACCTGAAACCATGAATAGCATGGCTCTGGAACATACCTCCGACAGATGTTTCTCTGCCGGATGAGCCGCCGACAAAACGTTTCGATTATGAGTTGTTCACCGACAGAACCTTTCTACTACCACAGATTATATAATATATTCTATACAGATGCACGAGCAGGAACAAAAATCGGTTACACTCGTAACTCGCTCCACAGACCTGGCCGCCTACCTGTCAGTGTAGGAATCCGCAAATGTAACTAGATGGCGACGATATTTTTAGCAAAATGTTCAACTAGATTTCAAGGTCAAATTTGATTTCGTTTCAACTGTTTTGATAAAGTATTTAGTTATTTCAGTCGTGACGTAGTCACTTAATTAGCACAGACTGATGAACGGGCGGTATCTGGTGCATGCCAGCCCCAGTTCGATTCCCACTTTTCACACGATTCTTTTTGTTATCTTTTTAAGTTTTACTTTTTGAACGTATCCACATAACTACTCAATACCCACTCAATATTTTTATTATGTGAAAAAAGACTACTTACTCACACGGGACTTTGTCATTTTCTATTATAATGGAAAAATAATATGAAAAAGTTGACATACTAATTGCTTTAAATAAGCATGTTAGCTTTGTATTGAGTATTTATTTTTTGCAATTGATTGATTTAAAATTTAAATCAATCATCAACTGTTCTCATATCAGAAACAGTTGAATTCGGTTCAACTGTTCTGATATGACTAAGTATTTAACTCCATGCATCAGTCGCACAGTTAGTTCAGCGGGTAGGCGGGGTGGCGCCTGTTACGAGTTGACCCAGTTCAAATCCAACGCGTAGCATGGTTCTTTTTGTTTATTTTTTTTTACTATTTTTATTATTAAGTGAAAATGACAGGACTTCTCTTTTTTTAATTTTACAATAAAAATAAATACTTACTATGGAAAAGTTGGCATATGTACTAAAAAATAAATATTTTATCTTGGTAGATACTTATTTTTACAGCGGGTGGCAGGCGGAATTATATAAAAAAAACCGGCCAAGTGCGAGTCGGACTTGCACACAGGGATCCGTACCAAAAAACGGCAAAGTCACGATTTTTGAATGAGATTCCCCTTAATCTTTCCTTTTTTTTCTGATTTTAGTATTTGTTGTTATAGCGGCAACAGGAATACTAGGGCTGCCAACTTTTTTTAAAAGAAATAAAGTATACTTATCTGACTTCAATGGGGTAAAAAAAAAAAAGAAGTGTGGCACTCGGGGACTGCCGCGGTAAAGCTATTACATAGCATTTTTTACCAACTATGCTAGTATAATTATTTCTATATAAGAATACTAGCTGATGCCCGCAGCTTCGCCTGCGTAAAATTTGTTACCGCGGGAAGTTATTCCCGGGATAAAAGGTAGCCTATGTGTTATTCCAGACTATAATGTATCTCCGTACCAAATTTCAGCCCGATCCGTTCAGCGGTTTGAGCGTGAAAGAGTAATAAACATCCACACTCACAAACTGTCGCATTTATAATATTAGTAAGAAGTAAGATTTTAAGGCCTATGTTCAACAAAGTAAAGTACCAAGTGCCTACTTGACTGTGGACATTTGGGCTTTTGGAATTTTGTTTTAGAACTTTTTAAGAAGAACAATTATTTTGTAATACATTATTTTTATGTAACTTCAACCATTTACGCAGAGGCGCAACGGATACTCTTATAACGATTAAATGTTTTCCGTTTTCGAAACATTCCTCATTGCTGCACCACTCCTATTAATCTTCGCATTATGTTATGTAGCCTATAGCCACTATCAAAAAATGTAGGTACCTACTTACTATCGAACAGTTTTTGACAGCCTACCAGTAGTTTCAGTAAGGCTTGCCTTGGTATGATGTGATTCATGGTCCCTTTGCAGCGTGTGTCCAATCCAGCGCAGCAGCTACATTTCCGACGTTTGATCTGTTGGTGGATAGGGGTCTCACTGCAGCGTTCCAATTGTCTTACGTTCGTGATGTTCTCGGGCGCGTATGTACCGAGGATCCATTGGAGGCAGCGTTTGACGAAGACTTATAGCTGGTAGCTGGTGCGAAATGTCTTTAGTGACCTTCCATGTCTCGCATCCGTATAGCAGTTAGCAGTACAGTTTTAACGTTTACTTTGTTTTGAGTTTCACTCTTCGTGTCTATTTTCGCAACTGCCTACGGGGCGCAGCTGTGTAAAGGTTATTCTGGCCTTGGCGAGACTCGAAATGATGTAGGGTACTCTTCTATTCCATCAGTTTCTGACACGACACTCCCGAGGTACGTGAATTCGTGCCTCCACCACATCTCTTGCGTCTGTCGATTTTAATTTCAGTCCAGCCATTCGCTGCCTCATCCTGCTCGTTGTCCTGCACGTTGTCCTGCAGACATGCATGACGGCGTGTGTGTGCCTCAGCAGGCACAGGACATCGGCATCATTAATATCCTCCAGGATATCAGTATAGGCCCCATTCTATGCCGCGCCGATTGTTCTTTGCGGTATTCAGCATTATACCATCTATTTTCTATGGATGGTTGTTAACTATCCTGTTATCTTCATAACGATCCTCTAAGGTACAGTATGTATTTTCAAAAGAGTTTGTGAACTCTATTTTTAATTTCTTTTTCAGAATATTGATGACATTTGATTGATGTCATTTTATACACGTTACGTCTACTACATTGATACATGTAATAAAATTCTAACACGCCGGTGTTTGTATGTAAATTGTTTATATTGAGGAAAATTCTATACTGAGGAATAGTTTTAACCATTAAGCTCTATTTTGATATAGCATACAGGACAGATTTACACGCTACTTGATGAGTATGATTAATAAATACCTCTAATTTCATAGACCTTGTGTGACGTAAACAAAGTTGCGAGGGTCAGCTAGTTAAAATATAAAACAATAGGTTTCTTCTTTCTACTTAAAAACTATTTTTACAAATTTTATGGTAATAATAGACATTCTTTGAAATATGCATGTATGGTATTGTTGTGACTTTTATGACACGTTTAAAGTACATAGGTATGGGATAGATGGCGCTCGCGGCTACGTCAGCGTGAAATTTTCTTCCCGCTTCCCATGGGAACGTACTCCCGGGTTTGGTTATCTTTATAGCAGTATTATATATAAATTAACAAAACAAAAAATGATACTGCATTGGTGATAATAATAATAAAATGTATGTATATAGAGTACTCACTCATTTTCTTTCACTATTTTTCGTGACTTTCTACATTAATAAATGCACTTTGTTTATTTATATTTAAAACACTTTTTACACAAATTATACGAGTACAGTTCACTGTTGTACATAGATGATGAATACCTATACACCTATAGTCGAATTTTTATTTAGACGAAGTAAATTGACAGCAACTAATGTAATTGACAGCATCGAAATTGTCATTTCACATTAAGAACTCTAAATTCGACCAACACTCCTAATTCAACTTTGGTCGAGTGGTTAAGACGCGGATCGGTACGCAGAAGGCGCAAGATCGATTCTGGGTACAAGCATCAATTTTTGGATTATTTGACATAATAATAATAATATATAACGACTGCAGAGTTCATAATTGACGTAAACAAAAAAATTATGAATTGCTAGACTAGATACACGAACGTGGCCGAAGGTAGCTGAGAGTGTGACTCGTTTTCGTGACACAATTTCTGGATTCGGTCTCCACGCAAGGCCCGCGATAGAAGCTATGCAATAGCTTAAAAGTATAGACTTACAAAGAAGAGTACATTTTATTTACAATTTTAAAATTGTACTTTTCAGAACCTTGGCAGTACACAAGTGCTTTTTATTATTTTTAAAACTATTGGACGTAACGTGGTTTCTCCTGCGTAATTCCCGTTCCCGTAGGAATTCGGGAATAAAATATAGACTAGGTTCACCGCAAAGAGATTAGCTTCCCAACAGAGAAAGAGTTTTTGAAATCGGTTCGGTAGTTTCGGAGCCTATTCGATGCGAACAAACAAACAATCAAATCTTTCCTCTTAATAAATAACGAGCGGAAGTCACGCGGTCCTGTTCCCGTGGGAATTCGGGAACCGTGGGAATTCTGATATCTGTGTTCCTAACAGTGAAATAATTTTTGATATCGGTTCAGTAGTTGCGGAGCCTAATGCAAACAAACAATCTAATCTTTTATCTTTATAGATAACTAGCTGACATCACGCGGTTTCATCCTCGTAATTCTCGTTTCCGTGGGAATACGGGGATAAAATATAGCCTATGTTCACCGCAAAGAGTGTAACTTCCCAACAGTAAAAGAATTTTTCAAATCGGTCCAAAAGTTTCGGAGCCTATTCGATGCAAACGAACAATCAAATCTTTCCTCTTTATAATATTAGTATAAACTAGCGGACGTCACGCGGTTTCACCCGCGTAGTTCCCGTTCCCGTGGGAATACGAGAATGAAATATAGCCTATGTTCACCGCAAAGAGTGTAGCTTCCCAACATTGAAAGATTGTTTAAATCAGCCCAGTAGTTCCGGAGCCTATTCGATGCAAACAAACAAACAATCAAATCTTTCCTCTTTATAATGTTAGTATAGATTGTAAGTCCATACTGGTAAACTCTAAACTTATGTACTTACTTAGATCAGGAGAAAAGATTCATACCTATTTCCTATAATTACTTAAGTCTGGCTCCACGGCCGGGGATCTTGGCCCATTCCGTTATACGAAAAAATATTCAGAGAAAACTTTTCAAAATCCCAGAAATATCAAATCATGCGAAATAAAGTATTTTCGAGTACTTTATTGTTCTCATAAAGTATACAGTACAAATACCCGAAATAAAGTACAATACTTTATTACAAAGTACTGTTGGCAACCCTAAATACCTACATCATCTGTGAAAATTTCAGATCTCTGGCTATAATGGTTCCTGAGATACAGCGTCATGGCGGACAGACAGACAGAAAGACAGATGGGGAAGTCTCATCAATAGGGACCCGACGTTTTTACCCTTTGGAACCCTAATAAAAGCGGGTACAAAATCTCGCTGGAAACTATTTCTCCTACAATTATCACATAGATTACAGCTTTCAATTTTTATAACACTATCGTGAAACAATTCTGAAAGGGAAAAAAAGATTATAAAATTCGAGAAATAAGTAGGACTATTTAATAATCTATGTTAGATTAAGTGAAAATTTTAAAAAAATTAAGAAAAATACAAAAAGAAATGCAGTCAGGGGGATTCGAAGCAGAATTAACTTAAATATACGCCCAAAGCAGCTTGCATACCCGCTGAGCTAAAGTGCCACTGAAAGAGTTGGCCAAATAACGCTTTATATTTAAGTTCATCACCGCCACCGTTGCCGCTTGCTTGTTTCGATAACGTAAACTGGCCGTTCGTAAAAACTAATGAAATAATAATTTCATTACATCGATAAAAGATGGCGCTCAGCTAATCATTGACATGCTTAACATGAGCGCCATCTTTTATCTTAATCAAACGCTATCGAGAGATAATTTTTACATTTTATATAGTTTATTCTATAATCAACGAGTTTGATGTGCTACTATAGCAGCCAATATCATGATTTAATTTTTAAAATAATTTGCCATGCATTATATATCTAAATAAGATATTTTGAACTTTGAATTCCGGAATATGAAACTACTAGTGCCATCTTTTGATATTTTCTGTTTATTAAAGATAATCTGTATGAGTTGGGTGCCCGTGCTACTACGAACGATCACGGTCGCAAAAATAACGCATGAACACCGGCGTAAGCTCTTAAAGGTATCCCCTAAATCTGATTTTATTTACTCCAGACACAGGCGAGACAGTACCATAATTTAAAATACGTCCAAACGAAATAATTTTATTTTTATGTTATGTTTTACGATGAACATAAAGTACATTGAAGCTGTACCTTGGTAGTTATTTAGAAGAAAGTCAGCCCTCAGCTCACTATCAAGACGTGTAATATTTTTAGGGTAGGCACGTGTAGTATTAAAGTATTACAGAGAAAGTAAAGAGAAAATGAAATACTATATCTCTGTAAGAACATGCTTCGAATCGTTAGACCAGTCACGATATTATGTCTTTTTGCAAACAGGAACAGATCTCATATGTTCAATAGTTAAGGCTTTCATATTCGACATCGACAAATCCTAAAGCAATTCGAAGGATTACAGCGTACGCTTGTGCCGGATTTCATTCGATTCTAATACATTATTTATTACCGTTATAAAATCTGAGGGGTTTTAAGAAAAAATCTAGCCTTAAAATATTGTTCTAAAGACCTATATGTATCTATTTTATGACAAGCTTTTATGAGGATAAGACTAATTTATTTAGATAAAAAAAGTACATAACTTGTTAAGATTTTTGCAATATTTCTCATTTTTCGAGAGCGATTTCGATCGATTAAAGTTTCCCTAATCGTGTTTTGAACCGTTAAAAAAGCAAGAGTATCTAATAAATTACAATAATATAGTATTATCAGATTAAACCAAAGGATATTACCTAGTATAAAGTTCACCCCAAGATGAGTCTCTGTCGAATATTCAAGCCTTAAGCACAGTTTGCCAGTGAAAGGAACCAGGTAATTGTAGTGAATTGTTTTACTTTTAAACCTTTATTATCTTACGACTTCCACATAAACATAGATATTAGTAGAAAAGCGTACATTAGCTCGTGTTTATGCAAATGGTGCCGTAAAATTACATAATAATATTGTATTAAACGGTTACAACGGGCTGCCATCGTTGAATGTATAATATTACAATGATTAATGATTTATAATTATAAATGTTATAGAATATACATAATATAGGAGCTTATGTGTTCATTAGACATGTATTTATGTCGTAAGTGACTGCATAATACCAAGATTGACACATACATAGGTACGATATTTTGAAGGATATTTGTTATATTATTGTAAGTAGGTACTAGTTTCCTCTGTGGTCACATTTCTCATGCATGTAATAATAATGCCCTACAATTATACCTTCAATAATTATAAACACGACTTTTAAGTTTTGGGCATGACGGTTAAACCTTTTTTTAGCCTGACGTTTTAACCGTGTAACACAGTTCGTAGATTTCCACTTTATTTATTTCTCGTCCATCATTTTTATTCTTAAATTTAGTAGGAACTCCGCGTTTTTCGCTCTCATTCAGATCTCCTTAGACAGCACGAAAATAAAAGTACGTAATTCATTTTTTTTGTAATTTCTTTTCTTTCTTTCCCTTGCTCTTGGCGAACAAGAAAAGTGTTGTAAACATGGCTGCAATCTCAATAATGACGAATAAAAATCATGAAAAACACTACATCCGATGATACTGAGCCCAAATACGAAAGAGCTATGTTATTACATAAATTTGAAATAAGTATTACAATCACTTAGTTTTCAACTTTGCATTGATACGAGTATTGCAATATTCTTCAAACAGTAGCAAAAACATTATGAAATGATCTAAACCAAAAGTGTGCGAGTGAACATCATCTACCCGCATTTGACTTTTTAATTTTGATTTGTTATTCATTCAGTAATGATCTAATCATTCATTCGTTCATTCGCAACGTTCATAGGTCATTTGTCTGACAATAAAAGACATCATAACTCTTTTGATTACTAACTTATAATTCTCTTCATTGCTTGATATTAAAAGATTACACAATACGGAATAACTGGTGTAACATTTTTATAGTCATTAATCCATGGCGTAATAATGCAAAGGATAGAATAATAATAGATACCCTCCAGATTTTTGAAGTAAAACTTCTTTAGGCGCGACTATGCAGTAACTCATATTTTTGAAGTACCTACTTAAAACTTCTTTAGGCGCGACTAGGCAGTAACTCAGATTTTTGAAGTAAAACTTCTTTAGGCGCGACTAGGTAGTACTCGTAACTAAGATTTTTTTTCTGACGTAAGTAACGCTTACTTGAATTTTGAATAGTCATACTCAAAATTCAAATAGTAAGCGTGCAAAGTTCCAATGAATGATATTAATATAACATTTGACGCCGTCAATGGCAAAGAAGTTTTTTTACATACATACGTGCATAGAATTATAAAGTCTATGCATATGTACAATTTGGACGAAAAGTTATGTTTTTCTTTCCGTCCAATCAATCCATGTTTGGTAACATTTAAACTTTGCTTGCCTGTCGTCGAAAGAGGAAGGTACCTAATATACCATAATACAAAGCGAGTACCATCAGCACGTCCACAATATCAAATGGTTCGGTTCGTTTTTTGCGAATGCATTTTCCCTTATTACCGCGAATAACTTTAACTTTAATTACATACTTGATTCCGTCGTAGAACGATTGCAAATGAAGGGAGGGACAAAAACACCACACAGCTTAGAGTAAATATATTTACCTTCCAATATATTTTACTCTAAGTCACACACCCTCATTCCGTCAGCACTAACTGCTAACAGTCAAGGGTGACTTCAATTTATAAAGGAGAAATATCAAATCAAATTCCTCATGAAAGGGTTGTATGTCAGGTTAGTTCGGTAAAATCTCCAGTATATTCGTAGGTCACGAAATTACCTTACGAGTACCTTACGACAATACTTCGCTTAACAACGTGAAAATTAGGTCGACACGCGCTTTGTCTCAACACTAGGCATTCTAAAGATTGCTTATCAGCAATTTTTGAAGTATTTGCTACCAAGCGATTATGTGTATTGCCTTTGTTTGTAGAAACCCGTCTCTAGTTTTCAACACCTTATAAAATTTTCGCAAACGCTTAAAATATCAAGAAGATTGACTGGGGTCTTCCGCGTTATTGTCGTATCAAAAGATTATAGTGATAAATAAAACAACAAATCAGTTACCGCAATACGGATGAAATTGTTATTATAGCTAATCATTTTATGAAATAATTTAGCCATTTCTGATGTTATGGCTGCGTATATAATTGACTCGACCTGAAAGGCTTTTCATTATACAATCGAGCTGATTTTATATTCTTGTATTTTAATGCCAATGATACCTGATTGTAAACCTTCCACTATCGCTAGAACCGATTATGTCTTTGGATTGGAATTATAACATACGATCCGTACTTTCAGACAAAAAATCCGATCGGATGGCCTGTGCCAGCAGAAAAGACCGTGCGATTGGTTAGGGATAGTCCGAACAGAGATTATTTTGAAGTGATGCACATTGAATTAAGTGTTATTAGTATTATGTTTACTGAAATCGGTACTCGCTTTATTAGACTACTCATAATTCCCATTAGTATGTGTACCTTTACACATTTTTATAGATATACTATCAGACTTGTTTTGCTCAACTTTAAAACTTGTTGATATAGTGATGATAATTTGCGGAGGTCAATAACATGATTCATACATGCAACACGCTGTACCTATCCGTAATGCTAGGAATAGACTTATAGACATGGGCGCCTAGATCTTATGAGGCTATTGGTTCCAAGTTTGATGACAGTAATAAATCGACTATCGATAGTCGATTTATTACTGTCATCAAATTAGATAGAGACATTAATTTAGAATAGAATTTCCCATTTACCTCTCAAAATTATCAGCCTATGTTATACCTACTTTGATTTAACTTAACGGTCGGTATCAAGAACTACATTAATACTTAAATGCTGTTGTTGCATAATGCTACATACAGCAAGCCGTGTATAAGCCGTGTATATAATAGATAGATACATAATCTTATAGGTATTTAAATACATAATAGGTATCTTCAATGGAACTCTATTATTAGACTTAACGGGATATTTACCATGTAATATTGAGTATTTTACATAAAAACAAGAAGATGATTTTTTTATTTTTTCCTTTAACTCTAATAATAGTGTTCAATCAAATCAGCCTATATCAATCCACTGCTGGATGTAGGCCTCTCCCAAATCCCGCCACAACACACGGTCCTACGCCTTCCGCATCCAGCCAGTCCCTGCGACCTTTTTCAGGTCATCGGTCCATCTGGCAGTGGGTCGTCCTACCCCATGCGTACCAAGTCGCGGTCTCCACTCCAGAACTCGTTTGCTCCACCTACCATCGGTTCTCCTACAGATATGACCAGCCCACTGCCACTTCAAACTGCATACTTTGCGAGCTATGTCGACCACTGTAGTTCTCCGACGGATAACATCGTTCCGGATTTTATCTCTCAGAGGTTCAAGAGAGATCCAATAATAGTGTTAGTGACCATGAAAGTTTAAATCTTAGATAAAACTTGTAATGAACATAAAATGTTTAATTAAATCAGATCAATCACCCAATGCAACTTTTGCCTTCGGGTACGCGTATGGAAGGATGTCCCAGAATTTATACATAAATCCACTAAATACCTGCACCGTAGACCGGGTAGCACTACGGTCCGTTTCGAGAAGATCGTTCGCGACAATTTCCATTTACGAGCACTTCCGTACTTCTGAAGGTACTTTTCAAAACCTCATCTCAACTCCACGGCCTATAATTTTCTTTGTTCACTTTTAACGGTATTTCCAGCAACACATTGATTTATCTATGAGTTTATAATGATGTCTTAATTTACCAAAAATGTTCTATCTATGTATTATGGTTCCCCACAATAACTCTATGCAATCACAACAGTTGCCTACACCACAGAAGATATTTATCACTATAAAACTTTAAATTAATATAAAAAAGAACGTTCAATGTTTTGTCGTCGATCATTGTTCACTGACTGAAAATAAAGTCGACTAAAGTACTTAATCGTTAATAACATAATAACCGCAAGTACCTACCTAGTTGATAAGTATTGATTTTTTTCCATTGTAATGTTTCTTTGTTTTTTGTCGCGATAACGTATAATACAGTATTATAACTCCTTGTTTAGAATTTTTATTATAACCTATGGCAGTGCTGAACGCTGTAGGCCTTTATCAATTCCCGAAACAACACACGGCCCAGCGCCTTTCAGCATTCAGTTTCTCCCAACAACCTTTTTCATGACACCGTCCATCCGGAGGGTGGGTCTGCCTATCTTTCATTTGCCGAGATGTCGCCACCACTCCAATACTAGTATGCTTCATTGACCTTCGATTCTTCTAGAAATAGGGCTAATGGCTAGCCAGTTTGCGAGCAATGACTACCATACTGGTTCTCCGATTGAATTCTAGGTTTAGCAAAAGTTGAGATGTCTCTCTACATAACCTTCAATATTGAAACTAGAATAATAATTTGAAATCGAACAACGCGTTAAGAAATTACTACTGAAAAACCAAGTGCCAAGGTCATTGAAATTAATTCAGTAGTTCGGCTTGATACAGTTTCAATTGGAGAATGCCCTACATTTAAAATTTTCTAAATATATTATCTTCCATTTTCAAATTCTCGACCCTCTACAGTTTTATTCAGTTTTAGTTAATATACTAGATTACCCGGTAATTTTATGAATATATAGATATAGATAAAATTAAATGTGCAATAAGGAATCCGATTTCGATTGAATTGACAGGTTTTTGACCGTAGAAAGTAGAAGTCTATGTAATTCACCAGATCTACAAATATTAGATCTGGTGAATTACAAAGACTTCTACTTTCTACGCCAAAAAACCCGTCGTTCCTACATTGTGTGTGACCCTTTTTATGCAAATTGTGTCGTAAAATTACGCTCACATCCTCTAGTTCCGTAGTATTCACTTAGGGTCCAGCGGAAATTTACTGGTGAAACGCCATCTATCTTATAGAATCGGCAAAAATTAAAGCAAAAGACATTTCAACCGTATAATCGTTTACAGTTCCACACTTTCAAATCGCATTATCGAGAATCGGGCCGCTGATTGTGAACGCCAGTTTACTTTATCGATAAAGACATCCATTCAAAAAATAACGATGTCTTGAAAAGATTACGTTGTGTAATGAGCGCATTGCCTTTTAATTTTCCGACCGTTTGCAGCATAGGGTTGCTCAAAAAAAGGAGCCTTAGAATAAATAATAAACAAATAAATAAATATTCACGGACATTTCACACAACGCTATCTGATCCCAAAGTAAGCTAGGAATAACCTGCTTGTGTTATGGGTATCAGACCACGGATATTAATACTTATATACTTTTTAAATACATACATATTATACATAGAAACACCCAGACTCTTGACACAAACATGGATCACACAAATATTTGTCTCCGGTGGGAGTCGAACCCACGACTGCGCCACAGAGGCAGTAAAGAAGGCTTTTGTATGCAGAGCGAGTGCTACAAAAAACTTTCGAGAGCTTACCTGGCACCCCATGCCGTAAGTAGTGATAGGGAACCGTGTGGTTTTAGTCTGTAAGAGTCCAGCATAGCATTCTTGCACTCACGCTTTTTTTACGAATGGAAATTGGATATATTTTCATACGTAAAATAAAGCGTAAATGCTTCACGTCCAGGTTTTGCAAACGTCCGTAGACTACGGTGACCACTTAGTGTAGTACAAAAAGTAATAATATTACAGTCAATAATTTGAAAATTCAAAATGTAATTTAAAAAGAATAATTCACATAAGGTAACTCTTACAACATGTCTTTATGGGCCTTTATTTTCACTTGCACGATTTACTTTATTAAAATACTCAGCCTGACATATTGTTAAACACTTGGTAGAGATTTAGCACACTGATAACGGTAGTTATTTAAATCTTTTTAGTTCACTGTGATCTTATTGCTTGACATTATTATTATGACACTGTTTATTTTCTAAAGGAACACAAGTCTGAGAGAGAGTATACCTACTCTTAAAATACCCAATTGCTAAATTAAACTTCATTTTGTAAAATACTTGGAAGTTTCTTTGTTTGATAGCTACTACAAAAGAAATAATATGAACTAATAATTAAATTATTAATCATAGAGTAATGATAAAATATTACCATACTAACTTGAGCCCTTCGGGGATAAAGGCGTGATTATAGATATGTAACTTGACAACTGTTACTTAATGAGAAAGAAGTTGGCATCGGTATAAAGCTATTTCATCTATGTACGTTTACGTTCTTAAAAGTATAGACAGAGGGAGGCTAACCATCAATCAATCAATCAAATCAATGTCTTTCCTCATTCCAGGTTTTGATTATATCCCGACATATTATTAGTGATTGGTCACCCTACTACCTAGAGATATAATAATTACTTATCCATGACCTAGCTAGCAGATGCGACCAATTTTTCATGACCTCAATATACCGTTCAACACGTCCCGGGCTTTGAACAGGACTCACTAGGTACTACTTTTGTTTATTCTAGGAGACCTGTGCAAATATTATATCATTACAGTAGGTAAATTTATTAGGTCGGACTAATTCGGTGACCTACTAAGCTCAATTTCACATAGTTTACAGGACGACGATAATTGTAAAATGTTTTAATGAAACTCCTGTTTGTCCTTGTAACTGTTCTAGATTTTCTTTTACTATAATAATTATTGTAAACATGCCCCAGAAAATTTCGTTTGATATCCAAAAAGTTTACAAAGGTTTTAATTTTGTTGAGGATTTCGTAAATTTATTTCGGGAAAAACCTAAACTCGTTTTAGCTAATGCGAGTATATACGTTATTCTTTCATCATTATGATTTATGATAAATTGTCTGAAATTATTGTGTAATAAAAATAAAAAGAGACGAAAAATACATTTATTAGGTACCTACTACGTTATCAAACTAATTTTTAAACTACAAAAAAAAATTAAATTCATTTCCGCAATGCATGGCCGCTGCGCTGCAGTGAACGCATTTGCGGAAATATACAAAAATTGTAATTATTTTTGCTAGTTATTACTTTACCTAGTAAAAAAAGGAATTAAAATGAAGACCAAAGTGCTCTTCATTTTTTATGACTTGCAATAAAAATCTTAACTCATTTTTATAATAATACGTATACCTACTTAGGTTTTAAATGTCATTAGATAAAACGGAACTAACGATAACCTAATTCTATATTATTATTACTATTGATGCACTAATTAATTACTCCATTTTTTTTTATTTCCCTGAGTCACAACCGTGTAGACGCTTAGGTATAATCCAACAGAGATGACCTTTGATTGGTAGATACCACCAGGGACGATGAAGGTCATAATATAATTTTGATTTAATATTTTTTTTCCTGACGTTAAGGCGATAGCCGCCGGCTTTGACGATAGAGGGCCATGAATGAATCCCTAGGTACAAATTGGGTGAAAAGGACTACATGAAGCTGCCGACGCAAGCCGCCAAATCACGTCTGACCGCTTACATAACAATCATACATTATCGGCCCATGAAGGGTTAAATTCATAAAGCAACACCATCTATGACGTTCACCGGGAGGGGAGGCGCCATACTGAGGGTTTCCCTTCTGTCAAAGCAGACTCTAAAATGAGTAACACACACACATTATAAGAAATATATGTATACTTATGTATAGCTATGTCTGAAATTATGAGAGTATTGTTTTAATTATTGTGTGTAAGTGTCATAGTGACAGCCAATCGTGAATAGTGATGTATATGAATATGATTTTCCCCCGCAAAATATGACAGACAGATATGAATAGGGCAAACATGCTATGTCTAGTCCCCCTTTTTTTTTAACTTGAGGGAATATCCTTCATGGATGCTATGCCGGACTCCTACCGACTAAAAAAAACCTCACGTAACGTCTAACAGCCTACGGTTGGAAGCCCCGGGTAAGCCCTAGGAAGGATGTCCCAGGACACCCCACAGACCTACCTTTTCTACTATGGACCTACGGCCACCACTGCGGCTCGCCGAGGGGGTGGTTCGGGTGCTATCCCGCGTCTTTGGGGGATTTTCGGGTGTCATTCCGCTTCTTAGGGGAGGCGTGCGTGAATCTCTCACGTCACGCTGCCGTCTAGGGCCTGCTTCTGTAAAGACGGTGAGCAGCCCCCTCAATGTCCTCAAGTCCCCGGTTATGGAGGCCGATAGTCTTCGGCGAAGACACGTCCGCAGTCGGCGGCTCGGGCGTCGCAGACTACGGAACTCGGTTGGGAGAGTTCTCTCCCGTTCCCGCCCCGCCGCCGCCCGCCTCTTTCACGAGCATGACCTGCTCGCAGAAAGAGGCGGCGGGAGTAAGCGGCGGCTTACTCCCACTGGAGATCATGGCTCGCACCATGGTTTCAAGCGAGATAATGTCAATGTCCAGACCCACCACGAGGACCTGGCACTGTTGTCCACCAGCGTGTGGAGATGTCTACTTCCCTTGTACTGGTCGCGTTGCTCTGTGGTTAAATTACATCGTTGTAACAGAACCTTGAATAAGTATTCCAAAAGTTCCAACACAATATTTACTCTATTTACGAAAACTTGTAGGTTACCTCAATTTTAACATAATCGAACATGTAACAAAATCACGCACGTTCGTATAAACTAGTTGTAACAACGCTCAAATCTCGTTCAAGTTCTGATTTATTACGGTTTAATGACGTGACTCACGTGACGGCCAGTTTCTGACCTTGGCATTCTAGCGTTACGTAAATTGTGTATACTTCTATGCCCATGCTGTTTGTGTCTGATATCACCTGCCTGACACCTTCTTAGCGTCATGCGTGTGTAGAACCAGAGCATTGCCATTTTAAAAAGTTAAAGGAATTCTTTTAAAAATAAACCCGTAACGTTTTGGTAAAAGATCATACCTATAGGATGACCCCTATTACCTACTCTTTTCATCCTGAAACATTCGTTGTATTGTAGATTGTACATAATTTCGATTGAGTACATAGCCATTATATTTTAAATTTGCTTGCTATAATGATTTTGAACAATAAAATCGCCTCGTCATTATCGACGCTGACTGTAAAGCTAAAACGTGAACTAAACACAGCAATAAACAGGTCATGCGTATCCAGTTCTTTGTTTTCTTATGGTAGGTACCTACTATCCATGAATCATACGGAGTATGACAACATCCTGTCAACGTTCAGCCATGATAACTAGCTTGATGGCTCTGAATAGCAATTTCAGAAGGTACTTACTTTAATGTACCACAGTTTTATTTTGTGTAGTGAAACATAATTGATGTCTGTACGTTTAATGATATGGGTGTGTAAAGGTAAGATGAGAGGGCAAATTATTTTGTGACGGCGCGGCGCGACGACAGCAGTGTGACTGGTCTGTAAGGCTCCTTAGAGGACATGCCAGACCACTCACTAAAACCCAACGGCGTCCCACCTCGTCCCGAGTCCCGACCGGTTACAGAGTAAGCCAGAGGACGATTCACGACGACCCGGCAAAGGAAAGGTATAGGGTCATCCTCGGATCGGCCTAATGAGGCCTCCGCAATTTCCATAGGAAGTTACTTTAGGAATTAAATCTGCAATTTCATTTTATGATTTCTTTACTAGTTGTTCAATTATTTACAACGTTTCAAACCATTTTATAAATATTTCGCGGCATTTCTAAAATAAAATATTCACCCTAAACTTCGGTTGTAATGCCTTATTTTCTTAGATTCACCTTGAAAACTGGTAATTTATCAGACTGACTGACAGACAAAAGGGTGAATTTATAATGCAAGCAGTCCGCGGGACTGCTTTAGAAACAAGTTCCTGTGAATAAATATAAATGTTTCAGCGTCAAGGACATGAGAGAATGTATGGAACCTTCGCCAATTTGGAATGAAAAAAAAAATGTTTCGTTTCGTGCGTCTCGTGACTTTTACTGTCCTTAGACAAAAAAAGGTTGGTCATCTATGAAAATAGGAATATTTAGACAGAGCTTGGGAATGTAGATAAAGTTTATTATTTAATAAATATTTAAGAAATAAATTCCTAATTTAATAAATAAATAAGATACCTACCTATTTATGATCGCCTGTTTCGTGATTAAGAGCACAATATTATGCACGCAAGTATAACTCGTTTTGTATTACTTTCTTGAACTGACCATGACATTTCACGTTATGACAATAAACACAATAAAGATAAAGAAAATGAAATGCGTATTGCATATTTGCATTCAATGTCAATACAACAACTACATGCAATTATTTCTGCACCTTTCATGGACGCTTTATTGCCTCGATAATTGACAAAGCAACTTTATACATAAGCCAGTAGTACTTTTCACCTAATGGTAGAGTGTGTATTACACTTAAAGATGAATCAATGGTGCCATAGCTCTGCTGAGGTTCCAGAGCTGACTGTGACGCTTTGATGGCCGTGACCTCGCTGCACAGGTAGATTTACAAAACGCCATGTCACGGTAATAATATTACATTGCCGTGATCATACCCTCAAAAAAATGGATGTCCGAATGCTTCACATTGGCTACCTCGAAAAGTGCGAAGGCCGCGACTTTTCAACGCTTATATAATTACCAAATGATGATCGCAGCGTCTCCCGCGTGAAATTCGGTACCCGCCCTCGCTTCCCGTGGGAACATATTCCCGGGATGTAAAGTCGCCAATGTGTTATTCCAGACTATAAGCTACCTCTGTACCAAATTTCAGTCCAATCTGTTCAGCCTACCAAATTTCAGTCCAATCCGTTCAGCCGTTAGAGCATGATTGAGTAACAAACATCCAAACATTCAAACATCCAAACATCCAAACATTTAAACATCCAAACATCTTCACAAATTTTTACATTTATAATATTAGTAGGATGTGCTTAGTTTATTTACTAACAACGACGACGCGAGCGCATGAATCATTCGACCTCATTCGATACGCTCTACCACATATTGAGTAATTTAATATAGTATTTCAAGGACAGTTCATACACCTAACTTAGAAACATAGCTAGTAGCGTAGTAGTAAAATATTAAACATACATAAATTGCTTTTAACCAGACCTTTATTTCACTGGCACAGACTGTGACGACCCATTGTTGAAAAATTTTCAAGCCAGCCATAAGGCCTTCAACTTGTCATAAAGGCTTTCATGTTACTAACAACCGGGTCCGACGTAGTAACTATTTGTTAATCGGTGGTCCAACGCGGCTTAAAATGCTTTCCGAAGCACGGAATGTGACAAAGTCCAGTTCACCCGAAAGTTTCTTACCGCAGTGATCGTTTAAAGGACACTGAGTCAGCGGAGCTAACAGCTCTTCCATGGTATACATGGGTATCAGACGACGAATATTAATAGGCCAGGACGTCAGGTACCTACTTTATACTTTTTTTTAAATACATACTTTTAACCGAGTCTCTCGAAACAAGGGCGGCACAAATTTTGTCCCGCTATATTCAAACTGCGGCCCGCCGGGCCTTTGCTCATGGCCCATAAGAAGTTACAGATTTATCGTAAACCATTTTAAATATTGCCCTCATCAGAAGATGGTCGATTCGGAATGGATATGTGAGCTCAGACCTGTAAGTTGTATTGGCATGAATCGGAAGGCAGCAGCTTACGACAATTTCAGTGGGCTTATTCGCAGAATACCTTGAACGTTGTACATCTTCTGGTCATAAAATACCTCTTTGATTGTCTCTTTCGCGAGATATCTATTTCGCGAAATCGCACTCATGGAAGTCAGAGATTTTAAAAACGATACCAATCTATCTAATCTAGAATAATATTCTTTACATATGCGTGCGAAACTTCTTTATTTAAATGAAATATACAAATAATGGTTACAGATTCAAACTCACAGATTCTCATTTGGACGATCTAATAAAGATAGCATGTAGCGACAAGCCAGTACTCACAGTATCGAAAATCGCATTAAAACACACATCCTTGTAACAATTTCTGTTTTCAATTTAATTTCATTGCATAAACTAGCTGTTCCTCGCGGCGTCATCCACGTGGATGTCGTTATCGCGTAAAATCATTACCCTCTTTTTGCGTAGGTAGTCGCGAGTCGGTTAAAAAGTAGCCTTTGTCCTTTCCTCAAACTATCTATAAACATAATTTCTTCCAAACCGCTTCAGCGGTTTAGGCGTAAAAGCGTAACAGACGGACAGACAGAGTTACTTTCGCATTTATAATATTAATAGGGACTAGTAGAGACACATCGTTAATTGTGATCTACTTTTTAAGACCTAAATAATTATTGGCTTGTGGCCCGCGACACCATGACTGAAACGTGTTTGTGGCCCGTATAAAAAAATGTTGAGTATGGCTGCTCTAGACCAACAGAGTCACGCATGCATGCATGGTTTGCGAATGTTATTGGCCCTGACGACTTCAAGGTCACCGGATCAATTTACTCATCATTCATATGCAAGTGTAATAACCATTATCTTGACCAGACGCTGTTTTACTGTCATTGCAACATATTGAAAGCAACGGAGTGGTCTGAATGACAAGGTCAGTATTTTGAACAGTCAGTACTACGCGTGCGCGGTGAGTTGAGGCACGCTAGGGAAGGAACCCTTTTCAAATTATATCTCAACTTTTGGCGCACGTGTTCTAAGGTGAACACTCTGAGCATAGGAGCACTGATTGAGAAAGATACGAAGTCATTGTTAGTTATGTTACAAAATATTTAACCTTCAGACAGGTTTATAACATAATGCTTTTTAAAGGTTAATTTTACAATCGTAGCAAACAATTAGTTTTTTCGTTTATATACCGGATAGGCATAAATTTTCGACCGGATGAAGGAAAACAGAAACGCAAGATATCTGGTTTGTTTTTTTTTATTTATTCTCTACTAGCTGAGCCCGCAACTTCGTTTACGTCACATACGGTGTATGAAAGGAAAGGTATTTCTTCATCAGAGTCATCAAGCAGCGTCTGAAACTGCCCTGTTTGCTTAATCATAAAAGAGCTTAATGATTAAGTCTATTATTTTAAAACAATTCAGTCCACGCCTTCGGCGCTTTAAAAATAGTCTTAATCATTAAGCTCTTTTATGATTAAGCCAACACGCCAGTTTAGGTTCACTCACATTCAAAGAAACCCCTACAATTAAAATTTTCAAAATATCTGATTATTAAAAGTGTTTTATAACTCTTTTATTTCTAAACCGATTTACATAAAACAAACGCTTAATGTTAACTGAAGCAAACCTCAACACAATAAAAAAAACCGCATTGCAATCGGTTGAGCGGTTACTGAGATTAGCGTGCACAACCGTACAGACAAACAGATATACAGACATACAGACAAACAGACAAAAATTCTAAAAATCATTGTTTTGGGTTCTATTGCGTTCATAAAGCCCCCCTATAATATTTTTTCTTATTTATCTTCCATGTACAGACAGCGACCTGTTACGATTTTATTATATGTATTGATATTGATATTGATATTGATTTTAATACAAAACCAGTTTATGCAAAACTGGTTTACCTGCGATCTTGAAACTATTAAGGCGGCAACAAGCATACGGCGTATCAAAAATCTTGTAACCTAAACGTTAGCAACACTTTCGTAACCGATCCTACTGCTTAAATTCGAGTCAACTGACCATAAGGACTTCTATTTGGCCTAGGCTATGCCAAGTAGAAGTCAGGTAGATTATTTAGATTTGAATTATTTGCAGTTGACAATAGCACAAATTAGAGATACTGCTCATTCGCTCTAACTTTGCCGCTCGGCTCCATACTAAACTCGAATTTTTAATTAGACTGAATTTGAAGCGCTCGTGGCCCCGCGGACTCAGTGTTCTGTAAACGATCACTGCAGTAAGCAACATTTACTATGGCCGGATATGGATGGGTGACCACCACGTGGACCACTTTGTGACATTTATTTACGAGCGTTTCCGTGCTTCGGAAGGCACGATAAGCCGTTGGTCCCGGTTGTCAGTAAAATGACAGTCGTTAAGCCAAGTTGAAGGCCTTATGGGCGGCTTGAAAAATTTCAACTGCGGGTCGTCACAACCTGCGCCCGGGTCGGCAGCGCGTGTGTAGCGCCTCTGGTGTTGCAAACGTCTATAGGCTGTGGCTTAGACCATATAACACGGGACTAGCCTTTGCGAACCACCGCATACAAAAATATTCTGCCAGTTTTCATACAAGTGAAGGGGGAAACACAAAGACATATAAAATTTCATTTCATTTAAAAATGTATTAATCGACAAACGCGTAATGGCTGTTGTGAGTTAATTGTTATTGTTCAGTCAACTACAATGTAATGTACTAGTTTAATCATATAAAATGATGTACTGATGTACAGGCTTTTCATAAATCCAAAAGACCAAATGGTCATGTGCAATGGCAGAAAACAATGCTTAAGTAAGGCGCATCCTGTGGTTAGATGATCTAAGGGCTGTGGTTACCAACCTTCCGGTGGGCCGTAAGCTTGTCTGCCACCTAAGTAGTATAAAAAAAAAATTGCGTGTACTTAGTGTACACACGTAAGAAGTGAACCTCACCTTAAATTAAGTCAAAAAGTACAAAAGTACAAAAGTCCAAAAGTCCAAAAGTCCAAAAGTCCAAAAGTCCAAAAGGCCAAAAGTCCAAAAGTCCCAAAATCCCAAAGTCCCAAGGTCTCAAGGTCCCAAAGTCCCAAAGTCCCAAAGTCCCAAAGTCCCAAAGTCCCAAAGTCCCAAAGTCCCAAAGGCCAAAAGTCCAAAAGTCCCAAAGTCCCAAAGTCCCAAACTCCCAAACTCCCAAAGTCCCAAAGTCCCAAAGTCCCAAAGTCCCAAAGTCCCAAAGTCCCAAAGTCCCAAAGTCCCAAAGTCCCGAAGTCCCAAAGTCCCAAAGTCCCAAAGTCCCAAAGGCCAAAAGTCCAAAAGTCCCAAAGTCCCAAAGTCCCAAAGTTCCAAAGTCCCAAAGTCCCAAAGTCCCAAAGTCCCAAAGTCCCAAAGTCCCAAAGTCTAAAAGTCCAAAACTCCAAAAGTCCAAAAGTCCCAAAGACCCAAAGTACCAAGGTCCCATCCAAAAGTCCAAAAGTCCCAAAGTCCCAAAGTCCCAAAGTCCCAAAGTCCCAAAGTCCCAAAGTCCCAAAGTCCCAAAGTCCCAAAGTCCCAAAGTCCCAAAGTCCCAAAGTCCCAAAGTCCCAAAGGCCAAAAGTCCAAAAGTCCCAAAGTCCCAAAGTCCCAAAGTTCCAAAGTTCCAAAGTCCCAAAGTCCCAAAGTCCCAAAGTCTAAAAGTCCAAAACTCCAAAAGTCCAAAAGTCCCAAAGACCCAAAGTACCAAGGTCCCATCCAAAAGTCCAAAAGTCCCAAAGTCTCAAAGTCCCAAAGTCCCAAAGTCCCGAAGTCCCGAAGTCCCAAAGTTCCAAAGTCCCAAAGACCCAAAGTCCCAAAGACCCAAAGTACCAAGATCCCATCCAAAAGTCCAAAAGTCCCAAAGTCCCAAAGTCCCAAAGTCCCAAAGTCCCAAAGTCCCAAAGTCCCAAAGTCCCAAAGTCCCAAAGTCCCAAAGTCCCAAAGTCCCAAAGTCCCAAAGTCCCAAAGTCCCAAAGTCCCAAAGTCCCAAAGTCCCAAAGTCCCAAAGTCCCAAAGTCCCAAAGTCCCAAAGTCCCAAAGTCCCAAAGTCCCAAAGTCCCAAAGTCCCAAAGTCCCAAAGTCCCAAAGTCCCAAAGTCCCAAAGTCCCAAAGTCCCAAAGTCCCAAAGTCCCAAAGTCCCAAAGTCACGATTTTTGGTTACGCGCCATCTTTGTTCTGTTCCCCACCACGGTGGATTCGAATTAAGAGTACTTTATCCAGGGATAGCATGTCATTTAAGGGTTTTTGGACTTTTGGGCTTTTGGACTTTTGGACTTTTGGACTTTTGGATGGGACATTGGTACTTTGGGTCTTTGGGACTTTGGAACTTTGAGACTTTGGGACTTTTGAACTTTTGAACTTTTGGACTTTTGGACTTTTGGATGGGACCTTGGTACTTTGGGTCTTTGGGACTTAGGGACTTTGGGACTTTGAGACTTTGGGACTTTGGGACTTTGGGACTTTGGGACTTTGGGACTTTGGGACTTTGGGACTTTGGGACTTTGGGACTTTGGGACTTTGGGACTTTGGGACTTTGGGACTTTGGGACTTTGGGACTTTGGGACTTTGGGACTTTGGGACTTTTGGACTTTTGGACTTTTGGACTTTTGGACTTTTGGACTTTTGGACTTTTGGACTTTTGGACTTTTGGACTTTTGGACTTTTGGACTTTTGGACTTTTGGACTTTTAGACTTTTGGACTTTTTGGACTTTTAGACTTTTAGACTTTGGGACTATGGGACTTTGGGACTTTGGGACTTTGGGACTTTGGGACTTTGGGACTTTGGGACTTTGGGACTTTGGGACTCCCAAAGTCCCAAAGTCCCAAAGTCCCAAAGTCCCAAAGTCCCAAAGTCCCAAAGTCCCAAAGTCCCAAAGTCCCAAAGTCCCATAGTCCCAAAGTCTAAAAGTCTAAAAGTCCAAAAAGTCCAAAAGTCTAAAAGTCCAAAAGTCCAAAAGTCCAAAAGTCCAAAAGTCCAAAAGTCCAAAAGTCCAAAAGTCCAAAAGTCCAAAAGTCCAAAAGTCCAAAAGTCCAAAAGTCCCAAAGTCCCAAAGTCCCAAAGTCCCAAAGTCCCAAAGTCCCAAAGTCCCAAAGTCCCAAAGTCCCAAAGTCCCAAAGTCCCAAAGTCCCAAAGTCCCAAAGTCCCAAAGTCTCAAAGTCCCAAAGTCCCTAAGTCCCAAAGACCCAAAGTACCAAGGTCCCATCCAAAAGTCCAAAAGTCCAAAAGTTCAAAAGTTCAAAAGTCCCAAAGTCTCAAAGTTCCAAAGTCCCAAAGACCCAAAGTACCAATGTCCCATCCAAAAGTCCAAAAGTCCAAAAGTCCAAAAGCCCAAAAGTCCAAAAACCCTTAAATGACATGCTATCCCTGGATAAAGTACTCTTAATTCGAATCCACCGTGGTGGGGAACAGAACAAAGATGGCGCGTAACCAAAAATCGTGACGTGACGTGACGCAAATTTTTTTCCAACGCCGATAAAGAAGTTTCACTTCAAAAAAAAAAAAAAAAAAAAAGAACACTTCTTTATTCTTCTTCTTTCCAACGCTATATAGAGACATGCTTCTAATTCCTATTTATATTACTTATAGTTTGGAGTCATGAAAAATCGAGCTACACTAATATTATAAAGAAGAAAACTTTGTATTTTTGTGCTTGTGTGTGTTTGTAATGAATAAACTCAAAAACTACTGTGCCAATTTCAAAAAAAACTTCACCATTAGAGCTACATTCACCTTGAGTAACATATGCTATATTTTATTCCCATATTGCCACGGAAACGGTAGCTACGCGGGTGAAACCGCGTGACGTCCGCTCGTAATAAATACAAAGGATTTTTTTTTTTCATTTCACCGAAATGCTATAAATTTGTGTTGTGGGTACGTCCGCAGTATTTAGTTGTACAAGTTCCAATCGGATTTGAGGATCCTTGCGATGAAGATATATCATTATTGGGACATATATGAGGAAGGTTCTAGGGGTGAATTGCTAAACATCCGCTAATGGCAGAAATTTAGAAGTGTAAAATAAATAATAAAATAAAATAAAATAAAATTTATTCCCTTTGAAATTTTTAAAAAAATATTTAGGTTTGTCAAAATTTTTGTGACTCTACCGGGGGTTCGGAAATGCTACAGACTGAGAAGAACACCCCAAGAAACTCAGTCCGGTCCCTATTAATTCATCTTAGTATCTAATACAGTTTTTTTTTTAATGTAGAAAGGAGCAATTCGTGTCACTGCCAGGCAGCCTTGTCTTCTAGAAAGTCTTTAATGCTATAATAAGCTTTCTGGCACAATTTAAGTTTTATTAGTTTTTTAAATTTATTAACTGACAAACCTGTTACGGCTTTCGGCAATGTATTGTACATTCGAATACAATTGCCCGCAAAAGAATTGCTTATTTTATTAAGCCTAAATCTAGGTACAGCTAATTTATTCTTATTTCTTAAGTTTAGGTTATGGATATCACTATTTTTAATAAATTTACTATTATTTTTATGAGTATATAATAAGTTTTCATATATGTACTGTGAATACACAGTAAGGATGTTGATATCCTTAAACTTTTCTCTTAATGACTCCCGAAACCCCATACCATAGATAGCCCGGACAGCCCTTTTCTGCAACACAAAGATACATTCGATGTCGGCAGCGTTACCCCATAATAGTATGCCATAGGTATGACACTGTGGAAATAGCTAAAGTAAACAAGACGCGCTATTCTAATGTCTGTCAGTTGTCGGATCTTTTTAACGGCCAGCCTATGCCGTAGAGCTCAGTCTGCCCGAGACTTTCTCGATATGAGGCCCCCACTGCAAGTTGGAGTCTAACTTTATGCCCAGAAAGACAGTTTCATCGACCAATTCTACTTGATCATCCCTAATCCTAATACTGGTGTTAACGAGCCTAATATTTGGCAAGGTGAATCTAATACATTTTGTTTTAGTTTCATTTAACAATAAATTATTTGCG
Organism: Miltochrista miniata; assembly: GCA_933228765.1. Classification (NCBI taxonomy): domain Eukaryota; kingdom Metazoa; phylum Arthropoda; class Insecta; order Lepidoptera; family Erebidae; genus Miltochrista; species Miltochrista miniata. The sequence continues at coordinate 10,071,402 of OW121751.1, read as the reverse complement.
TTAAACCAGTGGACTACCCTAGAGAGGGCATTGTTTACTTCGTCAAGATTGCGTTGTCCACGTTCAACTTTAAATATTAAAGATGTGTCATCAGCAAACAAAACTACCTCGTGATCGTCTCTTATAAGGTGAGGGAGATCATTTATGTACACTAAAAATAGAAAAGGTCCCAGAATTGAACCCTGAGGCACCCCCATTGTTACAGCAGAACCATGTGACTGTTTACCATTTATAACTACTCTCTGTACTCTATCTCTTAGGTAAGAACTAATTAAATCCAAGGCCGTCCCCTGGATCCCATAATAATCAAGTTTTTGAATTAAAGTCTGATGCTGGACGCAATCAAAGGCCTTAGATAAGTCGCAGAATACACCATAAGCATCATACGACTCCTCCCAGGCCTCATATATACACTCTAATAATTTAATTCCAGCATCCGTGGTAGACCGACCGCGCGTAAAACCGAATTGTTTAGTATGGAATAGTTTATTTGTATTAAAATGATTTTGCATTTGATTAAGCATTACCTTTTCAAAGATTTTACTAAACGTGGGTAGTACAGAAATAGGACGAAAATTGGACGGATCCGAGGTGCTACCCGATTTAAACAGAGGAGTTATTTTACTAAACTTCATTAAGTCAGGAAACACACCACTATCAACACAATTATTAAATATTATTGATAATTCAGGGGCAACCATTTCAATTAACGAATTAACTAAATGTACTGAAATTCCCCAGAGGTCAGCCGTTTTCTTAATATTTAAAGATTTAAAAGTTTTTATGATAGTGTGTATACTAATTTTACTGAATTTGAATATTTCATTACAGCAAGGAACATTTGCTTTTAACAAGGATTCTGCTATTGGGGTAGAAGAACCTAGGCCTCTGGTCAAATCTACTGGTATTCGAGAGAAAAAATGTTCAAATTCGTTAGCGACTTCGGCATCTGTTGTAATGATGTTACCATTTACTTTAAGTTTAAAATTATTATCATTTGATTTTGCTTGGCCTCTTTCTGCGTTAATTATTTTCCAAGTAGATTTAACTTTGTCTACACTATTGATAATTTTATTACTTATATACTTTCTTTTGGCCGCTAAGCAGTCTGCTTTAAACTTTTTTGAATAAGTTTTAACATAATTTAGAAATTCATCTGTTCTATTAAGCGGTCTTTCTGAGTATAGTTCATACAGTTTTTGTCTACTTTTATGTATATCCTCAGTGGCCCATTCACTGAAGGCTGGCCTGTCTCCGATTGTGACTTCCTTAGACTTGAATATGGAGTTGAACTCATTGTAAAAGGAATCAAAAAATAACTTATACATTACATTTGAATCTAAGCCAGTGTCTAAAAATGGAAGTTTATTGCAAAGTCCAACTCGCATACGTTCCAAGCGGTCACTAGTTACTGGTCTACATAATATTTTACGTCTTTTAACTTTTTCTCTTGTGATCTTGAAAGATGCTATTTGCCCAGTATGATCTGATTTTATCTTATTTATAATACTCTTACTTTCTGGCAACATATCACTGTATATATTGTCCAGACAAGTAGCTGTTGTATCACAATATCTAGTAGGCTCTAAAAATAAGTTAGTGAGATTGTGTGATTTAAATAAATTTAAGATATCATTGGTCTGACGTGTATTTATAAGTATATTAACATTAAAATCACCGCACACTATTAGGTGTTTATTAGTTTTTCCAAGTTTAAATAGCACTTTATCCATTACTTCCTCAAACTCACAAAAGGGTGAGACTCCAGGTTTATATACGCATACTACTATGAATTGCTCCAATTCTACGCACGATATTTCAACTGTACACTCTACAGAGAGGGACACAACATCTTTCCGTTCCTTATACTTTAACTTCTTATTTAATAAAATCAACGAACCCCCCCGTGTTGTGTTGACCCTGCAGAACGCACTACCAACCCGGTGACTACTGAAGCTGAACATGAGCTCATACTCCTTACGCATATGTTCTGTAAGACAAACTATTTCAATATTTTCTGAGCTCATGAACAGCTCCAATTCAAACTCTTTGACCTGCGTTAATGTTGCTATATTATAATGCACCAGGCTGATATAATTTACATTTTTTAAATTAGTTTTGTTCGGAGGACAGTTTCCGATATAGTTATGATTTGCAATTAAATTCAACTCTATCAATTTACAATTTTGGCTAGAGGGTAAATCCTCTGTTGTCCCAGAAGTTAATTTAAATTACTTGGAACCGATTCCAAAGTCCTAAATCTACTCTGCTCAAATAAAGCAGTTTTGTCAGCCAAGTTTTTGGCTATAGAGTATAAATAATTGAATAGCAAACTTGCTATTTGTCTTTTATAGTATTTGGGTAGACAATACCTACCCTTGTGATTATTATAGACTTTATACTTGCTATGTGACAAATTTGTGTCAAATACAGAATTAAAGTCAATTACATTGAATTTATTATATTACTGACTTATTAAGTTTAAACGTAAATTCATCTTATATCTAAATGAATTTTCCGAGTCTGGCACACCTTTTATAAATGGAAGTGTGAACATTACAACTTGTATGACATTTAAGTTTAAGATGTAATTCATGTATAGGGACAAATCATCATTGCTAATTTTGCCCCTGTTTGCACAGAAAATTATTATTTTACTGTTAGCTTCAAATTTATATTCTAATATCTTTTGCATAATATCACTTAATGAAGCACCCGGATAGCAATTATTAATAACCGAGTAATAACTTGAATTTAAGTTTTGTTTTAAAAATGAACTTAGATTGGTACCAATATCATCACTAAATACAATTAATTTAGTACAACGATTACTATTATTTACACTGTCACACAATATATCCACTGATGTACTGGGCGGGCACATAGTAATGGGAGCTAAGGGCTCAGCGGTAACCGGTTCACCCTGAGCCTCCACCGGCTCAATTGCTTTAGGGCAGTTAATATTGCATAAGTGGTCATTTAGGAAACAATTAAGGCGCGCAGTGTTATCATTTGATGTTTTGAGTACCTTATCTATGGTTACAGAACATTTAGTAAAGTCCCTAAGGGACCATTCATATTTTTTAGTCATATATTGTAGCTCAAATTGCAAACTTTGTATTTTTGATTCTAATTTTTGTGTGTCAGTGCAATATTTTAAATGACTTTGTTCCAGCTCAAACATTGACAATTTAGCTTGTTCTCTAAATTTTAAACCAGAACCTATATTTTTACACTTCTTGATTAACATTTTATGGAATTTTAATTGCTTTTTTGATTTCTGTATGAACTTTTTAATTTTAAGATATTTTTTTAGTTTATTTCTGCTGCAAAACAAAACCGACTTGTCCCGTTGATATGGACTGTCACCTGTAAGATCTATAGTAGTCAAGTCCAGGTTTTGAGAATTTGCAGAAGGAATAAACTGCGGGATACCACTCATTAACTCACTATAAAGATTATCAGTTTTTTGAGCAGTAACTTGCTCAGCAGCTTCTTCCAGGTGTGAGATTTGTCCCTGGGCATCCCTTAGCTCCGTGAAAGGATTCATGTCGTTCTCCGATCCGAGTTTATTATTTTTAGGATGCGTTCGTTATTATTATGCCGAATTTGATCCAAAAAAAGGAAAAAGGGAAGGGATCGCGAATTGGACCAATCGCGCCTAAAGGAAAGCATCCTTTTAACACATTGTCTCTGTCAATGTTCTTATTGTGTGAGAAAACTAACATACTCGTAGTATTAAAATATCACTCAATGTACTCCACTTTGTGCAATAAAGTATCTGTATTTGTATTTACAGGTTTGGACTGTACATTGAAAGATCGACCACGTTTCCCTTTAGGTACATAATATACCTATGTATAGTTAAAGTGGAGTAAAATCTAAAATTGGAATCCTCTACTGACACCATTTCTTGGGTCGGTGATTCACCTCATATTGACACAGGGTTCTTTGAAATAACCCTATCCTAAATAAATATTTTGGTCATATTGGCAGAGTACAAATAGTGGTGAGTGTACTGTACATTAATGGACATTTTCAATCATACCTACCACGTTCATACTTCTTGTTTCGTGTACTTATCATTTTTTTCATATTAACTTTAAAAAGTTGTAAGAGAGTCTTAGTAATATGGTCCTGTTTTTTTCTTTAGGGGTACAGAACCTTAGATGATTTGGTTCAGACAGAACCGGGAGATAGTGTATGAAGATTTCATATTTTTGTATATTGGTTTTTATTTACTCGCGATATTCATTACATACCATGTCTACTCCTACTTAGTGTACCCATATGCCAAATCAATTGTACATTGCAAGTTGCCAAACTGGTAAAGTAACCTGTTACTAATTAATATAACATTTGCAAATTTTTTGTTTTGTCCATTTATATGGACATTCGCGGCTTGGATAGTGTTTGCATTAGCTTGTGATGATTTTGCAGTAGTAATTTTATATACTTTGTTGTATTTTATTACTGCGTATTTTCGTATTAGCATACTTATGTGAAGGTCGTCTATAATAGGATTTGTAGTACTCTTCATTTTCAGTTGGTTTTTAGGGTTTCGTAGCCAAATGGCAAAAACGGAACCCTTATAGATTCGTCATGTCTGTCTGTCTGTCTGTCTGTCTGTCCGTCCGTGTGTCACAGCCATTTTTCTCGGAAACTATAAGATCTATGCTATTGAAACTTGGTAACTAGATGTATTCTGTGAACCGCATTAAGATCCTTATATAAAACTAGAAAAAAAGTAGTTATATTTGGGGGTCCCCATACTCAGAACTGAAACTCAAATTTTTTTTTTCATCAAACCCATACGTGTGCGGTATTTATAGATAGGTCTTCAAAAATGCTATTGAGGTTTCTAACATCATTTTTTTCTAAAGTGAATAGTTTGCGCAAGAGACACTTCCAAAGTGGAAAAATGAGTTTCCCCCCCTCCCATCTAACTTCTAAACTAAGAGAATGATAAATCTAAAAAATTATATGATGTACATTGCCATAAAAACTACCAACGAAAATTAGTTTGAACGAGATAGAGCTGGTAGTTTTTTTATAATACGTCATAAATCGCAATTTTCGGTTAGAAAAATCACTACCACTGCGAACGTGTTAAAACATCAATGAAAGTTACAACGAACAACTCGCACTTGGCCGGTTTTTTTTATTTATTTTGATAAAGGACCGGTTATTTTTGGTAAAGTTTTTTTTTAACTTGAATAATGGGTTCTAAAAAACTGATAAATATACTTAAATATTCCTAACACATACATGTATTGTGATGATTTTTTCCTCACTATGAATAATTTTATAGGTATATTATGAAATTGAGTTATCTATTAATAGCTATTAACGAATATAGTCACATCACATACGTATAGGTACATCCACCTTTTACCTTATAGTTTTATGTCCCACGTAATAGGTGGAGAGCCTATAGCCGTGTTGAAATGGACATGCGCAGGTCGCCGCGACCCGCAGTTGAAATTTTTTAAGCCGCCCTATAATGCCCTCAACTTGGCTTATACGAGCGTTATATATACGAATATAATATAGATACAAATTATTAAACTAATTAGGGCACTAATTTTAACATAGATACATAAAAAATATTTTATAAAAAAATTACTTACAAAAATAAAACCGACTTTAAACAAAAATTTAAAAATAAATATTACTTAGCACAAAGAAATATGTGTTTTGATTTATAAAGATTATTTAGATTATATTTAGATTTTACTATCTAAATGTGCCTAATATTGAAGTCGGCGCCAAGTAAACCCATATGTTTGGGTAGTTGCTTTTAATGGCACCGAATTCATTATTGTATTTAATAAAATCTGATATGTAAATCAAAATACATACCTATTACTTTATGCTAAGTAAATTTTATTTACAAGTTTTTGTTTGAAGTCGGTTTTATTTTTGTAATTTTTTTTTATTATTTTAAGTGACAGGTGGACTGAAAAATCTATCTATCTAGGTGTAAAGTCCTCATCAATATAAATCAATCAAGCCCAAACACAAGGTAACTGCTGTAAATTGTTAAGGAATTTTCTCGACTGTCTTTCGACTCCATCATCAAATCGACTTCAGACCTTCATTGAATTGTAGTACCTACTTTAGAGCACTTAGTTAAAAAATTAACAAATGAACTAGTTGTCCCTACAATTTTCAGTGGTTGCCCTTGATTTCTACTGGATCCCAGCATCAGATCCTGACCTGGTGAAAATGGGACCACCTCAAAAGTGAACACAATCCAACAAAAAAAGATTTTTAGGAATCCGTCAATATTTCAAGAAAATATCGGTGAATAAACATAAAAAAACATATAGACGAATGGAGAACCTCCTCCTTGTTAAAAGTCGGTTAAAAAGGAGGAAATAAGTCAAGCAAACCCACTGGCTAAAGTAAACAAACTACAAAAAACACATATTTAAATGAAAAAAAAAACTTTCAGTTATTTGCCTGAATTCAAAGAAACAGTAGGTACTTATTTAGTTTAAAAATATATTGTACTACATTTACACAATGTTATAATTTTTAGGAATGTCTGCCCGTGTTGTTAAATTCATGGACTTAGCTGGTTTTGTTCTGTTCGTGCTATGCAAACATCAAAGTCCACGCTTGACTGTCAACCACACTTTTCTTTGTGAATGAAATCAGCTTTTAGCTTTCCACTGTTGGAGTATATATACCTCTCCCATTCATTTTGGAAGTAATCAAACACTTCGAAAATAAATGCACTGTATTACACTACTCAGAAGAGTTGACACAGAATTTATTTTACTGCCTCATCTTGCTTGCAAAAGGCTGGTTTAGGCCTAAAGATACAATTTTAGCATAATTATGATATACAAAAATATAGGCATATTTTACCACTATGGTTTTTGGTGAATATAAATACAGTTATCAAATAGAAAATACTGCATGTACGATGTCCAAAGCGAAGCACATACATCCTGTGGTGTTTTCATACGTATCGACGAGTAGGGTCTATCAATATTGAGTATAGCCCGTTCACAGTTATATTACCTCTGAGTGACAGCTCGACGATCGTTTTCTGTGTGTTGGCATTGCAGTAAAGTCGCCCTATGTGTGCCAGCCTAAGACATTTTACCGAATTAAGTGTAGAATAGTACATCCAACCTTTAGCATGAATAGTTTTGTTTTTCATGTCACTAAACTTAACTTCACTAAGACAGTGCTCCTGTTACTAAGCGATTGTGTTTAAGATTTTTTTTTTTATGAATTTCTGAAAAAATAAATCCCTACCACCACTAACGTAGGCGAAGTTGCTGCTTCCACAACGATCCACATCTTAAATAATGGTCACACTCGGAAAAAACGCCAGCAAAAGAAGAAAGTAATTTTCGACTAAAAGTAAGATTACATGGGAGAAACAAAAACTTATTGGGGTAACACAGCAATCAAGCTAGGCAACCTAAGTGCTAGAGGTAATATATCTCTGAACTGACTATAGTGCTTTTCAGGTGTTTTTTTAAACAGCTTTCCATCACAAACGCCATTTCACTTCTTTTGTTTGTGGCCAATCCCTTCCTTGCTCTATCGACTGCCAAACCCACAGCCTCACGTACCATAGCATGTCAGCGTGAGTCTAATAACGTCTTACAACAGTTATGTTTGTATCTAATTAATGTAATAGTTATAAAACGTGTTAAAACTTTTACTAGGTCTACATAAGAAATGTTGCGCTTGCATCTAGAAAGTGTTGAAAAATTTGTACGTTAGAGAATATTTTATGTAGGTATGTCATAAAATTTTCAACTGAAACCGACTTTATTAGTCAAGACCTGATAAAATCAACATACATAGACATTAGTTGCCTACCTTTTCGCCTAAAGTGTAGTGTATCGTTCCACGGAATAGATGATGTGATGAGCAATTGCCGCGTTGTGGCCGGTAGTGGCTACCTGCTGCCTGCCTTAGGCCACACAAAAAGGACGTAAGGCGCGAGCAAGGTGCGGACTAGACAATGTATCAGAAAAACCAGCCAAATGCGAGTCGGACTTACGCACGGAGGGTTCCGTACCAAAAATCAGAAAAAACCACGTTTGTTAAATGGGAGCCCCCCTTAATTTTTTAATATTTTTTGTCTGATTTCAGTATTTGTTGTTATAGCAGCAAAAGAAATACATGATACTTATGTGAAAATTTCAGCACTCTTGCAATCACAGTTCCTTATATACAGCCTCGTGACGGACATACAGACCGACAGACAGCCAATCAGACAAACGCCTATCAGTCTGTCTGTCTCTCTGTGTGGTTTATTCTTACTGGATGGCCGCCCAGTAATAATAGATATATAATGTATTCTATTATGAATACTTTTCTCTGCAGCCGACTGTACTATACCTACTTATTCTGTGACCATGTGCGTGAATAAACAGACATCAACCAGTCAAGGTCATTGAGCGCACGCGCAACGGCATAGAGACTCTTCGTTATGCATAGACGGCATTTTTTTATGCACCAGACTACTCATTATGTAGGCTAATTCGCAAAAAATCTTTTCATTATGAATACGATTAGTAACTAGATCAAGAGCAAATTTAATGCATCTCTAGTTCTAATATTATCTATACTATTATTATAAAGAAGAAAGATTTGTTTCTTCGTTTTTGTTTTATTGTTTTTTTGTTTGTTTGTTTGTAACGAATAGGCTTCGAAACTACTGGACCGATTGGAAAAATTCTTTCACTGCAGGAAAGCTACACTCTTTGCGGTATTCCCACGCGGGTGGAACCGCGTGACGTCCGCTATACAGAATAAAGATTTGATTGTTTGTTTGCATTGAATAGGCTACGAAACTCCTGAACCGATTTGACAAATTCTTACACTGTTGGAAAGCTACACAATCCCCGGGGGACATAGGCTATATTTTATTCCCGTATTTCCACAGGAACGATATTACGCTGTTGAAACCGTGTAACATCGGCTAGGACGGCTAGTTATGAAGATTTTGTAAGTAAGACATACGGAAAGTAGGACTGAGACAAAACTATCCATGGACTGGGTCCAGGAGTAGAGTAAAAACCTAAAAGCAGCGATCATTTACAGAACCTTAAGTTAACGAAACTACAAGCGCATTACATTTTACGCTGCATTTCAAATTATGCTAAGATCGCCAATACAAGGTCAAAATAATTTTCCTGGTTTTTGTTATTCAAATATTTATTCATCCTTTTACTTGTTCTTAGGGTTCCACACCTGAAAAGTCAAAAAATCACTCGTGTTGTTTGTCAAGACCTAGTATTGTGAACACGCGGAGTTATCAAAGTAAAATTAACATAGGTACTAAACGTACCGATTCAAGTTTATTGCCACTTGGTCTGTAAAAAAATCAAACTCCCAAACGTCCCAAACGTATATTTTTAATTAATGGATTACTTCCTGTTGACTGGTGAGTTATGAAATTTGGCAAGTAATATCCTCTGCTCTAGTAAAAATATGGAATTTAAATAATAGTACTTACTACCTACTGTGTATTTAAAAATTTTGCGTTTCTGTGCAAATTTTTTTGAGAATCATGTCCCTCACTCCTTGGAGACGTTTTTTTTATTTCTACTTTTAACTAATACGAGTAGAACAGATAATACAGTATTTTATATTCTTTCCAACTCTTCTGAACTTTGAGCTAAGGTCAAAATCGGAAAGTTTGACATTTTCCTAGCCATATGAGACGGAGACCTTGATGATACCTCGATCGAAAGCAACGGTGCGTTCAACTGAATTATGAACAATTGCATAAGTGCGTTTATACGTAGGTACCATGTGTTTCCAAATAATGTAAACACAATATAGGTATTTAAACTTTCATGGTCACTAACACTTATTAGAGTTAACGGGATATTTACCATGTATTATTGAGTTTTTCCGATCTACCCTCCTTTGCACTCGTTTGTGTCGTTCAACACCACTACTGTTAGATTCACTCTCACTTTTACTGTGAATTCGCACTGAGCCTCTGTCGCGACATACAACGCTTACCGTATCTTCGCGCGGTTTCGGTTGGATATATGTTTGCTGTTATTTGTGCATACGCGTTCCACCGTGATCATGGCGCTTGCAACAGCGTCGAAATATCGGAAAAACTTAATAATCTATGGTAAATATCCCGTTAACTCTAATAATAATGTAAACACATGAAACATTCAACAGTTTTTGATAACCGGTTTTACCAACTTGCGACTTCATTTACATTATGTACCTAGGTATACCTACTGTAGCGAGTTATACATTTTTGTTGCTAATAAAAAATAATCATGGCCTTGACTTGTTTCTATTACGTGAAACCAAATAACTCGGTATTAATGGTATTATTTATCTTATTGCCATTAAGACAAATAAACTATGCTCCCACCATAATATTTCTTTCTTAATGAATAAATTCAATTATGTTTATTAGTACCCTAAATGCACACGTAGCGCCTTCGATCAAATACTTTATTTGATCGAGTGCGTTTTACATGCACTATCTGCAAACACAAAAACAAAACCGTTTAAGTCCGGGTAGTTTTGCTTACGGACTTAGCTATCTATGTACTGTGCGCAGATTTTTTTTATGCTTGTTGTACTGTGGCTGTATAATATATTCATCCTCTTGCCCTTGTCCCAATTTATTTAGGGTCGGTGCAGTATAATAACATATATACCACATATAAAGAAAATGATAATTTATATACGTAGGTGTAAGGAATTTTATTTTCAACATATTATAATATGTTAAAAATAATATTTCTTAAACCTAAATAAATTATCATTTTCTTTCTTACAAACATACCCGACCTTATAATAGACTTACATGAAGATAAGTACGTATACAACACCATAGAATATCTACTAGTAGGTATTACGTACCAACACGTAGAGGCCCTTTACGGTAGGTGTTATTATAAATGAATAATATGTAACTTTGACTGCCTCTGTGGCGCAGTCGGTAGTGATACCGCCTGCGGCGCTGGAGGTCGTGGGTTCGATTCCCACCGGAGACAAATATTTGTGTGACCCATAAATGTTTGTCTCAAGAGTCTGGGTGTTTCTATGTATAATATGTATGTATTTAAAAGTATATAAGTATCAATATCCGAGGTCTGATACCCAAAACACAAACAGGTTATTCCTAGCTTACTTTGGGATCAGATAGCGTTGTGTGAAATGTCCGTGAATATTTATTTATTTATATAACTAGCGATATTTTAATAGCATTTTTTATAGCACCACGGTGACAGACAAGCATACGGCCCACCAGATATACCGGTGGTCACCGCAGCCTATGGACGCTTGCAACACCAGAGGCGCTACACTCGCGCTGCCAACCCTGTAAGAACCTTCTAAGTTATATTATTAAAATTATGTACGTACCATAGTATTTGAAAATAGTAAACGTGTATCCAAAATATATAATTTATGTAGCGCTTTCCACTGCTAACAAAACATTGTAATTATATATGTCCGACAATTATGGAATATTTTTATCGAATGATAAAAGATTAATTTAAAATTATCTAAGCTAGAAGCTAATGAGTGCGGTTATCGGTCTTTATCTATATATGATATAGAAGAAAGATTTGATTGGTTGTTTGTGCGCATTGAATAGACTCTGAAACTACTGAACCGATTTGAAAAATTCTTTCACTGTTGGAAAGGTACACTATTCCCGGTGAGCATAGGCATATTTAATTCCCGTATTCCCACGGGAACGGTAACTACGCGAGTGGAACCACGTGAGGTCCGCTAGTCAGATAAATAAATGGAATTATCAATTAATTAATCATCGTCATCCAGGAGTTAATTACGGTTGCATCATAAGCATAACCGTCTGTTTCATTTTCTTATATACATTTTCAATTGGTTTATATTGTTATCGGGAATAAATATAGCCAATATCACCCGGGTATAGTGTAGTTTCCCAACAGTGAAAGATTTTTTTAGATCTGTTTAATAGTTTTGAAGCATATTCAATTTTCAATCGAATGAATTTTCAATTAGTTTATATTGGTTCAGGTGGTAATACGGGAAAAAATATAGCCCATATCGCCCGGGTGTAGTGTATCTTCCCAACAGTGAAAGATTTTTAAATCTGTTTAGTAGTTTTGTAGCATATTCAATTTTCAATCGAATGAATTTTTAATTGTTTACAATGGTTCCTGTGGAAATACGGGAAAAAATATAGCCTATATCACCCGGGTAAAGTGTAACTTCCCAACAGTGAAAGATTTTTTTAAATCTGTTTAGTAGTTTTGGAGCATATTCAATTTTCAATTGAATGAATTTTCAATTAGTTTACATTGGTTCATAAAGCCCCCCTATTATATTTTTTCTTATTTATCTTCCATGTACAAACAGCGACCTGTCACGATTTTATTATATCTATTGATTATTATCCTAAAATGAATAAATTGCACTCGTGTGAAACTGAAACGTGTATCAAGATTATAATTAAAATATTCATTCCACTTTTTGGGGGTCCGTTCATTACTGAGTCTGTCTGTCTGATCGACACGAGGCTGTATCTCTGGAACCGTGATGGGTAGCTAGCGAGCTCAAATTTTCGCAGATAATTTAAGGTTTGTATGTTCGAAAGAGACTCATTTTGGGGTGAACTTTATACAAGGAAATATTTTTCGATTTGATCTGATGAAACTATATTATTGTAATTTATTAGATACTCTTGCTTTTTTAACGTATCAAAACACGATTAGAAATACTTTGTTCTATCGAAATCGCTCTCGAAAAATGAGCAATATTGCAAAAATCTTAACAAGTAATGTACTTTTTAAATAAAATAAATGAGTTTAATTCTCATAAAAACTTGTCATAAAATAGATATAGGTCTTTAGAACAATATTTTACGTTTAGATTTTTTCTTAAAACGCCTCAGATTTTATAACAGTAATATAATGTATTAGAATCCAACAAAAGCGTACGCTGCAACCGTTCAAATTGCCTTAGGATTTGTCAAGGTCGAACATTGCAGCCTTACCTAATTGAACACGTGTAGCAACGGGAAAGAGTACAAAATGTTTGCAAAACCATCCATTGCGTAGAGAAGAAAAACTCGAAATGAAAGCCGGTTGTCAATAAAATGACAATCATTAAGCCAAGTTGAAGGCTTTATGGGCGGCTTGAAAATTTTCAACTGCGGGTCGTCACAACCTGCGCCCGTCCATTTCAACACGGCAATAGGCTAAACTATAAGGGGGCCTATACTATGCCTTTGCCTACCCCTTCGGAGATGAAATTTTGACTATATGTATGTATGTAATTTCATCCTATTGCCGCTATAGTGACAAATACTGAAATTAGAAAAAAAAAAATTAAGTGGGACTCCCATAGACAAAATGTATTTTTTCCGATTATTGGTACGAAACCCTCCGTGCGCGGGTCTGACTCGTACTTGTCTGGCTTTATAATGTATACACATGACTGCCGATATCTGTGAGGTCAGGGTGGGTCAGTCACCTAGTCTTATCAACCTTCAAAACTGGTTGCAGAAAATTAACGGCCATTCTAAACTTTACATTATTTCCAGCATTATTCGCAAAAAATAAAATTCAGTAAATACTTTTTTTGGCACTTATTTAAATCTATATCTGGTTAATTCCAGTTTTCCGAACAAAATATTTCAAGGTAAACCGAAAATACTGACTTGCACACTAATATAATTATGCACACTTTTTTTCTTAACGTGAGGGAAAATCCATCATCGATGCTATGCCGTACTCCCACCGACTAAAAAACCTCACGTAACGCCCAACAGCCTATGGCTGGAAGGATGTCCCAGGACTCCCAACATAATTATGCACACTACACAAATCAAATTCAATATACCTACTGTTTAAAATGACATTTGTAGAACTGTTTTACTCAATGAATCACTATTTTCAAAATAGTAAATCTAACAATTCTTAGCTCTTCAAACATAATAACACTTTTTTAAGGAGCACCGATAAAAAAAAGGTCATCTCGTTTAGTGTAATATTTTAATTTTTTACGTAGGACGTGTTTAGTTAATCAATTGGTTTTATTGTCCTTCATTCAGTTTTCTGGTATGCATTTAGTTAATTAGTGGAGTTACCTGGTGTGCAGAAAAATTATACAGATGCATTTAAAAATATCCTCTTTTTTTTCTCGTGTATCCCTCATGGATGCTATGCTGGACTCTTACCGACTAAAACCACCCGCGCCCTACCACTGCCTATAGTTGGTAGACCCGGGTAAGCTCTCGGAAGGTTGTCCCAAGTTGAATAAACCTAATAAAAAATTAAAACCGTTAAAAAAAATTGAAACTGGTTTAGTGTAAGTGACAAATTTAACAAAAACATGTATAATACCTAGATAGATACTGCACTTTTGTTCCTAACATCAGATTTATTTTGGATAGGTATAATTTATTTTATAATTCATTGTACGTAACTTTTTGTAAATACATAAATTTTGTTCACAATCTGTATAAGATTACGTTGTCTGGTCCCAAAACATCAATCTTACATATTGCAATTATATATTATATTATTTATAAATATACATATCTATACTAATATTATAAAGAGGAAAGATTTGTTTTTTTGTTTGTTTGTTTGTAACGAATAGGCTCCGGAACTACTGGACCGATTTGAAAAATTCTTTCACTGTTGGAAAGCTATACTCTTTGCGGTGAACATAGGCTATATTTTATTCCCGTATTCCCACGGGAACGGGAACTACGCGGGTGAAACCGCGTGACGTCCGCTAGTTATGTATAAATTATGTTCACTATTTTGTTCACTGACTGAATAAGATTACCTACGTTATCTGGTTCCAAAACATAATCTTACATATTGCAATTAAACAAATTATTATGTATTGTACTAATAATAATTAAGTAATTAAAAATAAGTTGGTATAAAATTGTACACATTATTTTATTTGTATCAATTTTATATACTTAGGTACATGTGAGTAGTTGGACCAAAAAAGGACCGGAAGGTATTGGAATCAGTATAATGTCTATATACTTCGTAAGATTTAATTCTCTGGTCGATTCTATTTAATTTAATATGATAGCGAATATGTTATTGATAAGTAATATTATTTCTTAATAATATGCTAAAGAGGTGACCTGTTCAGAAAAATCATGTTAAATTCAAGTTTAATACATACATAAGTTAAATATAAGTTAATACTCAAAGATGTCCTTGATATAATTATTTAAATAATTTCAATAAAAAAAATATTTAAATGTATGTATAAAGTTTAAAGATTGACTTTATTTACATTCAAAATTTGGATAAACATTTAGGTATGGGACCCTAAAAGTAGCATATTTGAACAAAAGAATCGTAAAATATAGTGTGATAACATCGAGACTTATGGAGTTACTAGCTGTTCCCCGCGGCTTCGACCACGGTCCTTTTGCGCAGTCGGTGGAAAAGTAGCCTGTGTCCTTCCCAGGGCCTCGAACTATCCCTATACCAAATTTCATCTCAATCGCTCCAGCCGTTTAGGCGTGAAAGCGTAACAGACAGACAAACAGAGTTACTTTCGCATTTATAATATTAGTAGAGATGTGATTATGTCACTTATCCGTAACTCTTCAATAAGATAAGTACCTATAGAATATTCAAAACTTGCAAGTTATAATAATTACAGATAATAATAAAGTTATTAAAGTTAATTACAGGTAGTAATAGTAATAATAGTTGTCTACTTAAATTGATTTACGAACTGAGTAATAATCTTTGCGGGCATTAATTTCTTTCTGCCTTCCGTAAAGTTATAAAAACTTATATTTAGATAATGTTTTTTTTTTTTCAAATATATATAATTGAAAACTATAATTAATTTAATACAGTACAGTACCTATACAGTATTTGGTTTCTATTTACGAGAAAAATGAAAACATTTATTATTAAAACCTGTCAAATTGCTTTCAAAAATACGATCAGATAACCTAGGTAAACAACTAAGCTTTACGTTCTCAAACAAAAATAAAAAGAAATCTAAATTATTTTATAATGTTAATAACGTAGATATGAGCTAACAAACAAAATTATAATAATATTAGGTGCTTACACATCAAATTGGCGTTTTTCGTACTGGCCACTTTAATTACGATTTTCTCCTCTTTGGTAAGGAATTCCAAATTCAAATTTTCCCAGCTATTTACTCATGTATTTATCCTTCGATGACCGTCATTCATTTGTTTTTTTCTTCTGTTTTTTTCTGTTTGCGTCACTCATTTTACAAAATGGAAAACTTAAAATATCGCATTATTTACGAGTACGAGTTCCGCCGTGGCACTAGTGCTGCGGAAACGACTAGAAGGGTGAATGATGTGTATGGCGGTCATGTTGCAAAAGAAAACACAGTTCGTTTTTGGTTCCAACGTTTTCGTTCAGGAAATGTCGACCTGCAGAACAAGCCCCGTGGACGGCCTGAGACTCAAGTTGACAATGAAGTATTGAAGGCTATTGTGGAAGCGGATCCATCGCAAACCACGTCCGAGTTAGCTGCAGGCTGCGGTGTTAGTGATAAAACTGTTTTAATTCACTTGAAGCAAATTGGGAAGATTAAAAAGCTTGAAAGGTGGGTACCTCACGAATTGACTGAAGCAAACCGGCAAAAGCGCGTCGACTGCTGCGTTACATTACTGAACCGGCACAATAATGAAGGTATTTTAAACCGAATCATTACCTGTGACGAAAAATGGATTCTTTACGATAATCGAAAGCGCTCAGCGCAATGGTTGGATCCTGGCCAGCCAGCCAAATCCTGCCCCAAGCGAAAATTAACCCCAAAAAAGTTACTTGTAAGCGTTTGGTGGACTAGTGCCGGTATTGTTCATTACAGTTTTCTCAAATCTGGCCAGACTATTACGGCTGATGTCTATTGTCAGCAATTGCAAACCATGATGGAAAAGCTAGCGGCTAAACAACCTAGGCTGGTCAATCGCTCCACGCCACTGCTGCTTCACGACAACGCTAGACCACACACTGCACAACAGACGGCTACCAAATTAGAAGAGCTTCAATTGGAATGTCTAGAACATCCTCCGTACTCCCCGGATCTTGCTCCAACAGATTACCATTTTTTTCGAAATTTGGACAACTTCTTGCAAGGGAAAAAATTCAACTCTGATGGGGCAGTCCAAATCGCCTTCACAGATTTTATTGATTCCCGTCCGACTGGTTTTTTTAGTAAAGGGATCAATGAACTACCTATGAGATGGCAAAAATGCATAGAAAACAATGGTTCATACTTTGATTAATTAAATATATTATATTTAAAAATATTCGACTTTTTGTTCCTCCTATACAAAACGCCAATTTCATATGTAAGCACCTAATATTATTATAATTTTGTTTGTTGACCTTGAGGTCCTTCTTCCTTAGTGTAATTGTTTAAAATTAAATAGCTCATACAAATAAAATCGGCGCGGCTAATAGAATCATTAAGTAACAATTAAATATTTTAAACAAAACACCACAAAGATTTATAAATGTATAATAAAAACTTGCCAGACTTAAAAATATAATAAACAAAACTCACCCTAAAAATAAAGTTTCCTCACAAACAAAAACCAAAGCGTGCGCGCGCGCAATACTGAAGCGCGCAGAGCACTGCGCCCGGCTCAAACTAAACTACGACTCATTCGCTTAAGTCCTTTTGGGAAAAGTACACACAAACAAACAATACTTTGTATTACTAAATCAAGAACGGCATTTGGCACGAATTTTGTATAAATCTATGTTTACACGTGTGTCCGATTGATGTACAATTTCATATGCTACGTCAACAATTACTTTGTAACTAAAAGAATCAAGAAAAATTGTACCAGACTGTTTAGTTACCAATGTTGTGTAATGGCTGATCAAACTTTGACCTTTTTCAAGGTTACAATAGTTTTTATAGTTTGTAAACGAGCGATAGGCTGCGATTCTCAGTACCTACCTACATAGAATCACATTTGTTCATATTACAAATTTGCATGATATATCGTCGCTGCGCTTGCAAAAGTCGCTATGTATTTATAACCTACTTTTCAGGGGGAAGTAAAAACCGATTTACTCGAAATATAATTGTGATAGAGAAAGTCCATAATTTTTTTATAATGTAAATATTATATTTACGTTGTGGAAAATGACTTTTAGAAAGATAACGTTTTAAACAAAAATACCAAAAAACAAATATTGTGAATCTGACACATAGCTAAAATTGTTTGGGTCACAAATATCGCCATGTGTTGTTGAGCACATAGCGGGAACGAATAAACATAATTCACGTTGTTTAATTACACATAGCTATTTAATGAAAGGTGTGAATTGAAAATAATATCAAATTTTATTAAGAAACTTTGGCAAACATGGTGTTCTCTGCCATAAAACTCTGCTGCCTTGATGTGTGAGGATGTGTTGTACGCAATAAAGGCGCCGAGGAAGAAACGGGAAAGCAACAGTTCGCTCTCGTACCGCAGCAGAAGCACTGGTCGCCGGAGATCCCAGAAGGATCTCCATCACTCTGGGCTGGCTACTACCCTTTCCTTTTTTTTTTACGTGAGGGGAAAATCCTCATAAATGCTATGCCAGACTTTTACTGACTAAAAACCTCACGTATCCTGCCGAACAGCCTACGGTTGGGAATCCCAGGTAAGCCCACGGAAAGATACCTCTGGACTCCCAACAGACCTACGGCTACCACTGCGGCCCCACCTAGGCGGGGGGGGGGGGGGCAGGTGCTATCACGCGTCTTTGGGGGCTTTTTCGATGCTATCCCGCTTTTTAGGGGGGCGTTCGTGAATCCCATACGTCACGCTGACATCTACAAGGACGGCGGCCTACATCAGTAAGGACAGTGGGCAGCCCCCTTACCGTCCTCAGGACCCCGGTCATGGAGGCCGATAGTCTTGGGCAAAGATATGTCGGCGGCAACCCCGCCGACTGTGGAACTCGGGTGGGAGAGTTCTCTCCCGTTCCCAAACCTCTCCAAACTCTTTCACGAGCATGACCTGCTTGCAGAAACAGGCAGCGCAGTCCCACTTACTCCCGCTAGGGTTCACTCATCCGAGCTCATACCAAGGTCTCCAGCGAGAGATCCACATCCAGACCTGCCACGAGATACTTCCAGCCTAGTAAGACGTAGTTTTCACGACAACCGTGGCGAAAGATCGCCGCAGCTTGGCGACCACGGCTGGTGAGGGTGCCGGGGATTTCCTTTCGAGAGTGCACCAAAATCCCTGGCTACATACAGCCGGGAAGGAGACTACGAAAAGGCGTGCCGTCCCAATTATTTACCTCTACCAACTTCTTTAAAGCAACCAAAGAATATTACTATTTTTTAAGGAACCCTGGTAGGTATGCAAATGTACGTACCATCCTACTAGTAGTTTTAGATACTTGTCTACCCTGCCTGTTGTGCTAAGATCCCGTACAATGTATGCGACTGTTGTGCTAAGATCCCGTAAGGAGGTTGATTCCCGATTAGACTCAAATATTTGTGTGATCCAAAAAAATAATGGCTGAAAAGGAATGAGTGCAGAGCTCGGATTTTTGAGCAAGAAATTTTAGAATGAAACGTAAAAGGGTCCTGTATGATAAAAACAGGCTTACGTAAAGGAGATTGGGATTTCATGGGGTAATGAATAAAAGAGACATTCAAGTGATCCCGCGAAGACGGAAGGAAGCCACTTGAGTTTTAGCCGAATATATGAAACTCAGCGAGGCCACAGCACTTCCCACAATTAGAGAGTACGATCGGCCAAGAAAGTGGTGTATCAGTTTTGATTTAGTTTTCTAGTCATTGAAAATTACAACAAGGTTCATACTAGATATCATTGAAAGAGATGCATAATAATGACGTAAACCTTATTGATAAGTATTCATTTGTCGTAAGTTACTTAGAAGTGCATGACATTTTAACCTTTATTAAAAACTGATAAAACATTAATTTCTGCAAAGATAATTTGAATGGTTTTTAATAAAAGTAATAAAATCTTTTTAAATCTAGCAATCTCTTTTTCATATAGAATACTGACAACTGACTTTTTGTCAAATATATTCAAACTAAGAACAGCTGTCACGTAACAAACAGTAGGTATCAATAATCAATATAAAAGCTTATCAATAATCAGATAAAGATGGCAATAGAAATTGTCAGATATGTCTGCAAGCGAAACTAATCATTATCGCCTATGAATTTGCAAACGACGTTCAACCTTAAGATGGTACACTTATTTTTTGGCCCACTGTACATAGCGTGGGCGCAGCAGTGTCAGGTTCTCGTTGCAGGTCGGGGCGTGGACATTCTCTCGACTATGGTGTGGGCAATCATCTCCAGCGGGATTAATTCGGACGCCGCCGCGTGTTTCTTTGATCAGGTTATTCTTGTAAAAGAGGCGGCGGGGAGGTAGCAGACTATGGAGAGGCATGGTGAATCTCTGGCTATTGGCCTTGCCAGCATACGGTCTATTGTCTCAGTTGTGCCGCTGGGTGGCCAGCTTTCTGCACGGGCGATGTGTCCTCTGTGATGATCAGGCTTCCTGCTTTTTGCAGGTAAATGCCGGAGTACCACAGGGATCGGTATTGTTTCCAACTCTCTTCTGCATATCAATGATATGCTGTCCCTTGGGTGCATTCATTGTTATGCCGATGATAGTACTCTGCATGGGAGCTATTCTGGCCGTCCATCGGAGGGGCGAGGCGACGTGGAGGGGAAGAGACGACAACTCGTGGCGGATCTCGACCGGGTTCGGACAACCTGGTCGAGTTCAATGCCAGAAAAACACAGGCATGTGCGTTTACAGCTAAGAAGTCCCCATTCCTACCCCTACCCTCTTTTCAGTGCATTACGGTTCCACTAAAGGACAACGTGGAGATCCTCGGTATAGACGTCCGGCGTGAGTTCAATCACAAAAACTACTAAGAGAGCTGTATTGGGCTGAACTCGCGGAAACTAGGAATCCTGAATAAGGTGAGACGGTATTTTACGCCACATCAGAGATGCTTACTGTACAAGACGCAGATTCGCCCCTGCATCGAATACTATTCTCACCTTTGGGATGACTCCGCGAGGTACTTTCTAGACGCGCTTGACGCTATGCAGAGACGTGCTATTCGAATAATTGGTTGTCCTGAGGTGACGGGAGGCCTCGAACCGTTAGCGCAGCGAAGAACCATAACTTCCCTGGCTGCCTTCTACCAATTGTATAACGGTGAATGTTCTGAAGAGCTCTTCAACCTGATCCCACCCTCTCCTTTTCGATCCCGAACAACGCGTGCCGGGCAGAGGTGCCACTCATACACAGTGGAAAGAATTTTCGCCAGAACGGAGCGTTTCAAAAGATCGTTCCTCTGTCGAAACATTGAACGACCTGCCCGCACACGTGTTTCCCTCATCTTACAATCCCGGGTTCTTTAAAAGTAGCGTGAAGAGGCCCATCACAGGGCCGCCAACTTGAGGACCACTTTCAGAAGCGGCCCCATTCGCTAGATACGCCACGGCTTTCCATCAGGCTGGTGGCGACGCCAATTTGGCGAGCTAAATATTTAAAAAAAAAAATTTTAGACTTTACTGAAATATTCTAGCCCCAAAGCGGCCTTATTATTTCAATACATTCCTGAACGGATCGATGACATAAATATCCAAAACGACTGGCTAATTTCATAGAAAAATATAGCTATGTGACACTTGATTTGTGCAATGTGCGGTGTTTCAGGTCAAATATTGTACACCAATATCGCTATGTGCCCGTAAAACACATAGCGGGCGCAATTCCGCGCATTTGACTATATTTTAGTTAAGGTGAACTTTTTAGCTATGTGATTTGAAGTACATAATATTATTTTAAGGGCGCAAAACAGTATTGATTTCACATGGCTATTTTTTGAAACTCCGTTAATATTAGGTTTTTTGAGATTTCGGTTTTTGCACCTTGTGCGCCTTGAAATAAGGATCTAAATGGCATCAAAATCCAAAATTCGAAAAAAATCACATAGCGACTTTTGCAGGCGCAGCGACGATATGTATTATTTTATTGTTTATTATATTTGCTTGCACACATTATTTTGATTGGTATTTTATACTGAGTTGCAGAATTCGAGTGTTTCATACGCATGTAGGCTATTTACTAAATAATCCCTCCATTAGGAGGAATTATATTTTCTTTAATAAGCATAATATACATATACCTATATCTTTATTATACATATAGTTCGTTATCAGCAAACGTACATTAGTCTTGTGTTCTCTTACAAACTTGGATTTTAGAGTAAAAACCTCAAGCAGTCAAATTGATGCAATTTTTGAAGGATGCTACATTTGAAATGGTAATTGAAAAACTGCACTTGTACTGTTCTGGAAGTTTTCAATATGTGCAGCAAGTTCCATCCACTGCCGTCAATCAACAGTATATAATAGGTAATCTATCCTGTTATCTTTTTCTTTTTTCATTGAAATCCCCAGGGACTTTACTTAGGCCGAACTCGAACCGATCGAAAACGACACGGTTTCTCTTCATCTATCACTTCCACGGACATTATGCATAACAATATTAACTTATTTACATAAATTTTGATTTTAAATTATTGACCACTAAGTACATAGACGCTCCTTTTCATGCAGGTGTATTAAAAAACTGTTCATAGTGCCGTAACACAAACAATTTTATTTCAAGCTTGTCTTAGAATAAGCCCAAAATAATAAGAGTACACAAATTTGGAAATGTAAACACGTATCTACAAGTTATGCTATAGGGTAGGTAGTACACCCTAGGACATCCTTCCGAGGGCTCAACCGGGACTCCCAGCCGTAGACAGCTGTAAGGTATCGGTAGGTACGACTATAGACACAGTACGGGGTTCTTTAAAAGGGGACTTAGAAGGTTTTTAAAGAGTCGGCAGCGCGATTGTGGCGCCTCTGGTGTTGCGAACGTCCATAGGCTGCGGTGACCACCGGTACATCTGGGGGGGGGGGGGGCGTATGCTTGTCTGCCACTCTAGTGGTATAAAAAAAAACACAGAAATCAGGATATCTGTGATTATAGATGTTACGATGACAGTCATAGGTGTACTGCCAACCTGTGTTCAGATTCAGACAGCTGCTGGGAAGTATACAGGGCGGCACTGTTCTAAGAAAATATTTGATAATCAATTATTTTAAAATTATGAGATTTTGTTTAGTTACAAAATTAAACAGATTTAATAACCATAGCCAAGTCCACATAATAATACGATAGATTTAAAAAATGAATTCCTACAGGGTGGCCCTGTATACTTTTTTCTGCAGCTGACTGTACATCGAATACGTCGCAACGTTTATCTAAATTCTAAGCGGTAATAAATTTTATGAAAAATTTTAGATTACGAATTCTAACCAGAGCAAGTGTCTTTGAAAGTGCTTTTCATTTTGCCTATACACTGGAACTGGTTCAAACTCGCTCTGCGAATCGCATGCATTTGGGATTTTTAACTTCCAGTATAAAGGTAATGGTTTTAAGTTTCCATTTATCATTCACAAGACTAAATATTCTTAAGTTAAAAATATTACGACAGTTTAAGCCGTTAACCGTACTAGTAGCCAAGGTAATCAAGTTGCCGATAGGGCCTCTGATGCAGGTATTCTGACTCGTTTCAATATACTTACCTACATAAATTTTTAGCAGTTATTGAATATATCTATCTTCATTAGTAACTTGGTTATTTTTTCTGGTTAACAATCTGATCTGCTTTATAATGTCAATGCTTGCTTGCTGAAAATATTTGGCATGAATTTTTTATTTTTTTTTAAACACTTTCTGATCCCAACCTAAGCTAGGATTAACCTGCTAGTGTTATGGGTATCAGACAATGGATATCAATAGTTATGTATACATATACTTTTTTAAATATACATCTCATGAAATTTGACCAGTCAATTTTGGGACACCCAATTTACAAGTATATAATACTTATAGGTACTTAATATGAGAACCTCCCAGACGTTCGAGACAAATAGGTATTTATGAATCACGCAAATTTTTGTCTACTGGGGTAATCGAACCCACGACCTCGTGATCCACCGTCACATATTTTGACCTCTAAACCAACGAGGCAGTCTATCGGTTTATATTGGTAGTTTCTCGTGTTTTATTGATGAACTCAATTCAATTCAATTTTTATTTATTGTTTGACTGAATTCGACTTTCGAACAAATAATCCGCATCAAAATTAGTCCATCCGTAAGGCCGTTACGATGCCACAGACAGACACACACATACCCTACACAGATACACAGGTCAAACTTATAACACCCCTCATTATTCGTCAGCGGTTAATAGAGGGAAACATTGGGTCTGTTTTTTATAAATTGCGTGTGAGGAAGATTAGGTTGCTGCAGTCCAGTCCATCCTGTCTTTCATTATGTGAAGTCAAGTGTATGGAGGAATCTGGTTAAGAACTTAGGGGTACATTCTGACATTTATGATATTGCGAATCAGCTACAGAAGAGGTTCCTCCAAGATCAAAAGTTGCGTGTAAATATTTACACATTTTTTTTTTAGATTTTTTTATATTATTTATCAACGTACCATAAAATCTTACGTTTTTCGAATTATTTAAAAGTAAATATTAATAAATAGCTCAAAATTGTACATGAATGATTAAAATAGAAAATTATGATTGGAGTTCTTTTGCATTTTCTGAGAAAATTTACCATTGTGATGTATATATATTTTTACATCATCAGAAGGAAGAGATTTTAAGTAACAAAAAGCCCACCAATTTTTTAAAAATATCTGATATTTTAACGGGTGATTTTTCGATTGAAATTTAAATGCTTTTGCGATATTAAGTCAATAAAAAGAGAAAAAATAAACATTATGGATCAAAAAAATTACAGTGCATTAGGAACATAAAAAGAAAGGTTTCTGCCAAATTTCATGACAAAACAAAAATTTTTGTAAATTTTTATTATTTAAATTACATTACATTAAATACAAAAAGAATTAAATAAAATGTCAAACATAAGCATAGCCCTTTAGTCAAATAACCCACCCCTAACCGTTCCTGGTGCAGAGGTGCCCATAATGCTAGCTGCATTATTACCACGTTGAACGGCTATAGCCAGTCTTTGCACCAGGCCTTCTTTTCGGCTGCATCCTCCGCCGCCGACGATGGTGAATGAACAGTACGTGCCAAATGGCTAGCGACTACCGTACTCACACAAGCCGCATCCCATACCAGACACCTGCCGTTCATCCATGGAACCAAGGTCAGCCCGTCCGGTCTCTTTCCATCATATCTACATAGACCCGGTGGTTCGAGGACGCAAGGGACACCTGCTGAGACGAAGGCCCTCCGAACAATGTCGTTCAGGGCATGGTGACGTGGAAACCATCCCGTACAGCGACGACAACTCAGAGCGTGATGGCCATCGGCTCCCACCATGGATCCGCAGATGCATCTATGGGGTTCACACACCCTGCAGCCCAAGTGGAGAGCCACCGCCACACGCAGAGAGTCATCGTCTAACAAAGTGCCCAGGTGAGGCGACGGCAGTGCCAGTTTTTGTAAAAGAAAAAAATCAAAAACTCAAAATCTGGGTTTTTTGAGTTTTTGACTTACTTTGTGAGGTTAGTCACAAAAGTGTGAATCCAAAAGTTGTAGATTTTTTTATTTCCTACAACTTTGCCATTAAACATTTTTCCATAGGACTTGTAGTTTTGTCGGAAATCGAGAAAACCCCCTTTCCAGGGGGAAAGGGGGTTTTCTCGATTTCCGACAAAACTGGGACGTGAAAAAAATGGGAGTTTTAAGGGTAAAACCCCCATTTTTTTCACTTCCCGACTTCAGATCGCCCGTAAATTATTTTTCCTGTTATTTTTGTCACATTCTCTTCCTTTTGCAATAGGTTTCATTCTACTACTAATTTTTTACGTTTTTCATCATTTTCAGAGCTATCTGAACTGGTCTATTAATAAATTGTATTACGTTGACGATTTTGTAACGTTCCATACGTCGGAAATAGACAGATGGACGGTGAATTCTTATGAATAGGGTCCCGTTTATAAGGGACCCTTATAGTACCACTTTGTTTTCCGTCCGTCTGGCTGTTAAAGTTAAAACCCTATAAGCTGTGAACGCGTGGTATTGGGTTTTAAAATTTAAACCACAAACTGCACTATTTGCTTTTTGCACTTAAATATCCTAAGTAAATCTATTTCTAGTGCATTTTACTATAACAATTACTAGGCTAATATTGTACAAGTCCTTCTGAGACTTAGTGAACCGGTATTCATAAACCACCGTCCCTGTGGTTTGAGATAAATAGTTTTTATATTTTAGATACAACATAGATTCTCACTTATTTGCATGTAAAATAAAGTTCCTGAACTCCGGATGCGGTAAAAATTCTAGTTATATAGCCCAGGGTTCATTAATACTATGGCTACTGCCGTCCAACCTCTTGACCTTAAGGGGAAAGCTTGGGCCAGATCATATAGCATGCGGAGCTTATCACGAGTGCTTAGAATTTCTAATTTGGTTTTTGATATATTTGACAGACAGCTCTCTCAGACACACATCGTAGTTAGTACAAAAATGATTGAATAATTAACATGAACTAATTAAAAATTTTATAAGTAACCTTTATGTAGCGGTCAAAAGTTAATAAATTTCTACGGTGAGATTTATGAAATCTCTGTATTACATACCTACTAGCTGACATGGCGAACATCGCACCAATTTTTTTGTCTTTTAATTTTCTTCCATACAAAACTTGTCCTGATGGTAAAAATTGTTTATTTGCTGTGAATTTTTTGTTTTTTTTTACAAGGTAAAATACTATTTATTATAAAAATTAAACATATTTTATATGCAACTTACATTATAATTTATTTACAACTATTATAAAATATCTACAAAAGGCTAAAACAATCAATTTAAAAAAGAACCAAGAATTATATTATACCTACATACCTACCTACATACCTACCTACATACAAGCGTCGTAGAATTCCTCCATATCATCGTTCACTGGAAACGTTCCCAGAAGACTGGCAGCATTGCAACGTTGAATGGTAATGCTTATCCTTTGTGTAAGGAAATAGCCAGCCTTCTGGTCCCGTGAAGTGTCGACTAACCGCTTTGCCAAATCTTTATACAAAAAGCGGGCACTTGGACCCCAAGGCCCCAACGTTTCAACACCAAACGGCTCAAAAATATAATTACCAATTAAATTACAGTATTTGCGCCGTTTGAGATTTTCCGCAGAAGCAGCAGCAGCACCTGCACAACCTGCTGTGCTTGGAAGATGTGACGGCGAAAGAGTGTCAACGCATGTGGCGTTCCACACCAAAGGTCAAGGCAACAATGACATACCGTCAGGCCTCTTGCCATCGTCACGCACCAGTCCGTTTGGTTCTAAAACGGCGGTGACAAGAGCCCGACGTATTATGTCATTCAGGTTGGCGTGGCGAGAAATGCGGCCGGCACTTCTGCTGCACGAGAGGCCATGACATCCAAGATTGTCGACAACTTCTCCACAGTGACAATAATGCGGAGAAACACACGGCGCACCTAGACGGAGACATGTGGCAAGGCGAAAGGTAGTATTATCCAACATAGTACCTATGTTGGATGATGGAAGCGCTTGAATCCATAGACCCGACTCCCACAGCTAGCAAACGCGCACGCTTTGCAACATTGGAAGAGGTATTGATTAAATTGGCTCTTACCAAGTTGCAGAGCGGCACATCCCACAGTCTCTGAGAGGATAGGTTGTTGGGCAACGGAGTATTGGGGCAGGCCATCTTCCAAGCATTTATGGCGTCCGTCTTACACGACACCTCAGAATCAACCTGTGTGTTAATTAAAATTTTTCTGGTTAAATATTCAGTCCCGTGAATTGACGACAAAAATGCTGGCAGACTGATGTTAGAAATTTTGCGCATACCGAGACCACCCATGCAAGCGCACTGGAGGAGACGCTTGGAGCCAGGCTCGGTCGTTCAAGGCCACATTTAAAATTTTGCATAAGGTGTGCTGAATTGTACTATCTATATTTTCCAAAAGTGGCATAAATTTCCAAAATTGTGATGAACGAATGGGTATGAGTAAATTTTGGAACGAAAAGGTAAAACCGGAGTATAGTGAAAGCTGAATGAACACAAATTTTAAGTAATCGAATCGAAATCGTATCAGAAATAATATCGAAATTAACCGGGGAACCCAGGAGGCGAAGAGATGTGCTATCTAAAATGTTAGGAGCCAAAGAATTAAATTTGTGTATAGTGGAAAGACTGTCTACCTTTTCAGTAATAAAGAGTTCACATTTATCCGAATTTAAATTCAGACCAATGAAATTAAATTTATTTATTATTAATTGTAGGTCTTCATAACTGTTTTTACATCGCTTCCTAGAGTCCCGTCGTCTAGGTACCAATGTTGAATTTAGAATTTACTTCTCTAATAATAGGATGTATAGCGAGAGAAAAGATGACAGACCCCAGTGGGTCACCTTGTTGACAACCAACAGCTGATTCCAAAAGGTGGTTTTTATATACTAATTTTGTAGGAAATCTGTAACATTGCCAAAGAAATTTATAAATTTTAGGAGTTTCTCATTTTGCTTGGGTCAACAAGGTGTCTCTGTTTAATGAATTGAGGTAACATAGTGATAGTATGTAGGTTACAAATTCATGACATTTAGTAACAGTTCTTTTTTGTTTTTTTTATCTACTATATAAAAATAAGTCGGGTTTTCCTTCCTGACGCTATAACTCCAGAACGCACGAACCGATTTCCACGGTTTTGCATTCGTTGGAAAGGTCTCGGGCTCCGTGAGGTTTATAGCAAAGAAAATTAAACGAAATGTTACATAAAACAAAGCCATCTGATGGCGAAACGGAGTTCGCCGGGTTAGCTAGTTATTTATATAGATAACTAGCGGATGTTACGCGGTTTCAACCGCGTAGCTCCCGTTATCGTGGGAATATGGGAATAGGATATAGCCTATGTTACTCAAGTTGATTTCAGCTTTCCAATGGTGAAAGAATTTTTGAAATCGGTGGTTTTTTAGTTGATTCATTACAAAAATACAAATTTTACCTCTTTGTGATTTGGTGCATTAAAGCTCCTGAACACATCTGTAGATTAAAAGATACTTGATGAAACAAACGAGTTCATGAGCGGAGGTATCTCGTCTACCCGTCACATTTAGGATAACGACCACCTGGAAAACACTGAAAAACATTGTTTCAACCAAACCTCGCTATCTTTTAGGTTATATATTTCACGGTTCACCATCTGTCCCTATTCTATCTATGCAGAAATGGACAGGCACAGGTCCCAAGGGAACTTCCTCTGTCTAGCCTATCTTTATCAATTTCTGCACTCATCTGATTCGGTTAGTTGATTGATCATTTTGCCTAGTTAGAATTGTTCAAAAATATATTATTGTTTTACTTTAAGTTTTTTAAAGGCTACTAGGAAGCCCTTGTAAATATAATTATTAGAAATCTAAATATATTTACATTTCCCTTTCCATTGTAAGGTATATTATTATCTTCATTTAGATTTCTGAAACTATATTTTATACCTACCTAGTAGGTAATCATACCTACCTAGTAAGTGATGTTTCTAAATTTATACTACAAACTCTCTTGGCCGCACAAGGTATAAGTATAGGTGTAAGTGGTATAACCCAAGTAACAGAAAGCTTCTATCACCGAGGCGTGATACAACGCCTCGGTTATAGAAACTTCTGCTTAAAAAAAAGTTATATAGTTGCACTATAAAAGTAACCATTGAACTATATAGCGTTTTGGTTCTCTAAAATTAAACACGTTCCTAGCTCTAAGATTTAAGGGATCTCGCTAATACCTTTATAGAGCTGCACTATAATACTAATGAAAATAACTATGTATTACAGTACTAAATTAGCACTAAAAATGTACCCATCAATAAAAGTATATCCTTCAATTACAGCATCTCGCTAAAACCTTTATAGAGCTGCACTATAATACTAAAGAAAAGAACTATTACAGTACTAAATTAGCACTAAAAATGTTCCCATCAATAAAAGTACTTCTTAAGTAGGTACCCTAAAATCATTGAGCTATATAGCGTTTTGGTTCTATCAAATTAAACAGTTAATCATTCCTAGCTCTAAAAAGGCTTCTAAAGCTTTCTTAAGTGCTGCACTATAATATTAGAAAAGAACTATTACAGTACTAAATTAGCACTAAAAATGTACCCATCAATACAAGTACTTCTTATGTACCTTAAAATATATCCCTGCATAAAACTCAGCCAGATTCGTTTAGCCGTTAGAGCGTGAATGAATAACTAACATCCAAACATCTTTATAAACTTTCACATTTATATTATTAGTAGGATTGGCTTAGGATGCACCTATGTATTTATCTATCTGTGTAATGAAATCTTGGAACTTAATTTCCGAGCACTTTAAAGTTGAGAGATTATTTCCCATTTTAATTGTACTTTCGCTCATAAAATAATTTTAAAAAGCCCTTAAAGTCGACTTAAACTTTCTTATTATATTTCATACTAGCGGATGTCACGCGGTTTCACCCGCGTAGTTCCAGTTCCCGTGGGAATACGGGAATAAAATATAGCCTATGTTACCCGGAAAGAGTGTAGCTTTCCAACAGTGAAAGAATTTTTCAAATCGGTCCAGTAGTTCCCTAGCCTATTCGTTACAAACAAACAAAAAAACAAATCTTTCCTCTTTATAATATTAGTATAGATGACACTGGTATATTTTCACTGTAACGTAGGGTTACCACGATAGGACATCTTTACTTTTATAAAATTGTAAAGTTTTTCCGTTTGTCCTCATGTCTGTTTGTTCGCGATAGATGGCTATTTCTACTTTTTACGTTTCTCATCGTCACCTTCATGGTAAATTTTAAATACTGATTATTTAAACTATTTTTGTGAACAAACACAAAGCGTTTGGTAAGATAAGTAACATATATAACTCAACAAGTTAAATTGTAAGTCAGATTTGGAAGAATAACGTTTTGAATTATTAGATCCCACGTAGGTGACGCGACGATCCACGAAGGTGACGCAGTAGCTTTACAGACATTATTAATCATTATTTAAATACTAATTATAAGTTATTATGTTCATTCGGCAGTTATATGGTAACAGCTAGTTAACTAAAAACAATTACCAGGTCCTATACACATGCTTTTGACGTAAACGTTATTCTGGAACCATATAACACAGTACATCTCTTTGGCACAAAGTAGCAATTTATCAGTTATCTAGATCCCATAGCATAAGCTTATATTGTCTTAATTTGGGCTAGCTAGATAGATAATGTTGTGTGAGATTGTCCGTACCTGGCTTCTTATAATGGAAGCACTCTGCGGCTGGACGATCGGCTCACCGAACTCGGGGTAGAACTAGGTCGCATAAACAAGCACATACTGGGATTGTGCGGAGGCCGAAGAAAGAAGGAGGACACGCTAACCCTTGCGTCGGGTGACCTATTCTACTTTCGGGAAGGTGATGGAAGACATTCTTCCGAGGGCGGTGTCGGCTTTATGGTGAAAAAGGACCTCGTTAGCAGCATTGTAGAGATCAGCAGTGTTTCGTCTCGAGTAGCATACGTAATACTGAGACTCACCAACAGGTACTCCCTGAAGGTGATTCAGGTGTACCTATGCCCCGACTTCGAGAAGCACTGACGAGGCAGTTGAGACTGTGTACGAGGACGTGGTGAAAGCATTACAATGAACTGTCAAGACTCACTACAATGTTGTGATGCGGGACTTCAATGCCAAAATGGGAGTACAAGAACGCGCCGTGAAACGAAAATCTGACCCTTTGGTGTGGGGCGTAGAAATGACCGGAGGCGTATGCTTATCAACTTTCTTGAGGCTCAGGGGCTCTTCTTGATGAACTCATTCTTTTAGAAGAAGCCCCATAGAAGGTGGGCTTGGCGAAGCCTCGACAAGGTCACAAGGAACGAGATAGACTTCATGTCGGACAAGAGGTGTATATTTAAAGATGTCTCAGTGATCAACAGGTTTAATACCGGAAGTGATCACCAACTCGTCCGAGCATCTCTGAATTTAGACTTCCGCGACGAAAGGGCCCGGATGATGACGCCTACTCTCCGACCGTTTTAGTTTCAATTGTAGTTTCAAAATCGTTTCGATCTGCTGGAAACCACTGGCATCGATCACGATAAGGCCGACACTGTAGTCAGGACGCTACAACAAGTCTCCCGAAGGTTTCTGTTTGGAAAAAGCAAAAATAGGTGTTTCAAGCTTTCGCCCGAGACTCTCAAGCTCATGAAAATCAGACGGCAAACGCCATCTATGTATACGTCTTCGTCAGACCAGAGAGATTTAAACATCAAAATCCGAAAGCTGATACGATGCGACCTCAGACGTTATAACACCAACATCGTCGAGGCAGCGACAGAACAAAATTGGGGTACTAAAGTCTTTGCGCAACAGCTTGGAAGACCCCGTCTGACCAAATTGAAAACAGCGGGTGGCAAAACCGTGACCTCGAGGTTCAAGATTCTCGAAGAAGTTAAGAGCTTCTATAGAGACCTATATGCATCACGGAAAAAAAACCGATGGGACCTAGCGACTGTGACCACTGAGCCCCACTAACGCGCCACTATACCGAAGAGGAAGACATTCCGGATATTGACCAGGGTGAGGTCAGGGCGGCTCGCAAACACCTTAAAACCAATAAATTCCCCGGAGAGGACGGAGTTACGACGTTCTTAAAGTTGGCGGGACTCCAGTTCTGAAAGAGCTGACGAGTCTCTTTAATTCCGTCCTCCAACAGGTAATTTTTACAAACACCTAAAGCGTGGAGCGAAGTGCGGTGGCTCTGTTTTTAAAAAAAGGTGACAAGACCTTGCTGAAGAATTACAGACCCGTCTCACTCCTTAGCCATGTTTACAAGTTGTTCTCTAGAGTAGTCACAAACCGCTTCGCCGGAAAACTCGGCGAGTTTTACTCGACGAGTACTACCTAAATGTATATAAGTTGATATAAGTATAAGGTATTAAGTGCCTTAATTAAGCTTTAAGTGCCATGACTCTTTCCCGGGATCTGTCCTTGAGACTTGGATGCGAAGGCCGTTGTGTCTTCGTTTAAATAGCGCACAAAGGTACTCGAAGGGTCACAGGTCTACGCCTCGAGAGCCAAAACAACGGCATGACGTGAAAGTTCTTAGCATGCTGCACGCCTCAAGAAGCGGAATTGCACCTGAACTAACCCAAAAGACGCAAGATAACACCCTAACCCGTAAGCGAGGCCACGGTGATAGCCTACATCTACCCTGATACATCTTTCTAAGGTGTTACCCGGGGCGGCGCCTAACACTAGACGGATAGGTAGGTACGGTGTGAGTTTTAGACGGTATGGACTGTGGTTTGGATCTGACATAACGTCCGGTGGGATTTACTCTACTCCTATAAAAGGGCATCACACGGAATGTTATAGGTATTGCTCTGTCATTTGCCATGATTGTAGAAACCTAGTTATTCGTTCTGCTATCATTCCGCTACATACTACAATACGAATCTAAACGAGTGCCACTCTTACTGAAACTAGTCAAAGATCACTTTCGTGGCATAAACTCACCTTCGTGGGTAAAACGCCACGAAGGATGTGACACGAAGGTAACGAAAATATATCTTTTTTTCAAATTCCGACAAAGTTTAGCCGTTACGGTTTAAATCAAATAGTACATAAATATCTCAATTTATTTGCGGTTTCGATGAATTGACTCTGACTTCAATAGCTATTATACAATGTACAAAAAGTCACCCACGAAAATTACTCGAATTAAGTGTCAAATGTAGAAATTTGCCGATATTTTTTTTTCTCATGGAGCCAGTAGATGCACGTCGTACTCCTGCGATGCCATTCAACCAATAACGTTCAGTTAAGTTGAGTTTCGTTATTGGGACGGTCGTTTTGATCAACAGTCAACCGTTTACTACGCAAATCTAAAGTACCTACATTCGTGTGACCGACGTATATTATGTTTTAAGTTCTAAATAATAGTTACAAGATTTTTTTTGTAATACTGTGTGTGTAGTGTATGTTATTACGGTGAATTTAGTGTATGTAACTTCAAAATCTATGGATATTTGGTGAAGCAGTAACCTAATGTTTAACTGAATCGGGAAGTGTGACACGAGTAGAATGCGAAAAATGACCCCGATTTTGGCCTTTCGTGTTGATTTTTGGTATGAATATTTACTTCTATTGCAACAAATTTCATGTATTTTATAGCTTAATAGCTGTTTTATCCACTATTTTAAAACATTTCTTTCTAACTCATACGGTTTAGAAAATATAAGCGTGTGACCATCAAATTTAAGCAACGAGTAGAAATAGCCAGATGCAACAATTACTGAACGGATTTTGACGCGATTTCTTTCACAAGAAAGATCTTGATCAGACTCAAAATCTTATGTTGGTTTCAACGCAATCGGTCAAGCAGAAGTGAATTTATGAACAAAAATCCCCACTTAATATTATAAATACGAAAGTAACTCTGTCTGTCTGTCTGTTACGCTTTCACGCCAAAACCGCTGCAGCGATTGAAATGAAATTTGGTATAGGGATAGTTCGAGGCCCTGGGAAGGACATAGGCTACTTTTTAACCGACTGTGCAAAAGGAGGGTTATGATTTTACGATATAACGACTCTTACGCGATAACGACTTCTACGCGGTCGAAACCGCGGGGAACAGCTAGTAGAATAATAAGAGGTTGGATTTTCGCGCGATCGTTATTCTTTGGATCCCGATATCCGATATCGGGCCGCGGACATCGGCTAGTAAAGTCTATAAAATTATAATTCTACGATTGCGATTGAATTTTAACATTGACCTCTATCTGCTGAGCAATATATTTTTGTTTTATTTTTGTATAAAATTATTACAGACTTTCATTCATGGCAGTCAATTCTGGTTCTCCAAAGAGGTAAGCAGATTTATTGTATACGGGCGTAAACAAACAAACAAACATACAAGCAAAAAAAAATATTATTTGTAGTTCCACCCCAAGATTTGATTGCTTGTTTTTTTTTTGTATGTTTGTTTGTCTGTATGCGTAGAATAAGCCCCGAAACTATTGAACCGATTTGAAAAAATCTTTCACTGTTGGAAAGCTACGCTACGAATAAAATTATGACCAATGATTGAAAAATGTACTTAGTCAGAAAATCGTAAGTAGTTAACATGTGTATAATCTGATCTTTCGCAAAACCGATCTTATCACATTCCAACTACGAAAGGACTAACGTAACTTAACCTTTTTGCTAAAATAGTTCAAGTAAAAAGAATGTTTGCGTAGCTTCAATGAGGTTATCGTAGTATGAGACCCCGACTCAATGCAACAATAGAATTTTAAACGTTTTTAAAGATACCACTATTAGACGTCAACTATTGCGCATAACCCACATCTCCAAAAGTGATTTTCGGTTACATTTGAATCGTAAATCGTATTAGGAATTCACGCACGCCCCCCCCCCCCCCCCCTCCCCCCATTAGAAGCGGGATCACACCCGAAACTCCCCCAAAGACGCGGGATAGCACCCAAACCACCCCCTAGACGAGGCCGCAGTGGCGGCCGTGGGTCTATTGGGAGTCCTGGGACATCCTTCCGAGGGCTTACCCAGGACTCCCAACCATAGGCTGTTGGGCGTAACGTGAGGTTTTTTAGTCGGTAGGGGTCCGGCATAACATTCATGAGGATTTTCCCTCACGTTAAAAAAAATGGTGCCTCAAGGCTTCATAGCTTACTTAAAAAACGAAATTCTAGATGTCCTTGCTATACATTGCGTCATTCATCAACAACATTGTGATTGCTATAAATTTAAGTGAACGACTTTTTCAATCAGTGCAATATGACATCAACGCAGTCAATAAAATTCGAAACAGCTCATTGAACTATAGAATATTTCTACAGCTGTATGTTTTTTCTTATTTCAAACGTTTGCTGTTTTATACTAAAGTTCGATGGCTATCAAGTGAACGACGAACACGTTTATTCGATGCGGCCATCGATATAGCTTCCATGACTTTTTTTTTATATTTAGCTCGCCAAAGTGATGTCGCCTGATGGAAAGCCATATTGATATCTAGCGATTGGGGGCTACTCTCACAGTCTAAAACCAGACTATAATAGACAGTGGTCCTCAAGTTGGCGGCCGGATGATGTGCCTCTTTACGCTCCGCTTGTAGAACCCAGGATTGCAAGAGGAGGGAAACACGTGCGCTGGCAGGTCGTTCCAAGTTGGATCTGGCGTAGATTCTCTCCACTGTGTGAGAGTGGCACCTCTGTCCAGCAGGCATTGTTTGGGATCGAATAAAAGAGGGCGGGATTAGATTGAAGAAATCGTCAGAACACTCACCGTGATACTTATGGTAGAATGCAGCCAAAGACGCATAGTTCTTCGCTGCGCCAACGGCTCCAGACTTCTCGTCACCTCCGGGCAATTGATGAGAGTCCAGCGTGTCAAGTAGGTAGGTACCTCGCGGAATCATCCCAAAGCCCTAAGGTGAGAGCAGTATTCGACGCATGGACGAATCTGCGTCTTGTACAGCAGCGCTTAGGACTCCTAGTTTTTTCGAAGCTAGCCCAATACATCATCTCTCAATACATAATCTCAATATAATAGTAGCACAAACGCCTGTGTTTTACGGGCATTGAAATCGACCAGATGTTTGGATCCCCATTGGGAAATACGGTCCAGAGGTCCAGAAAATACAGAAGAAAAAGCGGTTAACTACCTAGTGTTCTAGTCTAGTCAACAAGGCCTTTTTTTATACCTACTACGAGGTAGAAAGCAAGCTGGGGCAAGGTAATTCGACGTTTTAAGAACACTCTTAGAATTAGACACTCAAAGAATAAATAAAAAATAAATAAATATTCACGGACATTTCACACAACGCTATCTGATCCCAAAGTAAGCTAGGAATAACCTGCTTGTGAAATAGTGGGTCGTAAGAGCCTACGCATGTCATTTTAACACGGCAATAGGCTCCCCACCTATTAAGTAGGTTACCTCTCTCTCTACTCTGGCATACCCCTTCAGAGAAAAGGTGTGACTGTAATATGAATACAATTAGAGTTTAATTAAGTTGGATCGTATTAAGCAGATGAACAAGAACGTTCTCATTATACTAGTTGCGAAATGAAGCATAGCATGCACATGCAATCAAAGTCAAGAGCATTGACCATGTCAAGGTCAGTCGCATATGGCGTTCGTAGTGGATAATAGTAGAACTAAGTACTGTTGCAGTCATTCAGAGTGTTGACTACACAATAGTTTAGAACATCGACAGTAGATGGCACTTTTATAAATTTTAACATTTGCTTGTATTCATAGATTTAGAATTTTTCGCTTTGTATTATTGAATTTTTAAAAATATTTTTTTTAAATCTCAATTCATCAGTCCGTCTGCTGCCAATACCTAGCTATTTCATTAAATTAAGGTGCCTATCATAACCATGCGACCATCTACAAATTTTTGGAACTTTTACTTTTTGTAAAGATGCATTTATATTCAAGAAAAAGTAGTGAAGCTGATAGTCCTCGATAGCTAATAATGCCAATGTTGAATCTGGCGTAGATTAACATTGTATTTATTGTTACTTAGGCCTCTGCCTACCCCTTCGGGGATAAAGGCGTGAGTATATGTGTGTATGTGTGTGTTATTGTTACTTTTTGTTACTATTAGGAAAATTATGAGTTCATGTGATGTGCTAAAGATAAGGTTGGTTTGAAGTTCTGAATAGTTTAGTTATTCAACACTAGATGACACTCTTACAACTTTGCCATGAATTGTGTTTCTTCTATTACATAATAGATGTCATCTCTGAGCTAGGTATATTATGATCTTTATTTTAACAAAGGAAATAGGTACCGGCCACTACCGGCAAATTCGAGTAGGAATCACGCACAAAAGGTTCCGTACTGAAAATCTGAAAAAATCACGTTTTTGTATGGAGCCCCACTTAAATACCTACTTATTTCTTTCTGTTTTCAGTATTTTACTTCATGTTATTATTCCGGCAACAGGAATACAAATTTCAACGCTATCATGATTCCTGAGATACAACCTGGAGGTAGACATACAGACGGACAGCGGAGTCTCAAGTAATAGGGATCACTCTTTGTTTACGGAACCCCAAAAAGGAAATCATTTTCTTTCGGCTTAACTAGACGAAAACTTATAGCCAAAAGTAGATTTTTTAATTTACAAGATGTGTCTCAAAAATTATTTTTAAAAAAATCTTCATTAAATTTCGCCTAAAATATGCTTTGCGGCTTAAATTTTGACTCAGAAGCTTTTGTTTTAAATTGTACAGGTAGGTACCTACATAAGATGTTAAATATACATTTATTGTTAATAATTACAGAGAAATATAATTATTACATATCTATATTTACATTATTACTATCTAAACTAAACCTAAATAAGGCCCCCGTGGCATTGTGCCCAAAAGACTAGCAGCATTCTCCCTTTGAATAGCAATACCTATTCGTTGAGCGAGAAAACTGCCAGCCCTTGGGTCACCAGTTGACTCCACAAGGCGCTTTATCAAATTCTTAAAAAAAATTTGCGTATTGGGACCCCATGGACCTAGGGTCTCGACACCGACTGGACAAAAACGATACGATGAGTCGAGACCCTTATATTTATTAATTTTAATATTTTCAGCCGCTTCCGCTGCTGCACTGGCTTTTAATTTTGTTTTAAATAGGAAGATGGGACGGGGCCAGAGTGTCAACTGATGTTAAATGATCATACCTAGAATGGGTCCAAATTTTAAGATGAATTCATTTTATGACTTCAGTTTTTATCGACGCGAAAGAAAAACATATGTACCTACTATGAAGAAAACATAGGTACCTACACCTATAATTTGGATTTTTTCGATTTTGAATAGGTCTGAGTATTAACTTATTACAACTGTAATAAATAAGCTAAAAAATAGGTACTACATTTTCTAGCTTGAATGACGAGCGTTTTGTATGGTCAAGGTCATTAGCCCTATCAAGGACACGTTTATCTAGAATACCTACACACTATTCTACAGAAAAGTCGAACAGTAACGTACCTACCTAACCGAAGTTAAGCGGGTGAACTACATACATACATACGTCACGCCTTTTCTCCGAAGGGGCAGGCAGAGGCATAGTATACGCCCACATTTCACCTCATACCCACATTTCTCACATTCCAGGGGCAATAAATAGCTCAAATGTTGTATCTTTGTGAATGTAATTATTATTATTTTGTGTTAGAAATGCATTGTAATTCAAAATTTTCAGTATAATTTCATATTTTAGTTATAATATAATTTTGCATACTAACCTTGTAATGGCTAAATGGGCTTGTACCCACTCTGTTATAAATTGTAACTTAACATCACTGTAATCTCATTTACAGCAAATAAATACACAGCAAAGAATTTGTATTTGTATAGTTTTATTTATCTACCTTCACGCCAAATCCCTTGCGGGGTAGGCAGAAAGAACCGAGCGCCACACGGCACGGTCCATACACACCTCACTTGCTTCTTCAACTTTCATTTTTCTTTTCATGCATGCACGGCGGTTCCTTCGGCTCTTGACACCACCTTCAACTAACACACGATTAATTTGGTCGTGTCGTGGTAGGTGTGTCGTAGCCTTCCCCGACTCCTGCGTCCATCCACTTTCGCGTTGTATATCTGTGTTGTCATTCTTTCATCTCCCATTCGCTCCACATGCCCGAACCACCGACCGTATAACCATCGTAGTATGCCCTTCCTTACTTTAACACCGACACTCTCTTCCAGTATAGTATAGTTTTATGACCCACGTATTAGGTGGTGAGCCTATTGCCGTTGCCGTTGTGGGTCAACTATGTAGTGTAAGTTAAATACTACAAACAAAATGTGTCTACTCATTTAATTATTTACCTGCATCAATCAATCAATCAATCTTTTTTTATTACTTATTGTAAACAATGTAGATAAATTTAAATAACTATTTAAATGATGAAACATTCCGTTCTATCTATTCAGATCTTGTGATTTTTAGTGTTCCGTAGCCAACTGGCAAAAAACGGAACCCTTATAGATTCGTCATGCCTGTCTGTCTGTCCGTCCGTATGTCACAGTCGCTGTTCTCCGTAACTATAAGACCTATGCTGTTGAAACTTGGTAAGTAGCTGTATTCTGTGAACCACATTAGGATTTTTACATAAAACTTGAAAACACGCAGTAAATTTTGGGGGTCCCCACATACCTACTCAGAACAGAAACTCAATTTTTTTTTTACTAGACCCATACGTGTGGGTATCTATAGATAGGTCTTGAAAAATGCTATTGAGGTTTCTAACATCATTTTTTTCTAAAGTGAACAGTTTGCGCAAGAGATACTTCCAAAGTGGAAAAATGTCCCCCCCCCCCCTCTAACTTCTAAACTAAGAGAATGATAAATCTAAAAAAAATATATGATGTAGATTGTCATAAAATCTACCAACGAAAATTGGTTTGAACGAGATCGAGTTGGCAGTTTTTTTTAATACCTACGTCATAGACCGCAATTTTCGCCTAAAAAAATCACGTGTTAAAAAATCAATGAAAGTTACAATGAACTACAAAAACTTTTATATTATGTTACTTGCTGCTACCGTAGCAGCAAGTAACATAATATAAAAGTTCTTGTAGGGTTCCGTAACGGAATCCTTCATGGGCGACTCCAACTCGCACTTGGCCGGTTTTTTCTTTTTCACCACTACGAAATACTTGGGCTTAATTTCTCAACCACATACTGTATATTATATAATGTAGGTACCAAGGAACCCATTAGTAACAGTCGACAGAATTTGACTGATGAATGCCATTTGCTTCAAAGGTACCTGTTTTAGAAACGGAATACATGAGACATGAGTACATGAGCGAAAATACACTATCCGAGTTTTTATCTTCTACGCTTTTAAGTCGACATTTGGTGTTCCGAGCTGATTATTTACTAGGTAAGTACTCAAAACGGCAAAATCACATTTACAGTAAATAAAATATCATCTGTGTGTATTTTTACCACCTGTGGGTACGGAAACCCCAGAATGTAAAATGTGTTAAATTTAGCCCCGCATATATTATATTAAGGGGCGGTTATAGCGCACAAGTAGGCATTTGGCGCTCCCCTCGCCCCGGGCGCGAGACACACCGCGCGCCGGCAGCGGCAGTCAACTCTCATGCCACAGTATACAGTAGAGTAGAAAGAAACAGCATGCTAACTTTGTTTGACGTAGTAAATGCATCTAACTTTATTAAGTGTAGTGATTTATTCGAGTTTCCTAAATAAATGAGTTAATTATATTTATTATACTATTATTTTTAAGCTAAAGAGTTTGTTTGTTTGTTTAGTTGTTTGAACTCTAGAGTCTAAGAGACTGCTAGTTGAATTTCAAAAGTTTCTTAACAGAATGTCCATTTTTGAAAAATACCAAAATATATAACATCACGCTAAGGCGAATAAGAGCTGAGCAGCAACGAAACATTTTTCGAAAACTAGGATATTTCATTTCTTTTGAGAGTTTCCGTTGCGTAAGTTTGCTAGATGGTTACAGTTGCGTAAAAAATGTAAATTACATTATAACTGGTCATAAAAAATTCTAAAGTTTTCTAAAGTTGGTATGCTAAGTATGAATCACGTGATCATTTTGCAATCCAAAATGGCCGCCGCGGTGTAATCACAATATTTCATGATGGGTATCATTTAAAGGGTTTTTTGGTATGCTGAGTACCAATCACGTAATAATTTTGCAATCCAACATGGGCGCCGCGCCGTAATTACAAAATTTCATGATGGGTATAGTTTAAGGGGTTTTTTGGTATGCTGAGTACGAATTACGTGATAATTCTGCAATCCAATATGGCCGCCGCGCCGTAATCACAAAATTTCATGATGGGTATCGTTTAAGAGGTTTTTTGGTATGCTGAGTACGAATCACGTACTAATTTTGCAATCCAATATGGGCGCCGCGCCGTAATCACAAAATTTCATGATGTGTATCGTTTATAGGGTTTTTTGGTATGCTGAGTACGAATCACGTACTAATTTTGCAATCCAATATGGCCATCGCGCCTTAATCGCAAAAATCCATGATGGTTATCGTTTAAGGGGTTTTTTGGCATGCTGAGTACGAATCACATGATAATTTTGCAATCCAAAATGGCCACCGCGCCGTAATCACATAATTTCGTGATGGATATCGTTTAATGGGTTTTTTTGGATGCTGAGTACGAATAACATGATAATTTTGGAATTCAATTTGGCCGCCTAAGCTATTAACAGTAGTAAACTAAAAAGATTTGCTTATTAAGTTCAGGCCTAGCAATGCGAAAATACTATGACAAAAGGTTTTTATTGTAAAATTAAGGCCAATTACATTAAATGGCTACCTAGCATACGAAAGAATCCCTTAATCGATACCCATCATGAAATTTTGTGATTACGGCGCGGTGGCCATATTGGATTGCAAAATTATCACATGATTCGTACTCGGCATTCCAAAAACCCCTTAAACGATATCCATCATAGAATTTTGTGATAACGGCACGGCGGCCATATTGGATTGCAAAATTATCACGTGATTCGTACTCAGCATACTAAAAATCCCCTTAAACGATACCCATCATGAAATTTTGTGATTACGGCGCGGCGGCCATATTGGATTGCAAAATTATCACGTGATTCGTACTCAGCATAGCAAAAAACCCCTTAAACGATACCCATCATGAATATTTGTGATTACGTAGCGGCGGCCATCTTGTATTGCAAAATTAGTACGTGATTCGTACTCAGCATACGAAAAAACCCCTTAAACGATACCCATCATGAAATTTTGTGATTACAGCGCGGCGGCCATATTGGATTGTAAAATTATCACGTGATTCGTACTCAGCATAGCAAAAAACCCCTTAAACGATACCCATCATGAATATTTGTGATTACGTAGCGGCGGCCATCTTGTATTGCAAAATTAGTACGTGATTCGTACTCAGCATACCAAAAAACCCCTTAAACGATACCCATCATGAAATTTTTTGATTACGGCGCGGCGGCCATATTGGATTGTAAAATTATCACGTGATTCGTACTCAGCATACGAAAAAACCCCTTAAACGATACCCATCATGAAATTTTGTGATTACGGCGCGGCGGCCATCTTGTATTGCAAAATTAGTACGCGATTCGTACTCAGCATACCAAAAAACCCCTTAAACGATACCCATCATGAAATTTTGTGATTACGGCGCGGCGGCTATATTCGATTGCAAAATTATCACGTTATTCGTACTCAGCATACGAACAAACCCCTTAAATAATACCCATCATGAAATTTTGTGATTACCGCGCGGCGGCCATATTGGATTGCAAAATTATTACGTACTTCGTACTCAGCATACCAAAAAACCCCTTAAACGATACCCATCATGAAATTTTGTGATTACGGCGTGGCCGCCATGTTGGATTGCGAAATTATCATGTAATTCGTAGACATTTTAATGCATTAGGTAGCTGGTTACCATGTCGTGAAAACACTTAAAAAGTAAAAGATCACCACATTTTTACCATGAGTCGCATTTGTAACGGTTAATCTAATTACATTTTGCCCATTACTGATATTCTTATACTGTGGCGCGATTTCAACGTAATTTGGCATAATAATTACGAAATAGTTGCGAAAAAAACTGACACAGGTCCTGCCTCCACAAGCGCCAGGGCGAGACTGATCGGCCGTCAGCGGCGCAATTCTATTGCGTTTGGTAGATATTCGTACATGATAACTATGTAAGTAGTTGTTTATAGAAAAACGCTCGGAAAATGTGTATAAAACCTTAATACCTTTAATTGAGTGCAAAAAAAATATATAAAATATTAATAGTTTAGCCACAGTTTTGAAAAAACTTTTCTGAGAGAGTCAACTTTGGGATTTT
Organism: Miltochrista miniata; assembly: GCA_933228765.1. Lineage (NCBI taxonomy): Eukaryota > Metazoa > Arthropoda > Insecta > Lepidoptera > Erebidae > Miltochrista > Miltochrista miniata. Next base: position 10,027,413 of record OW121751.1, on the reverse strand, counting down.
TTTCTATCTAGTGAAATTTATTGGATCGTGTAACGGGCTCGGAATATGTTTAGCTTATATCCTTAACTATTATATATATATTTATCAGAATTATAAACCCTTTACTTTTTGAGTAGGATTGTTTCAAAAAACTCAAAATCTGACCCACGCGGCCTTAAATATATACTAAATACAAACAACGCTATAACCAACATAAAAACTAATTGACGTCCATTTAAATAACGTGCTTTGAGTGGAATATAATTGTGGTAACTTTTGACGCATAATAAAACAGTAGGTCTGTTGTCTATTTTACTAATGGTTCGGACTATATAACAGTAATTTTGTTAATACTACGAGTATTTTAATGGTAAGTCACTAATAAACCCCCTAAGTGGGGCTCTAGTGGTAGCCTAGGTCTGTTGGGAGTTCTGGGACATCCTTCCGAGGTCTTATCCGGGGCTCCCAACCGTAGGCTGTTAGGTAGGATACGTGTGGTTTTATAGTCGGTAGGAGTCCGGCACTCCTACCGACTATAAAACCACACGTATCCTACCTAACAGCCTACGGTCTATACTACGGTCTATACTAGCAACCACATAGAATTTTCCTCACTAAAAAAATTGACTATTAAATAGCACAGAAAATTCATATTATGTGTTTAATGAGTTTACTTTTTAACCCTCAACGGAAAACGAGGGCTGTTCGGAATCGGTTTAACCTATGTACTGTAGGTATTTGTGTATCTGCCTGTCTGTGCTAGCTCCCTAAAGGATGGACCGATTTTGATGCGAATGGTTTTTTTTTCGGAAGTCGATGTGATTGAGATAGTTCTTGGTTATTGAATTTAATAGACGAGGACGAGGTGGTCGCCAATGTCTTTTCTTTTTATTTTTTATACCACTAAGGTGGCAGACAAGCATACGGCCCACCAGATGTACCGGTGGTCACCGCAGCCTATGGACGTTTGCGACACCAGAGGCGCCACACTCGCGCTGCCGACCCTGTAATAACCTTCTAAGACCCCTCTTGAAGAACCCCATACTGTAGGCGTTTGGGAAAACCGAGGCAGGGAGATCATTCCACAACCAAAGCGTGCGCGGTAGAAAGCCCCTATCGGATCTAACCGTGCACGAGCACTCCGGATGCAACATGTGAGGATGAACACCCTGTCTGTGGCGAGCGGTGCGATGATAGAATGTAGCCGTAGGCATCACCCGCAGAGGACGATGGCCATCCGGGTGATAAGGGGATACCGCACGATCTCCGGTGAGGCGGCATGTCTCCTAGCTGGGACCCCTCCATTTGACCTGGAAGCGAGAGCCCTTGCGTCGCTGTTTAGATGGCGTAAGGAGGCGCTCGAGCGGGGCCAAAGGCCTGAGTCTCGAGAAATCGAGGCCCAGCGATCCCTGCTCCACCAGGAAACCGTGGAGACATGGAAGGTACGACTTGAGCAACTAAAGGGGGGATTCGCCACAATCGCGGCCGTCAGACCGGTCATGGACGAGTGACTGGAGAGGAGACACGGTGCTCTCTCCTACCGGTTGACACAGATACTTGCCGGGCACGGTAGCTTCGGTAGGTATCTGTGGCGAAAACACCGGGAAACCACGGCCGAATGTCAGCACTGCGACGACCGCAGCGATGACACGGCGCTTCACACGCTGGTGGAGTGCACAGCGTGGGCGCAACAGCGCCAGGTCCTCGTGTTGGGTCTGGACGTGGACACTCTCTCGCTCGAGACCATGGTGCGAGCCATGCTCTCCAGCGGGAGTAAGTGGGACTGCGCCGCCTCTTTCTGCGAGCAGGTCATGCTCGTGAAAGAGGCGGCGGGGCGGGAACGGGAGAGAACTCTCCCACCCGAGTTCCGCAGTCGGCGGCTAGGGCGCCGCCGACGTGTCTTCACCGAGGACTATCGGCCTCCATGACCGGGGGCCTGAGGACGGTGAGAGGGCGGCTCACCGTCCTTACAGAAGCAGGCCGATGACGGCAGACTGACGTGAGGAACTCACGCACGCGTCCCCCCTTAGAAGCGGGATCACACCCGAAACCCCCCAAAGACGCGGGATTGCACCCGAACCAACCCCTGGGCGAGGCCGCAGTGGCGGCCGTGGGTCTGTTGGGAGTCCTGGGACATCCTTCCGAGGGCTTACCCGGGGCTCCCAACCATAGGCTGTTGGGCGTTACGTGAGGTTTTTTAGTCGGTAGGAGTCCGGCATAACATCCATGAGGATTTTCCCTCACGTTAAACAAAAAAAAAAGCCGTAGGCATCATACAGAGCACAAACCGTTATACAGCTGGTAGAATACACACAGAGAAGCAAAGTCTGTCGGGACCGGGACCCCGGGACATTGTTTCGAGGGCTTACCCGGGCTCCCCGGCCATAGACAGTTTTAAGGCATCGTGTGGTTATAGGTAGTCGGTAGGAGTTCGGCATTGGATTTTCACCGTTGAAAATAAAAAAGAAATCCGATTAAGCAGTAGCAGTTTTAGTACCGATTGATTACCACTGCGCCGCCTCTTACTGCGAGCAGGTTAAGCTCGTGAAAGAGGCGGCGCGGCGGGGCGAAACGGGGGCGAACTCTCCCACCCGAGTTCCGCAGTCGGCGGCCTGGGCGCCGGCGCCGCCGACGTGTCTTCGCCGAAGACTATCGGCCTCCATGACCGGGGGCCTGAGGACGGCGAGAGGGCTGCTCACCGTCCTTACAGAAGCAGGCCCATGATAGCTGCGTGACTGAAGCGGGATCACGCCCGAAACCCCCCAAAGACGCGGGATAGCACCCTAGGCTAGGCCGCAGTGGTGACCGTAGGTCTGTTGGGAGTCCTGGGACATCTGTACGAGGGCTTATCCGGGGCTCCCAACCATAGGCTGTTGGGCGTTACGTGAGGTTTTTTAGTCGGTAGGAGTCCGGCATAACATCCATGAGGATTTTCCCTCACGTTAAACAAAAAAAAAAGCCGTAGGCATCATACAGAGCACAAACCGTTATACAGCTGGTAGAATACACACAGAGAAGCAAAGTCTGTCGGGACCGGGACCCCGGGACATTGTTTCGAGGGCTTACCCGGGCTCCCCGGCCATAGACAGTTTTAAGGCATCGTGTGGTTATAGGTAGTCGGTAGGAGTTCGACATTGGATTTTCACCGTTGAAAATAAAAAAGAAATCCGATTAAGCAGTAGCAGTTTTAGTACCGATTGATTACCACTGCGCCGCCTCTTACTGCGAGCAGGTTAAGCTCGTGAAAGAGGCGGCGCGGCGGGGCGAAACGGGGGCGAACTCTCCCACCCGAGTTCCGCAGTCGGCGGCCTGGGCGCCGGCGCCGCCGACGTGTCTTCGCCGAAGACTATCGGCCTCCATGACCGGGGGCCTGAGGACGGCGAGAGGGCTGCTCACCGTCCTTACAGAAGCAGGCCCATGATAGCTGCGTGACTGAAGCGGGATCACGCCCGAAACCCCCCAAAGACGCGGGATAGCACCCTAGGCTAGGCCGCAGTGGTGACCGTAGGTCTGTTGGGAGTCCTGGGACATCTGTACGAGGGCTTATCCGGGGCTCCCAACCATAGGCTGTTGGGCGTTACGTGAGGTTTTTTAGTCGCTAGGAGTCCGGCATAGCATCAATCATGGATTTGCCCTCACGTTAAAAAAACCGATTGGTTACAAACAAGAAAAATTCTTTACTGTGTCGAGTTATATTATACTTAGTAAGTCCGCAACAACTTGTCAATGTATATTTTACAATCATTTTGAACTATAACTTATAGGAAGTTATTTTATGTCTCACTTTATTATTATAATATACCAGCTGTTCCCCGCGGCTTCGTACGCGTAGAAGTCGTTATTGCTTGAAATTATTACGAGTAGGTACCAGTTTTTTTTTTTTTTTTGCTTAACGTGAGGGAAAATCCTCATAGGATGCTATGCCGGACTCTTACCGACTAAAAAACCTCACGCCACGCCTAACAGCCTATGGTTGAGAACCCCGGGTAAGCCCTCAGGAAGGATATCCCGTGAACGAGTAGGTACCCTCCTTTTGCGCAATCAGTTAATAAAGTAGCAAACTCAAACTCAAACTCAAAAAAACATTTATTTCGCATAATCCTAATACATAGGCACTTGCGACACGTCAATGAATACAATGCAAATAGTACCACCAGTTCGGAACGCGGCCCGCTTAAGAAGAACTGGCAAGAAACTCGGCGGGCTATTCTTTTTGTGCACTACATATTTACAATAAGTAGACTCCATCAGTAGAGCAAGCAGATCACTTCCAGGCTTCCTTATCAATCAAATAAGCCTATATCCTTCCCTTGGACTCAAACTATCTCTATACCAAATTTCATCAAAATCGGTTCAGCGGTTTGGTTTAGGCGTGACAGACAGACAGTGACTTTCGCATTTATAATATTAGTAGGGATAACTACTTAGTTATCTAGGTTATTATTTATCCTCTGGATATTTATTTTTATATCTCGAGGATAAATAATAACATTAATAACCTCGCCGCCATTAGTTTATTCTTACGTGCCAATTAACCCTCTGTAAGTATCTGTAATTACAAATTACATACATACATATAGTCACGCCTTTATCCCCGAAGGGGTAGGCAGCGGCATATTATATGCCCACATTTCACCTTTGTATAATTTGTCCCACGTAATAGGTGGTGAGCCGTATTGCCGTGTTTAAATGGACAGGCGCAGGTTGTGACTGCCTGCTGTTGAAATAAAGCCTTCAACTTAGCTTAACGACTGCCATTTTACTGGCAACCGGGACCAACGGCTTAACGTGCCTTCCGAAGCACGGAAACGCTCAAATAAATGTCACAAAGTAATCACATGGATGGTCACCCAATTACAACTTTAAGGTTAAATTAAAAATTAAATATCATCTAAATTTCAAACTTAATACAGCAAGCACGATTTTTTTTATTACCTACCCAAACATAATTAGTAAGTAAGTAAATGTGTAAAAAAATTGATATAAGGCTGCGCAAGCACTTACATAGGTATTGGTGGCAATATAATTACGATCCCTACTAATATTATAAATGCGAACGTAACTCGGTCTGTCTGTTGGCTGGAACGATTGAGATGAAGTTTGGTATAAGGATAGTTCGAGGCTCTGTTAAGGACAAAGGTTAATTTTTAACCGACTGCGCAAAACGAGGGTCATGATTTTACGCGATAACGACTTCTACTCGGTCGAAGCCGCGGGGAACAGCTAGTAGATAATAAAGTTACTTGTTGCAAACAGACTGCAAAGTCTTATAACAGGGTCCCGTTTAGGGCATAAATTCCGAGATTCCGATATCTCGTAATATCGGAATCTCGGACGAATTTCCCGATTTTATAATTCCGTTATTGAGTGATCCTAATATCGTATACCGGTATTAAAGAAAAACATTTAATTGAATTTGAAATTTTTGTAAAAATATGAATGTGAAATTTTGTGAGTAGGTAAGGAAAGATCCACCAACCTATGTGAATTGGTGGATCTTTGTTAAATACGAGTATGTTACTCATCACGCTCTAACAGCTAAACGGATTTGGCTGAAAATTGGTACAGGGATATAATTATAGACGGCCGAGTGTCAGCACTGCGAGGACCGCAGCGATGACACGGCGCTCCACACTCTGGTGGAGTGCACGGCGTGGGCACAACAGCGCCAGGTCCTCGTAGTGGGTCTGGGCGTGGACACTCTCTCGCTCGTGGCCATGGTGCGAGCCATGCTCTCCAGCGGGAGTAAGTGGGACTGCGCCGCCTCTTTCTGCGAGCAGGTCATGCTCGCGAAGGAGGCGGCGGGCCGGGTGCGGGAGAGAACTCTTCCACCCGAGTTCCGCAGTCGGCGCCCCGCCGACGTGTCTTCGCCGAGGACTATCGGCCTCCATGACCGGGGGTCCGAGGACGGTGAGAGGGCCGCTCACCGTCCTTACAGAAGCAGGCCCATGACGGCAGTGTGACGTGAGCAACTCACGCACGCCCCCCCTTAGAAGCGGGGTCACACCCGAAACCCCCCATAGACGCGGGATTGCACCCGAACCACCCACTGGGCGAGGCCGCATTGGCGGCCGTAGGTCTGTTGGGAGTCACGGGACATCCTTCTTGAGGGCTTACCCGGGGCACTCAACCATAGGCTGTTAGGCGTGGCGTGAGGTTTTTTAGTCGGTAAGAGTCCGGCATAACATCCTATGAGGATTTTCCCTCACGTTAAACAAAAAAAAAAGGGAATTAATTATAGTCTGGAATAACACAGGCTTACATACGGACTGTGTTCGGTATTTACCTACACGTCTTTTCACGCTTTCCAAACAAGTCCCAGGTTCGTTTAAGACCGCGCAGTGCATCCTGTGCCCAAGAACGGTTGTGAGGACCGACCCAGATACTTACCGGCCTATAGTCGTCACTTCCTTTTAATCAAGGGTGATGATGGAGCGTGTAATAAACATTGGGTTTTTTAAGGGTTTCGGCTGGGTCTGGTGGTGGTGCTTTTTCGAGGGAAATTCCCTGTTATGGACTGCTCGAGAGGTATTGCGAATGGATGTCCAGCTTTATGGCTGGTATAAGCATCAGGGCCGTCATCGACGGCAGCTATTCTGACTACATGGCGAGTCCCACTAGGCTCGGAGTTGTCTCCCACTCTGTTCTTGCTGCATACCAATGACATGCTGTCTATTCAAGGCATTCACTGCTAAGCGGATGTACGGGTACCACTTATAACACGGGACGTCCCAATATCCCTCGGTGCGCAGTGTAAGAAAAGTGTCCAATTCCGATACTGATATCGGAATTCAGATATTGAAATCCAATATCGGAACTCAATATCGGAGTTGAATTCCTTCCGATATTACAAGCCCTAGTCCCGTTTTTATCCATTGGGTGCGGAACCCCAAAAACAACTGCAAAGAATTTGCCCCAATAACTTATAACAATCTCAAAATTGCAAATTTTGAGATTGTAATTCGCCTTTTCTTACCTGCCCGGGGATAATATAGGCGTTACATATCGTACCTATTTAATGTTATTTTTTTACCGAACTGAATAAATAAGTTTCAATTGTGGACATTAATTTATTTAGGTACTTACTTATTATACTCGCATTAATTAAATTACAGGGTGACACTGCCATCAACGCCCAGCTGAACTTTAGACCTAGAATGAATTTTTAAGTAAGCATTTTTGGAAAACAACTAAACATTAAACTATAAGGTGAACTGTGCGTATACTATGCCTGTGACTACCTCTTCGGGGATAAAGGCGTGATTATATGTTTGTGTGTATAAATTTGGATATATAACTCCATAAGGGGTAAAATACGGGATAAACTATTATATAAAACTATAAAGATTCTTCCTTTTGATACCTAGTTGCATACATACATTATGGTCGCGCCTTTATTCCAAAGGGGCAGGCAGAGGCATATAATATGCCCACATTTCACCTTTTTAGAATTTCTCCCATACCACGTAATAGGTGAGACATTATGACTGCCTACTGTTGAAATTTTTCAAGCCGCCTAAAAAGGCCTTTAACTTGGCTTAACGACTGCTATTTTACTGTCAATCGGGACCAACGGCTTAACGTGCCTTCCGAAGCTGGGAAAAGCTGGGTGGTACCACTAGTATATATATTTTGACTTGCTTATGTCCATCCCTTGGAGTCAAACTATCTCTATACCTACCAAATTTCATCAAAATCGGTTCAGACAGAGTTACTTTCGCATTTATAATATTAGTTGGGATTGGAACTTTTAGACACGTCGCTGTCCGTCTCTTTGTCTGTCACGAGGCTGTACAGACGAATTTGAGAATGCATGGTCAATCCGAAACGAAATTGCTTTGCACTGAGAATTGACGCCATCTCTCGGATAACATTGGAAGTCAAGTATCTATCGTTGCCGATTTTTTAATACCTCACACAGGAACACTATTATCGTCAAAATAGCAACTCATTAATCTTTTAAGTAATGTTAATATGCCATCTAGTACATTTTTTGTGATTCTAAGGTGTCTATGCAATATTATATTAGAGTAAAGTGGCGCCATCTAGTGGAGTTTTTGTGAATTTAAACTCAAATGTGCATGGGATTATAGATCTTAAGGGGCCCATGCAATATTGGAGGTGACTGTACCTATCTCAGTCACCGTGATAACTAGAGAGCTAAGATTTATAGTGTGACATCTATACCATACTTGTAAATTCTTTATATTTATAAAAAAAAAAAAAATAAAAAAAAAATGTCTATACTAATATTATAAAGAGGAAAGAATTGATTGTTTGTTTGTTTGCATCGAATAAGTTCCGAAACTACTGGACCGATTTGAAAAATACTTTTACTGTTGGGAAGCTACACTCGTAGCGGTGAACATAGGCTATTTTATTCCCATATTCTCACGGGAACGGGAACTACGCGGATGAAACCGTGTGACCTCCGCTAGTAGATTATTTCCGTTGCCGCTATTAAAACAAATCAGAAAAATTAAAGGGAGGCTCCCATATTACAAACGCGATTCTTTGTTCTATGCCATTGTTTGGTACATCTACAGACTCCGCAATTGCCATTTGTATCATAATTTGGCACATAATCTTATTATCAGATGAATTCAATGTTTTATTCTCATCTCTAGAAAAATCTATTGTACTGAATGCAGGCCGATCTTAATAATATTGCATGCCAGAAGGCTAAATTGGTATTTTAAGAAAGGTGCACATCACATTTTTCCAAATCCAAGATAATGTAGTAGGGCTAATCCTCAATGTGAACATACACAATACACAACCCACACTCACACACATACATACACACACACATACATACACACACACATACACACACACACACACACACACACACACACACACACACACACACACATGCACGCACGCGCGCACACACACACACACACACATGCACGCACGCACGCACACACCCACGCACACAGCGGTCGTATGGGGTGCACACCTTTAGTCACGGCACACGAGGCACTCGGTTACTCACACGAGTGAGTGAGCACACGTATGCTTACCGAATTTTCATTATAGATGTTTTGTAATCATGTATGTATTTAGGTATAAAAGTATTATGTTAACCACAGACAAATGAAAAATATATATACATATATATTTGCACATTAATAATATTTAAGCTCTTGTAGCCAATGTCACTCAAAACTGGGCACATGTGTCCGGAAACAAGCATTGTCTCAATAAAATTATTGTTGTTAAATAAGAATAGAGTTGTAAGAATTATAATATTGTAACACCTACATAATAATATTTGTATAATGTAACAAGGAAGAGCGAAATTTCCAAACACAAGCACTCAAAAGCTTAAATGGAAATTTCAACGAAATCAATGTACTAAAATAATAAGTTACTGATAAATAAAGATTATAAAGATTATTATTTGATAATACCTAACTACTTTTTTATAAGTGTTCATCTTTACATATAATAAAATGATAGAAAAGTCAAAACTGTACATTGGAAATATTAAAAAAAAAATTCGCGGGGTGTTAACATAAGATACCAAAGCCGAAAATATAGTTAGAAAATTTTTTGTCTGTTTATCAATTTGTCTGTTTGCTTTTTTTTTAAAGTTATTGTCACGCAGATTTTAATGTAAATTAAGTTATTTAATTACTGCAAGGTATTTAAGATTTTGTACACCGTCCATGTCCGTGTACGAAACGTGGTTTACCTACCTAAATCTAAATACCGAAACCTAGGTAACCGACTTTATAATCATGTTTCTAGCAAATAAGTTATTTCAAGTTACATAAGTTCGAATATTGATAGCCAGTTTTGATAATATAATTGTGTTTTGTTTTAGCCAGCTATAGATAACTTCTCATAGAAATAAATATCCTAATAATGTTATAAAAAATATAAAAGTTTGTGAACATGTTTGGATGTTTGTTACTCAATCACGCTCAACGGCTGAACAAATTAGGCTGAAATTTGGTACAGGAATAGATTATAGTCTTGAAAAACAAATAAGCTACTTTTCACCCTGGGAATATGTTCCCACGGGAAGAGGGAACGGGTTCTGAATTTCACAACTGGTGAAACCTCGAGAATCATCTAGTACCTAGTTAATAATTTATAATCTCCGATAAAAATAGCGAATGCCTGCCGCTTTGCCTGCATGAATTGTCTGCTACTTTTGTGATATAAAAAAATCTGTTAATTATGCTTACCTACGGCATTGTAAGTATACCCAACTCTTAGACCATTTAACTAGTGGATCTAAAAAGGCAACATTGTGATGGCAACATGTTTCATAATATGAAACATACAATTCATATAAATTGAAATACAATACATGCAAAACATACCAATCATTTTACGTTTCATAATATGAATGGCTTTTTTAGGCCCTCCTAGTTGTGTTATACGGCTCTCCCCGTTACATGCTACGAACCCCGTAGCCTCGTAGCATGTAACTTTTTAACCCAATTATGCCCGTTTTTACAATAATACTTACATTGAAATATACGTATGTCATACATAATGATTACGCCTTTCATCCCGGAGGGGGTAGGCAGAGGCATATTAAAAGCCAACATTTCACCTTTTTAGATTTTTGTCCGACGTAATAGGTGGTGAGCTGTATTGCCGTGATGATATGAACAGGCGCAGTTTGTGACTGCCTACTGTTGAAATTTTCAAGCCTAGTTGAAGGCCTATAAGGGCACAAAGGCAACAAAGGCCTTCAACTTGGTTTAACGATTGAAATTTTATATACCATGTTTTTCCATTTGTCATTAGTCTTCCATTCCCTTGGGTTGATAGCATGATGATCATAGCATAAGTTACGTTTCCAAACTTTGGTTTTCAATCTGGCCGAAGGGACATTACTCCTAAGTTTGCCGCTGGCGTAGAGGCGTATATCCGAATTTTTAATTAGACGAAGTAAATTGACAGTACCTAATGTCACTTCGTCATAGAAAAAAGCAACATTGTATGAAGAAGTGACATTAGTTGCTGTAATTTACTTCGTCTAATTAAAAAAGGGATATTTTTAAATGCACCTCTGTTTAATTTTTCTGCACACTAGGTAACTCCACTAATTTACTGAATGCAAACCAGAAAATTAAATGCTGTGCAAAAAAACCAATTGATAAACTAAACATGTCCTACTTAAAAAACTTAAATATTACTCAGAACGAGATGACCTTTTTAATCGAATTCACACCAAAAATGTGGTTCGTACATCGAATATATGATTTGTGAAACAGAAATACGAATTGCATATCAAAAATACTAACCTGCACTCTAAATAGTACTATCTTATAACGGAATAGGTTAGGTTAGGTTAAACTTTTATTTTTTTGATCAATAAAATTTAATTTTGTAGAGGTGACTGATTAAATTGAGGTTTTACTTAGAATAAACGATGTTCCTAAAAGTAAATTAGGCGATAGATTTCCTTAAAAAAGTTTTAATATTTTTGTTGAACAATGGAATTTTTAGATATACTATTCTGATAATAGTTATTCGTTCAGTAAAACAGTTCTGCATATACCATTAAACAGTATAAAGAATTTGGTATATTTAGTGTGCATTATTAGTGTGCAAGTCAGTATTTTTGGTTTAACTTTGAAATATTTTGTTCGGAAAAAGGGAATAAACAGATATCGATTTAAATACATGCCAAAATCGACTTTACGAGAGCAACGAGCAGTAGAATAATTTGACTTTTCAATGACAAAAGATTTTTTTATGCTGTTCAAGAGTTTCAAATTGTATCGACTACAAAGAAGCAAATCTTTATAATATTAGTCTAGACTATATACAATACAATTGTAGACAATACTAGCTTATACTAATATTACAAAACGAACTATAAACGTATTTTGATAATACATTGACGTTGATGAAACACCGCAATGTTTAAAGGAGTTCACACACGGCAGCTATGCTATAATGTAAAGATATTATTATTATAGCACGATTACTTTCATTACCTTCATCTTTCCATAGAAATAGTCAAGCAACCCTTCATGACAAAAAATAATGTAGGTACTTTGTTACATCCTGACGATTTGTATGGCAAGATTAGTTAAGATCTATAGTGTTATTTAATAAAGCAACCGTATGAAAAGTCCAATAAGTATATTCCTTAGAGTATGGAACAAGTATAATAAGTATATATCCCCTTCGGGGTTTAGGGGTCATGCGTTACTTCTCATGGAGCTAACGTTACACCCTGAGGGTACAGTAGTGGCTTCTTCAATCAGATCCCTAAGAAAAAGCCCACATTAGGAGGAAGGGCATAACGGTACTCCGTTCGTTGAGCAACCCGCCTGGGGCAGTACCTCCGCCCTGCAGAAGACCGCGGTAATAGTAACCTGACTCCGGTTGGGTTATGTTCTCCGTCGGTTAGCAGGGATCCAGAGCTCATTGGGGTGACTCTGTGCCGGTGACGGTGAGACCAGAGGCTTAATCTGTCTCCATTGGCAGATAGAGGCGCGGAATATTGGTACGGCGGTCAGTGAAACGGTTGACCGCTGACCGCCGGCAGGCTGTACGGAACCCGAACCTGGGGATTACATAATCTCCGCCCCAGGAGGCTGAACCAGCAGCCTGTGTAAAGTCCCTGGTGCGGTGGTCGTGCCGGAGGAGGATACCGGAGTGGACGCGGCCTCTGCATCGGGGGGGGACCGGGGGCCCTTCTGTACGCCGTGCCAATCTACCGCACTACCTCTGCCTACCTTTGGTTTGTTAGAGTCTCGCTTAGTCTCTTGCGCCACCGGCACACAGGCACCTCTTCACTTTTTTAACCCCCCTTTTTAAAAAAAAACATGGCAAAGGAAATTGACAAGATATACACAGCGGCTTCGTCGTCCACACTTTACATGGACCTTTGCAACATCAGAGGTATGCACAAGAACCTCAACGTAGTCCACCACCATCTGGAAACTGCGAAGCCGACCCTTTTTTTCCTGACGGAGACGCAGATTTCATGCCCGGGCGATACATCCTACTTAATGTACCCTGGCTATAAGCTTGAGTACAACTTCAAGCCGAAAGCCGGGGTATGTATGTACGTCCGTGATGATGTCTGCTGTCGCCGTCTTACAAGCCTTGAAGACAGGGACCTGTCTACGTTATGGGCGCGCGTGCATCACGGGGGCCACACTCGGATCTACGCTTGCGTGTACAGGTCTCACAGCGGTAACACGGACACAGTTCGCCTTTTTGACCACCGGCAACAATCGACTGACAAGGTGATTGAGCAGTATCCTTCTGCGGAGATTGTGATTCTGGGGGACTTCAACGGTCATCATGTTGACTGGTTGGGCTCCCGGATGACCAACTTTGCGGGGAACGCTGCACACGAATTTGCCCTGACCTATGGGTTCTCCCAACTGGATAAATCCCATACGAGGATACCAGATAAGGAGAACGAGCATAGTGCATTGCTGGACCTCCTGCTGACAACGCGTCCAGGTGGATACAACGTCTCAGTGGATGCTCCGCTCGGATCGTCGGACCACTGTATCATTCGGGCGCATGTGCCTCTCGCAAGGCCTGAACCACCTCGGCCCAAGGAGTGGCGACATGTGTGGCACTATAAGTCAGCAGACTGGGATGGACTGCGGGAGTTCTTCGCGTCGTACCCGTGGAGGCGGCTTTGTTTTGCCTCAGACGATCTGGATTCCTGCGCTGCAGCAGTCGCTGAGGGGATCTTGGAGGGCATGGAGTGCTATATTCCCAACCGCTGGATCCCTGTAGGAGCAAAAAAGCGACCGTGGTTCAATCGGCTCTGCAGAGAAGCTTCGATGCTGAAAGAATCTGCCTACAGAGCCTGGACCACGGCTCGTGCAAATTCAGATCCTAACATCTCTGAGGTGAAACGCAAATTAAATGCCGCCTCGAGGGCCAGCAAAAGAGCAATTGTCAGGGCTAAATTCGATTTCGTCGGCAGAATTGGTGAGCGGCTAGCAGGGTACCCTTCAGGGAGTCGTGAATTCTGGTCGCTTGCCAAAGCTGCCGAGGGAAACTTCTGTCAGTCAGGTTTACCACCTTTGCTTAAACCCGACGGTAGTCTGGCCCAGAGTGCCAGGGAGAAGGCCGACCTTTTGGGTTCTCTCTTTGCCTCTAACTAGACCATGAGCGACGGGGGTGCTGTGCCGCCGGACGTTCCGTGGTGTGGAACTTCCATGCCGGAAGTTAAATTTACGCAGCGGGACGTCCGACGGGAGCTTCGTTCTCTGGACGTTCATAAGTCGAGTGGGCCAGACGGTATACGGTATAGTACTTAAGCAGTGTGGTCCAGAGTTGTGTCCGGTACTTACACGTCTTTTCTCGCTTTCTTATTCCATGCGACAAGTCCCGGCGTCGTGGAAGATCGCGTATGTGCATCCTGTGCCCAAGAAGGGTGATAGGACCGACCCGGCCAATTACAGGCCTATAGCCGTCACCTCACTATTGTCTAAGGTGATGGAGCGTGCAATTAATACACAGCTCCTGAGGTACCTTGAGGAAAACGACCTGCTCAGTGACCGGCAGTACGGTTTCCGTCACGGTCGCTCGACGGGCGATCTTCTCGTGTGCCTCACACACCGATGGGCGACGGCTATCGAGAGTAAGGGCGAGGCTCTAGCAGTGAGCCTCGACATTTCAAAAGCCTTTGACCGGGTCTGGCACCGTGGTCTTCTTAAAAAATTGCCCTTTTAGGGACTGACCGAGAGATTATGCGGATGGGTGTCCAGCTTTTTGGCCGATAGAAGCATCAGGGCTGTTGTCGACGGCAGCTGTTCTGACTGCATGGCCATAAACGCTGGAGTACCGCAAGGCTCAGTGTTGTCCCCTACCCTGTTTCTGCTGCATATCAATGACATGTTGTCTATTGACGGCATTCATTGTTATGCAGACGACAGTACAGGGGACACTTGTTACACAGGCCGTCCCGGTATCTCTCGGGAAGCAGTGGAAGAAAGTCGTGAACAGCTTGTATCTGAAATCGAGGCTACTCTTACTAGAGTGTCCGATTGGGGTAGACAAAACCTTGTCCAGTTCAATCCCTCCAAGACACAGGCGTGTTTCTTCACCGCTAAGAAAGCCCCAATTACTGTAGCGCCACGATTCCAGGGCACATCTCTTTCCATCTCTAAAAGTATAGGGATCCTTGGTGTTGACATCTCCAGTGACATTCAGTTCCGCAGTCATTTGGAGGACAAGGCCAGGCTGGCGTCCAAGAAGCTCGGTGTGCTCAACAGGGCGCGGCGGTACTTTACTGCGGCGCAAACACTGCTTCTCTATAAGTCGCAAGTGTCTCTATAACCTCTGGGCGGGGGCACCTGAATATCAGCTTTGCCCATTTGACTCGGTGCAGAGGCGAGCTGTGAGAGTTGTCAACGATCCTATACTGACAGGTGGTGTGGAACCTCTTCGCGACAGGAGAGACTATGCCTCCTTATGCGTGTTCTACCGCCTGTACAATGGTATGTGCTCCGAGGAATTGTTTGACATGATGCCCACGGCTACCTTCTATCATCGCACCGCTCGCCATAGACAGGGATTTCATCCTCACACCCTACGTCCGGAGCGTTTGAGCACGGTTAGATCCGGTAGGGGTTTTCTTCCGCGCACGCTTAGGTTGTGGCATGATCTTCCTGCCTCGGTTTTCCCAAACGCCTACAGTATGTGGTTCTTCAAAAGGGGTCTAAGAAGGTTTTTACAGGGTCGGCAGCGCGAGTGTGGCGCCTCTGGTGTTGCAAACGTTCATAGGCTGCGGTGACCACCGGTCCTTCTGGTGGGCCGTGTGCTTGTCTGCCACCTTAGTGGTATAAAAAAAATATATATATATATATATATATATATATATATATATATATAAGTAGCTATGGTTACTCTAACTAAGGTCTATTCCTATATCAACAGATACTACGCGTACTCGACCAGTTGAGGCACGCTAGAGAACAAACTTTTACCAAGAGAACCTCAACTTATAGTGGACGAGTAGTACATGCCAAAAGACGATCTCGTACAAGAAAATAAACGCGCGCAGCAAAATCCAACCAGTTTGCGTCGAGCTTTGCTGGCGAGCGCACGCATTGTTGTCCGTGTCAGTGTAAAACAGTGTAATATTATGTCTCTAAATAAAAATATGACATAAATCCGAACACGAATATATTGTAATACGAATAGAATATACGAATCGAATATACACATTTAATACGTGCCAAATAAACCGTTTATATCGAACGTAAGGCTTTATTGGAGTTTTGACACAGCTGAGCTTTCGAACGCATATAAAGTTGTGTTTACAATGCCGGCTGAAGCAGGAGCTAAAATTTTGCTTCGGGATGTTACTCCGGAAAGTAAGTACTTATTTTTTTTATGTTTTTTATACATTTTATGTTATGAAAATCTGTATATATAAAAATCAATGCCATTTTTCGTTGTAATTTTATAACTCAAGAACGGGCTCACCTATCCAAACCAAATGTTTAGACATTGTTCGGACTATTTAGTAGATGGTTTGTGTGAAATTTGTACAAAATCGGTCGAGCGGTTCTTTATTTATCACGCAAACGAAGTTGCGCGGCTCAGCTAGTATATTATATGGAAATGTTTACATAGCCAACAAATAGCAATATTTGCCGGTTGTTACCATAAAGATTTTTCTAAAATTGTTATTGGAAGAAGATGTAAGTATTATATGAAAATTAAATAAAGAGAAATATTTACATAAAAGTTCAATAACAATTTTTGGTTAAAGTTATTGATAGATTTTTTTTGCGACGACGCGAAGTTTGTTTGGATTGCGATAAGATTATCTTATTTGTTTTTGTATCACAATATCATCGTTTATATTGTCGTGAATATTATGAAGAGGTCTTTAACATAGTCGATATTTATATTTGACCCGCGTGCAAGGCGGAGGGTAAAGTTACCTTTATTAATACAAACAAAGGAGCTAATTAGACCAATACATACAATGACACAATGTCTCTTTCTGTCATTTTTGCCATACGTATTTTTGTAACGAGAATCCAATTAATTTGATTTTATTCTTTATCAATATAAACGACGCACCATTAGAACTTGGAGCTTAATATATCTTTTATAGGTATATTCTTTCTCTTCTCTTGTAATTTAATGGGTACTTACGCTTACTTTACGCTTACGCTTGCTTTACTAGGTACGATGACTTTCATTCTATACTTTCCGCCTATTTAGTAAACAAAGAGTCGCTGGTAAATCCTCCAAGCTTGATACACTTAAGCATATGAAAGAAGTTTCATTAGTTACGGAACTTAGATATTTTAAAAAGAAAAAAATTCTTACAATTTGATCATAATTGAGAGATGGCGTGTAAGCATTAGCATCACTATCAATGTGTAATGAATTTAATACTAAACCAAAATTATGATACATAAGAAATTACATACTGGTTTTTTACTACAGATGTCATTTTAAATTTTAACCAAAGGCTATTTTTATTTCACCTGATTCCATTTCAATCAGTAAGTTCAGAATATATTAAAAGAGTTATGTTACACATAATATGTTGCGCGATATGGAAATTAGTGGTGTTTGTGATAGCAGTCATTTACAATACGGTGCCTTTAATAGTGTGGTGATAGTGATCAACCTATAGATTAAATGAAATTCAATACACAAATAGTTTAATTTTCTACTATTTTTCTATGGGATATTCCATAGAAAAATAGTAGAAAATTAAATGCTGTGCAAAAAAAAACAATGGATTAACCTAAACATGTCCTACTTAAAAAAACTTATATATTACTCAGAACGTTTTTAATTACTTAAAAAATCTGGTTCGTACATCGAAAAAATGATTTGTAAAACAGAAATACGAATTGAATACCAAAAATACTAACCTGCACTCTAAATTGTACAATATTATACAAACGGAATAGGCTAGGTTAGGTTAGAATTTATTTTTATTTGTCAATAAAAATTAATTTTGTAGAGGTAACTGATTAAATTGGAGTTTTTCTTAGAATAAACGATGTTCCTAAAAGTAAATTAGGCGATGGTTTTCTTTAAATTTTTTTAATATTTTTGTTGACCTAAGGAATCGTTAGATATACTATTATGATAATAGTTATTCGTTCAGTAAAACAGTTCTGCAAATACCATGAAACAGTATAATGAATTTGATATATTTAGTGTGCATAATTTAGTGTGCAAGTCAGTATTTTTGGGTTAACTTTGAAAATCTTACTTCAAAAAAAGGTACATGTATTAAAATCGAAATACAGATATCGATTTTAATACATGCCTTTTTCTATTTCAAAATGAGATACGTTAAATTTTCACGAAAAAGTATTTAAAACGTTTACAAGATAACATTGTAACGTTATCTTGTAAACGTTCTAGGTAGACTTGCATAGCGTGATTTGCCATTTTTCAGGTTCTAGAATATTCTAGATCGACCACAAAAAATACCGGACAAAGCTTGGTCACCCGGCAAGTAAAAAATCCATTGTAGTAGAGGTAATAAGCGCAACTTTAATTCCAACCGAAAAAAACTACAAAATTTTGTTTGGGATTTTCGATATTTTAGGATTGCTCATACATGATAAAATAAATCCATGTCATTAATGCAGGTCCGTATCTACGCCAGCTTAATTTTTTTTCAAAACTCTTTCTTAATAGCCTATATTATGGACGAGTATAAGAATAAGAATAAGAATAAGAATAAGAATAAACTTTATTGCACACCAATGTTAAAATTTCTTATATAGATATTACATTTCTTAAATGTACAGAGGGCGGCCTTATCGCTAAAAAGCAATCTTTTACAGGCAACCTTTGGATGGAAAAATACTACAAGAATCACGTTGTGAAAGGGGTAGTCATTGGTGTCATATAGAAATATACTAAATCTGCTTGTATAAGTATAAGAGTAAAGTGTCCCAAAAAAATAAATTTTCTAGGTATAAGGGCTAGGCGCTGGTAGGTAATTGAGGAGTTACCAGGTCAAGTTTTATTACATAGACTTGGTAGCTATTTTCTACAAATTGCACTATCGAGTTTTTGCTGTGTGTCTGTGATGTCGAATGACTGTCAAAATTGTGTAAAAAGGTTTGATACAAAGGTATTATTAAATCGTTACTAGATTACGAAGGCAGTTAAAATCGTAATGATTTCATTGTTATTAATAGTTTAACCATGACCTTATGTTCAATGTTAGCAATGATTACCTACTGGTGTGGAGAAGTACTGCATAACTAGGCTATACTCGTAATTAGCGCAATAAAATTATCAAATTTTGTTTGTTTATACATTTTTGTTGCTGCTTTGTGCATTTTTTATTTTAATAATTTATGTTAATGATAAAGGTCACTTGGGATTTTATCGGGAATTGTGTACCTAATTCAAACGTTAAATATTCATATTTAATATAGGTTGGTACTTCTCAGAAGTTACTCGTGATATTTATATCACCCCCCTTGTTTCGACGTTGCAGACGTGATGAAACCTTTGTTTCGACACCGCATGTGACTGGATCACATGTACATAAAAAACGTCAAGTATAAAAATTCCCAAAAAAACTGGTTAACTCAAATTAATGTTGTAAGTATGGTATGTAACCAGCCTTACATTTCACTGTGCTGTTATGGAGGGTAGACCGAGAAAAAATATTGAAGTAAAATTGGCAATTGATAATTCCTCAAAATTATCGCATATTTTTAGTACCTACATTATGTTTCTTTAGGTCATAAAATATTTGTTCAAGTGGAGAGGAACAAGTTTTAATTAATTGCAGTTTATATCGTGACAAATCAGGTACAAACATACCGAATTCATACATGAATATATATATACTGTGTCATAGATGTGGTGCATTTATTTTACATGAATACAATTTTCTCTCTACATGTTTTTATGTTTCGAATTTTAGCACTAACGAAAATTTTACTAAATCAATTTTATAGCAGAAAGACCGACGTAAAGACTAGATATAATATTTATATTTATGATCATATTGTTTAATTGTTCGAGTAGTAATTGAGGGAATTGATACCCAATGTCAATAATCGTATGATCAACGTTGAAATAATCAACGCCCTAATATCAGCAACGTAAAAGATCAACGATTCACAAGATCGACAGATCAAAATATCAGCAGTTTAAAATATCAACAGTTCTTAAGATCGACAGATCAAAAGATCGTTAGGCAAAATGACAACATTTTGGTTTAGTATAAAAATTGTGTTGATTAAGGTGACGGGTATAGAGAAACATGAAAAACTATGTGTTTTTAGGAGCGCTTTCTGACGTTACCATGCGATATGAAGGGTTGAAACACTGTATATGTAACAAAATTACCTCTCCAAATTTCATGAGATGACTTGGCATCGGAAATCAAATACAAATATTTAATAAAAAAGGGGGGTAAATTTTTTCATTTTTTTTTTAAATTTTTTTGTCGCACATTAAGAATTCATTTTTTACCGCGGCAATTTGAGGTAACATGGTCGCCGTGGCAAAACAAACACAGAGCACCCATCTGGCTGTCGTTGTCGCTTTCTACTGCCGCTCAGTAGCGATAGAAAGGGTGAAAATAGGATAAATAAAGTACCTTCCTCCCAGCTCCGTTGTGAATTTGGATGAATAGGAAAATTTTGACCTGGGCAAGCCATAAGCCAAGCATCCTTGGCATCTGTACAGCCAGCCATCTCATAGTTAGTAAAACAATTGTTCAGGATTTTACCTACGAGTGCTGACGTGGCATGTACAGATGACAAAAAGGCTGGCAAAGCCACACAGGAAATTTGGCGGATCCCTAATCCACTGTATTTAATTGGAAGGGAAGCTTGAGTCCAAGATTGTTCATTTAGATGTATATTCAGAATACGTTCTTAAGACGTTTTTATGAGGGAATCAATCGCTAACAAACAATTCTGATGTTTCCAAAAAGGACAACACCGAAGCAGATACATAGATTTAGGAACAAATAGACAAAATTTTAAAATTGTGATTGCATAATGTGAATTTATATTGAGAAGTCGACCCACATTTGATTCAAATTTTAAAATTTTGTATGCTATTATTTCTGGAATAGCATCTTCAAAAATTGGAGACCCTAAGAGGTTAAGATTCTCTCTATCAATTACTTTCATATTTGGACATAAGAAATTGATTTTTTCTATGAGTTCGGAACGGTTGTGAGCGTTATGAATATATAATTCACACTTATTAAAATTTAGTTCCAAAAGTTATTTCCAAAAGATCTGAGGGAACAGTAACGGCTTCACCTCCAAGAGTCCCATCATCTAAATACCATACGTTAAATTTTGATTAAACTGTTGATATTTTAAACTGCTGATATTTTGATCTGTCGATCTTGTGAATCGTTGATCTCTTACTTTGCTGATATTAGGGCGTTGATTATTTCAACGTTGATCATACGATTATTGACATTGGGTATCGATTCCGTAATTGAGGTATTAACTGTGTCAGCACATTGCCCAAGCCATTGCCCAATCGGGATGATACTTGGCATGATTTTGTGGTCGATTCTTACAAGGTTCCCTTCCGGTTTTGAGATTAAATCCAACAGCGGTTCTTTACCCCAACCGTACATATTTTTTGGTACAGTCAACTACACTGAAATGTACTAGTTTAATCTTACAAAATAACGTTTCCCTGCGAGTACCACCATGAACTAACCAAAGATTGTGATGAACATTGCGTGTAAACAGCAATAATTATGTATCCCACCCAACCCAATACATTCTTTTTTTTTAAAGCTTACGTTGCTTAGCTACTCAACTTTAAAATAAAAAAATAAAAGTATTGGGATACATAATAATTTCTGATAACACGCATAATGTTACTGTCAAGTTTGGTGGATACCACTAAACTTTTGTCACAATCTTTGGTTAGTTCATTATGGCACTCGCAGGGGTACATCATTTTATAAGATTAAACTAGTAGGTATATTTCATTGTAGTTGACTGTACAAGTGGTTATTTGGTAGAAATTCAGTATCTTCGAGCAAACCGAACAAGCAATTCAAAAGATCGTTTCTCTGTCTGTCACAAAAATCTGAAACGATCTGCCACCGCACGTGTTTCCTTCCATTTTACAACCTCTGATTCTTCAAGCGGGGCATGAAGAGACACATTTTATAGCCGCTAAGTTGAGGACCACTGTCAATAGTGATGCAGACTATGAGAGAAGGCCCCAAGAGCAAGAAGTTTTCGTGGCATACCATCAGGCGGGTGGCATCATTTTTACGAGCATAATATAAGATTCTATAATAATATAACAAAATAATAACATTCTGGCCCGAAACCGGACGGAACCGGAAGTGGATCACAGACAGGAATTTAAAAACTTAATTCGTGTTTTATTACTTTGTTTTTTAACGTGAGGGAAAATCCTCATGGATGCTATGCCGGACTCCTACCAACTAAATAACCTCACGTAACGCCCAACAGCCTATGGTTGGGAGCCCCGGGTAAGCCCTCGGAACTTAGATCATCTAACCACAGGATGCGCCTTACTTAAGCATTGTTTTCTGCCATTGCACATGACCATTTGGTCTTTACGCTTTATGTAAAGCCTGTACATCAGTATATGATTTTATATGATTAAACTAGTACATTACATTGTAATTGACTGTACAATAACAATTAACACACAACAGCCATTACGCGTTTGTCGATTAATACATTTTTAAATGCAATGAAATTTTATATGTCTTTGTGTTTCCCCCTTCACTTGTATGAAAACTGGCAGAATATTTTTGTATGCGGTGGTTCGCAAAGGCTAGTCCCGTGTTATATGGTCTAAGCCTCGGAAGGATGTCCCAGGACTCCCCATCATGTTTTATTACTTAAATATTTGCTTACTCTAAGTTTATATTGAAAATTTTTTAATGTATAGGTAGTTTCCTACCTACTTCAGACTTTTTCTCCTTTAATATTTTAATATTCTTTACTACTAAAGATGTAGCCGAATCTCTTTTTGCAAAGATACAATCGTAATAAGTAGTTTTTTTTACTATGACATTAATGTAGGTCGGTGTGACCAACCACACACATTATTAATGACTAAGTATTATGGTTCGGCGGTTACACGCCTATTTAACTTTCTCTAGTATTGAGTACTTACTTACCTATAGTAACTGTTCCTAAAGTCTCCATAGTATTAAAGAGAGGTGCCAACATATTTCTTTGTTACAGTGCGCAAAGATTTTCAGGTCAAATATTTTTACACCACGCATGTTTCATACTAAATGTAATAGTTTATTTTCAAAAATCTAAGTGAAAAGCTTTTCACCCAAGCGAAAAATTATCTTCAAATATCGAACGAACCCACAGATTTCTCTGAAATGCAATAGGTATTCGTATGTAAAACATCATAGGTATTATGGTATTTTAGGTGGCCATGCACGAGTGGTGGAAACCAATGAAAAGATTACTCCATTGCGTCAAATTTTCATTGGGAGTATTTAGTTTACCCTACAGTCACAGATGCTCCAATTTCTTAATCTGACGATTTGGAATTGACCCATTCTCGTAGCGAGTGGTGAAGGACTCCCACCAATATTAAGATCAGATATTTACTACCAACATTGAGTTATTATTATTACAAATAATATAACACAATGCTACCAGATTACTTTTCAGCATGTGAGTTACCTCGCACAATATCTTAATCTGACGCGTCTGAGTAACTATAGAAATGCCTTCTAGACCTCCCTACCTTATTTAGTAATTAGTAGTAGTAATCTAATTGTTTAGTAATTATCAGCAAATATTTACCTTACATTAAATAAAACCGGCCAAGTGCGAGTTGGACTCGCCCGTGAAGGGTTTCGTAGTAGCAAGTAACATAATATAAAAGTTCTTATAGTTCGTTGTATCTTTGATTGATGTTTTAACACGTTCGCAATGGTAGTGATTTTTCTAACCGAAAATTGCGGTTTATGACGTATTAAAAAAAAACTACTAGCTCTATCTCGTTCAAACCAATTTTCGTTGGTAGTTTTTATGGCAATGTACATCATATAGTTTTTTTAGATTTATCACTATCTTAGTTTAGAAGTTAGAGGGGGGGGGGGGGGACACATTTTTCCACTTTGGAAGTGTCTCTTGCGCAGACTATTCATTTTAGAAAAAAATGATGTTAGAAACCTCAATAGAATTTTTGAAGACCTATCTATAGATACGCCACACGTACGGCTTTAATTAAAAAAAAATATTTTCAGTTCTGTTCTGAGTATGGGGACCCCCAAAATTTACTGCTTTTTTTCTAGTTTTATATAATTATATAAGAATCTTAATGCGGTTCACAGAATACATCTAGTTGCCAAATTTCAATAGCTTAGGCCTTATAGTTTCGGAGAAAAATGGCTGTGACACACGGACGGACAGACAGACAGACAGACAGACATGACGAATCTATAAGGGTTCCGTTTTTGCCATTTGGCTACGAAACCCTAAAAACGAGTTCCACATTTCTTTCACTTATGTACATACCTACATCATTTTGTATTTTTTAAATGCTGTATGAAAAAAAAATAACTGAGTCCAACAGCGTCAAATAGTAAAATCGGTACGAAATACCGAAATGAGTTTCCTTCTGGGAACAGAAGATACAAAATTAAATGTGTACAATTTTTTCGTCAGAAAATAAACTTTGCAGCTTTGTATTACAGAAAATTCCTTTAATAACACGCTTTAAAAATAAACGTTAAATATAATAACTACATTAGCAAAAAACCGCAAAAAATGCTTATTATATTCATTAAGTGCTGACTGTTATTAAAATTTATGAGATGTTTAAAATGAAACATGGCTAGCAATTAAGAAAATACTGTTCACAACCATGTTGTCTAAATGATTGTATAAAATTATTGCTCTTTTGTGGAAAATTTTAACCGCCGATGACATAGAGGCTGTGAATTGGAAAAACTCCATCAACTATACAGGGTGGAATTTAAAGACGGTAGTTGGAGGTAAAGTACCCTTAATATTGATAATGGCAAGTTTTGCTGAAATGAAACATTCCTTTATAATCAAAAGTAAGTAAAACTGCCCTTAAAGATTTTTGAAAAATCACCTGCTTGTGCTGGGAATCGAACCTGGGAGATGTGAAAAAAACATCCTGTAGTTTATGATACCAACCGAAAGAGTCTTTAGTAAGGAACAGGTTTAGGTTAGATCAAGTCAAATATGTTTTTATTGTAAAGCTTACTCACTATCTAAAGAGAAAAAAAGCAGTCTTA
The DNA here is from genome assembly GCA_933228765.1 of Miltochrista miniata. Classification (NCBI taxonomy): domain Eukaryota; kingdom Metazoa; phylum Arthropoda; class Insecta; order Lepidoptera; family Erebidae; genus Miltochrista; species Miltochrista miniata. Next base: position 10,002,206 of record OW121751.1, on the reverse strand, counting down.
TTGAAAACCTCCTACTTTTCTGAAGTTGGTTGGTTAAGTTACCAGGACAAATATTGCCATTCACAGAAACTAGAACATTTTTAACCAACTTCAAGAGGGGGTTCTTAATTAGACTGGTTTTTAGGGCTCCGTAGTTTTTCTTTACATAGTGACAATAAAAACATAGAATAAAAACATATTTTACTTGGTCTTCCTTAAATTTAAGATACTATGTTGTTCAAAAGAAATTGTTCCTTATTTAAGACTCTTTCGGTTGGTATCATAAATACAGGATGTTTTTCTTTCACATCTCCCAGGTTCGATTCCAGACTCAAGTTGGTCGTTTATCAAAAATCTTTAAATGCAGTTTTACTTACTTTTGAAAATAAAAGAATGTTTCCTTTCAGCAAAACTTAACAATATCAATATTAAGGGTCCCTACTTTCCCCCCAACTACCGTCTTTAAATTCCACCATGTATACTTAAATAATAAATAAATATAATATTTAATATAATATTTTTAATGTATAAATGCAACGAACTTTCTTCTAAAGTCGGTTGCCAGCAGGGTGATCCCCTCGGACCAGCTATTTTCAGCCTAGCCATTAACCCCATCATTCAAAATTTAAAGTCAAAATTTAACGTCTGGTATTTAGATGACGGGACTCTTGGAGGTGATGCAGTTTCTGTTCTGTCAGATCTTATAGAAATTAAAAATAAATTTCATTTAATTGGTTTGGAATTAAATTTTAATAAGTGTGAATTATATATTCATAATAATCACATTAATTCGGAACTCGTTGAAAAATTCAATTCCCTATGTCCGAATATTAAAATTGTTAGCAGAGAGAATCTTTACCTCCTAGGGTCCCCTATATTTGAAGATGCTATTCCCGAGTTAATAGCACAAAAAATTTCAAAATTTGAATCCAATGTAGATCGGCTACATTCTATTAGTTCACATTACGCAATCACAATTCTGAAATTTTGTATGTTTGTTCCCAAATCTATTTATTTGCTTCGCTGTTGTCCTTTTTGGAAACATCAAAGTCATTTATTTTCTATTGATTCGCTAATCAAATCTTCTTTGGAATCAATTCTCAATATACAACTGAGCGAACAATCTTGGTCCCAGGCATCTCTTCCCATTAAATATAGTGGGCTAGGGATCCGCAAAATTTCTAGTGTGGCTTTGCCAGCCTTTTTGTCATCTGTACATGCCACGTCGAGTCTCGTAGGTAAAATTCTGACGAATTGTCTTACAGACTATGAGACGACTGGCCTTACAGATGCCAAGAATGCTTGGCTAATGGCTTGTCCGGGACAAAATTTACCCACCCATCCAAATTTACAACGGAGCTGGGACGACGCTATGTCAAAATTAACCTTTGACTCCTTTTTAAATGCTAGCTTAGGCCCGGATCGGGCCAGATTATTAGCGCTCAGTAGAAAGGAATCCGGTGATTGGTTGAAAGCTTTCCCTACAGCCAACACCGGAACTTTTTTGGAACCGGACATCCTAAGAATTTCAGTTGGTTTGAGACTTGGCGTCACGCTTTGCGCTCCACATCGATGCCCCTGCGGTTTTAACGTTGACACTTTGGGGCATCATGGTCTTTCATGTTTAAAGAGCGCAGGCCGCTTCTCACGCCACGCTGCGCTGAATGACATCATCCGCCGTGCTCTTGCCACCGCCAATGTGCCTGCGCTCTTAGAGCCAAACGGCGTTTTCAGGGACGATGGCAAGAGACCGGATGGTATAACTTTGATACCGTGGGAGATGGGTCGGGTCCTGGTGTGGGATGCAACTTGTGTTGACACTCTAGCCCCGTCCCATCTTCCTAAAACAAAATTAAAAGCCAGTGCAGCAGCGGAAGCGGCTGAAAATATTAAAATTAATAAATATAAGGGTTTCGACTCATCGTATCGTTTTTGTCCAGTCGGTGTCGAGACCCTAGGTCCATGGGGTCCCAATGCGCAAAAATTTTTCAAGAATTTGATAAAGCGCCTTGTGGAGTCAACTGGTGACCCAAGGGCTGGCAGTTTTCTCGCTCAACGAATAGGCATTGCTATTCAAAGGGGGAATGCTGCTAGTCTTTTGGGCACAATGCCGCGGGGGCCTTATTTAGGTTTAGTTTAGATAGTAATAATGTAAATATAGATATGTAATAATTATGTTTCTCTGTAATTTTTAACAATAAATGTATATACAATCTATACTAATAATTATAAAGAGGAAAGATTATAAATAAATATTCACGGACATTTTTACACAACGCTATCTGATCCCAAAGTAAGCTAGGAATAACCTGCTTGTGGTATGGGTATCAGACCACGGATATTAATACTTATATACTTTTTAAATACATACATAATATACATAGAAACACCCAGACTCTTGAAACAAACATTTATGGGTCACACAAATATTTGTCTCCGGTGGGAATCGAACCCACGACCTCCAGCGCCACAGGCGGTATCACTATCGACTGCGCCACAGAGGCAGTCAACTACCGGCAGTCACTTAACCTACACTAAATGACATAACATCAACTAAATCAGGTAAAGCAGGTGCAAAATCAAGGTTTTAGATGAAACACAGTCAGATGACCTGGTTGATAGAAGATGATTTATATTTATTTATTTGTGACACAAACCGCTATCTTTAGAGAATATCTTAAATTAAATTAAATTACTCACTCACCCAGCCGAGACTCTTGATTCTTTTTAAGGGTAAGCTACTCTTTAAATCCTACCTCACATTAAAGATGGGCGCAACAACGCCAGGTCCTCGTGGTGGGTCTGGACGTGGACACTCTCTCGCTCGAGACCATGGTGCGAGCCATGCTCTCCAGCGGGAGTAAATGGGACTGCGCCACCTCTTTCTGCGAGCAGGTCATGCTCGTGAAAGAGGCGGCGGGGCGGGAACGGGAGAGAACTCTCCCTCCCGAGTTCCGCAGTCGGCGGCTCGGGTGCCGCCGACATGTCTTCGCCGAGGACTATCGGCCTCCATGACCGGGGGCCTGAGGAGTGTGAGAAGGCGGCTCACCGTCCTTACAGGAGCAGGCCCATGACGGCAGCGTGACGTGAGGAACTCACGCACGCCCCCCCTTAGAAGCGGGATCACACCCGAAACCCCCAAAGACGCGGGATAGCACCCGAACCACCCCCTGGGCGTGGCCGCAGTGGCGACCGTGGGTCTGTTGGGAGTCCTGGGACATCCTTCCGAGGGCTTACCCGGGGCTCCCAGCCATAGGCTGTTGGGCGTTACGTGAGGTTTTTTAGTCGGTAGGAGTCCGGCATAACATCCATGAGGATTTTCCCTCACGTTAAACAAAAAAAAAACGTCACATTAAAGACACAGAGATAAACTTTTAATACTATAATTTGAGAAAGGTACTATCTAAAAACATTTTTTCGAAATTTGATGCCTTAGGGGGTAAAATAGGAGTTTAAAGTACTTATATCGAAGGGCAAAGCTATAGGTATGCATAGTTTGTAGTAAGTTTAGCTTTTACAAGCACTTCTGGTTGCCCTAGAGATCAATGCTGAATCAAATCAATGCTGAACATGATTTTAAAACTCAAACTGCATACTAAACTAAGTACATTTTGTTGTACTGATGGTACCAAATATGATATTTAAGATCTCCAATTCTCCATGCTTCTATTATTCATAGATAATAATTAAAATATCATTTACAAAAGTGAAACGCTGGCGTACAGTATGTAAAGTTTGAAAATCTTCAGACCCTTTATTTTCTAACTTACATGTCAATGTTGCAATATACAAAATAAAACATTTGCAAATCGATATCATACATATCTCTCTATTAATTGATTCATTAAAAATATTTAAAAAATATGTATGTAACGTTAAAGACATTTCTTTTTGTTTCTCATTTTATTTATTGACTAGCTGTTGCCCGCGACTTAATACCCGTGAAAATTATGTTATAACGACAATTTGATTGCTCTCTGCTTAGCCCCTAGGATATTTAGCGTGATAATATATAGCCTATTTAAAGAGCCTACCCCTAGGTAATATTTGTGCAAAATTGGAATCAAATCTGTTGAGTACTTTTTGAGATCCTTCCGGACAAAGCAACGCAAACAAACAAAAACATTTCCAACTATATTTTCGGCTTCGGTATCTTATGTTGAACACCCAGCGAGTATTTCTCTTTTAATATTTCCAATGTACAGTTTTGACTTTTCTATAATTTTAATAATATGTTTGAATTTATCAATAATTCTACATTACAACTCAGACTGTTTTAATCTGAGAATTACAAATATATTATTATGATAATCGAAATGTAGTTTATTGCCGATTTTAGAATCAGCTAACATTACGTTCATGCCATTACGTTCTCCTAAAAGTAAACAGGATATCGTGACGGTAGGTACTTTAATATTTTAGAACATAGTTCATAATTTATGCTGGTATACGAATAACTTGATACGTAATTAAAAATAACTGCGGTTTTTTGCTATTTACCATATTCTTGACTTCAACTTTTTGGCAATCCGCAGAAATGCTGTAAAGTACAAAGCATTTTGTTTGCACATTTTGTGTCTTATTATTGCTCCCCACCTTTAATTTTGGGTCCAAAAGCAGGAAAACCCGCAAGTGTTGCTCTAGCTAGCTGACTCATGAACGAAGTCGAATAGAAGTAATACCAAAGATAATATAATAGTATTACATAGGTACAGATCGGCAACTCCCTGTCGCGCCACAGCTGTCAGTAGAGTTGACGTGCGCGTTGACATACAATTTGCTTACATTTTATTGATCACACGCACACATTCAAGCTGGAGTTTCCGCCCTGTGGTAATGCTCAAAATAAAGCCTCTTAGTCTTGCCAGCGTGGTACAATAAAGCCAATGAACCTCACAAAAAGTTTGGAGGAGGCTTACGTCCAGCCGTGGAGTGCAATGGACTGGTTGATTGACGGGCCGGATCTGTTACATACAATCTTGAAATATTTTGTGTACCTACTTAACAATTTTTTGTATGTAAAGTAGTCGAGTTCATAATAGTTATTTTTATAAGGTTTTTTAACCAAAAGCACAGGGCGGAAACTCCATAAGTTTTAAAGCTCAAATGTGTGCGTGTGACCAATAAGGCTAAGCAAATGTTCCCTCACGACACCCGCCAACTATAATGACAGCTGTGGCGCGGGGGGAGTTGCATATCTGTATGTAATACTATTAAATTATCTTTGCCAAAAGGTAAAATTCTTATTCCTGATAGCCGTACTTTAAATTTTGACTGATGATATATTTCTATTGCCGCTCATTATATCATCAAATACCTACTAAAGTCAGAAAGAATATTGAAGAAGGGTTCTCACACAGTCCTGGGACATCATTCCGAGGGCTTACCCGGGGCTCCCAACCATAGGCTGTTGGGCGTTACGTGAGGTTTTTTAGTCGGTAGGAGTCCGGCATAACATCCTTGAGGATTTTCCCTAACGTTAAACTGAAGCGCTCGTGGCCCCGCGGACTCAGTGTTCTGTAAACGATCACTGCAGTAAGCAACATTTACTATGGCCAGATATAGATGGGTGACCACCACGTGGACCACTTTGTGACATTTATTTCCGAGTGTTTCCATGCTTCGGAAGGCACGATAAGCCGTTGGTCCCGGTTGTCAGTAAAATGACAGTCGTTAAGCCAAGTTGAAGGCCTTACGGGCGGCTTGAAAAATTTCAACTGTGGGTCCTCACAACCTGCGCCCGGGTCGGCAGCGCGTGTGTAGCGCCTCTGGTGTTGCACACGTCTATAGGCTACGGTTACCAACCTTCCGGTGGGCCGTAAGCTTGTCTGCCACCTAAGTAGTATAAAAAAAAAATAAACAAAAAAAAAGAAAAAGGGCTCTCACACAAAAACGTGATGTATTGTGGTCTTTTTTTTAACGAAACCCTCCGTACGCGAATCCGACTCGCGCTTAGCTAGGTTTTTTTTACTGTAAGTCACGCAAAGTAAACAGCTTCACACAGTTATTTATTCTGCAAATTGTTGTATATTTTTTTTTGTGGAGATTTCCACACCTTTAAAAGAACCTGATGAGTTTGTTTAAATATAACGAACTGAGGATTAAAATTTAAAAATAATTTTATTTTTTTGTGGGGATTTCCACACCTTTTAAAAGAACCTGATGAGTTTGTTTAAATATAACGATCTGAGGATTAAATATTTAAAAATAATTTTAATGTGATGCAAAGGTGATGCGAACAACAGCATTACACTATTTACTAAAATTAAGATAATTAAAATTTAATAAAATTAAGTTAATGACTTGGACAAACAAACTATTATTTAAAATACCTAAATAATATTAAAATGTGGAACAACATAGTATCTATTTTGGTATTTATATTATCAAATTACGTAACCTCAAAAAAGGATTCCGACGGGAACACCCAAAAATTCCGAAATATGTTTTTCCAAATTTCAATATTCCGATGTTCAAAATGCCGAAGATTATAATTCCTAAGAAACAAAGCTCCGAATAATCAAAAGAACGATGTTCATTTATCCGAAAGCTATAAGTACGAATTTTTATTTTTCCGAATTTCATTAGTACGAATGATCAAAAGTCCGTACTGTTATTTTCCCGAAAAACTTTATTCCGAATTCCAAATTTCCGAAAATTCATTGTTAAAGTTATAACTGTGTACAGTACTACCAGTTTTATAAGTTACACCGATGTACCTGCGCAGAACTCAATTTTTTGTAAGACGCGAAAATATATCTACCAATAACAGCGCTCCACATATTCCCGCGAAAATACTCGCCTGCTATTGGCTGATGCGTACGCGCCATGTCTGGCTCGACAGTCAGTCTGTCTAGACAACGGTGTAGTCGCGTTCATTGCTCTGTCGTACACATCCTGTTCACGTCTTGTTATTTTCGACCTTAAATTAGTAGCAATAAGTTCGAAATTGCTTTGCAATTTTCATTCGGTTTAATTCGTCAGTAGGATGAGCTATTCTGCGCAGCCAAATAAAGCCGATGCGACTTATAAACGTGGTAGTACTGTACAAAAAATTAAACTTAAAAAAATAATATTATTCCAGAGTTTTAAATAAGCATTATATTGAATGATTTTGTAATTAAATAGTGTATTAGTGTAACAGAAAAATGAAGTAGAAACCCGACTCGCTGTGGTACTTACCAGGAGTGACAAGAGTAAAAGAAGATTCAATTAGGTTAGATTAAGTTAGAACTGTGACCCCCTGCGCACGAGCCGAGCCTGCAAGCATGTCTGCCTGCCCGCTTGCTTGCACATGGCTAAGGTCCCGTATAATTTATAATCGGTAGACTACGTTGCAGCCATAACAAAAGTAGCTTACTGACAGTGATCGTTTACAAAAACTCAAGCGGGGCTACAAGTGATTCAATGCGAGTTTTACAAGGCTTTTAAATTACAGACATGTTTTTTTTCGAATTTTCGATAATGGAGTTCGTATTTATGTTATTTCGGATTTTTGATAATCGGAGTTCGTATTTATAATATGGCGGATTTTTTATGATTCGGAATTATACGGCTCGGTTTCTTGAAATTCAGCAGTCGGAATTACAAACATTCGGAATTTTTAAATTCTGACTTTTAATAAAAAGGATTTAAGATACATCGAATTTTTGACTTTCGGGATTTGGAATAATTCGGAATTATGAAAATCGGAATTATGAAATTCGTGATTGTGGCTTTCGGAAATACGTTTTTCGTATTAATGTAGTGTACCCCATTCCGACATTCCTGGAAACAAGAAGATATTTATTAAATTTACTTAACAAAATTATATTTCTTTGTATTATGTTTTTAATAATTATATTATTCTACAATTTTATATTTACATAATTTTATGCTATGAAAAACAATATTATTATTAAATAATATAGTTTCTTAAAAACATCTTGAAACGGAACCAACATTTTCAAGGTTTGTTTTTATATTCAGCTCGCCAAAATAGGTCGCCACCAGCCTGATGGAAAGCCGTGGCGCAACTAGCGTTTGGGAGTCACTTCGGGACGGTGGTCCTCAAGTTGGCGGCCCTCTGTGATGTGCCTCTTAACGCTCCTCTTGAAGAATGTTGGCAACATTGTGCTGCCAACAGTATCAACTACAATTAATACTATAATGTTTACCGTAAAATAAGTTATAGTTCTGTCTGACCTGTTGCCATATTATGAACAGTATGGTCAACCAAGTAACTTAATAATAAAATAAAAGTCTATCACGGCCATAGTAACAAGCATTTCGCTCTCGAAGTACAAATAAATTTAGTATTATTTACAAAATCAACAGCTTTACAAAATTAGCATGGTACATATTACAGTTCACCAAAGCTAATATGGGTTTCACCGAGTTAAGCAAGAACAATACAACGTGTGAACGATCTTATCATATAAATAAATAAATAAATCTGAAATATAAAATTCTCGTGTCACAGTTTTCGTTTCCGTACTCCTCCGAAACGGCTTGACCGATTCTCATGAAATTTTGTGAGCATATTGAGTAGGTCTGAGAATCGGCGAACGTCTATTTTTCATACCCCTAAGTGACCGGGAACCGGGAATAACATTCCACGCGGGCGGAGCCGCGGGCATCAGCTAGTAATAAATAAATATTTACGGACATTTCACACAACGCTTTTTGATCCCAAAGTAAGCTAGGAATAACCTGCTTGCGGCTTGTGTTATGGGTATCAGATCACGGATATTAATACATATATATTTTTTAAATACATACTTATCATACATAAAAACACCCAGACTCTTGAGACAAACATTTATCGGTCACACATTTTTTTGTCTCCGGTGGGAATCGAACCCACGACCTCGTGATCCGCAGTCGCACATTTCGACCTCTAGACCAACAAAGCAGTCGAGTCATAATACTTAGTTAAATTGTATAAATTCAACATTTTTTTTTAACGTACAGATAATCTTACAGTCAGAGGCGGCGTAAGGCGTGGGCGACGTGGGCCACCGCCCACGGCCTCGCGGTACAAGGGGCCTCGCGCCTCAAAAATTTTTATGCATTGCTTCAAAGCGAGAATAAAATAAAAAAAGATATAAATTAATTTTGCTGTGAAAATTATCTATCGATTCATACAAATCGGCGGACATAGGAATCTTGAAAAACTTTTTACTGATTTTACAAAAACTGATGATGCCAATGTGTTTATCTTAATAATTGTAGTCGAAAACATAGAGACACAATTTTGATAAGACTTCAATTTTAAAAAACATTCAACAAAAACTGATTTTAATGTATGGAGAAGTACATTAAAAAAGGGTTAGCTTGCGCCGTATCGTCGGGTCCTACCTTTCAGAGAGAGCTGTCATCTACACGAGTAGAATGGGGCTCGGTCAGCGACATATGTCGTGCGGTGTTCCACAAGGCTCTGTTTTAGGGCCTCTTGTGGAACATCGGCTACGACTGGGTGCTTCGTGGTGCCTTTTTGGAGGGTGTGACGGTGACGTGTTAAGCTGATGACACCCTTGTGGTAACACGAGGTCAGACGTGCCACGAGGTAACCACGAAGGCCACGGCTGGGGTTGCCCAAGTCGTTCAACGCATCCGACGACTGGGTCTTGAGGTGGCGCTCCACAAGTCTGAGGCTCTGTTTTTCCACGGACCACGTAGACTACCACCTCCGGGAGCCAGTCTTATTGTGGGAGGGGTACGCATCGGCATCGAGCCCTCCATGAGGTACCTCGGACTTATACTCGATAGTCGATGGAACTTTGGAACGCATTTCCAAAGTCTGGCCCCTAAGCTCAAGGGGGTGGCGACGTCACTTGCATGGCTACTACCCAACTTGAGCGGACCTGACACTTCTAGTAGAAGGCTCTATGCCGGGATCGTGCGGTCCATGGCTTTATATGGAGCCCCAGTTTGGGCGTAGAATCTGACGGCCAGCAACGTGGCAATACTGCGACGTCCGCTGCGACTGCTGGCTATCAGAATTATTAGAGGATATCGCACGGTTTCCTTTGAAGCAGCGAGTCTCCTAGCTGGCACTCCCCCATGGGACCTGGAGGCAAGAGCTCTTGCAGCACTGTACATGTGGTGCAAAGAAGTGGCGGGGCGGGACCTAAGACCTGCTCTTAGAGAAATCGAGGAACAAAGGTCCCAGCTACGACAGGTGGTCATGGAGGAGTGGAAGGAGCGGCTTGGGCAACCAAGTGCAGGGCATAGTCGATGCGGTAAGACCCGTCTTAAAGGAATGGGTTGAGAGGCGTCATGGTTGCCTCTCCTATCGGCTAACGCAGGTGCTCACCGGACACGGTTCTTTCGGCGCGTATCTGCACCGTATACAGCGGGAGCCAACGTCTGAGTGCCATCACTGCTTAGGCTGCGCAGAGGATACGGCGCTCCATACACTGGCATATTGCCCAGAGTGGACGGAGCAACGACGCGGCCTCGTAGTGGAATTAGAATTGGGAAACCTCACGCTGCAGGCTATGGTTTTGGCCATGGTGAGCAGCGATGCGGCATGGAACTCCGCCACCTCGTTTTGCAAAGTGGTGATAAGCGCGAAAGAAGTGGCGGAGAAGGAAAATTAGAATTACATAAACTTAAAAAAATTGTAGTTTAAAATAAACAAAAATATATAACAAAGAAAATTAAACTAAAACTATGTACATTCAATAATCAAAGAAAATTAGAAAATGTAGACAAAAAATTAGCGTTAAAATAAGAAAACACGAGAAAATCTCAGGCTATTCCTCTTTTAATGTAGGTACTTTTCCATGCATTGAAATCAGTTAATGTCGAATATTTTTTAAAATTAAAGTCTAATCAAAATTGTGTCTCTATGTTTTCGACTACAATTATTAAGATAAACACATTGACATCATTACTTTTTGTAAAAACAGTAAAAAGTATTTCAAGATTCCTATGTCCGCCGATTTGTATGGATCGATCCACTGTACGCCGCCGAACAGTGCGGGGTTGGTTCCAAGATCGATGGTTCCACTGCTAAGTTCCACTAAGGGGTCCAACAGGATTTACAAATACTCGTGGACCCATTTAGGTAGTGGAACCAACAATATATGTTTTATCCTGGATTTTTTTGGGATGAGTGACCCCACTAACCACATTTGACGTAAACCTCTGTGGTTAATTTTTTTTTCCTTATAGCGAAACTATTGGGAGTATTTAGTTTACCCTACAGTCACAGATGCTCCAATTTCTTAATCTGACGATTTGGAATTGACCCATTCTCGTAGCGAGTGGTGAAGGACTCCCACCAATATTAAGATCAGATATTTACTACCAACATTGAGTTATTATTATTACAAATAATATAACACAATGCTACCAGATTACTTTTCAGCATGTGAGTTACCTCGCACAATATCTTAATCTGACGCGTCTGAGTAACTATAGAAATGCCTTCTAGACCTCCCTACCTTATTTAGTAATTAGTAGTAGTAATCTAATTGTTTAGTAATTATCAGCAAATATTTACCTTACATTAAATAAAACCGGCCAAGTGCGAGTTGGACTCGCCCGTGAAGGGTTTCGTAGTAGCAAGTAACATAATATAAAAGTTCTTATAGTTCGTTGTATCTTTGATTGATGTTTTAACACGTTCGCAATGGTAGTGATTTTTCTAACCGAAAATTGCGGTTTATGACGTATTAAAAAAAAACTACTAGCTCTATCTCGTTCAAACCAATTTTCGTTGGTAGTTTTTATGGCAATGTACATCATATAGTTTTTTTAGATTTATCACTATCTTAGTTTAGAAGTTAGAGGGGGGGGGGGGGACACATTTTTCCACTTTGGAAGTGTCTCTTGCGCAGACTATTCATTTTAGAAAAAAATGATGTTAGAAACCTCAATAGAATTTTTGAAGACCTATCTATAGATACGCCACACGTACGGCTTTAATTAAAAAAAAATATTTTCAGTTCTGTTCTGAGTATGGGGACCCCCAAAATTTACTGCTTTTTTTCTAGTTTTATATAATTATATAAGAATCTTAATGCGGTTCACAGAATACATCTAGTTGCCAAATTTCAATAGCTTAGGCCTTATAGTTTCGGAGAAAAATGGCTGTGACACACGGACGGACAGACAGACAGACAGACAGACATGACGAATCTATAAGGGTTCCGTTTTTGCCATTTGGCTACGAAACCCTAAAAACGAGTTCCACATTTCTTTCACTTATGTACATACCTACATCATTTTGTATTTTTTAAATGCTGTATGAAAAAAAAATAACTGAGTCCAACAGCGTCAAATAGTAAAATCGGTACGAAATACCGAAATGAGTTTCCTTCTGGGAACAGAAGATACAAAATTAAATGTGTACAATTTTTTCGTCAGAAAATAAACTTTGCAGCTTTGTATTACAGAAAATTCCTTTAATAACACGCTTTAAAAATAAACGTTAAATATAATAACTACATTAGCAAAAAACCGCAAAAAATGCTTATTATATTCATTAAGTGCTGACTGTTATTAAAATTTATGAGATGTTTAAAATGAAACATGGCTAGCAATTAAGAAAATACTGTTCACAACCATGTTGTCTAAATGATTGTATAAAATTATTGCTCTTTTGTGGAAAATTTTAACCGCCGATGACATAGAGGCTGTGAATTGGAAAAACTCCATCAACTATACAGGGTGGAATTTAAAGACGGTAGTTGGAGGTAAAGTACCCTTAATATTGATAATGGCAAGTTTTGCTGAAATGAAACATTCCTTTATAATCAAAAGTAAGTAAAACTGCCCTTAAAGATTTTTGAAAAATCACCTGCTTGTGCTGGGAATCGAACCTGGGAGATGTGAAAAAAACATCCTGTAGTTTATGATACCAACCGAAAGAGTCTTTAGTAAGGAACAGGTTTAGGTTAGATCAAGTCAAATATGTTTTTATTGTAAAGCTTACTCACTATCTAAAGAGAAAAAAAGCAGTCTTATTGAAAACCTCCTACTTTTCTGAAGTTGGTTGGTTAAGTTACCAGGACAAATATTGCCATTCACAGAAACTAGAACATTTTTAACCAACTTCAAGAGGGGGTTCTTAATTAGACTGGTTTTTAGGGCTCCGTAGTTTTTCTTTACATAGTGACAATAAAAACATAGAATAAAAACATATTTTACTTGGTCTTCCTTAAATTTAAGATACTATGTTGTTCAAAAGAAATTGTTCCTTATTTAAGACTCTTTCGGTTGGTATCATAAATACAGGATGTTTTTCTTTCACATCTCCCAGGTTCGATTCCAGACTCAAGTTGGTCGTTTATCAAAAATCTTTAAATGCAGTTTTACTTACTTTTGAAAATAAAAGAATGTTTCCTTTCAGCAAAACTTAACAATATCAATATTAAGGGTCCCTACTTTCCCCCCAACTACCGTCTTTAAATTCCACCATGTATACTTAAATAATAAATAAATATAATATTTAATATAATATTTTTAATGTATAAATGCAACGAACTTTCTTCTAAAGTCGGTTGCCAGCAGGGTGATCCCCTCGGACCAGCTATTTTCAGCCTAGCCATTAACCCCATCATTCAAAATTTAAAGTCAAAATTTAACGTCTGGTATTTAGATGACGGGACTCTTGGAGGTGATGCAGTTTCTGTTCTGTCAGATCTTATAGAAATTAAAAATAAATTTCATTTAATTGGTTTGGAATTAAATTTTAATAAGTGTGAATTATATATTCATAATAATCACATTAATTCGGAACTCGTTGAAAAATTCAATTCCCTATGTCCGAATATTAAAATTGTTAGCAGAGAGAATCTTTACCTCCTAGGGTCCCCTATATTTGAAGATGCTATTCCCGAGTTAATAGCACAAAAAATTTCAAAATTTGAATCCAATGTAGATCGGCTACATTCTATTAGTTCACATTACGCAATCACAATTCTGAAATTTTGTATGTTTGTTCCCAAATCTATTTATTTGCTTCGCTGTTGTCCTTTTTGGAAACATCAAAGTCATTTATTTTCTATTGATTCGCTAATCAAATCTTCTTTGGAATCAATTCTCAATATACAACTGAGCGAACAATCTTGGTCCCAGGCATCTCTTCCCATTAAATATAGTGGGCTAGGGATCCGCAAAATTTCTAGTGTGGCTTTGCCAGCCTTTTTGTCATCTGTACATGCCACGTCGAGTCTCGTAGGTAAAATTCTGACGAATTGTCTTACAGACTATGAGACGACTGGCCTTACAGATGCCAAGAATGCTTGGCTAATGGCTTGTCCGGGACAAAATTTACCCACCCATCCAAATTTACAACGGAGCTGGGACGACGCTATGTCAAAATTAACCTTTGACTCCTTTTTAAATGCTAGCTTAGGCCCGGATCGGGCCAGATTATTAGCGCTCAGTAGAAAGGAATCCGGTGATTGGTTGAAAGCTTTCCCTACAGCCAACACCGGAACTTTTTTGGAACCGGACATCCTAAGAATTTCAGTTGGTTTGAGACTTGGCGTCACGCTTTGCGCTCCACATCGATGCCCCTGCGGTTTTAACGTTGACACTTTGGGGCATCATGGTCTTTCATGTTTAAAGAGCGCAGGCCGCTTCTCACGCCACGCTGCGCTGAATGACATCATCCGCCGTGCTCTTGCCACCGCCAATGTGCCTGCGCTCTTAGAGCCAAACGGCGTTTTCAGGGACGATGGCAAGAGACCGGATGGTATAACTTTGATACCGTGGGAGATGGGTCGGGTCCTGGTGTGGGATGCAACTTGTGTTGACACTCTAGCCCCGTCCCATCTTCCTAAAACAAAATTAAAAGCCAGTGCAGCAGCGGAAGCGGCTGAAAATATTAAAATTAATAAATATAAGGGTTTCGACTCATCGTATCGTTTTTGTCCAGTCGGTGTCGAGACCCTAGGTCCATGGGGTCCCAATGCGCAAAAATTTTTCAAGAATTTGATAAAGCGCCTTGTGGAGTCAACTGGTGACCCAAGGGCTGGCAGTTTTCTCGCTCAACGAATAGGCATTGCTATTCAAAGGGGGAATGCTGCTAGTCTTTTGGGCACAATGCCGCGGGGGCCTTATTTAGGTTTAGTTTAGATAGTAATAATGTAAATATAGATATGTAATAATTATGTTTCTCTGTAATTTTTAACAATAAATGTATATACAATCTATACTAATAATTATAAAGAGGAAAGATTATAAATAAATATTCACGGACATTTTTACACAACGCTATCTGATCCCAAAGTAAGCTAGGAATAACCTGCTTGTGGTATGGGTATCAGACCACGGATATTAATACTTATATACTTTTTAAATACATACATAATATACATAGAAACACCCAGACTCTTGAAACAAACATTTATGGGTCACACAAATATTTGTCTCCGGTGGGAATCGAACCCACGACCTCCAGCGCCACAGGCGGTATCACTATCGACTGCGCCACAGAGGCAGTCAACTACCGGCAGTCACTTAACCTACACTAAATGACATAACATCAACTAAATCAGGTAAAGCAGGTGCAAAATCAAGGTTTTAGATGAAACACAGTCAGATGACCTGGTTGATAGAAGATGATTTATATTTATTTATT
Organism: Miltochrista miniata; assembly: GCA_933228765.1. Lineage (NCBI taxonomy): Eukaryota > Metazoa > Arthropoda > Insecta > Lepidoptera > Erebidae > Miltochrista > Miltochrista miniata. The sequence continues at coordinate 9,986,647 of OW121751.1, read as the reverse complement.
TGTGACACAAACCGCTATCTTTAGAGAATATCTTAAATTAAATTAAATTACTCACTCACCCAGCCGAGACTCTTGATTCTTTTTAAGGGTAAGCTACTCTTTAAATCCTACCTCACATTAAAGATGGGCGCAACAACGCCAGGTCCTCGTGGTGGGTCTGGACGTGGACACTCTCTCGCTCGAGACCATGGTGCGAGCCATGCTCTCCAGCGGGAGTAAATGGGACTGCGCCACCTCTTTCTGCGAGCAGGTCATGCTCGTGAAAGAGGCGGCGGGGCGGGAACGGGAGAGAACTCTCCCTCCCGAGTTCCGCAGTCGGCGGCTCGGGTGCCGCCGACATGTCTTCGCCGAGGACTATCGGCCTCCATGACCGGGGGCCTGAGGAGTGTGAGAAGGCGGCTCACCGTCCTTACAGGAGCAGGCCCATGACGGCAGCGTGACGTGAGGAACTCACGCACGCCCCCCCTTAGAAGCGGGATCACACCCGAAACCCCCAAAGACGCGGGATAGCACCCGAACCACCCCCTGGGCGTGGCCGCAGTGGCGACCGTGGGTCTGTTGGGAGTCCTGGGACATCCTTCCGAGGGCTTACCCGGGGCTCCCAGCCATAGGCTGTTGGGCGTTACGTGAGGTTTTTTAGTCGGTAGGAGTCCGGCATAACATCCATGAGGATTTTCCCTCACGTTAAACAAAAAAAAAACGTCACATTAAAGACACAGAGATAAACTTTTAATACTATAATTTGAGAAAGGTACTATCTAAAAACATTTTTTCGAAATTTGATGCCTTAGGGGGTAAAATAGGAGTTTAAAGTACTTATATCGAAGGGCAAAGCTATAGGTATGCATAGTTTGTAGTAAGTTTAGCTTTTACAAGCACTTCTGGTTGCCCTAGAGATCAATGCTGAATCAAATCAATGCTGAACATGATTTTAAAACTCAAACTGCATACTAAACTAAGTACATTTTGTTGTACTGATGGTACCAAATATGATATTTAAGATCTCCAATTCTCCATGCTTCTATTATTCATAGATAATAATTAAAATATCATTTACAAAAGTGAAACGCTGGCGTACAGTATGTAAAGTTTGAAAATCTTCAGACCCTTTATTTTCTAACTTACATGTCAATGTTGCAATATACAAAATAAAACATTTGCAAATCGATATCATACATATCTCTCTATTAATTGATTCATTAAAAATATTTAAAAAATATGTAGAGTCATGTGGGTCAAGTGTGCGCATTTAAACTTTGATGCATCAAAAACTCGAATATTATTAGTAGAATGAAACAAAACTGTGTTAATTAGTAAGACTGTTTATTGGTAATCACCTTAGACACAACAATAGTATGATTAGTAGCTTATATTTTAAGAAACTATAGAAAACAAAGATCTTTTCATATGCGCACTTTTACCCCAATATCGGGGTATGTGTACGCAGCAGTGTGGATAAGTGTACGCAACAACAAAAAATATATATTTTAGAACATAAACAATTATAAATTTTTTTATCATAATCACTTAAAGTAATCAACATAATAATCATCTTAAATCAAACTATGAGATCAACATGAACTAAGAAATCTTTAGTTATCTACTTCATCAAACATGTGTCACAAATAAAAGTGACGTTTTCGGCGCTGGTGCACTGCTCGTGCCACCAGGCTCCACAAAGGCTACATTCAATCCAATCTTCAGTCGGTGGATCTGAATACTTTTCGTCACATAAGGGGCAAAAATACTCATTTTCGTCATTTTTTTGTTTCTTAATAGTCTTATTTTTAACAGTCTTTTTCTTTGCAGTCTCAGATGATTTTGTACTAGTTTTCTTAGTTTTAAGTCTTTCTTTCAAATTCAGTCTTATTTTCTTTTTGGCTAATTTCTCTTCTTCCTCTTTTTTCTTAGCTTCTAACTCTGATTTATATGGACTATCGGTGGCAATTATAGACTTTTTGCCTTTTCGTCGTCTATTTTGTGACATTGCCTTCGGTAGAGCTTGTATAGACGACAATGGTATGAATTCTTGGCTGGTTGAAGCTACAGATGTTGGTGAAGATGCAGTGATAGCAGAATTGGTGTTTGTTACTGGACATGATTGAGCGATTTGTAAGAAGTTTTCTTGTCGAGCTTGCTTGTCAGCGTTGGATGATATCAATGTATGCTCAATATTCAATAGCAGATCTTGTGCAGGTTGACTGAATGATGTCGTAACTGTAAAGTTATGCGAAGAGGAGTCTTGCTCTGATATTGAAAGATTATGTAACATCGAAGGTGAAGTCGTTCCTGCAGTTTCCAGAACGTTTTGTGTTGGCTGTATACAAGAAGTGGATGCTGCCAAGTTTGTCAAATGCTCCGAGCCTGATGGAATTGAATCTTCTTGGAGAGGTTCCTGTGCTGTTGTAGTTGGCAACATCTCTTCTAAATTTTGAGCAACAACCATGTCAGTTACCGACGCTGCCGCGAAATCTTCCTCCGAAAAAATGTCTCTGTCTATTGGCCATATTCCAGAAACTTTGAAACCTGAAACCGCATTGCTAAGCGAAGCTGCCTTTTGGAATGCCTCATTCACCAATTGAGCAATTTCTGTCTGTCCAATCACGCGGCCTGGATGATGGCTTAGCCATTTATCACATGCGTAAGCGAATTTCGTTTTAAGAGGCCCAAAAAACCCACGATCTAACGGCTGCATCTTGTGGCTACTGTGAGGTGGGAGAGTAAGTACGTGAATACCATTATCACGACAAAACAGAATAGCATTCAGGGATATGTGGCTGCTATGGTTGTCCAAAATTAACAAGACGGGATTATCTTTGGTTGGCTGAACATTGTCTTTGAAATGGCGTAGGTATTCCAGAAACAGGCCCGTATTTATGAATCCTGAATCAGAAACCATTCCGATACTACCTTCGGGTGCGTTGTTAAGCAAATAACCTTGCATTCTCTTCCGAGGGAAAATAAACGCTGGAGGAACATAGTTTCCAGTTGCACTCATTGCGCAAACAAGTGTTATCGTTTGACCTCTTTCAGCAGACACTATTTTTCCCACCAGCTTTTTTCCTCTCACCGATATCACTTTAGGAATTTTCTTTGGTACAGTATTCACTCCACTTTCGTCCATATTGTATATTCGACTGGGTACAAATTTGTGTTTATTATAGAGGCTCTGCAAGTTATCATAAAATTTTGTAACTTGAGTTTTATTGAATCCCATGGCTCTGGCGATACTAGTTGGGACTGGCTGTCGCAATTTCAATTCAGGGAACCTTTTGAGAAATCCGTATACCCAGTCTCGGCCAGCTAATTTTGAGGATGTGTTGAATCTATGAGTAATTTTATTTACTTCAGCATACTCATAAATCAACTTCTGGAGGTTCTGCATATTGAGACCATAATAAAGATCATCACTTTGTTTAATATAATTGTATATATCAATCTCTTGCTCCTTGGTGAATGTCAAAGAAAATCTTCCCATGCTGGTTGCAGTCTTCCCAACTTTCAAACGTTTTCGCAGAGTACTTTCTTTAAGGCCGACTTGCGAAGCAGCTTTTCTCTTACTGGCACCCTTTGAAAGTAATAACTTGGCGGCTTCCAGCTGTTCATCTGTAACGACGCATCTATCCGGAGCTTTCCTCACATAATTTCGAGGCATTTTGATTTATATTTGTACTCTGAAACAAATCATAGCAAAACATGTACAAAGAAATGCAAGCGGGGTAAGTGTACGCATGCGCACACTTACACGACAGACCTCTGCGCACACTTAACCCAAACCATCGAAACAGGATTGTATGAATTTCGTCGATTATTGCGTCATCATAACAAATTAAACACTGGCAAATAACAAACTTGATATTATGTTGCACTCGATAGCGAAAAGCATAATTTCAAAATATTTACATGACTACAAAAGATCACGCGTCAAATATGATAAAATATCGTAATTATTTTAGCAAAAATCTTCATTTACCTGTCAATCCAAAATGGCGCGGGAGCGGCCGCTGTAATTCGAGCGCTTCGCAGGACGTCACGCGAGGTACTGAAGAGGGGGGTTGCCGTTCCTTAGCGTTATATATTTTCCGAGATATTTAGAATGCGCACACTTATACGTTGCGCACACTTGACCCACACGACGAGTCATGTGGGTCAAGTGTGCGCATTTAAACTTTGATGCATCAAAAACTCGAATATTATTAGTAGAATGAAACAAAACTGTGTTAATTAGTAAGACTGTTTATTGGTAATCACCTTAGACACAACAATAGTATGATTAGTAGCTTATATTTTAAGAAACTATAGAAAACAAAGATCTTTTCATATGCGCACTTTTACCCCAATATCGGGGTATGTGTACGCAGCAGTGTGGATAAGTGTACGCAACAACAAAAAATATATATTTTAGAACATAAACAATTATAAAATTTTTTATCATAATCACTTAAAGTAATCAACATAATAATCATCTTAAATCAAACTATGAGATCAACATGAACTAAGAAATCTTTAGTTATCTACTTCATCAAACATGTGTCACAAATAAAAGTGACGTTTTCGGCGCTGGTGCACTGCTCGTGCCACCAGGCTCCACAAAGGCTACATTCAATCCAATCTTCAGTCGGTGGATCTGAATACTTTTCGTCACATAAGGGGCAAAAATACTCATTTTCGTCATTTTTTTGTTTCTTAATAGTCTTATTTTTAACATTCTTTTTCTTTGCAGTCTCAGATGATTTTGTACTAGTTTTCTTAGTTTTAAGTCTTTCTTTCAAATTCAGTCTTATTTTCTTTTTGGCTAATTTCTCTTCTTCCTCTTTTTTCTTAGCTTCTAACTCTGATTTATATGGACTATCGGTGGCAATTATAGACTTTTTGCCTTTTCGTCGTCTATTTTGTGACATTGCCTTCGGTAGAGCTTGTATAGACGACAATGGTATGAATTCTTTGCTGGTTGAAGCTACAGATGTTGGTGAAGATGCAGTGATAGCAGAATTGGTGTTTGTTACTGGACATGATTGAGCGATTTGTAAGAAGTTTTCTTGTCGAGCTTGCTTGTCAGCGTTGGATGATATCAATGTATGCTCAATATTCAATAGCAGATCTTGTGCAGGTTGACTGAATGATGTCGTAACTGTAAAGTTATGCGAAGAGGAGTCTTGCTCTGATATTGAAAGATTATGTAACATCGAAGGTGAAGTCGTTCCTGCAGTTTCCAGAACGTTTTGTGTTGGCTGTATACAAGAAGTGGATGCTGCCAAGTTTGTCAAATGCTCCGAGCCTGATGGAATTGAATCTTCTTGGAGAGGTTCCTGTGCTGTTGTAGTTGGCAACATCTCTTCTAAATTTTGAGCAACAACCATGTCAGTTACCGACGCTGCCGCGAAATCTTCCTCCGAAAAAATGTCTCTGTCTATTGGCCATATTCCAGAAACTTTGAAACCTGAAACCGCATTGCTAAGCGAAGCTGCCTTTTGGAATGCCTCATTCACCAATTGAGCAATTTCTGTCTGTCCAATCACGCGGCCTGGATGATGGCTTAGCCATTTATCACATGCGTAAGCGAATTTCGTTTTAAGAGGCCCAAAAAACCCACGATCTAACGGCTGCATCTTGTGGCTACTGTGAGGTGGGAGAGTAAGTACGTGAATACCATTATCACGACAAAACAGAATAGCATTCAGGGATATGTGGCTGCTATGGTTGTCCAAAATTAACAAGACGGGATTATCTTTGGTTGGCTGAACATTGTCTTTGAAATGGCGTAGGTATTCCAGAAACAGGCCCGTATTTATGAATCCTGAATCAGAAACCATTCCGATACTACCTTCGGGTGCGTTGTTAAGCAAATAACCTTGCATTCTCTTCCGAGGGAAAATAAACGCTGGAGGAACATAGTTTCCAGTTGCACTCATTGCGCAAACAAGTGTTATCGTTTGACCTCTTTCAGCAGACACTATTTTTCCCACCAGCTTTTTTCCTCTCACCGATATCACTTTAGGAATTTTCTTTGGTACAGTATTCACTCCACTTTCGTCCATATTGTATATTCGACTGGGTACAAATTTGTGTTTATTATAGAGGCTCTGCAAGTTATCATAAAATTTTGTAACTTGAGTTTTATTGAATCCCATGGCTCTGGCGATACTAGTTGGGACTGGCTGTCGCAATTTCAATTCAGGGAACCTTTTGAGAAATCCGTATACCCAGTCTCGGCCAGCTAATTTTGAGGATGTGTTGAATCTATGAGTAATTTTATTTACTTCAGCATACTCATAAATCAACTTCTGGAGGTTCTGCATATTGAGACCATAATAAAGATCATCACTTTGTTTAATATAATTGTATATATCAATCTCTTGCTCCTTGGTGAATGTCAAAGAAAATCTTCCCATGCTGGTTGCAGTCTTCCCAACTTTCAAACGTTTTCGCAGAGTACTTTCTTTAAGGCCGACTTGCGAAGCAGCTTTTCTCTTACTGGCACCCTTTGAAAGTAATAACTTGGCGGCTTCCAGCTGTTCATCTGTAACGACGCATCTATCCGGAGCTTTCCTCACATAATTTCGAGGCATTTTGATTTATATTTGTACTCTGAAACAAATCATAGCAAAACATGTACAAAGAAATGCAAGCGGGGTAAGTGTACGCATGCGCACACTTACACGACAGACCTCTGCGCACACTTAACCCAAACCATCGAAACAGGATTGTATGAATTTCGTCGATTATTGCGTCATCATAACAAATTAAACACTGGCAAATAACAAACTTGATATTATGTTGCACTCGATAGGGAAAAGCATAATTTCAAAATATTTACATGACTACAAAAGATCACGCGTCAAATATGATAAAATATCGTAATTATTTTAGCAAAAATCTTCATTTACCTGTCAATCCAAAATGGCGCGGGAGCGGCCGCTGTAATTCGAGCGCTTCGCAGGACGTCACGCGAGGTACTGAAGAGGAGGGTTGCCGTTCCTTAGCGTTATATATTTTCCGAGATATTTAGAATGCGCACACTTATACGTTGCGCACACTTGACCCACACGACTCTATGTAACGTTAAAGACATTTCTTTTTGTTTCTCATTTTATTTATTGACTAGCTGTTGCCCGCGACTTAATACCCGTGAAAATTATGTTATAACGACAATTTGATTGCTCTCTGCTTAGCCCCTAGGATATTTAGCGTGATAATATATAGCCTATTTAAAGAGCCTACCCCTAGGTAATATTTGTGCAAAATTGGAATCAAATCTGTTGAGTACTTTTTGAGATCCTTCCGGACAAAGCAACGCAAACAAACAAAAACATTTCCAACTATATTTTCGGCTTCGGTATCTTATGTTGAACACCCAGCGAGTATTTCTCTTTTAATATTTCCAATGTACAGTTTTGACTTTTCTATAATTTTAATAATATGTTTGAATTTATCAATAATTCTACATTACAACTCAGACTGTTTTAATCTGAGAATTACAAATATATTATTATGATAATCGAAATGTAGTTTATTGCCGATTTTAGAATCAGCTAACATTACGTTCATGCCATTACGTTCTCCTAAAAGTAAACAGGATATCGTGACGGTAGGTACTTTAATATTTTAGAACATAGTTCATAATTTATGCTGGTATACGAATAACTTGATACGTAATTAAAAATAACTGCGGTTTTTTGCTATTTACCATATTCTTGACTTCAACTTTTTGGCAATCCGCAGAAATGCTGTAAAGTACAAAGCATTTTGTTTGCACATTTTGTGTCTTATTATTGCTCCCCACCTTTAATTTTGGGTCCAAAAGCAGGAAAACCCGCAAGTGTTGCTCTAGCTAGCTGACTCATGAACGAAGTCGAATAGAAGTAATACCAAAGATAATATAATAGTATTACATAGGTACAGATCGGCAACTCCCTGTCGCGCCACAGCTGTCAGTAGAGTTGACGTGCGCGTTGACATACAATTTGCTTACATTTTATTGATCACACGCACACATTCAAGCTGGAGTTTCCGCCCTGTGGTAATGCTCAAAATAAAGCCTCTTAGTCTTGCCAGCGTGGTACAATAAAGCCAATGAACCTCACAAAAAGTTTGGAGGAGGCTTACGTCCAGCCGTGGAGTGCAATGGACTGGTTGATTGACGGGCCGGATCTGTTACATACAATCTTGAAATATTTTGTGTACCTACTTAACAATTTTTTGTATGTAAAGTAGTCGAGTTCATAATAGTTATTTTTATAAGGTTTTTTAACCAAAAGCACAGGGCGGAAACTCCATAAGTTTTAAAGCTCAAATGTGTGCGTGTGACCAATAAGGCTAAGCAAATGTTCCCTCACGACACCCGCCAACTATAATGACAGCTGTGGCGCGGGGGGAGTTGCATATCTGTATGTAATACTATTAAATTATCTTTGCCAAAAGGTAAAATTCTTATTCCTGATAGCCGTACTTTAAATTTTGACTGATGATATATTTCTATTGCCGCTCATTATATCATCAAATACCTACTAAAGTCAGAAAGAATATTGAAGAAGGGTTCTCACACAGTCCTGGGACATCATTCCGCGGGCTTACCCGGGGCTCCCAACCATAGGCTGTTGGGCGTTACGTGAGGTTTTTTAGTCGGTAGGAGTCCGGCATAACATCCTTGAGGATTTTCCCTAACGTTAAACTGAAGCGCTCGTGGCCCCGCGGACTCAGTGTTCTGTAAACGATCACTGCAGTAAGCAACATTTACTATGGCCAGATATAGATGGGTGACCACCACGTGGACCACTTTGTGACATTTATTTCCGAGTGTTTCCATGCTTCGGAAGGCACGATAAGCCGTTGGTCCCGGTTGTCAGTAAAATGACAGTCGTTAAGCCAAGTTGAAGGCCTTACGGGCGGCTTGAAAAATTTCAACTGTGGGTCCTCACAACCTGCGCCCGGGTCGGCAGCGCGTGTGTAGCGCCTCTGGTGTTGCACACGTCTATAGGCTACGGTTACCAACCTTCCGGTGGGCCGTAAGCTTGTCTGCCACCTAAGTAGTATAAAAAAAAAATAAACAAAAAAAAAGAAAAAGGGCTCTCACACAAAAACGTGATGTATTGTGGTCTTTTTTTTAACGAAACCCTCCGTACGCGAATCCGACTCGCGCTTAGCTAGGTTTTTTTTACTGTAAGTCACGCAAAGTAAACAGCTTCACACAGTTATTTATTCTGCAAATTGTTGTATATTTTTTTTTGTGGAGATTTCCACACCTTTAAAAGAACCTGATGAGTTTGTTTAAATATAACGAACTGAGGATTAAAATTTAAAAATAATTTTATTTTTTTGTGGGGATTTCCACACCTTTTAAAAGAACCTGATGAGTTTGTTTAAATATAACGATCTGAGGATTAAATATTTAAAAATAATTTTAATGTGATGCAAAGGTGATGCGAACAACAGCATTACACTATTTACTAAAATTAAGATAATTAAAATTTAATAAAATTAAGTTAATGACTTGGACAAACAAACTATTATTTAAAATACCTAAATAATATTAAAATGTGGAACAACATAGTATCTATTTTGGTATTTATATTATCAAATTACGTAACCTCAAAAAAGGATTCCGACGGGAACACCCAAAAATTCCGAAATATGTTTTTCCAAATTTCAATATTCCGATGTTCAAAATGCCGAAGATTATAATTCCTAAGAAACAAAGCTCCGAATAATCAAAAGAACGATGTTCATTTATCCGAAAGCTATAAGTACGAATTTTTATTTTTCCGAATTTCATTAGTACGAATGATCAAAAGTCCGTACTGTTATTTTCCCGAAAAACTTTATTCCGAATTCCAAATTTCCGAAAATTCATTGTTAAAGTTATAACTGTGTACAGTACTACCAGTTTTATAAGTTACACCGATGTACCTGCGCAGAACTCAATTTTTTGTAAGACGCGAAAATATATCTACCAATAACAGCGCTCCACATATTCCCGCGAAAATACTCGCCTGCTATTGGCTGATGCGTACGCGCCATGTCTGGCTCGACAGTCAGTCTGTCTAGACAACGGTGTAGTCGCGTTCATTGCTCTGTCGTACACATCCTGTTCACGTCTTGTTATTTTCGACCTTAAATTAGTAGCAATAAGTTCGAAATTGCTTTGCAATTTTCATTCGGTTTAATTCGTCAGTAGGATGAGCTATTCTGCGCAGCCAAATAAAGCCGATGCGACTTATAAACGTGGTAGTACTGTACAAAAAATTAAACTTAAAAAAATAATATTATTCCAGAGTTTTAAATAAGCATTATATTGAATGATTTTGTAATTAAATAGTGTATTAGTGTAACAGAAAAATGAAGTAGAAACCCGACTCGCTGTGGTACTTACCAGGAGTGACAAGAGTAAAAGAAGATTCAATTAGGTTAGATTAAGTTAGAACTGTGACCCCCTGCGCACGAGCCGAGCCCTCGTCACGTAATTTTGGAAAGCTAATGAATGCCTGCAAGCATGTCTGCCTGCCCGCTTGCTTGCACATGGCTAAGGTCCCGTATAATTTATAATCGGTAGACTACGTTGCAGCCATAACAAAAGTAGCTTACTGACAGTGATCGTTTACAAAAACTCAAGCGGGGCTACAAGTGATTCAATGCGAGTTTTACAAGGCTTTTAAATTACAGACATGTTTTTTTTCGAATTTTCGATAATGGAGTTCGTATTTATGTTATTTCGGATTTTTGATAATCGGAGTTCGTATTTATAATATGGCGGATTTTTTATGATTCGGAATTATACGGCTCGGTTTCTTGAAATTCAGCAGTCGGAATTACAAACATTCGGAATTTTTAAATTCTGACTTTTAATAAAAAGGATTTAAGATACATCGAATTTTTGACTTTCGGGATTTGGAATAATTCGGAATTATGAAAATCGGAATTATGAAATTCGTGATTGTGGCTTTCGGAAATACGTTTTTCGTATTAATGTAGTGTACCCCATTCCGACATTCCTGGAAACAAGAAGATATTTATTAAATTTACTTAACAAAATTATATTTCTTTGTATTATGTTTTTAATAATTATATTATTCTACAATTTTATATTTACATAATTTTATGCTATGAAAAACAATATTATTATTAAATAATATAGTTTCTTAAAAACATCTTGAAACGGAACCAACATTTTCAAGGTTTGTTTTTATATTCAGCTCGCCAAAATAGGTCGCCACCAGCCTGATGGAAAGCCGTGGCGCAACTAGCGTTTGGGAGTCACTTCGGGACGGTGGTCCTCAAGTTGGCGGCCCTCTGTGATGTGCCTCTTAACGCTCCTCTTGAAGAATGTTGGCAACATTGTGCTGCCAACAGTATCAACTACAATTAATACTATAATGTTTACCGTAAAATAAGTTATAGTTCTGTCTGACCTGTTGCCATATTATGAACAGTATGGTCAACCAAGTAACTTAATAATAAAATAAAAGTCTATCACGGCCATAGTAACAAGCATTTCGCTCTCGAAGTACAAATAAATTTAGTATTATTTACAAAATCAACAGCTTTACAAAATTAGCATGGTACATATTACAGTTCACCAAAGCTAATATGGGTTTCACCGAGTTAAGCAAGAACAATACAACGTGTGAACGATCTTATCATATAAATAAATAAATAAATCTGAAATATAAAATTCTCGTGTCACAGTTTTCGTTTCCGTACTCCTCCGAAACGGCTTGACCGATTCTCATGAAATTTTGTGAGCATATTGAGTAGGTCTGAGAATCGGCGAACGTCTATTTTTCATACCCCTAAGTGACCGGGAACCGGGAATAACATTCCACGCGGGCGGAGCCGCGGGCATCAGCTAGTAATAAATAAATATTTACGGACATTTCACACAACGCTTTTTGATCCCAAAGTAAGCTAGGAATAACCTGCTTGCGGCTTGTGTTATGGGTATCAGATCACGGATATTAATACATATATATTTTTTAAATACATACTTATCATACATAAAAACACCCAGACTCTTGAGACAAACATTTATCGGTCACACATTTTTTTGTCTCCGGTGGGAATCGAACCCACGACCTCGTGATCCGCAGTCGCACATTTCGACCTCTAGACCAACAAAGCAGTCGAGTCATAATACTTAGTTAAATTGTATAAATTCAACATTTTTTTTTAACGTACAGATAATCTTACAGTCAGAGGCGGCGTAAGGCGTGGGCGACGTGGGCCACCGCCCACGGCCTCGCGGTACAAGGAGCCTCGCGCCTCAAAAATTTTTATGCATTGCTTCAAAGCGAGAATAAAATAAAAAAAGATATAAATTAATTTTGCTGTGAAAATTATCTATCGATTCATACAAATCGGCGGACATAGGAATCTTGAAAAACTTTTTACTGATTTTACAAAAACTGATGATGCCAATGTGTTTATCTTAATAATTGTAGTCGAAAACATAGAGACACAATTTTGATAAGACTTCAATTTTAAAAAACATTCAACAAAAACTGATTTTAATGTATGGAGAAGTACATTAAAAAAGGGTTAGCTTGCGCCGTATCGTCGGGTCCTACCTTTCAGAGAGAGCTGTCATCTACACGAGTAGAATGGGGCTCGGTCAGCGACATATGTCGTGCGGTGTTCCACAAGGCTCTGTTTTAGGGCCTCTTGTGGAACATCGGCTACGACTGGGTGCTTCGTGGTGCCTTTTTGGAGGGTGTGACGGTGACGTGTTAAGCTGATGACACCCTTGTGGTAACACGAGGTCAGACGTGCCACGAGGTAACCACGAAGGCCACGGCTGGGGTTGCCCAAGTCGTTCAACGCATCCGACGACTGGGTCTTGAGGTGGCGCTCCACAAGTCTGAGGCTCTGTTTTTCCACGGACCACGTAGACTACCACCTCCGGGAGCCAGTCTTATTGTGGGAGGGGTACGCATCGGCATCGAGCCCTCCATGAGGTACCTCGGACTTATACTCGATAGTCGATGGAACTTTGGAACGCATTTCCAAAGTCTGGCCCCTAAGCTCAAGGGGGTGGCGACGTCACTTGCATGGCTACTACCCAACTTGAGCGGACCTGACACTTCTAGTAGAAGGCTCTATGCCGGGATCGTGCGGTCCATGGCTTTATATGGAGCCCCAGTTTGGGCGTAGAATCTGACGGCCAGCAACGTGGCAATACTGCGACGTCCGCTGCGACTGCTGGCTATCAGAATTATTAGAGGATATCGCACGGTTTCCTTTGAAGCAGCGAGTCTCCTAGCTGGCACTCCCCCATGGGACCTGGAGGCAAGAGCTCTTGCAGCACTGTACATGTGGTGCAAAGAAGTGGCGGGGCGGGACCTAAGACCTGCTCTTAGAGAAATCGAGGAACAAAGGTCCCAGCTACGACAGGTGGTCATGGAGGAGTGGAAGGAGCGGCTTGGGCAACCAAGTGCAGGGCATAGTCGATGCGGTAAGACCCGTCTTAAAGGAATGGGTTGAGAGGCGTCATGGTTGCCTCTCCTATCGGCTAACGCAGGTGCTCACCGGACACGGTTCTTTCGGCGCGTATCTGCACCGTATACAGCGGGAGCCAACGTCTGAGTGCCATCACTGCTTAGGCTGCGCAGAGGATACGGCGCTCCATACACTGGCATATTGCCCAGAGTGGACGGAGCAACGACGCGGCCTCGTAGTGGAATTAGAATTGGGAAACCTCACGCTGCAGGCTATGGTTTTGGCCATGGTGAGCAGCGATGCGGCATGGAACTCCGCCACCTCGTTTTGCAAAGTGGTGATAAGCGCGAAAGAAGTGGCGGAGAAGGAAAATTAGAATTACATAAACTTAAAAAAATTGTAGTTTAAAATAAACAAAAATATATAACAAAGAAAATTAAACTAAAACTATGTACATTCAATAATCAAAGAAAATTAGAAAATGTAGACAAAAAATTAGCGTTAAAATAAGAAAACACGAGAAAATCTCAGGCTATTCCTCTTTTAATGTAGGTACTTTTCCATGCATTGAAATCAGTTAATGTCGAATATTTTTTAAAATTAAAGTCTAATCAAAATTGTGTCTCTATGTTTTCGACTACAATTATTAAGATAAACACATTGACATCATTACTTTTTGTAAAAACAGTAAAAAGTATTTCAAGATTCCTATGTCCGCCGATTTGTATGGATCGATCCACTGTACGCCGCCGAACAGTGCGGGGTTGGTTCCAAGATCGATGGTTCCACTGCTAAGTTCCACTAAGGGGTCCAACAGGATTTACAAATACTCGTGGACCCATTTAGGTAGTGGAACCAACAATATATGTTTTATCCTGGATTTTTTTGGGATGAGTGACCCCACTAACCACATTTGACGTAAACCTCTGTGGTTAATTTTTTTTTCCTTATAGCGAAACTATTGGCGCAGGGCCTCGCGAAATCTGTCTTGCCCACACCAAATTTTGGTCTTGCCCCGCCACTGCTTACAGTAATGCTATGCCGGACTCCTATCGGCTAATAACCACACGTTTTCTAACTAACAGCCTACGGTTGGGAGCCCTGGGTAAGCCCTCGGAGTCCTCAGGACTTCCAACAGACCTACGGCTACCACTGCAGTCTTTCCTAGAGGGGGGGGGGGGGAAGGGGTCCTATCCCGCGTCTTTGGGGGTTTGTTCGGGTGTTGTCGTCTAGAGCCTGCTTCTGTAAGGATGGTGAGCAGCCCCGTCATCGTCCTCAGACCCCAGTGCTGTGTCCTTGCTGCGCTTGTCGCAGTATTGGCACTCAGTTGTTGGCCGTGGTTTCCCGGCGTATTCTCCACAGATACTTACCGAAACTCCCGTGCCTGATAAGTATCTGTTCTTTCTATAAGTACCGCAAACATATGTAATTAACATAAAATATTTTACCGTAAAATAAATAATTGGTTCTTTCATACGTTTGTATGTAATTAGCATATATAACATTTTACCGTAAAATATGGTTCTTTCATACAATTGCCGTTACTAAATTACTATTTTCTTACTCCGTCTGGTCCAGCTGTACTTGACCTGTCATATAGGTCCAAAGTGTGCATAAATTATCAAAAATCTTTGCCCTGGATAACGACAGCATCAAAACGGTTTATAGAACGGATACTCTTCACATTAAATTAACAATTTATTTAAGTGTTTGCTAAGGAAATTCTAGATTATTGATGAAAATCTTAGAGTAATGGATACGTAGTCGTAACTAAAACATAAATTTCCTATGAAAAGTTATTCCTAGTGATTTGTTGTGACTGAAACTTCCAACATTGTTTACACTGCACTGCACCAATTTTATTCTCAACTTTACTTCACTTTTAACAGAAATAAATTAATCCCAAAAATACGCTAGGAATAACCTGCTTGTGTTAATAGATATCAGACAACGGACATTAATATCTACATAATAATATACTTCTAAATACATAAGTACCTATCATACATAGAAACACCCAGACTATTGAGACAAACATTTATGGATCGAACCCACGACCTCGTGATCCGCAGTCGATGTGTGGTTCGTAATTTTTTACTTGTAATTACTTGACACAAAACCCACAAAACGTTTTGTCTTGATTTATAAACGTACATGATACATACATACATATGGTCACGCCTTTATCCCCGAAGGGGTAGGCAGAGGCATATTATATGCCCACATTTCACCTTTGTATAATTTGTCCCACGTAATAGGTGGTGAGCCGTATTGCCGTGTTTAAATGGACAGGCGAAGGTTGTGACTGCCTGCTGTTAAAATAAAGCCTTCAACTTAGCTTAACGACTGACATTTTACTGGCAACCGGGACCAACGGCTTAACGTGCCTTCCGAAGCACGGAAACGCTCAAATAAATGTCACAAAGTGATCACATGGATGGTCACCCATCCATGGACCGGCCATAGTGAAAGTTGCTTACTGCAGTGATCGTTTACAGAACACTGAGTACGCGGGGCCACGAGCGCTTCATAAAATGCTTGATTTATAAAATGAAAGCTAAATTCGACCCTGGATTAAACTGTGTTGTCTATGCTATTGTCTATGCGGTGATAGAAAAAACTTGTCACATATCTATTCTCAATAAATATGTCAATTAAAACCGAGAACTACCGTAAGAGAAATTAACGGTAATATGAAGAACTAGTGCGTAGTTACTGCTCGTTCGCTCTAACTTTGCCGCTCGGCTCCATACTAAAGTCGAATTTTTAATTAGACGAAGTAAATTGACAGCAACTAATGTCACTTCTTCATACAATGTTGCTTATTTTCTATGACGAAGTGACATTAGCTACTGTCAATTTACTTCGTGTAATTAAAAAATCGGGTATACGCCTCTACGCCAGCGGCAAAGTTAGAGCGAACGGATAGTATACGTGTGTTGTGTAAAGTGATACAACTTACGAATTCCTGTTAATGTACAAGCGTTTGATATTATACTAATAGTACCCAAGTGGACCCATATGGAGCGCTAGCCACTGACGCTAGCCTCAACTAGTAAACGCAAGGGAGAGAAAAGTAGATTTCTGTTTATAGGTGTTATTGATTGTTGAACTCTCTCCAGAACGTTCGGCCAATCTGACAGTTCATTACGCATGGTGCTAAGAATATGAGTTACTTGGACGTACAGTGGAGTGGATACGCAACATTCTACTTGTTCGTAGATACTTCTTGGTGTAGCCGTAAAGTCCAAATTTGACCACTACGAAATTCTTTTAGCATAGTCAGCGCCGTACGCAAAAGCGTTTCAGCGTAGATAGCACGCTATGACGGCTTTTCTCTTTCTAACAATCTAACGAGTTACGACGCCGCCCGTACGCGGCTGATAGAAGCTGAGCTGTATAAAGTGTGACCAAAATCGTTCAGCGAAACGCGAATGGTGCTGAATAAGTGTGAGTAGTCCCTAAACTGGATATCCGCCATTAATCGCAGAACCTTTATTTCAGACTAGCTGTTCCCCGTAGAAGTCGTTATCGTGTAAAAGTCGTTATATCGTAAAATCATAACGCTCCTTTTGCGCAGTCGGTTAAAAAGTAGCCTATGTCCTTTCCAGGGCCTCGAACTATACCTATACCAAATTTCATCTCAATCGCTCCAGCCGTTTAGGCGGAAAAGCGTAACAGACAGACAGAGTTCTTTCGCAGTTTATTAGTAGGGATTATGTATATGATATTATGCCCAACGTTTGCGATTCTGATAATCCGTAATGTTGCTCGCTCGTTACTTGATCCTTTAGTCATTCAATGAGCCAACAGCCTTATAAACCGTTGGCTCGATAGCTCATCGGCTCGCGTAGGTGATCCATGCTGAGCGTTACAGTGGAAGCTCTATGTGTCGCGAGCAGCTCTTGGCGCCCAGGTGCACCGCACCCTCTGCACTACAGGTAAAGCCGCCCCTGGTTGTGAGCTTACCCCGTGGGTAAGCCGTCGAAAGGATAGCCCAGGGCGACGATTCTCGACCACACGACGTGAATGCGTGGACGCAAATTTACGGGTAAAACGTCGTCCGTCTCATGTTCGTCGTTCCTAAATATGAGACAGGCGACGCGTCACCCGCCGATTTACGTCCACGCATTCATGTCGTGTGAAGCGAGAATCGGTGCCCAGGAATAAACTCGTCAATTTTAGAAGATGTAAATATTTTTTTACCTATACATAATAGGCTATTTTCATTTTAACAGGATAATAAAATTACGGAACAAACTGGCTAATGTAAAAATATTTCCATAAAACATAAACATTTTTTTCAACTCAGTTTTGTTTGCAAATAGTTTTAAGAGCAAATATATGTAAATAACTCGACTTTAATTTAGGATTATAACATTGAAATAGTAGTGCGTTACATAATTATTTCAATGTATTTCTATGTATAAAATAAATTTGTAAATAAACATGAGTACATTATACTTTAGTCATTTTAGAGTCACGATCACAATGTCATTTACCTAATGACATTTTATATGAATATAAATAGATCTATTGTTTTATACTTTTTGATATCAAGCGCTTAAAACTTCAAGCATAGGGCGGAAAGTCCACACAAATTACACAGGCCTGCAAAATGAGGGTCATAACTTCCTCTCTAGAATTTGATAGCTGATTCTAGGGTATTTTGGTGCGCTGATTACGAATATGTACTTAGTTTTTCTGCATCACCTCCAGATTTTTCAAAAAAGGTACAGAAAGAAAATAGAAAAAAAAGACCAAAGTTTTCTCATAAAAATATATATTTAAAAAAGTACATTACTTTTAACTTTAAAAACGACTAAAATATAATAACAACTTGTTACTAGTCTAAATTACATGTAAATTTTATTTGTTGAACCTGGTCCTTTTTTCCTGGAACCTTCGGTTATGCGATTTTCGGTTAAAATTCCAGTTTGGATCGTCGCGCTTCAATAACCAACAATAGTCCGCCATCATGCTAGTATTCCATGTTCTTTGATACCAGACTTCAAGCTCTTTCAAATCTCGGTAAAATCTTTCGCCTTGTTCTTTGCCAACGGCTCCTAGATTTTTTGGGAAGTAATCAATGTGCGAATTTAGGAAATGAAGTTTAGTGCTCGTTTATGTCCCTTTTATTATTAAAATTGTATCCAGTTATGTCACAACAACAACAGTTGCAATCTTTATCATGGTTGTTAGCCTCTCTTCGTAGCATAGGCGAAACGATTTTGAAGCTATTTTTCTGTCCTTTTGACCACTGGCAAAGTTCTTATTAACAAGTCGTACAAAGTTTATGAGGTGTCCAAGTTTTGTCTTTGGTTAATTAAAACGTCTCCATAATAACTTTTCTAAATATTTTTCACAAAGTCAGTAATGCTGTTTCGTTGTTTTATCACCATAAAATTCCCGCAAATATTACAAAAACAATTTGGAGAATTTAAACATCTTCGCGATGACATTTTAAAGTTCATGTTGCAAGATGCGCACTTCAACTGTTTATTTTCTAAATAAGTGCGGGTACTTAATAAAAAAAAAGCCTTTTGGATTATCTTTATTACACCCTTTTTAATAATATTTACAACAATTAGGTAATATTACTACTAGGTAATATTTTTATTATTTTATTACTAAATTAAGTAAAAATTACCCGTTTTCAACATGGTTAATGCGGATTACTTTTACTTTTTATGTAGTAATCATCAAATTACTGATTTGCATTAATTTCTATGTCCCCTTACACGAATTAAATGCAATAAAAATTAATCTGAAGTATTTTAATGACGTTTTATAAATTTCTAAAGGTAGACGCTCAGACATTTTGGAGCTAAATCTTAAATATTCAATATCAAAAAATCCTGACGTGATGGATTTTTTTTATTATTTTTCTCGTAATCAGCACATCAAATACTATAGAAAATGTTACTCAGATTTCAAAGAGGAAAACCATTGCAGACCTGTGTTATTTGTTGCAGTTGCAGGTGCAACTCTCTCACCTACACTATTAAACACGTTTTGTTTGTACAGAGTTTGAATGTGTATGTATGTGTGTGTGTGTGACCACAAAGATTGAGCAAAGATTGATGACATCAGAACCGCTATGGAGGATGGCAAGCTTACGGTACTGGCACTGCTTGACTTTAGTAATGCGTTTAATGCTGTGGACTTTGACATTTTACTTGGTATATTGGCCTCCCTTAACATATCTCCAACAGTGATTGACTGGTTTCATAGTTACCTGTTTGGTCGCCGGCAACGTATTGTTATTGACGATTCATCCTCGTCATGGTGCGATACATCTGCTGGTGTGCCGCAGGGAGGCGTGCTATCTCCATTACTCTTCGCAGTTTTTATAAACTCAATCTCAAATAACTTATCTTCTTCCTACCATCTTTATGCTGACGACCTTCAAATTTATTCCCAAGCTCCGTTAGCCAAGCTGAGCGAAGCTGTTGATACCATTAATGATGATCTGGGTACCATATGTAGCTGGAGTGATTCGTATGGCTTAAAAGTGAATCCATCAAAGACACAGGTCATCGTGATTGGCGGTCCCAGGATGGTGCCCAAAATTGACTGGTCTCAACTTCCCAAAGTGATGTGCGATGGTGTTGATATAACTTACAGTGCTAAGGTCAAGAACTTGGGCATTTATTTAGATCCATGTTTGTCCTGGGGGCCTCAGCTGCAAGAGCTGAGTCGAAAAATCTTTGCTGCGGCGGCGTCCTTGCGCAGGCTACGAAATTTCCTACCTATAAAAACTAAGGTTGCGCTTGTGCAATCACTCCTTTTTCCCATTCTCGATTATGCAGACGTCAGCTATCTAGACCTAAACGAAGACCAACTAAATAAACTTGAGAGACTCCAAAACTTCTTTATAAGATTTATATTTGGACTACGCAAGTATGATCACGTTTCTGAATTCAGAAAAAAGCTCAAGTGGTTACCTATTCGCTTTCGCCGGAATACCCATATCCTTTCCTTATTATATAACGTACTTTTTAACCCTTACACTCCGTCCTATCTAAAGAATCGCTTTGATTTTCTGTGTAACTCCCACAGTAAGTTCCTGAGATCATCGGAGAATCTGAGACTGAAGATGCCCGGGCATTCCACTAACTTTGTGAATAAATCCTTTACTATCCTAGCAGTTCGGTTATGGAATGCACTACCAGTTTCTATTAGACGTGCACAGAGTTTAGCTTCATTTAAGAGACAAGTAAACGATCATTACTTAAAAGACATTGGCTATACTTAGTGTTTTCCGACTACTGAATAGTTTCTGTAAATATTTTAAAATTATATTTATATGTAATTTTATATGTATGTATTTATGTATGTATATGTGAGTTCTTATGTATATGTGTATACGCATGTATATTTATGGTTATGTATGTATTCCATACTCCTTCATTGTTTCTTATGTGTACATTATGTATACGTTTATGTAAATGTTATAATTTA
Source organism: Miltochrista miniata (assembly GCA_933228765.1). Lineage (NCBI taxonomy): Eukaryota > Metazoa > Arthropoda > Insecta > Lepidoptera > Erebidae > Miltochrista > Miltochrista miniata. The sequence goes on along the minus strand of OW121751.1, from coordinate 9,965,755 downwards.
ATTTAATATTCAGACAATGTTTCAAAGTAATACCATTCTGCCCCAAATTTTGTTCGTATAAAAGTCTCCATCCAAAGGTTGCCTTGAAAAAATCGCCTTGTGCGATAAGGCCGCCAATTGTAAAACCTGTATTTAAGATTGTCAATGTGTATAAAATGTATATGTGTTTTGGTGTTACAATAAAGCATACCTATCTATCTATCTATCTATCAAAGACACAAAACTTCAAAACTCAACTCAAATTATCCAGCTTATTTCATAAAAAGGTAATTTCATTAAATTTTATTCAATATTTCTAAAATACTTGATAAAACTATCAATAAACTAAATATTTCTTGAATATTTACTTTTATTTATGTTCGTTGATAATCTACACGTCGCTCGTGCAAAGCAGTGGCATTCACTCGATCTACTATCCAGGTTTAGGTTTAAAGAAGTTTATTTCTCATAAAAACATGAAGTTCACTTAAAATGAGATTACAACATTTCACATTAACAATAATTTTTCACCAAAGCTACACCTAGAATTTTAAACGGTCACATTTCTCGTACAATTTTTCTCAATTTACTTTTATATAAACTTAAGCTGTCAATTTCTTTTAATTCATTAGGTAAGTTATTATAAAGTTGTGCTCTCTCGAACAAAATCGTCCTCTTACCGTAGTTAGTGCGTGGATGAATTAATTGAATTTTTCCTTTCTTTCTTATAGAATAAGTTGATACTTTTTTAGGTAGCTGTATGTTGATTTTTATGGAGTTCGTCGTATTTTTTTTTACTAAAATGCAGGTGGTGTATATGTATAGTTGTTTTATATTTAGTAATTTTGTATCTTGGTATACTTGAGTAGTTGGTGTTAGGTAGTGATAGTGAAATAGTGATTTAATAATTTTGTTCTGAGTCCGTTGTAAGGAGTTTAAATGTATTGCGGCAGCTGAACCCCACACCTCAATTAAATATTCAAGATGTGGTTTTATTAAGGAGTTATATATAATGGCGCTTATTTTTTTCGGAATACAGTTTCTTATTTTACGTATGGCTCCTAATAAGCATCTTAATTTTGATTTTATAGCGTTAATGTGGGGCTCCAGGTCAGTCCATCGTCTATCAACAATCCGAGATACTTTTCCTGTTTTGACCGATGTATTTCTACATTATTTATGCTAAGTGGTGGATGATCTGGTATTTTTTTATTTTTGGCTGCAAAGATCATGAAAGAAGTTTTGGATGCGTTAACTGTTAACAGGTTATATTTGAACCATTCATTTAAGATTCAGATCATTCTGAGCGTTGGAAAATATGGTTTCTATACAACTATTGAAGTAAAATAGGCATGTATCGTCAGCATATAGTGTTAAGTGACCTGTTAGTCCTATTTTATCAATATTATTAATGTAAATTAAAAACATTAAAGGCCCAACTATGGATCCTTGGGCCATGCCGCAAGATAGGGTTTGTGTTGTGGTACTCACACTGTCGCCTATCCTAACCACCTGACATCTGTTCTGCAAATATGACGCGAACATGTTATACGCTGTATCCGTAATACCGATGTTGTACAGCTTTTGAAGCAATTTCTGATGACTCACCGTATCGAAAGCTTTTTTTATATCAATAAATACCCCCACTCCAATGTTTTTTTTGTCAATATTAGTTTTAACTTTTGTTATTATATCAATTGCCGCAGTGAGAGTACTAGATCCACCGCCGAAACCGTGTTGGTGATTATTTAGGAAGTTCTTTTCTACTAAGTAGCCTTTTAATCGATCATATAAAATTCTTTCAAAGATTTTTGACAAGACGGGCAGCACAGACACCGGTCGATAATTTTCTGGTTCGGTTTTACGGCCTGATTTGTAGATGGGCATAACTTTAGCTAATTTAAGTGAATCGGGAAATATACCACGCGATAAGCAAGCATTTATACAATTTGTCAATGTTTTCAATACAATATTTTTTACACATTTTATTGCCTTAGTACTAATGCCGTCTACGCCCATACTTGTGTTGTTATCTAGATTGTCAATGATTCTGGATATCTCATCTTCGTTACACGGTCTCAGATGACTCAACGTTATACTATGTGGGAAATTTGATTCGTACACCGTATTACCAGCATTTACATGATACATATTTGGTATTTGGTTCCCTAACTCTGACCCAACCTTTGAAAAAAAAGAGTTAAATAAATCACAGATTGCATTACCTTCTGTTATGATCCCGTGAGAAGAATTTAATTTCGGCGGAGCACAACCTTCTTTGAATTTATTTAACGATAAGCTATTAATCACTTCCCGTAATTTTCTCGGGCAGCTGTAGTTATCTTGAAATAGTTTACGGTAGTACTGTCTCTTATGCTGATTGATCATGGTTCTCACTTTCCTCCGTTGTTCTGCAAATTTCTGTTGTAAATGCGTGTCATTTGGATTTTTCTTAGTTTGACTAAAAATATCATTTCGTAAGTTTATAGAATCAATTATACTTTTGGTTATCCAATCCTTTTGCGGAGGAATTATTTATCTTAGTTTTCATAATTTTACTGTTTCGTATTTGTTCTAGTATAAAATTTTCCAGGTAGTAGTAATCACAATTTTCAGAATGGTAGTGTGCTTCCAGCGTATTGTTGTACAACTTTTCGTAGTCAAGAGCTTTGTATTCTGTTCTTTTTTTTGAGACTGGTGCTAATTTGCTTACTTCTAAAAACATTTGTTTGTGGTCGGATAATGACGACTCAATTATTGATAGACTGAACGAGTGGTTCTTTATATTGGTACACACATGGTCTATTATAGTATTGGTCGAACTAGTTACTCGCGTGGCGTACTCTCTGCTGATTTTATTTAGAAACTCGTAGCCGCTTTCTGTTATTTCAGTTTTATACTTTCTGACACTTGTGTCCACTTTAAGCAAGTCTAAGTTGAAGTCACCAAATATCCCCTTAAAACACCCTCCAATTTTATGACAGCGGTGGTGGGTGTGGGGATGCTTGCTCAGTGGGAGGCAGGGTGTTGCCTATCTGTATATAATACCATTATATTAACAATGTTAATCTGACTATAAAAAATGACCATGTCTTTTTAAATTAAATTTCTCGGTGTCTTACAATTTTTTTTTTAATATTAAATACTTATTTATCAACGCCTTGACGAAAAACCCTTGGACCTTGAGGATAGGTTACCCATAAATAGTTATTAAGTACTTACCTATAACTTAAGGGGTGTACTATGCCAAATCGAATGCCAAATAATCGAACATCTAAATACTCGAACGTTCAAAATATCGAACGTTTAATATATTGTAATCTTCGATATTTTGAACGTTCAATTATTTGGCATTCGATTTGGCATAGTACACCCTAACTTAAGCACCTACTAACAAGTACTTTCATCTAAATGTTTTCCCTAAGGGGGTAAAAATAGATTAAAGTTTATTTTTCAGTGCACATAGACATACATAAAGCTTTACAAAAATATCTAAAAATGAAACTAATATTCTGCATGTTGGTGTTATTCTTTTAATTCGAGGTTGGAGACATTGTTAAAATGCTGTCAAAAACGCCACACATACAAGTCAGTTAATAAATGAAGTGCTATAGCATTTTTTGTATAGCCCCTCGAATCCATACTAATATTATAAATGCAAAAGTAGCTCTGTCTGTATGTCTGTCTGTCTGTCTGTTACGCTCTCACGCCTTAACGGCTGCAGCGATTGAGATGAAATTTGGTATAGCGATGGTTCGAGACCTGGGTAGGACATAGGCTACGTGGTCGAAGCCGCGGGGAACAGCTAGTATTTATTAAAATTCCTAATGTAATCAAAAATATTAATAATATTAATGAATTCAAGCACAGGCTCAACGAACTCCTTATCGATAAGTGCTATTACACAGTTAGTGATTTCTTTAATGTTTACTCACTTAGATGACCGAAGCCCTTCAGTAGTTTCCACAGGAGACCTACACCTATCATAATATTACATTAAAGATTTCACATTTATATTAATTGTTATTGTTTTATTGCATGATTTGATATAATATGGATAATGATACTTAAACTTACTATTTTTATTAATAATGAATATTATCGTATTGACATTTAAAAATATAATTATGTTTACTAGATGAAGATTTATAGATTTCATTAATTATTTTTATTTTATTAATTTTATGTATCGACTTTCTTATTAATTTGACATTTAGAGATTATGATTCTGATTATTGCATGAACATTATTATGATTTTGCACGCCGCCGCCCATGTACGGCGAAACATACTGATCTACGTAATTGTAAATTACTACCCGTTCGCTCTAACTTTGCCGCTGGCGTAGAGGCGTATACCCGAATTGTTAATTAGACGAAGTAAATTGACAGTAGCTAATGTCACTTCGTCATAGAAAATAAGCAACATTGTATGAAGAAGTGACACTAGTTGCTGTCAATTTACTTCGTCTAATTAAAAATTCGACTATAGTGTGAAGCCGAGCGGCAAAGTTAGAGCGAACGAGCAGTATCAACTTTTTAACCATGTTTCTAGCAAATAAACAATTATTATGTCAGATTATTATTATTATTATGTCAGATTACAATTTGCATATTACACTTATAGGAAGCTTTCTTACGGGCTTAAATAAATAAGAAGCTTACTAACAGGGGCGCCTTTTGTCCTGGGCTATCCTTCCGGGGCTCCCAACCGTAGGCTGTTGGACTGGATACGTGAGGTTTTTTAGGCGCTGTGCCTAAAAAACCTCACGTTGGGAGAAATCCATAAGGATTTTCCGTCACGTTAAAAAAAAGGGGTGCCTTTTCCAAATGTTTTTTTTCCCAAACTGTATTTGTAAATTCAATAGTGTGGAAACACAGTGTCTTGCTGTCATTGAGTTAATATATTATTGTTGCCCTACAGTCCCTACATGTTGACATCAGTGACATCTAATGCATATTAAATTGAGGAAACAACACAGTTGTTGAACTTTAAACGCGTGATGTTGCGGTAGGTACTTAAGTACTTTGTGTCTTGACAGTTGACACAGAGCAGAGCATTTTCTTAATAACAAACATACAGTATGCATATGAATAAAGAAAAAATATTTTGGATCAGACACATCAGAAATTTTTTGATTATCGATCTAAAAAAAATTGAATTTGAAGGTGATTGAAAAGTGAAGCACGAAAATACATATTATGCACGAAAATTTGTGCGTACAGATTATTCTTTATTTGCATGAAATATGGTACAACATGAGGGTCAAATTATTTCGAGGCAGATACATATTTCACTTTACTACAAAAGCATGCAAAAATTAATTACATAAAGGGATATCAATCAAATCAGCCTGTATCAGTCCACTGCTGGACGAAGGCCTCTGCCAACTTACGCGACAACACACGGTCCTGCCAGAGCATCTCAGTTGTTACGTCTACTTTAATATTAACAAATATTACACTAAAAATCCTGCCAAGTTCGAGTCGGACTCGTGCATAGGGGGTTCCGTAGCAAAAAACGGCAAGAAATTACGTTTGTTGAATGGGAGCCCCCGTTATTCCCGGCTTTTTTTCTGATTTTAGTATTTGTTGTTTAGTGTTTGTTGAAAATAATAGAAATGCATCATCTGTGAAAATTTCAGCTCTCTAGCTGCCACGGTTACTGAGATTCAGCGTACGGCCAGACAGACAGACGGACGGCGAAGTCTTATGAAAAGGGTCACGTTTTAACCCTTTGGGTACGGAGCCCTTAAAAGCACTCTGCGAGCCTTTAATATGTATTAAAGACGTGTTGAACAGTATATACCTACATTTCCTACATAATATACTTAATAGGTATTATGTGTCATAAAGGTTGGTACAGTAACTGGCAAACTTCTTGAGCAACGATGAGCAACTTCGTGATCTCTTTTCTCTCTATACCACCAACTAAAAAGTTATTAGCTAACACAATAAAATGCCAATAATAAAAAAATAGCGTTTTTCGATGACACAATATTTTTGCATGTAAGTGTACATGCACAAACTTTCTCCCACCACCTACTTGGTATTTCGACAGACTCGGGACGACGACATGCGACAGCGGCAACCCTGTTGAAATTATCAAGAAAAGAGGTGACAAACCTTTTTTATCGTAATAAACAGTACCGATGCTGTATCGAGATTGTATCTGTTTCCTCATCCATGCAAACCTGCAATCCTGTCATTCGAGTCAAGGCGCGAAGTAAATTATCTTTAATGTTGCATTTTCACGTTGCAACAAATACATTACACGTTATTTTCATTATACTAGGTTAATTATAGCTAACATGTATATTAGAAATGATTGACATTAATACCATTCATATTTATATTTCGTAAAAGGAGGGTATTTGTTAATCGTTTTACTCATTGACGAGGCAAGTTTTTGACCCCAGTTTTCTGAAATTTGACACAAAATGGTACTCACTAGGGAATGCAATCCCGCAACAAGATTGTAATCCTGGTATTTGCGGGACTGAGCAATCTCAGTCCCGCGGGATCCCGGTATTTGCGGGATCCCGCATATTGGTGAAAGTCATTGAGAAAAAAATAGAATTCTGTATCATACAGCCATCTAGAACTGAAAAATATTTACCCCCTTAATCCCCGAAGGGGTAGGCAGGACGAGGCATATGGTCACATCTCATACCTAATGTCCTTTTCTCAAAATGTCCCATTATCAAAATATGTGCACTACAGGATTAACCCCGCTCAATCCGACTTGGATAGGTTAGGTTAGAAGGCTAAGGCCGGAGCGGAGCGCAGCGAAGCTTCCGCATTAGCCTTCGTGGTTATTTTTTTAAAACCTAACCTAACTTATCAAATCGGATTGAGCGGGGTTTATCCTTGCACATATTTGGAGAAAGGGTCATTTTGAGAAAAGGACATTTCGCGAAAAGGACATTTTGGGAAAAGGACATTTCGCGAAAAGGACATTTTGCGAAAAAAGGTATTTCGCAAAAAGGACATTTTAAGAAAAAGACATTTCGAGAAAAGGACATTTTGGGAAAAGGACATTTTGAGAAAGGACATTTCCAGAAAAGGACATTTCGAAAAAAGGATATTATGAGATGAGACGAGCCGGGCCTTCAACTTGACTTAGCTGCCATTTTACCGGCAAACGGGACCAACGGCTTAACGTGCCATCCGAAGCACGGCAACGCTCAAATAAAAGTCACAAAGTGGTCACCCATCTAAGGACCGGCCATAGTAAATGTAACTTACTGCAGTGATCTTTTACAGAACACTGAGTCCGCGGGGCACAAGGAAAAATAAATTATTTAATATTACTTTTGTATTGAGATTATTAAACGGATATACATATAAGTAATAAAATAGCTACTGCAAATTATTAGAAGCGCAGAAAACATAGCATGTCAAAACTCTTGTCTGCCAAACGACTCCTAACTTTACATGTCAGATAGCCAGCAAGCAATGTACGAGATAATTGAATACTTTTATAGTACAAGAAAAGTCACATCTCCCTGATTAAATCACTAAAATCGAATAAGTACGTTATTTATATATTACGTCACAATTACAAAAAAACTTTCTCAAACCGAATCAGTTCCGCTTACAGAATAACACATGGCGCTTACCTTTGCACAATCCCGCTAATCCCGCGGGATCCCGCACGATTTACGTGCGGGACTGGTCCCGCAAAACTACTGCGGGATCCCGGTATTTCGGGATCCCGGTATCCCGGTATTGCATTCCCTAGTACTCACATCTCGTATCCACTAGCGGATCAAAAAGCAGTTCAAATACCTACGTGGAGTCAGACTAAATCAAAGGACAGTACCACTAGTAATTCCTGAAGCAGCCTGAGATGCATTGAGGGGCATCGTGCCATAATGCAAATACGCCCCGTATCCGTGACATAGCGTGGCATGAATGCGAAGGAGGTGAAGATAGTGTTTACAAATATCAAAGCTTTATTAATTTCAATGACTCTGCCCAAAGCTTTGTTCCAGCAATCAGCGATTCTATTGAGCTGCTAACCGCTTATCAATAGATCAAGAGCTCCTCCTGGACGCAGCCAGTGTTCAAATCTGTGTTCTGCAGCCGTTAAACCTGTCGATGTATTTATGGAAAAGATCAAGAACAATGTCGGATTCCTGATCGATATGATAACTTGATAAAGTCTAGGGCCATTTTTGTGTGGAAAATCCGTCATGGACGCTATGCCGACTAAAAACTGACACTTTCCCTACCTACTGCCTACGGTTGGAAGCCTCGGGGGCGGATAGGATATTCCCAGAGAGCCTACGGCCTAAATGGGTTTTAGAGAAATAATACATCATCCTCGTAGTTCATTGTTGATGATTAGCAAAAACTTCTTGTAGTCTAGAAGGACCAGGACCTACGTATATTATAAGTATCCATTTCGATACTTAATTGGTCACCAATTCGTTAGTGTTTATGAAACTTTACGTCCATATGGTATTTATATGATTTCTGGTAAACAATTAAGTCATTAAGTAAATAACGTGTAGTTATGTATTATTAGCATAAAAAGTGTGTTCATATAATGTTGCAGTGTGTACCTATACACAGATTTATTATTATTACATACTCGAAGATTATATCAGTTTAACAACTTTGTAATTTGTTACTCACAAAAAATATACAGTCTAATTAAACTAGAGACCAGTGTTTATGGACGCAATTCGACAATAATTCTTAAATATATAAATGGTTTATTTTCTTCATACATACCCTTTATTTTTTTAAAAAGGATATACCTACTTGAAGTTTTTTCTATGGTTCAAGCTATGGCCAGCAGCTAAAGTGTATGGTACTCCACCGCCTTCTTTTGTGAGGAGGTGATGTACGCTATAGAGGTGACGGAAAAGGAACGGGAGAGGATCAGTTCTCTCCAGTGCCTCTGGGCGCCGGAGGACCTAAAATGATCTCCGGCCCGCATAAGCGTGAACCTGGGGTCGGCATTCTGGGCTGGCTATCGCCCTAGCAGGAGGCTTGCTCAAGGTGCTGACGCGTAGCGTTCTTGCGGGCGTGTCCTCGATACAGAATGGCGTGGTCTCCACGAAAATAGTAGCGAGGGGTCGCCGGAGCTTGCCAGCCAGGGTTGGTCATAGTCCCTGGGATTTTCTTTCGAGGGTACACCAGGATCTCTGGCTACATACAGCCGGGAAGGAGCATTAAAAAATTATACTATGTTTTCACTTCGCATACGAATGAGATAAATCAAAATTGTTGGACGTTCTTCACACAGCTCAAATAAAGCTATAAGTTTTGGCCATTTGACAGCTGCAAAAGTGATCTCTTTCAACAGCTTTTGTGTTCTAAAATTTTTAGCTGATGTGGCCTTTATTTTATCTCGGCGATGATACCAATTTATGTGTCAGGAACAACGTAATATCAAATCCGACACTCATTCAATTAAGTGAGTCACGAAATTGTAAGGCCATCGCACTCAATGCACTGTCAATATAAATTATGACTCCAAGTAGATGATCTATGTTTTTTTTATTACAAGCTTAATTTATTTTTTATTGTACAAAGTAATAAAGTACTTACAATAAAGTACTTACAAAAATTAGTTATTCAATTCTTCATGAGGGGGCTAAGATAATCACAGGCCTGCAAAATGAGGGTCATAACTTCCTCTCTGGAATTTGATAGCTGATTCTAGGGTATAATGGTCAGCTGATTACGAAGATGTAGGTATGTACTTGGTTTTTCTCCATCCCCTCCAAATTTTTCAAAAAAAGTACAGATAGAAAATAGAAAAAAAGACCCAAGTTTTCTCATAAAAAAAAATATATTTCAAAAAGTACATTACCTTTAACTTAAAAAACGACTAAAATATAATAATAACTAGTTACTAGTCTAAATTACATGTAAATATTATTTGTGGAACCTGGTCCTTTTTTTCCTGGAACCTTCGGTTTTGCGATTTTCGCTGAAATTTCCGGTTTGGTTCGTCGCTCTTCAATAAACAACAATAGTTCGCCATCATGCCAGTATTCCATCTTCCACGATATCAGACTTCAGTTTCTTTCAAATCTTGGTAAAATCTTTCACCTTGTTCTTTGCTAACGGCTTCTAGATTTTCTGGGAAGTAATCAAGGTACGAATTTAGGAAATGAAGTTTAGTGCTTGTTTATGTCCCTTTTATTTTTAGAATTGTATCCATTTATGTCACAACAACAAAAGTAGCAATCTTTATCATGATCGTTAGCCTCTCTTGATAGCATAGGTGAAACGATTTTGAAGCTATTTTTCTGGCCTTTTCACCACTTAAGAAATTCTAATAAACAATTCGAACAAAGTTTATGAGGTTTCGAAGTTTTGTCTTGTTACTTAATACGTGTCCAAAATAACTTTTGTAAATAATTTTCACAAACTCCATTATGCTGTTTCGTTGTTTTATCACCATAGAATTCCCGGAAATAATATTACAAAAACAATTCGGAGAATTTAAACAACTTCGCGATGGCGCATTTTAAAGTTCATGTTGCAAGATAATAATAATAAATAAATATTCACGGACATTTCACACAACGCTATCTGATCCCAAAGTAAGCTAGGAATAACCTGCTTGTGTTATGGGAATCAGACCACGGATATGAATACTTATATACTTTTAAATACATACATATTATACATAGAAACACCCAGTCTCTTGAGACAAACATTTATGGGTCACACAAATATTTGTCTCCGGTGGGAATCGAACCCACGACCTCCAGCACCGCAGGCGGTATCACTACCGACTGCGCCACAGAGGCAGACGCGCACTTCAATTGTTAATTTTCTAAATCAGTGCGGGTACTAATACAAAAACCCTTTGGTTTATCTTTATGTAATAAAGAATTTTTAATACAGTTGCTCAAAAAGTGGCGTATTACAGGGACGTTTAGCGTTCGGGATGTGGGCTATTACACACACACTCGTGCTTTTTTCTTTACCTTTCCCGCACTAGTGCGCGTTTCCTTTCCCAACTGTCAAAATAATGTGTGATTCATGCAAATATTTCAAAAAAAGATACTAACTTGTTTCAATATCAGATTAAAAGTAATTTTAATTAAAATTTAAACATAAATTAATATAAGTATCGGCCAAATTAAATTTATAAATATAAAAAAAGTTGGCTGTATGAAGTGCACTGCCATAGTCTCTGCTTAGGTAGGTATATATTCTTTTACGGTTGCCGCCATTTTGGACAATTCAGGTTTATTGTGTTTTTATTATTTTATTAAATTGCTTAATTTTTTCGCAACTGTATTAAAAATAGTTGTTCAATACAACGTGTGGGATTGTTATTTCAACTCGTTCCGACTGTCCACCCTCGCCTTCGGCTCGGGTCAACATCTGTCGAACTCGTCGTAATAACATAAATCCCACACTTATATCGAAAACTACTATTCTAATAATATTACAACAATTCGGTATCTAATATTACTATTAGGTAATATTTTTTAAATTTATTACAAAATTACGTTAAAATTACCCATATTCAACATGGTTAATTCGAATTACTTATACTTTTTATGTAGGTAATAAAAACCAAATTACTGATTTGCATTAATTTCTATGTCCCCTTACACTAATTAAATGCAATAAAATTAAGCTGAAAAAATTTAATAACGTTAAATAATTTTCAAAAGGTTGGCCCCTCAGACATTTTGAAGCAAAATCTAAAATATTCAATATCAAAAAATCCTGACATGTTGGATTTTTTTTATTATTTTTCTCGTAATCAGCACATCAGAAACTATAAAAAATGTTACTCAGATTTCAAAGAGGAAAACCATTGCAGACCTGATCGTACCGGTTAAAACATAGTAGGTATAGTTCGCTGCTAAGCGTTACATGCATAATGTTTCCTCTCAAACCTCACGAAGTATCAAACATTATTTATATTTACTAAACAGTGTACCTATTTACTTTTTGCATGAGCAATGAGTGTGCAGCAAAAATCTTTGTAATACGAATGCTATATTACTACACATTAACCATAAGCATTGCATTTGCAACTACGAGTACAAATTATAAATCTGTATATTATTTACCTACTGATATAAAGTATCTACCAATAATAATGTAAGGAGGAAAGATTGTTAGTTTATTAGGTTGATACCTAATAAACTAACAATCTTTCCAGTAAGTACATGTCTACCTACTCTCAGGATTTACCCAAGTTTGTAGTGGGTCTTTTGCATCTTGCTATTATATTGTCATTGCTCTCAGTTCTCTAGATCTCAGTCCTTTGAGCGAATTCTTGAAAGACTTTGTTATTCTTTTGAGGGGATGACAGACAAATTCTAAAAAGGAAATGAAAATTGCCGGCAATGATACCATTGTTTCATTAAATCACAATTGGATGCGTATTGTTCTTTTTTACAATTTAACGTCAACAATCAATAGACAATACGGTTGCCGCCTTGACATTATTTTGCCTTCGACTTAAGGTCACCTGATTAACCGGAGCATAAAGCCGTGAACTAATATGTCCGATTTTGACGTGGATAGTACGTAAACAGAAAGCTGAAAGGCCCTGATACTTGCCATATTTTACCCTAGAAGGTTATTAGGAACTTAAAACGGTGACCTTTACACCCTACACACTTGCCTGAAATGTTTGTTCATTAAGCCTTATTCAGGCCTTTATTCAGCCTTACTAATAACTCTTTTAAAATTATTTGGCGTACACACATGGCCACATTTCCATGTATTTAATGCATTCGCTAATAAAGTTCCGTCAGACACTGTCACAAAAAAAAATCGTTTTCGTAATCGCAGTGACTAAAACCACAAATTAGAGATAGTACAAAAGGAAAACTCATGTATGTACTTTTTTTCACACCTACCCTCTTCTACACACACTCGAGCACAAATCAGTATCGAAAATTCGTTTGAGAGCACCTCGTGTCTGTGAATGAGTTGTCTATGTGTTGCGTAACCTCAGCGAATTTAGAATGTAGGTTTCTATCTGTACTATCTCTAATTTGTGCTAAAACTCACTCTACCCTACCCTGCGATCCAAGACGACAGTGGGACATGATAGTTTCACGCACGCCACGCGCCCCGAGAAGCGGGATAACACCCGCAAAACTCCCCAAAAACGCGGGATAGCACCCGAACCCTCTAAATAAGGCTGCAGTGATAGTCAAGTTCTTTTTTGAATTCTGGGGATATCCTTCCGAGGACTTACCCGGGGCTCACAACCGTAGGCAGTAGATATTGGAACTGTGATTTTCAGTCGGTAAGAGTCCGGCATTGCTTCCATGACGGATTTTTCAATCAATCAATCAATCAAATGAGCCTATCGCAGTCCACTGCTGGACGTAGGCCTCTCCTAATTTACGCCACAATCAACGGTCCTGCGCCTTACGCATCCAGTCCCAGCCTGCGACCTTTACCAGGTCGTCGGTCCATCTAGCGGGTGGACGTCCTACCCCACGTTTGCCGAGACGCGGTCTCCACTCTAGAACTCGTTTGCTCCATCGGCCGTCGGTTCTTCTGCAGATATGGCCGGCCCACTGCCACTTCAATGTACTTATTCTGCGAGCTATGTCGACCACTTTAGTTCTTTGCCGGATAGTCTCATTTCGGAGTCTATCCCTCAGAGACACCCCAAGCATAGCCCTTTCCATAGCCCGCTGCGCAACCTTTAGAGCATTGACCAACCTCTCTGTAAGTGTCCACGTCTCTAACAGGTAGAACGCACTGGTTGTAGACTTTGGTCTTCAGGCATTGCGGTAAAGGCGAATTGAAGACTCGACGCAGTTTGCGAAATGCTGCCCAGCCCAACCGTATCCTTCTGGCGATTTCCTTGTCCAGGTTCCCTTTCCCCAGTGTAATAACCTGCCCAAGGTAAGTATATTCCTGGACGACCTCTAGACTCGATCCCTCGACGTATATTGGCCCCGGCGTAACGTGGTTATTAAACATAACCTTGGTTTTTTCCAAGTTCACGCCGAGTCCAACACGTCGAGACGCTCCGTTCAGGCTATGCAGCATTCCGCTTAGCTGTTCCAGCGTCTCCGCCACAATAACGATATCATCGGCAAACCGAAGGTTTTTTTGCGTGCCGTTGATGTTCACGCCCCACCCTTCCCAGTCCAGTGTCTTAAAGATGTCCTCAAGCGCATTGGTGAAGAGTTTCGGGGATATCACATCACCCTGTCTTACACCTCTACGCAGTTCAATGGGACTGGTTTTTTGATTATCTAGCTGGATGGTCATGGTAGCGTTGTCGTAGAGACATCTCAACACCTCGATATATCGCCAATCTAGACGACATCGCTGCAGAGCGTCCAGGACTGCCCAGGTTTCGACAGAGTCAAAGGCCTTCTCGTAGTCCACAAAAGCCATACACAGCGGCTGATTGTACTCGTTTGTTTTCTGTACAATCTGCCGTACAGTATGGATCTGGTCCACGGTGCTGAAGCCTTTTCGAAACCCAGCTTGCTCCTTTGGCTGAAACTCGTCGAGCCTAAGGGCGAGGCGGTTTGTGACTACTCTCGAGAACAACTTGTAAACATGGCTCAGGAGTGAGATGGGTCTGTAATTCCTCAGCAAGGTCTTATCACCTTTCTTGAAGAACAGAGCCACCGCACTCCCGCTCCACGCTTCAGGTGTTTGTCCCTGTTGGAGGACGGAATTAAACAAACTCGTCAGCTCGTTGAGGACCGGAGCACCCCCCCCCCCGCCTTCAGTAGTTCAGTTGTAATTCCGTCCTCCCCAGGGGACTTGTTGTTTTTTAGTTGCCCGAGAGCCGCCCTCACCTCGCCCTGGTCAATGTCCGGAATGTCCTCGGTATAGTGGCGCGATAGTGGGGCTCGGTGGTCACAATCAGTATTACCCGTCGGCCTTTTTGTCCGTGATGCATACAGGTCTCTGTAAAAGCTCTCAATTTCCTCGAGAATCTCGAATCTTGAGGTCACGGTTCTGCCATCCGCTGTCTTCAGTTTCGTCCGACGGGTTCTTCCAAGCTGTTGGGCAAATACCTTGGTACCCCTGTTCTGCTCGATCGCTGCCTCGACGATACTGGTGTTATACCGTCTAAGGTCGCGTCGTATCAGCTTTCGGATTTTGATATTAAGATCCCGCTGGTCTGACGAAGACGAGTGCGTAGATGGCGTTTCCCGTCTTATTCTCATAAGTTCGAGAGTCTCGGGTGAGAGCTTAGAGCACCTGTTATTGCTTTTTCCGGACAAAAACCTTCGGGACACTTGCTGTAGCGTCCTGACCACATTTTCGGCCTTATCGTGAATATTGCCAGTGGTTTCCAGCAGATCGAAACGATTTTGAAGTTCTAACTGGAACCTCTCAGCCCCTGAGGCTAACTGGAGCGCGGTAGGTCGGAGAGTAGGCTTCATCATACGGGCCCTTTCAGCTCGGAAGTCCAAATTCAGAGATGCTCGCACAAGTCGGTGATCACCACCGGTATTGAACCTGTTAATCACAGAGACATCTCTAAATATACACTTCCTGTCCGTCATGATGAAGTCTATCTCGTTCCTTGTGACCTTGTCGGGGCTTCGCCAAGTCCATTTTCTGTGGGGCTTCTTCTTAAAGAAAGAGTTCATCAAGAAGAGCCCCTGAGACTCAAGAAAACTGACAAGCATATGGCCCCGGTCATTTCTGCGCCCCACACCAAACGGACCGATCTTCGTTTCGCCGCGTTCTTGTACTCCCACTTTGGCATTGAAGTCCCCCATCACAACGCTGTAGTGAGTCTTGGCAGTACCATGTAGTGCTTTTGCTATGTCCTCGTACACGGTCTTAACTGCCTCGACAGTGCTGCTCGAGGTCGGGGCATACACTTGTATCACCTTCAGGGTGAACTTGTTGGTGAGTCTCAGTATTAAGTATGCTACCCGAGCCGAAACACTGCAGATCTCCACAACGCTGCTAACGAGGTCCTTTTTCACCATAAAGCCGATCCCGCCCTCGGAAGAATGTCTTCCGTCACCTTCCCGAAAGTAAAACAGGTCGCCCGATGCAAGGGTTAGCGTGTCCTCCCCCTTTCTTCGGACCTCGCACAATCCCAGTATGTGCCAGTTAATACGACCTAGTTCTGCCTCGAGTTCGGTGAGCCGCTCGTCCAGGCGCAGAGTAGTTCCATTAAACGTAGCCAGGGTCAGTTTTGTATGGCAGCCTCCCGTAACCCGGAGATTCTTAGCACCCCCCCTCCCGCCGTCACTCCGACCGCTGCCGTGATCGGGAACAGCGGGAGTGCCGGGAACTGGGGGCCGTTGTTTTGTTGTGTGCATCATAGGAGGACATTTGGCCTTACTGTATCACGCTGGCCAGACGGGTTGGTTATCTAGTTTTACTAAGTTAAGCGATAGACACAATGTGAACACCAGACATAAAAACAACCTTGCCGTTTATCATTGTAGACTGAACAAAGTCAGTAATTCTTTCCTGGGTAACTGTATACGTTTTTACAACAGGCTTCCAAGCGAAATTAAAAGCATGCCTCTAATTAAGTTTAAAAAGTGTATAAAAAGTAAATTGTGCTGCAGGGGCTACTATACAATTGACGATTATTTGATTGATAAGGAAGCCTGGAAGTGATCTGCTTGCTCTACTACCCGTTCGCTCTAACTTTGCCGTTGGCGTAGAGACGTATACCCGAATTGTTAAATAAACGAAGTAAATTGACAGTAGCTAATGTCACTTCGTCATAGAAAATACGCAACATTGTATGAAGAAGTGACATTAGTTGCTGTCAATTTACTTCGTCTAATTAAAAAATCGACTTTAGTATGGAGCCGAGCGGCAAAGTTAGAGCGAACGAGCAGTACTGATGGAGTCTACTTATTGTAAATATGTAGTGCACAAAAAGAATAGCCCGCCGAGTTTCTTGCCAGTTCTTCTCAAGCGGGCCGCGTTCCGAACTGGTGGTACTATTTGCATTGTATTCATTGACGTGTCGCAAGTGCCTATGTATTAGGATTATGCGAAATAAATGTTTTTTTGAGTTTGAGTTTGGTACAGGGTTTAGTTTCGAATTTTCCTTTTCTGTGCGCCATGACCTCGTCCGTTTATCAGCAGGTGCACCACTCGCAGGTGAGGCTGGCTTGGACCCCGGGGTTGGTGGTAGGGCCCCATCGCACCCACGGATTTTCCACAAAGTAAAAAAAACCCTACCCTGCGACTCGGTAGAAGCGAGGTGGAATATAGTGGTGGTCCTATGGGGTCGCGTTCCCGCTCTAGTAAATTACAGAAAATGATAGGTAACATATAAGATAGTGCAAGACGTGCGGTCAGATTTAGCTTAACGCAAGAGATTCTTGCCCCTGTCCAAAGCAGCAGCCTGACGAGACCAAATTGCCTCCGCCATGTCCTCTGTTGGTCTACGGTTGGTTCTCTGATCTTCCCATCACCAGATGCCACCATCACCATGCCTATTACCAAGCCTAAAACCAATAGTAATTATGTCCGTACATTGAGTACCTATGTGATGAGGAATTCCCGTATCCGTTACCGTTTGTACAAAAAACTTTATATCCTTACCCAAGCTCTATTCTATCTCTGTATCAAGTTTCATCATTATCGGTAATGTGGCGTCTGACGTGAAAGCGTAAGAGATAGACAGTATCACGAAAGCCTTTGTATAGGTATCGCGTCCCAAAATCTAGGCACGTCCCCGGTTTCGTGTTGCCTATCATTTAAATTTTAAAACCTCTCCCTGAAAAGAATTCACTAATTGTTCCAACGATTAATGAAAAGAGGCTTTTATTTCTATACTTATATCATTATGTTATAGATTAGTGAGGAAGCGCTCGTGGCCCCGCGGACTCAGTGTTCTGTAAACGATCACTGCAGTAAGCAACTTTCACTATGGCCGGTCCATGGATGGGTGACCAACCATGTGATCACTTTGTGACATTAATTTGAGCGTTTCCGTGCTTCGGAAGGCACGTTAAGCCGTTGGTCCCGGTTGCCAGTAAAATGGCAGTCGTTAAGCTAAGTTGAAGGCTTTATTTCAACAGCAGGTAGTCACAACCTGCGCCTGTCCATTTAAACACGGCAATACGGCTCACCACCTATTACGTGGGACAAATTATACAAAGGTGAAATGTGGGCATATAATATGCCTCTGCCTACCCCTTCGGGGATAAAGGCGTGACCATATGTATGTATGTATTAGTATGGATAAAAATAGTATGTAGTATACTACAAACTAACAGCTTGATTGGCTTAGATTATTCACAATTTAAGATGAAAGAGAAATCTTGTATTTAGAGAAAATATTATCATACTGTCGAAACACGACCAGTCTATAAACGCACTTGACCGTTTTATCTCCTAACTTATGAAATAATCACGTCATAATACTAATAGACGAGTATATTTGTAACCAAGTGACGGTAACAGGTGGGTTACCAAACTCTACCTATTACTTGGTATAATATAATCTCGAACAACCTTGAACATTTTAACATAACACTTTCATAAAAATGAATATGTTAAGGTTTATCGTGTAGGTATTTATTTTAACGTGAAGGAAAATCTCTCACGGATGCTATGCAGGACTTCTACCGACTAAAAAACAGCCTATGGTTGGGAACCCCGGGTAAGCCCTCGGAAGGATTTCCCAGGACTCCCAACAGACCTAAGGCCACCACTGCAGCCTCGCCTAGGGGGCGGTTCGGGTGCTATCCCGCGTTTTGGGGTGTTTCGGGTGTGATCCCGCGCTTCTAAGAGGGGGGCGTGCGTAAACTCCTCACGTCACGCTGCCGTCATGGTTATCGGGCAGGTATAGCTGTGCACTCCGGGTTTACCCACAAAATACTGGGTCAGATTGGGTTTTGGGAGCCTTGGCGCTAACCTTTCGAGGGCAGGCGTACCCGGCACTCGCAGCTGTCGGCAGGTGGAAGGTGTGGTTTTAGTCAGTAGGAATTCCGCACAGGAGGGTTTCCACGCATTAAAAAACCCAAAACATATTTAGTTTTTTTAACGCGTGGAAAATCCGACAGTAAGGCTAAGCCGGACTCCTATCGACCAAAAACCACACGTATCCAACCTAACAGCCTACGGTTGGGAGCCCCGGGTAAGCCCTCGGATGGATGTCCCCAGGACCCCCAACAGACCTACGGCTACCACTGCGGCCTCACCTAGGGCTTATTGGATGCCTACACTGTTTATAGGCTTTGGCTGGGATGATAGATGAGTGAGTATACCCGTAATTTTAAAAATCTAGATTAAAGTTCAGAGTTTACCAGATACGCTACACTAAAGTAATACTTACCCATATTGGGGCAAAGGGCGCCACTATCGCGGGGTATTACATATAGGTACTATATGTTTTATGGTATGATTCTATTTCTATTTACCACAATATGTATTTTTATTGATCGCATTCGACCCAATTTTACTATCGCGCCTGTTCTGACTCGTGGTCACTCGTAGCTAGTAGATAAATATAATATATTACATGTATAATGTTACACAAGTTTGTTGAGAAACAATGAGGAACAGAAATATAAAGCAAAACTCAGGTTGCGGATTTTATTGAGGGGCAATGTAAGTCTGACCTAGCATTGTGTTCTGTTTACTCCCTTATTTACTATTTTATTTATTTGCGTTGATTGAATATTAGAATATTATTAATTGTGGAAATCCTCACGGTGTCGTGTAGGTCCTTTTATGGAGGATGGCTATCGGCTACATAACATCACGCTAAGACGTATAAGAGCGGAGCAGCAATAAATAATGTTTCAAAGACGGGGGAAAATATATTCCTTCTGAGAGCTTTCGTGGCGTACCTAAGTTGCGTAAATGCTTATAGTAGATAACGTAAAAAATGTGTGTCATAATGTTGCTCTTAAAGTCCGTAACAGCATATGTCTCTATGTCTTAAGGTTCGCTTGCAATACCTTCTAAATTAGTCCCAAAATATTACCGAATTGACGCGACGGGAAACATGGTAATAAAATATGAATACCACACCTCTCTTTCCCTATTATGTGTCGCAAAAGTAGTTGAGCGGTTTAGCTCTAATAAATAAAAGCGACGCGACGGAAGTAAATGCGACGGGAAACATTATATTACTTTAAATATTAATACCACAGCTCTCTCTCTCTCTCTCTTTCCCTCTTATGTGACGCAAACGAAGGTGCGCGGGTCAGCTATCTATATTAATATTATAAAGAAGAAAGATTTGTTTTTTTTGTTTTTTTGTTTGTTTGTTTGTTTGTTTGTTTGTAACGAATAGGCTCCGGAACTACTGGACCGATTTGAAAAATTCTTTCACAGTTGGAAAGCTACACTCTTTGCGATGAATATAGGCTATGTTTTATTCCCGTATTCCCACGGGAACGGGAACTATGCGGGTGAAGCCGCGTGACGTCTGCTTGTGCTTGATAAATGTACAACTATATTGTTAATTAGCGGACGTCACGCGGTTTTACCCGATTAGTTCCCGTTCCCGTGGGAATATGGAAATAAAATATAGCCTATGTTCACCACAAAGAGTGTAGCTTTCCAATAGTGAAAGAATTTTTCAAATCGGTCCAGTAGTTCCGTAGCCTATTCGTTACAAACAAACAAACAAACAAAAATCCTCTTTATAACATTAGTATAGATTTACTTACCATTTAAGTATGTATGTGCGTCATATTAAATGTAATCAATTATTTCAAATTGCCTCGCGGTGCTATGAGGCATTACCTAGGCTTTCCGGGGCTTCACCTGTAAGTGCATCTGCTAATCAACTTCACCATTAATCAACAGGTGCACAAGTTGCTATTGAAACCGGCTATACAGAAAATCCAGAAGTTTATTTCATGTGAGTTTCGGGAGAGGCTATGTTCAGATTTGATTGATTGCTGAATTGCCCTTCGCCTTACTAAATCCTACTGTCTCATAAAAAGTACCTTTGAATAAAATAAATAGTAAATAATAAGCCCTGAAAATATCGTCCTGGGACATCCTTCTGAGGGCTTACCCTCCTGGGTAAGCCCTCGGAACGTTACGTGACGGACGGGACGTTACGCCCAACCATAGGCTGTTGGGCGTAACGTGAGGTTTTTTAGTCGGTAGGAGTCCGGCATAGCATCCAGGACGATTTTCCTTTACGTTAAAAAAAGCCTGAATATATTCAATTGAATACTTTTTTACTTGGTATGGACAGCCACATTCAATACAAGATACCTACTTGCATAATTTCATTTACAATGTTGAAGTCTTCTTTTATCATGATGCGTTTATTAGGACTTTAGGAGATATGTTTTTGTCCAAACCTTCGATAACCTTTACTATCAGTTTATCATAATTTTAATGCACTGCCGACCTTTTATTAAACGCATACCTACGGAAGTACATACATTATGACGAAAAAAAAATAAAAGTAGGATGTAACCTACTTTTGATAAGAAATTAGAGCAAGCGATTGTTTTACGTCATGTCATCTAAAATACTTTATAAAAAAGATATAGGTATTGTGGAAAATATATCAGTCTCGAGCAGGACTCGAACCCGCATCTTCTGCCGTAGGTCAAGCAAGCTAGCAGCTAGTTGCTTATCAACTGAAAACCTACTTCCATTTTGCGTTTGAGTACCGCATGGGATTTTTCATAATAAACTTGAATTGATACAACACCGTCGTCGTCGCGAGGTCTTGTATTCGAATCTCGTCGAAACAAATAAAATTATGTGACAAATAATTATTTCGGGGGTTGAGTGAGTGATATCGGTGTATATTCCACTCAGCATGTATTTTGAAATACAGTAAGTTTATCGGTCGTCTAAATCCCGCTGGATGGCGCTGTGTGAAATGCCCTCAAAATATTTTATATTGCTATATTGATCTGTAGATCGTAATAATCTCATTATACTGAGATTATGATGCAATCGATATCCAAAAGTTTTTTGTGTGTGTGTGTCGAGCTTCTCCTTAACGAGAGCAGAGGCGATCGAAAGAGAATGTATTGACGACAGTGGTGGTATTTTAATGTGGGTTGAGCAAGTAGGACGTTGAGCAAAATTTTGAAACGTAGGACTTCCATTCTGGGTCTGCTTCTTGCGTCCATTTATCGAGGTCCTCGACATTCGTTGTTAAGCATGAGGTCAATAACCACGAAATCGAAACAGGAATTTCAGGTCACGCCCTTCTACTACTAATTTTCATCATCATGGCACAAGCAGCACCACTGATTCCCATACACTCTGCATAGATTTATTATTAGAATACATTCCGAACTCCGCATCAGCGTCGCGGCTGCACATTAACGTTATAATTTTATTAAACATAGTAATATTGAAGGATAACATCATGTGCAACGCGACACTGCTGCCTGTGCTCGTAATCAACGCGGCAGTCAGCATTGCTGTGCAGCACCTCAGTGGCAGCACTGCAGCGACAGCAGTGCTGCTTGCTGCCGAGTTTGGACTCATACCTTTATTGTACCTCGCATAGCCGCAATGCGTCAACCAGTAAACCTATACCAGCTTGTCTGACCAATAATGGGTATAATACCTAATTCGAATAACCCTTCCGATTTTCCGCCTTAGGTACTGTACCTATTAGGTGAAGCCTACTTCTACCAGTAGAAGACTACAATAAGGTTATTTAAAACCAATTTAATGATTTTGATTCCGACTAAATTCAGCTCATAATCGTAGCAGAATCCCTTCGTAAGAGTATTTTGTATCTTGTCGTCTTCTTTGGTGTCGCCGAACGTATCAGTCACCAATACTAAGATTATTAAAACCAATTTTCAGGTGGTATTTAGACGAAAAAATATTTGACCTAGAAAAGTTCTCTGGGAGGAATTGATCCGTAAGGTGCAAGACCGTGAAAACTTAGAGATGCCTACGTTCAGTCCGGCAGGGGATAGCGTTAGGTTGAATTGGTTGACACATTATACCTAGGTATCTAATTCATATTACAAATCAAGTAAGAAAAACAATCCTCTGACTCACTCACACATAAGTACACTATTGTACTTACTATGGTGAGATACATGTCTAAGATAGATAGATAGATAGATGTATTCTTTATTGTACTCACATTTAACATAAACAATAACATAGTAATTAATCGTACAAAATAACAGTAGTGTCTAATGTCAAGCACAATGGGCGGCCTTATTGCACACAGCAATCTCTTCCAGGCAACCTTTGGATGAACAGGAATACCTAGAGAAATTGAGACACATCGTGGGAAGTACAACTGACATTATAGATTCTACTCGAGTAGGTATACGATACCATACATAAATAAATATACACACCAATAAATACAATTAGGATATAATACGTTAAAATATATAAAAATACATATATAAATGCATACAAAATAACATATATATACATATACATACATACACATATATATATATATATACATATACACATACACACACACACATATATATATATACATACATACACACATATATACATACATACACATATATAATCACACACATAAAAAATCAAAATTTTCAGACATAGATACGACATTATAAATACAATACATACACAAGCGTAATATGAACCTATTATATCTGCTAAACTAAAGCTCCAGGTAATATTCGTAAACCATTGTTTTAAATGACGTAATAGTTTGAGCTCGCCTTATTGGGACTGGTAGTGCATTCCACAATCTTGTTGCCACAACTACAAAGGATTTACCTACAAAATTTGTGGAATGTGATGGAAATTGCAACGTTAAGTTCTCCGATGCTCTCGTGGTTCTCGAATGGGTATCACTTAAGAACTTAAAACGTTCTTTGAGATATGAGGGAGTATGGTCTAAGTAGATAAGAAAACTAAAAATAGTGATTAAAAGAACAGATAAATTACTGTAATATTACAAATTAGTGTTATCAATCTACTAGTTATCAATTGTAACACTACGTGACAATACAGCATCATCTACCTAGATTGAACAGTAACTAAGGCACTAATTGATAACAGAACATAGAATTTGATATAACACATAGGTGCATCCATACTATGATAACGTTTAAAAAAATACGTGAGCAATCAATAGAACCTACCTGATTCTAAAATCAAAAAAATCGTTAGGTACTTATCTCATATTGAGATTACAGTTCTGACGACACGGCCACGGTTACAGTAAGATTGTCACGTTCCGTATATTGTTAATGATTGAAAAAGACAATGAAACTGTGATAAAAAAGGCTTATCAATATTCTTTATCAATGCAACCGATTCGCCTGAATGAGATTTTATTTCTAATATTTTTCCTGACTGTTGAATTGTTGGTGGGACCAGGAACCAACCAAACTGCTATGTTCTATGTATGTATTTAAAAGTATATAAGTATAAATATCCGTGGTCCGATACCCATAACACAAGCAGGTTATTCCTAGCTTACTTTGGGATCAGATAGCGATGTGTGAGATGTCCGTGAATATTTATTTATTTATTTATTCTTACTGTAAAATATGTCAGTGATGCGCCTCTGCCTATCCCTTCAAGAATATGGGGTATAATATGTTTTGTGTCTTTATTGATGTAGGTAGCATCTTGTTCTTTGTTTCTCAAGTTCTTTGTATATCTAACGGGTGGCGCAAAAGCAATGGCACTATAGAAATTACTTATTTTTTTTTTAAATGACGTCTCCTTCATTCTGATATTGATAATTTTGTAAAAAACAAATGTAAAATTCATTAAAAATAAACATGGATCGTTTTAGTCCGCAAGAACGTGGAATAATCGTGTCAATGTTTTTACGGAATAATTCATCAGTGATAAGAACACAACGTGAATTCGTTTTGGCGATTTTCCTTGGCCTGCAAGATCACCCGATCTGACCTGTCCAGATTTCTTTCTTTGCGGTTATTTGAAATCTCTGGTGTATGTGAACAAGACACAGACTCTTGCAGCCCTAAAAGAAAACATTCATCAAGAAATACGAAACATATCGCAGGAAACTGTTGCAGAAAGTTATGGAGAATGTCATAAATAGGGCTCAACTTGGCATCAACTCTAGAGGTCACCATTTAAGAGACATCATTTTCAAATTCTAATGCGACGAAATTTCATGGCACAAATATACATATATAAAAATTAATTCTCGTTTTCTAATTTAGAAAAAAAGTTGTAGCTGAACCAAATAGGGTCATTACTTTTGCGCCACCCGTTATTTGAAAGTGGGGTAAGAGGGCACATGAAAGAGTAGCTAGGTTACACCGATTTATTTAAAAACTTTCTCGCTTACAAAAAAAAACACTTCTTCAACCGAGACATATTCTTCCGGAACCACCTAGACCGCCTAGACAATGTTCTAGACCTCATCCTTTCTTATTTTTTAAAACAGTTACAAATTATGGCTTGGATACAACGACTAGCATATTAAGAGGACGTATGACGCCAAATGGGCTATTATCTTGATCTAGATCTCAGGACTCGTGAGGTCTGATGAACTAACATTACAACACAAGCTACTTCAGTTCATGAACTAAAGATCTACTAGCCTGAAAACACGATTACTAAAAAAAACCTCGATACTTTTAATTTTTAAAAACACCTCGTTTTAGTTAAACTTTAGGCTGGATCTCTATAATTATCTATTATTTGGATATTATTTTTAATGTATAAGAAAGACAATACTAAAAACTTCATTTACACTAGTCGGTTTTTTTAATATTTATAATAGTTTTCTTTTTATCTGTAATTATCTGTTTTATAGCTTTCATATCATTTCGCTAAACGCGCTCCAAACCTTCTCTCTCTTTCTTTCCTCACGAAATCTGTATGCGCTATCCTCTACCGATTACGATTAGTCTGGCTGCGCGCCTTGTAGGAAGCGGACCTATGCCCGATTGCGTCACACAATGCTCAATTACGACATCGATAGATCGATTAAAAAACTTTTGAATGGCGAATGGCGATGGCTGTAGGTGCTTAAAATCTTAATTTGTGTAAATAATAAATGTAACTAATTATAAAAGTTATAAATATAAAGACCAAAAAAATGACTAAAAAGGAACATAAAAAACGTTTTTCGCTCGTAGAACGAGAGAAATAAAAAGCTAAGAACCGTATTGATTGTTTACTATCCGATGTAAATTTTCTTTATCTTACTTAGCTTCTTCACGATGGCTTGTAGAAACTGGGGTGTTACTTTTGTGTGGACTAGGTCGCATGATTTGGCATATTATCTCCTCGATATTGTTGCCACCGAGAATCATCTAAGTTCCCAATGGCGTTACGGAATGCCTGTACCAGGACCTCGTTCGTTGGTCAGCACCTGCACTGCTTCAAGTGACGTCGGCCTGGGCCTAGAAGATCTTCATGGGGCCCAGACCTTATCTGCATATTAGCATCTGCCCAGTTGCCTTCAAGCCCAACCATATTTCAAACCAGACGCAGCTTTTATTGGCTGCCAGAAGCAGCAGCTATGAATTGAATTTTCATCCCCATTGGCAAAGTTGAGAGCGACTGCTGTCTTACCTCCCCAAGCTCGATAGGTTGCCTAATTGAATTGGACGCTTTCTAGGAACAATAATAATAAACCGGCCAAGTGCGAGTTGAACTCGCCCATGAAGGGTTCCGTAGCAGCAAGTAACATAATGTAAAAGTTCGTGTAGTTCGTTGTAACTTTCATTGATGTTCGCAGTGGTAGTGATTTTTCTCGGCGAAAATTGCGGTACATGACGTTTTAAAAAAAACGACCATCTTGATTTCGTTCAAACCAATTTTCTTTGGTAGATTTTATCACAATGTACATTATATATATTTTTTAGATTTAATATTCTCTTAGTTTAGAAGTTAGAGGGACACACACACACATACACATTTTTCCACTTTGGAAGTGTCTCTTGCGCAAACTATTCACTTTAGAAAAAAAATATGTTATACACCTCAATAGCATTTTTGGAGACCTATCTATTGATACCCCACACGTATGGGTTTGATGAAAATAAAAATTTTGAGTTTCAGTTCTGAGTACCTATGGGGACCCGCAAAATTAACTGCTTTTTTTCTCGTTTTATACAAAAATCTTGATGGTTCGGTTCGATTCGGTTCACAGAATACATCTACTTACCAAGTTTTACCAGCATAGGCCTTATAGTTTCGGAGAAAAGTGGCTGTGACACACGGACGGACAGACAGACAGACAGACATGACGAATCTATAAGGGTTCCGTTTTTGCCATTTGGCTACGGAACCCTAAAAATGTCATACAAAACCCAGAAACCGCCACTACTATCCTAGTAGTCTTGGTCCCGCACTCCTGTGCGGGCGAGTCGGTGCCGGAAGTAATTGCACGGAACATAAAACAATGGAGTCGGCTAATTCAAGTACAAAAAAGACAGTGTAAGTATTTTAAAAAAAATCTGTAAAATATAACACTGTCTTTAGACTTTCGATTTAATAGTATAAAATTGCCGGTGATATTTTCAAAACAAAATTGTTTCAAAAATACTTGTTGATTCACATAAAAGAATAATCATTTTATTGAAGGTACTAATGAAAGAAAAATGAGTTTTTACTGAATGATGATGCTGTTGGGCGCAACAGCGCCAGGTACTCGTGGTGGGTCTGGACGTGGACACACTCTCGCTCGAGACCATGGTGCGAGCCATGCTCTCCAGCGGGAGTAAGTGGGACTGCGCCGCCTCTTTCTGCGAGCAGGGTATGTTGATGAAAGAGACGGCGGGCGGGAACGAGAGAGAACTCTCCCACCCAAGTTCCGCAGTCGGCAGCCTGGGCGCCGTCGACGTGTCTTCGCCGAGGACTATCGGCCTCCATGACCGTGGGCCTGAGGACGGCGAGAGGGCTACTCACCGTCCTTACAGAAGCAGGCCCATGACGGCAGCGTGACGTGAAAAATTCACGCACGCCCTTAGAAGCGGGATCACACCCGAAACCCCCCAAAGACGCGGTATAGCACCCGAACCGCCCCCTGGGCGAGGCCGCAATTGTGGCCGTAGGTCTGTTAGAAGTCCTGGAACATCCTTCCGAGGGCTTACCCGGGGCTCCCAACCATAGGCTGTTGGGCGTTACGTGAGGCTTTTTAGTCGGTAGCACTCATGATGAATTTTATCTCACGTTAAAAAAATTCTATTATTAGTATCTTTTTCTTCATTCAGTCTTTTCAAGAAGTGGAGGCACTGGCGAGTGCGTGTCCCTCTCGGAGACTTTGATAGGATAAAGAGTGAAAAACTGGAGGATGAAAGCGTAAGGAGTATGTATGTAGGCTTAGTCAGTGAAAGGCTTGCAAACGCGAGCCTTTCCGACTTAGATGTGGATGAATGCTGGAATATTATGAAAGAAAGTATAGTGGATAGAGCAAAAGAAGCATGTGGGAGTGCAAAGAGACATGAACATTCGATAGGTGATGCCTGGTGGGATGCAGAGGTTTAATCCTGCGTAGCAAGAAAGAAGAAAGCGTGTTTGGATTATGTGTCATCTCATCATCTTGCCAGGATTTGGGATTGATGGTGCGCTTGCTTTGTGCCGTGTAGTCTACATATGTGGGATGTATGGCATGTGTGCGGGTGGGCGGTAGCCTGTCTCCCTGGTCTGACGTCAACATTGGCGTCAGACAGGGTTGCGTGCTGTCGGCCCTGCTGTTTGTCCTCTACCTGGACGATTGTCTTAAGAGAGTAAGATCGATGAATGTTGGATTGCGAATGGGTGACTTACTTGTGAATGAGAACTGTTTGCTGTATGCAGATGATGCCGTGCTCATAGCCGAATCGCCATCAGAACTATAGTCTCTAGTCGCAGCGATGAAAGATGATAGTCTAATGAGAGGCTTACATTTGAACGCGACTAAAACGAAAGTGATGGTATTCGAAAGAGAAGAGGACAGAACGAATGCCAGGATAACTGTAAATGATGTAGTGCTGGAACAGGTAGATAAGTTTGTATATCTTGGATGTGCATTAAGCAGGGATGGATGGTACACCACTGATGTAGAAAGGAGGGTAACTGCGGGAAATAGAGTGAATGGAGCGTTAGGCAAACTTTTGGGTACCAAAACCCTAAGTCAAAAGGCCCAGCTCGCAGTACACAGTGCGGTGCTGATACCTACGCTAATGTATGGAAGCGAGAGTTAGGTACGGCAGGAAACGCATGAAAGTAGAATAAACGCGGTCGAGATGCGCGCGCTACGCAAAATCTGCGGAGTAACGCTCGCAGATCGCGTTCGGAATGAAGATGTAAGAAAGAGAGTTGGTATGGAAGAGAGTGTCGGTGTTTAAGTAAGGAAGGACATGCTACGATGGTTCGGGCATGTGGAGCGAATGGGTGATGAAAGAATGACAAAACAGATATACAACGCGAAAGTGGATGGACGTAGGAGTCGGGGAAGGCCACGACACACCTACCACGACCAAATTAATCGTGTGTTAGTTGAAGGTGGTGTCAAAGCCGAAGGAACCGACGTGCATGCATGAAAAGAAAAATGAAAGTTGAAGAAGCAAGTGAGGTGTGTATGGACCGTGCCGTGTGGCGCTCGGTTCTTTCTGCCTACCCCGCAAGGGATTTGGCGTGAAGGTAGATAGATGGATAGTATCTTTTTCATCATTGTTCTTTTACAGTAAAAAAGGATTATTCGTTCTTCATAATTCGCCTTGATGCGGTGGTGCATTCGGTGGTATAACCGATGGCCGCGCTGAGGCCCTGATTTTATTCTGGGGTCGGGCCGAATATTCGTGTGATCCACAAAATGATGTTTCGGAGTTTGGGTGCTCGATAGTCCGTTTGTTGAGGAAGGTTTATAACATTACACTTCAACGAATAGGAGCAACCATGAATAAAGTTTCGAAAACGGGAAAATTTATTCCTTTTGAGAGTATACGTTGCGTGCGCTGAGTAAATATAATTAAAGTTACATAAAAATTGTGAATTGCGAAGAATTTTTATAAAACTTTAAAATGAACAATTCATTTTAAAGTTTTATAAAAATTCTCCTCCTATTTTTATAAGTAGTATACTACGGTCAATTTTTAAAAAAAGTAAAACTAAAAACCGAGTAAAACTATTCACACAAATATTAGTGACCGACCGAAGTTTCGGTTTCGGTTTCGGTTTCGGTTTCGGCCAGTTTCGGCCAAAAAATCGAGTTTCGGCCGCAGTTTCGGTTTCGGCCAAAATGGGCCGAAACTTTCGGCCGGGCCGAAACTCACGTGTTCATGAATTTTGAGTGCCTAGCTCTGCTTGTGACATTGTTAGGGTCAGCCCTACCAGTTAATATGTTACTAACCGAAGATTTACAGATTTACAAAGGACTTCCAATCAATAGTTATAATAATACAATTTTTACGGAATCCTAAAAAGGTGATCTAGGACATTATATAACCCTACCCCTTTGTTGTCGGTTCCGTTGACTTCGTTGGTCGTCTGTCTGTCTGTCAGCAGACTTATGCACCGTGATAGTTAGACAGTTAAAATTTTATAGATGATGTATTTCTGTTGCTGCTATAGCTACAAATAATAAAGATATACAAATTAATAATATTAAAGGGGGTCTCCCAAACAACATACGTGATTTTTTGCTGATTTTCTTGTACGGAACCCTACACGCGCTAGTCCGGCTCACTGTTGTCCAGTTTTAGTTATATACTTCTAGAATGTAAACAAAACCAGCCAAGAGCTAGTAGCAGGGCACCGTGTGGTTTTAGTCGTGGGAGTTCGCAATAGCATCTATGAGTAATTCCACACGTAAAAGCCTCTGTCTCTGTGGCGCAGTCGGTAGTGATATCGCCTGCGGCGCTGGAGGTCGTGGGTTCGATTCCCAAATATTTGTGTGACCCATAAATGTTTGTCTCAAGAGTCTGGGTGTTTCTATGTATAAAATGTATGTATTTAAAAGTATATAAGTATAAATATCAGTGGTCTGACACCCATAACACAAGCAGGTTATTCCCCTAGCTTACTTTGGGATCAGAAAGCGTTGTGTGAAATGTCCGTGAATATTTATTTATTTATTATTTAAAAGAAAGAAACTCATCTTTAGGTGGAGATATTTCTAAAATTAACACTTGCGAAGATTTATACCGTTGATTGATACAGTTAATTGATGGCACTTGGTGGAACTTGCTGCACCTATTGAAAAAATAACCGGCCAAGTGCGAGCCTAACTCACACACGGAGGGGTTGACCTGCTCACAGAAAGAGGTCTATAGCCCCACTCCAGTGCCTCCTTGCGCCGTTTTAAACAATGATGCAAGGGCCCTTGCTTTCAGGTCTCATATAAGAGGCCCGGCTAGAAGACATGCCGCCTCAACTGAGATCGTGCGGTATCTCCTTATCACCCTGACAGCCGTCACCTTCTGCGGGCTAAGCAATCTAGCCGCATTGCTGGCCATTAGGATCTCCGCTCATACGGGGGCCCCGTATAGGGCCATGCTCGGCATGATCCCAAGGTACAGTCCCCTGCAGGGAGCGTTGGGTCTCCTGATATTGGGCAACAACCGCAAGAGTGCGGCTGATGCCCCCTTCCTCAGCTATGGGACCAAACTTCGGAAGTGGTATTCGAAGTTCCACCGACTATCGAGTACGAGCCCCAGATACGTCATGATGGAGAGCTCGATGCCGATGCTGACGCCCCCTATATGTAAGCTGGATCCCGCAAGTGGCCTCAGGGCTGCGTCTCGGTGCGTTGCTCCTCGCGCTGTAATGAGGGTGTCGTAGTAACACGTTACGCACGTAACACATTACGCCGACACCTCTGAGCAATGGACCACGCAGCACCCAATCATAACCGATGTTCCACAGAAGCGGTCTAAGACCGATCCCTATGGAACACATCTCGCGGACCTAGCCCTAGCCAGCTCGGGTAAGTTATGGCCCTCTCGGAAAGATAGGCCCCGACAATTCGACGGAGGCATGGAGGCATTCCATGGTAAATAAGCGCCTCCCAAATGCAGCTCCAGGGCAAGGTACTGAAAGCGTTGGCGATGTCAAGAGACACTGCCACCACCACCTCACCCTGTTCTCATGCCGATAACAAAAAATATCTACTAAAATCAGAAAAAGCATCCACACAACTAACGTAATTTTTGTGCCCAATTTTTCCGAATCCGACTCGCACTTGGCTGTTTTTTTTTCTATATGAACACGTGAGTTTCGGTTTCGGTTTCGGTTTCGGCCGAAACTGACCCTGGGGCCGAAAGTTCGGTTTCGGTTTCGGTTTCGGCCGGAAAACCAGTTTCGGTCGGACACTAACAAATATCTACTCCATTCTATTCATTGTTCGCTAGTGCGTTGTGATCCGCCGCTACTTGCGTTACTATCGTAATCTGTCACCCTCACCGATTGACGCGGCGCCGCGTGAATATGGCGCGCGATCTGTAGCAAAGGGGCGCGGGGGTAGCGGCAGTGAATCATGCGATTTGGTTAGGGTCAGGCAAGCTCTTAAGCTGATTTCACATCAGATAATTTCTTCTACATTAGTACCTACCTAGTACCTAAAGCTCATAATGTATAAATCGTTATTTTCTTCCCCTTTCAAAGTATAAAGGTATCTTCTGCAGTATAGTAAGTTAACAGTGGAACGGGTCAGAAAGGGTATTCTTTTGTTAGATATTCATAGTGAAGATATTAAAGAGTTTGTGTGTAAAATCCGATAACTACACGTCATAGGTTTTATAAAGTTAGCGTTTAAACGCACATTAAACCTATAAATTAAATCGGAGTTTATATCAGTAACCTAGGAACATTCAATGTTATCGAAAAACGCGGAAAAACCTTTACATTATTGCCATTTTAAGCATATAAAATAGTGAACCATTGACCGTGACGGAACGGAACATTTTTTTTACTACTGCACAGTTTATCTAATTACAGCTGCTTTAGTATTTTTACGGGGAATATAAAAACCTGGCAAGTGCTATTCGGACTCGCGAAAAAATCACGTTTGTTGTGTCATCGCCCCCCTTTTTCCCTTAAATTAGTATTTTTGTTATAGCGGCAACATAAATACATCATTCTGTGAAAATTCAGCTCTCACTATCACGGTTCCCGAGATACAGCCTCGAGATGGACAGACAGACATACAGACAACGAATAGGGTCCCGTTTATTACCCTTTGGGTACGGAACCCTAAAAATTGCAAGAATAAGTAACCTTCTCCGAGTAAAAATTCACCAAGCAAAATTCTTGGAGAACGTTACAAGTTATATAATTTGTTGTTGCTTCATAAATCTTATGCACAGATCCTTTGTTCAAACAATCGATTGCACTCTGTGAATGACGAATTGTCCTTGTAATTTTTCCTTCAGTATATTGACGCCATTGACCCACTTCTTTGATATAAGTACATTTTCTACTCGTATAATGACCTAGTCCGCTTTTGCACAAAGACACATAACACGTCGCATCTTCGAAAGTGTAGGCAGAGGAGAATTGACTACCAAACTGTCCGAGCATGGTAATGTTCGAGTAGGTTTCTTGGTCCCAAGCAATAGGGGGCCAATCTATTGCCATCCCTGGGTAAAATATACAAAAGAAATCTATAACATTCCTGAAATCCCAACAGTCAGGCAAATCTTCAAGAAAACCCATCGTTTCTCTCCGGGGGTTAAAAACAGCAGCTCAGACTGCAGAAGCTGTTTTTCACATAGGATAGGTTCGTTTTAGAGTCCTGGGCTATCCTTCCGAGTGCTTACCCGGGGCTCCCAACCATAGGCTGTTAGGTAGGATACGTGTGGTTTTTAGTCGGTAGGAGTAATACATAGCATCCGTGTAGAATTTTCCTCACATTAAAAAAAATAGGATACCTGTGCAAAATGACCACATAAAAAATGCCACATTCAACTTGCTGTGCAACCTTTGTTAAATAAACATTATGAAATCATTAATGTAAGTTCTGGTCGTAATATTGTATAACTCTTTAGCGACCAATCGTGGTCATGACCTCGATAGGTCAAGAAATCCCAAAGCCTTTGACGAACTTGTCCACCGTCCAATACTAACCTTTACAATTCGATACATTAGGACTCGATCATTTTGTGCATTTATTTGTCAAATCTCTTTGTTGTACATTAGAAAAAGTACTTACATTTCACAAACTTCATGTTAACTGTGGTAATACTTACTATATTGGCATCCTTTTGCGCAATGGACAATTCTTCTGATTTTTGCACACATTATGTCAAGGGTATTCCCACTCTCTCTATATAATCTCTCTCTCTCTCTTTCCACTTGGCAGACTACGGCAGAGTGCAACTAAGCTAAGCATACAACACGCTTGTCATCCTTCAGCACGTAAAGCCACTACTTTGAGTTTTTTTTTTAGTTTATTTTCAGGTAAACAAACAACATCACAATAATGAGTGCATACGTAGTTCTAACAATACATTTAAATGATTGTGACATCCACAACGTTTACCACAAATATAATATTATTAGAAAGGTACAGATTCTTTGAAGGTTAGGAGTAAGTACACGACACCATGCATCACTGAACAAATAAATCATACATAAATGGATAAATAAATAAATAAAAATTAGCATAATAACATTATCTTAATCTGGAGGGCCGTTTACCCCTACTATGTCATGATTGCATTGACGGATTTGATTATTAAAAAACCATTATTTTTTCTGTACTCGAGAAGTACTTCACCTTTTGTCCTTGCCTGTCATGTTTTCTTTAATTTATTGGCAATGATGGTTTTTGTTCAATGTCAGTTCGGAAGACACAGTTCATTTAGGAGTTTTGGATTTTCCTCGTAGAGTGCAATAACGAAATTGACTTTAGTGTTTTTACGTGTTTCTGATAAAGACGGATGTACTGAGTGAAACATTGAATTGTAATTGTAAAAGACCTTGGAGTTACCATTACACTGATGTGGAGTAAGCCTGCTTACCAACCCGTTACAGATTTCACTTTCATTACTTCTTATATGTAGGTAATTATACTTGACATTTCTCATACTTACCTACCTACTTACTTAACACTTTATTTACATACGTACATACAGTCGTACCTTTATCCCCGAATGGGCAGGCAGAGATATTATATACATTTCAATATTTGTATTTCCCCCACGTGATAAAAGGCACTTATGAAATTTGGAGAAGCGAAAGGTGTTCGCCAGGATAGTAGAAAGTGGAAAGTCATAGTCTCTGTCTACCGTCTACCCCATTGGGAGACAAGCGTGATGTTATGTATGTATGTAATGAAAGGTTTAGTAAGTCATGGTTGTGGTACGGTACAACAATATACATATAATTACCGTAGTCGTGGCTATCAGCATGGATATCTGTTTGCCATTTCTCAGCAAATATCTGATAACCAATTTGATCACAAAATACCACTTATGATCGTCAAGAAAAATGCTTCTACATTAACTTTTTACCAAATTCGCAAGGCATTGTACTAAGTCTAGAAATCGACAATAAAAACTCACGACCGCGTCTTTTCTAATCGCCATGCGCGCCGCTTTGAATGACATCAGTGTTATTCAAATTCTTCATGCTTACTGTAGGGGAATGAAATAAATTGATATAAAATGCCGAGTACATTCACACTGAATACAATTATCAGTGATTAATAACCACACAATGACACACATGACCATGTTTAGTCACCGAGGGACTAAATACTATACAGGATACTGATTTATGCAGATGGCCCCTTTATTCAATCTACGCACAAGTGATTTGGAAATTGTGTTATTGACATCAAATGTACTATAAAGTATACTATTCGAAACGTCTGAAAAACCTCGAGCTAATAAATAGGCTCCTTCAAAAGGAATCTTAAAAGATTTTTCTTTCGGTACTACCATACGTGTAGCAAATATCCTAGGGCTTTGACATCTAAATACTTTTGAATGCGATGAGTTGTTTACGTATGCAATTATACCTCAGTGAAGAATGAAGCTCTGCCTAATGGCAACCATAGCTGGAAATGCTTTACGTAGTGATAATTTCATGGCATTTAGTGATCACTTCGATACCATTATACAATAGCGGATGTCACGCGGTTTCATCCGTGTAGCTCCCGTTGCCTTGGGAATATGAGAATAAAAAATAGCCTGCATTACTCAGAGTGAATGTAGCTTTCTAATGGTGAAAGAATTTTTGAAATCGGCACAGTAGTTTTTGAGTTTATTCATTACAAACATACAAAAATACAAAGGTTTCCTCTTTATAATGTTAGTGTAGATGTAAATATCGCATTAGGCTTACTAAATACCTACTTAGGTATGTGAGATTAAATACTACTGATGAAATGTGAGAATTTAATACTTCTACCCATCCTTTCCATGTGTATGTAAAATAGACGTATTCTAAGTCTAGACACGTGTAATCGGACATTAACCCACAATTGGCGTCGAACCAAACATGTGCGTCAGCCCTTCACCTTCATTCAGCATTGACATGCATAACGACCATGGAGGCAATTCTAAACCATACGACTTAAAAGCGTAGATGCAAAATATACTGTGTCTGGGTGTTTTCTATGTATATGTATGTATTTTTAAAAATATATAAATATGTATATCAATCGTCTAGATTCCATAGCACAAGCTTATATTCTGCATCCAATTCCAGCCTGCGAACATTTCCAGGTAATCATCTGACGACCGACGATTTGAAAAAAGACATTTAATTGAATACTTGAAGCTAAGTTATCATGTTTCACAGTTTTTTTGTTGTTATATTTTTATTATTACAAAACAAAACAATAATAAAAAAATTACGACGTAAATAGAATAAATCTAAATGAGTCACTCCTATGCATCACAGTGACTCAACTTGGTAGTGTCTTAACTCAACCAACAATAAATAAAAATATATTCTCAATCAAATGAAGATCAGCCTATGGTAGTCAAAGACTTCTATATAAACAGAGGATTTTCTCCTCATTTTATATAGAAGTCTTTGATGGCAGTCCGCTAGCTGGACAATAATAATTTTAATCAACATAATTTTGTGCGCTGTATGTAAATGTACAAAAACAATAAAAAATAGAGGATTATTCAATTTTACTTCAAAGTCTGCAGAATACGACTGAAGATCAACAGGCTATCGGTATCTAATCAATGCAACTCCTATGACACCCTACCTAGTTTAGCTAGACTACCTCAATTCACGAGTGACGTCATCAGTGCTGTAATTGGCACAAAGCGCGTCTCGCCACCTGTTTAGTTGCCAACCGTCAAAATTTCATACGGTGCATTAACACGTGCTTCTATTTTGTACTCAACACACTTTTTCCAACTTAGTAAACAGACCTTGAACTGTGAGCATACGTAATACTTGTAGATGACTATCGTTTTCTACGACGAAAGTTACGTAGTAAATCTGCTTTATACCACTTTTTTCTTTTTATTCTAAAGGGTTCGGGTGCTATCCCGTGTCTTTAGGCATTTTTTCAGGTTATATCCCAATTCTTAGGGGAGGCGTGCGTGAATCCCTCACGTCACGCTGTCGTCTAGGGCTTGCTTCTGTAAGGACAGTGAGCAGCCTCCTCCTCCTCCTCGGGCCCCATGTAATGAGGCCGATAATCTTGGGCGAAGACACGTCGGCGGCGCCCCCGCCGTCGACTGCGGAACTCGGGTGGGAGGGTTCTCTCCCGTTGCCTACCCCGCCGCCTCTTTCACGAGCAGGACCTGCTCGCAGAAAGAGGCAGCGCAGTCCCACTTACTCCCGTTAGAGATCATGGCTCGCACCATGGTCTCCAGCGAGAGAGTGTTGACGTCCAGACCTGCCACAAGGACCTGGCGCTGTTGCGCCCACGCCGTGCGATTGCGCACTCGATTCCACTAATGTGTGGAGTGTTGTGTCCTCGCTGCGCTCCTCGCAGTGCTGGCACTCGGTCGTGGTTTTCCGGCGTATTCGCCACAGATACTTACCGAAGCTCCCGTGCCCGGTAAGTATTTGTGACAACCGGTAGGAGAAAGCACCGTGGTTCCTCTCTAACCCCTCGTCCATGACCGGCCTGACCGTCGCGATTGTGGCGAATCCCCCCTTTGTTTGCTCAAGTCGCACCTTCCAGGTCTCCATGGTTTCCTGGTGGAGCTGGGACCGCTGAGCCTCGATTTCTCGAGACGCAGGCCAGTGACCCCGCTCCAGCGTTGCGCCATTTAAATATTAACGCAAGGCCTCTCGCTTCCAGGTCCCATAAAGGGGGATGTTGGCCCCCTGTCTTTTCTTTGTGTCTCGCGCCTGAACGGACAGATGCTGGATGGTCTGCTAGTTCATGCGTTGTGCAACTTAATTATAATATGTAGTTAAGTGCCAATTATTGGCAATCATAGCTCTACGCTGGAGCCATAAAGTTTAAGACCATTGTATATCGCAATGTCATCCTTGATCGAACTTCCTTATTTTTTACTAGCTGTGCCATACGGCTTTGTCTGGAACGCTGTCTCCAGTCTCGAAGATCATGTAGCATGATCAAGCGGAATGTCATGAACTTCAATCAATACTATTTAACCATTATACATGCAACACAACCAAACGATCATGCATGTCATGCTGCATCTTCATCTAGGGACCGCTAATCAGATCTCTTCCTAGTAAAATTAGGAGGAATTTCATGTTCGTGAAATTCCGATCTGAAGCGTGAGACTTCCCTACGGCGCGCGGCCTACGGCTGCCATCAGGCCACTTTGTAACTTAAATACTTGTCTTGTAGTACCTATTCAGTAATGTACGAGTACTAATAATTAATGTTCTGTTTCATAATTGCTGCTCAATATAGGGTATCTACTAATACAGGTGATTTTCTATGTCCTATTAGATCTATGAATGCAAAATTAAATGTAACAAAAAAATCAAGTGCCTTGCTAGTGCCATCTAGTGGTAAGCAGAAAAAGGTAGGTTCGAGTTGACGTTCACTGTCATATTGAGTAGTATTGCTACTGCGCGCTAGATGGCGCATTAGATTTTGTTCAAAAAGTGCTAAAGTAATAAAATTTTCATTAACAAAATCGTTTCAATTAGAAACCTACTTATTAACTGTTGAAAAAAGAAAAGTTTCTTTCTTAATTCGAACACTTGCGTCGCTTAAGAAAATAAATTAACTTTTTTATACATACCAGACGTTACGAAAAATACCACGGCAATTATTCCGATTCGATATTCGAGTCCAAACGTAAAAAAATATTCATTTTGTTTCGCTAATAATTCCTTTTTATTATTATATCTGGAGTACATACCTAGGTACACAGTCCTCGGTTCTACTACAATTATACTTACCTACTTTACATAATATAATAAGTAGTAAGTATCTATAATAATATCTAATATTATATACTAGCTGATGCCCACAGCTTCCCCCGCGTAATGTTTTTTACCGTTCCAGCTTTCCGTGGGAACCTGGGATAAAAAGTAGCTTATGTGTTATTCCAGATCATAAGCTATCCCTGTACTAAGTTTCAGCCAGATCCGCTCAGCCGTTAGAGCGTGAAAAAGTAACAAACATCCACACTCACAAACATTCGCCTTTATAATATTAGTAAGAAGTGCTACGTAGCGTAGAAGCACTCATAGCCCCGCTCAGACAGAGATTCAGTGTTCTGTAAATGATCACTGCAGTCATTAGGCAATTTCGCTCTGACTGAACCTCGGATGGGTGACTCATTTTGATATTTTCATTTGCTAACATTGCCGTTCTTCTGAAGGCATGCTAAGCCACTAGTCGCGTTTGCAGTAACAGGCAGTCGTTAAGCCAAGTTGAAGGCCTTGGCTAGTTCGAAATTTTTTGGAAAAATTAAAAAAATTACTGCAACCAGTAGCCAAAAAATGCATATTTCACTTTATGCTTCCGTCATTGTAGGGAACGAATGCTGTCTGACCTCCCAACCTCATAAGAATGCGTTTTCTAACGCGTACTTTAGATGCTTTGATAAGTGCTCTCTTAACAGTCAATAAAAATAGACCCCAAGCTCCAAATCCCTTCTCTAGCCCAAATTAAGCTTAAATTAGCTTAATTTGGGCTAGAGAAGGCTATGTGAGAATGTCCAAAAATACATACATACACTAAAAAATACATACAAAAAATTACCAGTAGCGCTCTGGTACTTCTGGTATAGTGTTAAAAATTTAAAACGCAAATCGGAACTGCTGAAACAAAGGTGATCTACGAAATATCTTAAAGTAGATTATGCACGTAACGCCAGGAAGCACTAAATCATGCCATAATATATCGTGTTTCTAGATGGTGAGATTTGATTTGCAGACATGCAACGGCTAAATAATTCTATATCTTCTATAATCTTTAATTCTCATCAATAGGTTTTTATTTTTGTGTTATTTATCTAATTTATTACTTTAGTCACAAATAAGATTAAAAAACCAAGACTATTAACATTATTCAAAGGCTCTATTTCCACAGAAACCTCTTTGATTCTTAACCCGGCTAACTAACAACTTGGAGTAAGTGGAGAACGGACGGGTGGGCTTTAGAAAGCATCCCTGTAATTTTACTGCAATAGTCGGCTTCCACCTAGATTTGAGCGGACCTTTCATTGATGAATGATTAAATTGTTGAACATACCTACTCACAAAAATTATATTGCCCAAATTAAGTTAATATAAGCTTGTGCTATACGAACTAGACAACTG
Organism: Miltochrista miniata; assembly: GCA_933228765.1. NCBI lineage: Eukaryota > Metazoa > Arthropoda > Insecta > Lepidoptera > Erebidae > Miltochrista > Miltochrista miniata. Next base: position 9,925,257 of record OW121751.1, on the reverse strand, counting down.
ACAAACATACTGCTCTAAGTTTGCCGCTCGGCTCCATACTAAAGTCGAATTTTTAATTAGATGAAGTAAATTGACAGCAGCTAATGTCACTTCTTCATACAATGTTGCTTATTTTCTATGACGAAGTGACATTAGCTACTGTCAATTTACTTCGTCTAACTAAAAATTCGGGTATAGGCGTATACCCGAATTTTTACTACTACCTACTACTACGCCAGCGGCAAACTTAGAGCGAACGGGTAGTACGTATATATTTATAAATACATACCTACATATAATAGATAAATTACACCCTGACACGGAACAAATCAATGTGCTCATCACACAAAGAGTAATATATGTAATTTTTATTTAAATATTTATCATTATATTTACTTATTTATATATGTATTATATACAGTTAATAATATTTATCTTTTATTTTGTGTGTTATGTTAGTTCTATCCTGTTTTGTAAACACAATTTTTCTTGATCTTTTCCTTTTTCTTCACGTTCTCCTCTCGCCGGTCTACTGGTAGATATTTCTTATAGTAATAAGCAGTACCACAGATTATATAATATATTCTAGCAGTACTATTGTGCCTATTTTTCCTTTTATTTTAGTTATTATTATCTACTTTCCTAGTGTGTACATAAATAAATAAATAAAGAGACTTGACCTCTGACCTGCCAATGCCATGAAACAGTGGCGCGGTGGCATGAAAACAAGCATGCAGTTTATAGTAATGAGCTCGCTCAGCTCGGGTCGGTAACCAGCTTTTAAAATGCTTCACCTCAATTATCCTGCTTATAGTCACCACCTTACTACTTGCTAATTTTATTTCTTACCAAGTGTTAAAGTCAGTGACCACTGAAATACCGTACTTGTTCTCTGTGGTTGGTCTATTCCACATCTGCATACACTGTGTACACAAATGTGAACTGCCATGGTTTGAAACTAGCCCTATTTTCTACCTGTTGGGAATCCTGGGGACATCCTTTCGAGGGCTTACACGGGAACATGTGAGTTTTAGTTGATAAGAGTCCGGCAAAGCATTTCCGAATGTTCCCTTACGTAAAAAAATCCTATGTTCTGCAAAACCAAATGTTCTTCTTTCGCTACGGACATTGGAATGGGTGACTGGTTGTGGTATTTCCATTGCCAAGCATCTTCGTACATCGGAAGGCATTTGAAGCCGTTGCCGCGTTGGTCCCAAGTCCCAAGTGCCAGTACCCGCAGCGTGTCCATTGCAACTCACAAGTCGCCACTAGGGTTGACCTTATATTATAACTAGCTGATGCCCGCAGCTTCGCCCGCGTAAAACTTGTTCCCGTTCCCGCTTCACGTATTTTATCCTCTTGGGGGTAGAATTTATCAAAATCCTTTCATAGCGGATGCCTAGGTCATAACATCTACCTGCATGCCAAATTTCAGCCCGATCCGTCCAGTGGTTTGGGCTATGCGTTGATAGATCACTATGTCAGTCAGTCAGTCAGTCACCTTTGAGCTATATATATTTAGATTATATTATACAGTATATACCTATCATTCGGACCGGTCACCCTGTATATTGCAACATCAGAGGTGATAAGTACATTCACGCCATTAATAGCGTGAATGTACATAACACCTCTGATGTTGGAAACGTTTATAGACCACGTCTCACATCTACTATTTTAGTAGTTTACTAATAATACCTATTTGAGTATGAAGAAGCATTATAGGTATCTAAATAGCATTGAATTCGAAGTTGCTTTAGAAAAGAAATGATGGCTTTCTCCAAAACTAATAAAAATAAAAAAAAAATAAGGAGCATTTTTTAGTGAATTTATTCATAGGCCACGTCTCACATCTACTATTTTAGTAGCATACTAATACCTATGAAATAAAGCAGCCCCATGTGGCGACGGGGTCCAGTGTTGAGACGGGTAAGAGTACAAAATGTCGCCACCCCAATACATCCCGAGGGTGTCGTAAGAGGCGACTAAGGGAACACTTTCGCAAAAAGATCCATTGCGTAGAGAAGGAAAACTCGAAATGAAACCCGACTGTCAGTAATATGACAATCGATAAGCCAAGTTGACGGCTCGAAAAATTTCAACTGCGGGTCGCGGTGACCTGCGCCCGTCCATTTCAACACGGCAATATGCTCACCACCTATTACGTGGAACAAAACTATAAGGTGAAATGTGGGCGTATACTATGCCTCTGCCTACCCCTTCGGGGATAAAGACGTGACTGTATGTTTAAAATAAAGAAACAATATAAGAATACTTAGGTATCTAAATAGCATTGAATGCGAACTTGCTTTAGAAAAGAAATGATGACTTTCTCCAAAACTAATAAAAATATTAACGGGGCAATAAAAATTAAACCAAAGAAATAAAGAAAGAAAAATATTTTATTTAGGACACGCACAATGAATATAAACATAAATTAATCTAAAACTAGAAACAAAGAAACAAAATACACTGTGCGAACCCCCAAATATGGCCACCATCTCAGCATAAATGCCGCACTCGCACATACCTACCCAGTCCACCCACCCACCATTTGTTATTAGTAGTGGGTAATGAAAGTAATTTGATTGAAAGGTAATAAAAGAAATAGTTTAGAATCACTTCACTGAAAAATGCTCCTAATGTAAAAAAAACTTTTGCATTTTTCAGTGAATTCTTATTACGGAATATCTAGGTAAATAGAACCATAGAATTATAACGTGTTTTATTGAATTATAGAGTTCTATCCATAGACTTACTATGGATAGAACTATTTGCTGGTATCGTAGATGCAATTGTGGCATTACCTTCTAAGGAAATCTGCCTTTGTATGAGAGTCCCTAATAAAACCCTACTTAAATAAATACGGTACCCAATAAAAGTAAAATGTTATCAAAATTACAATTTGCATTCAGTAGTCACAGCTATTCGTCGTATTCACTCGTGCAGCCAGTAACGTTCCGATACCTTGGCAGGCATCGCACGCCACGCTCTAATAGACGTGTACTGTGGTAATTTTGCGACGCGATTATCATTCACACATTTCTTCAAACTATTTCTTGGATTTATTCAATGATATATAAATAGTATATTAAACATATATTTCTACTTAAATATATTTAAATATAACGTATAAGTACAGATGACATTATGTATTAAAGTCAATTGCAAGCTCCTTATAAGTATCTAACATTGTGCTAACTTATTATCAGTTACGCGTTTGAACGCACGCCGCGCGGGACGCTGTTCAGTGAATCGATAAGTTTAAAAAGTGAATATTAAATTTCTATTTTTAAAATCGGTACATTATGGGAAAAGGTAAGTCGAGTATGTAACCCCTTTAGATATTTATTTTAATTTAAGAAATATAGGTAGGTACTTACTGTTTCATTTAATAAAAGTGGCCCCCAATCGCTAGATGCGCCACTGCTTTCTTACCATCAGGCTGGTGGCGACGTCAATTTGGCGAACTGAATATAAAAAAAAAAAAAGATACCTTTAACGCTGTAGATTTTGGACATAAACATAGTTTGTTTTTCAAATTTATTGTTAAAAATTACAGTGATACTCGTACTAATATTTACATTATAACTTATAAACTAAACAATCAAAATAAGTCCCCCGTATTGTGCCCAAAAGACTTATATCTTTAACAGCATTCCCCTTTCAATAACCATGTCAATTTCATTTGATATCGATAACTAGGTACTTACTTATAATAGTAAAATCTAATGAATTTAATGGAAAGATCACACTATTAGACTTACCTACCTTGTATATTTTAATTAACTGAATCACCACAGATATTTAGTATCTTCTGTGGTGATTCAGTTTCATCCTAGCTACTGGTGCTTCTCTTTTGACTGCTTCGGCGGTGGCGTAGAGGTAAAGGGGAATGCAACTGCCGTCCTGAGGTCCCGGGTTCCGAAAGAAAGGAAAGAAAGAGGCAAGTTTTTTTTAACGTTAGTTAAAATCCTACATGGATGCTATGCCGGACTCCTACCGACTAAAAAGGTCACGTATTCTGCCTAACAGCGAAAGAAAGAGGGAGGCGCATTTAAATTTCTGTTCCAAGACATTCTGACTTATTCTTAAATGTGAAAATATTTTGGTCTCGAGCGGGACTCGGACCTGCGTCTTCTGGTTTGCCGGAATAGACGATACACTACCTACTCTCGACCGTGAAATTCTCGAGACCAAAATTTTTTGACTATAAATTTGTGATTGAGTTAGCAAACTAACTGCGTTTCAAAATTATCCTGAATTTTGACTTCTCCTGGGACTATTGAGGTCCCGAGTTCGATTTGGAGACTTTCGGACTTTGAGAAGAGGGAACTGAATTTTGATTTAAGTTCTAAGTTAACATTCTTACTTCTCCTAGAACTGTGAATTCAAACTCGCTGTAACTTTTATGATCTTGATCATTAATATAGATAATTACTTATACGAGTCCTAGCAATGAGAGTGAGCCCGAACAACCCCCCAAAAACGCGTGATAGCACCAAAACCCCCTTGGGTGAGTCCGCAGTAAATAATAAATAATAATAAATATTCACGGACTTTTCACACAACGCTATCTGATCCCAAAGTAAGCTAGGAATAACCTGCTTGTGTTATGGGTATCAGACCACGGATATTAATACTTACATAATTTTAAATACACACATATTATACATAGAAACACCCAGACTCTTGAGACAAACATTTATGGGTCACACAAATATTTGTCTCCGGTGGGAATCGAACCCACGACCTCCAGCGCGTCAGGCGGTATCACTACCGACCGCGCCGCAGAGGCAGTGGTAGCCAAGGTCAGTTGGGATTCCTTCCGAAGGCTTACCCGGGGCTCCCAACCTACGTAGAAAACGTGTGGTTTTTAGTCGGTAGGAGTCCGGCATAGCATCCATGTAGGATTTTTCTCACGTCAAAAAAAAAACAGAAAACAAAAGGCATCATTATACTTCGAGGACAAAAATATTAACTAGTTTGGAACTCATTCCAACATCATAGCCCCGTGTGGAGACGGGAAAGAGTTCAAAATGACGCCACCCCAATTCATCCCGAGGGTGTTTAAGAGGCGACTAAGGGAACGCTCTTGCAAACGATTCATTGCGTAGAGAAGAAAATCTCCATATGAATCGATAAACATGAAGAAAGATATTATAGAGGAGAATGACATGACATGTGTCATGTCAACTAAAATGTTTATTGAATAAAATATACTAATGCTTACAAGAGCCAGGAGACTTTTAGCACAAAAAACATCACCGGACTCGTCGCACAGCTCCGCCTCGCAGCATGTGGAAATCTTATCATCGGAACCGATTGCTGCTGAGGCGTCGAGCTCATCATCAAGCGACGAGTACTTCTCTCCGCCGACGTCGCCAACACCTACACGTCGGCAGGGGAGGACCCGGCCACCGACCTGCTTGGGACCCCGAGGCCCGCCGGCCTCGAATAGGGCCCCCGCTGCCGGTGGTAATGTGCACCGCATGCGATGGACTTCATCTATGAACGAAAACGTCATGCGGGCATATTTTGCGGCTACAGAGGGAGGAACTAACCTCACTGCGTACCGTGTTCGTTTGTTGCCTTTGTTTCAGGCTCTTGAACCAACTATCAGCGTGTCGGCACAGCGGCTATCGGATCAAGTGCGGGTCATACAACGTAATCATATGTTAGATGATACAGTGCTTGAGAGGCTTCGCTCAGAGCTACAGTGTAGCCTCATCATCCCTACTTCGTCTCAAACTATTGATCTACAAATCAACACAACGCAACCTGACGTAACTATTGACGAGGTAGTGGATGATGTTACTACAACAGTAAGTACTCAATACAATGATGAACTAAGGAGTATTTTGGAGCGAACGATTCAAGAGTATAGGTTTTGCGATCCCTTGTCTCGCCCACGTATACCGCGTTTGCCTATGCATAAAAAAAACATGGCCCTAGTGAGCGCTCTGGACTCGGTTCTACCAAGTTATTTTAATTCTTGTTCAGATATTAGTGATGCGCACTCAATTCTGTACTGCGCGGCTGTAGCAGTGTGTCGGGTAGCTGGTGTCAAATTTCGTAAATTTGAGCCAGCTACTAGACCTCATTCTGTCCCAGTCTGGCAGTGCAGGATTGAGCGTCGTATCACCGAGACTAGGGTGCTCATTGGTAAGCTATGCTGCTTCAGGGGGGGTAATACCCGACCCCGAGTGATGCGTTTTGTGACTCGTGCATTCGCGGGGACTGATATTAGTCCCCGCGAATACTCTGTACGGGTCACGGAACGCATTGACTACCTGAAGCAGAAAATTTATGCGTGGGCAAACCGTATTCGGCGATATAAGAAAAGAGTGGATAGGTATACTCAGAATCGTTCGTTCCAAAAAGATGAGAGGTGTGTGTATAGAAGATGGGAGCAACCAGATTCAAGTGTGACTAATATGTGCCTACCTGATGCCGAAACCACAAGCACATTTTGGCAAGGTATTTGGTCGGTGCCTGTTAGTCATACAGAGTGTGATTGGATGCGGGATGTCGGGCGGTCGTGCGAGTCTATTGAGACCATGGCACCAGTCACAATAACACCTGATGACATTGCCAGTGCAGTTCGTTCGTTGCCCAATTGGAAATCAACTGGGCCGGACGGACTGCACAATTTTTGGCTCAAATGGTTCCATAGCTCGCATGATTGTTTGGCATCTTACTTTCAATCGTCACTAGAGTCTGGATTGCTTCCATCTTTTATGACTGCAGGTATTACGCACCTCCTCTATAAATCTGGTCGTACCACGGACCCGAAAAATTATAGACCGATAACTTGTTTGCCTACGGTCTATAAGCTTCTCACATCTATTTTGAGAGTTAAATTATCATCTCATATAGAAAATAATTCTATATTGTCCAACTCTCAAAATGGATGTAGAAGCGGGTCACGTGGTACTAAAGAACTCCTTATTCTAGACATGGCCATTAATCAGCAGGTTCGTCGTAACCGGAGAAACCTGACGACATGCTGGATTGATTACAAGAAAGACTCCGCGCCACATACATGGCTGTTGAAGGTGCTAGAGTTGTACAAAGTTGATGCAACTCTTCGCACCTTCTTGAAGGCATGTATGGGGCAATGGAGAACGGTTCTTGTTTATCCAGGATGTCGTCAGATTCTAGGGAACGGTGAACCTGTCAAGATTGAGAGGGGCATATTTCAGGGTGATAGTCTGAGTCCCTTATGGTTTTGTCTAGCACTGAATCCACTCAGTACTTTACTGGAGGGTTCAGGGCTAGGCTATCAGTTTCGGAGAGGAGGTCAAGTTGTTTCTCACCTTCTGTACATGGATGACTTGAAATTATTTGCCTGCACCGATTCCCACTTGATAGAGTTACTCAAGATCACTGAAACCTTCAGTAATTCTATCAAAATGGAATTTGGTGTAGATAAATGTGCAGTCATGCATGTAAAGAAGGGACGGATTGTGGAATCTGAAAGAGTAGAACTTTCAGATTTCACAAAACTTAAATCCCTCTCCGCGACTGAAACCTTCAAATATCTTGGTATGTCGCAGGCATTAGGTATTGCTGAGACAGGCATGAGACAATCGTTGATGGATCGTTTCTTTGGCCGCCTGAAAAAAGTACTGAGAAGTCTTTTATCAGGTGGCAACAAGGTGCGCGCCATCAATGGTTGGGCCATGCCTGTCTTAGGATATTCCTTCGGCATACTGAGATGGACTCAGACTGAACTAGACACCCTGGATAGAAAAGTCCGTTCGTTGTTGACTGCAAACCGAATGCATCATCCGCGTTCGTCTGTAATGAGGTTGTATATCCCACGGAAATGTGGCGGTCGTGGTTTTTTAAATATCAAGACGTTGCACAACCGTGAGATATACAACCTTAGGGAATATTTCCTCCATACGGACGTGGGTATGCACCGGGATGTGGTAACAATAGACAACGGACTGACCCCTCTTTCTCTTGCCAAAGAGAACTGGCACAAACCAGCAATACTAACTACTAATGATCGCAAGGAGATATGGCAGGGCAAAGAGCTGCATGGACGATTCTATCGGGCCTTACATGGGTCCGATGTAGATTTACTAGCATCAGTATCCTGGCTACGTTTTGGTGATCTTTTTGGAGAAACCGAAGGTTTTGTCTGTGCAATTACTGACGAAGTTGTTATGACGAATAACTATCGGAAATATATTTTGAGAGATGGTACGGTTGACATATGTCGGGCATGCCACCGACCGGGTGAATCTCTCAGACATATAATTTCTGGTTGTTCTCGTCTTGCCAACGGTGAGTATTTGCATAGACACAACCAAGTGGCCAGGATTGTCCATCAGCAACTTGCCCTAAAATATAAACTTGTGGATGCAGAGGTACCGTATTACAGGTATGTGCCCGACCCAGTTTTCGAAAATGGTCATGTCACATTGTATTGGGATCGGTCTATTATCACTGACAGGACTATTGTAGCCAATAAGCCTGATATAGTGGTAATAGATCGATCAGAGCGCCTCGCAATAATCGTTGATATTACCGTCCCACATGACGAAAATCTCGTGAAAGCAGAAAAAGAAAAACAAATAAAATATTTGGATTTGGCTCACGAGATTGTCGACATGTGGGATGTGGATTCAGCGGTTATTGTTCCGATAGTCATATCAGCACATGGTCTGATTGCCAAGAGCCTCGATCAACACCTCAAGAGGCTCGGGTTAGGTAGTTGGGTCAAGGGCCAGATGCAAAAGGCAGTTCTCTTAGACACGGCACGTAACGTAAACGCACCTAATAACGACCCCTTAAAATCCGCGCTCATTACCGCCCTATTCAGAAAACTATCATTATAATGTGATGTGTTAAAGTTACACAAGTGGTTACTTTTGGAAAAATGTAGATATATTTGTATTGCAATTATTCATGTCTATTTTGGGTGCGTTACTCAATGATTTAAAGAATTATTGCCCATTTCTTCCGTGACTGCCGGCGATAGTGCATTTTCCATAGTGTGGCGTCTCCGATGACTTAAGTTCTCTTGCTTCTTTCTTAGCAGAATATTATATCCTAAAGCATTTTAATGCTACTTCTAGTTCTTTTTATGCATTTTGTATACTTTCAGGAACACAAATAATAATAAATTTTAATGAGATACTCTTTTATTTTGCTTAAAATTCAATATTAAAAATAGGCGGTAATAGGAACAAAAATCACAATTTTGTTCCTATTAACGACCCATGTCGCTGATAAGAACTTTTCGTATCTTTCGTGTGTCATGATTTTTGCTAAAATACGTCAATTAATAGGCAGGAGGCTATACTAACTCAGTTCCTTAATATGTTAACTTGCATTTGAGCTATTAACGCCATATTATTTAAGAGCCTTAGTAGCCTTAAAAGAAACTTTGCTCTTAAGTAAATATTTTGTTGAATAAAGGAGGTGTAATTTATAAATATTGTATTTTTATAGTTAAAATATCATTATTATTAAATATTTATAGCAACCACACTATTTAAAATCATACAAATGTACAAAAACCACATGTATTTACCCAATTCATACACATTCCATTGGGTCGGTAATAGGTTATACGATTTCCTTTAATAATACCTATTACCGATCTACTTTTACATTTACAACGAACTCCGTAGTCGTTCGTCGTTCCTTATAGTCAGTTCCAAGTACAGCAAGGGATGCTGTACAAAAATTGTTAATCTATATATATAAAAATCAATGCCACTTTTCGTTGTAATTTTATAACTCAAAAACGGGCTCACCTATCCAAACCAAGTCTTTAGGCTTTGTTCGGACTATTTAGTAGATGGTTTATGTGAAGTTTGCACAAAATCGGTCGAGCGGTTTTTCATCTATCACGCAAACGAAGTTGCGCGGGTCAGCTAGTTATATTTATAAATAAATGATAATAAAAAGAACTAAGAAGGTATCTCAATCTGCGTTCGAGCTCATGGAGGAGAGACATGGAATGGCACTACAGAGGCCGGATGATATGTAGATACAAGCGGCTCAATAGACTGATCTCTATATCTTTGAAAACCGTCCTGTGACACTACAACACAGACCACAATAAAGGGTCTAAGTATTTTTAAGGAATCGGTCTATAGGGCTGAGTCAGCTGTCAAAATTAAAAACCGGCGACAGTCTTCTTGGCCTAAGATACTGAACGAGGTTGAAAGCTTCTATGAACAGTTAGGTACACACATTTCCTGTCCTGGTCCTGGGAGACTTCAATGCCTGGTCACAGGCTTGGGGCTCCCGGGAAATCAGAGACAGGGGGAGGATACTCGAGGATTGGGTCACAACTCGTGGCCTAGTCATCCTGAACCGGGGGAATGTCGCAACCTGGACGCGGCGGGGGCTCAGCTCGGTCATAGACGTTTCGTTTGCGACCCCTGAGCTCGCCCGCCGTGTCCAGGGATGGCGTGTGGTGGAGGAGGAGGAGACGTCGTCGGATCACCGATATATTCGGTTCGACGTCTCCCCTCCACCTAAGCTGCCGCCAGCAATCGCGAATCCCCCGGAACCGCGTTGGGCACTCCATCGCCTTGATCGGGAGGCTCTCCTGGAGACGGCCATCGTGCAGGCCTGGATTCCGACAGCGGACAGGCCTGCCGATGTTGATACCGAGGTGAAGTGGTTCGGGAGAGCCATGTCGCACATCTGCGATACGGCGATGCCCAGGGCTAGGCCCAGACCGGCGAGGAAACAGGTGTACTGGTGGACGTCGGAAATCGCGCAGTTGCGCGCGGATTGCGTTACCGCGCGCCGCCGGTACATCAGGTTCCGCCGGAGACATCGTCGACCAGATGATGCGGCAGCCCGAGAGACGGAGCTCTATGATGGGTACCGGGAGGCCAAAAGGGCCCTCCAGACGGCCATCAACCGGTCCAAAAAATTGACCCGCGAAAAGCTGATGGAGACTCTGGAGCGAGACCCGTGGGGGCGCCCGTACCTTATGGTAAGGGGCAAATTACGCCCTAAGGCGCCCCCACTGACCCAGAGTCTCCAGCCGGAGCAGCTGGAGGGGGTCCTGGACTGCTTGTTCCCGTCGAGAGCGGAGGAACACATTCCTCCGCGCATGGCTCCGTCTCAGGCGCCCAACGCGGAAGGCAGCGAGAACGACGTGCCCGTGGTCACCGAGGGTGAGTTAGGGGCGGCTATACTGCGGCTTAAATCCCGCTGAAACACCGCCCCTGGACCCGACGGCATTCCAGGCCGGGCGTGGGTCCTGGCTCTAGAGGAGCTTGGGCCTCGACTAGTTGGGCTCTTTAGCGCATGCCTCGAGAAAGGCCAGTTTCCCAAGGTCTGGAAGACAGGAAAACTGGTCTTGATTCGAAAGGCGGGGCGGCCGGCAAACTCCCCATCAGGGTACCGGCCGATCGTGTTGCTCGACGAGGTGTGCAAGCTCTTTGAGCGTATTATTGCACAACGCCTCGTCGGGCACCTCACACGCGTGGGGCCTGATCTGGCGGATAGCCAGTTTGGCTTCCGTCACGGACGCTCCACCGTGGACGCGATCATGCGCATTAGAGGCCTGACGGAGGAAGCAGTCTCACAGGGTGAGGTGGTGGTGGCGGTGTCTCTCGACATCGCCAACGCATTCAACACCTTGCCCTGGAGCTGCGTCAGGGAGGCGCTTATCTATCTATTAGTGCCTCCCTACCTCCGTCGAATTGTCAGGGCTTATCTCTCCGAGAGAGCCATAACTTACCCGAGCTGGCTAGGGCCAGGTCGGCGAGATGTGTCGTGCGGTGTTCCACAGGGATCGGTTTTAGGGCCGCTCCTGTGGAACATCGGTTACGACTGGGTGCTGCGTGGTCCGTTGCTCAGAGGGGTCGGCGTAACGTGTTACGCCGACGACACCCTCGTTACGGCGCGGGGAGCAACGCACCGTGCCGCTGCACTTAAGGCCACGGCAGGGGTTGCTCAGGTCGTGGGTCGGATTCGGCGGCTGGGTCTCGAGGTCGCCCTTCACAAATCCGAGGCTCTGTGCTTCCACGGACCTCGGATGGGGCCACCTGCGGGATCCAGCCTACAGGTAGGGGGCGTCAGCATCGGCATCGAGCCCTCGATGAAGTATTTGGGGCTCGTACTCGATGGCCGGTGGAACTTCGGACGTCACTTCCGAAGTTTGGTCCCGAAACTGAGGGGAGCATCTGCCGCACTCGCGCGGCTGATGCCCAACATCAGGGGACCCAACGCTCCCTACAGGAGACTGTACCTGGGGATCGTGCGAAGCATGGCCCAGTACGGGGCTCCCGTATGGGCGGAGACCCTGACGGCCAGCAATGTGGCTAGACTGCTGAGCCCGCAGAGAGTTATGGCCGTCAGGGTGATAAGAGGATACCGCACGATTTCCGGTGAGGCGGCATGTGTCCTGGCCGGGACCCCTCCATGGGACCTGGAAGCGAGAGCCCTTGCGTCACTGTTCAGATGGCGTAAGGAGGCGCTGGAGCGGGGCCAAAGGCCTGCGTCTCGAGAAATCGAGGCCCAGCGGACCCTGCTCCACCAGGAAACCGGGGAGACATGGAAGGTGCGACTTGAGCAACCAAAGGGGGGATTCGCCACAATCGCGGCCGTCAGCCAAAAAAAAAAAAAAAGGTACACACATTTGCAAAGCAACCCGTTTAGTATCATGTTAAAGTCCAGAGATCCAGATCGACTCAGCATATTACCGATGATATCCCAAACGTCAGCCTGTGCGAGATTAGTATGGGCCTGAAGCAGCTTTAAAACAGCAAGGTACCAGGAGACGACGGAAATATACTGCAGAGCTTCTAATGGCAGGTGGCAAACCGGTTCTTAAGGACATACAGAAGTTATTGAACTCCGTCATACTCGAGTGTAAAAAGCCACAGGTATGGAACAGGAGTGTGGTGGTTCTCTTCTTCAAAAAGGGCAATAAAGCCTTATTGAAGAATTACAAACCATCTAAATTTTATAAATAGCTCAACATACCTACACGCGCATTTTTATTTAACTTTAACGGTTCCATTTATTTAGTGGTCGGTATTAGGTGTCTCATAAACGGTATTAGGCACACGCCCTATATTTTGGATCGGTAATAGGGACATAGCCCCTTTTTTCTTTTAATCCATATTTAATTTATTAAGTAATTTTTTATATACTGTATCTATACATGACTGAAAAGTACGATAGTTTCAGTACTTGAAAAACTATTTTTGTTGACGCCACATATTAAGAATGTGCTTATTTTTTGGACATCAATCTCAACGCCGCTTAAACTGGCGGTAATAGGTGCGTTTACTTGTGAGGAGGTTCCTGTCTCTGCAGCCCTAACCACCGGTAGCTTGGTTCCTGTACCCGATGCCGGTGGGACACTATTTTTTTATATTTTTAAATATATTTTTTTTATATAATGTATTTAAAAATTTAAATTAATATGTTTTAAAATTGTAAATAAAGGAAATAATAATAAATCCTTATTTTCAAGCAACATTAGAGACAGTTACAGATGTTTTTAACTTACTCTACGGCTCATAGATACATACCTTAATACTAAAAATACATATAAATATAACATAACCTAATTGACACGCACTGACGTCGACGTGTCGCGGGGCGGGGTGTCCCGTGTCGGCAGACGTCCTCTGAAGCGCCGATACTTCACCCCTCTCGGCCAGAAGTCAGGAGCCATGAAGGTGGTGATGCGGTCTGTAGGAACCCTCACCACAAAAGAGTTGAAGCTCACATTATGATGAGAGTTCAGCTGCTCCACCCTCAAACCCAACCCGGTTTTTTTCTGGAGGTAGTCCACGACATCTACGACCTTCACGTTGTAGTGAACCCGGGATACGTAGACCATAGTACTTGGGACCTCTGCACGGAAGTGCTGCTCTATCGGTCTTGAAGCAGTACCGCACTGGTTCTTGCAGGAGGGTTTCCTCTTCTTCTTCATCACTACCGTGAAACCCTCTGCATCACAAGGCTCCTTCCGCGGCGCCTTAACGGGTGCAGTGCTGTGCTGAGTGACGCTGCCCTGCTTCTTCCCCTTTGTTGGAGCGGCTGTAGGGGTGCTGGCCGTTGCAGCTGCGTAGTCACGTTGCTGAGGAGGTGGCAACGTGATATTAGTCGGCATCTTCGCGGGGGAAGAGGCGGCGGCGGGAACATGTAGGGGAGACCGGGGCTGGTTGACTAGGTTTCAGCTTAAAGGCTTATATTTTTATTTCTTTATAGAATATTAATTCAAAAACAGGTTTATTTCATAGGTTAACTATTAAGCTTTGAAAAAATATAGCAAAAAGCACTTAATTAATTATAATATAGGATACAGGCTAGATCTTATACAATAAGAAAAACTGGTCAACCTACCCCATGCTTGGGGTAGGTTGACTATTCGCCTGGGGTAAGTTGACCTATGAACTTGTAAGGGCAAAATCAACGAGAAAATGGGATAAAGGGCACACATACATAAACAATTATTAGTTTTATTGAAAATAAAACACATACAATAAATCACCGAGAGCGCGGCGTCGCGCGCGCACATCGTTTGAGTAAAGGAATTTAAAGATGAAAAATAACGTATGTAAGTTATTATTTTCATCGTAATGTTTTTGTAGTAATGCCTATATATTCATGGTTACTGATTGTCAAAAAAATTATAATGGATGTTTAATTCATGTTCTTTCTTTTATGTACTATTATTGGTCATCGAGCCCCGTTATACATTAGTCTACTAGCCCCGAACCACATTTTTATTTTCAATCACATGACATAACCATAAAACTGCTAAGAAATCAAATAACATCATATATAAAAGAAAGAACATGAATCAAACATTCATTATAAATTCTTTCACAATCAGTAACCATGAATAAATAGGCATTATTACAAAAAACCTTACGATGAAAATAATTACTTACGTACGTTATTTTTCAACTTTAATTTCCTACACTCAAACGGGGTGCGTGCGCGACGCCCCGCTCCCGGTGAATGAGCAGGGAGAAGTAGCGGACTCTCGGGTGTCATCGGTTGGCTCAAAGCCATTGCTTTGGCCGAGTTATTGATAATTAGTCTACCTACCCCTATAGCCAACCAGCCCCGGTCTCCCCTACTTTTAGTTTTTAGGTATACTCGTATATTTATGGGCCGTAGTTTAAGTTAATAACAGCTGTAACTGTCTATTGTTGCCTGAAAAGAAAGATATTATTATTATGCTTATCTATTGAATTATTTACATATAAATATACTTACATATAAAAAATACATTTAAAAATATGAGATTATAGTATTATTATTGTATTGTTTTATGATAATTATTATTATATTATTTGCTACCGTAATTTGTTTACTAAATGAAGGTACACATAAATTAAAATAATATTCCGCAAGTCTTTACTGATTGCAATCGCTGATAAGATTCGGAGGACTTTTAGCACATAATTAAATGGCAATGTTAATGGCTACTTAAGTATCCATTAAGATTGCCAATCCCGTGGGCATTAGCTATGAAGAATAAATATTCTTCATAGCTAATATGCCCACGGCTCAGGCTTAGCGGCGAGGCTTTTCCGTATTTATTTTGCATTGGTACTTAGGTACTAGTTCCAGGGTTAAAAAGCCTATAAAAGATTAGATGAATAGAGCTTGGGAAATAGAATTTTCCCAAGCTCTATTCGTCCTCTATACAAAATTTTATAAGACTGACCCCCAGTTTCCGAAAGGCTGATCAACGCTTAAATTTACTAATCGGCTGTTAAGGGTGGATCCCCACCAGACGTTCCAAAATGGATCGCCAATTCCTGCGATCCACGATCCGAGAGCATGAGTCCTGGATCATGTAGCCTGACGAACAAAACTTTTCTTGCGATCCCGCCGCGTTGCACCGACACGCTCTAACCGATCCACACTGATCCGCCTAAGTATAGTACAGTTGAACTTTCGATCGCTATGGAGTCACTTGTCGGCAAGGAGCGCGCGACTGCCGCGCAGTCTGAATCGCGCGAGGCACGTCCACATCAAATCTTCATTTTGGATCGTCTGGTGGGGATCCGCTTTTAACAGCCGATTAGTTAATTTTAGCGTTGATCAGTTTTTCGGAAACTGGGGGTCAGTTCTATAGTTCAGTCATATCAGTGAAATCGTTACATTTTGTTTGGAACGATTTCATGCCTGAACTACTGAATTACATATATACATATAGTAACGCCTTTACTCGTATCCCTGTCCCGGAATGTTTAACAAAATAAACTAATATTATAAAATGTGAAAGTTTGTGAAGATGTTTGTTACTCAATCACGCTCTAACAGCTAAACGGGTTGTGCTGAAATTTGGTACAGAGATAGCTTATATAGTCTGGAATAATACATAGGCTACTTTTCCCACGTAAAATGTTCCCACGGGAAGCGGGTACGGGTACCGAATTACACGTGGGCAAAGCCGCGAGTATCATCTAGTAAATAATAATAGTCTAACCGTTTGAATACCTAGCAAGCAACCTTACCTCTTTGATGACGTCACTGTTAGGCCCGGTATCCATCCACCAAAACGGAGAGATTAACTAAACACATTTTCAGCCCTTGTTTCGGAGACCACGATCCTACGTTTCTAGCACATCTTCGCCAGGTTACTGAGATATTGAAAAAACGATAGTTGTACTGTTCCATTTACTTTATTTATTCATTACACCTGACCGGTATCGCCTTATGGCATTGTCAAAGGTTTAGATGATATACACTGTATCGAAATCACTCAAATAATTACATTTTTAGATGACAAGATACTGTATCGAACTTACTCAAACAATCAATTTTTTCCAATATGTGCAGCAGGTTCCACCAAGTGCCATCAATCAACAGCATAAATAATCTTACTGAGATATTATCGTAGTGCCACTAGAGTACTTCTTATCAGCAGTCAATACTACCAATCAGATTTTCCTTTTTGTATACCACTGAGGAGCTGGCTACCTGAATGAAAGAAGGTGGTCAACGTAGCTTATTGACGTTCGAGGCGCTACACCCTTCCTGCCAAGTGCCAATCCAGCACAAACTTTACTTTATTATTAACTAACTACAATAATTTAAAATCTTCACCTTTGAAAATATCTACTGTAACGTACGTTTCTTAATTAATCATTAATTCATACCTATTTAGTTTTAATTTTAATAAGATTTTGTTTATAAAAATAATAGGTAAGTACTTATATTTAGAATTAGAGATAAAAATATTTTTCTATTACCTTAAACTATAAATAAAAAAAAAACACTTGTTGTAAATCTTATTAAAGAGCTGTAATACTGTAAAATTTAGGCGAGAAAACAGTTTTCATTTCGTAATTTATTAGAAACAAAGCATTGTCTTAGATTTTGTATTTTTCATACATATATATTTACATACTTACCTATCTTCTTAAAGTTGAATATTTTAAATAACATACTTATATCTGCTGCTTTGCGGATGTTTAGAACTTTTTTTTCAACATGATGATAGAGACCTTCATCATATCCTTTGCATTATGCAATGGATATGATGATATGATGAAGACAGCATATTATTTTTGTTCTAGTTTGACCTATTATAAAATAGTATAGCGTAGTAGAATAGTAGAAATTAACATAAGTAACAGTTACCTAGGTAAAAGTAAAATTTTAACTTAGTACTACAATATACTGGTACACACACAAATATAGAATATAGAACTTGGCTCTTATTTCACATTTATGTTTTTCTTGAATAGACATACATAATGGCTACACGTCTCCGAGTTATTTTATTATCTACTGTAGATAATAATAACGTAAAGGCTTTAAAAAAAGAAGTATTGCAGTTACTCTAGTATAAAGTGAAGTTTTTGCAAGTGTGGCAAACGTGCATTATGTTTTATATTTCAAAAATAATAAATAAAAAATTCCATTCATTTTATTTCTACAACCGTTGTGTGATTTTTTTATACTACGAAGCAGGCAGACAATCTTACCATTGATCTTTTTTTTAACGTGAGGGAAAATCCTCATGGATGCTATGCCGCACTCCTACCGACTAAAAAACCTCACGTGCCTAACAGCCTACGGTTGGGAGCCCCGGGTAAGCCCTCGGAAGGATGTCGGGTGTAATCCCGCTTCTAAGGGGGGGCGTGCGTGAATCCCTCACGCTGCCGTCATGGGCATGCTTCTGTAAGGACGGTGAGCAACCCTCTCACCGTCCTCAGGCCCCCGGTCATGGAGGCCAATAGTCTTGGGCGAAGGCACGACTGCGGAACTCGGATGGGAGAGTTCGCTCCCGTTCCTGCCCCGCCGTCTCTTTCACGAACATGACCTGCTCGCAGAAAGAGGCAGCGCAGTCCCACTTACTCCCGCCGGAGATCATGGCTCGTACCATGGTCTCGTGCGAGAGTGTGTCCACGTCCAGACCCACTACGAGGACCTGGCGCTGTTGCGCCCACGCCGTGCACTCCACCAGCGCGCGGAGCGCTGTGTCATCGCTGCGGTCCTCGCAGTGCTGACACTCGGCCGTGGTTTCCCGGTGTCTTCGCCACAGATACCTACCGAAACTCCCGTGCCCGGTAAGTATCTGTGACAACCGGTAGGAGAGAGCACCGTGTCTCCTCTCCAGCCACTCGTCCATGACCGGTCATCTTACCATTGATCTTACGGCCCACCTGATGGTAATAAATTATTAATATGCTACGGTAACCAACCATCATGTAGGCCGTAAGATTGTCTCCTGCTCCACTATAAAATTACAGACAGATAGAACAAGAAAGCCGTGACATCGTTCTCACCAGACTGCCCCTCTCTAACCCGTTCATTGTGAAAGACTTTCAACTATTAAGGTCGTCGTCGTCGAACGTCAATCGGATTGAACTTTCAAGTTCAATCCGATTGACGTTGTCATTTTTGTTTTATATCAAACTTTGAGCAAATGATCCACGTGATCTAGTGACGTAGTTTAATGCGACAGAGTCGCAGCTACAGGCAAAGTCTCGCCATAAGCCCCTCTGCACTCTATTTTATAGAGAGGGGCTAAAACTGATAAGAATACGTAAATATCAGTAGGTATGAAATAAAATGAAAATGAAAATATCTTTATTCATTTAGGTTACAAAGTAACACTTATGAACGTCAAAATTTTTGCTTCTATATTTACATTTACTGCCAGATTCGCAATGCAATAGGTTAGGTAGAGCCTGTGAGGAGGAACCTGGCAAGAAACCTCATGGCCACTCTTTTCAAATAGTCTTAGTACATTAGTTTGTCATGCAATAAAGATTGACAATTTTGTCTACACAAACGACATTTACAATCGCGCCTAATTAAGTGAGGAGCAAGCAACTCATGTCCATGTCTCTGTATCATTAAAATAGTCATCAATAGTATAGTATGCCCTTTTTAAAAGATGTGCCTTAATTTCCATTTTGAATCTATATAAAGGAAGGTTTATAATACCTGAAGGGATTTTATTGAATAGGCGTACACCGTCAGTCAGTATCAGTATCGATTTCTTAACACCCTTCAGTTGATCAATCAATCCAATCAGCCTATGGCAGTCCACTCCTGAACGTAGGCCTCTCCCAATTTACGCCACAACACAGGCTCCTGCGCTTTCCGCATCCAGTCCCAGTCTACGTGACCTTTCTAGTTCTTCTTCGAAATCCTACCCTTCATTGATATTTTGAAAAAATATAAAATTGACTGCATGCTCGTATACAAATCATTGGATTCAAGTTGTATACAAAAAGTTGCTTTGTAATTTATGTGACCAGGATATTATACTTAATTTAATGCATGATGATTAGTTCATGCATGACACTGAAGTTTAGCATAATATTTTTCTGTGACCCCTCATATGATATACCTACCTACATCTATGCAGATTAATGAATTTAAAGTGTCTATTTGTAATTCTAAATGAACAGCTTTTTATTTTTTATTTTTTACTGTACCTAGTAACTAACGCATTTTTTTAAAATTTCGTTTGTTCTGTTAATCTCTGAAACGACTTAACCGATTTTAACCTAACTTTCACTGGCAGATAGCTGATGTTAAAAAAACATTTTAATAATAAAATAGAACCGACTTCATACAAATCCTTAAAAATTAAATTTACTTAGCACAAAGTTGTATTTTGATTGACCAGATTTTATTCAATATCATATTGAAGTCGGCGCCAAGTAAACCCATAGGTTTAGGTAGGTATTATTAATGGCACCAACTTCAATATTATATTGAATTAAATGTGATAAATCAAAATACATATTACAGTGTGCTAAGTAAATTTAATTTTTAAGGATTTGTATGAAGTCGGTTCTATTTTTTTATTAAAATGTTTTTTTTTATTATTTTAAGTGACGGGTGGACCGAAAAGTATATCTATCTAGGTGTAAAGTTCTCATCAACACAAATCAATCAAGCCGAAACACAAGGTAACTGCTGTAAACCGTTAAGGAATTCCCTCGGCTGTCTTTCGGTTACATCATCAGATCGACTCCAGACCTTCATTAAATTGTAGTACATTAAAGCACTTAATCAATAAGTTAACAAAGGCTCTAGTTGTCCCTATAATTTTCGGTGGTTGCCCTCGATTTCTCCTGGATCTCAGCATCAGATCCTGAAACCCTGGATATGGGACCACCTTAGAAGTAGCCTCTATCAAACAAAAAAAGAATTTTTAAAATCCATCCATAATTGGCGCCACTATCGCGTAACATACATACAAAAAAAAAACATGGCGTACGAATTGAGAGAGAGAATTGATTCCTCCTTTTTTGAAGTCGGTTAAAAAGTTTATCTTAGGCTACTTTTATCCCGGGAATGTATTCCCGCGGAAATTGGGAACCATTAAACTATTTCACACTGGCGTTCGACAGTTTATTTTAAAAAAACTAGTATTGCCTGCTTGACTGTAGCACTATGTCATTGAAACCTTCTCAGGCTTGCCATGTATTAGGTATGTACTTGCTTTACAGCAGTAAAAATGTTTCAGTTTGAATAAATGAAACTTCAAACTTTTATATTTTTAATATAATTTGTGATAAAATAATCTGTAAACGGCTGTCTTGCCTTTTGGAATTTTGTTTCGGATTACATGCCGAAGAGTTTGCGGTAACAAAACAGTTACAAAGCGCTTCATAGAGCACCTATAAATAAAAACTTATTGAAAATCAGTAACTTATCAATGTGAAAAAATCCTTTATGGAAATCGTAGACGTACTATTTTTTTTTGCATTAAGCTCGCTAAATTGACGTCGGCAGCCTGATGGAAAGCCGTGGCGCATCTAGCGATTGGGGGCCACTCTGATAGTCCGTAAGACTTCTGACAGTGGTCCTCAAGTTGGCGGCCCTGTGATGAGCCTCTTCACGCTCCGCTTGAAGAACCCGGGATTGTAAGAGGAGAGAAACACGTGTGCCGGTAGGGCGTTGTAGTAAAATTAATCTTCATGGAAACGTTACGAAACTTTAAATACATTCCACCACGTATACTATAGAACAAATATTTAGATTCTGATGATCCTTCTGACAACCTGCAAGACTTTCTTTGGCGTGTATGGAGGACGTCTGGATATATGCAAAGATTTTCTTTATTTAAATAGATTCAAGTATACTAAACATGTATATTTCCTTCGTTTCAGTATCTCAGCATATGTTGACGGATCTGGAGAAGCTACCTGGACTGCAGCTGGGCAACTTCTTCCTGCAGTTTGAACTCGACGAACCGACTGATTTGGTGAAAGAGATCGCGAGGAGAGAACTCCGCGAAACGCCGGAGATCGTCATACCTGCCACAAAGGAGCTTCGAAGACTGCTTGAAGGTACGTAATATTATATAGTAGGTGCGGAGTTATAAGAGTTGTAATTCGATAAATAAACGATTCTTTGAATCGCTTAGTTCTGGTGAAGATTCGCTCTAGCTCTCCTCTGTATAGTCTCACCTCTGCACGACACGTATGCTCGTCTACCACCTTAGTGGTATAAAAATGCTATTTATTTTTCCTTTGTCTATCTCGATCATTACATTACACACATTATACAATGTTGCTTAGCCAATATTGACTTATGGAGCCAACTCACAAGTCTAACCTTCCACTAGTCACATAATCGTCTTCAACAAATACCGCCAACAAAAATGATGTTATTGCCTAGCAGTCAACTCACAAACCATTAACTAACGTTTAATATGTTGATGTTAGGTGATAGAACTGTAAAAGGCTTGAGTGCTTTAGTCGCATTATGTCCAATTCGCAAAATGTCCAGCGGGCTCAAATTGTTCAATTCTCACAACGTCCAATTCGCAATTGGTTCAGTTCGCCCCGACACGGATAGATATAGGTTAGAAGAGGATAGATAAAGTTTACCCTTCGTGGTTATGTTTCTAGTGTTAAAGCAAGAAGAAATAGGAGCACGGAAAATAAAATAAAATAAAATAAAATTTATTCCCTTTGAAATTTTTAAAAAAAATATTTAGGTTTGTCAAAATTTTTGTGACTCTACCGGGGGTTCGGAAATGCTACAGACTGAGAAGAACACCCCAAGAAACTCAGTCCGGTCCCTCTTAATTCATCTTAGTATCTAATACAGTTTTTTTTTAAATGTAGAAAGGAGCAATTCGTGTCACTGCCAGGCAGCCTTGCCTCCTAAAAAAAAAAAAAAAAAACGATGAAGCGGAGCTCTGTCGACATAGCTCAAATATCCATATACTTACACACAACAATATACACACGTTTATAAAATCCACTTCAATACAACGCTTCTTGTAATCAAGGAGGATCCCTAATTACGAACTGGACCAATAGCGAACTGGACCCATTGCGAACTGGACCAATTGCGAACTGGACCCACTGCAAATTGGACCCACTGCAAATTGGACCAATTGCGAACTGGACCTATTGAGAATTGGACAGTTGGACATTTTGTGAATTGGACATTAATTCGACTAAAGGACTTTTTTAACCCCCGATGGAAACCCGGACAGGGTGTTATTACATACATTGAATTAATTAGATTCTACTGGCTATAAATAGAACTATTCTCATCCTTATTTTCACTATTTGCAAGTCCTGTACACTAAGATAGCAGGAATTACCGTTTACCAACTTCAACGTATGTTAAAGGGCATTCTGGTCCTTCCATTGAAGTTCTGTAGCGGGCGTAAAATTTATTAAATAGTATTTACTTAACAATATACACTTATGTACTGATAAAACTAAAAAAAAAATAGATTTATAGGTTACACGCGGTAGAAACTTCCTCACACTAACCAAAACCAAACCACACGTAGGCTCTTTGTCCATTTTTTTTTTCATTTTAATCGCATTTTTATCTAATACGGACATTTAAGTACGCTTCATACTATTCGCTTCATATATATTTCACAAAATCCAATTCACATCACAGAATAAGTTTATAAAGAGGTGGTGGTCAGAAAACAACCACGTCGGTGGTCTAGTTTCTCACCCTTCAGGAAGACATATTATATGCCCACATTTCACCTTTTTAGAAATTGTCCCATGTAATAGGTGGTGAGCCGTATGGTATTGCCGTGTTGAGATGGACAGGCGCAGGTTATGACCGCCTGCTGTTGAAATTTTTCAAGCCGCCTAAATAGGCTTAACTTGACACGATAATATAATGTGTACCTATATGGGTGAGACTCTCACACAAGGCCGTCCTTGTATGATTGCCAGATAATCCGCTGTCGGCCAGCTGCCCCCGAGTAATAGTGAAGTAATTAAATGCATTTCACCACGTTCAAAAAGATATAAAACAACAATTAACAAAGATAAAATTACACATGTTAACCAAATAACCTGTGCTAAAAATAACGTGTAAATACAAATAGACGATGTAATTGAACGTAATTATCGTCGCTTGTTTATTTGGTCAACAATTTTGAAATAAGTGTGAACCATAAATATTCTTGTAACCGAAGAAAAACTTCAGAGGGTAAATAATAAAAGCATAATATTCTGTTTATATAAATTAGTAGGTACTTACTCCCAAGATTTAAATACCTACGTATTATTACATTAATGATAACCAGCTTCTGAAGCATAAACAAAAATGTACAAATAAAAAGTCTGTTTGGGAGTTTAGGTGTTCTCTCTGTATCCTGTATACATGAATTTTTGAAAAGGGATTGGATGGCCAAATCCGAAACTATAAGGAATAGCGAAAAATGCTGAAAGGAGTCACGAGCCCGATTTTGATGAAACTTAAAACCTCATCATTAGATTTTTGAAAACCCCATAATCCTAGCTGGGAATCGAACTTGTTGATTTTGCAAAAAAAAAACACACCCTTTATTATTACACCATACGATAGAGTCGCTGTTAAGGATCAAATTTTGCAAAGTAATGATATACGCCAAATTTAAGGAACATTTGGAATTTTAATAGAATGCATATTTCATGTACCTAAATTTTGTATCATAGTTTGTTTCGTTGGAAATCCCAGAAAAGATCGTAACTATTCCGTGTTTTAAATTATGCTCAGAATGATTTTTTAGAGAATATTCTCAACGGAATCAATAATATTCCTTAGTTATTCCTTGAGGTTTCGAATCCAGCTATGTATTGCAAAGATTTTGAACAATTAATCAGTTAACGTAAGAAAAATAAAATGTATTTTGTTAAAGATGAGCTCTTTCCTGTAGTTTACCGTATATCATTACTTCCCAGAATATGATCCTTAATAGCAACACTATCGTATGGTGTAATAATAAAGGGTGTGTTTTTTTTTTTCAAAATCAAGGGATTCGATTCCCAGCTAGGATTATGGGTTTTTCAAAAATCTAATGATGAGGTTTTAAGTTTCATCAAAATCGGGCTCGTGAATCCTTTGAGCATTTTTCGCTATTCCTTATAGTTTCAGATTTGGCCATCCAATCCCTTTTGAAAAATTCATCCTGTATACATATAATAAGTAGGTACAATTTGTTTTTTGTTTTTTTTGTTTTTCTTTTTTTTTGTATGTAGGTATTAAAAAATATAATCAGTTTACAAGTGGTCTAGAGTCTGGATTCCATATCACAATTTTATATTCAACCTTATTTGGGCTAGATGATGGTGGTCAGAATGTCCTTAAACATTTATTCATGGTACCTACGATACTAGATATCAAGTATTTAACTACAGAACAAAGACATCAAATACAATGCCTTCCAATTTAACCTACAAGCAAACAAGAAAGCCTTGAGATCGTTCTCACCAGACTGCCCCTCTCTAACACGTTTATTGTGAAAGTGAAAGTTCAATCCGATTGACGTTGTCATTTTTGTTTTATTTCAAACTTTGAACAGATGATCAACGTGACCTAGTGACGTAGTAGTACTGTAATGCGACAGAGTCACAGCTACAGACAAAGTCTCGCCATAAGCCCCTCTGCACTCTATGTTATAGAGAGGGGATAAAAGTGAAGACTATTTAAAAGGACCTAAAATGATTATTTAAACAGAAACTACTACAGGTACTAGTTATTTTTACTTACTAACATCGATGACCTCGTTCGGCAAAGGTCCAAAAAAGTTATGAATTTTAGTACTCACTGTTTACGAAGAGGTACCTCTATAATGTATAAGTTATTTTTTGATTCCTTTTACAATGAGTTCAACTCCATATTCAAGTCTAAGGAAGTCACAATCGGTGACAGGCCAGCCTTCAGTGAATGGGCCACTGAGGATATACATAAAAGTAGACAAAAACTGTATGAACTATACTCAGAAAGACAGCTTAATAGAACAGATAAATTTCTAAATTATGTTAAAACTTATTCAAAAAAGTTTAAAGCAGACTGCTTAGCGGCCAAAAGAAAGTATATAAGTAATAAAATTATCAATAGTGTAGACAAAGTTAAATCTACTTGGAAAATAATTAACGCAGAAAGAGGCCAAGGAAAATCAAATGATAATAATTTTAAACTTAAAGTAAATGGTAACATCATTACAACAGATGCCGAAGTCGCTAACGAATTTGAACATTTTTTCTCTCGAATACCAGTAGATTTGACCAGAACCCTAGGTTCTTCTACCCTAATGGCAGAATCCTTGTTAAAAGCAAAAGTTCCTTGCTGTAATGAAATATTCAAATTCAGTAAAATTAGTATACACACTATCATAAAAACTTTTAAATCTTTAAATATTAAGAAAACGGCTGACCTCTGGGGAATTTCTGTACATTTAGTTAATTCGTTAATTGAAATGGTTGCCCCTGAATTATCAATAATATTTAATAATTGTGTTGATAGTGGTGTGTTTCCTGACTTAATGAAGTTTAGTAAAATAACTCCTCTGTTTAAATCGGGTAGCACCTCGGATCCGTCCAATTTTCGTCCTATTTCTGTACTACCCACGTTTAGTAAAATCTTTGAAAAGGTAATGCTTAATCAAATGCAAAATCATTTTAATACAAATAAACTATTCCATACTAAACAATTCGGTTTCACGCGCGGTCGGTCTACCACGGATGCTGGAATCAAATTATTAGAGTGTATATATGAGGCCTGGGAGGAGTCGTATGATGCTTATGGTGTATTCTGCGACTTATCTAAGGCCTTCGATTGCGTCCAGCATCAGACTTTAATTCAAAAACTTGATCATTATGGGATCCAGGGGACGGCCTTGGATTTAATTAGTTCTTACCTAAGAGATAGAGTACAGAGAGTAGTTATAAATGGTAAACAGTCACATGGTTCTGCTGTAACAATGGGGGTGCCTCAGGGTTCAATTCTGGGACCTTTTCTATTTTTAGTGTACATAAATGATCTCCCTCACCTTATAGGAGACAATCATGAGGTAGTTTTGTTTGCTGATGACACATCTTTTATATTTAAAGTTGAACGTGGACAAGTTTAAGGATATCAACATCCTTACTGTGTATTCACAGTACATATATGAAAACTTATTATATACTCATAAAAATAACAGTAAATTTATTAAAAACTAGCTGATGCCCGCAGCTTCGCCTGCGTGAAATTTAGTTCCTACACTGTCTCTAACCTATCTCTGTAGGTACCAAATTTCAGCCAGATCCGTTCAGCCGTTACAGCGTGAAAGAGTAACAAACATTCACACTCACAAATATTCGCATATTTATAATAGTTGTTCTGATTAACAAATTCATAAAACATATTATATGAGTTATGTAAATTTATTTATTAAATACATTTCTTAAATCATTGGCTAAACTACTACTTGACTCAAATTCTCTTCTAAGCAATTGACATCGTAACTTAGTTCCTTCTTCAGGTAGTCCCAGTCATACTGTAAGCCTACAACGTATGGGAAAACCGAACTACGATACACTTTGTCCTCATAATACAGATGGTCCAACCAAGACCTGTTAACTTAATAACCATGTAAATTTCATCTGCTAGGTGTTCATGTTCATTTTAATGGCTCTTTTTACTTGTCAAATGTGATCTTCGTAGAGGCTATTACCGTATTTTACAAAGACTTGGTGAGTCTGTGTCCTGCACCGAATGCAGCCAGAACTATAGAATAAAGTTCATACCTTCCATGACCAGTCGCTTAGGGCTGCTAACATCTTTCATTCTATTGCACAGTGGACACTACCTGAAGCGTGGTCTTTCATTATTCCTGGCTAGCCATCTTCGAATTTTCTTCTTCTTTCACATATTTATATACAAAATTTAAAAAAATTAACAACAATATTTACGATAGTACTTTAAAGCAAAATCATGAATATGACAATGTCATTCGGATTGAACATCCACAAATGTGTCAAAATAAAAAGTAATTTAAATCAAAAATAAGAGTATTTAAGGAGTATTGATGTCAACTCGGGAGAAAATCAGCTCCAAAATAATTTACATTCCCTTTTTAGGTCGATAAAGTATACATTTCAATAAAATAAGGAACACGTCTTCCATCAGTTATGCTAATAATGCTATATGCCAAATTTTAAGCAGATTGGACCAAGGAATCGCGTTGTCCCATACAAACTTGACCCTCCTTTTTTATACCTTTGGTGGTGGGATTTGCAAAAATGGTAAAATTACTTATTTCAAATTGTAACAAACAATGCTCATGCTGAATTTTATCATCGTACCATTAACCGTTTAAGCAATAATTGATAATAACTTTATACAACTTAAGTTCGTTTTTTATTTTATAATATGTATACTTTTTCGGGATAAAAAGTACCCAGTGTGGTGCCCAGGATATTAAAGAATAACTATACCAAGTTTCATCGTAATCGAACCGGTAGTTTTTGCGTGATGCCTGAACAAACAGACAGACAGACAGACAGACAGACAGACAGACAGACAGACAGACAGACAAAAATTTTTTAAATCACATTTTTGGGTTCGGTGTCGGTCTAGTGACACCCCCTGCTATTTATTTTTTTTATATTTTCAATGTACAGAATTTTCACTTCTACAGATTTATTATAAGTATAGATAGTGATATCCATAACCTAAACTTAAGAAATAAGAATAAATTGGCTGTACCTAGATTTAGGTTTAATAAAATAAGCAATTCTTTTGCGGGCAATTGTATTCGAATGTACAATACATTGCCGACAGCCGTAACAGGTTTGTCAGTTAATAAATTTAAAAAACTTATAAAACTTAAATTGTGCCAGAAAGCTTATTATAGCATTAAAGACTTTCTAGAAGACAAGGCTGCCTGGCAGTGACACGAATTGCTCCTTTCTACATTTAAAAAGAAACTGTATTAGATACTAAGATGAATTAAGAGGGACCGGACTGAGTTTCTTGGGGTGTTCTTCTCAGTCTGTAGCATTTCCGAACCCCCGGTAGAGTCACAAAAATTTTGACAAATTTAAATATTTTTTTAAAAAATTTCAAAGGGAATAAATTTTATTTTATTTTATTTTATTTATTTTATTTTATTTTACACGATGATAACTATTTCTATGAAATTAAAATTATAATAGATCTAGCTGACCCGCGGAAATTCATTTACGTTCCAACTTACAACTCGGCTTTTCTGTTCTACCTACATAGGTATAATTATACCTATATACCTTGCTTTTGGATCACAATATCCATTGTTGAAAACTGCATTAAATCCATTGCGTAGTTTTAGATTTTAGCAAACAGACCGCGGAAGCGAATTCATTAACACTACCTGTGTAAAGATATTTGAAACTTTTGACTCTGCAGCATTCAATTTTCTTTATGTTGAGGCAAATACTTCAGTCTAACACCTACATTTACATTGACTGTGGGTCATATCATCATCGGTGCCAGTCGAACAAGCCTACGCATTGATGCGAAGAAGCAAACGAGGTGCCCAAGCATGTAGCAATGCGTAATGTACTTAACCCGCTGTAAATACTTGCTGACGATGATGGAAGTGCTTGCAAGTAGCAACCACATCACTGGCTCCTACATCCTGAAAGAAAGGAAGCAGTCATCCTACGATTGTTGATGAAATTTATATTTGGACAGACAATTAAATTAAATTATTCTTATATCTACCTACATTCCCCGTGTGGTGACGG
This sequence comes from Miltochrista miniata, assembly GCA_933228765.1. Taxonomy (NCBI): domain Eukaryota; kingdom Metazoa; phylum Arthropoda; class Insecta; order Lepidoptera; family Erebidae; genus Miltochrista; species Miltochrista miniata. The sequence goes on along the minus strand of OW121751.1, from coordinate 9,895,816 downwards.
GAAAGAGTATGAAATGTCGCCAACCTAATTCATCCCGAGGGTCGTAAGAGACTACTAAGGGCTTACGCAAAACGATCTCCTTGTTCTCTGATGGAAGTTGCGCAAGCACACAATATATTGCTAAAATGTGAAAGCGGCTGTGATAAGAAGAAAATGCAAAGTGCTATTATTCATCTTATCTTTTCTAATGAGAATTGGTCAATCAATTGAATTTCAAAGTTAAAGACAATCGTTAAAGTAAATAAGATAAGATTATAATCTCTTATTTAGATAGCGTCTTCACGCACATGGGTAGATAAAAAGAAATGCATGCTTTATCATCTACAACATAATCAAAAATGATAAAATCTAATGCACTACGTTACGCAACTTACCTATCAGTCCTCTCATGAGATGAGTGAGCAATGTACGATGTTTCCATTTTTTACGCGTGGAAATTCTCATAGGTGACATGCTACCGGCTAAATTCAACCGGTTCCCTAAAACCTGCCTACCACCGGGATTCTCCGGTAAGCCCTCGGAAGGTATTTCTATTTTTTAATTCCCTGTTCCTGATTACCTTCTGAATTCCATTGATTGATGGACATTATAAAACTTCAGCAACAGGGCCAACAGCTAGTCACAGCATGTCCTTGTTGTCTATCTGTCTCTATACAGCAGTGCGCTGCAGCGGTAGTAGGGTCGTGTTGCAAATGTCCATAGGTACCTACGTTTCACCAGATCCATTTTCAATCTGGTGAATCGTAGGTTTGATTGTTACCACCTAACCGATCCAAACGAATACAATGTAATCAGCCTGTGGCAGTCCATTTCAGACCTTGCGCATCTAGTCATAGCCATAGTCAACTGATTAGACATAGTCAACTGATTCGCAGAGATTATTTTGGTCGACTACAGTGAAGCGCTTTCGAAGCGGTCGTGGCCCCGCGGACTCAGTGTTCTGTAAACGATCACTGCAGTAAGCAACTTTCACTATGGCCGGTCCATGGATGGGTGACCATCCATGTGATCACTTTGTGACATTTATTTGAGCGTTTCCGTGCTTCGGAAGGCACGTAAAGCCGTTGGTCCCGGTTGCCAGTAAAATGGCAGTCGTTAAGCCAAGTTGAAGGCTTTATTTCAACAGCAGGCAGTCTCAACCTGCGCCTGTCCATTTAAACACGGCAATACGGCTCACAACGTATTACGTGGGACAAATTATAAAAAGGTGAAATGTGGGTATATAATATGCCTCTGCCTACCCCTTCGGGGATAAAGGCGTGACGATGAACCTGAACCTGACTACAGTGACTTCTTGAAGTCGATTCTCTGTGGTTTACCTTTGAAATGTCTTTTGTTTCATCTTTTGCCGTATGACTCTTCACCAGTCCCACTAAGCATTCACGTCGTGTAGAAGAGAAACGTAATACCTAGATGGTTTAGAGGCCAGTTTAGCCCGGCGGCCCCTGGGAATTTCACACTGACCCCGAAAGCTAGTAAAGTGCCCACAACATGTACAAAAAATCCTTGAACTTTAAAGCCCCTGTTCTGTTGTTGTCACTTCAACTGAATCTAACGCTCATACTGAGCTGATGATCGCTATGTACGATTAGATTATTCTAAAAATAGTATTGCTAACAATAGAACCATTAAAGCGGAAGGTGCGACCAACGATTGTAAAAACAATACTGAACAAATACGGACTCAGCCAAATAAGGAATAGAAATTGTTGACCCTCAATGAAACTTTATATGAATTTCAATATAACGTGTTATACGATTTACCAAATATTATAATTGAAATAGGCTTGCGTATTATGGTCATGTCGTCTTATAATATTAATATTTAGGGTTCCTTATCCAAAGGGTAATAAACGCTGTCTGTTGTATTTCATGAACCGCGATAGATAGCAGTTGATAGTTTTACACATGATGCATTTCTGTTTTTGTAAGCTATAAATTCTAGAATCAGAAGAAATAGTACAGCAAATGAGATATTTTAAAGTTTTTTGGAATTGAACCCTTCCTTCATGAGTACGATTTTTATACGACATGCATACGCTCCACCTGATAGAAAGTGGTGGCCTATTAACGTCCAAAAAGCCCTTCAACTTGCTTGGATCTAAGAATCAACGGGCAACGTCTACCATGGCTATGTTACTGGTGACAGGAACCAAAGGCTTATCGTGCCTTTCGAAGCACGGAATCTGTCCCAAATAGCATTCCAGCTTTTATGCAAAATACTTAACCAGCTTTGAAACATAAATTTAATGTGAAAAAAAGTATCGGTCTCGATTAGGACTCGAATCTGCGTCTTCTTGCTTCATACCTTAACTTCATTTCTTCATAATTAATATATCTTACAGTAGGTAAGTCTTACAGTCTTACACAACAGTTTTCTGTTTCTGAATTTCTTTTTCCAACTAAGTAATGTTTTATTTTTTCCTTAGGGTCACAGAAATATATAAGGCGTCCCAAAACTCACTGTTCAAACTTCGTCATGTGACGTGGCATCAGTAAAAAAATACAAAAATGAAGACCTGCTAGTTTTATAATAGTTTCATTATTTAAGCGAATGATACGTTTTCATTATAATGAAACATAATTGCAAGTTATATGTACGTTATTTAAAAATAATTGCAGTTATTTTTGTAACTAACAATACTAACAAAATATGGATTGTATTATCTATACTAATATTATAAAGAGGAAAGATTTTTTTTTTGTTTGTTTGTGTGTAACGAATAGGCTCCGGAACTACTGGACCGATTTGAAAAATTCTTTAACTGTTGGAAAGCTACACTCTTTGCGGTGAACATAGCCTATATTTTATTCCCGTATTCCCACGGGAACGGGAACTACGCGGGTGTAACCGCGTGACGTCCGCTAGTCTGAAATAAATTTAATTCATTCATTCATTCATATACAACATTCGATGCTTAACTCGGATGTAATTAGTTTATTTTTATTTATTATTTCTTAATTGGCTCGTGTATGACTTGTATCATTGTATATTCAAAATTAATTTGTTTGCTTTATTTATATTCATTTGGGTTACAGAATTACCAGTGTATAGTACCTACACGATATTTCAATTTAATCGGTTCTGGTTATACGAGTAGGGAGTGCACGAGTAGGGTACACATAACAATTAGTAAGGGTTTTTAATACATTTATGGTTCAGGACATTTTAAAATTTAACTTTTAAACAACATATTTTACAAACTTTGAGAGACAAACTTCATACCTTTAAGCAAATACGAAAATTATTGTAAGTAGAGACCATGGAGCAAATATAAGAGGTAGAGACTGTAGTTTTACATGCTATGCTGAAATGTCAATGCCAGAAGCGCCAATCATACCTACGACATAGCGGCACTACTGCTACTCTGTAAAATTCTTCTAAGATCTCTTTTGAAGAACTCCCATACGCTCAAGAACGAACACCCCTAGGCCTACAGCACAGGATAGAAAGAAGTCAAGGATTTTTTTCCAAACAATTCTGCAGATATAACATAAAATTGCAAACAAAATGTATACAAAACGCATTATATTAGAATGCTAATTCTTCTTTTCGCGAAGGAACTCTATACCGCCAGCGAATAGAGGATCGTAGATAACCTTCTCTACGTCTCGTCACAGATTACTAAATAGTCTCATACTAAATGGTCTCGTCTTGTACCGGCGGGATAGCAATACTGTCATAATTTACCTTTGGTGCTAATAAAAATTACCCGTCATAAGCTATTACTACCATACTATACTTACTACAGAACTTCGATATCGCCAATTGGTTGTGGAGGTCAGACGGCAGTCGTTTTCGCTTCACGGACAGTATCGAAGTTCAGCAGCCTCATAGTTAGACTGGAAAGCCGACCCCAGCTAGGTTCGAAAAACACTCGGTGAATGATGATAAGTTATCACTTAACATTTATCTTTTTCTTATTTCCTTTTCAGAAGACAAACTTTTACATGTACCCAGCGACCACGATGCCTGGCTGATCAGATTCTTGAGGCCCTGCAAGTTCTACCCCGAGAGTGCTTACGATTTGGTAATTACGTTTTTATATTTCAACCATCTTATAACATCATAGTTGTAAGTCACCTCACATCCAAGCCTACATGGCTTTGCATCGCTTTCGATCTGCCGTTGGATCTAGGCCTACTTACCAAGTTAACCAGACTAATTGATAAAGGATTTTGTTTCGAGCTTTCCTTCATTTCGCCATGACTACGTTTATTAGGTGCACCACTGGACAGGACACCAAGGACTATGTGTGTATCTACTTGCGTAGTAGTGTGTATTCCTATTGATATTTTTAAAGGAATGATTGTACCTACTTAGTTTGACTCACAAAATACAGGAAAGAATGGGCCTAGTGGGCGGAGTAGACGCGCTAATTATTTTTATGAGCATTGAGTGAGACACTCACAAATAAAATCGCGCCGACTTACTTTCAATCCCTTGCTTTTATAGTTTTCTGTCATATTTGAAGAAGCCAAATCAGTACAAAACCAATCCTAGCTCCAAATGCAACCGGGAAAACGATAAAATGTAGAATTCCCTGCATTCATCTTCTAACAAATCATTCCTCATTATTCTCGGTTATGCTTTCTCATTAGTTTCCTGGAAAAGATTTATTAAAGCCTTAAGCAGTATGACTATTGTCAGCGATTTCAACAATTCTAATATTATTCTTTTCAATTTGTTTCCTGGAGTACAATTAAAAGCATTTTAATTAATAACATTCCAGATAAAGCGTTACTACGCGTTTAAACTGAAACATACGAAGCATTACGATGGGCTGGTGCCCAGCAAGGAGACCAACGTGTTCAACCAGAATGTGCTGACGGTGCTCCCCATGCGAGACCAGCTCGGGAGGCGGGTGTTGGTGCTCGAATTAGGAAGTAAGTTCATCACAAGTGATAATTTATGTAATTCGCTCTAATAAGCCCAAAAATATATCAAGTAATTTTCTGAGGCGTTGGGTATCCTGCAATTATGCATCAAGCAGTTCTAGGTTATCATGTTGTGGAAACACCATTAAAATAGTAGTACTTGTACCAAACTTTAGACAATCGCACTTTACATGTTGTGAAATTTCTTCTAAAAAAAAGAAGAAACTGCATCAAAATTAGACAGACAGACACACAGATTCACACGTTAAACTTATAATACCCCCTCATTTTTTCGGGGGTTAATAAATGGGTTAATAATTTTTTGAAAACAAAAATTTTTGCTCCTTTTCTACTGAGAGCGCTGTCACGAACCCCTTCTTGTAATGAATCATCAAATTTTAATGTTTACAAATGACATGTGAAAACCACAGATATTAAAATTGAGACGTTTTTCTGATTTCTGTGGTGAAAACTCAATACAATTTCGGCGTCGCGTCGAGATTTTAAAATTATCTAAGTTTCTTAAAAAAAAAACATTCCTATCTGTGTAACGAGTAGATAGGTACTGTCATTTATCGTTATCAATGCAAAATCCCAGTTAAAGCTCAAGTCCTCGCTTCCGACCTACTGACTTAATTTTATTGCAGACGAACAATAAAGTTCCATAAATAGATTTTCCGTTCTGAGATTCTAAACACTAACATTCAGAAAGACGGACCCGGAAGAAATACATTTACTTATCAGATAATTAAGATTGAAGGAACTGCTGACAAGATGTGAACCACAACAAATTAGAATTTCTAAGATTCCATCGTCACGCTGCGCGATTCAGTTAATGGATGATGATACATGGGTTTACATTCTATAATGACAACAAAACTACACATGAAATTACCTACGAACATAATAAAATAGTAACATTGTCAGTTGTCACTGTATAATTACCGTAACATCGTTTTACATGAACTTTATTATTGTTTTGTACTTGTTTTTCCCCGCAGCTTCATCCGTAATTTTCTTCTATAGTCTGGCCTTAACTGCTGTGCACTCTCTGAGGTATGCGCTGCGAGGTGGGAGCCGGGGAAAAAAGAGCATGAGTACGTCATGCGATTAATACACGTCGGACAAATCTTACGATATCAGTTTACATTTTTAAAACTGATGAATTTTTCTTCTGATAACTCCAAGATCAAAATCATCGACAACATGGAGTGCACAGCGGTTATGGCCAGACTATAATAAATTACTATTATGCCTGCCCGTTATTTATAATGTAGGTAGGTACTTATAAATTTTTGACCCGATGAGTTTGACCTAAATTGATTTATTTTCCATGCTGTCTCGAGAATTCATATAAATTTTCCAATTCTACCCTTCAAATAGGTAAACCATTCCCGGCTGACAGCGAATATTTATTTACGTTTATTTTAATAATAAATAACATTTAGTACCTATGTTAATAAAAAAAAAGACGTGTGGCACTCGGGGACTGCCGCGGTAAAGCTATTACATAGCATTTTTTATCAACTATGCTAGTATAATTATTTCTATATAAGAATACTAGCTGATGCCCGCAGCTTCGCCCGCGTAAAATTTGTTCCCGCGGGAAGTTATTCCCGGGATAAAAGGTAGCCTATGTGTTATTCCAGACTATAATGTATCTCTGTACCAAATTTCAGCCCGATCCGTTCAGCGGTTTGAGCGTGAAAGAGTAACAAACATCCACACTCACAAACGCATTTATAATATTAACTAGCTGACCCGCGCAACTTCGTTTGCGTCACATGAGAGTGAGAAAGAGAGAGGTATGGTATTAATATTTCGAGTATTATAATGTTTCCCGTTGCATTTACCCCCGTCGCGTTGCGTCGCTTGTATTTATATGAGCTGAACTGCATAATTATCTTCGTTTGCGTCACATGAGAGTGAGAAGCAAAGAGGTGTTAAAGTGAAATTATGTTTCCCGTCGCTTTTACTTCCACCCATCCATTTTTTGGGTATGAAACTCATCGTGTGCGAGTCCGACTCGCACTTGGCCGGTTTTTATCGTTTAGTTGACTGGCTGCCACTGCAGACCAAGTTTACTCCCGTCGCGTCGCTCATACTTTAAAACTTAATATGAGAGTTATTGTAAGTGAACCTTAAAAGATAGACATATGCTGTCGCGGACTTTTTTGTAGAACTTTTTAAGAAAAACAATTTTGTAGTACACAATTTTTACCTAACTTTAACCATTTACGCAGCGTACGCCTCGGAAGCTCTCAGATGGTAAAAAATATTCCCCGTTTTCAAAACATTCTTTATTTCTGCTCCGCTCCTATTCGTCTTAGCGTGATGTTATATAGCCTATAACCATCCTCGATAAATGAACTATAAAACTGTAAAAGAATTTTTGAAATCCAATCAGTAGTTCCTGAGATCCTAGCGTTCAAACAAACAAACAAACAAACAAACAAACAAACAAACAAACTCTTCAGCTTTATAATATTAGTATGGATAAGATAAGTAAGATTTTAAGGCCTATGTTCAACAAAGTAAAGTACCAAGTACCTATTTGACTGTCGACATTTGGGCTTTTGGACTTTTGGACTGTTGGACTGTTGGACTTTTGGGCTGTTGGACTTTATGACTTTTGGACTTTTGGACTTTTGGACTTTTGGAATTTTGGACTTTTGGACTTTTGGACTTTTGGTCTTTTGGACTTTTGGACTTTTGGACTTTTGGACTTTTGGACTTTTGGACTTTTGTACTTTGGACTTTTGTACTTTTTTACTTTTGGACTTTTGTACTTTTGTACTTTGATTTTTTGGACTTTTGGACTTTGGACTTTTTACTTTGGACTTTTGGCCTTTTTGGACTTCAAAGTCGTACCAAAAGTCCCAATAGTCCCAAAAGTTCCAAAAGTCCCAAAAGTCCCAAAAGACCCAAAAGACCCAAAAGTCCCAAAAGTCCCAAAAGTCCCAAAAGTCCCAAAAGTCCCAAAAGTCCCAAAAGTCCCAAAAGACCCAAAAGTTCCAAAAGTCCCAAAAGACCCAAAAGTCTTTGCTTAAATTCTGCAACACTTTTCAGTACTGCGCCATCGAGACGTATCGCAGGTACACGGCAAGGCTTGTTTTTTTTTGAATATACCTAAACTTTAAAATAATTATAAAATATCCTGGTGTTATTGGCTTTCTTCAGAGGTACCCATCCTCGATTCTTCAATCCTAACGTACAACAGTTACGGATAACCAGGATAGGATTGACGAATCGAACTCCTCATCGGAGGAAATTTGGATGTAGGAGAAGAAAAATATCTGTACCCTCCAGATTCTTATTTGCCTGCCTCGATGGCATTCGGTAATATAACTGACTGTCGCGCTGGGGTCCTGGGTTCAATTTCCGGGCAGGCCAAAAAATCGTGGGATCTACCAATATTTGTTTCGAAGATTTGATGTTTTCTAAGTAGGTATAATATGTATAAATAAATAGATAAATTCTTTATTGCCATTAATTGTGTACATACATGAAATTGGAATTCCCTGATACCTGCGCTAGTACAAACTGTGTTGCAGATATCAGTGTTCTCCCCCAAAATATTGACACTTGACAATATGTTTACACAGAACTATTAAAATATTAAAATTGTATCCTACTAACTTATAAACTTATAAAAATTTTACATAGAGAAAACGATAAGATATGAAACAAGACCAATACAAAATCTTAAAGCATGCTTAGGCTTTCGTGTGTGTGCGTGCGTGTGTGTGTGTGTATGTGTGTATGAGTGTCTGTGTGTGTGTGTGTCTCTCTCTCTCTGTGTGTGTGTGTGTGTGTGTGTGTGTGTGTGAGTCTGTGTGTGTGTGTGTCTCTCTCTGTGTGTGTGTGTGTGTGTGTGTGTGTGTGTGTGTGTGTGTGTGTGAGTGAGTGTGTGTGTGTGAGTGAGTGTGTGTGTGTGTGTGAGTGTGTGTGTGTGTGTGAGTGAGTGTGTGTGTGTGAGTGTGTAAGTGTGTGTGTGTGAGTGTGTGTGTGTTTATGTGAGTTAATTTTAAAGATCTTGTAGAAGGTCTTCCACAGATTCATAATTCATTGGTTTTAATCACTCAGTTACTGCCGTTTTAAATTCTCCATATGTATGCATACTAAGAAATTATATGAGTATGTATAAAAAAGTTTTAATTAGATCGCAAAGAAAATGTCCAAAAGCCAAAGTACTTGAAGCAAAGTCGTTGATATACCTAATTAGAGATAATAGAAAAACCTCGCAGAACTTCAGAACAATACACACTCACACAGTACTGTTTTACGATTACCGATTATAATTATTTAAAGTTAAAGTTCATTTTAAAATAATTTATTATACTTACTATTAAACTAATTGTTGTCAAACTGATTATGATTAAACCTCTTTTCATAATCAATAAGCCAGTACAACCGTTAAACAACACTATGCCAAAGACAAACAAGACTGAGAAAAAATAATTTAATGACAAGCAAGAATGACAGGTTTAAATTTTTATCATCGAAGTACTTTTCATGAAATTCGAAATCGAAATGGCCGCATAAATCTAACTATGGTTCCTTAAAACGAATATGATCAGGATTGATATTTAAATGTAAGTAATTATGGAGAGTCGAGATCCAATCTGTTTGTTTACTACATTGTTTGAAAGATACACGAACGTGGCCGAAGGTAGCCGAGAGTGTGATTCGTTTTCGTGACAGAATTTCTGGATTCGGTCTCCATGCAAGGCCCGCGATAGAAGCTATGCAATAGCTTAAAAGTTACTTACTGAAAAAATCACAGAATACATTTACTTACCAAGTTTCAACAGCATAGGCCTTGTAGTCTCGAAGAAAAACAGCTGTGACATACGGACGGACAGACAGACAGTCATGACGAATCTATAAGGGTTCAGTTTTTTGCCATTTGGCTATGAAACCCTAAAAAGACAGGATAATGAAAACAAACAAAAAGAACACTAACACGCATAGTCGGTTAGGCAAAAAGAAACCTGTCAAGGATTTACATGAAAAAAATACGTCTAGAATAACGATCACAGGCCAAATATATGTCTAGAAAAAGGATCTCAGGCAAAAAATATGTGTAGAAAAACTTGGCCAAGTGCGAATATTACTCGCGCACGGAAGGCTACGTACCAAAAAACAACAAAACTCACGTCTGCTGTATGAGAGCCCACCTTAAATGTCCATTTTATATTAATGAAATTATTTAGATTTTACCTGAAAATATACAGCTCGATATTCTGTAAGCATTTCAAGCGTCTAATTGTTGCCGTTATTAATGTAAAAAAGTAAATGTCAATAAATTACGATTTTTGTGTTGAGCCCATCTTAAGTTTTTTTTTCTATTTTTAGTATTCGATGTCATAGCGGCAACAGAAACACATATTCTATGAAAATTTCAGCTTTCTAGCTATAATCGTTCATCAGATACAGCCTCGTGATGGACAGACGGACAGTGAAGTCTCGTGTATGGGTACGGAACCCTAAAAACGATGACAGACAAAAAAAGTCGTCACCAGCAAAAAAGAACTAGAACAAAATAAAACATAATGTTGTTTACATTTTCAGAGAAATGGAAACCCAGCCAATGCTCGCTCGACGAAGTGTTCAAAGGATGCGTTTTGTTTTTGGAAGCAGCCATGTTGGAGCCCGAGTCACAGATCTGCGGCGCCGTAGTAATATTCGACATGGAAGGATTGTGTATGCAACATGTTCTGCAGTTTACACCCAGCTTTGCAAACAGGATTGTAGATTGGTTACAGGTTAGTAACTACTAGTTTCCATAATAAAACCATTTCCCCACGTTATCTAAACAATTAGGTATCTATTTATTCAGACATACGAAAGCAAAAACTTTGTAGTCTTATGTAAAAAAAAAATGCGCGTACGAGTGAACGGGAATTACAGTTTCAGAAAACGTATTGGAAAATAAATAAAAATAGCTTTTTCTTTAAGAAATACTGTCGAATTTCGATAGCTAACTGGTTTATCGTATTTTATTAGGTACTAGTCTATGGCTACTTTTACTCTCTGAGATACTGTCTGACATTCCTTTTCCTAAGATCTTAGCTCGCTTGCGTACTTACCTTATCTCCGTCACTTATTTTCCAGGATGCAATCCCCCTCAGAATAAAAGGCCTATACATCATAAACCAGCCGTTCATATTCGACATGGTGTTCAAGATCTTCAAGCCATTCCTCAAAGAGAAACTACGCTCTCGTATCGTGTTCATGGGCAGTGACAAAAAGGTGTTGCATCAGTACATCAGCCCGAAGTGCCTGCCGGAGAAGTATGGAGGCACTCTGATGATACCGAACGTGTCTGGGGCGCAATGGCTCGAGTTGTTGCTCATGTGTGATGAAGAATTCAAAGGTGAGTATCTTACAGCGAATAAGATATTAGTAAATATTCATATTTTTTGCGTTGCCATTAGAATGGACAGACGCAGTTGTTTCTGTTTTCAAGTCGACTATACTTGGCTTAACGACTACCATCTTAACCTGCGACTGTGAAGCTCTCGTGGCCCTGCGGACTCGGTGTTTTGTAAACGATCACTGCAGTTAGCAATTATCACTATGGCCGGTCCTTTGATGCGTGATGATTCCTTGCTTTGGAAGGCATGTTAAGCAGTTGCTTATGGGTACCAGTAAAATGGCGGTCGTTAGGCAAAGTTGAAGGTCTTACGGGCAACAATCTGCGCCTACCCATTTCAACACGGCAATATGGCGCACCACCTCAGGGGTACAAATTCTAGAACAATTTGAAATATAGATCGTGATAACCCGATGGTCTATATTTCAACTTTTTTGAAAAATAGGCCATTAGCTTATGAATATGACTTTTTAGCAGTTTAGTACTTACTAATAATATTAATATATCTACTTTTGTTCCAGCAATCAATTCATATGGATACAAAAAGAAGTAAAGGAATAGGTACTCTATGTTGCTCTACTATAATGTGGTAAAATTGAAGATATTTTGCAGTGTGATAGAATTGATGCATATCGATATAATACCTTGTAAATATTAATTAGATCCAGCATGTATACTTATATGATTAAGCAATATTATTTCTTGCGAGGGTCAGAAGGTATTAATTAACATTTTATATACATACGAGGGCGCTTTCACATAGGAGTTTTAGCCACGTTAAAACAGTGTCAGTAATTTGGTACGTTTTACGGTATGCGTTATGCAATACGCAATGTTTATCGCCAACTATTCATGCGCGACTACTCAATACATTCGCCAAAATAGCTTGCTAATTATAACTAGTAGCCAGACGTAACATAAATTCGTTCCAGATACGCAATTCAAATCCTATTGTGGAAGCGCTCTTCAATTAACATCCACGATAGTACCCATAGTGCAATGTAACCTACCTAACAGTGTCTGATTCGATTGATTGATTGAATAGCTTTGTTTATTATAGCGTACGAAAAAAGCAAAGAATCTCTCTATTAGAAAAGTGGCAATTGCGAAAATAGGAAGTTTATTCGAAAAAAATCGCTTAAAATACTGCAAGAAGATAGATCTTAAATACCTACTGCATGAAGAAGGGTCTTTGTTACTTTTGCAGTAGGTGACACAGTACGGTATGCCGAGAAGTGGTACTTCTAAACTTATAATATTACTTTGAACTAAATTTATGTGGACCAAATAATTTTATATTCTTACCATGTGTGTGGAATTAAACTTTACTAGCAGAATCTTCATAACATTACAATAATTTTAAGCTAAGGTGCCATAATAAAATTATGGTACGCGTAACTATGTAAGCAATTCTTAATTTATAATATAACGCACAGATCTTAAATATTATATTCTTTCACTATTATTTCTAAATGTTATAATTTTATAAAAGCTTTACTGATTTTTTATAAGTCTTTATTTTTATTTTATTAATATTTTTTTTAGTATTTAAGGCGTAAATTGTAGAAATATGACCACACATTGTAGAAATATGGCACAATTAAAGCTCTTTAAATTAATTGCTCTCTGATACTCTCTCTATATTCCGTTATAAATGTTCGAAAATAAAATGTACAATAAAATAACATGGATCGAAATACCTATTACTCTGCGTAGTTACACTAGGCCTACTTTATTAGGTGGTGGTAATTAAAAAGTAGATAAAATATTTAGATTTGCTAGTGTAACGTAACCGTAAGAGAAAAAAACCTGTACAAACTGTTCACCGAATAACCAAAGACCACAACAGATATCTCGCATAAATTTTACTTCGTCTTGATTGTTCGAATATTTTCTCAAATTTAAGATACCGTGTGCGTTAAGTGAGACCATAGTAGACCTAGTAGGTAATACTTCGGAAGGACTAGTCCCTCGTTTGCGCAAATAAATTATATAATGCTGACGATACGACCACTTTAACTGCATTGAGTGTAATGTTTAAAGGCTGTGATTTTATACTTTTATGTGAGCTTTACCATTACAAAACGACAGTACTAAAATATACAAGTTGAAGTTTAATATGAAAAATATGTAAAAATAAATCAAAACATTCTAACAAATACGTACATTATTCAAAAATTTTGTCAATTTTTTTAAAAAAATTTAATAATATATTCAAAAATAAGTAGCTAAGCCATTGATATACAATACAAAATACCCAAGATACACAATCAGCATTTCAAAACAATCTGCATAAAAAGCGCGCTATTATCGCTCTTTTCAAGTATGTATAATAGCGAATACTTTGAATAGAATTATTTTAATTTTTTTATGGTTTATCGTATAATAATTATCTAAGTTGGTACGTCGTATAAGGCATTGCAAATCTGAAAATCTTTCAAAAATCTGAACAAAATTTCAAGCACTAAATTAAACGGTGGCAAAGGTGCTCTACTTTAAATGCAATAATATTATGTTATCAATTTTATTTTTTATTTTTTTTAAGAAACCTATTATTTATATATGAAATTAAGATCTGTTTTATGCACGATGTAGATATATAACTAGTTATAAGGTAAAAATAAGTAAATAATATAGCTTAACGAGAAAGTCAACCGTTCTTATATCAATAGTTACACTAATGATAAGGAGTAAATTGGTTTAAGCAAAAGTAGGACGAAATATTAGGAGCATCAGTACCCATTTGCAGGTATTTCTGGGTGTTGACATACGAGAACTACAGCATTCTTAGTTTTTGAATACTCATTTAAAAGAAAACCTTAACTTATTTGAATAAAACTTTGGAGCTTTTTCATTTTCTTTTAAACTTTTTGGTATTTTCTTGAAGCTCAGCATCAGCTAGAATGCGATTCCAAAAATTTCAAGGGTGTTCTGGGTACTTACCTATATTAAGAGTGCTGTTATGGTAGCCATACACGCTACGATCTATCTGCACAGATGTACCTGTGTAGGTAGACCGGAACGTGGGAGTGAATAATTCTTAACCTGTGCACTTTTTTGGACCGGAGCAGGCGACCGGCGCAAAATAATATATCAATTATTTCTCCGGCAGATTGTAGCGTGTATGGCAAGTTTTAGACACGGCAGTGCCATGTGGAGTTATTAGATTGTATCAACTCATTTTTCTTGCCGTATGAAGTAAGTCTGTAAGAAATTTATCTTGGAGGGAGGAAAAATATCATTGCAAAATCTGTGATAGGTGTAAGAATTTTTTATGTGAATGATCTAATAAATTTAAATTCTATTTGTCCAAAATGTATGTATCATTTTATTAATTTTTGACAGTAAATCAGTGGTGTTTTTTCATAAAACTCGTTAGTCATAGAAAAAAATGGAGTAGGTACCTAACCTTCATTAAATAAAAATATACATTGTCATAGAAAAAAATGGAGTAACCTTCAATAAATAAAAATAATAAATGTGTATACAAGTGGAAAATAAAGACTTAAACAATTTTTTCTTAGTAGCTATGTTAAATTATTTTAGCTCGGAAATCCTTGGTGATCCAGATCTCGAAAAAAAAATTTACTAATCTTTATTACCGCTAACAAGTGTAAATTAATTTTATTTACTCGAGATTCATAACATTTAATCTTCTTTGAAAAAAAAATGCATAATATAAAAAAATATTTGCTGCCAAAAAATTTATGAAATGGTTCTGAAGTGAATTTGGTGTTGATTTGCCCCATAAATTAGTATCGTAACAGTAAGTTGATCTGAATTATTCTATAGTAGTTTAAATACTTCCATTAAAACCCGACTACGCAAAGGACGGTATAATGTGTTTCTTATTTGTATGTTACATTATTTAAATTGTAAGCAGGTAAATTAAGTTTCACGTATTTCATTATTATGATGAAATAAAAAATGAAAATATAGTGTTTTTATTTTATTTAAAACCTTTTCTTCACCTTCAACCATATTGTACTGTTTTAATGTAACAATATAACATTATAACTAAATACTTATATAGTATATCCTTTAATAATAGATGCTTTATTTTATGCATAACCCCTAGTTACATTAAATTTTCTTAATATTAGTAATACATAAATCACAATACCTACCCATATATTTTTGTATAAATATATCTATAGATCTGGAGATGTCATGGCAAGAGAATGCGAAGTTGCTGCCCGTTCAATTTGCATCAGCAATACACCATATTCGTTAACAAGTTGCAACGCAACGTAAGTTGTATTGCAACTGCTGACCAAAACAGAACTTTTGGTAAACTTCTAGAACTCCTTATATTTTATTATTATTTGCGTTCTTTTTGTAACCGTAGGAATTCGCCACTGCAAAAAAGAAAAATAATTATTGATTATTTGAGTGCGCTGTTTAGATAATTACAAACACATAAATATATCTATCAATTTATTAGATAATATTTAACACGATTACATCGTAATGTACCTACAATTGCTTTGCTTCATCTCATTTACTATGGGACGTAGCAGCATTTCCTTTTTTAAGAATTTATACCTCGTGAGTTTTAAATAGGTGGGTAGTTACTTGCAGCCTTATTACAAAACATGGGTTAACTATAGTAGGTACTCATCTAAATGTGTAAAGAATTTATAGAGCTTCCGTATCAGTCTCACAAGTTTGAAAAATCTCAAGTATCGGGGGTTTTAAGGATTGTTGACCACGATTTCAGTGCCAGATGGCATTGGAATCCTGGTCAACAATCCTTATGAACATTGAGACTTTTTAAACTTTGAGACTAAATTTATTGTGAGAATGATTCCGAATTTCTATTAATTATTTTTCTACATTTTAGTTGAGTAGGTACCTGCTATAGTTAAACCATGTTTTGTCATAAGACCGTTGGGGTTCAGTCATCGATAAAATATGGGGTTTTCGCTATTTTTATGTTGTTCCACATAGATTGTGTGTAAAAACCATATCACAGCTATAATAGCATATGTACCTATAAAGTTATAATGCATTTGTGGATAGTGGCTCGTACCTAATAATATAATCATATCCAAAGCCTTATAGATTTCTTATAGCAAATTTTATTAAATGTAGATTTTTGTTTTTCCTTTTTTTTTTTATAAATATTCACGGACATTTCACACAACGCTATCTGATCGCAAAGTAAGCTAGGAATAACCTGCTTGTTTTATGGGTATCAGACCACGGATATTAATACTTATATACTTTTTTAATACATACATATTATACAACATAGAAACACCCAGACTCTTGAGACAAACCTTTATGGGTCACAGAGATATTGGACTCCGGTGGGAATCGAACCCACGACGTCCAGCGCCGCAGGCGGTATCACTACCGACTGCGCCACAGAGGCAGAGATTGCGTGCTATTTATAACATTTATATAGTGCACGGCATCTAACGTGGCAAGGTGTTGGAGTCGAGCACTTTTTTGTTCCTCAAGTGTACGATGCGCGAAGTTACCCCCACTACTCCAAACCCAAGTTAGATGCCGTGCACTCTATAAACATTTTCTTACAAAATGTCTTTCCTTATTTTACAACCTTAAGGGTAAAGTTTCGTATCATCTTTGACTCCACCTCTACTAGACTGACTGACGACGCTCAAATCTCTTATGTATGAGAGATGAAATTCCTTGAGAAAATTAACGCTACCTCCCCATCTAATTCAATGCTTAGTAAAACCCAATGGAGTTCTACCAACATCTTCAGGGTGCAGGCCAGCCTTACTACGAAATGGTGCACCTACTACTGACTAATGGGCGAGGTCATGGTGAAAAGAAGGAAAATATCTTCGCCTATGGCAAAGTAAGGCCAAAGAGCCTACAGAAACAGAATTGGGAGAGGCCTACGAACAGTAGGTACTGGACTGGGATAGAGTGATTTATTTATAGCATAACAATCTTATCTTTTACAAAGATAAAATATAAGACTTAATTAGATTTACAGTTTACAGTGATTCTTTTGTGCGTTCTTATCTAGTAGATATAATAAGTAGTGTAACCTTGCGAAACAACGGGTGCAGATATTGATTAATATTAGATGATTAAAATTGAAATTTAGTGAAAATAAATGAAAGCGCCATCTGCCGACAACTAGTCTCATCTACACAGCACTGACGTTACCAAGTGACGTCAGACGTAGGGACCCGATTTGCCGCCAGAGGCGCTGTACAAAGATATAAATACGACCGCGCGCGAAGTTCAAGAAACCATTTTTCGTAAAATTAAATTATACTCGTCGCGAAGGCGTCTGTGTGTCAGTAAATATATTTAATCGAAATAAAATATAAGTTATAGGGAGCGAAATACTCCCTAAGTAAACAGTGGTTTAGCTGCAAGCATCAATTACCCCATCATTGGGTGAGTTAAATTAATTATAATGTAATCTAGATTTTAAAACAGTGAAAATTAACGGCTGTTGGTCAACCCTGTTTTAGGGGGGTAGTTACAGGGGTGTGAAAAAATGTCTCTGTAAAATTAGAATATAAGCAAACATTGTAAGGCACCCGATTCCTGAAATGGTTAACAGGGATCGGCTGTCTTAGCAATAGGCGGGAAAAAGGGTTCCAGCTAACCCGTCATCTGGAACATTCCAGGGTCCACCCTTCGGGTTCCAAGCAGGAACGTCCACCCTACGGGTTCCAGAGATTCACCCTACGGGCAACAAGCGATCATCCACCCCACGGGTTCGAAGAAACAGTTCACCCTACGGGCTACAGGAAATATTTTACTCTCCGGGTTGAAAGCACCGTGCCAGCCGAAGTTGTGGACGGCACGGCTACATCAGCAACTGCAGCATTCTTCAGGAAGGCCAAAACTAAGATAAGTCGGAACCCTGCGAAGACCATCGGAAGTCGCACTTGCATAATTGCTACTTGACCACACTCACGACCCCGAGTTTCTATTTGAATAAATCGTCTGTTATAATTTTAATCCTTTTTATCATTTCTCTCTGCTATTCTCTTCCCGAAAAGCTCACAGCTTTTCAGTGGCGCCCATATCGTGGTTTCAAGTAGCGACAAAGCGATTTCCGACGGGAGTCGGGAGGTCATAGTTGTAAGGAATTTTAAGTTGTGCAAAATAGTTTTAAGAGTGCCCGTTAGCGGGGTAGTTTCCCTCAAAATTAATATAACTACCCAGGAATTTGGCTCTCCTGACCTCTGCTGCCAACTTGTTCTTTCCGGCTTATTTTGTGTATTTTTATTAATTTTAGGCATATTTCGGCAAAAACAAGAACAAGGCCAAATTTGAATTTTTCTCAACATAATTGTAATTTTTCCAAATTTTAACGGTCCCCAATTTATTTTTCACACCCTCATGTATTTATTTTATGGTGAAAGTTTTTTTAAGTAAATTTAAAGTAAAAGTTTTTTTTATTTTTCAATTCTAAACATTACACTTGTTAAAGTTCTAAAGTAAAACGTCTGATTTGAAACTGATTTGAAACGCTTACATTAATTTTCGTTAGCGAGTTGTATAGCATATATTCATCGTAAAAAGTAGGCAAAGGATATCACCATCACAATTTTTATTTTATTTTACGGCGTCAAACCGCCTCAATTTGTGCATTATTTTGTTGTATTTCCTATATGTGAATTTACAGCGAGACCAACAGCCGATAATCACACTTCTGGGTAACAATCCCTATTGAAATTTCACGTTAGCAAAACGGTAGAACAAATATTTAACGAATTTCACTTCACGTAAATAATAAAAGATTTATAATTGTTTCACTTTTCGAATTACGTTGAATTCTGACACACTGAAATAAAACTGTAAGAAAAAACATTCCAAACGTAAGTCACGCAGTGAAAACATTCTTGCCAAAAACAATTTTAAACTGATAGCTTTGATTCGTGTTCTAAACAAACAACGGCAGATTTTGCTTTAATAACGTTTACGAGTAAGTTGACTTACTAGCTCGATAGTAGCGGAATTTTTTTTTTTCCATATGAACTGTGGGTGGAAGTGAATGAAATACACTCCGGACACCAACAGTCTAATACAAAATATTTCCAGAATCGTCCAAGTACGAATCGTTTTTTTTTGAAACAATTCGAAATATTCAAGGGTTCCGTAGTGGTAAGGAACAAATTACATAAAAAGTTAATTACTACTATATAGTTTATTTCAAGAACCGTCCAAGTGATAATCGGCTTTGACACAGTGAATAATATTAAAGGGTCCGTAGTATTAAGGAACTATTATAAAAAAAAAAAATTAATTGGAACGAGTCAAGATACGATTGTTTCTTGGCACGTTCGTGGGAATTGTAACATGTAACTAAAACAAGACTAGGGTCAAAAATTGCATCAACCCATTAAAATTGTCAAATATTGAGCTAACTTCATCAACCCGTCATCATACACCTCACTTTCACTACTTACTGATTCGGATTAGAGTACATTTAAACACAGACAGACAGACAGACAAGTAATATCTAGAAGGGTCCAATTTAGGATTTGAGTGAAGGAACCCTAAAAGGTAATATTTCCAAACTTAAGTATTTACTAAAGCAAATACTAAGTTTTATAAAGGTTCAATTTATAATTCAGTTCAACGAACCCTAAAAAGAAGAAATTATTTTTTCGTTATCCGGCGGGTGGGTCGAAAAATAGACACATTCTGCCAACATTCAAGTACGTAAACGGACAACGGTAAGGGCCGTCGTCCACTACAACAGAATTCGTTAGCGAATATAGCGAACATTCGTTGTCTACATGAAATTAACTTTTCACATAGAATAAACAAACGGATTAACAAATTAAAGTGTGTCATACACCAGTAGTGGATTTCACTACGCAGGTGGCACAGTAGGCACCACAGTTCAGCACACATTACAGTTATACACATATTGATACGAAAGTTTTCACAATTCATTTGATACAACTAAAGTAGCAGATAAACACACAATACATTGGAAAATAATTATCATCACTAAAGATTCCCGGCAATAGTAATTGAAATAGTCATTACAATGGCATTCAAATCAAATTTCACATCACTCCCAAAGGCGGAACTTGCATATGAAGTAAAGATCCGGGGAGAGGAACCTGGTTCAACGGTGGCAGCCCTCAGGCAACAAATTAAAAAGTTAAAGATAACCACGGACGAAGAGGACTTACAGGTCTCCCCTTTAGAATTGGAGGAAGACTTAGTAGGGTTGTATTCCTCGCTGGCTCGTGTTGGAGAAGAACGTGGCGTCCCGTCAGGACAAATACATACTAGCATTATTGACTAGCTCCAAAGCCTTATGTGCTCACATGGAGTCTAGATTCGCTAGAATCATTCCCCCAGAGGAATCAGATCTAAAGGAAAGATACGACGACTTTCAACTCACTTTCAAAACTACGTACAAGAGATTGAAAGCCATATCCGAAAGTTATTCGCATGCATCAAACACCAGCAAATTTGATGATGCGGACGAGAGCATTGCTGCCCCTACCAATGAAGCGCAGGAGGCAGAAACCCTCGCGGAGATGAAAGAGAAAGCAAATAGCAACAACCTGAAAGAGAGTCACTTTCTAAATCTTCCCGTAATATATGAGCGATGCTCTCTTACGGAGCTTTCCAAATTTAAATACGATGGTAATTCGGAGGTACACTCTTTCATTGAGCGGGTGTAAGATTTTAAACAAGCTCGAGAAATCGACGACAAGAGATTGTTAACAGCAGCCTCTGAACTATTCACAGGCAACGCTAGGCATTGGTACCGCAGTAATCGCGATAGATTTGCGTGCTGGCAAGACCTAACGGATGCACTGATACAGGATTTCAGAGTCAGCAACTACGAATACCGCCTATGGCAGGAAATTCGACAACGCACTCAAGGAAACGGAGAAGGAATAGTGGTGTACCTGGCCATCATGGATGGAATGTTTGCTCGTCTAAGCAACAAGGTGTCTGAAACGGAAAAACTACACATTATCTTAAACAACATCAGACCCGTCTACGACAACATCCTAGCAACCAATGGAGACATAGTCTCATTGGAACAATTAAAAAACATATGCAAAAAACATGAGGACATGGTGGCACGCAGAGCGTTCTTTACAGAGCCTCCAACAGCATCTGAAGGGATGGTAGCAGCGGAATTCGCATTTACAAATAGAAAGACTGCGAGCAAGACCTCAACATCTACAAGGCAAAGTTACAACAACTTCAACAGAAACGGCAGTAACTTCCCAAGCAGTAGAATTGCGACCAATACCTACGGGAACAGGAACGCTTACAGCGCAGGTTACAACCGCGACAGTCGTAACTTCAGATCGCAGAACACTGTGGCGGCGACAACATCGGACGACACACGGCCATGTTCGAAGTGTGGTTCCAGAAATCACTCGACTATGGCATGCCGAAATACGAATGAGTCGTATGGTTACAAAGGTGGGACAAAAGAAGTTAGGTCTACAAAATGCAAAAACAAATTTACAAGTCAGAAGGAATCTTCTATACTCTCCCCATTACCTACAAATGACCCCAGGCCTTACGCCAAAATAACAATAATGTCAAACCCACAGTTAGAAGCATATGGATTGTTGGACACAGGAGCCGCAATCACAATTTTAGGTAACAACTCACACAGAGTGTTACAAAATATAGGGTATAAGATAGAGGAAGACATAAGTACAACGGTTACAACGGCCGGCGGACACACAACCGTAGTACAAGGAAAGGTACAATTACCCATATTAGTGGACGATGACCCTAAACTGTCATTAATATCCGAAAAGCAAAACAAACTGTATGACTGGCGTAGTCTCACGCAACAACAACGCTTAATAGCAGAAAAGATGATATCCAAATGTGCCGAAATATCATATGAGAAAGTAGGGCTAGGCAGAACACATCTGATAGAACACACAATAGATACGGGAGACAGCAAGCCAATCAAACAACGTACCTATAGAATGTCCCCTGAGAAAACACGAATAGTATCAGAACAAATAGACGAGATGCTAAAGGCTGACGTCATCGAGCCTAGTCAGAGCCCATGGTCAAGCCCCGTACTAATAGTAAATAAAAAAGACGGCAAGCCCCGTTTCTGCCTGGACAGTCGCAAGCTCAATGCAGTCACAAAAAAAGACGCATCTGCCGACGCCATCTGCCGACAACTAGTCTCATCTACACAGCACTGACGTTACCAAGTGACGTCAGACGTAGGGACCCGATTTGCCGCCAGAGGCGCTGTACAAAGATATAAATACGACCGCGCGCGAAGTTCAAGAAACCATTTTTCGTAAAATTAAATTATACTCGTCGCGAAGGCGTCTGTGTGTCAGTAAATATATTTAATCGAAATAAAATATAAGTTATAGGGAGCGAAATACTCCCTAAGTAAACAGTGGTTTAGCTGCAAGCATCAATTACCCCATCATTGGGTGAGTTAAATTAATTATAATGTAATCTAGATTTTAAAACAGTGAAAATTAACGGCTGTTGGTCAACCCTGTTTTAGGGGGGTAGTTACAGGGGTGTGAAAAAATGTCTCTGTAAAATTAGAATATAAGCAAACATTGTAAGGCACCCGATTCCTGAAATGGTTAACAGGGATCGGCTGTCTTAGCAATAGGCGGGAAAAAGGGTTCCAGCTAACCCGTCATCTGGAACATTCCAGGGTCCACCCTTCGGGTTCCAAGCAGGAACGTCCACCCTACGGGTTCCAGAGATTCACCCTACGGGCAACAAGCGATCATCCACCCCACGGGTTCGAAGAAACAGTTCACCCTACGGGCTACAGGAAATATTTTACTCTCCGGGTTGAAAGCACCGTGCCAGCCGAAGTTGTGGACGGCACGGCTACATCAGCAACTGCAGCATTCTTCAGGAAGGCCAAAACTAAGATAAGTCGGAACCCTGCGAAGACCATCGGAAGTCGCACTTGCATAATTGCTACTTGACCACACCCACGACCCCGAGTTTCTATTTGAATAAATCGTCTGTTATAATTTTAATCCTTTTTATCATTTCTCTCTGCTATTCTCTTCCCGAAAAGCTCACAGCTTTTCAGTGGTATTGCATTAAAATCGTAAGCTATATTTGTCATAAGACTCACTTCACTAGCTCCTCATTAGATAAATTACAGAGACCTTTTAAATCCCAGATTTTTAAGATTTATTTCAATTTACTGGCGACAACTAGACGATTCTGGTATAGATTTTGCAATAGTCTCAAGGGGCCCTGAACCAACAAAGCCTTCGGAGCCAAGCAGATGCTTGTCACAGATGCTTACCGGGCACGTAAGCTTCGGTAAGTATCTGTGGCGAATAGGTACACCGAGAAACCACGGCTGAGTGCCAGCACTGTGACGACACATCGCTCCACACACTGGTGTACAGCGTAAGCGCAAAAACGGCAAAAAATCACGTTTGCTGTATGGGAGCCCCCTAAATCCCCACTTTTTTTCTGATTCTAGTGTTTGATGTTATAGCGGCACAGAAATACATCATCTGTGAAAATTTCAGCACTCTAGCTATCTCGCTTCTTGAGATAGCCTCGTGACGGACCGACAGACAGTCAGTCAGTCAGACAGACAGACAGACAGACAGGGAATAAATAAGGTCCCGTTATCACCCTTTAGGTACCCCTAAAATTGTTCCGCATTCGCATTCTGCATTTACGCGTGCTCACGTACTGCATGCTTGAACGCATAAATTCAAGATAATCTCTATGTAACGTAATACAACACCAAGGACGCAAAACTGATCGCTCGAATACTTGACTGCGTGAACGCTCTCTGTCTGATAGAACACTAGAAAATAAAAACAACTCACTTTTAAACGAATCTTCGTAATGGCGCAGCATTTTCCACAGTACATCTCCACTAATTTCAGGGTCTGGCAAGAGGCCTCCGTGCCGCTTCCTCAAAACTTTAGGGTCAACGTGCTGCATTAAAGACTCCATATTTGTTCCGTGGAAGTGTATGCGGGAACGGAGTTTCTCCCTCATGAAGGGTTTGAAGATTGCGAATAACATATTGAAGATATATGGCTGGTTGATGATGTGGACGGCCTTCACTCGTATCGGTACACATTCCTGGAATAAACGGTTAAAAGAGGAAATGAATTTTTAAGTACCTACAAAAATATCCCGCGTGGCTTTTCCTCTGCTTTTTGCCTTCAGGCCCACATTTCACCTCTTTAGAATTTGTCCCACGTAATAGGTGGTGAGCCGTATTGCCGTGTTGAAATGGATATATCATCGAAATTTTTCTTTTCTAAAAATCTATCCGATATTAGAATAAATTGTCTACACTAGCTCTGCCTAACGGATTTGCCTGTGGCGTACCTACTATTACCCCATTCATATCCGTATTTACTACATGTACAATAATGTTCTGCACCGCTGGGTAATAAGTAGATAGCATGATGATACATTTTTTTTTTTTTTTTTTTTTTATACCACTAAGGTGGCAGACAAGCATACGGCCCACCAGAAGGACCGGTGGTCACCGCAGCCTATGAACGTTTGCAACACCAGAGGTGCCACACTCGCGCTGCCGACCCTGTAAAAACCTTCTAAGACCCCTTTTGAAGAACCCCATACTGTAGGCGTTTGGGAAAACCGAGGCAGGGAGGTCATTCCACAACCTAAGCGTGCGTGGAAGAAAACACCTATCGGATCTTACCGTGCTGGAACGCACCGGACGCAGAGTGTGAGGATGAACTCCCTGTCTGTGGCGAGCGGTGCGATGATAGAACGTAGCCGTGGGCATCATATCAAACAATTCCTCAGAGCACATACCATTGTACAGGCGGTAGAACACGCATAAGGAGGCAAAGTCTCTCCTGTCGCGAAGAGGTTCCACACCAGCTGTAAGTACAGGATCGTTGACAATTCTTACAGCTCGTCTTTGCACCGAGCCAAATGGACGAAGCTGATATTCAGGTGCTCCCGCCCAGAGGTGACAGCAGTACTCCATATGCGGCCGCACTTGCGATTTATAGAGAAGCAGTGTTTGCGCCGCAGTGAAGTACCGCTGCGCCCTGTTGAGCACACCTAGCTTCTTGGACGCCAGCTTAGCCTTGTCCTCCAAATGACTACGGAACTGAACGTCACTGGAGATGTCAACGCCAAGGATCCCTATACTTTTGGCGATGGAAAGAGATGTGCCCTGAAATTGCGGCGCTACAGTAATTGGGGTTTGCTTAGCGGTGAAAAAACACGCTTGTGTCTTGGAAGGGTTGAACTGGACAAGATTTTGTCCACCCCAATCGGACACTCTAGTAAGAGTAGCCTCGATTTCAGACACAAGCTGTTCACGATTTTCCTCTACTGTGTCCCGAGAGATACCGGGGCGGCCCGTGTAACAAGTGTCCCCCGTACTGTCGTCCGCATAACAATGAATGCCATCAATAGACAACATGTCATTGATATGCAGCAGAAACAGAGTAGGGGACAACACTGAGCCTTGCGGGACTCCAGCGTTTATGGCCATGCAGTCTGAACAGCTGCCGTCAACGACGGCCCTGATGCTTCTACCGGCCAAGAAGCTGGACACCCATCCGCATAATCTCTCAGGTAGTCCATATGAGGGCAATTTCGTAAGAAGACCACGGTGCCAGACCCGGTCAAAGGCTTTAGAGATGTCGAGGCTCACTGCTAGAGCCTCACCCTTACTCTCGATAGCCGCCGCCCATCGGTGTGTTAGGTACACAAGAAGATCGCCCGTCGAGCGACCGTGACGGAAACCGTACTGCCGGTCGCTGAGCAGGTCGTGTTCCTCAAGGTACCCCAGGAGCTGTGTATTAATTACACGCTCCATCACCTTGGATAAAAGGGAGGTGACGGCTATAGGCCTGTAATTGGCCGGGTCGGTCCTGTCACCCTTCTTGGGTACAGGATGTACATACGCGATCTTCCGCGACGCCGGGACTTGTCGCATGGAATAGGAAAGTGCGAAAAGACGTGTAAGTACCGGACACAACTCTGGACCACAATGCTTTAGTACCACCGCGGGAATGCCGTCTGGCCCACTCGACTTATGAACGTCCAGGGATTGAAGCTCCCGCCGGACATTCCGCTGTGTAAATTTAACTTCCGGCATGGAAGTGCCACAACTCGGAATGCACGGCGGTATTGCACCCCCGTCGCTCATGGTCGAGTTAGAGGCAAAGAGATTACCCAAAAGGTCGGCTTTCTCCTTGGCACTCTGGGCCAAACTACCGTCGGGTTTAAGCAAGGGTGGTAATCCTGACCGACAGAAGTTTCCCTCGGCAGCTTTGGCAAGCGACCAAAATTCACGACTTCCTGAAGGGTAGCCTGCTAGCCGTTCGCCAATTCTGCCGACGAAATCGAACTTGGCCTTGACAATTGCTCTTTTACTGGACCTCGAGGCGGCATTTAATTTGCGTTTTACCTCAGAGATGTTTGGATCTGAATTTGCACGAGCCGTGGTCCAAGCTCTGTAGGCAGATTCTTTCTGCATTAGAGCTTCTCTGCAGAGCCGATTGAACCACGGTCGCTTTTTTGCACCTACAGGGATCCAGCGGTTGGGAATGTAGCATTCCATACCCTCCAAGATCCCCTCATCCTCATCACGTAACCATGTTACATCACAATAATTTGCCAATCTAATGGCAAAATTATTTTTTAAATCGGTTCAGTACTTTCAGAGTTTATTTATTTTATTTATCATTTATTTATCATTAATTAGCAATTATTTATTATCAGTGTAGTTTATTTTATTAGCTTGATGTGCGACTTGGCATAGCTGTAAGCGCATCAAGCACCTGCATTTTAAATAAATAAATAAATTATCTATACTAATATTATAAAGAGGAAATATTTGATTGTTTGTTTGTTTGTATGTTTATTTGTTTGTTTGTTTGCATCTAATAGGCTCCGAAACTACTGGATCGATTTAAAGAATTCTTTCACTGTTGGGAAGCTACGCTCTTTTATTCCCGTATTCCCACGGGAACGGGAGCTACGCGGGTGAAACCGCGTGACGTCCTCTAGTATCTACTACTCGTAAGTATTAGTAGAGAACATAAGTAAGAAAGTTTACATAAAAATTACCTGAATCCAATCAAGAACCATCTTCGCATACGAGGGTGTGAACTGCATGATGTGTTTAAAGGATAAGCCTTGCATGTCAAAGACGCTTATGATACCGCAGATCTGTGTCTGAGGCTCGGCCATAGCTCCTTCTAACCCCATCTGGATGCCACGGAACACGTCTGTCAACGGCACTTCTTGAGGATTCCATCGCTCTGAAAATATATGTTGAGAGACGTTATTATTCATCTGTATTTCCTGCCTCGGTGGCGCAGTCGGTAATATAACCTGTACAATCCCCGGGTCTTTGTGTCTGTGATCCACAAATATTTGTTTCGGAGTTTGGGTGTTTTCTATGTACTTATATCATGTTTGTCATACATAGGTATGTATTTAAAAATATATAAGTATGTCTATCAGTCGTCTTGCTCCCATAAAACTAGCTTATATTAGCTTAATTTGGGCTAGATGATGTTGTGTGAAAATGTTCACAGATATTTATTTATTTTAATATTAGTGGACGTCTCGCGATTTTACCCGCGTAGTTCCGTTCCCTTGGGAATCCAGAAATAAAATATGGCGTATGTCACCCGGGAAAAGAATTTATCAAATCGGTTTAGTGGTTTCGGAGCCTATTCAATCCGAATAAACTAACAATACAATTGTTCTTCTACATAATCTATACTTATAATAAAACTGTAGAGGGTCGGGAGTCTGTACATGGAAGATGCTTTGAAAATTTTAAGTGTAGGGCGTTCTCTAATCGATACTGAAGCCGAAAATGTAATTTAAAATTTTCATGTCTGTCTGTCTGTCTGTCTGTCTGTCTGTCTGTATCCCGACTAAGTATCACGCCGAAACTACTGAACCGATTTGAATGATACTTTGTACGATCTAAGCTTATAGTCCGAGGAAGGTTCTTAGATACTTTTGATCCCGATATTTTGCGCGGTTCCTTCAGGAGAGAGGATGAAAGGCAAAATAGGTTTTTAGCTATAACTTCTCACTGCGTGGTTCGATTTCAAATATTTGTTTGGTGTCTGAAAGGGAGTACTTTAAGCATTATTCCATACAATTTTCAATATTGAGGGTTATGTAGTTCAGAAATTAGGGGCATCTCAACTTTCGGTAAATCTAGAATTCAACGTTTCTTTTGAAAGTGAGTCTAAACGGGCGTGTTGGCTTAATCATAAAAGAGCTTAATGATTAAGGCTATTGTAAAATAATTCAGTCCGCGCCGAAAAAAGGTAATTTTCAGGCGTAATCATGTTAAACATTGCTGACTACCAGTACAATAATAAACACAAGTTTCCTGATCAAACGTTTAAATTTAAGCAACTCAAGACAATTCTTAAACACGCATTTTTATTACATTAAACTGGGTAAAATATGTATATCCTATAAATTGGATCATTTCCTTACTCTTTCAAGGGGTAATGAAGGGGAAGGTAACCAAAATTAAGGAGCAGTTGTGAGTTCCATGTTTTATCTATATATATAAAAACAAAAACTGACTGACTGACGATCAACGCACAGCCTAAACCGCTGGGTCTAAAAGCATGAAATTTTGCACAAATGCTCCTTAAGTGTCGTAGGCGAGCAATAAGAAGGGATTTTTGAAAATTCAACTCCTAAGGGGGTAAACAAGGATTGCAAAGTTTGTATGGGACAACGTGATTCCTTGGTCCGATCTTCTTCAAATTTGGCATAAAACATCTTAAACCGAATTGATGGGAGACGTGTATTTTATTTTATTGAAATTTATCATTTAACATGTTTTAAATGGGTTAGAAAAAAAAATTGGGGGCATTTGCCTCATAGTTCATATTGATACTTCTTAGTCGGTATAAACTTTTTTTTGACAAATGACAGCTGAATTTTTAATAAAAAAATTGGTCTTATTTTTGATAAACGTCAAAACATTTCAAACTGTATTATGTAATTTTACTAAAACTGCATATTTATGTATTTCAATAAGCGAAATTGCGTTCATATTATTTTGTATGTCAAA
This sequence comes from Miltochrista miniata, assembly GCA_933228765.1. NCBI lineage: Eukaryota > Metazoa > Arthropoda > Insecta > Lepidoptera > Erebidae > Miltochrista > Miltochrista miniata. The sequence goes on along the minus strand of OW121751.1, from coordinate 9,866,526 downwards.
ATACATTTGTGACATGAAAACCTGAACATGGCTGGCTAGGAATTATAAAAGAACTAGCTGATGCCCGCAGCTTCGCCCGCGTAAAATTTGTTCCCGTTCGCGCTTCCCGTATTTTATCCCCTTGGGTGTAGAATTTATTAAAATCCTTTCTTAGCGGATGCCTACGTCATAACATCTACCTGCATGCCAAATTTCAGCCCGATCCCCATCCGTCCAGTGGTTTGGGCTGTGCGTTGATAGATCACTATGTCAGTCAGTCAGTCACCTTTGAGTTATATATATTTAGATATTTACTCGGTAAGGTGTACTGTACTGTACACGGTTCATCCGAAGAACAAAGAGTAGGTATTACCATCTCCGCTTTCTCTTATATTTTGTACAGGGATAGCCAATTAGATGAATATAAACAATCAGAGGCATTATAGATGAACAAATTAGATATAGAATTACAGATGTCTGGTCACAATAGGAGAAACTGTATTAGCATTTTGTAAACAAAGTATTATGTATTAGCACAAAAACAGTAAGAGGACAGAGCCTGCAGCCTCTTGAATTAGGAATAGGACGATCGGAAACTGATTAAATATTATTTTTGTGACTTCCCGTTCGTCCCCTTCGGGGGATAAAGTCGAGGGGACGAACGGGAATACACTAGACATCATTTATTTTCACAAATACCGATATAGATTTACTTCGCTCAAAGTAACACGTATTTTGATTTAGTTATACAAAATTATATCTATACATATAAAAACAGAAAACGGCGGAAGGAAACGGCCGAATAAGTTCTGATTTTCTGAAGTAGCCACCGCGACTCCGTCTACCCTACAGATAGACCGAGGACGAAGAGGTCGCAGGCTGGATGCGGAAGACGCAGGACGCCAATTAGGAGAGGCCTATGTCCTGGAGCGTACGTGCTGATTTGATAGAATTATATAAAAACAAATACTGACTAACTGATCGATCTAGAATCTTGAAGTTAAAAATGGCGTAGGTGCGCATGAAGAAACGATTTTTACAGTTCGAAAATCCTACATACATGCTATACGACTCCTACCGACCAAATGCCACGATTGGGAGCCCCAGATAAGTCCTCGGAAGGATACCCCTGGACTCCCAACAGACATTCGGCTACCATTGTGGCCTAGGTGTTATTCCGCTTCTTCGGGCGTGCGTGAATCCCTCACGTCAGTCTGGGTTCGTACCCTATTCACGAGACTTCGCTGTCCGTCTATCTGTACGTCATGAGTCTGTATCTCAGGAACCGTGATAGCTAGAGAGCTGCAAAATTCAGATGATATATGTCTGTTGCAACTATGACAACAATTACTACAGTCAGAAAAAGAGGTCCCATCCAACAATCGTGATTTTTTGCCCTTTTTTGTTAGGGAACCCTCTGTGTGCGAGTCCATTTCGCACTTGGCTGGTTTTTATACTAAACTAGCTGATGCCCGCAGCTTCGCCCGCGATGGCGCTGTATGTGAAATTTTGCTGAATTTTCTTTGCTATAAACCTCACGGAGCCCGAGGCCTTTCCAACGAATGCAAAACCGTGGAAATCGGTTCGTGCGCTCTGGAGTTATAGCGTCAGGAAGGAAAACCCGACTTATTTTTATATAATAGATGGGCAGACAAGCTTACGGCCCATCTGATGTTTGGTTACTGTAGCATATGAACGTTGCAAACACCAGTGGCGCTGCTGCATGCCGACCCTTGGCACTACCAGTAGAGTCACGGGAACGTAACAAACATCCCGTAACCCTGTTAAGCGGTAGCGGTAGTGCTAAGGGTTATTTAATGAACTTTTCCCTTGACACTACTATTTCTCTCTTACGCAAACGAAGTTGCGCGGGTCAGCTAGTTTATAATATAAGATTCGAAGAAAAAATACGTCATTGAAGCATATAAAAATTACATTTAAAATTATATCTATGGTTTTTGCAGTTTTGATGGTACGGACATAAAATAATACGGACCTCTACGTACAAGATGTTGTACGCAAGTCTGCTGAAAATTTTCATCAGCCTTCGCCTATCTAGATATTACAACACGGCGATAGACTCACCCACCACCATTTCGTGGGACAAAAACATGAGATTTTGGCGTTTATATGACTCTACCTACCCCTAATATAGTAGACCAGGTTGTAACGACCCACAGTTGAAATTTTTCAAGCCACCCAGAAGGCTTTCAACTTGGCATAACTATTGTCATTTTACTGACAACCGGGTTTCATTTCCAGGTTTCCTTTCTCTACGCAGTTGATCGTTTAGCGAAAGTGTTGTCTTACGATTCCACAACGTCTTACAACACCGTCGGGATGAATATTGAGGTGGTGACATTTTCTACTCTTTCCCGTCACCACGCGGGGTAAATTCATAAATTGGTATAAATGTACCTATTCACGGCTATTATTAAATGAGTTTACCTACTGATTAGATTAAATTTGTTGTTCAATAGATATCCGTTACAAAGGTCATGATACTGTTTTGAACTATATCAAGGCAATGCCAATTGAATTCAATGAGGTTCTTCCGACTCTTCGAGGTCAAAGAAAACCCTGTGCCAACCTGTCTAACGCACAGTAAGGTCATTCATCCTCATAACATGATTATAAGAAGCCTACTTCCAGCGGTAGACCTCGATATGCTGATGTGATTTAGCTAAAGCGGAATACTCGTTGTTTTAGATACGACTAGCTGACCCTCGCAACTTCGTTTACGTTACATAAGGTCTATGCAAGGAGAGGTATTTCTTCATCAGGCTCCTAGGAGCGCATAAAACTGTCCTGTTTGCTTAATCATAAAAGAGCTTAACGATTAAGCTCTTTTATGATTAAGCCAACACGCCAGTTTAGATTTACACTTACATTCAAAGGAATCCTTGGATTCTAGGTTTTGCGAAAGTTGAGATGTCTGTAATTCCTGATCTACAAAACCCTTAACATTGAAACTTGTGTGAAACAGTCCTTAAAGTACTCCCTTTATAACACTGAAACATTTTTGGAATCAGACCACGCATTGAGAAGTTACAACTAAAAAACCATTTTATCTTTCATCCCGTCTCCCAAAGGAACCGCGCAAAATACCGGGATCAAAAGCATCCTAGAACCTTCCTCGGATTATAAGCTCTGATTGTACCAAGTTTCATTTAAATCGATTCAGTAGTTTCGGCGTGATACTTATTCGGGATACAGACAGACTGACAGAAAGACAGACAGACGGACATGAAAATTTTAAATTGCATATTCGGCTTCAGTATCGATTAGAGAATACCCTACAATTAAAATTTTCAAAATATCTTCCATGTACAGACTCTCGACCCTCTACAGTTTTATTATATGTATAGATTTAACAGAGCTGTCTTATATTGCAGTCACACCAAGATGGGATGGGTGGCAAAAGAAAGTGTCATTACTTGGAAATGAGGTAGTACGGTACCCGCCGCTCTTAAAACGAGCATGCATAAGTACGAAGTACCAATGCGTAGGTCAAAAGTCAAAATAATTGACCGATCGAACGTAGTAAGCGGGTGTCCATCTTGAAATGGCCAATTTGTGTGTGTGTTTATTTTCCTCTATGGGTTGCATTTACAATTCTATTTAGATACTTGGTATAAGTTTTTAGTAGTTTTTTATTTCTTACGTCCTGCATTTTAAAATGTATGGCAAAGTGTCAATAAGTTTTATCAAACCGCCAAAACTTATTGACACTTTGCCCCACTTAAGACTGCAATGTACTCGTCCGCTTACTTCCTTCAAATTGACCAATACCGCGGCGATTATCTAACACTGACCATAATGGCCGTTGTTCCAATTCTGACCTAAACAAGTTCTGATTGATACATGAGCTACATCAATGCGTTATGCAAAACAAGGTGACATCACTATAACCTGTTCAAAGACATTAACTTATTGTATAATGTAAATATTAATAGCATTATTAAAAAATTCTGTGACCCACGCGTTAATCGAAGGCAATTATCATAATTAAATAATTATGTTAATATTGAGTCAATGATTTTTTGTTGAATTCAACAAGTGCTAAGAGGTTTCTTTTGTATTGTTGATTTTGGAACGAGCTCCTTGTCACTCTTTATAAAATGATTACAGTTTGGGTTCCTCAAAAGGAACATCAAAAGAGTTTTCAATTCCAGCAGCACAAATACATCACTAGTGTCACAAACATCCATACAAGTGCTTCGAGCTATACGATCACCACTTTCGTTCTGAACCCTGCCTAATGCATTTCTCAGTGCATCTCTTTAACCGGCTTTTTGTACTTACCTACATTTTTTAAGATTACAACTAATGTGTTGATGATGCAAAGTTCAAAATGATGAAGGAATTTAATTCAAATGTAGAGTCGTAATGAATAAACGTTGTTATAAATAAACTCAAAAACTACTGTGCCGATTTCAAAAATTCTTTCACCATTGAAAAGCTACATTAACTCTGAGTAACATAGGCTTTATTATTTTTATTCCCATATTCCCACGAGAACTGGAGCTACGCGGGTGAAACCGCGTGAGGTCTTATTTCTGTGTAGGTTAAAGAATTACCTATGTCACGCTTTATGCCTTAAGAATTCTACAACAAAACCTGACGTAGATGTTATCTGTGGCAAGAACACAAATAACGTCTCGTTAATAGTAGTGTTTTTATATAACAGCGTAATTGCACACACATAATAAACCAAATTGTACGACAATTAATATCTCTCATGCATTTAGAATCTAATTGGATTTTATTGTAATTTACGTGTAGTCAGGTCCAAAATTAAAAAAAAAAAATTATAAAGAGACAACTAAAATGTTCCCATTCCAGCTAAATATAAAAATTAAATGCTAACACAATGTTCTAGAGTTCCGTAACCAAAGTGCAAGTGTCTGTCGTCTTCTGGCTCTATGAAGCTCATAAACCGTGATCCCTGAAATTTTCACAGATGATGTATTTCTGTTGCCGCTTTAATAAAAAATACTAACTAAGAACATAAAAAAGTAAGGGAGGATCCCATACAACAAATGTGATTTTTACAGTTATTGGGCACAGCCTTTCGAGCGTGAGTCCGACTCGCACTTGGCTGGTTTTTAAAGAACAAAGTATCCGACAGTTCTTATTTTGATACTATCTTAATTCAAATAAAATAAAGTTTAATATGTGCTCCTATTAATGCCGATTTAGTAGGATCGTTTTGAACAGGATGGTAGCAATGGTAGATTCTGTGTAATTGACGCTGGCTGACTGTACCTACAATCTGTACATATCATGATTGAAAAATAATGAATGGCAACTTTTTGTACTATGAATGTACTTTGGTAATCGAACCCAAAAAACCTAGTTTGTTAAAAAAAACGTGAGGTGTTTCACGAAGTCATAGCATCTAATTTATTAATGATTACGGTTTTTAATACCTAAACCCAGAGTTTGTTTATGTGAAACGTGAAGTTTTTTTATGTTTGTTTCACGAAGTTATACCATCAATTAATACAATCAATCAATCAATACATATAATAAAATGGTAACAGGTCGCTATCTGTACATGAATGATAAATGACAAAAATATTATAGGGGGGCTTTATGAACGCAATAGAACCCAAAACAATGATTTTTAGAATTTTTGTCTGTTTGTCTGTATGTCTGTTTGTCTGTACGTTTGTGCACGCTAATCTCAGCAACCGCTTAACCGATTGCAATGCGGTTTTCTTTATTGTGTTAAGGTTAGCTCCGCTTAACATTAATTTATTTCATGTCAATCGGTTTATAAATAAAAAAGTTATATCAAACTAAAGATAATGCAGCGTACGAAGTCGCGGGCTACAGCTAGTCTAATAAATGAATACGGTTTATATCAGGTAAATATTACAAGACTTATTGGATTCTTGAGGACCAATGTTACCGTATATACGTGTGGACCTCAATTTGGCGGCCCTGTTATGTGCCTCTTCATGCCCCGCTTGAAGAATTTGGCGTTGTAAGAGGAGTGAAACGTAATCCCGAGGTTGTAAGAGCAGGGAAATGGGCATGGCAGGTCGTTCCAGGTTTTTATGGTTCAACAGAGAAACGCTCTTTTGTATCGATCAGTTCTGATGAAGATTGTCTGCACTGTGTGAGTGTGGCATTATCATTCAAAGCTCATTCAGCTTCTTTTTTAACGTGAGAAACCTGACTAAAAACCACACGTTCCCGACCTATGGTTGAGAGCCCCGGCCTCTATTCATTCAGCTATTATTAAGAGTGGCTGATGTCATTCAGTGCTCCTTCATGTAGAATACTACTTTTAATATGTTTCGCGCTATATCGTATGTCCTCTTTTCGCCGGTCACTTTGAGATAACCCCAGCTTTATACATAAAATATAAAAATATGAAAGGAACACTGTTAGCAGATCTAAAGATAAAAATATATACTACGTGGTTAATAAATACATTTTACAAATGTTTGGAATTACTTACTTATCTATGTCTCACTGAATTAAATTTCACGCTCTGTACTTGAATGTAAACTGTTATAATTTTATTTCTTGTATTTCCTAAATTTTGTGAAAATCACCTGAAGTCATGATATTATATACTCACGCCAAAGTTCAGGAATATAATCTAATAATAGTGAATATAGATGTCTGGATAAATGTCGGGATGTGTGTATGTTTCGTACTCTTTCACGCTCTAACGGCTGATCAAATCTGACTTAAATTTGGTACAGATATAGATTATAGTCTGGAGTAACAAATACGCTTCTCTGCATTCTGGGAAAAGTTTCGTCCCCTTAAAATTATACAGACGTAATAAAAACATTAAAATATACCTCCAGATTCTACAAAGATGATACGGCGTCCATGCTGATCTCTCGGTGCCAAGATGGAGACAATGGAATGTTGGTACGGCAGCTGAATGGCGGATGGCAGCAGGTCGTGGCAATACTGTGGGTTTGAACGTTTGAATTTGTAGTATGCTTGAATCTGAAACATAAGATAATATGACGGTAACAGAAGATATGTTGTACTGTATTAAATTATCATCCATAAGAGACCTTATTCTTAGCATTCCATGGATTCTCCGTGCGGGCGCCGGGTCCATAGCGTGGCACAGGGGGGAACACCCCGACGCGACGGCGCGGCCTCTGGGACTTGCGAGTCTTGCGACCCATTTTTAGTAGGTTTAGGGTGGCCACCTTACTATGCGCATAAACGCTCACCCTCCACCGTCAGCAATGATCCCTGCCCTGCCCAACCAGATTTGGTAAGATCCTATCAATGCCGTTTTAGTAAAGAGCTTACTGCTTATTTATAATATTTATTTACAATGTGTATGTATTAGTTTATGAAGATTTATATCTATGTATTTTATTTTAGGTATATGGACCTATATTTATCTGGAGACTGTAAAACTTTATCCTCATTCTATATTTTATTTTTTTATTTTTAGCACTGTACAATATTTGACACCGATAACTAGGACCTACCCATTTCTCAAAATTAATGTTCATTTTGTCCAATCAAAGGTTGCCAGTAAGAGATTGCTTTTAGCGATATGGCCGCCATTTGTACATATTTGTGTTTATGTTTCTTTTGTAAACTGGTTTTATTGGTGTACAATAAAGTTTTACTTACTTACTTACTTACTTACTTACTGAAGCTTGTGGCAATCCAAGGTATTTAAATAAATTATACAGGGATTTAGCTGGAATTCCCCTTGCTCCTACTTCTACGGCATAGAGTTTAACCACATAGCCATTTTTGGTTAACTCATTGGTCAAGTCAAAGTATTTATTTGTCTTAATGGCGTGGTCCTTCGGTATGTTGGTCTCCCACGGCACCGTCAGCTCCACGAGCTCTGTTACTAACATTATAAATGCGAAAGTTTATAAGCGTGAATGTGTTGATGTCAGGATGGTAGTTACTTTTTCACGCTCTTATGACTAAACAAGAATTGGTACGTACTGCTCGTTCGCTCTAATTTTGCCGCTCGGCTCCATACTAAAGTCGAATTTTTTATTAGACGAAGTAAATTGACAGCAACTAATGTCACTTCTTTATACAATGTTGCGTATTTTCTATGACGAAGTGACATTAGCTACTGTCAATTTACTTCGTCTAATTAACAATTCGGGTATACGCCTCTACGCCAGCGGCAAAGTTAGAGCGAACGGGTAGTACAGTGATAGATTTATTATGGTCTGGAATAGCCTTAGACCATATAACACGGGACTAGCCTTTGCGAACCACCGCAAACAAAAATATTCTGCCAGTTTTCATACAAGTGAAGGGGGAAACACAAAGACATGTAAAATTTCATTGCATTTAAAAATGTATTAATCGACAAACGCGTAATGGCTGTTGTGTGTTAATTGTTATTGTACAGTCAACTACAATGTAATGTACTAGTTTAATCATATAAAATGATGTACTGATGTACAGGCTTTTCATAAAGCCAAAAGACCAAATGGTCATGTGCAATGGCAGAAAACAATGCTTAAGTAAGGCGCATCCTGTGGTTAGATGATCTAAGGGAATAGCACATAGGCTACTTTTGATTTCCGGTATAAGTTAAAAATAATAGAATTCCATTCATATCTATTAGAAGATACTTTAAAACGTGCTATTGACTTCCTTAGTTGTTATATTCATTATCTACCTTATTATATTTTGCAATGCTGTTGGTTTCTAAATAATATTTTTTGATTATTTTGAGTAGGTACCTAAATATTTTCACCACAGAATCAGAAACAGGATGCCCGCTACTCTGCTCGCGTGGAATTATGCTGCCGTTCCCAAATCCCATGAAAACGTTTCCGGGATAAAAAGTAGACTTTCCCACATCCAATGAAAACTTTTCCAGGGATAAAAATGCCTATGTTTCTTTCCAGACTATTATCTATTTCTGCATCAAATTTCAGCCAGATCCGTAAGGTCGTTAGAGCCTGAATCAGTGACAAACATTCATACATACAAACAAGCTTTCGCGTTTATACTATTAGTAAGGATGTATACTAACCTTTTTAAGTGCACTTTCTGGGTAGAACTTACACGGCCTCAGGAACTTCATAAGAAAGTCATCCCTTTCTATGGGAATGTAGAGATTTGGTTCACCTAAAACAACAATAATTAAGCTCTTTTAAATATCGATAATATAGTTCCAATGGCTTATAAATTATTAATTTTATATTTTTAAGATATAATAAGTCATAAGAAATTTATTCAGAACAAAATACATTTGTTTAGAATATCATGCGTCCGTGAATACTCCAACAACAACACAACAATTTTATAATTTACAAAATACCAAACAAATACATGAAACCAATCAATAATTATAATGTCATCAATGAACTTAATTTTATCAAGTACTGATTTATTCACATTAATTTAAAAGCCATTAATTAATACATTATTTTATATCAATAAATATATCTTTGAACCAAATCTGTGTTTGAGGTTTCAGTTATCTTAATAGATGCAGTTAAGAACAAGACCTTTTAACATTAAGATAATTATGTATGTATAGTTAAGAAGGCAGAGAAGAAACATACAATACGCCCAGAGTTCACCAGTTTTATCCCATTAGAGTCAGAAAAAACTGTTAAGTAATATCAATAAAAGGAATAAAAAAAAATTGCGGACATTCACACACAACATCATCTAGCCCCTTGTGCTATGGGATCTAGACGACTAATAAACATATTTATATATTTCTAAATCTAAATACATACATATTATACATAGAAAACAACCCAAACTCCGAAACAAACATTTGTGGGTCACACAAATATTTGGACCGAACCAGGAATCGAACCCCGGAGCCCCGGACCTCCAGCGCCGCAGGTGGTATCACTACCGACTACAGAGGCAGCCAATATTTAAAATGGAATGCCAAATGCCGACCTGAAGAAGGTAGTGGTAGAAAGGTAGTGGTACCTAGGTAGTGGCTGGATGCGGAAGACGCAGGGCCGTGTATTGTGGCGTAAGTTGGGAGAGGCCTACGTACTGTAGTAGACTGCCTAAGACTAATTGGATTGATGTAATTGATTGATAGAATAGAATTAAAAGAAAAAGAAAGCAGTTTGTACGTTGACCTAACGCGCTTAATTTTTTTTTAAAGTCATTTTTTCACAAATTTTTAAGCTGGCACACTTATTTACCGTGGGATGCGGGGTCCTACTAACATCTTAAGGACCCCAATGGGTCGGATCCTCCTCGTGGTGCATCCTGGGCAACGGAGTAGCGACCACTCCCCTTCCTCTGTGGGGGAGTTGTGCTACTCTGGCTAATTCCGGCCGAGGCGGGAGTAACCCACCTGTGGGTTGCTCGGTGGTGTGTGTTGCTGCCGGCCGTGCCGTTATTCACGGCCGGCAGCAGCAATGATGGGTCGCCGTCGCTTCGCCTCCTTTGCTGGCGAGACGATGGCGGCAAAGTGGGAGAGGCACTGCGTGGGGGGCGGGAGTTTGGGTAGATGCTCCCGCCCTGCCATGCAGTTCGGGCTGCCGGCCGTGAATAACGGCGCGACCGGCGGCAACAGTGCTGGGCCGCTGTCACCTCGCCAGTTGACGAGGTGATGGCGGCAAAGCGGGAGGTGCACTGTGCGGGGGAGCGGGAGTAACCGATAATGCTCCCGCTCTGCCGTGCAGTTCGGGGGCGCCGCGGTGAGGAGTTACTGCGCGCCCCCGATTGTTTCTTGACCGTGGGCGTAAGGTCGGGGGACCCCGCCCACCAACGGTCACATGGCGGTGGGCACCTTTTCCGTGTTCCAGGGGTGCCCATTAGCGCACGCCTGCGCCAGCCGCTCTCTGTCTCCTCTATTACAGAGGGGCGCTCGAGAACGGTGCAGGCGTGGACTTCAGCTCCTTAGGGAGCTTTGGGGAGCCGCCCATCTGGCTCCCCCGAGGAGAGCCCCGAATAAACGGGGCGCCCCTGGCCGGGTCGACGTGAATAATCTTTTGATATCCCTCGGCCCGGCTAAAGGGTGAGGAGGAACACCGCGGGGTTTAGTGGGTAGGACGGTCCATTCCGGACCGGGCCGGGAGTCCCACACACCATCCCAGCTGCCCCCGCAGCTGGGATGAAGGCGCGTAAATGCGTTCCCCGCGTCAACAAAAAAAAAAAAAAACTTATTTACCGTAAATAGGAACTTATGTGTCAACACTTGCTTTGAAGGAAATTAGTTGGTTTATGAAGCTGAGACACATTACGCATTTGGGTTTTTTTTGTTTAACGTGAGGAAAATTCTCATGGATGTTATGCCTGACTCCTACCGACTAAAAAACCTCACGTAACGCCTAACAGCCTATGGTAGGGCCCCGGGTAAGCCCTCGGAAGGATGTCCCAGGACTTCCAACAGACCCACGCCGCCACTGCAGCCTCGTTCAGGGGGTAGTTCGGGTGCCATCCCGCGTCTTTGGGGGGTTTCGGGTGTGATCCCGCTTCTAAGGGGGGAAAAAACTTTCCCCTCTGTCAGTACACAACTCCAAATGGAAAAACCATTGTGTGTCCGAAATTGTGAGCATATTTTTTTGCGTAAATTCCACTGTGACAGCCGATTGCTTTTAATATATAAATATAAATATTCACGGACATTTCACACAACGCTATCTGATCCCAAAGTAAGCTAGGAATAACCTGCTTGTGTTATGGCTATCAGACCACGGATATTAATAGTTATATTAGGTGTAACAAAATTGATTCTCCAAATTTCGTCACGTGACGTGGCATCAGTCAAGATTCAAGAAACATTACAATAAAACCGGCCAACTGCGAGTTGGACTCGCCCATGAAGGGTTTCGAAGCAGCAAGTAACATAATATAAAAAAATGTTCTTATAGTTTGTTGTAACTTTGATTTATGTTTTAACACGTTCGCAGTGGTAGTGATTTTTCTAACAGAAAATTGCAGTTTAGGACGTATTAAAAAAAACTACCAGCTCTATCTTGTTCAAACTAATTTTCGTTGATAGTTTTTATGGCAATGTACATCATATATTCTTTTTAGACTTATCATTCTCTTAGTTTAGAAGTTAGAGGGGGGGGGGGACACACATTTTTCCAATTTGGAAGTGTCTCTTGCGCAAACTATTCACTTTAGAAAAAAATGATGTTATAAACCTCAATAGCATTTTTGAAGACCTATCTATAAATGCCCCACATGTATGGTTTTAATGAAAAAAAAATTTTGAGTTTCAGTTCTGAGTATGGGGACCCCAAAAATTAACTGCTTTTTGTCTAGTTTTATATAAGAATCTTAATGCGATTCACAGAATACATCTACTTACCAAGTTTCAGTAGCATAGGCCTTATAGTTTCGGAGAAAAGTGGCTGTGACACACGGACGGACAGACAGACGGACAGACAGACAGACAGACATGACGAATCTATAAGGGTTCCGTTTTTGCCATTGGGCTACGAAACCCTAAAAATGAAGCAAAAAAAAACACATGAATACTTTAACCGTAAATCCGTTTTATAGGTCCAATAAATTTTCATTTTCACCCTTTCTATCGCTACTGAGGGGCAGTAGAAAGCGACAACGACATCCAGACGGATGCTCCGTGTTTGTTTTGCCACGGCGACCATGTTACCTCGAATTGCCGCGGTAAAAACGAATTTTTAATGAGCGACAAAAAAATTAAAAAAAAGAATGAAAAAAATTAACCCCCTTTTTTTTGTTAAATATTTGTATTTGATTTCCGATGCCAAGTCATCTCACGAAATTTGGAGAGTCAATTTTGTTACACCCAGTATACTTTAGAAACAGCCAGACTCTTGAGACAAACATTTATGGGTCACACAAATATTTGTCTTCGGTGGGAATCGAACCCACGACCTCCAGCGCCGCAGGCGGTATCACTACCGACTGCGCCACAGAGGCAGTCGATTTTGAAGTAGTGTATTAGAGAATACGATTCCATTTACAGGAAGAAACACGTAAAGACTTTTCCCTTTAATGGAGGTCGTGTATGAGGTAAACACTATCTTTCTGCTTGATACGTATCTAGTACCACAGATAACATACGACCACGTATCTAGAATTAAGCGGTCACTTTTTGCTCTTAAACTCAGTTTCCACATCGAGCTGAGCGGACCCATATTGATGAATCCGCTTAACCCGCAACACCCACAGTAGTACAGTAAACTGTGGTGATGTTGCGGAAAAACCAGTATGCTGTTTACTATTGCGAGTTATGCGATCCATTTCATTCAAATGTACACATTTCAGCGCGCAAGAAAGAAAAAAAGGCGCTCGGTTTTTCTGCGTTTTTAACGAAATTAATTAATTATAAGAGAACTATAAACAATAGGTAATAACTGTAACTAGTGGTCTAATGCAAATGAAGTTTTTACTATTGTCTTTCTTATAAATCTTTTATATTATAAACACAACTTAAAACATTTTCAACACAAAAATCTATCGAGGATTTTATCAGTAATCCGTGTTTCTAGCTAAGAGCGTTTTTAGTTCCTGAACAAAGTTGTCTGTGTTAAAATTTCCTTAACATGATGCAAATCTAGTCAAGTTATGTAGGCCTCGATCGACCCATTAAGTATCTACTAGATTTTCCAGTTTCAAACTATTGAAACACATTTTCTATGGTTGATAATGAGTACTTTATTCTCAGTAAATGTAGTCTTTTTGAACTTTGAGCTAAATCACGGTCTTATAGAATAGAATAAAACTTTATTCGCATATCATGTTACACTTTACTGAAATAAATAATTGCAGATATTGTACAAAGGGCGGCCTTATCGCTAAATATCAATTTCTGCCAGTCAACCTTGGGATGGACGGAGAAAGATATAGACTATAAGACAAATGGGTAGTTTAGGTGTAGAAATAATATGATACAATACAATAAAACATACCAGTAGGTATGTAAATAAACAAAGAACTAAGTACATATTATAGATAAATCTCACATATATACATACAAATATCCCTACATACATACCTACCTACAAAAATACATACATACAAATATACCTACATACAAATATATAATATACGAAAATAAATAATATAATATACAAACATACTAATATTCATAGATACATATAAATATATATACATACAAATATACATACATACAAATATATAATATACGAAAATAAATAATATAATATACAAACATACTAATATTCATAGATACATATAAATATATATACATACAAATATACATACCTAAATGCATACATTTCAGTGTGGAAAAAAACATATCAAGCTTAGGAACATGTTACCGGGTTTAATAGTGTTCCTTTGACCATTCGCTTAAAGACAACCATAGACTGTGCCTTTTTAATCGTAAAGGGCAGCGCATTTCACAATCGCACAGCCTGTACGGTGAAAGATTTATCATAAAAACCGGAAGAGTCAATAGGCATTGCCAATACCAAGGATTCCGATGACCTCAAGGATCTTGAATGTGTGTCATTAAGGAACATGAATCCTTCTTTGAGATAAGTTGGGGAACGTGGATTGAATAGTATACTGTAAAGCATAGAGAGGATATGAGCATTCCGACGAAAGTGAATTGGAAGCCACTCGAGCTGGTTGCGATATTCAGATACATGATCATATTTGCGTAATCCAAATTGAATCTTATGCAAAAGTTTTGAAGGCGCTTAAGTTTATCAAGTTGCTCTTCTGTGATATCGAGATAACTGACATCGGCATGATCTAAAATAGGAAGAAGGAGAGATTGAACAAGCGTAGAGAGCGCACGAGACTGTATCTCAACTGTAATAGCTTGAGAGCTGAAATTTTTACAGATAACGTAATTCTGTTGCCTCTATATTAGCAAATGATAAAATTAGTAAAAAATAGGATAGAATTATTTTTTTTATTATCGTGAGGGAAAATCCTTCATGGATGCTATGCCGGACTCCTACCGACTAAAAAACCTCACGTAACGCCCAACAGCCTACGGTTGGGAGCCCCGGGTAAGCCCTCGGAAGGATGTCCTAGGACACCCAACAAATGGGATAACCTCCAGAATCCTTTCTCTCTTCTTCTGATCGTAGAACACATTATTTTGTTTCGAATATTAACTCCTAAATTACTTATACCAAAATTGGTTATTTAAATATAGGTATTACCTAGATACACTTAGCATCTCACAAATTAATTCTACAAATATCACCATCCATTTATCTACTATTTAATCAGTCGGATGTGTGAAAATCAGCGCTAAATGTGTTAACTAAAACTATTATTGAATAGATTTTGACAAACTCCTTTTAATGGGTTTTTAATTAGCATGTAAATGTGGAGAGAATGGATGAAAATATACTGACTAAACAGATCTATAAGACGAGAATGAATGGGCAAACTGGTAGTGGTCACCCTCGGCGTACGCATGGTAACCAAATTGATGACCTGTTGGAAAAAGGCCAGATCAAGAGTACCTACCCTTAACCAGCGAGCGTGTTTGAAAGTGCTTATGAAAGTAGAAGAAGCGAAATTGGTATGCCAGGATCGTAGCAAGTGGAAAGCCATAGTCTCTGCCTACCCCGATGGGAAACAGGCGTAATGATATGTACCTAAAGAAAACCATCAGTGAATTGACTGCCAAGCATGATATTCTTAAAAAAGCTACAAGTAAACTAACTGACAACTTTGATTCACCGAATAAAATGTCAACTCCATGCAAAAGAATAAAAACAAATCATCAGAAAAGGCTCAGCAATGGCTCTTGTTCATCAATAATTGAACCCCCCACAACAGTTCATCGTCAACCCGCGGTACAAGTTGATCAACGAATAGCTGCTAAAACCCAACCGAACGTGAAAAAGTTGTGTATTATAAGCTCGAATAACTATAACAAGGTGCTGAACATAGCGAAAAGTATCTTCGAGAGCTGCGCCATCTGTCATTATGTCTCACCTCGATGTGGTCTGATTCACCTTCTACATAACTTACATAAAAAATTAGTGGACTATACAAAGGACGACCATTGCATTATATTGATTGGAGAAGAAGACTTCAAAAAATCGAAGAACTATCACGATTTGATTGTAGATATAAGAAATGCACTAGAGAAAATACAGCACACTAATTTTGTACTCTGTGCGCCAACTTACATCCATAGCTATTACTCTGTATTGTATAACGGTAGGGTAGAATTGTTTAATAATCTTTTGTATCTTGATATTCAAACACACAAATATGCAACTCTGTTAGACTCTAATTTAGGCCTTACTGATGATTGTACTAAGTTTCTTAAGACCAGTGGAAGGCTAAATAACCGTGGAATGAGGGATATTATGTACAGGGTGGAACGTAGTATAGCTATCAACTTTAATCGGGATAAGTCAACAGGGGAAATCCCCAAGGTCGATTTAGAGGCATCTGTAATGTCCCATAACTCAGACTTTTTTCGTTCATAATCAAATACACATTATGCATATTAATATTGCCGGTCTCGTGAATAAATCAGATAGACTTACGGTACATATACAGGAACTTTTAATTAATAGACATATAAATATTGACGTGTTGTGTGTAACGGAGCATTTCATGATGTGTGGTGATGAAAGTTTGTTACTAATACCTAATTACAGGCTAGCAGCATGCTTTTCGAGAAAACATGACAATCGAGGTGGAGCATGCATCTTAACTAAGAGTGGTCTGGCATACACTGAATTGTTGGACATTGCTAAATGCTCTGTATCAGGGAGTTTTGAATGTTGTGCCCTAAAATTGACAGAGCAGAGCATTATTATCCTCTGTGTTTATAGAACTCCATATACTAGCAATATTGACATTTTTTATAAGCAATTAGATATGATTCTGAAGAAAGTCTGTAACAATAATAAAAATAAAATTATTTTATGTGGTGACTTTAATATAGATAGGTTAAAAGGAACTAAACTTGCTGTCGAATTCGAGTACTTTCTATTGAGCTATAACTTAAAATTACAAGTCAATCAAATCACGAGACCCAGTAGTGGAACTTGTATTGATAATTTCGCACATAATTTGGTATATAAAACGAACGCCGAAGTAAAAGACCTAGCTCTTTCAGACCACACTGCTCAAATCTTGGGATTTAAATCGAAAAACCCATATCAATTAAAATCATGGCGCAAAACTATTAGTGATATATCTAACGAAAACTTAAACAGATTTAATAGTTACCTGCGGTGTTTAAGCTTTTCAGAGGTTTATGACACCGAAGATCCTAACATCGCTTATGACGCTTTTATAGAGTTGTTTCACCTTCTATATAAATTGTGCTTTCCTTTAAAAACCATCACAGTTAGATCAGAAAAAGCTATCAAGTGGGTATCTCGTGGTATTCGCATCTGCAGTAAAAAACAGCGTCGTTTACTCTGGTTAAAGCGATTAAAGCCCAACGCAGAAAATAAAATGAACTTTCTGAGATATTCACAACGATTTAAAAAAATTATTAACCTAACCCAGAAAGCTCAAAATAACCATCTAATAAATAATTCTAAAAATAAGTCGAAGACGGCGTGGCAAATAATAAATAGATGTAAGTCGACCCCAGTGCCCATTACACATATCAAAACACCAAATTCGACAACAAGAGATCCCAAGGAGATAGCCGAATTGTTCAATGACTACTACATTGATAAAGTTACAGATATGCCCTGTGGTTCGCTTTCAGGTTGCCTCAAGAGTATTGGGCACAGCCCTAACTCACTGTTTATAGCTCCAGTTGTCCCACAGGATGTACAAAGAATGATTAAGACTCTAAAAAATAAAAAAAGTTTCGGCTACGATGGCATTTCAACGAAAGTTGTAAAATACTGTTCTGATTGTATTGCCGGTCCATTATCTCACATTATAAATGTAAGCGTATCAGCTGGTATATTCCCTGATTGCTTAAAAAAGGTAGTTGTGAAACCTGTGCATAAGAAAAACAGCAGAGATGAAATGAGCAACTATCGTCCGATTGCCTTAATTTCAATTTTTTCTAAAATAATTGAGAGACATATTTATGATTCTATATATACATTTGTGACAAAATACAATTTACTTTGCGATGAACAATACGGTTTTAGGAAAAATAAAAACATCAATTTAGCAGTTTTTAACTTATTGAACATAGTCATGTCAAACATGGATACTCGAGTCCCCATAAGTGCTATATTTACAGACATGACAAGTGCTTTTGATTTTGTAAAACATGAAGTACTTTTGGACAAATTAGCTGCATATGGCATCAGAGGAAACGCACTGAATTTAATAAAGTCCTACTTGCATGGTAGAACTCAAGTCACGGAGGTCATTAATATTTGTTCAAGAACAAAATGTGAACGTAAGTATATGTCTACGTCTAGAATTATTAAATTCGGAGTCCCACAGGGCAGTGTGCTTGGACCTCTATTGTTCTTGCTCTACATAAATGACTTCCCTCGTCAAATCAATCATCCTATGGTTTTATTCGCGGACGACAGTACAGCTTTAATTAAATGCAGGACTAAAGTAAATTATGAAACGGACATTAACAATACAATTAAAATTATGATAAACTGGTTGACCAATAATAATCTAATAATTAATCTTAATAAAACTAATATAATGCATTTTTATCAAAGACGATACCCTAAGACATTGAATATAGCTTACAATAACGAAGTAGTAGAAAGGGTGGAAACTACAAAATTTTTAGGTATATTAATTGACTCACAACTGACTTGGAAGGCCCAGGCTGACGATATTTGTAGGAAACTGAACAGATATGCCTATATACTGTATAATTTAAGGAACAAAGTGAATATCAAAACTGTATTAGTAGCTTATCATGGTCTCGTTATTTCTACGTTGAGGTTTGGGATCATATTTTGGGGCAACTGTAGTGAAAGAGAGGCCATTTTTAAATCCCAAAAACGATGCATAAGGTCCATGTTCAACTTAAGAGTCACAGATAGCTGCGTACCTATTTTTAAGTCACAGAATTTGTTAACGTTCCCCTGTCTTTATATTCTTGAGATTGCACTTTTTGTCAAAAACTACCAGAATCTTTTTAACACCCGGGAAGACACCCGTATTAGAACAGTACCTATGAGAACACAATATCACGGTCTGTTAAGCACTGGGTCATTTCACACTGCACTACTCAAGAAAAGCGTTTTTGGCATGGCTCCTGTAATTTATAATAAAATTCCAGGAAGGTGGAGGGAACAGCCTCTTGTGGCTTTCAAAGGGAATCTCACTAAATTCCTATTGCATAAATGTTATTACTCCATAACAGAGTTTCTGGATGATACTACACTCTAGCCAGCTTTTCTTTAGCCTTCATTTGTGTTTTTGTTATGTAATACTTGATTATAGGCGATTAGATAACCGAAATGTTAACTAAATATTTGTATGCCTAATTGGCAGAATGTACAAGGAAACTTTAAGAATTGTATAAACACCAAATTGTAACAACCGACATTCTTTACAAATAAATAAATATTATTATTATTATTATTATTATTATTATTATTATGTATGTAAGTAAATGTGATCCGAACCTACCTATGACAATATCCAGATTGGAGATAGAGCTAGATAGAGCCTATCCCTGTCCGTTTGAATCTGTATACCTACGTGGAGTTTCTTTGTACATTTTAATAGTAAACTTTGAACCCCTTTTTTTGTTTTACGTAAGGGAAAATCCTCATGGATGTTATGCCGGACTCCTACTGACTAAAAACCTGACGTGTTCTGCTAACAACCTAACGGTTAGGAGCCCCGGGTAAGCCCTCGGAAGGATATACCCCAGGACTCCCAACAGACCCAAATCTTTGTACCCGTTTTTAAACCTCGACGAAAAGGGAAGGGTGTTATGAGTTTAACCTATGTATCTATGATTACATTTAGGATAGGTCCTATCTGTGTGACGTAGCATCGTAGCTAGGGAATGCAATCCCGCAACAAGATTGTAATCCCGGTATTTGCGGGATCCCGCATAATTCTGAAAGTCATTGAGAAAAGAATAGAATTCTGTATCATAAATCCATCTAGAACTGAAAAATAGTCACCCCTTAATACCCGAAGGGGAGGCAGGACGAGGCATATGGTCTCATCTCATAATGTCCTTTCTCATAATGTCCTCTTCTCGAAATGTCCTTTCTAATAATGTCCTTTCTCAAAATGTCCTTTTCCGAAAATGTCCTTTTCTCGAAATGTCCTTTTCTCAAAATGTCCTTTTCGCGAAATGTCCTTTTCTCAAAATGTCCCTATCTCAAAATGGCCCTTTCTAAAAATATGTGCACTACAGGATTAACCCCGCTCAATCCGATTTCGAGAAAAGGACAAAATGAGAAAGGGCATTTCGAGAAAAGGACATTAAGAGATGAGACGAGCCGGGCCTTCAACTTGACTTAACTGCCATTTTACCGGCAAACGGGACCAGCGGCTTAACGTGCCATCCGAAACACGGCAACACTCAAATAAATGTCACAAAGTGGTCACCCATCTAAGGACCGACCATAGTGTAAATGTAACCCACTGCAGTGATCTTTTACAGAACACGGAGTCCGCGGGGCCACAAGGAAAAATAAATTATTTAATAATACTTTTGTATTGAGATTATTAAACGGATATACATAAATAAGTAATAAAATACCTACGGCAAATTATTAGAAGCGCGAAAAATATAGCATGTCAAAATTCTTGTCTGCCATACGACTCCTAACTTTACATGTCAGATAGCCAGCAAGCAATGTACGAGATAATTGAATACTTTTATAGTACAAGAAAAGTCAAATCTCCCTGATTAAATCACTAAAATCAAATAAGTACGTTATTAGGTTATACATTACGTCACAATTACAAAAAAACTTTCTTAAACCGAATCAGTTTGCGCGCTTCCGCTTACAGAATAACACATGGCGTTTACCTTTGCACAATCCCGCTAATCCCGCGGGATCCCGCACGATTTACGTGCGGGACTGGTCCCGCAAAAATACTGCGGGATCCCGGTATTTCGGGATCCCGGTATCCCGGTATTGCATTCCCTAATCGTAGCCGTCTAACGGACAAGTTTTGATGCAGGGTTTTGGCACAAATTAGAGATAGTACAGATGGCAACCTACATACTAAATTCGCTGAGGCTACGCACACATAGACAACTCATTCACAGACACGAAGTCAGGCGGTTTCAACCGAAACAGAAGAGGGTAGGTGTGGAAAAAAAGGACATATCCACATAAGTTTTCCATCTGTACTATCTCTAATTTGTGTTTTTGGGTTAAAACGCCGATTTTACCGAGATGATTCATGGCTATAAACTTAATAAAAACTACCTACCTATAATAAACTTTGAAGATCATTATGTTACTGAGTGATGAAGGCAATATCACAATTCACAGGTTTGATTCATCGAAAAATTTATGTAAGTATGTACTGTTACTTTGATAATCAAAGCTTTGATAATATTACCTCTATGATATTACCACGTTAACTCTCGATGGCTGAGGGATACCCAACTTCCCAAAAAATACAGAATATTGCTATAAATACGCATTGTATAGACAAGAATAGTCAATCGATCTACGAAACTTCTATTTCACTTTATGAAACATAGAAGGTAAGACTTTGGGGCTTTAGGTTGGCTATCCAACCCCAAGTGTGTTGAGAAAAAGCTCGGTTAATGATGATGATGGTCTGGTCTTACTAGAACAGTCCCAGGAATGGAGGTGAATTTTCAAATTACCACTTCCTACGTAAAATGCTTGGAAAGAAGAGAATGAAAACAGGCATATATGTTCACAGACTACACTATACAAAGAGATATGAGGTTCGGTGCAAATTTGTATGAATTACAGTCAAATTTTGGTGGACAAGACGAATAAAATGTACACAAGTCATACATACAAATACCAAGAGTGTAATGTGCCCTGTCAATTAATTTAGTATTCTTTTGTTGTTTGTTTTTGAAGAATGAATATGTAAAAGAGAGATATCCGTGAATATTTATTTATTTATTTATTTAATGTTTAAAAAATTACCACATTTATGGTGATATTATAATTTAAAAATCATTCAGCACCTACTTGACTTATAAACTGTATATTAATGATTTATAACAAGTATGAATGAATTGATAATGTTTTTTTTTTTCACTTGTAAATTTTGACACCGTGGAAGTAATGCTAATCATGGATTCCGTAATATAATTATTAAAACATACGTGTGAGTTGTAATTATATTAATATTTATGAATTTGGTAACACTTATTGTCGCTATTTTAAAATAGTCTTAAACATTAAGCTCTTTTATGATTAAGCCAACACGCCAGTTTAGATTTACACTCATATTCAAAGAAACCCCACAATTAAAATTTTCAAAATATCTGATTCTTAAAAGTGGTATAACTTTTTAAGCTATTGCATAGCTTCTATCGCGGGCCTTGCGTGGAGACCGAATCCAGAAATTGTGTCACGAAAACGAGTCACACTCTCGGCTACCTTCGGCCACGTTCGTGTATCTAGTCTAGCAATTCATAATTTTTTTGTTTACGTCAATTATGAACTCTGCAGTCGTTATATATTATTATTATTATGTCAAATAATCCAAAAATTGATGCTTGTACCCAGAATCGATCTTGCGCCTTCTGCGTACCGATCCGCGTCTTAACCACTCGACCAAAGTTGAATTAAGAGTGTTGGTCGAATTTAGAGTTCTTAATGTGAAATGACAATTTCGATGCTGTCAATTACATTAGTTGCTGTCAATTTACTTCGTCTAAATAAAAATTCGACTGTAGGTGTATAGGTATTCATCATCTATGTACAACAGTGAACTGTACTCGTATAATTTGTGTAAAAAGTGTTTTAAATATAAATAAACAAAGTGCATTTATTAATGTAGAAAGTCACGAAAAATAGTGAAAGAAAATGAGTGAGTACTCTATATACATACATTTTATTATTATTATCACCAATGCAGTATCATTTTTTGTTTTGTTAATTTATATATAATACTGCTATAAAGATAACCAAACCCGGGAGTACGTTCCCATGGGAAGCGGGAAGAAAATTTCACGCTGACGTAGCCGCGAGCGCCATCTATCCCATACCTATGTACTTTAAACGTGTCATAAAAGTCACAACAATACCATACATGCATATTTCAAAGAATGTCTATTACCATAAAATTTGTAAAAATAGTTTTTAAGTAGAAAGAAGAAACCTATTGTTTTATCTTTTAACTAGCTGACCCTCGCAACTTTGTTTACGTCACACAAGGTCTATGAAATTAGAGGTATTTATTAATCATACTCATCAAGTAGCGTGTAAATCTGCCCTGTATGCTATATCAAAATAGAAGCTCTATTTTGATTAAAACTATTATATACTTAATGGTTAAAACTATTCCTCAGTATAGAATTTTCCTCAGTATAAACAATTTACATACAAACACCGGCGTGTTGGAATTTTATTACATGTATCAATGTAGTAGACGTAACGTGTATAAAATGACATCAATCAAATGTCATCAATATTCTGAAAAAGAAATTAAAAATAGAGTTCACAAACTCTTTTGAAAATACATACTGTACCTACCTTAGAGGATCGTTATGAAGATAACAGGATAGTTAACAACCATCCATAGAAAATAGATGGTATAATGCTGAATACCGCAAAGAACAATCGGCGCGGCATAGAATGGGGCCTATACTGATATCCTGGAGGATATTAATGATGCCGATGTCCTGTGCCTGCTGAGGCACACACACGCCGTCATGCATGTCTGCAGGACAACGTGCAGGACAACGAGCAGGATGAGGCAGCTAATGGCTGGACTGAAATTAAAATCGACAGACGCAAGAGATGTGGTGGAGGCACTAATTCACGTACCTCGGGAGTGTCGTGTCAGAAACTGATGGAATAGAAGAGTACCCTACATCATTTCGAGTCTCGCCAAGGCCAGAATAACCTTTACACAGCTGCGCCCCGTAGGCAGTTGCGAAAATAGACACGAAGAGTGAAACTCAAAACAAAGTAAACGTTAAAACTGTACTGCTAACTGCTATACGGATGCGAGACATGGAAGGTCACTAAAGTAAAGACATTTCGCACCAGCTACCAGCTATAAGTCTTCGTCAAACGCTGCCTCCAATGGATCCTCGGTACATATGGGCCCGAGAACATCACGAACGTAAGACTATTGGAACGCTGCAGTGAGACCCCAACAGATCAAACGTCGGAAGTGTAGCTGCTGCGCTGGATTGGACACACGCTGCAAAGGGACCATGAATCACATCATACCAAGGCAAGCCTTACTGAAACTACTGGTAGGCTTTCAAAAACTGTTCGATAGTAAGTAGGTACATTTATTGATAGTGGCTATAGGCTACATAACATAATGCGAAGATTAATAGGAGTGGTGCAGCAATGAGGAATGTTTCGAAAACGGAAAACATTTAATCGTTATAAGAGTATCCGTTGCGCCTCTGCGTAAATGGTTGAAGTTACATAAAAATAATTTATTACAAAATAATTGTTCTTCTTAAAAAGTTCTAAAACAAAATTCCAAAAGCCCAAATGTCCACAGTCAAGTAGGCACTTGGTACTTTACTTTGTTGAACATAGGCCTTAAAATCTTACTTCTTACTTCTTACTAATATTATAAATGCGAAAGTTTGTGAGTGTGGATGTTTGTTACTCTTTCACGCTC
Organism: Miltochrista miniata; assembly: GCA_933228765.1. Taxonomy (NCBI): domain Eukaryota; kingdom Metazoa; phylum Arthropoda; class Insecta; order Lepidoptera; family Erebidae; genus Miltochrista; species Miltochrista miniata. The sequence continues at coordinate 9,841,908 of OW121751.1, read as the reverse complement.
AAACCGCTGAACGGATCGGGCTGAAATTTGGTACGGAGATACATTATAGTCTGGAATAACACATAGGCTACCTTTTATCCCGGGAATAACTTCCCGCGGTAACAAATTTTACGCAGGCGAAGCTGCGGGCATCAGCTAGTATTCTTATATAGAAATAATTATACTAGCATAGTTGGTAAAAAATGCTATGTAATAGCTTTACCGCGGCAGTCCCCGAGTGCCACACGTCTTTTTTTTATTTATAAACCGATTGACATGAAATAAACACACAAAAAAACCGCATTGCAATCGGTTAAGCGGTTACTGAGATTAGCGTGCACAACCGTACAGACAAACAGATATACAGACATACAGACAAACAGACAAAAATTCTTAAAATCATTGTTTTGGGTTCTATTGCGTTCATAAAGCCCCCTATTATATTTTTTCTTATTTATCTTTCATGTACAGACAGCGACCTGTTACGATTTTGTTATATGTATTGTATATATTGTATTAGGGATTACCCACAGAAATCAGAATACTCTTTTCTGATTTCTGCGAGATTACCCGACAAATTTTACCTCTTTATATTATTAGTTAGTAGCAAAGATAATAATAAGAATGACTCAGTGGTAATGATCACTGCAGTACCTAAGCAACTTTCCCTATGGCCGGTCTCGGATGGATGACCACAGCGTGACCACTTTGTGACATTTCATAAAATTTGCGATCGCTTCCGTGCTTCGAAACGTGTGTGTTTATAATGTACTAGCGGACGTCACGCGGTTTCACCAGCGTCGTTCCCGTTCCCGTGGGAATACGGGAATAAAATATACCCTATGTTCACCGCAAAGAGTGTAGCTTTCCAACAGTGAAAGAAGTTTTCAAATCGGTCCAGTAGTTCCGGGGCCTATTCGATACAAACAAACAAAAAAACAAATCTTTCCTTTTTATAATATTAGTATTAGATTAAGTCGCAAAGATAATAATATAAGCTATAAGAAGCGCTTGTAGCCTCGTTGACTCAGTGTTCTGTAAATTATCACTGCAGTAAGCAACTTTCCCTATGGCTGGTCTCGGATGGGTGAATACCGCGTGTCTACTTTGTGACATTTCATTTGAGATCGCTTCCGTGCTTCGAAACGTGCGTGTTTAAAATGTATGTATGTAAAGATAATAGTACTACATAATAGTAGTAAACAAACAAAACTACTAGAAAGTGAACTCCCTCGGTTACGAAACGTGCGTAACTAAACACCCAACACTCAACTGCAATCAGAATCTCATTCAACAGTTTTTACTCAGACTCTACGCTGCTGTTGCTGCGATTTACATAACGCAGTGAAAGGGAAAGCATCCGAGCCCATAGCTTAGTAACTTTCGTTTTGTGCAACAGACGGACCAGAAACATAATCGTCTAATGCACTGAAGCGTGTTCGATTTTAGTGTTTTGTTGTAATACAGTATCTAGCCGAGGCAGTAAAGCGAGGCATATACTTACATAAAATATGTTGTTTATTCTTACGTACTTCCACCCGTCTTTGCGTAGTGCATACATACATATAGTCACGCCTTTATCCCCCAAGAGGTAGGCAGAGGCTTAGTATACGCCCACATTTCACCTTATAGTTTTATGTATGTATGTGGAATAGGTGTTGAGCCTATTGCCATTGCATTAAAACTTAATATTAAATAAATTACGTGTCACATTGTTTGTCGCGATGAACTCCTTAACTATTTTTTAAGCAAATTTGCACACCGTGGTCAGTTTGATCCAACTTCTTAGCCACAGCACAACGCGTGGCCTGGTCCTCTAGTCTATACTAATATTATAAAGAGGAAAGATTTGTTTTTTGTTTTTTTGTTTTTTTGTTTCTTTGTTTCTTTGTTTGAAACGAATAGGCTCCGGAACTAAAAGACCGATTTGAAAAATTCTTTCACTGTTGGGAAGCTACACTCTTTGCGGTGAACATAGGCTATATTTTATTTCCGTATTCCCACGGGAATGGGAACTACGCGGGTAAAACCGCGTGACGTCCGCTAGTTATACATAAGTAATCATTACAGTTCTAAGGTGCAATGGAGATATATAAGATATACCTGATTCTTGTAGGAACTAGTCAGCCTCGCAAATTGTATAGGTACCTAGTGATTAACCGATGAGGTCAGGGCGAAGAAAAGGAAAACTCGAAACGATACTAGGTATATACGAACTCGTCTGTTCAGTATGGTTGTACTTAAGGTAGTACCTAAGGTATTAGAGGCCATTACAGCTAGCAGTGGACTGCGATATTACGAGTATACTAGAGGAGAGTACTGAATTTTTTAAGAATAATTTTCGTTAATCTGTAATGTTGTGTTGTAATGTTTTCCACACACAAAAATGGACCTAGATTTGATCTTAGCAGCACGCCCATAAGTACAGATGCTTCAGAAGACTGACTGTGACTTTCATGAACATACAAAAAACCGCGAGGCGGACTCGCGCACGAAGGGTTTCGTACCAAAAAACGTAAAAAAAATCACGTTTGTTGTATTTTTCTGATTTTAGTACTTATTTGTTACAACAGAAATATATTTTCGGTGAATTTCAGCTCTCTAGGATTTCAACTCTCTTGCTATCACGGTTCCTGAGACACAGCCTCTTGACGGACAGACAGACGGACAGTGAAGTCTCATGAATAGGGTCCCTGGGGTACGGAACCCTAAAAATGTAGAGTATCTGTGGTTCACATTCGTTAAAGATATTTAAAGTTAGACATGTTATGACATCATTACGTTACACATCGTGTTCTAGAATGAACGCTACTAAAGTCTTTATGACACGAAGCTAGTTGACAAAGTGCTAGTTCGTGAGTATAAAAGCTAGCGAGTTATATATACTGAATTATACTGCTACAAGCTGCACTCGACTTTTAGCTTTAAAACTTGCTCCTTGTCATAGAGGCTTATGATGAGTGGATCTTAAGCGTCGATGACAGGAAGCGAGATGCTTTACCAAATTAAAGTTGCGTTGCTATTACAACCAACCGCATCTGAAAGTAATACGACTAACCAACGACAGGCGCCCTTATTTACTGAGGAGGTCAAACTGCAATCTAATCGTACCTGCTCTAGCAACCCGTGAAACCTATATTTTGCCCCTTACTTTTTTTTTCAATATTTTCCTGGTTTGGACAGATTTTTCCAAAGCCAAATAAAGTGGCCAAACAATTGAGAAAACGCTAAAAATGAAAAAAATAGCGTTACATTCGACCTTGTTACTTAATTATATTTTGTTTACGTTTTTGTCTACTGAACAAAAAAAAATGAATTTTTATCCTTCCTTATTATTACGTACAATCTTGCAGATAGCGATTTTAATTCAGTAAAAATGAGGTGAAATATTTACTTAAGCTCTAGAGTCGGAAAATAACAAGAAAAACACTGCGTTATAATATTAGTTGCATAAACGTGCACAACCAATTGTCGATTCATATACCTATGTCATATCGAAAATACAAGTTTTGACAATTTAAAAAAGCGCCAAAATTCGCCTTTATAACCTAGTCATTATTACGGATAGTGCTCCACTTACCTAATGTAATTATTGAAATTGGTCTTGACCTCTTTACTGATTAAAAGAAACTGCACAAAAGAAGCCTATATCGATGGTCTAGATTCTAGACCGAAAGTGAAAATACCAAAATTGTGTAATTAGCACATTTACACAATTTTGGTATTTTCACCTTTTGATGCCAAATGTATTAAATGGGCATAGTCTACCCTATGCACTGATCAGAATAACATAATTCCATCTCTTTCTATCTAAACTGTAATTGTACATTCATAGAAAGTGACGTGATTTTGATGCCATTTAAAGTAATGGCAGTTATTTACCATCAGTATAAACTACACAAAATGCTAAATAGATTTAGAACATTCCACTTGTGTGTACCATGATTGAAAAATAAGCAAAATACTTTTATTACTTTTGTATTTCCTACCTTTAAAATTTCTAATTACAATAAAGGATGTTAATCATCTCAAGTGAATGAATCAGACGAATGTGTTAAGTGATCTTAGTACTACTAAACGCTCTTCAGCAAATAACAAAAGATGTACAAACGTACTAAGTGATGCCTTTTTTACTATTTTGGTATTGTAATAGAATATTTACGATATTGAAGTTTAAATTTATAATCAGTAAATAGTCAGATAAATATTCTCACTAAGCATAGGCATTTTAAGCACAATTTATAAGCACAGTTTTAAGTTATAGTGTCTAGAAGTTCTGAATCCACTAAAACAGTCCTTCTGTAAAATTTGTCAATCTGTAATTAGCATGTTTGTCTTCTAGAGTTTCTAGACCATCGATATCATGTACCTACATAACGTTTAACAGTATTTTTTGTTGCTTAAATAGTAGGTACATACGCTGTTCAGCAGTAAGTTTTAATTATGAATATAATGTTATAATGCAATTAAAACAATCTAAAACATAAATATCTCGTGACACAGTATTTGTGGTCGCACTCCTTCGGATTAATTTAAAACAAAACAGTAATGTTATTTTGTCTATTTGGTAGAATATATGTATTGAAAATATTTTTTAATCGTCCTAACTTCTTGTTGTCGCAGATTTGTGTATGAATTCTTTTTTTATAATTCACAGCGTGGCAAAAACAGCACAGGACGCTTACACACTTTGGTAGTTAACTACTTAACTACTAAAATTAACTAAGAATATGACTAACTTGCGGACGTCACGCGGTTTCACCCGCTTAGTTCCCGTTCCCGTGGGAATACGGAAATAAAAAAATAGCCTATGATGATCACCGCAAAGAGTGTAGCTTTCCAACAGTGAAAGAATTTTTGAAATCGCTCTAGTAGTTTCGGAGCCGATTCGTTACAAACAAACAAAAAAACAAATCTTTCCTCTTTATAATATTAGTATAGATGAATAACAGACTTTTTTTTATCAAATATCAGTAAATGATTATGTCATCCTTATTTAAATAGAGTTTAAAATAAAGACTGAAATGAAAAAGGATTTTTCAAAATTCATCTCCTAAAGGGATAAAATGGGGGTCCAAAGTTTGTATGGGGAAACCAGATTAGTTAGACTATTTTATACTAAATTTCACAGGAGTATTCTTTAAGATAAATGAGTAAACACGTGTTTCTGGTTATTTGAAAATTCAACCCCTAAGAGGAGGAACGGTCCCTAATAGGGTTGATAGCTCAAAATATCAACATGGGTAAGTATCGTTTTCATAGTGTTTTGGGACGCTTATTACAAAAATGGGATCAAAATAAAAATATAACGTAGCCGACGTGAACTATAGCCCCTGGTAAGGCATGCTTATTAAGAAGAAAGGTATCATAGATTTTGAAAATGAGCGGTTGTAACATACCTACTACACGCTGATTTACAGCCACACGTTATTCAGACTTTTGATGCAATCCCTTAAAGTAGTTATAAGATTACAAATACCTTCTAATTATTGAACAGTTTACAAGCATACAATTTACTAAATGCGACGGGAACGGGTGATATACTCTCTCATATATGTGACGCAAACTATTAAGTGAAAATATGAACTGTTACCAAACTCGCTTAGTACTTATATTGTTAAAAATATAACTTAAATATCTGCATTAACTTATTTCTCGTTATATAGTTATGGTATGTGTAACGGTGTACTTGGTTACTTTTATCGTTAATATTCATCTGAGCGTATAGTTTATGTAGCGTTCAACATCTAGCCTCTTAGCAGGGGTCCGTCTTAATTAACTGATATCAACAGCATGATTTTACTATAGCTTTGCGAAGTGAACCCCGGGACTACTTTTAAAAGGTATTATATCCTCGTACTTCAGTCAACAGGTACACGACTTTTTTTTTTGTTTATACCAATAAGGTGGCAGACAAGCATACGACCCACCAGATGGTATGGTAGTCACCGTAACCTATGAACGTTTGCAACACCAGAGACTAACAACAGAGGTTGAATTTATCTCTAATGACCTTAAGAGAACCCTTTAAACCTAAGTCAAATCATCCAATCACAGTACACTGCTGGACGTAGGCCTCTCACGCATCCTGCCTTATCTTCACACCCAACTTTATTTCTCAATTGATGCTTAAATATTGCACAATCAAAAACCAATTGGGGTTGTCCCGTAAATTATATATCATTACGACGAGATTTGAGATTATAAAACTCGCCATAAACCACAGAGCTCATCAAGCGCAATGATGAGCAAATATTTAAACGTAGCTACAACTATTTACTTTTTTTTTTATCACACTAGCTATGCCTCACGTTCCGCCTAATGCATGCACGCACGTATTTACAATAGTGTACCTAAATCCATCATATTTGTTGACATTTATTATTTCTACTCCTCTCCCTTTGGTAGTTACAATATGATACATAGTCCATCAAAGAATTTTAAAATCGATTCAGTTGTTCCAGAGTTTACCCGTTACAAACAAACACCTAATTGTTTTAACAAGCGTGTTTCTTTTGGGAGTCCTGGGACATCCTTCCTAGGGCTTACCCGGAGCTCCCAACGAAAAGTTGTAGAGCGTTACGTGAGGTTGCTTAGTCGGTAGGAGTCCAGCATAGGAGCCATGAAGGATTTTCCCTCACGTTGAAAAAAGCGTGTTTCTTTCTATCTTACGTTCCATGCTCGATTTTTTTCTCTGTTCAATATTAGTTAAGACACATATTTTTTAGACTTAAAAATCGTACTTACTTCTTAAGAGTTCCCGTAACTCAAATAGAGCATCTTTGACTACCTCTGGAGTTTCTCTCAAGTCCTTTTCAGCTTTATCTAAGCAAGATATATCATCGTCAGTCAGTTTAAGTTCCAATTGGATCCTATTTTGCCCCCATATTACAAATGGTTCACCGTCTGGTCCATACTGCAGTTCCATTTTAGATTTTTGTATAAAAGTGTTGCAAAGTGTTGCAATTTTTTCCTTTTATTCTTTTCGAAACCCTTTGTTATTCTTTTGACAATTGACAATAATACAAAATCGTTGACTTTGCAGATTTATGCGTGTCAGTTAAACGCCCTCACATTCACAATACATTCACATGCATTTTCACTCGACACAGTTCTCTTATGATTTCACTTTTATCACTAAATCTTTTTTTATAATTATTATTATTTGTTTCTCATTATCTTTAAGCAGTTATATAATCTTTTAAATTCGAGCGTCCGCGCCTAAGTTTGGTAAGCGTCTGATATGATAAACAGACTGCATGGAGCTAGCAATGTACGCGCGCCAGCTGTGGTACTGTGCTTATTAGAAACTGGAGATTGTACGACGGTCTGTACCCTACCATCATCGGTGTTATACCTGACGGGCCGTTCACTTTACTTCCAGTAAATCGTATGTCTTTATAATGTTATAAAATAGTCTGCAAGGAAATGATGAAATGTTACATCCCTAACTTTGTAGCTATGTATCCACGAGAAAGTACTCTACTCCTACTACTAACCCTATTAAAACAGCTCTACGAATTTCTATAAAATTTGACGCATCTTAACATAGTAAAAACATTTTCTGTCTGTGCATCTTCGTTAACGTGAGGAAAATCCTTCAGAGATGATATATGACGGACTCCTACCGACTAAAAACCACGGGTATCCTACTTAACAGCCTACGGTTGGGAGCTCCGAGCAAGGTCTCGGAAGGATGTCCCCAGGACTGTATGTGCCCTTAGATATTTTAAACTCAACCGATTTTAATGTAGTTTTAAGCAATAGATGGAGGGATTCAGGAGGTGTGCCTCTTCACGCTCTGCTTGAAGAACACAGGTTTGTAAGAGGATGGAAACTCTGGAAAACACGTAGAACAAACAAAACGTTGCAATAGTTCGATAGATAAACGATCTTTGGAACCGCTCCGTTCTGTCGAAATACCTACTAATTATGTTATTAAATGGTCAATGCTTCAAAATTGACTAATCGTTATCATTTCAATGTGTACTGACGATTCATTAAGTAATTAGTAATTACTATTATCTATCTCAATAATGACGTATTAGACACACGAGTCCAAATAAAACAAAACTCCTGATCGAAAGCCATGACCTCACTGTTAGGGTTTTGTCACTACCAAATGCTTAGTAATCCTACTAATCCTACTTCCTACTAATATTATAAATGTGAAAGTATGTGAAAATGTTTGGATGTTTAGATGTTTTAATGTTTGTGACTCAATCACGCTCTAACGGCTGAACGGATTGGGCTAAAATTTGGTACAGAGATGGCTTATAGTCTGGAATAACACATAGGCTACTTTTCATCCCGGGAAAATGTTTCCACGGGAAGCGGGAACGGGTACCAAATTTCACGCTGGTGAAGCCTCATCTAGTTAGAAACTATATTACCGCATGTGCATTCATAGATGTATTTTTAGGGTTGCGGACCCGTAAAACAAAACCGTATTACGTACTATTAGATATTCTGTGGTAGTACTGAGGTGCTGAGATATATCCGCTGTCCGTCTGTCAGGCTCTAGTCTGGAGACAAACAGACAGACGGACAGTAATATTTCTCAGAAACAGTGAACAAACCTGATCTCTTGGTTCTGAGTGTGCTCTGCGATTGTTCCTAATGTTATATAACTTAACGAACAAACTAATGAAATATTCAATGTGTTTTTACCATTGTATATTTGATGAGGTTCCTTATTAAATTTGCAATTGAAATACAGAAAAAAAATCATAAATTAAAAACCAAACACCTATTGCACGCCTTCTGGCGTAATATGACGAAACACCAATTTCATGTATTACATCAAGTTATTTGCTCATTATTTGCAATAGAACATTTGGATTCAATTGAAACGATCCGCCTCAGTGGCTTAGCGATAGCTGTATGTCCAGACTGTTTATAGCTACTACCCGTTCGCTCTAACTTTGCCGCTGGCGTAGAGGCGTATACCCGAATTGTTAATTATACGAAGTAAATTGACAGTAGCTAATGTCACTTCGTCATAGAAAATACGCAACACTACAAGAAGAAGTGACATTAGTTGCTGTCAATTTACTTCGTCTAATCAAAAATTCGACTTTAGTATAGAGCCGAGCGGCAAAGTTAGAGCGAACGAGCAGTACTTCTTAGCTGTAGACGCACACGCGTGTATTTTTCTGGCATTGAACTCAACTAGGTTGTCTGAACCCCATTGGGCAATGTGACCCAGGTCCCGGTCGAGGACTGCCACGAGTTTCCGTCTCTTTTCCTCCACGTGGCGTCCCCCATTCTCTGGACGGCCAGAATAGCTCCCAAGCAGAGTACTATCATCTGCATAACAATGAATGCACCAAAGGGACAGCATGTCGTTGATATGCAGAAGAAAGAGAGTTGGGGACAATGCCGATCCCTATGGTACTCCGGCATTTACCTGCAAAAAGCAGGAAGCCTGACCATCACAGAGAACCCGTATACGTCGCCTGTGCAGGAAGCTGGCCATCCAGCGACACAACTGAGGCGGTAGACCATATACCTAAGAAGGGACGCATGCCATACTCCATCAAAGGCTTTAGCTACGTCTAGGCCAATAGCCAGAGGTTCGCCGTGCCTCTCCATAGTCAACCCAAGGTGTGTTATGTACGCTAGGAGGTCACCCGCTGATCGTTTTGGCCTAAATCCACATTGACGATCGCTAATTAGCAAGTGATCCTCCAGACAGTGCATGAGCTGCTTGTTGATTATAAGCTCGAACACCTTGCAGATGACGGTAGTTACGGCTATGGGGCGATAGTTGGCCGGATTCAACCGGTCCTCTTTCTTGGGAATCGGCTGAACTTTCGCCTCCTTGCATGCCTCCAGCACTGCCCCCGACATAAAGGAAAGACGATACAGGCATGTTAGCGTTGGAGATAATTCGGTTGCACACTTCTCCAGCACCACCGCCCGAACGACATCAGGACCACTAGCTCTCCGCGTATCGAGAGACCGTAGCACCGATCGCGCATCGCACTGCCGGATTACATTGTCCGGCATCGTGTTTCCACTATCGGCGATAGTTGGAGTTTGCTAACTACGGTCATCGACCCGGGAATAAGTCGCAAAGAGATAGGCTAGCATATTTTAGACTTTCTCTTGGGCCTTGTGAGCCAGTGATCCGTCAGTATAGCGCCGCGGCGGCAGCGAAGTCTTGCAGAAATTGGCCTGCACGGCTTTGGCCAGTTAGATGTAAACCGCGCGACGCGCTGGCCGTTCGCTCTCTTGAAGGCCCTCTTACTATCCCTAGTGGCACTGTTGTATGCTGCCTTGAAGTAGGCCGCGAACCGCCCGAGCCCTGACCCAGGCGCGGTACGCCGTTCGTTTTTGTTGAACAGCAACAGCGCACTCACGCCCGAACCATGGGCGAGCTTTGCGGATACTGGCGACATCAGAGTATGGAATGTAGTATTCCATAGGTACCTAATATGATCTCGCCAGCAACGCTTTCCGAAGACGCCCTTTACGCAAAGCAGCGCAGACTCTACTACAGACAAATCTAGTCTGCTGATGAACAGAGCCACAATCGCGGTGTCACCTCTACTGCCCTTGCAGGACACCTGCACCTGCATCTGCATGCGGACACGCACAATACAGTGGTCGGAGTTACCCAATGGGGCGCCTACCGACACATGTACCGTGCTAGACAACTCGACAGTAGTAGGTCCAGAAGGCGGGTGCATGGCCCCACCTGTCCGGTATTTGCGTAATCCCGCGTATCACTTGGGTCAGACCATGGGAGAGAGCGAACACGTGGGCGGCCCGTCTCGCGTGATCGGTCTTGAGGGACCCCAGCCACTCAGTGCGGTGACCATTGAAGTCACCCAAAATAAACTAATTAAGCGTTCGGTAGCAGCGCCTGCGCTTCATCAGACTCTTCGCTAAGGTGCTGAGACAGCCTCGTTATCTCAGCTTCCCCTGTGTAGGATCAGTCGACGCACACGTAGATCTGACTCATAGAGCCATGATCTACGTGCAGCCAAAGGACGGAGAAGGAAGGGCTCTCAAGGCAGCGCAGACGGCTTATGTAAGTCTGTTTATGTGTGGTCTGGACCCCATGGCACAAACTTCAATCAAATTACTATGTCAAAAAACTGCTACACATACTTAGGGCATTCCTAGTTATACAAGTATCTTCCAGGTCGCCATAACAAACCATAACACGGTCCTACGCCTTGCGCATCCAGTCCCTGCAAGCGATGTTTTCCAGGTCATCAGTCCTTCTGGCGATCGTTGTTACTTTTATTAACTTAAACTCTTAGTGGGCCTGATGAATTCTCCCGTTTCTTCCTCGCCACAAATATTGCATCAATTACCTCTTTACTAAAAGGCAACGGAGTTCCATGCAGTTTTGATAAACAGAGCCAAAACTTGCAACGTAAAATTTCCCACACAGTTGCGCCATCCTTTCAAATCTCCTTCAATCTGCCAGCGTGTAGAGCACCGCATCTCTGTGCTTAAATTTAATCTAATTAAATAAAAAAAATATAAATAATAAATTAAAAAAAAAACCTTTTATTTATTTATCTCGTAGCATTCAAATACATACAACTAAATTTCAAAATCCATGTACAATAATGGCATAAGCTACATATACTATCACAAAACTAACCTAAATTAATACAATAAGTATTATGCCATTAGAATAAATTTTAGGCAAGGTTTGAACAGTTTACTAGGTATACATCTTAGAAGGTTCCATGGTAGATGGACCTAAATGTTGAATCTCTTGAATTATATGGTATACCTATGTTGTAATCAAAGACAAAGTTCTATTGGGGCACCTTGCCAAAGTTGAATGGCTAATTTCACAAAATGTGTACTAACACGCTTTATCGTTACAAAAGTGGAAGGCGCTGATGAATCGGTGTTCTTAGCTTCGTACTCTTTGGAGATTCAATAATTGATGTCGCCGAGACTCGACAGTCGAGTTTAACTACTACCCGTTCGCTCTAACTTTGCCGCTGGCGTAGAGGCGTATACCCGAATTGTTAATTAGACGAAGTAAATTTACATTAGCTAATGTCACTTCGCCATAGAAAATACGCAACACTACAAGAAGAAGTGACATTAGTTGCTGTCAATTTACTTCGTCTAATTAAAAATTCGACTTTAGTATGGAGCCGAGCGGCAAAGTTAGAGCGAACGGGCATTATGTCAAATTTGCACCGAATGACTTTAGTAATGCTTTCGCTATTTTCTTTTAAACATTCGCTGAGTGGTTTGAGCTGTGTGTTGATAGCGCAGGTCTTTTATATGAGGTCAAATCAGAATAGGTATAGGGCTAACAAAAATCAGAAATTCTTCTTGCAACCAATTCTTAACTCTCAATGATGTTATAGTAAAAAAGAGGTAGATATCGCATTACCGCTCAAAAACTGTTGCGGACGAAGTCACACAATTGTTATAATTCCATTTAGTCGGCTAATAGCTGCGAGCGAAACAAGTCGTGTTGTGGTCGGCTGCTGTGTGCAAAACGACACAGATAGCTATCCCTCTCTGTTTTAAATGTTTTGTATTCTCTATCGCATTCATAGATGAAATCTATTAGGTACCGATAGGTAAGCACGTGAAATTATAACTCAACAATAACTGAATGCTGTTTTGTGTGAAGGTACTTAAATATCATTGTTAACTCTACTTTTCAAGAGGTTTTGGATATTATTTTCAATCAAAGTTGACATGTGTGTTTGATTAATAAGGTTTGTTTGATTGACTCATTATCATTCGTTGTATAGACCTAACCTTTTAACAGAACAGCTCCTCATGAGCATTCTAGAAAAGTACGCCCGAGCGAGCGACGCCTGTAGAATTTATAAGGATGACACACGCATCTAAAACAATTCGTATTTTTTTTGGTGTCAAGTAGATTGGGTGCTTTTGGTACAATTTGTGTAAAGGCTCTTCACAGCATTTTCTTGGTGTACGTGGGTGGACCACGGGCAACAAAGGGTAAGTATTTTCATAAGATTTGATAATTGTAAGAAGAATTACATTCCAAGCAATTTATCCAAGGACTATTTTTATCTTTACTACTGGTGGCGAAATGCCACGGGCCCTCGACCTTAAGGGGCCCCTACCCCTGGGCAAATTGAAAGAAGAAAATCATACTGTTTGAATGTTAGGGCCGGGCCCACTAATATCCTGGGATTCTCAACTGCAAGCGGCGCATTTGTATTAACAGACGAGGCTCCGATGCATTGGGGTACCCACGGAGTTGATGTTGGGCCTATGTAGCTCCAAAAGCCCTCTATGTAACACTAACACTAGTAGTAAGTATCAGAGTTTCAGAGCCGCGCCCGGGCGATAATCGCCGCAGCAGGTGGGGGCTAGAAGCCTTGGCGTCTTCTAGCCCCCACCTACTGCGCAGAGTATAGTGTGTTCGACATGGTCGACCGGCATAGAGGTCTGGCTACCAGACCCGGTGTGGTACAAGGGCGGGGGCCCTTCCATCATTTGGATAAGTCACAGAAAACAAATCACATACACCAACGAAACTAGCTCTTACGTCTTGTCCCGCACTGCGCTGCGGCGAATGTCGGCCGATCTTAACGCATCCCCATATCTAACACCATGGCAGTTTTCCAAAAAAAGCAAGATCTTTGTTTCGACGGTCGCACAACACCCCGTAAAATCGCAATTTCTGATGGAGTTCACCAACATCGTGGACTCCTTGTAAAACTAGACGCCTTCTTCTACTACCTAAGGACGGCATGGCAAGCTGTGATATTAATGCGCCCTACTGACGCTACATTTCAAGGAGCAATTTTGAGATAAGGCCGCGGTGTGAGCACTCGTCAGGGCTGATGTTTCCTAGCGCCGGTTGTGCTGCGTGGAGAACTTCCTATTCGGTCATTTGGATCTACATGGATCATGCCGCCATGCGCCAGGATTGCGTGTGGGTCTACTGTTACCGTGCCGTTCCCACACTAGAATAGCTGAAAAAAATGTGACTGTTTTAGCACTTCAGCGAGAGGGCAGATAACGCACAGTTGCAGTTTCTGAACGCTGAGCCGGTGTGTTTCCTGAGGGGCTGGGGTCCCTCAAGAAAGATCATGCATGTGTGACGGGCCGCCTCCCGCGACCGCTCTCTCCAATGGTCTAACCCAGGTGATACGCAGAACCACGCGAATACTACACTCGAGAGCAATGAATCCGGGTCACTTAAAGAATGTTAAAAATCTCGGAAACTAAAAATGATAGGTTAATGCAATAAATTGTATTTAATAGACAATGTAATACTCCTTAAATGAAAGTAAAAAAAATATGAGTCACCATACATTTTATTAACACAAAATTACATAAAGAAAAAACTGCTGATCTCTCCTTAAAACAAAAATAGGAAACATGAAATTTTTGAACTTTATTACGATTTTCTTGAATTTTAATACTTCGTATTGCCTCCCCGTGCTTCCATTACTGCGTTTACGCGGTTTGGCATGCTGTACACCAAGTTCCTTATACGATTTTGGGGAATATTCTCCCATTCCTCTGTGAGAGCAATTTTGAGCTCACGAAGCGTGATTGGGGGAGGGTTTCGTTGTTTTACGCATCTGCCTAGCTCGTCCCAAGCATGCTCGATCGGGTTGATATCCGGGCTGCGCGCTGGCCACTCCATACGAGTAATGTTCATCTCTTGAAGGTAGTCATTCACAATCCTACCTGTATGAGGTCGGGCATTGTCATGCATAAATATAGCATCCTCACCTAAATTGACCATAAATGGACCAACGTGATCATTGAGGATTTCTTCCACATATCTTACGCTAGTTAAAGAGCCGTTTTCTATGATCACCAGCTCTGTGCGACTTTCAGAAGAAATTCCGGCCCACACAAGTACAGACCCACCACCGTAGGCTACTTTTTCTTCGATGCATGCTTGCTTGAATCTTTCCCCTGGTCTTCGATACACTCTGTGTCTTCCATCGTGCTTGTAGAGCATAAATTTTGATTCGTCGGAGAACATAACTTTTGACCAATCTTCAATACTCCAATTTACGTGGCTCTGGGCATACCTTAGTCTCGAAATACGATGCCCACGCTCCAGTTTAGGGCCGTTTGCAGGTCTAAGGGGTTTTAAGTTAGATTCAGCAAGCCGACGTCTTACTGTCCATGCACTTGGGTTACTTCCTCCGAGGCGTCGAAACTGATTGGTGAGTTCAGTTCCTGTGAGAAAGCGATTTCGAAGCATGGTGTTCACCAAGTATCGGTCTTCTCGTGCTGTGGTACACCTGGTTCTGCCCGTTCCTGGTCTGCGTAGGTTAGAACCAGTTTCTTCGTAACGTCGGAGAACTCTTTGTACTGTTGACAGCGACACACCGACAGTCCTGGCTGTATCGCGCTGACTCCGGCCGGTTTCCAGCATTGTAAGTATTCTGGTGCATTCTTCAGGCGTAAGCGACATAATTTCAGCTTGATTAATGAATATAGAGCACTATCAACATGGTTTATGTACCCACATAAATGACAGATTACAAACAAAAGCAACACCAAATGCTGTAATTTCGTAGTTCCATCTTCGAAAGTGGCCCTTTTTCAAATTTGATTTTTTTATGATATAACTTTACAATAACTAAGAAGTTTTAATACCTTCATTTAAGGAGTATTACATTGTCTATTAAATACAATTTATTGCATTAACCTAGCATTTTTAGTTTCCAAGATTTTTAGGATTCTTTAAGTGACCCGGATTCATTGCTCTCGAGTGTATATTAAGTAGGTACGTAGACTGTACGTAGCATCCATAAGGATTTCGACACATAAAAAGTAGAATACCCAGAATTCGAATTTTGTCATTAGGGCCTGATTTATACACATATCTCTGCATTAGATATTTTAAAACATTGTAAGAACAAGGCATTTGATAAAGATTATGAAAATAATAAATTATTAATGAAACAATTTGCATAACATTTTTATTTTTGTTTTATTTATTTATTTATATTACAAACAATACATATTTAGAAACCTTTTCGACATTTTCTTCAAATACGTATACATTGAGCAATTCAGGTATTTTCGTCTTTTGTACAATAAACTAGTCTAGTTGTCTATAAAACACAATAATTATATTTATTATGGAATGCGTAAGAATTCTAAAGGCACATTGAGCATCACAGTAAAAATCTAAAACAGTTTTCTAGTACAATCATAGAATTCTTTATTTTCATAGATGTCTTCAAAGCTGCAAAAAATCAGTCGCTAAATTATTATTTGTAAATTGTAATGACATTCGCTCATAATTTTTTAAATTTTTAAACACGAGTACATAAAAATACTAAATACCTACATAAATTCTTAAATTACACATCTACATTTGGTAATGAAATGGTTTAGAACTAAAGTAACTAATAAAACGGCCCCTGGGCTCTGAATACGGGCTTCAGATCATACCGGGAAGACGCTAAGAAGGATTATAACACCATACTTCAACAGTCTCACAGCCGTAGTACCTACACATTTATGAGTTCCTAAACAACATCTAATAGACTACAAACCCGGGAATAAAATTATGACCCTGAATTCAGCTACAATACCACTACACCACCGATACAGTCAAAGATGGCTTCTACTACAACTAGAAATGTCTCTCAGTCTTTCTAAATTGACATGAGATTATGTATGGGGACCATGACAGCAAGCTCAAGGGCAAAATATATAAATCGATAGTAAGACATGACAGACGAAGATGTATGAGCAAAGAGTGCATGTAGCAGAAATGAAAATGTTAAAAGTTGGAAATGTGGTGTGACTAGGAAAAATAAAATACGGAATGAGTATGTCAGAGAAAGTTTAAAACTTATGGGCATGTGATGAGAAGGGATGAAAGACATGTAACCAAAAGCGCGATGAATTTGAATGTTGAAATATAGAGAGTAGAGAAAGGTCAAAAAAGATGTATGGATTGTGTAATGAATTATATGAATGTTGAGGACGACAGACAAGGGCAGGAGAATAATGTCATATTGGGAACATCGCCGAACTGATTGCACATAAAAATTTTAAATAAAAAATAGAACCGACTTCATACAAATCCTTAAAAATAAAATTTACCTAGCACATTGTAATATGTATTTTGATTTATCAGATTTTATTCAACATCATATTGAAGTCGGCGCCAAGTAAACCCATAGGTTTAGGTAGGTATTATTAATGGCACCAACTTCAATATTATATTGAATAAAATCGGATAAATCAAAATACATATTACAATGTGCTAGGTAAATTTTATTTTTAAGGATTTGTATGAAGTCGGTTCTATTTTTTATTTAAAATTTTTATTTTTTAATTTTAAGTGACGGGTGGACCGAAAAGTATTTCTATCTAGGTGTAAAGTTCTCATCAACACAAATCAATCAAGCCGAAACACAAGGTAACTGCTGTAAATCGTTAAGGAATTCCCTCGACTGTCTTTCGGTTCCATCATCAGATCGACTCCAGAGCTTCATTAAATTTTAGTACCTACATTAAAGCACTTAATCAAAAAGTTAACAATCGCACTAGTTGTCCCTACAATTTTCGGTGGTTGCCCTCGATTTCTCCTGGATCCCAGCATCAGATCCTGATACCCTGGATATGGGACCACCTCAGAAGTAGCCTCTTTCAAACAAAAAAAGGATTTTCAAAATCCATCCATAATTGGCGCCGCTATCGCGTAACATACATACAAAAAAAAAAAGAACATTGCGTACGAATTGAAAACCTCCTCCTTTTTTGAAGTCGGTTAAAAAGAGGAAGATTTGGGTTGAAATGGTGTCAATGTTATGAAATGGTGTCAGCCTTCCACAGAATCATTTTTTTAACGGGTCTGTAGTCTATTAACATGTTTATATTTTATCCTCCCCTTTCGTATCTAAATAAAAAACAAAGAAATTTTGTCATGAACTCAGCTCACATAAGTTTCAGATATTAATTATGCATCACATTTTAACTTTAGCATTAATTATTATATATTATAGTAACACTCCTTCATTACATAGGCACATGGTCTTATAAGTTTTATTAATAAAACTAATATCAATTGATACTTAAACACTATTAAACTTGTCCTTTTCACAAGCATACTATAAAACTATGTTCCTATTCCTAAAATATATTTGTCAAATGTATGTATCACTTTCTTTTTCATTATTCATACTAACAATTTTGGAATTTATATCAAAATTGTCGTCACTCTTTTTTTTTCATTATTCATGCTTACAATTTTTGAATTTATATCAACATTTTCATACTAAGTTATTCTTATCAAATTTAATAGTGGTTTATACTTACATTAATTAAACCCTGATTATGGAATAATTCATATTATTATACTAATGGTGCTCAGGCACATGGCATCTCCTAACTTACAGAATTCACTAAAACTCACTACAGACAGAACTCACGAGAGACTCTACACAAATTGATTTTGGAACTCGATCGGTTACAGTCAAATTTGCCAACTATTTTCCTTAGTTAACGTATTTTACCTGCCCTTATTGACACGCTCCCAAACTATTGCATGTTTTTTTTAGTTTCGTACAGCAATTTGTAGAACTAAAGCACTGCAACACAGTTGTCATCTAGCGCCCGAGCAGGGTGACCGTACTTTACTATCCGATCCATGTATACGGGAAATGTAATCCAAATTATATCATGACCTTTATCGTCCTTGGTCGGACTAATCAAAGGTCACCTATGTAGGGACGTTAGATTACAATCGTGTAGCAGACGCTTTCACCAGCTACTCGACCAAGCGTTCTCGAACAACGCGTGTAATGGCCCTTTCCGTCTGCACCCTACCTCAGGAACCAGAATCGCCTCAGTACCGTCCGCAAGGATGCAAACCTCGTGTACACGTTTTCGTAAATTTAGTTCAGAACAAAAGAAAATCCGAACGTTCTTAGAGATTTTTCGTCACATTTGAGTCGTTTACATCGCTTGATCGAGTAGTACATGGAAAAATATAATATAGTTATTTGATCAAAAATACTACACAACGTAATTTGGTCAATATTTACCTACTAATAGTAAAGTCCCTTATGACGATACATTTGTCATATTAAAAATTATTTCCAACAAATCAATTCAATGTGTAAGCCATTGAATTGATTTGTTGGAAATAATTTTTTGGAAATAATATCACAAATAGCAGTCACAATATTTCATAGCTGTACGATTTACAATAAATGCGTTTCAACTACGCTTTCTTGACGAAACCATAGGAGTTCCAGTTATCGATGTGTGGTAGTACATCGTTGATGACGGGGTACCAGTCGGCTCCGCTGTAGTCTATGGCAGGGAGCTCACCACCGTAGTCAGCGGGCAGATGGCTTGGTGCTAGATGCTTGTGAAGAGACGGCATCTTGGAGCCGTGGAAGAAGATCTGAAATTCAGAAGATATTGCAATGTAATAGAGATTTTCTTTTTTTTCGATGTGAGCACGGCTGTTGAGTTCGTAACTGTAAACAATGAGTAGGAAACCTGTTTCACTGGTACTAGATACATACATGCATGTAGTCATGCCTATTTCTAGGAAGGTGTGGGCAGGACCATATTTCACTTGTAGAGAGTGGCTTGTTGTCCACATACTAACTACAACAGTTGGTCCTAGTATATGCGCTATAAGCTACACCCTCTATATTCTGTGCTATACTGGGTACTAGTTTCTTGTAATCTAATATTGGTCAACGTATCATGAAACCTCTAAAGCCCCGTTCAATCGTGAGAGCGTGAAAGAGATACAAACATATAGATATTTACACATCCACAGATCTCCACTCACAAGCTTTCATCAATCAGTCAATCAAATCAACCTATGGCAATTCACTGCTGGACGTAGACATCTCCCAATTGACGCCACAATACACGGTCTTGCTCCTTCCGCATCTAGTCCCAGCCTGCGACCTTTTCCAGATCGTCAGTCCATCTGGCGGGTGATCGACCTATCCCACGTTCGCCGAGTCGCGGTCTCCACTCTAGAACTCGTTTGCTCCATTGGCCGTAGGTTCTTCTGCAGATGTGGCCAGCCCACTGCCACTTTAATAAGCTTATTCTGCGAGCTATGTCGACCACTTTAGTTCTCTGCCGGATGCATTTCGGAGTTTTTCCCTCAGAGATACCCTAAGCATAGCCCGTTTCATAACTCGCTTCGCAACTTTCGCATTTATAATAGGTATTAGTTAGATTTAAAACTTACTCTGGTCTTAAGTTTGTCTTGGATGAAGGGCTTGAACATGTTCCAGACTACATTGAAAATCATGGGCTGCTTCACGAAGTGCACTTCCTTCAGCCTGAGAGGCATTGCCTCTTGTATGAACGTTAGTAGCCGCTTGGAGAACGATGGTGTCAATCCCATTGTCTGCGAACACGAGAAATAAAAAGATTTTTAAAGCATTTTTTAAGAAAATTTATTTCTAAAGCGCCTGCTACACGATTGTAATCCATGTAGACGGCAGATGTGATCTAAATTACATATATTATGATCTTTATCGCCTTTGGTGGGACCAATGGAAGGCCACTTCAGGTAGGACGCTGGATAAGAACAATGTATTGACGCTTAAAACTACCAAATGTAAACCAAAATTAATGGAGACGTTACATATCTGTAACTTATAGTAGACCGACAGAGAGGAGGAAAAAGATAGAGAAAGTGTTGCCTCAAGAACTAATGTACCCTGCTGACTTGAACCACCAAATCCATTTTGAAAGATCTTGCTACCCCTTTAAATTTCCCGCCCGGTGTTGATGGCGGTAACAAAGGAGCCGGCAGCTTTGATTTGTAGAGTTCCCTAATAACCTTAAAGATATCACACCCACCCACAATAATTGATAAATAATGGTCTTACAGAGGAAAACACTGTGTGAAAACTAAGCGATTCTACTGCGATAAGCAACTTCGATAGATTGGCCTGCATGTCATTAAATGCGTAGGAAGACTTGCATTATTTAATAACACAAAATACTGCTCCCCTCCCCCCCCCCGCCCCCCGTGTAGGAAACCCTCACCTTTAAAATGAAAAATTATAGAGAAAAATCATTGTTCTTGCCTCTTGGTAATAGGCTAATAGGTAGGTTAGTAAACAATACAAATAATTAAAATCTTACGTATGTCAGAGACCCTAGAGGTCATCTTTACATACCTTTCTATAACTATGTTTGACAAACAAATCTATACTAACATTTTATTATAAAGCTGAAGAGTTTGTTTGTTGAACTCTGTATGGACTTCAATTTTTTTTTTATTTTTACAGTTCCATAGCCACGGAGCAGCAATGAAAAATGTTTCGAAAACAGAGTTATTCGACAGCTCAAAATTTCCCATGAGAAGGCGGTCACAACTTGCGAATGTCTATTTCAACACGGCAATTACCACCTATTACGTGGGACAAAAACAATGGTGATATGAGAGTGTATAAAATAGAGATAAAAACGTGACTACGTATGTGTGTTCCACACACATGCATAGTAATTATGACAACTAAAAAGAGCGATTGAAACATTTGATCGGCCTTTTTTTTTTTGTTTAACGTGAGGGAAAATCCTCATGGATGTTATGCCGGACTCCTACCGACTAAAGAACCTCACGTCACGCCCAACAGCCTGTTGTTGTGTGTGTGTTGTGGGGGAAGCCCTCGGAAGGATGTCCCAGAACTCCCAACAGACCCACGGCCGCCACTACGGCCTCACCCAGGGGGTGGTTCGGGTGGAATCCCGCGTCTTTGGGGGGTTTCGGGTGTGATCCCGCTTCTAAGGGGGGCGTGCGTGAATTGCTCACGTCACGCTGCCGTCATGGGCCTGCTTCTGTAAGGACGGTGAGCCGCCCTCTCACCGTCCTCAGGCCCCCGGTCATGGTGGCCGATAGTCCTCGGCGAAGACACGTCGGCGGCGCCCAGGCCGCCGACTGCGGAACTCGGGTGGGAGAGTTCTCTCCCGTACCCGTCCCGCCGCCTCCTTCACGAGCATGACCTGCTCGCAGAAAGAGGCGGCGCAGTCCCACTTACTCCCGCTGGAGAGCATGGCTTGCACCATGGTCTCGAGCCTCTCTCGACCTGGCGCTGTTGCGCCCACGCCGTGCACTCCAACAGCGTGTGGAGCGCCGTGTCATCGCTACGGTCCTCGCAGTGCTGACACTCGGCCGTGGTTTCCCGGTGTTTTCGCCACAGATACCTACCGAAGCTACCGTGCCCGGCAAGCATCTGTGTCAACCGGTAGGAGAGAGCACCGTGTCTCCTCTCCACCCACTAGTCCATGACCGGTCTGACCGCCGCGATTGTGGCGAATCCCCCCTTTGGTTGCTCAAGTCGCACCTTCCATGTCTCCACGGTTTCCTGTTGGAGTAGGGACCGCTGGGCCTCGATTTCTCGATAAGCGGGCCTTTGGCCCACATTTGTTCGGCCTTGTTGCAGCTGATCATAACAGCTCGAGCTTCGAAACTTAAAGACTACTTAAAAACATAGTTTATGTAAACAATTCCGATATACAGCTTATTTGGAGTTTTGGAGACATCCTTTACATGTTTGAAGGAAAACCTCCTTTCATGTCAAAATACAGGATGTTTGGACAAAATATTGAAAATATTTAAACTGTATCCATAGATGGTGTAGTGTCTTGTACTCTTGTCTTGTGAGTCGTCTATTAAAGATCTCGAACTGGTTCATGTTAGTGTTGCACAATTTCCGTCGCCGTGTTGTCGCAATGATCGTTATGTGGAGCGTGTTTACTTGACTGTATGGAAGTTTTGTTATTTTACATTAGTAGGTATAGGTATACGTTATTATGTTGAATAATATAGAATCGTAGGAACTGGATGTCGAAGGTAAATTGGGTGAGGTCTACGTCCAACAATGGACTTTAAGATAGGTTCGCTATCTGGTTCATACTAATGGCTAAGTTTTAGTCACATTGACAGACAAGTCAAGATTAAGGGTTCATCACGCAAGGAACTGTCAACGTTCTAATATACAGTCTGTGATGAGAGATTCAATGATATATAAAAACAAATAGATACGTTACCAACTGAAAAATGGCAACAAAAAAGTCAGGCAATTGCCTTACTTTTCATACATGCTACCCTAGATAATTTCATAGAAATTCTTTTTCTAAATGTTTAACAGATCTGCTGTCTTTTTGAAAGCCGTGAGGTACGTCGTTGTAGAGAATATAATATCTTAATACTAAAGTCTTTCGTGTAAGTAAATGGAACCATATTGTTCCATTTTCCCACACCTATTATATCATATAGCATTGATCTGGTTCGATCAAAGAACCTCGACGAGATGTCCTTTGAGCCAAGACCGTGGATATTTTCCCTATTGTATATGAATCGATGATCAATTCAACACGATTCATCGATACAGTAAAGTTCTATCATACATAATGCATTAATTCCGTTCTACAAAATTAACATGCACCTATTGTATTGAGTAGTATCGGTCATTAGAGCACGTGTTAGGAAATGTAAATATTTTATTGAACATTACTTGTAACTCGTGAGCACTGAGGCATGAAATACCTATAGCGTTACAAAATTTCAAAACGGATTGGTACTTAAATAGGCCACGATCGAAGAATTTAAAAGAAAACTACCTCTCTCGGCAATAAAACAAAACTAATAAAAAAATACGAAAGGCATGAGGGCTGCTCACCGTCCTTTACAGAGAGGGCTGGTCACCGTCCTTAGAGAAGCAGGCCCATGACGGCATCGTGACGTGAGAGATTCACGCACGCCCCTCCTAAGAATCGGAATCACACCCAAAACCCCCCAGAGACGCAGGATAGCACCCGAACCACCCCCTAGGCGAGGCCGCAGTGGTGGACGTAGGTCTGTTGGGAGTCCTGGAACATCCTTCCGAGGGCTTACCCGGAGCTCTCGACCATAGGCTGCTGGGCTTAACGTGAGGTTTTTTAGTCGGTTGGAGTCTGGCATAGCATCCACGATGGATTTTCCCTCACGTTAAAAAAAGGTATTGAGCCCTTTGCCAAACTACCACAATCCATCCAGTAGGAGCTGTAAAAGGCGGTCAAAATTTCGTCAAAGTATCCATAACGTAGCGAAGGAAAACTCTAAATAAAACCTTACTTAATAGTTATTGCATCCAACCCATCCGGCCAGGGCGCGGAGTAAGACAAATAATGCCTCAGAACTGAATGTTTGATCTTTGGGAGAGGCATATACTTAGACCCAGTAATCAATTGATTTGAAGCGTCTATTCTCATTCCACCCAATGGACCGAAGACCTGGAAAAGATCGCAGGAAGGGAATGGATGCAAAAGGCACAGGACCGTGTATTGTGGCGTCATTTGGGCGAGCACAGCAGTGGACTGCCATGATTGATTCTTATTGATATATTAACTGCTAAGCCTATCGAGCCACGCTCGGAGCTGAAGAAATATTCCTCCTTAAACGTCTTCAGGCGACGTTCATACAGATAGCAAAAATTACTAAACTTTATAAACAAAAAGATATACCTAATCTACGCGGATCATAGAGCAACACGACCTCCAGTAAAGTCATAGGTCGCGTTGCTTATTGACGTGGATACATAAAACTAATATCATAATTCATAATGCTCTGCTGAATTAAAATTTGAACACAGACAACTTCAGTTCATGAACTAAAAACGCTCTAGGCTAGAAACACGATTACTGATAAAATTCTCGATAGATTTTTGTGTTGAAAATACCTCGATTTCGTGAAATTTTAAGCTAGATCTCGTATATTCTAAGTTGTTTTTATAATCTTACTAATATTATAAATGTGAAAGTTTGTGTGTGTGGACGTTTGTTACTCTTTCACGCTCTAACGGCTGAACAGATCTTTCTGAAATTTTATACAGGGATAGATTATAGTCTGGAATAACACATAGGCTACTTTTTATCCCAGGAATAAGTTCCCACGGGAAGTCCAAGTTTCTCGCGGGCGAAGCTGCGGGCATCAGCTAGTATAAAATATTTATAAGACAATAGTAAAATCTTCATTTGCACAAGACCACTTTTTTCATATTGGTTATAGATTTTTATATAATTAATTTATTTCGTTAAAAACGCACAAAAACCGGGCTCATCTCTCTCTTTCTTGCACGCTAAAATGTATATCTTCTATCTTCTTTTAACCATTTGGCGTCTGGTGGGCTCTTATGAATGACGAGTAAGGGATATTATCAAGACGATATACACAAATGTCTTCGATCAACAATATTGTTGACCTGCACGTGACCACTTTATGACATTTATTTCTTCGGAAGGAACGTTAATCCGGTGGTCTCGGTTGACATTAAATGGCAAATGTTAAGCCAAGTTGAAGGCCGGCTGGGTGGTGGGCGGCTTGAAAAATTACAACAACAGGCAGTCATAGCCTGCACCTGTACATTTCTAAACGGCAATGCGGGTGACCACCCATTACATGAGACAAATTTTAAAAAGGTGAAATGTCAGCATATAATTTGTCTCTGCCTACCTACCTTTTGGGGATGAGCATAGGAATGTATGTAAGTTAAAACCTACTCATATGTTAAATACAAAGCCCAAGCTCTAACAAATATGGCCTTTTACGAAGGCGTGATGCGACTGGTAAGGCAAATAATACACATCAAAACGGAACTTCCTCAGTTTTCATTAGAATTTTGATTCATTTGGACGGAAGAAGCTATTATTGTTATTGAGGACTCGACCTTTCGAATCTATGACACGTCATAGATTCGAGAGGTCGGATCCAAAGAGTTTGAAGCTACCACTTCAGAAAAATTGGTTCTTTTTCGTAATACTGACAGTAAGGGGTACCTGTACCTAGTATACTTTGTAGTTGTGAAAGAAAACCTACAGAATGTTCACCAAATTTTGCGTGTTCTTGGTAACACTGCGAGAGGTTCCAAAGAGCATGGCGAAGTGTATGTGAAAACAGGGCCAGAGCTCCAAAGCGAGGACGTAGGATTGATATAACTGGGACTAAAGTTTACAGTACGGTTCACGGGAAATTCATTATTTATTACACTCTCTGGTACGCGTTTTTGAAGTTAACTATACTCTACTCCAGGCGTTCTTTGCAAAAAAGCCACCTGAAAATCACTTCGTTTCGAACCTCAAAGGGGTGAAGATAGTATATTTGTAGGCCCTACGCTGACGTGTTGCGGGAGCAATAGGACAGCTTTATATAGAACACCAGCTTTGGAGAGGAGCTTATCCTCAAAACTACTACGGTGTTCCGCTTCCCTTCACTCGGACCGTAAGAAGATTCACTGCAATTCAACAGAAGGCCGCTCCTGTATAGGACTCTTTAATGTATTACTACATTATAAATCCCAGAAGCTAATACCTCAAATCTGCCCTATATTAGTCATTAATCATGAAACTCCCGGATACATATTAATCCTTGAGATCGCACAAATAAACATCAGATTAATATAGATACGCAGTGAGCAACCCCGGTATTCATTTAAGTACGATAAGATAAAGATACTACATCCTATTGAATGTTTACATCGATAGCTACATTCGATGTTATCTATATAAATAATAGCAATGTTTTGTTTGTTATTTACGTTAATGTTATTTACAGCGCGTCACTCGCTACACAATAAAACGCCACAATTTTATCGGAAAATTATTCAAAAACTTGTTTATTGATGGATTCTTTACTGCAATCTAAACAATAATTGTAATATAGGTTTCTTCTGATCCTAACACAAGCAATATAACTGAGCTTAATGTGTTTACGGCAATATTATAAACATTAACAGATTCAAAAGTATTGAGATTTAAAACTAATCACTCAAATTAAGTTATAAATAGACGATGGCATTTGACAAACACTACAAGGTTGTTGTATGGTGATAACAGGAAAATCATTAATTTAGTAAGCGCCCTTTAAAAGGCGTGTATTGAGATTGACACAGACCTTTCATTAAAGTTAAATCTTATCGCACTATTATCAATATTGACCTCTACTTTTTACTCCCCTTTTTTATCTTTTGGGAATTTTGATTTCAAAATAGATTAGACATAATATTATTGTCTCATCCCATATATTTCTAATGGTTCATTTAATCTATTTTGAAATCAAAATTATTGCTGCCCTCTTTATTCTTCTGTGAGAGGAGAATTTGCAGAGACCACCGCAAAATTTCTCCTCTTCAACTACTACTTTATTAATTCTACCGTAATAAGATACTAAGCTATGGAAGCAACAGTAGACTTTATATGTAAGTATTACTAAGTAGCACACATATTTCTACTCTCTTAGACTTTTTTGATCTTCAGCAAGATCAAGTTGATCTTGCTGAAATTTGACTCACGTAGAACATATGTAGTTATATTGGCAAGGTTCAATGCCCTCCAGTGACAAATCATATAGGTATCTATACATATAATAAAACTGTAGAGGGTCGAGAGTCTGTACATGGAAGATATTTTGAAAATTTTAATTGGAGGGCGTTCTCTAATCGATACTGAAGCCGAAAATGTAATTTAAACTTTTCATGTCTGTCTGTCTGTCTGTATCCCGAATAAGTATCACGCCGAAACTACTGAACCGATTTAAATGATACTTGGTACATTCCGAGCTTATAGTCCGAGTAAGGTTCTAGGATACTTTTGATCCCTAAGTTTTGCGCGGTTCCTGCGGGAGAGGGGATGAAAGATAAAATGGTTTTTCAGTTGTAATTTCTCAACGCGTGATGCGATTTCAAATATTTTTTTAGTATTGGAAAGGGTTTTTGAGTTACAAGATTAAGGGGTTTGTAGTTCAGAAATTAGAGGCATCTCAACTTTCGGTAACCCTAGAATTTAAGGGTTCCTTTGAATGACAGGGTAATAAAAGGCGTGGACTGAATTGTTTTAGAATGGACTTAATCTTTAAGCTCTTTTATGATTAAGCAAACAGGGCAGTTTCATACGCTTCCATGAGTCTGTTGAAAAAATATCTGTCCTTTTATACACCTTGTGTGGCGTAAACGAAGTTGCGTGGGTCAGCTAGTTAATGATAAGTAGATACATTATATAAACACAATATTGTTATCAATACATATAATAAAATCGTAACAGGTCGCTGTCTGTACATGGAAGATAAATAAGAAAAAATATTATAGGGGGGCCTTATGAACGCAATAGAACCCAAAACAATGATTTTTAGATTTTTTGTCTGTTTGTCTGTATGTCTGTATATCTGTATGTCTGTATATCTGTTTGTCTGTACGGTTGTGCACGCTAATCTCAGTAACCGCTCAACCGATTGCAATGCGGTTTTCTTTATTGTGTTGAGGTTTGCTCCAGCTAACATTTAGCGTTTGTTTTATGTAAATCGGTTTAGAAATAAAAGAGTTATAACACTTTTAAGAATCAGATATTTTGAAAATTTTAATTGTAGGGGTTTCTTGGAATGTGAGTGAACCTAAACTGGCGTGTTGGCTTAATCATAAAAGAGCTTAATGATTAAGACTATTTTTAAACAATTCAGTCCGCGCCGAAGGCGTGGACTGAATTGTTTTGAAATAGACTTAATCATTAAGCTCTTTTATGATTAAGCAAACAGGGCAGTTTCAGACGTTGCTTGATGATTCTGATGAAGAAATACCTTTCCTTTCATACACCTTATGTGACGTAAACGAAGTTGCTGGGTCAGCTAGTAACTAATAAAATGCTTGGTTACCAAGCTACACTCACTGTTTGCAAAATTGGGAAAGTGCAAGATGGTTTTGTAGTTTTTATTGCTAACTTTAACGCAATAACTTACTTTGTTGTCTCTTTGATTTATTCATATTTAGTCAGTTCCTTACCAAGCTCCCTTAAATTTATTCAAATTAAAATTCATTTAAATATTTTGCGAATACAGTTTACAGGATGTTATTTTATATCCCACCTACAGACAAGTTAAGTATTATATTTCATTTTGTGAAAAACTTCTCTATATTTTAAAAAACTAGATAAATTGAGTTTTTTTTAAGACCACCGCAATGTTAATTTCAAGTTTAGACCAAAATGCATAAGGAGTGATTGATTTATTAAGGTTATAAAGGTTATTGAACTATAAAGGTTAAGGGGAACTTTAAAATTGGTTTTCAAATTACCGATTCTGATCCTGCAGAAATATTGTAATTTGAGTTAAGCAGAAAATAAATTGAATATCGCTTTGTGATTATAATAGGTATAACTATTTATAAACTTTATATCTGATTTGACTTTGGATTGGATAAGGACATCAGATGGTCAATACTTCCTGGTGGGTATTAGGTAGGACATGGAGTTGATCTGCACAAACGTCTTCTTTACCTAAGTACCACACAAATAATATAAAAAACTAAGAATATTTTCATATACAAGCGTATGTTGTAATGACGGCCAGCAATGAGGCTAGACTGATGAGCCCGCAGAGAGTGATGGCCGTCAGGGTGATAAGAGGATACCGCACGATCTCCGGTGAGGCGGCATGTCTCCTAGCCGGGACCCCTCCATGGGACCTGGAAGCGAGAGCCCTTGCGTCACTGTTCAGATGGCGCAAGGAGGCGCTGGAGCGGGGCCAAAGGCCTGCGTCTCGAGAAATCGAGGCGCAGCGGACCCTGCTCCACCAGGAAACCCTGGAGACATGGAAGATGCGACTTGAGCAACCAAAGGGGGGATTCGCCACAATCGCGGCCGTCAGACCGGTCATGGACGAGTGGCTGGAGAGAAGACACGGTGCTCTCTCCTACCGGTTGACACAGATGCTTGCCGGGCACGGTAGCTTCGGTAGGTATCTGTGGCGAAAACACCGGGAAACCACGGCCGAATGTCAGCACTGCGAGGACCGCAGCGATGACACGGCACTCCACACGCTGGTGGAGTGCACGGCGTGGACACAACAGCGACAGGTCCTCGTAGTGGGTCTGGGCGTGGACACTCTCTCGCTTGAGGCCATGGTGCGAGCCATGCTCTCCAGCGGGAGTAAGTGGGACTGCGCCGCCTCTTTCTGCGAGCAGGTCATGCTCGCAAAGGAGGCGGCGGGCCGGGTGCGGGAGAGAACTCTCCCACCCGAGTTCCGCAGTCGGCGCCCTGGGCGCCGCCGACGTGTCTTCGCCGAGGACTATCGGCCTCCATGACCGGGGGTCTGAGGACGGTGAGAGGGCCGCTCACCGTCCTTACAGAAGCAGGCCCATGACGGCAGCGTGACGTGAGCACTCACGCACGCCCCCCCCCCCTTAGAAGCGGGGTCACACCCGAAACCCCCCATAGACGCGGGATTGCACCCGAACCACCCCCTGGGCGAGGCCGCATTGGCGGCCGTAGGTCTGTTGGGAGTCACGGGACATCCTTCCTGAGGGCTTACCCGGGGCTCTCAACCATAGGCTGTTGGGCGTTACGTGAGGTTTTTTAGTCGGTAAGAGTCCGGCATAGCATCCTAGGAGGATTTTCCCTCACGTTAAAAAAAAAAAAAAAAAAAAAAAAAAAAAAAAAAAAAGCGTATGTTGTAAGTTGAATAAATAAAAATGTACTTTATTTCATTAAAGATAATGCTTAAAATATTTTGTAACTACGTCTGAACAAAGATAAACCACGTATTACACATAATGCAAAGTACATCGGCACGCTATAAGAGCATTGTTTTCTTTGTTTTAAGTAGGTACTGAACAAGCGCTCTGTGGTATTGGACTTTGTTCTAGGTTGTACCAACCCTTTGTTTTAGGGACTGTGTGACTCACGAAATTTTATACACAAGGAACTCGTAATTTAAGAACCTACTGAAACCAACCTTTTCCTCACACATTGTGTGTCACAGTCTACTTCTGAACTTCAGCCTCTATGAGAAGGTGATTGGTCTATTTGAACCACGCGCAAATTTGGCAAATAGATTGGATCAAACTTTTGTTTCGTTTGCCGTGTATTCACAATGAACTCATTCGTGAGCAGATGAGGCTGGCTTGGACTCGGTAAGGTCCCATCGCATTACGTGCTACCGTTTTTAGGGAGGCATCTAAACTAGAAATTAAGGACTTTGAATGCTAAATGGAGTGTGTGACAGCTATTGAACATTTATATTGATATACGAATGAAAGAAGCTTTATCGTGTGTTCTAGTTGTCTTACCATTAGAAGATTTGTACTGTTTAAGGAGTACTCTATTGCTGTAAGTGCAATGGGCCTATAAAGAGATCTCAACCATAGTCTATGCGTCTTCTGGCTAACTATTATATATTATATATATCTACTCTATGTAGGTATTTCTCTATCAAAAGGTCAGTAGTATTGGTAGTATTTTCCAATTGTCTACGTATCGTAACTACATTTTCTGTTTCGAAGAATCTGACAACTATTTTGTCGAATTCATTATGTAGCTTAGGTAATAGTTTTCGAAATAATTAATTCAATAACACTTCTATTCGCACTGAACCGGAATAAGAAAATATGTAATTTTCTTTTTGATTGTCGGGAATTAGGAATAATAAATACTTATAATGTAAGGTTCATTGACTACCAAAAACATTAAGTATGGCCTGATAGACATTACATTGTCGAGGATGTAGAGATCGTGAGGTAGTGTGGACCGGCTCGAATGATAAATTACGTATACACGTATAATAAGGAAATGTTCATACGTAAATGCGCAAGTTGTTTGATTTCAATAATGATGATTCTAAACAATAAAAAATAGCCGGCCAAGTGCATTAGACTCGTGCACGGAGGGTTTCGTGTCAAAAAACGGCAAAAAATCACGTTTTGTCTCACTTTATTATTGTTGTTATAGCGGTCACTAATTCAACCATAATAAGTGAATTGTTAACACCCCGACTCGGATAGGTTAGGTTAGAAGCCTTAACCTTCATGGTTGTTTTTGTTTTGTCGACGAGTTCTTATTTGGTGAACAATTCTGTCGTCGATTTACTCATGAATTAATCGTTCCGCCGGCGAAATGTTCGTAGTTGAAAGGTTCTGTCGGCGGCTCATCTGGCAGAGAAACGTCTGTCGGAGGTACGAGTATGTTACAGAATCCAGAATACATCATCTGTGAAAATTTAAGCTCTCTAGCTATTCCTAAGATATAAATAGGGTCCTGTTTCTAACCTTTGAGTACAAGATTATTTATTTAAAATCACACGACTTGTATTGTACCATTCATTACGGACTTTCGGGTCTTTTTAACCCCCGACGGAAACCCGGACGGGGTGTTATAAGTTTGACATGTGTGTGGGTGTGTGTGTGTGTGTGTGTGTGTGTGTGTGTGTGTGTGTGTAAGTCTGTCTGTGGCATCGTAGCGCCCAAACGGATGAACCGATTTTGATTCTGTTTCTTTTGTTTGAAAGATGGGTTAGGGGAGAGTGTTCTTAGCTATGTTTTATAAAAATCGGTTAAGCCATTTCAAAGATATGAGGGGTGAAAGTGGGGATGAAAAATTGAATGTGTTCAAATATACCCGTGTTGGGTATCAAATGAAAGGTTATAACTTATACATCACGATACTGTAAGTTTTATGAAAATCGGTTTAGCCATTCGAAAGATATGAGGAGTGGAATGTATTTCTAATTCTGTAACGACACTCCGCGCAATTCGCATTAACTCTGAATAATTGTTGATAGACTATACGTATGTTGATATTAAAACCCCTATAAAAAGCAT
This sequence comes from Miltochrista miniata, assembly GCA_933228765.1. Lineage (NCBI taxonomy): Eukaryota > Metazoa > Arthropoda > Insecta > Lepidoptera > Erebidae > Miltochrista > Miltochrista miniata. The sequence continues at coordinate 9,809,359 of OW121751.1, read as the reverse complement.
GAAATAAAAAATTAAATTAAAAATTTTAAAAACCCCCGACTCACAAAAAAACAACAATAAAAAACCTGTAAAAAGTAAAAAATAACTATTATATTATGACCTATCTACCCTAAGTATTGAACCTTTATTATTATTATAGGTAGCGGTAGCTATATTATTTACGTATTCATATTTTTAACTAACAGTTTGTCTCGTCGGGGACCGCTCACCTAATCATAACCTAATCGTACGTCTGTCTCTATTTAGGTACAGAGCGGTCGAAAAAAACAAAGTTGCACGGGTCAGCTAGTATTTGATACATTGTTTATTTCTTCAAATGCGTCACATTGAATATGTTATATAACGTCACATAGCCTTTTATCGTATGTGCACGCTTTTACTAAGACGCGTCTATTGATGCAGAACGTATATAAATACAAATATTATTATAGACTGCCAAGTTCATTACCCCCTGTTGACTTTAACATGCGCCGCCCGCCGCCCGGTAAAAATGAATCTTCTTTAAACCTCGAAACAAAACTCTGTACCAATCCGTAAGGCCAGTATGGTACAGAAGGGCCAATGGCCTTAGAAAGTTAAATCTGGAGAGACCTATGTCCAGCTAGCAGTGGATAATAAACTGATTTGATTGATCGAGATAACATCTGTCAATACGTCGTGATTCATAAAGTCGTGAATGTCGATTATTGGACGAGTATTGATGACACAATATGCTCAAATGAGCACTCGTCGTGTAGAGCACGCGTAGAGAAAGTGATACCCACATACAGCTGTTGTGATAAATGGCCATTATTATCCACAACAGTACACGCTGTTTGAGTGTACGTAAACATTCTATTATGTTACAATAGTAATTTTGAACAAGAGCCAAAATCATACAGACTTATACGTCAATGGAGTTGCGATTTCACATTATTTTTTGGCTAGATGGGCCGACTTTTGTAGTTCATTGAAAGGTGGTATTATGGTCAATTGCCAAAGGTATTGAATGAAATCTTTGATAATTACGCACCCACTTTTCAATCCAATGGGCATCTTCCGGATCCAAGCCAGCTTCACCTGCGCATGGTGTACCTACCTAAAGAAATGACTAACGGACGGGGTCGTTGCAAAGAGAAGGATAACTTGGCAAAGAGAATAGAAACAAAACTCTGTAGAGTCAACTTTTTTTTTTTTTTTTTTTTAACGTGAGGGAAAATCCTCGTAGGATGCCATGCCGGACTCTTACCGACTAAAAAACCTCACGTAACGCCCAACAGCCTATGGTTGAGAGCCCCGGGTAAGCCCTCAGGAAGGATGTCCCGTGACTCCCAACAGACCTACGGCCGCCGCTGCGGCCTCGCCCAGGGGGTGGTTTGGGTGCAATCCCGCGTCTATGGGGGGTTTAGGGTGTGACCCCGCTTCTAAGGGGGGGCGTGCGTGAGTTGCTCACGTCACGCTGCCGTCATGGGCCTGCTTCTGTAAGGACGGTGAGCGGCCCTCTCACCGTCCTCAGACCCCCGGTCAAGGAGGCCGATAGTCCTCGGCGAAGTCACATCGGCGGCGCCCAGGGCGCCGACTGCGGAACTCGGGTGGGAGAGTTCTCTCCCGCACCCGGCCCGCCGCCTCCTTCTGTAGAGTCAACTACAAAGAGATTTTACTAGTTTAATCTTAAAAATTATCTATCCTTGCGAGTCGCATGTACGACGACTCATCATTTTGTACGATTAAACTAGTACGTCAGGCCAGCGTGGTACAATAAGGCTAATCACTCTCTTACACTTAAAGGGCGAGACATCTTCTAGCAGTAGCCTGCGATAGACATCTGTTTGATCTACTTTTTATTGTTTATTTGGAATAGGTGTGGTTTAGGATAACTTATTATGTAAGTAAGTATCTGGGACCTTTTATTACTATAGGTAAATTTCGAACGTCTGAAAGCCCCAGTATACAATGGCCCATGATGTACAGAGGCCAATAGCATGCAGAGACGGAATGGCCATCGGCCATCGTGGTGCACAATCGGGATGTGGTTGGTTTTTTGGCACTTTGAAGGAATCAATGAGGCAGATGAGCAAATTATCACCATTGCGTAAACACCTACATTGAGCCAGCCAACAGCTGAGCAAAGTATGGTCCATTTAGTATATTGCCTTAAGAATATTAGCCACATAGACCACTGTTGCACCTTCGAGGAGAAAGTCTGTATTCTATATTCGACTTTGTTTTACGGCTTTAGGTGTTCGTGGTTACATAAACGTCTACCAATTCTTTCCTCTTTAAGATTAATTTTCATCAAATCGTCGGCCGAGGCAGATTTATTCAGTGAATTAGGTGTGATTGCGTAACAAAACTCACTTTCATATTAGCCAGCCATACGAAAGATATTCTGAACTGTCATAATTGCAACATCCATTTTATTTCCTAAACAAAGGAGTTAAGAAAAACTAAAGTAACTTGTGCTAGCTGTAATGAACTTTAATGCAATATGCACAAGGGTCTATGATGCTTGCAGATACATTTCTCACAATTTATGAAACTTAGGTACGTTTTCGCAAATATATTTCTAGTTGGTTATGATGGCATCATAGCTCGAACAACTAACGCCATACAAGGGAGCCACGACATCAACGCCTTTTACTAGTTGCTACCCGCGACTTCGATCGAAAATATCTAAATATTGTACTACTTTTGGTACCTCCATAGCAGACGTTTTGGTTCGAGTTCTGAGTTTTGGTACCTCCATAGCAGACGTTTTGGTTCGAGTTCTGAGTCGAGCGTATTTGTGTAATCCACAATATTAGTTTTGGAGTATGGATAAATTAAGTTTATCAGCTGTCTATATTCCATAGCAGGTAAGGTAGTAAAGTACAAGTTTATTGAGACTTTGTTTACCGTACCCATCGCAGACAATGGGTTGCTGGGGCTCCGAGGCAAAACCAATTATAGGACAATTGGGGCAAAGGATTGGGGAAAAAACGGGTGACTCCCGCTCCAAGTCGTTCCTGGTGCAAAGACTGGCTATAGCCATTCAACGTGGTAATGCGGCTAGTGTGATGGTCATGGGCACCTTTGCACCAGGAACGGTTAGGGATGGGTTGTTAGTTGTTCGACTAATGGGCTAAGCTTATTATTGACATTTTATTTGATTCTTTTGTATTTAATGTAATGTGATGTATGTATGTAATTGTTAAAACTGTGTAAAGAATGTATTATTTATCTTTGTTACTATATTATTCTATGTATAGGTTTCATAATACACATGCGTCTGACATGACTCAAACTATGGCGGGAAGATGCAAGATCAGTTACTATTTAATTACTTACAACAACGCAATACACACTAGTAGGTATTTACGAAAGGAGACCGTGTACACACTACACAGATAATTAAAATTATTAAAACTGCAAGTGTGTGGAAAATTACTGTCAAAGTAGGGTGCTGTAATTTTAAAAGTGAATTACCCAAACCCCTGCAATTATGTACTTCGCATCATAGTAATCATTCTAATCTAAGATGTTGTAAAAAAGTTTGCTACCACATTACCAATATTAATAACTATTTAATGCTCGCGGCTCCGTCTGCGTAGTGAAAATTTCCCTTACTTATTCTCGGAATGACAAGTACTTAGCTCTTTAATTCCACGCAAAAGTTTTTGTGTGAAAATATAAAACTTCCATCTATTTTAGCTTAGGTAGATTTAGCTAGTTTTTATAAAGAATGAAAAAAGATTTTATTTAATATGTATTAAGTTCATCTTATTTCTTTTTCCATACCTGTACAGTAAAATCATACAGACCTACGTACTTATCATCATCAACTATCAACTAGAGAATGACTTACCTATTTGTTTGTAGCCGACATAGAGTGAGAAGAAATCTGCATAAATCAGAGAAAAAATAAGAAATATGAAAAAAGCGCTTATAGATAAACTGACCTGTGACCACCCCATGTTGTGGAAGTCCATAAGGACGACGGTTCCTCGCACTTGAGACTCTGGTTCTAACATGGCAGCTTCGTGAATTAGGTAAAATAATCTGAATAGCTGATCAGCCGACACTTTTTTTGGATCCCAAGAACCTGGAAACAAAAGAAGATTTTCTATAAAAAAACTTGTAAGTGCCTATCATATTGTCGTAAGTAAGTACGAATCACATTTAAATAAATAAATATTTGTGGACATTCACACACAACATCATCTAGCCCAAATTAAGCTTATATAAGCTTGTGCTGTGGATCTAGACCACTGATATACATAGGTACTTATATTGGATGTAACAAAGTATTTCTGAATACATACATATTATACACTAGCTGAACCCGCAACTTCGTTTACGTCACATAAGGTGTATGAAAGGAAAGGTATTTCTTCATCAGAGTCATCAAGCAGCGTCTGAAACTGCCCTGTTTGCTTAATCATAAAAGAGCTTAATGATTAAGTCTATTTAAAAACAATTCAGTCCACGCCTTCGGCGCGGACTGAATTGTTTAAAAATAGTCTTAATCATTAAGCTCTTTTATGATTAAGCCAACACGCCAGTTTAGGTTCACTCACATTCAAAGAAACCCCGACAATTAAAATTTTCAAAATATCTGATTCTTAAAAGTGTTATAACTCTTTTATTTCTAAACCGATTTACATAAAACAAACGCTAAATGTTAACTGGAGCAAACCTCAACACAATAAAAAAAACCGCATTGCAATCCGTTGAGCGGTTACTGAGATTAGCGTGCACAACCGTACAGACAAACAGATATACAGACATACAGACATACAGACATACAGACAAACAGACAAACAGACAAAAATTCTAACAATCATTGTTTTGGGTTCTATTGCGTTCATAAAGCCCCCCTATAATATTTTTTCTTATTTATCTTCCATGTACAGACAGCGACCTGTTACGATTTTATTATATGTATTGATAGAAAACACACACAAACTCCGAAACAAATATTTGTGGATCAAACAAATATTTGGACTGACCCGAGAATCGAACTCCGGACCTCAGCGCGGCAGGCGATATCACTACCGAATGCGCCACCGAGGCAGTCTCCATCACATTATAATTAGTACTTATCACATTGTAGTAAGTACCTATCACATTGTAGTAAGTACCTATCACATTGCTGTAAGTATCTATCACATTGTATAGTTAAGTGCAATATGGACTTCTGGTAGGTGCAGAGTATACAAGCATGAGTCTTCCACTAATAAAGTTGAGAAAGAATCTTTCCAAAATTGTAAACCTAGAAGATGTATAGTTTGTACTACTTACAAGGATTATGAAGCGATTATCCTATCCATATCACAATTTATTCGTATTCGTTGTCTATATCTCCTACGAAATGTAGGTTACCTACTCACAATTATTGTTTTTATAGAAGGTCAACGTTGCTTGTAGAGCATGTCTCGAGTAAGAGTATTAGGAATACGCATATTAATTACCTATTTATAGCAATTGCAGTTAGATGAGTAAGCGGTAGACTTGAAACCACCTTGATCGAAGTCCATTTGAAGTTGAACGATATTTTTTGTTATGCTGAAGGTTCTGAAGGAACCTTTTGTATTATACACAATTACACACATACAATTATGATGATATCTTGATTTCTAAATTCCTTGATAATAGACTGCCGTAAAGGGCATTCTTGAGTAGGTTATACGTAGTGTTTTAATTGGATATACTTACGACTTTAGTCTAAGAAGTAAGTACCCAGCAAGTATTCCAGTTGGAACGAATTTTATCAGTTGCAGTAAATATTATACCAAGTTACCTACTTTTATTTTTAAACTCGCTATTTGTACACATAATTATATCCAGAGGGAGTTCGTGTAATAAATGTATTATAGAAGTTAGTTCATTCTATTTCAGTAAAAGATAAGCTATTTATCAGTGCAATCTATCACGTTAGATACAGTCGTTAAAGATTACATTGTTTTGATGACACACAAACATGTTTCTTTATTATTTCTTTTGAAGTTATCCCTATATCAGCAATTTTATTAATCCTACTGATATTAATGAGAAAGTTTGTGAAGGAAGATGTTTGATACTCAATCACGCTCTAGCGGCTGAATACCTAGATTGTAGACTAGAAAAAAAAACATTTCTTATTTCGGGAATAGGTTCCTATTGGAAGCGGAAATAGGATCAAAATTCCATGCATTTATGTTTTCAATCAATCTGAACGGGCAGAAAATATACACCTACTAGTTCCGCCTAACATTGCTATAGTATCCGCAATACGAACTGGCACTTTGGGCACAGATTAAATAATAGTTACTACGTAACAGATACATCACTCCCATACTTAACCTCAAAAATATTAGCTATAACATATCGCTACAGTGGAAAAAATGCTCTACGACGTATTCCGAGAGTCGAGATTCGTGCGCACACCGTATGATTGCGTCATCGAGTGACAACTATTGACAACATTAGGGTTGTAAGCACGTAACAAAAATACATATAACTACAAAAAACAATAAACACAGTGTCTGAAAAAAACCTTAGATAACTTCTTCTTCTTTACATAAGAATTATATTATAACTAGCTGATGCTCGCAGCTTAGCCCGCGTAAAAGTTTGTTCCTTTTCCCGCTTCCAATGGGAACTTTTTCCCGGGATAAAAAGTAACCTATGTGTTATTCCAGACTACAATCTATCCCTGTATCAAATATCAGCCAGATCCGTTGAGCCGTTAGAGCGTGAAAGAGTAACAAACATTCACAGATCTACACATCCGCACTCAAACACTTTCGCAATTAATTTTAGAATATTAGTAAGAAGTAAGATGAAAAAAAAGCAAGACTAAATAAAGCGAAATATTATTTTACTCGGGAAATGTACATTGGTTGTGCGCACTTCGCTCGGTCTGGCGTGTGGCAGCCCTCTGCCGGTCGGCCACGTTAGTTCTGCGTCATAATACTTAGGAGTAGGTGCTTATAAAACGAATTGTAGAGAGTGACGGAGGCCTGCTTTGGGCCATAAATGTCACTTACTGTAGGGGTTGAACCATGTCGACAAAAATATTTAAGAATTTGTCGATATGTCGTAATCTGATATTAAGTGGGTAATTTGCTTTTAGTTGTAAATATGATATTAATAGCAAATAAGATTTTCTTAAACAATTAGCTAGATTTTAGCAATAAAAAAGTTTAAATTAGTAAATTTGAAATTCTTTTTTAGTTAGTAATTCACCTAATCAACCTACTTATTTTAATAAATTTATTTAGTTTAATACATTTGTCTTAATAAATCAATGCTGATATAAAAGTAATAAATAAATAAATTATATTTAAATTTTTCATTTCATTACTTTTGTCGATACTATTTATACGTAAAAGTTTACCTGCACAGCACTATGGGTGCGAGCCCCGCTCCATAAGACTGTGTAGGTGCGAAAGAGATAGCACGAATCCGATGATTTATGGCCCAACGTGCCAGTTCGTATTGCGGATACTATAAACGTAAAGGATTGACCTACCTAATGGGCTCCTGACACGATCAATTGGCAACTGTCATGCACGTTAAATACCATGTAATCACGCACACTGAAGCAACTTCCATTCATATTTAACGTGATTGACTATTGCCTATTGATCGTGTCGAGAGCCCATTAGGTAGGTCGATCCTTCGCCAGAAGAACCGGCGACCTTAAAAAAGTCATAGGTAGGAACTGGATGCGTAAGGCGCAGGACCGTGTACTGTGGCGTGGATTGGGAGAGGTCGACGTCCAGTTATAAACCGCCATAGCCTGATTTGATTGATTGACAAGTTATGGGAATTTACATATCCTTCGAGAATGCCTTGATTCTAAAAGGATATGAATATTCCCACTCAATGCCCTTCAATGGTCATGTCAACATCCTTTGAGAATGTCGTGAGGTGAAACCGGTTCGGTGTAACTACAAAGTTGATGTTGTGATACAGTACAGGTTCTAATCAATAAGCGTATGTGTCTTTTTGCCGGTAAGTGCAAAAAATATACATATATATAGTCACACGCACACCCCCCGAAGGGGTAGGCAGAGGCATGGTATACGCTCACACTTCACCTTATAGTTTCATGTTCAACGTAAGATGGTGACCCTATTGCCGTGTTGAAATATAAAGGTTGTGACGACTCACAGTTGAAATTATTCAATCGCCCATAGGCCTTCAACTTAGGACCGCAGCGATGACACAGCGCTCCATACGCCAGTGGAGTGCACGGCGTGGGCGCAACAGCGCCAGGTCCTCGTCAAAGTGTCCACGTCCAGACCCACTGGTCTGGACGTGGACACTCTCGCGCTCGAGACCATGGTGCGAGCCATGATCTCCAGCGGGAGTAAGTGGGACTGCGCCGCCGCTTTCTGCGAGCAGGTCATGCTCGTTAAAGAGGCGGCGGGTCGGGTACGGGAGAGAACTCTCCCACCCGAGTTCCCAGTCCCAGGCCGCCGACCTGTCTTCGCCGAGAACTATCGGCCTCCATGACCGGGGGTCTGAGGACGGTGAGAGGGCCGCTCACCGTCCTTACAGAAGCAGGCCCATGACGGCAGCGTGTCGGGAGAAACTCACGCACACAAGCCCCCCCCCCCCCCTTAGAAGCGGGATAACACCCGAAACCGCCCAAAGACGCGGGATAGCACCCGAACCACCCCTTGGGCGAGGCCGCAGTGGCGGCCGTAGGTCTGTTGGGAGTTCTGGGACATCCTTCCGAGGGCTTACCCGGGGCTTCCAACCGTAGGCTGTTGGGCGTGACGTGATTTTTTTTTGTCGGTAGGAGTCCGGCTTAACATCCATGAGGATTTTCTCTCACGTAAACAAAAAAAAGCCTTCAACTTGGATTAACGATTATTATTTTACTGACAACCAGGTTTCATTTCGAGATTTCCTTCTCTACGCTACGGATATTGGCGCGAAAAAGTTTCCATAAGTCGACTCTTACGACACACTCGGAATGAATTGGGGTGGCCACATTTTGTACTGTTTCCCGTCGTCACACCGGACAAGAGCAAGAAAATATATACATATAGTCCTTTATCCCCGTCGGAGTCCTCAGAGGTATAGTAAAACTCCACAATTCACCTTTTTAGTTTTAGTTCCCCGTAATAGTTGGTGTGCTTCTAGGTTTACACGGGCTGTTTTCCGCAACTCGACGTTTTTGCGTGGTTGATGAGCCGTGTATAAATATAAGTAGAAAAATATCTACTTACCACCTACATTGACTATAAGGACTCTTCTGCCTTTGTGGTCACGGCCCTTCATGACGTTGACGACTTTGTGGTCAAGGAACGCATCTTTCTCATGCTGAGGCAGTAACCCGTCGAGAAGAGATGCGTTGTCACGTTTGAACTCGGCTATGCGACGCATCTGTAATAAAACGCATACATAAACTACTTATTTGTTGAAAATTGTTTTACTAATTACAACTATTTGAATTTTAAATACTGGAACGAATATTTATTATACGAGTATTACTCAACATCACAATAACAAAGGTTTTGTTTTGCCTTTAAAATATTCAACGAGGGCTTTCGGTAACTTTAAATTTAATCAAAATCTGTTCAGGCATTTATTTTCAATTGGTTCGTTATTTATTATGTTGTGCCATGTCATTAAAAATGATTCATACCCTAATAAAATTCTTTACCTACTGTCTCAATGATGGCATATTCTCATACCTTTTTATGCAAACAATTATGTGGTACCTCCCTTAAAACGAATTAACTAGTCGGGGTACACATTGACAAGTAACCAACTTGTACGCTACGCAGCCACAAGATTTCCATGCATAAACTTGTTTTATCTGCATAAATATTGGTACTTTGAATAATTTCCACTACACATTGCCACTTTAATAACGGGAGTTAGTTTCAGAGAGAAAATATTTAATGATAAAGCACATTTCAACTTTCATTTTCATAATACTAGTCTAGACACAGACTATGTCTTCTCAGTCGAATGACACTGCTGGGTATAGGCCTTGTGGAAGTCGTAAGTGTTCGGATTTTGCTGCCCGCGTCCAAAAGTCTTCGCCCAAGACTTATGGCCTCCAAGACCGGGGGTCGGAGGACGGTGGAGGGGTGCTGCTGCACCGTCCTAACAGAAGCACGCCATAGACTACAGTGTGACGTGAGGTATTCACTCACGCTGCCCCTAAGAAGCGGGATCACACCCGAAAACCCTCCAAAGACGCGGGACAGTACCCGAAAAGCTAGGCGATGTCGCAGTGGTAGCCGTTAATCTGTTGGGAGTCCTGGGATATCTTTCCGAGAGCATACCCGGGACATAAACTGTTGGGCAGGATACGTGAGGTATTTTTAGTCGGTAGGAGTCCAGCATAGCATCCATGAAGGATTTTTCCTCACGTTAAGAAAATAAAGAGGCTTGCACGTTGCATTTTTCCATACAAGGTCGCCACTGAAGAACGTTTTGGCCCCTTCGGCCGTCATTTCAACGAGCAATGTGTCCCGTCCTACAAATTTATTCTTAGGTCCCGCCCAAATATCTCTATCAAATACCTATTGGCCAACAAGAGTAGCACACTGGATCAAACAGTTATAAATGGGTTAGGTTGCAGACGCTAGGATACATAATTTTTTTTTGACATCAATCAAAACGGGTTCTGGATTCCAAACTCGACAGCATCGACTGAAGCAATTACTTGGTTACAGAATCAAGTACCTATATCACTGCTGCGTATTCAAAGCCATCTTATTAATCCTACTAATATTATAAATGTGAAAGTTTGTGAAGATGTTTGGATGTTTGTTACTCAATCACGCTCTAACGGCTGAATGGATCTGGCTGAAATTTGGTACAGGGATAGAGTATAGTCTGGAATAACATATTGACTACTTTTTATCCCGGGAAAATGTTCCTTGTGGAACAGGAACCAAATTTTACGCGCGCATCAACTAGTTTACTAGTAAATGTCACAATAACATTTAGGAACTAGTAAATTTGAACGCGCTATAACTGGGGCTGTTCTAAATGCAAATGTGTTTTACATATTTGAATATCTGTGACTGGCTTTTCCCAGACTATAATAATAATAATCAAATTATTATTCAAGCGTTTCCTCATAGTTTATCTCATTCTCTCTCTCTCTCTCTCTCTCTCTCTCTCTCTCTCTCTCTCTCTCTCTCTCTCTCTCTCTCTCTCTCTCTCTCTCTTGTACTTAATAACATACAAAAGAATCACTATACGCTTCGACTGGAGACGCATCCATCGTTTAGTAGGGTAGTAGCACAGCCGACATATAGTACGACATATAGACAGTAGTTCTCCTTATACTGTGGTAGTAGTTTGTATGGAAAGAGCGTTGAGAGCTCCAAGAATTTTATATAGTCACGACTTTATCCCCGGAGACAGAGGCGTAGAACTGTATATGTATATACCTCCACATTTCGCCTCATAGTTTTTGTCCCACGTATTAGGCGCAGGCGCACTGAGTAAATTGTTCAAGCCGCCCATAAATAAAGTAAGGAAGAAAGAAAAGAAAGAAAAGAAAGAAAAGAAAGAAAAGAAAGAAAAGAAAGCAAAGAAAGCAAAGAAAGAAAAGAAAGCAAAGAAAGAAAAGAAAGAAAAGAAAGAAAATGTATTTATTCTAAGCTAAGCATAAATTCTACAACTTGACTTAACGACTGTCCTGATAATGACAACCATTACCTACGGCTTCACGTGCCTTCTGAAGCACGAAATCTGTATTATCTGATATAATAGAAGAATTACTAACAAGCTAAGATAATGTAATCGGTTGTTTGTATAAAAAAATGTCGTCCAAAAACGTTTTACCTAGTTGATTCGATATAATTATATTATTACGATAAACCACCGACAATACACGCAACGCATGCGACAGCAATTGTATTATTTACTTTATGCAGAAATAAAAAACGGCGAAGTGTGAGTTGCATTTGCAGACGGAGGGCACCGTACCAAAAACTGTACAAAAATTACGCCTTTTCTCTAGAGCCCTATTTATTTTAATGTTTTAACTTGTTATAGCGGCAAATACATCATCTGCGAAAATTCAGTTTTTTATCAAGGTTTATGAGTCGCCCTGGGACATCCTCCCAAAGGGCTTACCCGGGACTCCCAACCATAGGCTGTTGGACGTAACGTGAGGTTTTTTAGTCGGTAGGAGTCCGGCATAGCATCCATGAGGATTTTCCCTCACGTTAAACAAAAAAAGAAAAAATCAAGGTTTATGAGGTACAACTTGGGGCGACGCACGGCCAGCGAAGTTTCAGTAATAGAATCTCGTTTTTACCCTTTACCCGTACGTACGGAACCCCAAAAACAAAAATGTTGACAATTTAAACTCAACTCCTGCACTCTTCAGCTTGTTATCATAATAACCGAACGTTTACAGTATCTGTTCACAACACAATGATACTTGTTTCCTTGTTACTTTCGATAATATTGTGTAACAGCTCTGCCACTTGGTTTCGCTTGTGGTGATCGAATACAACACGGTCCTCACACCTTAAGGCCATACCCCTTTTTTTTTGTTTAATGTGAGGAAAGATCCTGATGGATCTTATGCCGGACTCCTACCGACTAAAAAACCGCCCAAAAGCCTATGGTTGGAAGCCCCGGGTAAGCCCTCGGAAGGATGTCCCAGGACTAAGGCCATACCCCTTGATTGATTTTCAAAATTAATGTTTGGAGCTCGTTTCGATTTCTTGGCGTTTGTGGATACTACTACGCTCGCTTGGGTAGTAGCGTAATGATGATATATATCATAGTCTATCACATTTCCTCAAAAAATTGGTCATCTAATACAAAAATAATTTTTCAATTCCACTTGGTGGTTCCTGAGTTCCCTAACATCCAAACTCACTAACTTTACCACTATAAATAAAATATTACCAGCGGTCCCGCTGAATAATGTAGATTAGGAATTTTATATTTTCATGTACAACAAACCAACCAACAGCATGTACCATTGTTAAGAACTAAAAAATAGAATACAATACTTCGACTTAGAATCTGATTTTTCCTATTTTTTTACTTGTATATTTTTCTTTTCGGGGTGGCGAGAGTTTCAAAAAACCAAAGATCACAAATATCGGCTCAATCGGCTCATCCGTTCTTGATTTATAACTGGTTAAAAGTGTTGGAACAAACCCAACTTTTTAATATAGGTAACATAATTACTCGTAGATGGTTGGTATTGGTTGGTATGGTACATTACCAACATTACAATGATGAAAACCAAACTGTGCAACTGGTCATTCAGTGAGTAACCACAGAGGTTACTAAAAGACGTTTGCAATAAATAGTTACGATAACTAGTTATGTAAACTATGTAACAATGACTTCGTGTATCCATGTAGCGCATAGAAAATGTATAGAAAACGCAAATATAAGGACATACCTATTTACTTAATAGCGTTAGTAAATGATTGGAAGCGGAAACTACCGTAGAAGCACATAAAACATTTTTACATGATTTTACCTACAAGGCTAAGTTCTCTAAGTGATGTAGCCCTTTCAAATCGAACAATTTACTGTTGTTATAAATGAGTAGGTAATTAATTAGTTCTGTAATGTTATAATTTTGCTATTACAACATCTCACTGTTATAAAATAATATTGTTGGAGTCATTCATTCAATATTTCCTCTATATTAATTAATTAGATTACCCTGTAATTTTTTAAATATAGATAATATAATAATAATTTATAGAGAGAGATATATAGATGGAAGGTTTGTTTTTTTTTATTGTAATTTATATACCTAATACTGAACTTCTAAAAGTTCTTTCGCTGTTAGTAAAATTTTGAAGTAGAATAGGATAGTAACGTCCATAATGCTGCTGGTGCAGAAAATGTCAAAAGTTTTCCCGTTTACATGTATGGGCTAAATAGGTGCCACGGGGTCATGGTGTGTTGGGAAACGCCAGCACAAAGCTCAGCATTCATATAAATTATTCTATGATTATCTAAACCGATTGACGACCACTGCCAGACCTACCCCAAAGTTGAGCTTAACTACCTATCTTTTGAGGGGGCGATACGGATTGATATTATGCATATACTTTTCATTTTAAAATTTCCTTCGCTACATAAGTGATATTTTGTGGTGATGTCGTGATACGGGATGTACCATGTTCCGGTTGACGCCATTTACGACACCCATTGGGATTAACATTTTGTAAAAGTCAAAGTGTTATTGATAACTCCTAAATAGTTATACTGTTGTATTCTCGTGTCTATTTTGAGATAGTCTGACATCTGACTTTGGAACCTAATTCGTTAGTCACGAAAGTACTTAAATGCATAGTTACCTATCTCACTGAGCGCAGTAAGTTATCGTCTCATTGAAAAAAGCAACTATATTTGAAACGTCGCATTACACTATAATCACAGCTTTTCTAAGAAATCAATCAATACAGGCTATACATTCTAAACTAGACATCGGATAAGTACAGTTGGATGACGAAACATACGATTACAATACGGAACGGTTACTGATTCCGTGGTATTTCTTGTTTGTAAAACAAAAACAAAGAAGTTAAACCAGTTTAGCAAAATATCATTATAGTATCCGCAATACGAACTGGCACGTGGGGCCATAAATCATCGGATTCGTGCTATCTCTTTCGCACCTACACAGTCTTATGGAGCGGGACTCGCACCCTTAGTGTTGTGTGTAATCTTTTACGTATTCCATAACAGTATCGACAAAAGTAATGAAATGAAAAATTTAAATATGATTTATTTATTTTTATATCAGCATTGATTTATTAAGACAAACGTATTAAATTAAATAAATATATTAAAATAAGTTGGTTGAATAGGTGAATTACTCACTATAAAAAATTCAAATTTAGTAATTTTAACTTTTTTATTGCTAAAATTTAGCTAATTATTTAAGAAAATCTTATTTGCTATTAATATCATATTTACAACTAAAAGCAAATTACCCACTTAATATCAGATTACGACATATCGAAATTTTTAAAAATATTTTATCGACATGGTTCAACCCCTACAATAAGTGACATTTATGGCCCAAAGTGCCAGTTCGTATTGCGGATACTATAGGGTCCTGCAAGTATAATTAGGTTTTGTGTAAAAAAATGCTTATAATAATACCTATAATACGAATCTTCACGCATATATCTTTGTTCTACATTTGACCTAGGTAGGATATCAAAAAAATAATGGTTGTTGTTCTTTAAATTGTTATAGTTTCAAGGTGGCCGATAAGTATACGGCTCATTTGGTCAAAAATAGCCCGTTTTTAAGAACACTATATTATAAACGAGTACCCTCACGCCGTTACTCATTTGCAGAGTCCCTCGGACAGTCCCTAGTAGGACAAACTTCTTTACAAGACCTCTGTGCCAAATTCACACATTTTAGCGATATCAAAGCTCACGGCTAGAGCCTCTCTTTTACTCTCGATAGCAACCACCTATAGGTAGGTGAGGAGGCACTGTCGAACGACCATGACATGAAATTGAAAACCAACCTGCTTGTTACTGCTAAGTATTAATTACACGTTGTATCGCCCTTGAGAAGTGGTGATAGGGTGGTAATAGGAATACAGGCTTGGAATTAGATACGTGCTTTAGTATTATTGATCGCTCGCTGGTATATCGTTTGGTCCACCTGACTTATGAACTTATGAACAAGACGGAGCTCCCGCTGGGAGAAGGGGGCTCAGCACGCAACTTCATCGTCCAAGGTAACATCTTTTTATAGGACACATAATACTTATTATGTACTTGTCATAAGAGCTGTAATAATTCTGCTATTTATAGTCAACCAGAATTTGTCAATAACTTAAAACGGATTGCGTCTAACAGCTTATTGAGTTGAAGTGGGCTCTTACAAACTGACCACGCCGCAATGACAGTCTTACCTAATACCTTTATGGCACTTTACATACTACGGATACGGTCTGAGTACCTACTTTGGAAATGCAACGTAAGTATGATGTACACACCATACGTAATGCTTGAAATTATTTACAGGTGAATAAAGCACTGGATGTCAACTATCTTAAATATTTTCAAAAACTAAATAGTCTTTTTACATACATACATATGGTCACGCCTTTATCCCCAAAGGGGTAGGCAGAGGAATATTATATGCCTACATTTCACCTTTTTAGAATTTGTCTCACGTAATAGGCGGTGATTCGTATTGCCGTGTTGAGATGGACAGGCGCAGGTTGTGACTGCCCGCTGTTGAAATTTTTTCAAGACGCTTACAAAGGCCTTCAACTTGGCTTAACGACTGTCATTTTACTGGCAACCGGGACCAACACTGTTAAACGTTAAAGTTTTTTTTAGTTTAGTACACTCGACTTTTCTTTAATATTAGAATATCGACAGTATAGTAGCGATTTTTATATCGAGTCAAAGGTTGTATACAACCGAACAATTTTAAAAGAACTCGTCCGAAACCAATTAAAAAGGTTATTTGATTGACTGATTGTGAAATATCCCTAAATAATAAAATAAAGTAGGTACATAAGTAAATTGTATGTACAGGAAGATGTAATAAACATTACAAAGGAAATGCAGATAAATTAATTATTAATTATCATAATTTTGCAATAACGTTCGTTAATCAAATTAATTAATTAACACTATAAGTCCCTTAATTACCGTCCATTGGCAGTTTTAGGGGTATGCAATAGACTATCGGCTTCTATGACCGGGGGCCTGAGGACGGTGAGGAGGCAGCTCACCGTCCTTACAGAACCAGGCCCTAGACGACAGTGTGACGTGAGAGATTCACGCACGCCCCCCCTAAGAAGCGGGATAGCACCCGAAAAACCCCCCAAAGACGCAAGATAGCACCCGAACCCCCCCTTAGGTGAGGTCGCAGTGGTAGCCGTAGGTCTGTTGGGAGTCCTGGGGTATCCTTCCGAGGGCTTACCCGGGGCTCCCAATCGTAGACTGTTAGCAGGACACGTGAGGTTTTTTAGTCGGTAGGAGTCCGGTATAATATCCATGAGGTCTCTCACGTATCAAAAAGGGGTATGCAATATCAATTCAAAACACCAGTATCACACATGCATTATGTAATACTGATTCCACCCCTATGTACCCGGGACTTCTGGCCTTAGACTGATGGCAAGGTACCGTGTGATTTTAGTCGGCAGAAGTCCAGCATGGCATTCATGAGGAATTTCAACGGGAAAACAACCCCCGGTGTACCCTGATTCCGTTTAGTATACCTACTAATTTACAGCTCTACATAATTTTTTCTAAATTCTATCTATTCTAAATTTACAGCTCTATATAGTTATGTAGAGACTTATATGGTTTACTAGCTGACCCGCGCAACTTCGTTTGCGTGATAAATGAAGAACCGCTCCACCGATTTTGTGCAAACTTCACATAAACCATCTACTAAATAGTCCGAACAAAGCCTAAACATTTGGTTTGGATAGGTGAGCCCGTTCTTTAGTTATAAAATTACAACGAAAAGTGGCATTGATTTTTATATATATAGATAAGTCTCTACATAAAAGTTAGGAGTCCTGGGTATCCTTCCGAGGGCTTACCCGGCCCTCCCAACCGTGGGCTGTTAGGTAAGATATGTGTGGTTTTTAGTCGGTAGGAGTCTGGCATAACATCCATGTAGAATTTTCCTCACGTTAAAAAAAAATATAATAATAGAAAAGGTAGGGCCTTTTCTATTATTATATTTTTTTTAAACACTAGAAAATTTATAACAGTCCTGTAATCCGAACTAAAACTTCAACAGCCAGGACAGCTGATATTACCTATACATACCTACATACCTACTTACGTAATACGAATAATTAAAAAAAATACGTGTTAATATTCCGCTAGTTAGTACTCTATACATGTCTGCCAGAAGTACTTAGTGTGTTTTTTGAGATTGATTCGTTACGACCTCAAGCGCATAATGAATTCATGTCAACAATGAACTAATGATATATAGCACTTATTTTATACTTATTCCACGTTCGATGAAACACTACATCGCATACATTACGCCGTTTTTTTAACGTGAGTACATCTCCCATGGATGCCATGCTGGCTAAAACTCTTCGGCTCATACAAGTTCTGCTCTTAAAACCACATGATGCCTTAGCATTGCTTACGGCCGAGAACCCTCAGAAGGATGTCCCAGGACTCACAATAGACTTTGGTTACCACCGCGGCCTCATCTAGGGGTTCGGGCACTATCCCGCGTCTTTGGGGGTTTCGGGTGTTATCCCGTTTCTTAGGGGACTTTGAATATTATTTTTTAATACATTTGATTGATGGCACTTGGTGGAAGCTGCTGCACATATTGAATAACGCCACTCGTTCTTAATTTTGGGGTGAATTTAGAAACTGAGTAAAATTACACTTTGACATTTTTAATTTTTTAAGGTGATTTTTCTAGTATTATAAAAATCTGAAAATTTAATTACCCCCATTTTTGAAGAAACTTTGAAAGCTGGTGTCCTCTCAAATGCTCGAGTCCTGCATTGAATTTTTTATAGTTTACGTGTATTTAAATGATGTAGAGATAATTTTTAGTTAATTTTGCCTCTGAAAACGCCGAAAGGCTAAACCGGTCTCAGGTGTAAATTAAATAAATGTTGTGGAAAAGTACAAGCGGCGCTATTCATTAAATAATTTTGAGTTACTACATGAAGCTGACGTTCAATACACGTACAGGCTGGTTGAAGCAATAGTTTACGATAGCCGCGATTTGAATAATAACAAAATTGTAAGTAGGTAGGTATTATGGTTCAGACGTAATGGAGTAGTTTGGTATTAAATTAGTTGACTAATTCCACGCCGATCATTGTTATTGCGTCGGAATGAAATTTTCATAATCTACTTGAACGTTGTATTTACTAACAATAACAAGTAAGAAATTTTGTCTACTAATATTTTTTTACAATTTGAAAAAGCAACTGGTAGAGTCTACTGGTGACCCAAGGGCTGGCAGTTTTCTCGCTTAGCAAATAGGTATTGCTATTCAAAAGGGGCATGCTGCTAGTCTTTTGGGCACTTATTTAGGTTTACACTCTACCCCAGCTTCGCCCGTTGCATTGTTCACTATTTTTTTTTTGGTTCTAATATTATTTTCATGGCACTCCACCTATAATTTTTTTTTGAAATATAGTCAAGCCTAAGTCGCTTTTACCAACTATCTTCCAGTGTAAGGCCCATTAAAATCAGTCTAGCCGTTTTAGAAATCAGCCAGAACGGAGACGAAATTTCACATGTAAGAACAGCTCTTAATTTAGAATTACAAACAGACATTTAATGTTTTTTTTTATATTTTTAGACTATTTGTGATCCCCAGCTTAGCTTCAAGTGATAATGAAGCTTGTGAAATCCATTCATTTAAAATAGATAATTGAATGGAAAGCTACAGTGTTGAACAACATGTTAATATCTATGTCATTATCAGTGGGTGCAGACTGGTTGATGCATCCGGGTTAACCCGACTGATTGATAACTGTACTACAGCACCCGTCATCTGGGCTTCTCATATCTCATAAATACTCTATCTAAGTACACTCGAGAGCAATGAATCCGGGTCACTTAAAGAATGTTAAAAATCTCGGAAACTAAAAATGATAGGTTAATGCAATAAATTGTATTTAATAGACAATGTAATACTCCTTAAATGAAAGTAAAAAAAATATGAGTCACCATACATTTTATTAACACAAAATTACATAAAGAAAAAACTGCCGATCTCTCCTTAAAACAAAAATAGGAAACATGAAATTTTTGAACTTCATTACAATTTTCTTGAATTTTAATACTTCGTATTGCCTCCTCGTGCTTCCATTACTGCGTTTACGCGGTTTGGCATGCTGTACACCAAGTTCCTTATACGATTTTGGGGAATATTCTCCCATTCCTCTGTGAGAGCAATTTTGAGCTCACGAAGCGTGATTGGGGGAGGGTTTCGTTGTTTTACGCATCTGCCTAGCTCGTCCCAAGCATGCTCGATCGGGTTGATATCCGGGCTGCGCGCTGGCCACTCCATACGAGTAATGTTCATCTCTTGAAGGTAGTCATTCACAATCCTACCTGTATGAGGTCGGGCATTGTCATGCATAAATATAGCATCCTCACCTAAATTGACCATAAATGGACCAACGTGATCATTGAGGATTTCTTCCACATATCTTACGCTAGTTAAAGAGCCGTTTTCTATGATCACCAGCTCTGTGCGACTTTCAGAAGAAATTCCGGCCCACACAAGTACAGACCCACCACCGTAGGCTACTTTTTCTTCGATGCATGCTTGCTTGAATCTTTCCCCTGGTCTTCGATACACTCTGTGTCTTCCATCGTGCTTGTAGAGCATAAATTTTGATTCGTCGGAGAACATAACTTTTGACCAATCTTCAATACTCCAATTTACGTGGCTCTGGGCATACCTTAGTCTCGAAATACGATGCCCACGCTCCAGTTTAGGGCCGTTTGCAGGTCTAAGGGGTTTTAAGTTAGATTCAGCAAGCCGACGTCTTACTGTCCATGCACTTGGGTTACTTCCTCCGAGGCGTCGAAACTGATTGGTGAGTTCAGTTCCTGTGAGAAAGCGATTTCGAAGCATGGTGTTCACCAAGTATCGGTCTTCTCGTGCTGTGGTACACCTGGTTCTGCCCGTTCCTGGTCTGCGTAGGTTAGAACCAGTTTCTTCGTAACGTCGGAGAACTCTTTTTACTGTTGACAGCGACACACCGACAGTCCTGGCTGTATCGCGCTGACTCCGGCCGGTTTCCAGCATTGTAAGTATTCTGGTGCATTCTTCAGGCGTAAGCGACATAATTTCAGCTTGATTAATGAATATAGAGCACTATCAACATGGTTTATGTACCCACATAAATGACAGATTACAAACAAAAGCAACACCAAATGCTGTAATTTCGTAGTTCCATCTTCGAAAGTGCCCTTTTTCAAATTTGATTTTTTTATGATATAACTTTACAATAACTAAGAAGTTTTAATACCTTCATTTAAGGAGTATTACATTGTCTATTAAATACAATTTATTGCATTAACCTAGCATTTTTAGTTTCCGAGATTTTTAGGATTCTTTAAGTGACCCGGATTCATTGCTCTCGAGTGTATTTCAAGGTTACTGTGGGAGTGTTATGTTTTTAAATGATTTTATTTAGCTTGACCTGTCTGTTTATTTGGGTCAAAAGTCATTGAAATTTGATATTCTTGATGTTGAGAAACAGATCTGATAATTTGGTATACTTACTTATTTACATAAACTTACTTATCTATGTAGGTATGTTATTGTAAATCCAAGACTACTTCTTGCTGGGAAAAAGTGTATTGTCTATTTATTTTCTAGGTCAATTCAATACAGACTTCAACATTTCTAAATGTAAAAATCACCAACAGTTTTATGAAATTCGTTCAATGCTTTCCAAATGCGTATGTTGCCATACCTACCTAATGATATACTTGACAAACCTAAATTTAATCTTTAATGGTTGGCCTTTTTTTTCGAGTCATGCATCGACTTTTGTACCTCAGACCAATAAAAAGTATTTATTGGTCTGAGTTTTCTACTGTATCACCATTCGTTTCCTCAACTCCGCACTCTTATGGGTTGCGGAGACGATCAAACGACTTATTGACTCAAGTCTGTTGAAATGTGAATGGTGGTGTAGCTTCAATGTGCGTGCTTTTTTTTGCGTGTAGTGCATTGATGTGAGAGAGTCACATGAGACTTGTCAAGTCGGTTGATCATCTCCGCAGCCCATTAGTAGTGAATTAATCACTCGTCAAACATTAAACTCTTTGCTTCTAATGCTAAATGACTCATACCAGACACGTTATATATGTTGACATTTGAATAATCGTCCCTTGAATTAAAATTCCGTCATTCATTTATTTACATATAAATACAACGATAGGTGACTGCGTAAGCGACGAACACCACAGATGACAAAAAATTGTGTAGTAGCGTGACTAATAAGGTTTTAAAGTCGACTGAATTGTAAACCTATGAAAGTAAATTATTAGAACTTATGCCTATTTGATACTCGTATTACGCAATAACATGTAACATTTTTGGGCCTCAAGCTCACCTGCTTTTTTTATACCACTAAGCTGGCAGACAAGCAGGCCCACCAGATGGACTGGTGGTCACCGTAGACTATGAACGTTGGCAACACCAGAGGCGCTACACTTGCGTTGCCGACCTAGAACCTGCTGGCTAAAACCACAGCAGCTGTGCTAAAACTATTGTTGATACGTTACTGTTCTGACGTTGCCAAATAACAGTTTGGCGAGAATTCTTGAAGTGCAATTCCTTCTCATTTGCAGTTTAAAAACTAACGAACGAACTGAAGCGGAGAGAATGATGTCTGAACTAGGTTTTTGAGAGACCCTGAGAGCGAGAGACCGCATTTGCTTTCATGCTTCCAGCAATACCAATAGAAATGTAATTAGTGGTAAGTATTCCTAACAGCAAATAATAAGCAAAAACAATGCTCCAAAGAGATCTTGTATACATATGAGACGTTACGTTAAGATGAGAGACATAGCCATTTATATTTTAATAGATATCTATGTATTCATAGAATTCATAATAAGATATAGACAGAGTAGACGAGTAGACAGTATTCACATTATCCGAAGATGCCGTAATAGATGTTTTTATTTATTTAATTTATTTATTTATTTAATAATACATGAGATGATGATGATGTTGCAAATAGTGAAGAAGTAGGCAGGTATATTCATGCAAATTGTCTCAAGTCTTATGCACTATGCGAGTGTATAGACCTTGATTGATTGTTCCCAGGGTTACCCGGAGCTTCCGACCGTAAGTGGTAGGTCACGTGTGGTTTTAGTCGGTAAGACTGGGAAGAGTCCGGCATAGAATCCATGAGGCATTCCCTATGAGTGCCAGCCTACGACATTTTACCGATTATAGTGGAGATTATAACCTCCAACCGTTAGCACGAAGAGTTTTGTTTTTCATGTCATAATATACTTAACTTTACCAAAACAGTGCTCTTATAACTTTACAATTGGATTTGAGATTTTTTTTTTAATATCTGAAAAGAAACATTCACTACCGTCACCAACGGAGGTGAAGTTGCTGCTTCCACAGCGTTGCACATCTCAATTAAAGGTCACACCCGAAAAAAAACAATAGCAAAAGAAGAAAGTAAGTTTCGACTAAAAGTTGGATTACATGGGAGAAACAAAAACTTATTGGGGTAACACAGCAATCAAGATAGGCAACCTAAGTGCTAGAGGTAATATATCTCTGAACGGACTATATGTAGGTAGTACTCGTACTAAGTATTATTTATCTTTGGTAATAGTATATCTATAGTAATAATTACGAATCTCTTTTCACTATTAGTAATAGTAGGTAAAACCTTCTTACTATCACTTAAACATACTTATTGTCTTTATGATTAGATTATAATGTTCGTCAATAAACAGATATTAAATAAACCAATAAAGTCAGTAGATAAGCTATTATGTTCATTATCTGAACAACATAGTTAATTATGTATTAGTGTTAAATTCATACATATTGAAAGGAAAGTAAAGATCGGTTTTCACTGTGAGCGGAGCGGGCCCATTATTGAACCCGCTTTACTCGCGCCAGCAAACTGTGGCACGGTGGTAGGAAAATATTAGTATCTGCTTAACTGGCTATTCAGGGAAGTCCTTTCAGTTACGTTTCCAAATAGGCTACTGTATTACAAATTGAATGATGAGGGTATTTAGTTTCCGTAGACGTCTTCTAAATACAATTATCTGTTTTTAAATAGTTTCCATTCCCCTGCTTCTTGAATACTGCTCGTGGTTAATACTTTTTTACATGCGTAGTATCTAAAATTGTGAAACACAACACCATCTAGCTCTGTTGTGCTATGATACCTAGACAATTGATGAACATACTTTGTATATTTCAAAATACACATTATTATACATAGTAACACCCAAACTTCGAAACAAATATTGGTGGATCGCACAATAATTCGGTCCGACCCGGAAATCGAACCCAGGACCTCAACGCGCCAGTCGGTTACTACCAACTGCGCCACCGAGCAGTCTCATGAGTCAATGAGAAATTATTCTATAATAGTTGGGGATTCAGCATTTATTATACCCGTTAAAGACAAAAGCATGATCTCTATGCAAAACCTGTTTCCAATACTCTATATTTAATAAAGTAATTTAAAAATTACATTTTTAAATCTAGAAATAAAAAGAATTACATTTGAAATATAAGATGTAGTATCCCACCGACATCGAGTACAAAGACCAAGCTACTGGTGGTCAGATCTCCAGAGACAGGAACCTCTGCACAATACGTGCCGTGTCTGGTAGTTATTATTATTATAATATTATTGTTATTATATTGTCTGTGTATATGTTATCCGCTCAGTTCGCTGTGGAAACTGGGCTGAACTATAGATAGCTATGTAAAGCGAACACCCGATAACATTATCGTCCTCTCTGATATCATTGAACTTTGACACTGTGTACAGCATCTTATCATAACCCTTCCCAACGACAAATAGGAAGTTTCCTACAGTTATTAATAATGGAAGAAGTCAATATTAAACAGTGTTGATAATATAATTTGGTGACCCGGTTTACGTATTGTGTGATAGAGGTTTGTGAAAGAGCATCTGAGCTCTCATTAGCTTTTTCAATCATTAAATGAGGCTATTGCTGTCCGTATGCTTTTCTGTCACCTTAGTGATATAAAAAGCAGTTTTCTAGGTCGTCTGATTATTTACGTATTCGTTCATTTCATGTCAAGAATTTATGTATATATCTTTTTATATTGGAGTAAATAAAAACGGATGTCATATTTTACAACTATTTTGTTGTTTTTAAAATAGCAATTTATTTTTAATTGTCAGACCTACATTAATTAATTAACTCTTTTCTTACTACTTTACCTTGCCTTTACGACTATTATGATAAAAGAACACTGCACCGAACGGGGCTGTGACCGCTTCAAAAACATGTAAATTTAGAAATAATTCAGTTAAGCAAATAGTATGCTACTATACCTATTATCCCCAAAGACGCCCGATAGCACCCTGAATCCCCTAGAGAGCCTAGATGAAGCCACAATGGTAGCTAAGGTCTGTTGGGAATTCTGGGGACATCCTTCCAAGGGTTTACCCAGGGCTCACAATCGTAGGCAGTAGTAGAAGACATGTGGTTTTTAGTCGGTAAGAGTCCGGCATAGCATCCATAGCGGATTATTCACTCGTAAAAAACTATACCTACCTATTATAAATTTCATATAGAAAAAAAATCAGTCTCGAACAGGACGTGAATCGAACCCCCATCTTTCATTTCTAATTGGTTAAGCGTCTGTGTCCCGGTTAGTCTGTCTAGCCGGGACACAGGCGCATAATCAATTACTAAGCAATCAAGACACACTTGATACTAACGAATTTATCCATCTCATACGTCTAGGGGTAACCTACACGTAGGCATCATCTACAGGCATAATATATAATATAAACAAAAATTTAAGTAAATTTAGCTCTCAATCCAATAAAAGAATCTTTTTAAACGATTAAATAAAGATCAGTAGTAAAAAAACATTACAATTAAGTTTCCAATAACCTTTCTTTTTAGAGGTTGGACAAAGCATTAAAAAATAATCATAACGAGTTCAATGACTCTACTGGAGAACTTTTAACCTAAAACAACAGATATAGAGCATTTCACACGTATTATCAAAAAGAGTCGTTACTTTTATCTAGTGTCTGTACAGACTATTGTTTACAACGAACAACGACTGACACTTCTTATCATTTGTTGACCTTTAATAGTTATTGAATAACTGTCATTATCTATAGAATGTACCTTCTGGCACCAATGGAAGCATTATTATATAACAGCGAGTGGTCAGTTAAGTACACACTTCAGTCACTATGTAAAAGTATGCCCTAGTAACGTGTGAATAATATTGCGTATTCAGAAACAATATGCCAACTTTACTGAACATTATATGCCTAGTTAACTGAAGATTCAAATTTGTGTCAGTTTATATGGAAATAATATGCCGACTCAATTGAATATAGTATGCCGACTTAACAGAATATGTGCCAACTTCAATTTGTTTAATAAATGACCACTTAGTTGGCAGTATTTAGAAGCATTATGCCCACGTTGCTGTATAATATATGCCGAGTTAACTGAGAATAAGTAATAGGTATGAATAGTTTAGCATGATCCGTTATATCAATAGAAACTAAAAGTTTGAATAATGTTCAATATTACGGAACCCTAGAAGATGTATGTCATGAATTCGTGACACATATTAAACTGGTTTTATTATTTATACAATAGAATTGAGGAAAGTGAACAAAGCCCTAACAATATTACTCAAACACTGCATAAAGAAGTAAAGCAATTACAAGATCCTTATCTAATTTGTAGTATGCCCACGACCTTTCTGCCCTTTGACCAACAGTAACAATACTATGGTATTGCACAAAGTTTCTGCCACATTATGCTATCTTGAATCTAACTAGCACAGTACAGAGAAAAACCCTACTATGATCTGTAGGCTGTGCTAATAGTGTTAGATTCAAAGAGTAGCTCCCTCCTACGGCCTGTTGCATGAAGTGTAGTGGCCATTCTGAAAGTCCTTTACAGTGCCAAATCGGCTACTGTGTTACAGAGGATGGTGAGAGTGGGTATTTAGATTCCGCAAGCTTTTCAAAAAAATATTAGTATGTTTTTGAATGGCCCCTATTCCCTGCGGTGTTGAATTCTGTGCGTGGTTTATTTTTTGTTACACGCGAAGCTCTTAAGCGGTTTGACCTATCCGAGAACTTTGTACGGCATATTGTTCAGGTCAATGATGAAGACAATATCTCACGCACAACTCAGATAGTGTATTATTTACTTTATGATCTCTAAATAGATAATTCTATTTAAGTAGGTAGGTATATTATGGTAATCGCAGCACTTCGTTTAAGAAAACTAAACTATTTCTAAGTATGTAGTTGGTAATTTTACCAATTACCTAGAAATCTATACTAATATTATAAAGAGGAAAGATTTGTTTTTTTGTTTTTAGTTTTTTTGTTTGTTTGTTTGTTTGTAGCGAATAGTCTCCGAAACTACTGAACCAATTTAAAAAATTCTTTCACTGTTGGGAAGCTACACTCTTTGCGGTGAACATAGGCTATATTTTATTTCCGTATTCCCACGGGAACGGGAACTACGCGGGTGAAACCGCGTGACGTCCGCTAGTTCTATATAAGTAGGAATATTATGGTAATCGCAGCACTTCTTTTAAGAAAACAAAACTATTTCTAAGTAGGTACGTATTTGGTAATTTTACCAATTATCTAGAAATAGTAGATAAGGATATAATGCCACTATAACTGCAAGGAAAACGACACAGGCTCATAAAGGGCATCATTAAAGCTAGGTACAAAAAAAATCCAAATTATTTTTGGTGACATTGAAATTTATGATGATTTGATGAATGATGTAAGAACAGTCCCTGACCGAAATGAAGGTAAGCATACCAGTTATGGGTTGAAACCTCTCAAATAGAGTCATATCACAGATTTAAATCGCAAAATAAAAAAATATGCATCCATGTTAGATAATATTGAACACTGCTCTGTGAAGCTAAATACGTTTCTTTTTACTACTTCCCTACAAAGACAGCGATACTACAGACTAGATATACCAAAAAACAAATTTTATTTTGGTGACATTGCACCTATACCTATCGTATCCTACTGGTGTATAATAAAATATACACCAGTAGGATACGATAGATTATTTTATATTTAGATATAGGATACGATATAGTATAAATATAAAATAATTTAAATATACATTTATCTATGTCAGATATTTTCAACAAAGCACTCTAGACCTAGGTATAATAATGTCTATCACTAAACCGCAAGCAGTCATTACATCAACATCAAAGATGTCTCAACAACGAAGTACCTACAACCAAAGTAGATTATAATCGCAGTTTATTATCCTTGGTACAAATCAGTATAATAACCCTGGGTCTAGGACAATACCGACGAAATCAGCTAACCGCTCGTTATTTCTGTGTTGCCAAACGCAGGCACGTTATTATTGAAGTTACGCAAATTTAGTAGGCTGTAACAATATTGCTTTGGTCAACATTCATATTATGTTTATAGAAGGAATCGAATGATTATAAAATATGATCGATTGGATTTATACGGCTGTTATGTTTTAATCGACTAAATATCATAATAAAATCGTTTAGTTTTACTGTATACTTAATTTGTATACTCTAGTGGTTTCTTGGATTTCTATGTTTGGTTACACAAGCTACGTTCGATCGTATGAAATCTAATGTGTTGGTTGAACGTTGAGTTAAGTACTTGATAAGCACATTGTACAGAAAAATTACAATGAAACAAAATTTTACATTTATATTTGCTATCTAAACATTATTACTATTTAAACTAAACCTAAATAAGGTCCCCGTGACATTGTACCAAAAAAAAAAGTAAAATCGGTCAAACATGTTCCTCAAATAGTGCCATCTAACAGGCCCCTAAAACGAGTCCCTCAAACGAGTCTCTCAACCAGGTCCCTTAGTCACATTAAAACGAACGATTAGACTTGTAAAATAACAGACACATAAAAAAAGATGTGGTAGTTGAACTAAGCAATAGGTCATTGTACAGGCAGAACACAAATAGGTCAAACAGATTACTCAAATAGGTCCTTCAAACAGGTCCATCTAATAGGTTAAAAACAGGTCTCACAAACAGGTTCCTCAATCAAATCTCTCAACTACGTCCCTCACCACAGAATAACTAATAGTACTTGCCCTCACTCACAGACAAACGGTCAAACAATATCAAATTTTAAAATATAACACAATTTTGGCAATTATGCTTATTTTGGACAGGCTAACGACAGACAAACATTTTTTGAATTATATAATTATCGAATGCCCTACAATTAAAATTTTCAAAATATCTTCCATGTACAGATTTTCGACCCTCTATAGTTTTATTACTATGTGTTGTGTAGAATAAAAACAAAATAATCAGATACAGGCGATGAACGTTGAAATTCGTAGATCGAATGAAGAGATTGTTCAATCTATGGGCTTCATAAACAAGCAATTTGAGGAATTAAAAATAGAGGTCGAGATTTTAAGGAAAGAACGTAAGGAGCAATCCGTATATATAGAAAGCTTGGAAAGGAAGATAATAGACTTACAATTAAAATCGAGACCTTCGAGCACGGAAATTAGAAATATCCCACAACAGATAACTGAGACTGATAACTGCCTTAAGAAAACGGTATGCAACATCGGTAAAGCTGTTGGATTACATATAGTAGAAACCGACCTAAGAGATACCTACCGCTTGCCCGGAAAGTTAAATAATTCTTCTTCTTCTCGCCCAATAATCGCTGAATTTAAGAACGTGCAAATGAAACAATCCTTATTACTGGCTGCCAAAAATTACAACAAGGATAAAGCGCCAAATGATAAACTAAATACCGAGCTTATTGGTCTGCAATGCACGCGACAGCCGGTTTACATAGTTGAACAATTACCTCCAAGTCAAAAAAAAATGTTTTATCAAGCCCGTGAATTTGCTAAACACAACTCATACAGATTTTGCTGGATTTCCAATGGCAATATCTTTCTACGTAAACAAGAGGGTGAGAAACAAATAAAAATTACTTCTGAAAATTGCCTACGTAACCTGGAAGCAAATCAAAAATGACTATTTGAATATATGTGTGATTGGTGCCTTGCTATAAATTTAAGATTACACTTATTTGGTCTATCCGGCAACATAATTAAACTCACACATACCGTTAAAACTCTCTATACACTATTTTACTCATGTCAAACACTCATATTCCTACAAAGTATAAACAAAACTGGCACTAAACCCAGAATATATCCCTTACACACACACCTTCAACACAATAACAGTTCACTGTTTGCATAAAATAGTTTGCTTGTTTTCTATCTACACCAATGGCTAACATTAATTGTATTAATGGTGACTTGGACACTTCGCTGGGAAATAGCTATGAATGTCGTCCCGAAGATTGCCCTTCCATTCTCCCGAGCTCGGGAAACAATCTCAATATCATACACATGAACATTCGCAGCATTGGGAGAAATTTTGATGAATTTCAATTATTATTAGCTAATACAAAAATTCTCTATGATCTCATTATTCTCACCGAATGCTGGCTGAGTGTGGTTGACACTTTACCGACTATGAATGGTTATCAATCCTACTCTACAAACGTCAATTCAAACCAGAACGATGGTATCGTCTTTTACATAAGATCAGAGATGCAGCATAGGGTGTGGGAGCCAGTCTTTAGGGATGGAAATTGCCTTGTGTGCGAGGTGAGCAATCAGATAGCTGTATTAGCTATATATCGCTCCCCCTCATACAAAACTAATGATAATCATACAAATTTCCTGAAAAGCCTGGAACTTACCTATCAACAGTTGACGGCGTTCCCTAACATCACACTACTTGGAGACCTGAATATAGACTTAACGCAAGAAGAAAGAAACAACCATTCTTTAGACTACCTATTGCTGGGCGCTTCACATGGTCTGCTGCCTACCCATACTTTCCCTACTAGACTTTCCAAATGCTATGATCACGTATTTCTGAAATCGAGTCTAACATCCACTACCTTGGTTCTGGAAGCAAAAATAACTGACCACAAACCTGTCGTGTTGGTGATTGAAAATATTAAAATGAAAAATAAACCTCCGTCCTACACTTATTCAATAAACTTTGAAGCGGTTAGGTCTGACCTGCAAAATACGGATTTTTCGGGTGTCTACTTAATGGAATGCGCCGATACTGCAATGGATGGGTTCATTGAGTTGGTGAGATCCGTTATCGCTAGGCATAAAACTAAAAAACAAACACCTCGCCTATATAGACCAATTAAACCTTGGATTACACCCGGCATATTAAGATGTATCAGAAACCGTGATAGGATGCACAAAAAATCTAAAAAAGCACCGGAAAATTTAATCCTAAAAATTACATATACTCGATACCGAAATTTCTGTAACGACCTTATACGTAAATTAAAAAACAGTTACGAGAGGAACGAACTTGAAAAATCGAAAAATAACCCAAAGGCCCTGTGGAAAACCATCAAACAGATAATTAATATACAAAAGCCACATAATAGTCCGTCGGCGTTACTTGGGATCCGCGATAGTCCCCAGGCTTCGGTAAACGAAATCTGTCACACCTTTACTAATGTTGGAAGAAAATTGGCCGGGAAAATAAGTTCTCAATCCCCCACCGTTCCTTGCTCTTCTGTAACAAGAGACCGTTTTCATCATTCTCCAGCCAATTCCCTAACCATCCTGGAAACCGACGCGGCTGAGGTAGAATCCCTTATCCTACAGCTGCGCCAAGACTGCGCCATTGGTTGGGACGAAATCACGCCTGGTATATTAAAGGATTCTCGTCAAGTATTAGCACCTCCTCTGTCTTACATTTTTAACCTCTGCCTTCGAACTGGTGTGTTTCCGGCTGCCCTAAAGAGGGCTATAATATTTCCTGTTCATAAGGGAGGGAACAGGGACAGTGTAGATAATTATAGGCCAATTTCTGTCCTATCATCAATCTCCAAGCTGCTTGAAAGAATCCTTAATAAAAACCTCAGAGTATTCTTGGACAAATATCATATTATAGCTCAAAATCAATATGGGTTTCGCCCTGGTGTTTCTACTGAAGATGCAGTTTTAGCACTTACCCAACTGGTAGCTAGACACCTGGATGAGCAGAGTAAATGTTTGGGGATATTCTTGGATCTCTCGAAGGCATTCGACACGGTCTCTGTCCCTCTTCTCATCTCAAAGCTGGAACTACTCGGAGTACGCGGATTACCTCTGGACATCTTTAAGGACTACTTAAGAAATCGCACACAAGTCGTTAGAGTAGACTCCTATGTTAGTGACACTGAAGTCGTAACCTTTGGCATCCCTCAGGGCAGTATTCTGGGGCCCACTTTATTCCAAATTTACGTTAACGGTTTATGTTTGATCAACCTGCCGGAAAGTTGCAAAATATTTGCGTATGCTGACGACACGGCCATAGTTGTTCATGGGACTACCTGGGAGAATGTGAAACTCGACGCAGAATTGGCTCTGGTCAGTGTCATCAAATGGCTTAATTCAAACCTATTGACTGTAAATGTAAAAAAAACAGCGTATATACCTTTCTCCATCCGACCTAACTCTGCTCCACCCGATTCCTTTCAAATAAATGCTCACTCTTGTCTCGACCGGCAGCTCTGCGGTGACTGTCCCGTGCTTCTCAAAACGGACTGCGTAAAATATCTGGGAGTTCAAATAGACTGTGGCTTAAGGTGGGATAGACACGCTGATACACTTGTTACTAGGACGATGCGTCTCATACACGTTTTCAAACTCCTCAGGAGATCGGCAGAGTTTGATACGTTGAAACTGGTTTATTACGCACTTTGTCAATCGGTGTTAGGATATTGCATTGGTGTTTGGGGTGGGGCGGCAAAGTCATGCTTGCTGAGAGTGGAGAGAGCACAACGGGCTATTTTAAAGGTGATGACAAGGAAGCATTTTAAGTACCCAACAGCACAATTGTACAATGATTGCAAGGTACTCTCGGTCCGCCAGCTTTACATTTTGCAGTCAACCCTGAATTACCACAGCACTTTGCCTCCATTGATCCACACAAAACGCAGAGTCACTCTTCCTACTGTTCGCCACAGAACCTCCTTCGCAAAGCGCCAGTTCTACGTATTAAGTCCTTTCCTCTATAAAACCCTTAACCAACATTTGAATATTATTAACTTACACAAATATCCGGTTAAACAACGATTGACTGAGTGGTTACTGCTTCAGGACTATTCATCTACAGAATCTCTATTACAGTTTCTAAAATAACACACACACACACACACACACACACACACACACACACACACACACACACACACACACACACATCTACAATACTAAATTTTATTTTAAATTAAATTGTATATTGTTTTATATTTTTAATTGAATTTTATCATAGATTTAATTTTATTTTAAATTGTATATTATTTTCAATTTTTATTTATTTAAATTATGTTATTGATTTAATTTTATTTTAAATTGTATTTTATTTTGTTTTCAATTTATTTTATTTTATTTGAAATTTTATGTTTTAAACGGGTACTTAACTGTGTAAACAGACCAAGAGCAGTCTTACATGAGTCTTACATGAGAAGTTAAATACCGCCTCGCTGGCCAATAATGAGAAAGAAGAAAATGTATAACAAAACCGCAATCGAAAACTGACCCTTAAGACACAGGCTTCGCCTAGTTTAAGGAGCAGGGTTCACTTACTTTACTAGATAAAATAATTTGCTATGAATTATCTGCGACATGTTGGTAATACTTTTATATGTACCTACTATTGTTACGTATCTGATGATAATCTGTTACCACTATTGTAATATTTCCTTTTTGTTAATAAAAAAAAATCTTATCTTAAATCTAATATGTGGTCCCTGCAAAACTCTACATTTCGGTATATTATTTCCTGATTCGTTTGAGACTGATATTAATTCAGGTAAACCTGAATGTATGGCAGTAGGTAACGAAATCAAGAGTAGCAGGTTATCAAGGTTGTTTAGAAATCTTGCACCGCTGACGTTGGTTGGGATTCAATAAGTATACCGGAACCTGAATTGCTTACCAATTCAAATTTCTAGCTGCAATAAAGACCTTCCAAGAATTTAGACGGGAAAGATATTTATTTGTTTTTAATTACATTATAGACATTAGACATCTATCTTCTTATCAAACCGTGCAGATAGCTGCTAGTTAGTGAGAGTTACCGCTTATATTGCCCCATATTACAATTGTTTGTTTGTATGTTTTTTTTAACGTGAGGGAAAATCCTTCATAGATGCTATGCCGGACTCCTACCGACTAAAAACCTCACGTAACGCCCAACAGCCTACGGTTTGTAGCCCCGGGTAAGCCCTCCGAAGGATGTCCCAGGACTTCCAACAGAAAAGAGGATTTCAACTGCAGGCCCCGACGAGATTCGAACTCGTGATCTCCTGTTTGCTAGCCATGGCGCCGCGCCGCTTATGTTTGCATGCTAAATGCATACGAGTATAAAATACCACATCGTTGTTCCCGCAGGGTACGCAGAGACATACTAAGCGCTCATACTTCACCAGTGGTGAAACAGGTCAATCCCCCAAAATTGTAAGTCTACTTATAAAGCCTATACTTGGATTAGCGACTATGCGTTACTGTGATCAACGGTCTAGACTTCTAGAGCGGTCCGATGCAGGGAAACGCTCGGAAATGAGTTCCAAACGAACCAAACTTAACCGACGCCGCCGGGGCCCGTCCGTAAAAATGCTCTTAGGATTTTGGACATATTCAAGAACTCAATTCATTAAATGACACTAAAATGAAACCTTCATTTCTTAATAGATGACACTACATTAGCACCGTATGCTATTTAGAAAATAATTATTTGAGATGTTTTTTAGGGTTTCGTAGCCAAATGGCAAAAACGGAACCCTTATAGATTCGTCATGTCTGTCTGTCTGTCTGTCTGTCCGTCCGTGTGTCACAGCCACTTTTCTCCGAAACTGTAAGGCCTATGATATTGAAACTTGGTAATTAGATGTATTCTGTGAACCGCATTAAGATTCTTATATAAAATTAGAAAAAAAGCAGTAAATTTTGGGGGTCCCCATACTCAGAACTGAAATAAAAAAAAAATATTTCGTCAAAACCATACGAGTGGGGTATCTATAGATAGGTCTTCAAAAATGATATTGAAGTTTCTAATATCATTTTTTTCTAAACTGAATAGTTTGCGCAAGAGACACTTCCAAAGTGGAAAAATGTGTGTCCCCCCCCCTCTAACTGCCAAACTAAGACAATGATAAATCTAAAAAGAAGATATGATGTACATTGCCATAAAAACTACCAACGAAAATTAGTTCGAACGAGATAGAGCTGGTAGTTCTTTTTTATAGGTCATAAACTGCAATTTTCGGTTGGAAAAATCACTACCACTGCGAAGTTACAACGAACTATGAGAACTTTTATATTATGTTACTTGCTGCTACGAAACCCTTCATGGGCGAGTCCAACTCGCACTTGGCCGGTTATTTAATGTAAATAATTATTTTGTAAAAAGCACACGAGGTTAATGTAGTCTCATCTGTTAAGAACTTAAGGTTCCATCTTAGTGTCATTTAATAAAGTGAGTTCTAGAATATTTCCAAAATCCTAAGAGCATTTTTCACGGACGGCCCGTCCGACGCCGCTTAACATATCATAGTGATTTTTAACTTGGTTTTTCTAGGATGACGGTGAATATTAAAGCGGCCCTAATACACCGGTGAATGATGTCACTAAGAAAGTTATCTATACGTAAACAAAGCAGCTCGGTTTCCTAGAGAGTGGTAATTGACACCGTAATCTCATAATGAGGTTTTGGTTAAAGGTGTTAGTATGGAAGTACTTACTGCGTAAAAATAGGTATACATAATGTACACATGACTTAATCGTAATTAATGGTAATGTGTATGAAACAGATGTACAAACACGACCTCTCTTAACCAGGTACGACGCATTATCAATATTATAACTGGGACTGGGCCGGTCATGTTTACAAAAGTAGGTAGTCATATTTCCGCACACAAACCACTCTATTTATAAATACATGATTTTGCTTTTTAGGCAAGAATCAAAGTAATATTCACAGCAAGTATAATTATTTTTTCTGCGGCAGTCAACATGACTGATACACATACATACATACATATGGTCACGCCTTTATCCCCGAAGGGGTAGGCAGAGGCATATTATATGCCCACATTTCACCTTTGTATAATTTGTCCCACGTAATAGGTGGTGAGCCGTATTGCCGTGTTTAAATGGACAGGCGCAGGTTGTGACTGCCTGCTGTTGAAATAAAGCCTTCAACTTAGCTTAACGACTGCCATTTTACTGGCAACCGGGACCAACGGCTTAACGTGCCTTCCGAAGCACAGTATGACTATATGACTGATACACAGTATTGTATAATTGACCTTTAATCTGTGTTATTAAAATATTATAAAGTGAAAAGAATTGTTTGTCTGTAATCGATAAATCTAAGAAGCTAATAAAAAATGTTTCGCCTTTAAGATGCAAAGGAGCAGAGCAGTCGCAATAAATGACCAAAAAATTGCACATTTCCATGCAGCACAACAAGTTTCGTAGTATAGTACAGACGAAGCCATGGGACACAGCTAGTTAACTTGTGTATTATTAGATTCACATTCTTAGTAAATAGTCTACCACAAAAAATAAGATTGATTTTTTTGTAAGTATAAATTTACCGCTTCAAGCTCTATCAAAACAATGTAACCGCAAAACACATAAATAAATAAACATTCCGTTACAGTTAGCAACATCATAAAAGCTGCTAAACTAGTTTATAAATATAAAATGAATTAAACAGCTATGTCCACATTTATAAATAACACGTGAAATATAAATTTACATTTAAAACCATTTAAATGACTCACCAATGCGAGGGCACTCTCAGGATACCACTTGCACGGTCTCAAGAAGATTGTCAAGAGTTCATCGTCTTCGCCAAAGCATAGGTCCTTGTTCTCCTTTAAAAGCTCTCGGAGTCTCTCGAGAGCTTCTCTCACTCTCTCTGGCGTCTCTCTAAGTTCTGTTTCTGCAAGCGCTTTTGTCTCCGGCGACAACTCTACGTTGCGCTCTAACTTGAATTCACCTGAACTCATTTTACCTGGAAAGGGAAATGAATTTATAGTCATTATATTAAAAAAATACAGGTAAGCCCTCACAAGGATGTCCCAGGCCTCCTAACTAAACCATAGACTTATAACACCAAGTCTTCTAACGAGAGCAAAATATCATAGTTTAGATAACTATGATTTTATGCATCCCGTTTGTGAATTTTTGAACGCTGGAAATAACGACAGATTTTGAGTAGAAATTACAAATATTATGAACTACGACCAATGGAAAACGCTCATAAATAGAAAAGCCACAAGCGATTACCCATCTTGTAGTACAAGATGCAGTGATCGTTTAACAGACAATCGTGCGTAAGGTCAATTAACTCAGAATGACGATCAATTTCTTCGAATGTGAAAGAATCAGAAGTGTTCTTCTGATTCTTTCACGCTATAGAGAGGGT
This sequence comes from Miltochrista miniata, assembly GCA_933228765.1. Classification (NCBI taxonomy): domain Eukaryota; kingdom Metazoa; phylum Arthropoda; class Insecta; order Lepidoptera; family Erebidae; genus Miltochrista; species Miltochrista miniata. Next base: position 9,772,155 of record OW121751.1, on the reverse strand, counting down.
CAGATGTTTCTGACACTCTCTATAGCGTTCATAACGGAGTACAGAACCTTAAAACTGGTGCAATCTCTACAAAACTGTACACAATTATACATACATACATATAGTCACGCCTTTATCTCCTAAGGAGTAGGCAGAAGCATAGTATTCGCTCACATTTCACTTTATAGTTTTATGTGCCACATAATGGGTGGCGAGGTGAGTCTTTGCTGTGTGTAATAATACAAAATTTTATAGGTACCTACCTACAAAGATAATGAATAAGATAGATCTTGTGAACGAATTTATTTCCAAAGAGTATCTTCAGTGTGTAACGAAGTGTGTGACACTGGCCGCAATGCAAGGACTTGTTGTGGATTCCAATCGCGGTGCGCCGGCGCACGTGTCGCCGACTCATCGCACATTGCGTGGAGATTGATTGCATAAATATTTTGTCGGCCAGCCGCGATTGCCAATTGATCCAGTGAACCCTATGACCGCGGTAATGTAATGTATTGGCTAACTGGATAAATAAATGTATGTAGATATGCTTAATGGAATTTAATTTTATATATTATACTAGTTGTTCCCTGCGGCTTCGTCCGCGTAGAAGTTGTTATAGCGTAAAATCATACGCAACCTCCTTTTGCGCAATCAGTTAAAATGTAGCCTAAGTCCTTCCCTTGGACTCAAACTATCGATATTCCAAATTTCATCAAAATCGGTTCAGCGCATAGGCGTGAAAACGTATTCTGGTAAATTAGACAGATCCCAGAACACTACAAGGGCAGATCGGTGATAAGGAGTTTTAGTGAGTATTTCCAGTGCTATTGTGATCAGGTGCTGGGCGACCCTCACACAAGCCCATGCCTCGCCAGCTCTCCTCGTAAAAAAAAGGCGTGAAAACGTAACAGACAGACAGACAGAGTTACTTTCGCAATTATAATATTAGTAGGGATTTTCCCACATATTGCATAACTTGTCAAAATTTCAACGTCACTTCACGCTAATATTATGGACCAGACGAGAATATTTTATTTGGATGAATGTTCGTTTCTTTTTACACAAAAGGATAAAATGATACGTTAAGTAAGTAAATATTATAGTTTTACATTAGAATAAGACAGGTATAGATATAAAGACTTTAAATAATCTAAGAAGATAGGTTACTTTTTATCCCGGGAACCAGGTCCTGTAGGACACGAACACGTGAAAATTCTCTACACAGGCGGAGCTACGGGCATTAGCTATTTAAATCTTTATCAAAATTGCAGATGACATGTGAAAAATGTGATACTTTTTATCGATGCCGAAAGTTTGAGAGTGTGAATGTGTGGATGTTTGTTACTCTTTCACGCTCAAACGGCTGAACAAATCGTACTGAAATTTGGTACAAAGATACATTATAGTCTGGAATAACACATAGGCTACTTTTTATCCCGGGAATAAGTTTCCACGGGAAGCCGGAACGGTAACAAAACTTTACGCCGGCAAGGCTGTGAGCATCAGCTAGTGTAGAATAATATCAATACTTTGTATAGTTTAGTATTTGGTATAATTTGTATAGTTTCAAAGTACTACCATTACTTTTTTATTGCCCGTCTATTATGCAATTAAGATGACAAACAAGTACACCATACGTCTAATGGTAATATCAGTAGCTAATTGATTTGACCCGAAGCATAGAGGTCACTGACCCCACCCGTCTGACCTCTGCTCTAGAGAAAGGCGTAATTTTGATCACGTAATAGTTTTAATAGCTGAGAGAGTTAGAGACATTCTGTTAGATTCACACACAAAATAATAGTATAAGGTGGGTACCGGTGCTATTATGTGCTTTAGAACAGGTTGCATTTTACAGAAATACAGTAATTAAGGGGAGTGGTTGACAAAGTTTGCGAAAAAGAGGTGCAAATAAAGACGTTCTTCTCGGTATTAGTATACGAAAAATGACAGCCAAAAGTAGATTTGAAATCTACAAGATGTGTTCCAGAAAATGGTTTCATCAGAAATTGTGTATTTATTATAAATAACTAGTAAAACATCACTGAAATAGCCCATAATTTTTTAGAAGAAGTCGTTTTATGACATCTATTTATTAATGAATGATAATAAAATTTATATCAGAGACTAAAGAAAACATAGACCTCTAAAATGGTTTTCTTCAATTTTGAATTAGTATAAGTTTTAACTAATTATAACTAATAATGTATTCAAAGCATACATCACGTTGCTTGCTTCCCCGCGCTCGCCCGAAAATCTAGTGCGGGGGGAACCGTGTTGCTAGACGGACGTGTGTCGCTCTGGTCTGCAAAATATTCTCGTAAAATGTTATATTTTCATTCATGTACAGAGTAATGCGTGTAACAGAGCCAGAGCCCGAGTTACACAATGCATGCTGCATTACATGAGAATATAATGCATTTCAACTTATTTTTCGTATTGTTTAATTAAATTACTTCGAAAGGTAATCATACTTATATTGTAAGCGGTACTTAATCATTTCAATATAAATAAATGAAGAAATATTTGTGGACATTCGCACACAACTTAAGCTAATATAACCTTGTGCTAAGGGATACTATAATATAAGTATTTTCATCAGTTGTCTACTGATGAAAATACTTATATTATAGTTATTATTAACACACTGCTTTTTTGAGACACTGCTCTCAACCTAAGCTGAAAGATTTGACTCTTTTAGCTTATTACGTCTTGTGGGTCGCCACAAGTAGGCACCATCTACCGGCAAATTGGTTAAGGTATAAAAGTGAATAAAGTGAGTGCCCGCCGAGTTTCTTGCTAGTCTATATCTATACATAATAATAAAACTGTTGAGGGTCGAGAGTCTGAATATGGAAGCTATTTAAAAAAAAAAAGAACGCGTTCTCTAATCGATATGCTTAAGCCAAAATGAAATTTAAAATTTTCATGTCCGTCTGTATTCCGAATACGTATCACGCCGAAACTACTGATTTGAATGAAAATTGATCCGAGGAAGTTCAGGAGTTAGAGACATCTCAACTTCTCTAAACCTAGAATTCAACCTAGGATTGCTTCACACAAGTTTCAGTGCTGAGGGTTTTGTAGTTCAAGAATTAGAGATATCTCAACTTTCTCAAAACCTATACTTCAAGGGTTCCTTAGAATGTGACGGTAAATCTAAACAGGCGTGTTGGCTGAATCATAAAAGAGCTTAATGATTAAGGCTGTTGTAAAATAATTCTGTCCGCGCCGAAGTCGGGGACTGAATTATTTTAGAATAAGCTTAATCTTTAAGCTCTTTTATGATTAAGCAAACAGGGCCGTTTCACACGCTGCTTGATGAGTCTGATGAAGAAATGCCTCTTCTTTTGCAAACCTTATGTGACGTAAACGAAGTTGCGAGGATCAGCTAGTTTTACAATATGCTTAATCTTTAAATTCGTTTATGATTAAGCAAACAGGGCAGTTTCACCCGCCGGTTGATGAGACTGATGAAGAAATACCTCATGTTTCATACATCTTAAGCGTCGTAAACGAAGTTGTGAGAGTCAGCTAGTTACATACATACATATGGTCACACCTTTATCCCCGAAGAGGTAGGCAGAGGCATATTATTATGTCTCCACATTTAACCTTTTTAGAATTTGTCCCACGTAATAGGCGGTGAGCTGTATTGCCGTGTTGAGATAGACAGGCGCAGGTTGTATCTGCCTGCTGTTAAAATTAATCAAGCCGCCAAAACGGCCTTCAACTTCGCTTAACGACTGCCATTTTACGGGCAACCAGGATCAACGGCTTAACGTGCCTTCTGAAACACGGAAACGACGCTCAAATAACTGTCACAAAGTGGTCACATGGATGGTCACCCATCCAAGGACTGGCCATAGTGAATGAGCTTACTACAGTGATCGCTTACAGAACACTAAGTCCGCGGTGCCACGAGCGCTTCTTATTTATTCATAACTAGCTGACCCTCGCAACTGCGTTTACTACTATTTTTGTTTGTTATAATAAAATGAAATGAAATTTTGTTCCAAAAGTAACAAAAATTTTAAGCGAGTGGAAGACCCCTCTTGTCTAGATTTGTAATAATTTAAGTAAAACGATATATGTGATATATATATTATGAATATATGAACATTCGTCTTTGTGAATTCGTCACATTTAATTTTTACGTAATAACCAATCACATTTTTTGCAGTGTATTTTTACTACACTTAAAAACAAAGGAAAATTGAAATACAAACGTTACTTTTCTTTTTTAATTTATTTTCGCCTCTCTCTATAAAATAGAGTGCAGAGGGGCTTACGGCGAGACTTTGTCTGTAGTCTGTGACTCTGTTGCATTAAACTACGTCACTTGGTAACGTGGATCATCTGTTCAAAGTTTGAAATAAAACAAAAATGACAACGTCAATCGAATTGAACTCTCACAATAAACGTTTTAGAGAGGGGCAGTCGGGTGGGACCGTCTCACAGCTTCTTGTTTATTTGGTAAAGCGAGGAACGCCTTTCCGCTACTATTTTCTTCTTCTTCCGTAGTTCTTTTACTCTGATATCTCTGTAGTTGCGCTACTCTATGTTGGCGAGTCATATCGCCCATATGCTCAAGGTCGTTAGCCCTGGCCTTAACGCTACTGTTGATCCTAGTTGTTTGTGCCGAGCGTTTTCGAGCTTTGTAAAGCACGCTAAGCCGTTTGCCGTTGGTCTCAACAGTGTCATTTCAACTGCATCTAACCAGAGAATGCCGCTGCAAGTCTTGAGACTTACTGCGGCATTCTCTGGCTGCATTGTCCTTGAGGGCAATTATACTGATTTCTGTGGTGACACCGTAGACCATTTAGGTAACTGGTCTAAGGGTGACACCAATGATATGAGTGTGATATGATGCTGCATGCGTCCATAGGGTAAGGCAACCACTTTTGATTAGATGGGTCTTACGCGTTGTCTACCCCTTTAATAGCATTTAAAAAAAGAAATCTTGGCTCCTAACCTCATTATTCAAGAATAAAATAAAGCACTACTTAATACTACGTAACTTCTAATATTGTAACTCAAAATTACTGCCATAAACAAATCATAAATCATTTTATTAGGTGCAATAGGAGCATGGCGCACCGACTTTTCAGCACAGTTAAGTGAGCTGAAAAGTCGGTGCCCCCACAGATCATGGTTGTTTTCCCAATTATGGAAGCTAGTAAATGTAGAGTCAGACCTTGTATGCTTTCACTGCCAGAACGTCACCACTTAGGAACATACTCATCAATTAATAAGGAACATTTAAGGCGTATGACAATGACAGCGGATAGGCTGCTCGCTGTCCTTTCAGAAGCCGGCCAAAGACATAGCGGTGGCCAGACGTGAGAGTTTCATGCACACCTCGCGACCTAAGAAGCCGAATATGCCCGAACCTTTAGAAATGTATGTGGTGGTACTTAGTCAATGTCTTTCAGGAATTCCAGAACTTCCAACTGAGGAGTTACCCAGGCGCCACAAGGTTTGTAGATATAGATATCGTGTGGTTTCAGTCGGTTTAAGTCAGACATCAAAATATGTAGATGCATGACACCATTCATCAGAAATAAAATAAATAAACATTTCGAGATAGCATGAACTAACAAAGTTTTATATAAGTATGTTGACATAAATAGCAAAGATTTCACTAAGTATCTACCTACCTATTAGTAAAGCTATTGACGATTCGAGTGATTCTAAGTACGTACGTATTATTCATTGCAGTGAGATAAAGTTATTAATAGTTGTAAATATCACGTCTATCTATCGCCATAAGTTCAATCAACCCAACACGAGGTGCTGATTTAGTTGTATATAAATCGCTTGCTAAACAAAAAGAACAATACCTAATACGTTTAGCCTGGTAATACGATAGTTTTATCTATGCTATAATTCTTAGGGTTCCGTACACAAAGGGTAAAAATAGGACCCTCTACTCCGCTTTTGACCTGTATGTTACCAAGCTGTCAAAAAAAATGGTTGTCTGTAAAGTCGGTTTACTGAAGTTGAACGTTGAACTCAGCCTTAAATGGAACGCCTCAGAGCGAGGTAACGCCGCATACGTCATGTTTTTTAACAACAACAAATAAGTATTGAAAACAGAGAAGGACTCCCTTGCGACATAAGTATTTATTGGTATGAAAATCTCCGTACGTCAATCCGATTTGAGCTTGGCTGCTTTTTTAGTCTGTAATCTGTCACCTAATATAAAATACTAGCGGACGTCACGCGGTTTCACCCGCGTAGTTCCCGGTCCCGTGGGAATACGGGAATAAAATATAGCCTATGTTCACCACAAAGAGTGTAGCTTTCCAACAGTAAAAGAATTTTTCAAATCGGTCCAGTAGTTCCGGAGCCTATTCGTTACAAACAAACAAACAAAAAACCAAAAAAAAAAAACAATTTTTCCTCTTCATAATTTTACTAGCGGACGTCACGCGGTTTCACCCGCGTAGTTCCCGTTCCCGTGGGAATACGGGAATAAAATATAGCCTTTGTTCACCGCAAAGAGTGTAGCTTCCCAACAGTGAAAGAATTTTTCAAATCGGTCCAGTGGTTCCGGAGCCTATTCGTTACAAACAAACAAACAAAAAGCAAAAAAACAAATCTTTCCTCTTTATCATATTAGTATAGATCAAACTACTGGGTGGCATTTCTCATTGATAAGACTTAGATGCGGACGGAAATTTACAAGTGAAATGTCATTTGCCTCACACTCAGAAAAGACAAAACATAAGAAAAGATAATTTCATGTATTTATCACTCATGGTTGAGGATTACAGTCTGACCTCCTTATAGAGAGGGTAAATAAACTGGTTCTCATTTTTGTATAAGATCAAAAGAGGCCAGTGGTGCCGATAATGTGGAACGTTTCACTAAACATAATATAAAACGTAATTTAATTCTCATTGTCTCTGTATATCGATGTTTATACTGAATGTTTCAAAAAAATTAAACTATACTAAACGATAAAGCAAAATTAACTGCGTCTATAGTATTATAAACCAAAAAAAATCCCTTTATGAACATCATATTCGAGGAATAAAGTCGTCAGAGCGTGATTGAGTAATGATAATAAACTTCCAACATCTTTACAAACTTTCACATTCATAATATTAGTAGGATGCCCAACTCCACTGAAAGTTTCCTAATTTTATTTTATTTTACTGCTGGACACGTAAACCTTTCCCCCTCCTAGTGATTTTGAGGGGATGATGGGCATACTTAAAACGTTGATCAGAAGAGATGGAACAAGGTTTTGTTTCCAGTTTTCCTCATTCTCCTTTGTCCGTTTGACAGTAGATGCACTATAGCTTGGCAAGAAATAGTATAAAGAAATGGAAGCACCACTGTGATGTTCATGTGATTATCCGTCAGAAAGGACCATTATTTATTTTAGGTAATAATAAAAAAATACTTTTGTAGGTGTAAGTGAAAATGTATTATGCAAATTGTAGTAAGTATATACTTCATTTACCTATTGCTTTTGGATAGCATTTGAACACTCTTGCCAATATGAAAAGTATTTGTTTTTAGACTTTTTTGCCCAGCTGTAATATTTTGCAGTTGAGACTGATGCGAGTCCCTAACGTCTCAGTAGGACTCTATGCTGATATTGTTTAAGTGAGTCTTAATGAAATTAACCCATGTTATTATTTTAAAATTATACTGTTTAAAATGTCATAACAATAACATAAATTATGCACCGGTGCCTGAGTGGAATTATCATTAACATTTTACGACCATGTGTAATTGACGTTTACTTGTTGCATATAATATAATTAGCTCTACAATAAACCACAGCAGACTTAGAATTCTTGTTCCACGTTAAAAAAAAATCTCGCCTCTATGTAGAGATAAACAAAGAATGTATGCATCTGACCTACATCTCTCCTTTTTTTTTAACGTGAGGATCCATCATGGATGATATGCCGGACTCCTACCGACTAAAAAACCTCACGTAACGTCCAGCAGCCTATGGTTGGGAGTCCCGGGTAAGCCCTCGGAAGGATATCCCAGGACTCCCAACAGATCCACGGCTACCACTGCGGCCTAGGCTAGGGGGTGGTTCGGGTGCTATCCCACGTCTTTGGGGGGTTTCGGGTGTGATACCGCTTCTAAGGGGGGGCGTGAATCTCTCACGTCACGCTGCCGTCATAGGATCTACATCTCTCCTACTCTTTCGCAGTGATTAAAAAACACTGCTCAGAACACAGAGGTTCTTCTGCTATAGTCGTACCTATAACTTAGATCGGATCTATGGCTCCAGCAACAGTGTCCCTTTCTGTTATCTGTGGTCTCAGTACATCACAGCGGCTTAACCTCTGACCTATTCGCCTACTCGGTAGCGACGTGTTAAAAGTGACAAAACATAATGGTGGTTTAGTAAGGAGCAACCCCTCCGAGCTCGACAAAGTCTCACAGCGAATCTCACACAAAGTTGGCCTGCTGCTCCGGTCTGCGAAATGCGTAAATGCATTCCAACTAGGGAATGCAATACCGGGATACCGGGATCCCGAAATACCGGGATCCCGCAGTATTTAGTCGGGGAGATTTGACTTTACTTGTACTATAAACAGTTAGAAAAGTATTAAATTATCTCGTATACTGCTTGCTGGCTATCTGACATGTAAAGTTAGGAGTCGTTTGGCAGACAAGAATGCTATGTTTTTCGCACTATAAAGTAATGCCAAAACTACCCATTTTATCTGCTTCTAATAATTTGCAGTAGGTATTTTATTACTATGTATATCCCGGCACTCAGTGTTCTGTAAAAGATCACTGCAGTAAGTTACATTTACTATGGCCGGTCCTTATATGGGTGACCAATTTGTTACATTTATTTGTGCGTTGCCGTGCTTCGGAAGGCACGGTAAGCCGTTGGTCCCGTTTGCCGGTAAAATGGCAGTAAGTCTAGTTGAGGGCCGGCTTTAAAAATTTCAATAGCAAGCAGTCGCAACCTGCACCTGTTCACTTCAAGACGGCAATACAGCTCACCACATATTACGTGGTACGAAATCTTAAAAGGTGAAATGTGGGCATATAATATGCCTCTGCCTACCCCTTCGGGAATTAAGGCGTGACTACTTTTCAGTTTTAGATGCATGTATGATACAAAATTCTATTATTTTCTGAATGACTTTCAGAAATATGCGGGATCCCGCAAATACCGGGATCCCGCGGGACTGAGATCTCTCAGTCCCGCAAATCCCGGGATTACAGTTTTGTTGCGGGATTGCATTTCCTAATTCCAACACACGCATAAATAAATATATTTTCTATTCATAGTACATTATATTATATCTTGGGGTTTATTAGTCCAAACATGTATTGTATTACATTGTATTTACATTGATAAAAATAATAATAAATAATGTATAAGTATACTAAAGTAAATTATTACAAAACCAAACCGTACCAGCTTGTATAATCACAATAACTTTTAATGCACAGTCACAACACTATTAGATCACCTTACAACTGTCTGTCAAAACTTTTTTTTTTTTCACTAAAAATGTCGGGCAAATGCGCAAACCTCACTCGCGTAATACACGCGTCGGTGAAAATCACAAAGGGCGGAAAATCGATCGTGAATCGTTTGAGAGGTGCGAGCGAGTGTGCGCGCGCGCAGTCCGTCGCCGGTTATATAGACTCGATAAGACGCACACGCTTGCTTTGTTGCATAGTGATAGTGATAGTGCTCACAAACTGTCCCCATCCATCATCGCATCGCAACATGCTTTGAATATTATTAATCTAGTAGAAAATAAAATTGTGGCGAGTGCTACAAAGTAAACATACAACATGGGATACATCATTATTAAAATCCCTACTTATATTATAAATGCGAAAGTAACTCTGTCTGTCTGTCTGTCTGCCTGTTACGCTTTCACGCCAAAACGGCTGGAGCGATTGAGATGAAATTTGGTATATAGGGATAGTTCGAGGCCCTGGGAAGGACATAGGCTACTTTTTAACCGACTGTGCAAAAGAAGGGGTTATGATTTTGCGATATAACGACTTCTACGCGGTCGAAGCCGCGGGGAACAGCTAGTAATTTTATATAAATGATGTGAATGTACACGATGCTTTTGCTGGGTATATTCCCATTTCCCACTTCCAAATTTTGAGTTCCGATATACAGGGTGTAACACTCGGAGAGGTCAGTATTGGCAAGGACAAATCTGTAAATATAAGACATACAATGATCTGTTTTAGGAACCATGTCATCGATTTTAGAGAAAAAATTGCGTGTACTTAGTGTACACACGTAAGAAGTGAAACTTCTTCATAAACTTAATTTTCACCTCACCTTAAATTAAGTCAAAAAGTCCAAAAGTCCAAAAGTCCAAAAGTCCAAAAGTCCAAAAGTCCAAAAGTCCAAAGTCCAAAGTCCAAAGTCCAAAAGTCCAAAAGTCCCAAAGTCCCAAGGTCTCAAGGTCCCAAAGTCCCAAAGTCCCAAAGTCCCAAAGTCCCAAAGTCCCAAAGGCCAAAAGTCCAAAAGTCCCAAAGTCCCAAAGTCCCAAAGTCCCAAAGTTCCAAAATCCCAAAGTCCCAAAGTCCCAAAGTCTAAAAGTCCAAAAAGTCCAAAAGTCCAAAAGTCCAAAAGTCCAAAAGTCCAAAAGTCCAAAAGTCCAAAAGTCCAAAAGTCCAAAAGTCCAAAAGTCCAAAAGTCCAAAAGTCCAAAAGTCCAAAAGTCCAAAAGTACAAAAGTCCAAAAGTCCAAAAGTCCAAAAGTCCAAAAGTCCAAAAGTCCACAAGTCCAAAAGTCCAAAAGTCCAAAAGTCCAAAAGTCCAAAAGTCCAAAAGTCCAAAAGTCCAAAAGTCCAAAAGTCCAAAAGTCCAAAAGTCCAAAAGTCCAAAAGTCCCAAAGTCCCAAAGACCCAAAGTACCAAGGTCCCATCCAAAAGTCCAAAGTCCAAAAGTCCCAAAGTTCCAAAGTCCCAAAGACCCAAAGTACCAAGGTCCCATCCAAAAGTCCAAAAGTCCAAAAGTCCAAAAGTTCAAAAGTTCAAAAATCCCAAATTCTCAAAGTTCCAAAGTCCCAAAGACCCAAAGTACCAATGTCCCATCCAAAACTCCAAAAGTCCAAAAGCCCAAAAGTCCAAAAACCCTTAAATGACATGCTATCCCTGGATAAAGTACTCTTAATTCGAATCCACCGTGGTGGGGAACAGAACAAAGATGGCGCGTAACCAAAAATCGTGACGTGACGTGACGCAAATTTTTTTCCAACGCCGATAAAGAAGTTTCACTTCAAAAAAAAACTGAAGACACAGATTTCAAATAAAACTCGGGAATCGAACCCGGTAGTTTTAAAAACTAACATTATTTCTATTTGAATATATACATCCATAATATAGGTCACTACTACTGCTTAAGTAAATGTTGCTATGAAACTTGATATCTAAAACAAATAGAATGCATTGTATTTCATGTTCTCTGAAAACGGTTCATCCTTGTTTGGTATAACAACGTATGGTCGTAAATCACTTCGACTAATTTTAGTTACATTATAGTCATTTCACATAATTATTCTTTTGACCGAATATTTAATTGGTAGAATTTTATTTGGCATAATTATTTATTTGGAATAATGTAATTTCACCGAATTTTCATTTGCACTAATTTTATTTAAGCTAATGCTTCATTAGACTAATAATGATTTAGTCGAGAGATCATATCGAATATTCGGTTTAGTAATAATTAGTTTCCTTTCATTGTCAATAAACTGACGGTGGTTTCGTTGTTTTTTTTTTTCATATCGTGTTTTTTTTTCTTATCTTTTTGTGGTCACAGTTCTAACCTTACCTAACCCTGCCTGTTGCACTGAGAGATCATAAAACATACTCTTAGTGGTTTTCTTACATCACTGAAATCGGCAGGGTTAGGTTAGGTTAGAACTGTGACCACAAAAAGATAAAAACACAAATAACATGAAAAAAATGATGAAAACCCCCTTTACATTTGAAAAAAGATATTTTCTGTGGACTTTTAACAAGTGGCTCTTAGTAATTGAATATTCAATGAAATACATAATATACCAACTGAACATTACATGAAATAAGCATTATACTTTTTGATCAACAGCGCAAATGTTGTTATCGCAAATAAATATTCGATGAAATTAATATTATGTGAATCGATATTATGCAAATCAATTATTTCTTCAAACGTTGTTATGATTATGTAGTATCTAACATTCGACCAAACGTTGTTATACCAAACAAGGGTGAACCTCTGAAAACAACTGTATATCGTTCTTTAGAGTCAGTAAGCTTGAGCTTGAGAATTTGGAGGTGTAACACCTCCAAATTCTCAAGCCGAAAGGATCAACAGGTGATCTTTTAGCATAGGTACTTACGTAATATTTTGCGTGAGGTTTACGGAGAGGCACGGTCAATACTGGGTTGTTGGCCTGGACATCGCTAAAGCATGCGTCGCTTCTTTTCCACCTTTCAGCATTCAGTCTACCTCTTCAGCTATATCGCTGGACGGCCAGCTTCCTGAACGTGCGAAGTATACGGGTCCTCTGTGATGGTCAGGCCGTTTTGTGCTTAACTCTATTTCTTCTAAATAACAATAACATGATGTCCCTTAGGTGCACCTAAGGTAATATCCCTGGCCGGTCAACGGTGAGGCGAAAAGAGGCAACTCGTGGCAAGTCGAGAATGGGACCTAAAACGCATTTCCCAGTTTTAATGCCAGAAAAACATAGACATGTGCTTTTATAGCTAGAATTGCCGTTTCCTTTTCGACAATGCCACTGAAAAGCAATCTGCATATCCACGAAATATACGTTCAGCGTGAGCTCTACAACAAAAATTATACAGCTTTCGCAAGTGTATTCGTCTCACCTGCAGATTTCTAGAGTCTTCAAAACTATAGCTTTCCACTGAGGCTTAATCACAAGTTATGTGACCGCCTGATGTAATCTAGCCCAAACATCAGACAGCAATAAAAGGCATGAACATAACCATGTTTAGCCAATTCTGATCTGCATCCTAAAACTCACAGCTATTGTCCAACGGCTAAGGCTCTGGCGTAGCTACCCTTAAAATCTTAAGACCACTATCGGACATTAAAATAACTAGTAAATAATCTAAGTATTTAATTATTTTACGGTAATTTCGAACCCGTAAAAAACTACGGTTTAGGTATGAAAATGAAAATCACCAAACCATTATTACTTAATATTTACACAAAAATTAACTATGTAATTATTAAATGACATTCTTCAAAGGAAATCGGTTTTGTATTGAACACTTGGAGGAAATTGGACAAAGAATGCTCGCGCAACCAGAAACTAAAAGCTATGAAATATCAGTTTAAAATTACAGTCGTCGGAAAAAAGACGTAGATAATGAACAGTTACAGTCAGCGGACAAACAGATGCGGATAATGAAGTTGTTTAGCTGTGTAAATATAAATGGGCTCTATTTTCACACATAGATACTAATATATTACATGATTGAACAACACCTATCAAGAACAACATGCCTATCTATCCTATAGTAGCTTAGGCATAACCTACCTCGCCAAAAAAAGCACATTTTGCCATAACGAAGATGTTTTGAAATGCTATTTCCTTATGTAACTAGAATCATATCGTAACGGTTACCAATTACATTTTTTATTATCAAGTACTTGTTTGAGATAGATTATGCAATTAAATCTATGTTGCGGGATATTAGCAGCCGACTTCGAAATGGAGAATAGTCTATCTATTGATACCTCTTATACATATACGAGTAGTTACCTACTCAGTACTTAGTTAGGCATAATTTTACATAATTAATTGAATATGAATACCTGATGTGCCTTGCGGTTTAGCCTGTGACAATGTAGGTACTACGAATCCCGTAGCATACCAGTAGCACCCATGTAACATAATTATACAATACTAGAGGACGACACGCTGGTTCACCCGCGTAGCTCCCGTTCCCGTAGGAATACAATATTTTTTCTTCCATAAGAACCTTCTCTTGACAATACTTTACACAACAAAAAAAGAATTAGTGAAATCGGTCCACCCGTTCTGAAGTTATGCGCTTACCAACACATTTCGCGATTCATTTTTATATATAAGACTAGCGGACATCACGTGGTTTAACCCACGTAGTTGCCGTTCCCGTGGGAATACAGGAATAAAATATAGCCTATGTTCACCGCAAAGAGTGGAGCTTCCCAACACTGAAAATTTTTTTTCAATCGGTCCAGTAGTTTCGGAGGCTATTCGATGCAAACAAACAAACAATAAAAAATTTCCTCTTTATAATATTAGTGTAGACGTGCCCGAATTTACAACAAGGTATAGAAATCTGCCTTTCTATATTAAAAGAACTAACTGACCCGCGCAACTTCGTTTGCATCACATGAGAGTGAGAAAGAGAGAGGTATGGTATTAATATTTCGAGTATTATAATGTTTCCCGTTGCATTTACCACCGCGTCGTCGCGTCGCGTCGCTTGAATTCATTAGAGCTGAACCACATATATTTTCGTTTGCGTCACATGAGAGTGAGAAGGAAAGAGGTGTTAAAGTGATATAATGTTTCTCGTCGCTTTTACTTCCACCCATCCGTTTTTCGGTATGGAACTCATCGTGTGCGAGACCGAATCGCACTTGACCGGTTTTTATCGTTCAGTTGACTGGCTGTGGCTGCCACTGCAGACCAAGTTTACTCCCGTCGCGTCGCTCATACTTTAAAACTTAATAAGAGGGTTATTGTAAGTGAACATTGAAAGATATGCATATGCTGTTAAGGACTTATTTTTATAACTTTTTAAGAGAAACAATTTTGTAATACTCAATTTTTACGTAACTTTAACTATTTATGCAGCGTCCGCAATGGGAGCTCTCAAAAGAAAGAAATAATCCCCGTTCTCGAAACATTACTCATGGCTGCTTCGCTCCTATTCGTCTTAGCGTGATGTTATATCGTCATTAGTCAGCCTCAATAAATGGAATATTAAACTGTAAAACAATTTTTGAAATGCAACCAGTAGTTTTTGAGATCCTAACACAAACAAACTCTTCAGTTTAATAATATCGTGAGCGAACCCCAAGAGATAGACAAATTAGGTTATTGTGAGCGAACCTTAAAAGATAGACATATGCTGTCGCGGACTTTTTTGTAGAACTTTTTAAGGGAAACAATTTTGTAGTACACAATTTTTACCTAACTGTAACCATTTACGCAGCGTACGCCTCGGAAGCTCTCAGACGATAAAAAATATTCCCCGTTTTCAAAACATTCTTGATTGCTGCTCCGCTCCTATTCGTTTTAACGTAATGTTATATAGCCTATAGCCATCCTCGATAAATGGACTATCAAACTAAAAGAATTTTTGAAATCCAACCAGTAGTTCCTGAGATCCTAGCGTTCTAACAAACAAACAAACAAACAAACAAACTCTTCAGCTTTATAACATTAGTATGGATTATATATATTATTAATTATTAATTATTACATGACCGAGTTTTGTTTTTTTTTCTTCTGTTAATCAACTATCAGTTTTTAAGGGTTCCGTACCCAAGGGGTAAAAACGGGACCCAATTAATGAGACTTTTCTGTCTCAAGTCTGTGTCCGACTCGCGCTTGGCCGGTTTTGACTTTTAGCTGGTGTCGCTAGTGGTGCTGGTCGAAGTATGTTTGGCGGGAAGAGCATGACTCACTGAACCATCCACTCTAAAATTTCTATATCTATTCCTGTTTCATTATGATCAATTAAGATTTCTTTTCGTATTAGCGGCATCCTTCCGAGGGCTTACCCGGGGCTCACAACCATAGGCTTTTGGGCGTTACGTAAGGTTTTTAGTCGGTAGGAGTCCGGCATAACACCCATGAGGATTTTCCCTCACTTAAAAAAGAGGCCTCTTGCAGTAGTGGTTTTAGCGCAACCGCTGCTAGGTTATTGGGATGCCTGGCCAGTCTCTCCTTATTCCTGAGTGGATTTCAATTTCCTCTGTCACTGTATTCATCATCAGCTCTCTGTGAATCTCATTGTTAGTGATGAACGAGGGAACACCACTGATGGTCCACAACATCGCATTTGCATTATCTGTATCATAACAGTAAGCAACTATTAATATGGCCGTTCCTTGGATGAGAGACCACCACGTCATCACTTTGTGAAATTTATTTACGAGCGTTTTCCGTGCTTCGGAAGGCATGCTACGCCGTTGGTCCCAGTAAACAGTAAAATGGCAGTACTTAAGCCAAGTAGCATTATGGGCGGCTTGAAAATATAGTAAAAAACAACTTGCGCCTGTCCAATTCAACACGGCTATATCACCACCTATTCTTGGAACACATTCCAAAAAGATCAAGTGTGCGCTATTACACCTCTGCCTATTCCTTCGGGGATAAAGGCGTGACCATATGTATCAAATATGTACATACATGATACATATGAAAACCGGTCGACGGGGGTCCACCACTTGACCATTTTGTGACATTATTTACGAGCGCTTTTCGTGCTTTGGAAGGCACGTTAAGCCGTTGATCCCGGTTGCCAGTACAATGGCATATTATGCCTCTACCTATCCCTTCGGGGATAACGCCGTGACCATGTGTTATGAAAAAGTCACGTTATGAAAATACCCTAACCTCAATCTATTGCTTCCGTTGACAAAGAGCGGGGAGGCGCAGTTGTTATCGCAACAACAATTAATGTGTCTTTGTGTAAGCACATCCGATAGTGACTCATGTATGTGAAGTATTGTTTTTCTGGTGTCACTAGTCTGGATCCTTGATCTGTGAACTGTTGGGTAGTCAAACTGATAAGTGTCTTCTTTGGAGTTTGAACTTCGGTCTATACCTCTTTTCTGATATCTGTGGTCTATACCTAGTTTCATGGGCTGGCAAACAAAGTTATACTCGTAGAAATGTAATAGCCCCGTTTGGATACTTGTCATCGCGATGAGTCTCATTAGTGGAACTCCGAATCTACTAATGAGATTCTCCCCACTAAGCTGACATTCTTTTAGTAATTGCGGAATCTGCCAAAGAGGGTTTCTCAATTTCAAAATGGGACTTATTATGACAACTTCAGTGGTTTCGATTCGATTTTTTCTAAACTGAAGTCCATTGCTGGACGTAGGTGTCATTTCATTGCGAGTCAATCCTTGGATTTAGTCAATCGCAATGAAAAGCCAAGACTAAACCACGGTTGTTGATATAGGTAGGGTTTTAGAATAGAATAGAATAGAATAAACTTTATTGTACACCAATATAAAACATACAGAAAAGGGTTTTGTTTTCATTACGCCGTCAACAACGGGTCGTCACACCCTGCACCTATGGATGTTATATCGGACTCCTAGCGATTAAAACTACACAACACACACACAATCTGCCTACGGTCCGGAATCCCTGATAGGCACGCTCTCGGAGGGATAACCACATAGACATGGAGATCACGACACTTACGTAAATACCTACTTTGTATATGTTTGCTAAAAAGTTACATTTTTCTTACTAAGTAATCCCTTCTGAGGAATTTGTAGAGCCTTCACAGTTATTTTATTTATTTATTGTTTTATTTACACACAAATAACAAAGAAGATAACATCGAACAAGACGTGCTTTGTTCGTCCTTTTGTCGAAGGGCTTTAAAATCACACAGAGTACAATGCCTACTTAGATATTACACAGTGATTTAGTAAAGACTGCTGCACAAAGCCTTCATAAACCAGTATAAACAGGACAAAATATATAAATTTAATTTTAAAGTAAAAGAAGACTTTTGCTGAACATTCTACTGATCTACAGAACCGTAAAAAAGAAGTTGAAAATATTCACTTTTTTTCTATTCTCTGCGGATTGCTATAAATTTGTGTGGACCGTACGTGCCTGCGACTGCACTAATTGTTTTTATTTTAGAGTATGTTACGTTTAAGCTAGAGCCTCGAGTCTATTTAACAACTCTGATAATATAAGAGATAGAACGAAGTCAACGAAGTAAGTATGACTGAAATACAAATAACACCACTACCTACCTCTCGAGATATAGTTATGGTTAAGAGTCTATATGACGCTAAATAGACTATTACTTTGAACTAGATCTCAGGACTCGAACACAGACAACTTCAGTTCATGAACTAAAAACGCTCTAGGCTCGAAACACGATTACTGATAAAATCCTCGATAAATTTTTGTGTTGAAAATACCTCGATTTCGTGAAATTTTAAGCTAAATCTCGTATATTATAAGTTGTTTTTATAATCCATACTAATATAAAATACTACCCGTTCGCTCTAACTTTGCCGCTGGCGTAGAGGCGTATACCCGAATTATTAATTAGACGAAGTAAATTGACAGTAGCTAATGTCAATTCGTCATAGAAAATACGCAACATTGTATGAAGAAGTGACATTAGTTGCTGTCTATTTACTTCGTCTAATTAAAAAATCGACTTTAGTATGGAGCCGAACGGCAAAGTTAGAGCGAACGAGCAGTATTTATAAGAAAGACAATAGTGAAATCTTCATTTGCACTAGAGCATTTTTTTCATATTGGTTATAGTTTTTTTATAATTAATTTATTTCGTTAAAAGCGCACAAAAACCGATCGCATGTCTCTCTTTCTTGCACGCTAAAATGTATATCTTGTATCTTCTTTTAACAATTTGGCGTCTGGTAGGCTCTTAAGTATAATATGTTCGAGTGTGTATAGACAATCAGTTTTATTGACAAATAATTGCTAATTAGTAGATAGTTTTACAATGATGTAGGGGCCAATTTACAATTCAAATTGTATTTCAATTATGTTTTTGAATAATACCTATTTATGTACTGTGAATAATAGCACCTGTGATAGATACTTATTCACAGTACATAATGGTACGGTACCCTGTTATTTTTGGTATTGTTAGCTAGCTAATCCAGATTTACACAATTCTTCTAGGCCTAATCAATCAAATCAGCCTATGGCAGTTCACTGCTGGACGTAGACCTCTCCCCATTAACACCATCACACGTTCCTGTGCCTTCCACATCTCGCCTTCCACGTCTCAGCCTGCGAAGTTTTCTAGGCTTGCGGCCTTTTTGGAGTTTGGATATCCTACACTACGTTTGTCGAGTCCTAAAGACTGCTGTCTTTAGTCAAGAACTCGTTTGCTACGTCGGCCATTGGTTTTTCTGCAGATGTGGCCAGCCCACTTCCACTTTAATGTGTATATTCTCAGCTACGTCGACCACTCTGGTTCCGTCAGATAACCTCATTTCGGATTTTATCCATCATTGATACTCAAGTATAGCCCTTCTAAAGCACACTGCGCAACTTTGAAGTATGTGATTTAGTTCAAGCAAATTTATTGAATGACTTTACTATATTGCTGCCATTAAATTGATTAGGTAGCGTTTTACGTGTATAATATAATAATATTACATTAGTTACCTATTCTGTGGTATTTTAAGGTGTAACATAACCTACTACGCTACTACTTAGATAAATTGCAAATCACTACTTGCGAATTTGTCTGTGCTTAATCTTCACAGTGTAAGATGTTAACAACATTTAAGCAAAAATAAATACTTTTTTCCAAAGCCACTACGTTGTTGTTACGTTGAATGAAGGTTGTAGTTTGATGTCGCATCAGTATTTGTATTATTTGTAGCTGTACCTACTACAGAAAACAAATCAAATCTATGTATTGTGCCTGATGGCCTGAACAATATGGGTAATAAAAATATTATTAACGACAACAATAACATTGTCATTCTTTTTTATTTATTGCCACAAAATACAAAAATAACTTGAGCCTTCAAAATGAACTTAAGTTGAAGAAAAGCTGAATGTTCATATTCAAGAATACCTACTTGCTACTTACATTGACGTTTTCAAATATTTTGAACCAACTACTGTGAGTTGTGTCGTGTCTCAGGATTCCTGACAGTCGAAAAAAAATGGTTTCAAAATGTATTTAAAGTTTGATGGTCACTAATATTAACGGTAGAGTTAAATGGATATTTAGCATGTGGTTGCCCCATGATCACAGCTTACGACAGTGCCGAAATATCGGAAACTCATAATAAGGCAATGGTATAAACATCCCTAATTTTTCAAAATGTCTACAATGTACAACATTGTCTCATGGTAATGAGTACGAGTATATATCTCTATATATAAAAGAAAGTCGTGTTAGTTACACTATTTATAACTCAAGAACGGCCGTACCGGTTGGCTGAAAATTGGTGGGGAGGTAGCTTAGAATCAGGAGACGGACATAGTATACTTTTTATCCCGTTTGGACTTCGCTTTTTTCCGTTTTTTTTTTGGTCGATTAACTATTCTGCCGGCGACGTATACTGGGTGTAACAAAATTACCTCTCCAAATTTCATGAGATGACTTGGCATCGGAAATCAAAATTTTTTTCTTCATTTTTGTAATGTTCCGTGACTGATGCCACGTCACGTGACGAAATTTGGAGAGGTTATTTTGTTACACCCAGTATAGGTAGTCCACGTCATATGCAATATGCGCAAGACGTGAACTACGTCTGACGTGACGCTACGGGAGTAAACGGAACGCGACGGGAGTAAAAGCGGCGGGAACGGGTGATTTACTCTCTCTTATGTGACGCAAACGAAGTTGCACGGGTCAGCTAGTTATTATATAAATACTCGAAATACTGGCACTTACCTACTTGATTGGTCAAAACGTAATCAAAGATGACAAAGCAGTTTGAGCTCGACGCAGACATTTTGAAATGTGTACTAGGTACTTTCTTATGTAACTTCAAACATTTGACTACCTTTGCGAGGTGTACGAATATTTATTTCCTACTCCTATATATATATACTATAGCATGTAAGTTGATATATGTACAAAATGTATAACTGATTATCCATATAAAATAAGGACAAATTATTAGGAATAAATATACGTTATTCCAGACTAGCATGTATGAAGACACCCAACCGTAGGCTGTTATGCAGAATACGTGAGGATTTTTTTTTTAAGACATGCATGAAAGTTGAAGAAGCGAAAGTTGTTTGCCAGGAACGTAGCAAGTGGAAAGTCATAGTCTCTGCCTACCCCGTTGGGAGACAGGCGAGATGTAATGTATGTGTATGTATGTATTCCAGACTAGATTATAGTCAAAAATAACGTAAATTTTATCCAGGGGATAAGTTTCCATTTCCAAAATTACACGCGGGTCGAGCTACGGGCACCCCTAGCTAGAAAATGAATAGATCATTAGATATACATACATATCATCACATCTGTCTCCCATCGGGATAGGCAGAGACTAACGCTTTCCAATTGCTACGATCCTGGCATAACATTTTCGCTTTTTTTATTTTCGTAAGCGCTTTCAGACACGATCGCCGGTTATGGGTACTCTGGACCTGGCCTTTTTTCAACAGGTCTTTAATTTGATCGCCATGCGTACGCCGATGTCGACCCCTACTAGTTTGCCCATTCATTCTCTCTCATTTAATGTAAAATTAAATGAAAAATATCTTTATTAACTTTGAACACAAAAGAAACTTTAAGAAAATGTATCGGTCTCGCTTGACAAGTCTCCTCAACAAACCATCTTTTGTTAGGAGGAAAACTGCCAGTTGACTTGTTAAAGGCTATAAATCGATGGAAATACTGTACTCTATTTCCGAGTCTATTTATAAACATGAGTATAGTTTTGCATTAAACCTACATTGTAAGTCAAGGCTTGTTGTTCCGTTTAACTCCTTTGGTGTTCAGTTTTACATAAAATAACATTATCCTAATGCATTTTTCGACACGTTTTTATACGGCACTAGCGGACGTCACGCGGTTTCACCCGCGTAGTTCCCGTTCCCGTGGGAATACGGGAATAAAATATAGCCTATGTTACCCGCAAAGAGTGTAGCTTTCCAACAGTGAAAGAATTTTTCAAATCAGACTTCTCAACTTAGACAAATATCTCATTTCATTCTTGTAGAAAACTGTTTGCATACAAACTCTCAATTTCAAAACTCGACTTTTTTATGCCACTAAGGTGGCAGACAAGCATAGGGTTCACCTAATGAAATGTGGTCGTAGCACGAGAGGTGCTTTATCTTTGTGTCAGTTTCGATACGGGTTTCATAACATTTCAACCTTTCCTGGGATTTTGCAGAAGTTGAGTGCAATGTTTTTTTCTATTAAAACTTGATCTAAAATCTAAACCATATTTTTTTAACGTGAGGGAGAATCCTCATGGATGTTATGCCGGACTCCTACCGACTAGAAAACCTCACGTTACGCCCAACAGCCTATGGTTGGGAGTCCCGGGTAAGCCCTCGGAAGGATGTCCCAGGAAATCTAAACAAGACCATTAATTTCATAAGTGAGACTTGTGAAAACGGAAAAACATATTCAGAAAAGAGAATTTCAGGCTCCAAAACGTGTGTTTCAGATGCAACCGGGAATACCGATGAGATGAAAGATTTTTTTTTAAATAATAGCATAACCGCTGGGCATTGTTTAGCACCTAGGAACATAAATTATATTTTACTTGACCTTATCTCTGCGTCTTATGTACAAAGTTCAAAGTTTTTGTTAACAATAGAATTTGCATTAGGAGATACACATAGGTACTTAAGTACTTATAAGCCACAGTTCCACATAGTAGTGGTAACATTTTTCTTCATAAATAACATCATCTAGTCCACATTCACGCACATAAAGCTTGTGGGATCTAGCTGATTGAAAACATATTTTTAAATATAGGTAGGTATATGTATACTCGTACTTAATGACACACAGGAAACGTCCGAACTATCTTTTAATAATAATAATCGTTTATTTCTCTCAAAAGGCAAGTACTTAACAAACAAACAGGTTCCGCTAAATGTGTAGTGGAGCTGGAATCCGTATTGCAAGACCTGTATTACAAATCTTACAAATTCCGAAGCAAAAATGTGAATGTGTTTTGATTGATTTGTGGTCGAAGTAAGAACCCGGGTCTTTAGTAATGGCAGTCGCATAGTACCTAACACTGCACTACCGAGGGCCATTCGGTCAGATAGGTACAGCTCGCGACAAATAACTTTACGTCTATGAAGTTTGTTTGTTCGAATAGGTATCACAGGGGAAATTACTGCTGAGGCGGGAGAGGCACCACTCCTGCCCCAGCTGCGCAGTAGTTAAAACCTGTTTAACTCTGTGAAACCCATAGATTTAGGATTTGTGAAACCTATTATAGCATAATTACGGCGCGAACGAACGAACACCATAGACGCAAAGTTATTTCGCGCGAGCTGTACAGTGTTGACATGACATGAAAGCCCCCTGTAGCGCACCATATTGATACCACCCTACGTCATGAAAAGCCCTTTCATCAGAGGCGTGGCTGAGTAATCAATCAACAGTCCATGCTGAATGCCCCGTAAACTTAGATACGCCGGTACTCCATACTTCGTCTCCCTAATGCAGGAGAGAGCGAGGTAGAACGCTATTATATGAAAGCCTATACAATAAAAGCATGCTGTTGGTCTCAACCATGCGAATTGGATGGTGGAGAGCAAGAAATCGGACCCCGGTCTCTGGAACAAGGGCTTCGTATACAACCGGGACCAACGTTCAGATGATGTTAAGATGCCAGATGTTCACAAAGGATTTAAAACATATAACAATACAAAGAAATTTATATATTACATTATCATTATAATAACGGTAAGACTGTTTCTTAATTTCTTTGTTATGAAACGTTCAAAGACAATACAATGGTTTTGTTGAGGATTCTTTATGACTTTTTATTATTTCATGTGCAAAACATCTTTGTCGTGAGGATGACTTATCGGCTGACTGCAGTAAGTAGGTACCTACATTACGTATACCTACCTACTTATTATTACTTAGTCACAGTAAAAGAAGAATGCATTTCGTAAATGCACTATTTTGTTGATATTAAACAACCAACCGAACCTCGCACTTGTATCGTATTTTTTATCTATATGCTCGCCAAATTGACGTCCCCAGCCTGATGGATAATCATGACGCATGTAGCGATTGGGGGCCACTCTCACAGTCCGTAAGATTTCTGACAGTGGTCCTCAAGTTGCCGGCTCTGTGATGTGCTTCTTCACGTTCCGCTTGAAGAACCCAGGATTGTAAGATGAGGGAAACACATGCGCGGGCAGGTGGTTCCCGAAATTTTATAGTTTGACAGAGAAACGATCGTTTGAACCGCTGATTTCTGGCGAACATTCTCTAAGTATAAAACCATCTCTTGAATTTGGGGACATGTTTTTAAATAGATACTGGCTACATTTTTTCTATATAGCCAAAAAACCTAAGCTTGTAGTTCCTATATGCTTGCTAGATCACTGATCCGAAAACATTGGTCGTGTCTCAGACTCTCAGGTCAAAGTACACTCAACCACATAATATGACGTTGATAGAGTGAGAGATAGAGTGGAGACCGCGACTTGGCAAACGTAGGATGGGACGTCCATTCGTCAGATGGACCGACGATCTGGAAAAGGTCGCAGGCTGGTACTGGATGGATGCGGAAGACTCCGGAGCGTGTGTTGGGGCGTAAATCGAGAGAGGCCTACGTCCAGGAGTGACTGCCATAGGCTGATATGAGACAGAAATACTAGAGGTACAGAAGTATTAAAAGACAACATCCAAACTCCGAAACAAAACCTTGTAAAGCACACAAACATTTGTTCCGACCCAGATTCGAACCCGAGACTCGGTAACGGCAGTCGCAACACAACCTCTGGTCCACTGAGGTACTTAGTTAAATTACATTGTTGAAAATGGTGTAAAGAGCCGTTTTTGAGTTTATCACAATCAGATTAACAAATGCTGTGGGAGATTAATTTCGTTTTACCGTTTTACTATACTCGTAACAATGCAAACGAACATTTTTACAGATACCGTTTTGATGAATCTTACTAATATTATGAATGCGAAAGTTTGTGAGTGTGGATGTTTGTTACTCTTTCACGCTCAAATCGCTGAACGGATCGGGCTGAAATTTGGTACAGATATACATTATAGTCTGGAATAACACATAGGCTACTTTTTATCCCGGGAATAAGTTCCCATGGGAAGCGGGAAATTTTACGCGGGCGAAGCTGCGGCATCAGCTAGTTATAAATACATTTGGGATAATCTCTACTTCTGCTACTTTACAAAGAACAGAATTACCGTATGAAACGACCGTATGACCCGATGGAAAGGTTTACAGCCGAATAAGTACAATTTATTTCATAGAGAGCGAATAGTTATTTACTATATCGTATTCACGAGTACTTGGCCGTGAGACAAAATGTATACACATGGCGGGGGCACTGTCGTGCCCCCAGATTTTATTACTTTTTTACATTTTTATTACTTTTCACACTAAACTAAATATAGACGGCATGTCGAAGATATATTATGTGTAATTGTGTAGTCATAATTACTTTCACATTTTAATCTATTAAACACACAATACATTTTTCGCCGAACTCGGCTAAAAAGTTCGACAGCCACTGTTTTGTTTGTTTATGTTTTGTCTCACGGCCAAATAGATACGGTATAGGTACAATACTAGTAGTCCATTGAAATGTTACATGAGCTTTGCATTTATTAGAGGACGCAATTTTATTTTCGGGACATGTGTGGGGGGTCAATAGAAGCTTAACTTCAAGTTTGTGGGGTCGCCACCCTTGTCCCCCGGCCGCCATCTTGAAAAGAGGGGGGAAAAAACACTTTTTTCACAATATTTCGGAAACTATGAGTCTTACAAAAAAATTGTGAAGGCATAATTTGTAGCATATTGTTTTGCCTACAAATGTGTATATAACTTAACGAAAAAATTTACAAAATTTTTAGAAAATTTTTATAAAAATTTTCTTTTTTGCTCTATAACTTTTTTTATACATTTTACAAAAAAAATACCTCAAACTAATCTTGTAGATGATCTTATAAGAGAAATTAAAAAAAACGCTATAGAGCAAAAAAGATTTTTTTTACAATTTAATTTTTAATTTTTTGTTTATAACTTCTCTAATTTTTAATTTAGGGCAAAAATTCTTTTAACTTATTTGTAGGCAAAACAATTTGCTACAAATTATGATTTCGCAATTTTTTTGTAAGACTCATAGTTTCCGAGATATTGGGAAAAAAGTGTTTTCACCCCTTTTTAAGATTGCGGCCGGGGGACAAGGGTGGCGACCCCACAAACTTGAGGTTAAGCTTCTATTGACCCCCCACACATGTCCCAAAAATAAAATTGCGTCCTCTAAGAAATGCAATATTCGGTCCTTAAATTGTAACATTTCAATGGACTATAGTTGATGAGTAGAATTTTGTTCCCGATTCCACATCCCATGGGTACATAATACCAGGGAGAAAAAGTAGCCTTGGTAACCGTCCGAACCTACGAATGAGGTCCGAACTCTACTTACTACAAGCAGCATTGCTGTCGCGGCGGCAAGGCGACAGTACTGAGTGCAGTCGCGACGCTGCTGCCGAGTTCGGAATGTATTCTAATACAAATCTATACAAAATTTATGGGGACCAGTGGTGAGGTCGCAGCATTGCAGCGACCGCAGTGCTGCTTGCGGTCGAGTTCGGACGGTTACCTTTAATGTTATTTCAGACTATAACCGATCCCTGTACCAAACAAGTTCAGCCGTTAGAGCGTGATTGAGTAACATACAAACATAGCAATGGTCACTCACTCACATAATATTATTCCAAGGGAAATCGACCTGGTAGTTGTTTTATAAAGTACTAGCTGACCCGCGCAACTTCGTTTACGTTATATGAGAGTGAGAAAGAGAGAGGTGTTAACGTGATGTAATGTTTCCCGTCGCTTTTACTTCCGCCCGTCTGTTTTTTGGTATGGAACTCATCGTGGGCGAGTCCGACTCGCTCTTGGCCGGTTTTTATCGTTCAGTTGAGTGGTTACCACTGCAGACCACGTTTACTCCCGTCGCGTCGCTCATACTTTAAAGAGGGTTATTGTAAATGAACCTTAAAAGATAGGCATTTGCTGTTGAGGACTTTTTTTTATAACTTTTTAAGAGAAACAAATTTGTAGTACACTATTTTTACGTAACTTTAACCATTTATGTAGTATACGCAATGAAAGCTCTCAAAAGAAAGAAATTTTCCCCGTTCTCGAAACATTAATCATGGCTGCTCCGCTCCTATTTGTCTTAGCGTGATGTTAAATCACCATTGGCCATCCTCAATAAATGGCCTATTAAACTGTATAACTATTTTTGAAATGCAACCAGTAGTTTCTGAGATCCGAGCACAAACAAACTCTTCAGTTTTATAATATCGTGAGCGAACCTTAAGAGATAGACAAATTAGGTTATTGTGAGCGAACCTTAAAAGATAGATATATGCTGTCGCGGACTTTTTTTTAGAACTTTTTAAGAGAAACAATGTTGTAATACACAATTTTTACGTAACTTTAACCATTTACGCAGCGTACGCCTCGGAAGCTTTCAGACAGTAAAAAATATTCCCCGTTTTCAAAACATTATTGATTGCTGATCCGCTCCTATTCGTCTTAGCGTGATGTTATATAGCCTATAGCCATCCTCGATAAATGGACTATGAAACTGTGAAAGAATTTTCGAAATCCAACCAGTAGTTCCTGAGATCCTAGCGTTCAAACAAACAAACAAACAAACAAACAAACAAACAAACAAACAAACAAACAAACAAACTCTTCAGCTTTATAATATTAGTATGGACTAGCGGACGTCACGCGGTTACACCCGCGTAGTTCCCGTTCTCGTGGGAATACGGGAATAAAATAGGTATAGCCTATGTTCACCGTAAAGAGTGTAGCTTCCCAACAGTGAAAGAATTTTTCAAATCGGTCTAGTAGTTTCGGAGCCTATTCGATGCAAACAAACAAACAATGAAATCTCTTTATAATATTAGTATCTACTAATGAACCTCTACCTTGGGGTAGTAGCCTACATTTTCTGACTATCAATTATTAATTTATTAACATCCGACATAAGTAGGTATCTATTTATTACGAACACGATCATTACCGGCATATCACGTGATTGCACAAGTCACGTGTGCCTGTTTATAAAATAAATCTAAACACGGGAATAATAAAAATTCCACTGTAATAACTTACTAATTTTATTACCTACGCTGATAACCGCTACTTGCACCAATAAAACCTTCATTATCGTGCAAAATAATGTAATATGTACGTAAGTAAAGGATTTATTGGACCCGGATTTATGAATACACAATGGCAATTTAATCTTTTTAATTCCTAATCTCATAATTCGTTACTTTTCAGGATTGAAAATGTTTATAACTATCAATAGCATCGTCACCAAGTTTGACAATGTACGTAGAATGAAAAATGCAATGAATACATATTATCTATTTACATTTTAACGTTGCGCACAAATGGCCAGCGACATTCCCCCTTTGAATATCAATACCAGCCTTTGGGTCACCAGTCGACTCAACTAGAATCTATTCCAAAACTTCAAAATCTATGCGCAAATTAACCCCTTGGACCTAGGGTCTCGACACCGACTGAAAGTAACTACGAGTATCTAACTATAGCTAGGCTAACTTCGTTTACGTCACATAATGTGCACGAAAGGAGAGGTACCTAATTCTTCATCAGACTTGTCAAGCACCGTGTGAAACGGCCCTGTTTGCTTAATTGTAAAAGAGCTTAAAGATTAAGGCTATTCTAAAACCATTCAGTCCACGCCTTCGGCGCGGACTGAATTATTTTACAACAGCCTTAACAATTAAGCTCTTTTATCCATTCCCTCTTATACCTCTCATTCAAAGGAACCCTTGAATTCAACTGAACCAGCTCTTAGATGCGATTCCTTACGCTGCAATAGATACCTACTTCCTTTATCTTGAGAAGGAAGGAGGAGGGTCGGCTCGGCAGCGTGTGTGTAGTACGCCTCTGGTGTTGCAAATACTTGCAAACGTCCAAAGGCTACGGTACGGGTAACCATTCTCCATCAGGGAGGTCGTAAGTTGTCTACCACCTTAATGATACCTACTCATAAAAAAAGATGTACGTGCCCTCTTTTCAGAAGTAGAATTGATTTCAACAACTTCAGAGGTCTTGCTTAATAATAAATAGGCCAAATAGTCATGTTCGTAAACAAAATTTATTTGGATCGATTAAGTACATACTAGCATACCTACTACGTCATATTTTTATATGGATTTGGAGGTCAAACAATAATTGGTGATAGTACACGGAATGACGTCTATATTGACCGAATTTATTTATTAGGTACCTAAGTACTGTACCGATTATACTGAACATGCAGATAGAAGATGCCCACAGACATCTACGAACCGCACGATTGTCGATGTTTTAAAACATTCATAGGTATCTATCTTTAAGAACGTTTATAGAATAACATATAAGTTCTTTCTTTTGTGTTACTGGCAACCAGGACCATTGGCTAACACGCCTTCTGGAGTACGCTTGTAAATGGAATAAAGTAGGTGGTAACAAACTATCACTAATCTCGGTCTAATCGTAGTGCAAGGAATAATGCTGTGGCACGCCATAAAGTTTTAGCGGTTATAAATTGGAAGACCCTAGTGCGATGTGTGATAATGAGCTTATAAATTTGCATGAGCAGCATCTTTTCGCCTCACCTTATAGCCGGACAGAGTAACTCCCGGGGCGAGGTGAGCGTTAAATGCCTACTTTAGCCGTAGGTACTACATACAGGTCCCACACTTAAGCTATGAGCTGTTTTAATTTTCAATAAAATATGTACCTATCCCAAACATATTTCCTTATGTATCTAGGTATATTTATGAATAAATGCTAAAACATACCTACTACGTTAATGTCACTAGAACTCGCTGCAATACTGATAGCAAATAAAATCGACACGCATAATAAGCAGTGCCAAGCCAATGACACAAGATAAACAATGAAAGGATTAGGTATCTTCATGAATTTAGCTTCTGATTATTTATTCATTTGCGACTTGTTTGCAAGTAATAAGCTGACTTAGGCGCAAATTGTACAAAAGCGGCATACGGTGATGGTATGGGACAGGCGCAGAGCAACGATGCTATTCAAGCCTTCGAACCTTAGTCATACAAAATTTACGAGTCGTGTTCTAAATTAAACAAAAGTGGTGCGGCGCAAGCGTACCTTGCCATACATTTTGAATGACAAAGGCAAAAAATAGAGTAATAAGTACATAATACATAGGTATTAGAAGCGCTCGTGGCCCCGCGGACTCAGTGTTCTGTAAACGATCACTGCAGTAAGCAACTTTCACTATGGCCGGTCCATGGATGGGTGACCATCCATGTGACCACTTTGTGACATTTATTTGAGCGTTTCCGTGCTTCGGAAGGCACGTTAAACCGTTGGTCCCGGTTGCCAGTAAAATGGCAGTCGTTAAGCCAAGTTGAAGGCTTTATTTCAACAGCAGGCAGTCACAACCTGCGCCTGTCCATTTAAACACGGCAATACGGCTCACAACGTATAATTTGCCCCACGTAAAATTATAAAAAGGTGAAATGTGGGCATATAATATGCCTTTGCCTACCTCTTAGGGGTTAAAGGCGTGATGATGAACAACATAGTTATTATTTTTAAACAATATTTCATAATTGGACATACATTAGAGTGACGTAGGGACACACAAAGGGCAAGGATTCTAAGCGGCAAGTTGCCTGCCCCTGTCCTACACCTGTATAATTCACGCCTTACGCTGAGGCCTAGACTAGCGGCTAGAATGTCATACATGAGGTCATTGCCGTTTAAGTTTGTTGTACTCAGTTAGAGCTGCGCTTAATATTTTACGCTCTATTAAACTGGTTCTGTTAGGTTACTTGTAATACATATAAACAAACTTGGACCGTGCGATTTTCCTTCCATTTTCTGATTTTAGGTAAACAAAAGACTGAATCGATTTTCAGATTTTGGGGAAAAGTTATTACTTACCTTTTTTATGTAGGTAAACTAGGTATCTAAGTCGGTAGGACTCCGGTATAGCATCCATGAGGATTTCCCTCATATAAAAAGAAAAACACACAACGTTGAGATTTTCATACATACATAGATATCTATAGTCACGCCTTTTTCCTCGAAGGGATAGGCAGATGCATAGTATACGAACACATTTCACCTAACAGTTTTATGTACCACATAGGTGAGCCCATTGCCGTGTTGAAGTGGACAGGCGCAGGTCGTGACGATGTGATCCACGGTTGAAATTTTATAAGTCGCCCATAAGGCCTTCAAATTGGCTTAACGATTGTCATTTTACTGACAACCGGGTTTCATTTCGAGCTTTCCTTCTCTACGTAATGGATCGTTTTGCGAAAGTGTTCCCTTAGTCGCCTCTTACGATAGGTACCCTCAGGATGAATTTGGGTGGCGAAATTTGTAGGTACTCTTTCCTGTTGTCACCGGAGCCCCGTCACTACACGGGGCCCCCCGAATGATACTTACATACTTTTAAATGACCCCATCAGGCCCTATTCAGGTAAATAAAGAACTATTTGTATTACTTACAGCTGCATGAGTATAATAACGTAATTTATAAATATTTATTATAATTATGCATTACATTAGGTAGATACCTATTGCATTTTTACTGGTCATGTACTTTGGTAAACCTACTATTAAAGTGTCGACGTTTAGACGATTACGAGAAACGGTACATTACCGAGACTCCGCTGTCGTTTATATTTCTGTACCTCTTTAGCAGTGCTCGTAGGATACAATAATTAACTAAGTATACTATAGTCTCGTGGCCCCGCGGACTCACATCGTTTACAGAAAAGTAAACGATCACTGCAGTAAGCAACTTTCATTATGGCCAGTTCTTGGATGGGTGACCATCCATGTGACCACTTTGTGACATTTATTTGAGCGCTTCCGTGCTTTGCAAGGCACGTTAAGCCGTTGGTCCCGTTTGTCAGTAAAAATGACAGTCGTTAAAACAAAGAAGGCCTTTCAGGGGGCATGAAAATTTTCAACAGCAGTCAGTCACAACCTGCGCCTGTCCATCTGAACACGACAATACGGCTCACCACCTATAACGTGGGACAAATTTAAAAAAAAAGGTGAAATGTGGGCATAGAATAAATAAAATATAATAAATAAAAAATAGTTTATTGCCATAACTCAATGGTACATATAACGTAGAACAATTTTACATGTTAGAATATCCTATAAACTAGTATCGAGATACAATTATTATAGTCAATTATGGCAAAAGGTTGCAACTCAGCTTTTGCTTCTTACCACCGCAGTAGCAAGTAGCGCTGGTTTTCAGTTGCACCTATGAAGACATAGCATATCTTAAAAGATGAAGGTAGGTAAGTACAATAAAATTGCAAGGAGCACATAGTAGTTATATGAGAGCCCACGACCAAAACCATGTCTCATAGCAATACGGCAAAAGCCCTATACAATCGTTAGATTGTATGATTCTGAACCCGACTAGGTGTGTAGTAACGGTCGAACATGTAGCAACTGCGTGGGAGGCTATTTCTGCTGTGTCAAAAAAAAAAAGACAGTCGGTATTATAGCAATACGTCTGATAGTGAAAATGTACATAGATTTTATAATTGTATTACGAAAAAGTTTGTTTTCAGATATTTTGCGCGTAGCACATAGCCTGAGCGCATTTTTGAAAATGTCAACAAATTTAGCCGACCTGTATCATAGCAATACGGATAATTTTTTTTTAACTTTTCGTATTGCTGCCATGATTACCAAAAACCTGTTTTCAGACACTTTAAGTGTAGCATATACTCCCAAAAACGAAAATAACGTTTTGGAGTCGCCTGGCCGACGCCTCTGTTAAATGTTTTTATAAAGGAGATGTCCAGAAATGGTTTTTTATTCTTGAAAAAATCCAACACCGTTGAACCTAATGTTTTTGAATAGTGTTACATAGAACTAATATTATAATTTATAAAATGGAATTTTAAGTTCCAGCAATTTTGAGAAAACATAATTTTTATTTTCGTCTATTATTAGGCTGAATACGAACAAAACTTACATTGCTTTAGCCTAACAACATAAAAAACATATTAAAAGTTTGACATATTGTCACGCGTGACAAGTGGATGACAGTTGTTTCAATGACAGTTCTTGTTTTTGTAAACAGTTATAATTTTTGTTTACTTTGGTATGATAGAGGGTGAGATTTTTGCAAATTTAAAATAAATTGATTTATTATGTCATGTTCAGACAAAAATTGTTACCTGCTATTGATTTATCTATATGAATAGAGTGCAAAATCCAACTAAGTAACAATATTGTTCACATGTAGTGTTTTGAAACCATGAGACTTAAACCGCATCATTGTACCTATTCCTCAATTATGAAGCCGCTTAACGTAACAACAAATATATGCCGAGTGGTTGTCCTTTCTAGTTATTTTGTAATATTAAAGATTGATTGTAAGTCTAGTAAAATAAAACAACACCTTGATTTTCAATATCTTCTCATATTAATATATGGTCTAAAACTATGCAGATGGAGAAATGTCATTTTGATCCAAGCCCATCCAAGATACGAAACAATAGAAAAAATACTGACGTAAACGCGGGCAGAGCCGCGGGCATCAGCTAATTTAATAATATATTTCACCTCCAGAGTAATCCACTCTTTTAGTATTGAGATAAACCCCGGACTCGTGCTAATAGCTTCATACTGAAACTGTTGCCTGGCCCGGATAGCTAAATTGCAATTTATGCATTAAGCCATGATACTCTTGATCTAAAAAAATAGGAAGTTTATTTGTAGTTAGGTACTTTAATACAGGTAAGCATTTAAAGTACTCCATATGAAAGGTAAGCAAAGTAGTAATATGCTTACAGTCAGTGTTTTAAAATCGAAATTTCAAGTCCGAATCGCAAGTGTTAACAAATAACAGTTGTGAAAAAGCCAAGTAGTTTTATATACTTAAGTCCAAACACTATCAACATCCAATTCATGTACACAGTCAAAGAATTCGTTGCGATAAGCCAAGTAGTCAAAATAAGTGGAAAAATAACGAAACCAGTGAATATAAACGATATTGACGAAACGCGATATTGACATATTTGACAATTGACATTGACTTTATGTGACAGTTCACAGTGATGACAGTCATAATTGCTATTACAAAAAATATGTTTGTATTGCCATCCATTTAATTAAAATATCTACTAACATAAAATAACTTGTGGGTTTTCTCTTAAATACAGGTTTTAAAAATTATTATGTAACTAATTCTTGATTTCTAATTTTAGCTACTATTTATCAGTGTAATTTCAGCCATGTTGGATTTTACTTGGAATAAAAAACCAACGTCCATACAAAAAGTGGACATCTCCTTTACAGCCTTCATAGATATTCAAGAATCTCCCTTGTCTATTATATGTACTTTGACAGATGACAGATGTCATTACTTATTTCTTTTGTAAAAGTTACTCAAGTGTGCTTCGAGAGTGATTTCGAAGACGACGATTCCGAATCCGACAGCGATTGAATACGAGAATATTTTGTAACTTTGAATAAACCGTTTTTTTTTCAACTTCATCCCAGTTTCCTTTTGTGCGATTTATTTCAGTCCTTCAACTTCAATGTTACGGTTTCGGGTAAATTCTTTGTTAAATAACATCTAATAAATTCAGGGTCGCAACGTATTCATTGGTTTGTAACAGAGAATTCAAGATGCCTCAATACGATTTTTAAATGATATCTGAGTATCGAAAAGTTGTCTGATAGAGAAGGTGCTACACTTAATTTGTCTGATATAAATTTTTTGCACATGTGGACAACTTCTTTTATCATGTCCAACAATTTTCAGACATATTGCTATGATACCGATCGGTAAAATTTGTTAACATTTTCAAAACGGTCTCAAAATTTAATGCGTTCACATTTCCGTCTGAAAATTGTTTTGCTCGCATCAAATAACCAAAATTTACTAATAAAAAAGATTTTCAGACGTATTGCTATGAGACATTTTTTTTGTCTCATTTTTAATTTTTTTAAGTGATTTTACGGGTTTGCGCTACACCACTAACGTCTGAAAAATATGTTTCCGGTATCTCAGAACTATCATTCAACTACAGTCTGCAAATCAGACATATTGCTATGATGCAGTTCGGTAAAATTCTTTGACAATTTTGAAAATTCGGTCAGATCAAACGCTACGCGGAAAATGTCTGATATTGGTATTTTCGAGTTCAGGATAATCGTATCAATCGATTTGATGCGGTTTTGGCTGTTTTGCTATGAGACAAAAATTTTGGTCGTGGGCTCTCGTACTATAGGAATAAAAATAAATAAAACAAATTTCGTTTTTATACATAGTAGAGAGAAAAAAAAACGTGAAACTTAGCACAATATAAAGAAATAAAATATTTTTGGATGTGTGTGTGTGCGTGTGTCTGCGTGTGTATGTGTGAGTGTGAGTATGAATGTGAAAGTGACTTAGAAATGGTCCCTTAATTTGTCTTCTGAGTATTGCTTCAAATTCTCGGTGGCGCGTTGTCTATTTAATAGAGCATTTTTATATTTCTTTTTGAAAAATGCTGCGCTCACTTTTAATCTCAGAGGCAGTGGTAGGTCGTTCCAAATACTTGCCGCAGCGAACTTGAAGCAACCTCGGTAACGTGAAGTTGCGTGGGATGGGATCGCTAGAAGATTCAGCATGCATGTGCGAATGCTTCTACTCTCATGTCTTGCCCAAGTCAGTTTTTCAAATAAATATTCGGATCTTTTATTCCACATTATCTTTTGAACTAGGCAAGCATAATGTAATTCCATTCTTGCCTTCATATTTAAAATTCCGTTTTTATTTAGGTAGGGGGTTATACGATTTCGCCGGGGTACAGTATAACAGAATCTGATACAGGCATTTTGTACACGTTGGATGGCTTTATGTGTGTATGAGTTTAATCTACGACTAAAAACGGGGCTGCAGTAATTGAACAGGGAGAGAACTAGTGAATCTGCTAATTTTAAACGAATTTCTTCTGATAAATACTGCCTTATTTTATATAGAGATTTAAGCCTGAAAAAAGCGTTACTAATTTTACAATTTATGTGTTCTATGTATTTTTGTCCCTCGTCTACAACCAGACCTAGGTTGCGAGCTGTTTTAACTTGCTCTATTACGTTGCCATTAATGGTGATCTTTTCGTTGCATGCTATTACCGATCTGATCTGATGTTTTGTACCTAATACCAGCATCTGAGACTTTAGGGGGTTGAGGGCTAAACAGTTTCTTTTTGACCAATTTGATATACTTTCCAGATCGTTGTTAATGTTTTTTATAGCTTGTTCAGTATCTTTGCCTTGAAATGAATAGTATAACTGTGTGTCGTCGGCGTACAGATGATGTTTGCAATAATTTATATTTTGAATATGCCTCTGCCTACCCCTTCGGGGATAAAGGCGTGACCATATGTATGTATGTATGTTACCATAGTCTGAAAAACATATCTTAATCTCCGTGACAGTTGTATTTACTTAAACAAAATGAACTTTTATATCTAAGGAGTTTACTCTATAATCTAAGTCTATGGCATAAAGTATTTATTTGACGTTTGGACCTCATGTGACTCTGTGTTCTGAAATGTAGAGAGCAGCTTAAGACCTTTAAAATAATGTCTATATTCGTTAACGTTAACACAACTGTCATTCGAATCAAGTTATATTTTACAGGCAATACCATAGATTTAGAATTCTTCGCTACTCTAAATCTATGGGCAATACAACAAAGAAAGTCAACTGTTTTGAAAACTGATTTGTCATCAATTAATTTTGCTTGATTATTGTGTAAATAAAACAAATATGACAACAAATAATTATAATTTATTATTATCACGCGTCATCTATTTGTTCTTCCGTCTGATCAAGATCGCTAGTTCGCCCCTCATCATCAGAATTTGAGTCTTCACTGTCACTACCAACTCCTTGCTGTAATAGACATAATAAAGAATGATAGATAAAAAAAAATAAAAAAATACAGAAGAAGTGCTCATGGCCCGGCGGCCTAAGTGTTCGGTAAACGATCACTGCAGCAAGCAACTTTCACTACGGCCGGACCTTGGATGGGTGATCACTTTGTGACATTTATTTGCGAGCATTTTCTTGCTTCGGAAGACACGTGAAGTCGCTGCCCAGCACAGCGACTTCACTTGCCTCGGTCCGGTTGCCAATAAAAGGCAGTCGTTAAGCCACGTTGAAGACCCGGGCGGCTTAAAAATTTTCAACAGCATGCAGTCACAACCTGCGACTAACCATTTCAATACGGCAATACACTCACCAACATGTGACAAAAACTATAAGGTAAAACGTGGGCATGACCATAATATGCACTTAGGTAGATAATATAATGGTTGCAGATAGACAGGCAGTCTTCGCAGACTTCAACTTGGCTCAACCCAAGCCCTTATATGCGGTTTGAAAATTTTCATTGGCTCAACCCAAGCCGTCAAAAAAGGCGGTTTGAATTTTTTTCAACACCTGCGGGAGTCACTCCCTACGCCTCTCCATTTTAACACGGCATTAAGCTCACCACCTAGTTAGCCTCACCACGTAGTTTTGCGGATACCGCTGCCTATCCAGATAAAGGCGTGATTATACGTATTTATAAGTTGGGACATCCTTCTCCCTGAGACATCCTTCCGAACCTGGGACTCCTGGCCATAGACTGTTGAAAGGCATCGTATGCTTTTAGGCAGGAGTCCGGCATAGCATTCATTTGACTGCCTCTGTGGCGCAGTCGGTCGCAATACCACCTGCGGCGCTGGAGGTCGTGGGTTCGATTCCCACCGGAGACAAATATTTGTGTGACCCCTAAATGTTTGTCTCAAGACTCTGGGTGTTTATATGTATAATATGTATGTATTTAAAAGTATATCAGTATTAATATACGTGTTCTGATACCCATAACACAAGTAGGTTATTTCTAGCTTACTTTCGAATCAGATAGCGTTGTGTGAAATGTCCGTTAATTTTTTTTTTTTTTTTGGATTTCCACACAATAATAAACCCTCGAACGTACCTCTAACTTGGCGAGTTCCGCAGTAGTAGAAGACAGTAAGTTCCTTTGCACGTATTTGAACAAGTGGTCCCGCGCCACCTCGTCCGTAGCTATGGGCAGCCAGCCGCGCTTCTCGTGGCAAAGGTAGCCAGGCGGAGGGGGGACTGCCAGGATCTCTTGTACTTCTGGGATGTTTAAGTCGCAGTACTGGAAATGTTAATAATGTCCTTTCAGAACCAAATATTGTCTGTTTTTTTTCGTAAAATCCAACTTGGCCTGATTTTATTCAATTTATGAGAATGTCATATACTCGTATTTAGTGTGCAAATTTGAACCTGAAAATTTATTATGTGTTACTCCACTTTCATTTCACATTATGATTTTGCTAGAATGTATACAACAACACGGCTTATGTCAGGGCACCTAGTCAATCCCAGACCCAGCATGAGCGAAATACTGGATATATTCACCTGATAAAAGATGTGCCTATGCGTGGGCACAGTGTCAGGACTGAAGTACACACTGGACTCGAGCACGTCCTCCGACTGTAACGGTTCCGTGATGGGAGTACGCTTGGGCCACTGTTGTTCCGCGCCACGAAGTACTGGGTTCGCATATCCTCACCTCTGCAGTAACAACACTTTAAGTGCCTGTCCTAAGGGAACCATACAGCATATTTACCTGATAAAAGATGTGCCTCTGTGTGGGCACAGTGTCCGGACTGAAGTACACACTGGACTCAAGCACGTCCTCCGACTGTAAAGGTACCGTGATGGGATTACGCTTGGGTCACTGTTGTTCCGCGCCACGAGGTACTACCAGGGTTCGCATATCCTTACCTCTGCAGTAACAACACTTTAACTGCCTGTCCTAAAGGAACCTTACAGCATATTCACCTGATAAAAGATGTGCCTCTGCGTGGGCACAGTGTCCGGACTGAAGTAGATGCTGGACTCGAGCACGTC
This sequence comes from Miltochrista miniata, assembly GCA_933228765.1. Taxonomy (NCBI): domain Eukaryota; kingdom Metazoa; phylum Arthropoda; class Insecta; order Lepidoptera; family Erebidae; genus Miltochrista; species Miltochrista miniata. The sequence goes on along the minus strand of OW121751.1, from coordinate 9,733,242 downwards.
CTCCGACTGTAACGGTTCCGTGATGGGAGTACGCTTGGGCCACTGTTGTTCCGCGCCGCGGGCGGCAGGCTCGTCGCGAGGCACTATCAGGGTACGCATACCCTCTGTAGAGACATTTTTTAGTATTAAAATTCATACAGTCACTACGTGACAGGCATCGAGAGCATGTATACTTTGAACTCAAACACACACTTAAGAGGTCACTCGGTGAAACTAGACGAATCTCAGTGTGCCATCAACCCTCGAAATCACTTTCTGCCAAACCGTGTGGTGCGATTGTGAACGCTTTTAAAAACAGACTGGACACTCATTTAAAAAACCAATGTCACAACACAAGTGCAGCAGATGACACGCATCAGCCTTAAGCTGCTAGTGTATTAAGCAGTAATAGTAGTAAGTTGCGATAGTCACTTTCACAAACTCTGAAGACAAACTTTGTGCTACTCAAACTGACGCGTTGCTGCGTTGCAGTCGCAGTAACCACTACGCAGTAACCATAGCTATTTCTCTCTCTCAAACATTGTAATGGAGCAACGCGAGAACACACGTTACTGACCCCAACGCATAATACCAACGACAGCAAGAAGGATACCGCTCGGCGTATGGGTCAAAGACGACGACAGGAAGAAGCAAGAGAGACACAATTACATGCTGCCGACAGAGCCGCCGCCTGGAAACATTGCTGGCTATGGACATGTTTCCAATAAAGTCACTAAAATCTCTGATGGAACTATTCTAGCTCCTATACGTCTCCATTCGTCTACTCTATATTAATATTATAAAGAGGAGAGATTTGATTGTTTATTAGTAATAATTAGCACGAATATGCTCCGAAGCTGAACCTTTTGAAAAATCCTTTAACTGTTGGAGTGGTACTATATTACCGGTGAACATAGGCTGTATTTTATTCCCATATTCCCACGGGACGGGAACTATGCGGGTGAAACCGCGTGACGTCCACTGGTCGGTAATAATGAGCAATAAATGTAGCATGCAGCGGTCACATTCACTCACACATACACTTATAGATAATTTATGTGCACGCGATATTAGCTGGGATATACTCTGGGATACTCTGGGATACGCTGGGACTCGACTTTCGCATCTAGACTGTATTTGTATCAAAGATATCGTGCATGAACAATTAAGATCTTTACTAAAACGAATTTCCAAGGCGGCATTGTTAGGATCTCACCAAATCTGGTTGGGCAGAGGGAACATTGCTGACGGTGGAAGGTGAGCGTTTATGCGCATAGAAAGATGGCCACCCTAAACTTACTCAAATGGGTCGCAAGTACCAGATGCCGTCGGGGTGTTCCTCCCTGTTGAATCCATGGAATGCTAAGAATAAGGTCTCATACAGGAGGAAATTAACTTACGTCCATACCGCAGCCTGAAGTCCAAAGTCTGATACATTTTAGCCTCAGGGTGCTTTCGAGGGTCGTATCCAAAACGCACCCACATACTCCGCCAGGGACCCGTCTTGTGGTACACAGCCACACAAGGCATGATCAACTTTAGAGAAGCGCCTCGGATCTTCGTGTTGAATTTTATAAAGTTCAACGACATGATCGGCCTCTCTTGAAATAACTGAAATGGTTCATGTTAAATGTAGAGTGCTGTATTTTTATTTGACTAATAAGTATATAAGTTTTAATATTTAAATTAAAAAATTTCAACAGCAAGCAGTCACAACCTGCGCCTGTCCATATCAACACGGCAATTCGGCTCACCACCTATTACGTGAAACAAAATCTCAAAGCTGAAATGTGGGCGTATAATATGCCTTCGGAGATAAAAGGCGTGATCATTTGTAGGTATGTAATATACATATAAATGCAATGTAACTCTGTATGCCTGTTACGTCTTCACTCTTGATACACTGAACCGATTCTAATGGAAATTTGGCACAGAGATAAAACATCGACTACTGTTTATTTTGGAAACAAGTTACTGTGGTAATAGAAGTAATCTTACCACACATACAGGTAATATTAATAAAAAGCGAAAGTTTGTGAGTGTGAATGTTTGTAACTCTTTCACGCTTTAACGGCAAAACGGATTTGGCTGAAATTTGGTACAGGGATAGAATATAATGTCTGGAATAACAAATAGGCTCATAACATTTAATCCCAGGAAAAAGTTTCGATGGGAAGCAGAAATGGGAATAATTTTTTTGACGATGGCGAAGCGATGTATATCTTTACCTTTTTAACAGCTTCACATTCCTGTGCTAAAGTAGGAATCATCTCTTCCTTGAATGCCTTTAGCTTCAAAGAACTCTCCGTGGGTTGTTTCGGTAGCTCATTGGTCAAGCTAAATATGTATGGAGGAGCATTCAAACCACGTAAAGACCTTTTCTTGTTGTGAACACTCTCTCGTTCACTTGTGTCTGGTGATGTCCTATCTGTCAGGTACCTTTTCTCCGTGTATGTGTATCGAATGGGTCTTTCAAATCTTGTGAAGCTGGGAGGTATTAGAAAGAGGGGTGATGGTCCTCTACAAAAATAAACAAATAATATCAATGTATGTACATGAATCTATAATTTATTGAGCTATACTTACCACAAAGTTAATTATTATTTTGAGATACAGTTGAAATTATTAGTGTGATTATGGTTGCTTCCATCTATCGCGGCCGTGGGTCTGTTGGGAGCCCTGGGACATCCTTCCGAAGGCTTACCCGGGGCTCCCAAACATAGGCTGTTGGGCGTTACGTGAGGTTTTTAGTCGGCAGGAGTTCGGCATAGGAACCATGAGGATTTTCCCTCACGTTAAAAAAAAAATACCCTACTTCCAATATTTGATTATGCAACTATCTGGTAGAACCTCCTACAGTCTGGTGGATGATAGAGCGACTGATTTCTGATCATAGATTAAGCATTCAATCTGATGTGAGCACCCACTATTCCACAAGGTTAAATAATTATTCAACCTATTACTAGCAGTAGTACTAGTAGTTTTGAAACATATTCAATGCAAACAAACAATCAAATCTTTCCTCCTTATAATATTAGTATAGAAGTAGGTATCTTACTTCTAACTATCTTACTTCTTACTAATATTATAAATGTGAAAGTTTGTGAAGATGTTTGGATGTTTAGATGTTTGTAACTCAATCATGCTCTATCGGCTGAACGAATCAGGCTGAAATTTGGTACCGGGATAGATAATAGTCTGGAATAACACATTGACTACTTTTCATTCCGGGAATATGTTCCCATGGGAAGCGGGAATGGGAACCAAATTAATAATTATAGAAGCCGCGAGCATCAGCTAGTATGTATAGATTAATAATAGATACAAAATATGAAAACACCAACTTACTGTAAAAAGCAAAAGGGATCTAGCCCTGATGGTATTATCTGGTCTAAGATGCATTTCAATGGTGCATTTTCAGACTCCTCTCTATGCACCGGCATGTACTGAAAGTCACCTAAAGCTGCAACACAAATTATCCAATCTTATAAGTTCTGTAGTTGAAAGGTGCAATAGAATTTAACCATCTTTGGGATCTAAAGCCAGTCTGACCTGCAAGTGCACCTGCTTTATTGTCATGGTGGGGCAAAGGTGGGGCAAAGGAAAACTCAAAATAGAATCAGACAGTCAGGAGGACAATAAGGTACAGTTAGCTGCAGAGAAAAGTAAGTAAACAGCCCTTTAAGGATTGAATTTTCTCGGAAAATCTTAAATATATTTTTATGAGATGCTTACAGGGCGGCCCTGTATCCTTTTCTCTGCAGCTGACTGTACTAAGGCAGTAAGGCCTTGCACCTTCTGAAAATGATTACATGCGCAGTAGTAGATGGGATTTTTTAAAGGAAAAGTGATCTATTTGAAATCAAGTTAATCTATATTCTATAAATAAAATAAAATGCAAGTGTCTGTTCGTAATTTAAAATTTACAGCTTTTCACTAAATGCACATGAAAGTAACAGACAGTAAATTATCCGTTCCATATATATATTCTTCGACAGCTGGACAAAAATTTTAATGGAGCTTTCACTGGCAGTGGCAGGCAGCTTTATTATTTATTCATTATACACTTTATTGTACACCATGTAAATATAGAGACCTTATTCTTAGCATTCCATGGATCTCCGTGCGGGTGCCGGGTCCATCAATTATTCCATCAATTATCATATGTTAGAGTACATACTTAGATCCTGTACAAGAGGAAGGTACAATGGGCGGCCTTATCACTAAAAGCGATTTCTACCAGGCAACCTTATAAAAAGAAAATATTATTGATAGTGAGCTAAAAGTAGTTATGCAAGAAACTAACAAAAAAGGAAGTCAAATAACTTACATTCAAATTTAAACATTGTTTTCACAGTTCCCATTACAACTGTTGATATTACTTCTCTCCTTATTTCATTCCCCTCTTTTGTTTTCTTCACTTTAACCTTCAGCAGCACTCCAGCTGATCGTTTAGAAGTTGCGAATATCTTTCTGACAAATGGGTTCTCTGGCTGATAAGTTAGTCCCAGACGTCTCTTGTTCATGTTACTGTAAACCTGTAAGGTACAACTTTTTTAAAAGAAAATAATTTATTTTTCTTACTATTGTCATTAAAATAATATCTAAAAGTAAATGTTCTTTCTAATACTTTGCTGAATATATATTTTGGCTCAACTTTAGATTGTCTGCCGTGGAGTTTGGGGTTCATATTTTTTTTACACAAAGCTAATATTATTAGAAGCCTCCACACGAAGTTTTAACTTGCGGAAATTAATGGTTAACGAGAAAAAAAATAATGAAAATCATTAAAATTCACCAATAATTTGTCACTTTTCACCACAGAATACATACACTCTCAATGCTTTTGACATTCGGCTCGTCACTATACGTTTCGTTTTCCGTAAGGTTAAAGCACAACAATGTTTTACTTCATTTAATAATTAAATAAATAATTATATTTAGTAACAAAGTAAAATTTTATGCATATTTTATAATATTACGTATATTTTGCTGATATAAATGAATGCTATTACTAAAATGTATTCTGACAATAATTTACCGACTATTGCCGCTATGTAAAACTAAACGTAAAAATTCGTCGAAACGCTGTCACTGTTACTTTCTGACAGTTATATTTTTTTTTGTAATATATATTTTACGGCCTTTGGCTTCAGCCTTTTAGCCAAACTATTGTTGATTATCTTATTATGGTTAGGTTAGGTTGGAACTGTGACCATTGACGCGCGAAGGCGAGCGAGCGAAGCGAGCGTGCCGCGGCAGCGGCCGCCGAGCGCTTTATAATATTATTTTAACAATTTCGACCTTTATATCGATGTCAACACAAGACAATGCGAAAGTTAGGTTAGGATATTAAAAAAATCATAACTCAAAAAGGGGGGGCTTCCGCAACTTTTCCTTCAGGGGGGGGGTTCTACAACCCCCCCTCCCCCCTTTCCACCCTCTCCCGCCCCTTAAATCGTGGGACGACAATTCGAAGTCCTACCTATATTTTTTTAATATTGTGTTCATTGTGAACTCAGTGCCTTGAATTGGTACAGCACAATAATTCAAAATAGTAGAAGTAAAAAGAAACTAGGTACTTACATTTGAAACGCCCCTGATACCACCTATACAAGCAAGCGCCTTCTCGTCATTTTTTACAATTCCTGGGAAAAGCACTCCTACTATTTCTCGATCAAAATTTCTGCTATCCATTATTTTGAATTGTAAGTTTATATTATGTTCGCAGAATTCCAAGACTAGAATATATCGCAGATATTTATTCTTAAATTCTAATAAATGCCTAAGCTAAACATTCGTTCATTATTTCGTAAACAAAACAAAATACAAAATAATACTCTGTAAATATAACAAAAACAAAAGGGGCTCTCGAACACATGTCGCGAGACTGACGTTCATGACGTAAATGACGTTGATGTTTGTTTGACATTTCGTTCATTTATTTTGTTACTCCTGATGAGGCATACAGTTATATGTCCATACAGCCTTGCCTGGCCTCCCTAGCTCAGTAGGACAGAGTACCTACCTATAAAGTATCACGCTTCACCGCACTCTGGTGACTGGTGGTGGGACGTGGTGGTAAGAATTCGGAGTCCGAAAGGTCTAATGTGTAGAATGAAAGTTATCAGATTATCCCAATAAATAACCATTAGATAGGTTGTGTAGGTACCATAAATTGAAAAATTAAGTAGGTAATACACAAACTAGGAAAATATTTAATATCACATACTTATGGTCTTACACTTAACATAATAGCATAAAATTATTCTGAATAATATATCATAAAAATATTGTACTGTGAACATACTGAACACCTCATTATTGTCGGTGGGCCACTGCTTCTACAGCAACTAGAAGCCTGGAAATAGAAGGACAGAATTTAATGTAGATTTATTCTATTGAAAATTAACATAATTTTATAAAAAGATTAGCGTTTGTTAACTCACTTTTCTAACAAAACATTTCTTTGTTTTTCTATCTCAAGCCTATCCTTTTCCATTTTAAGTCTTATATTATTACATCTCTTTTTTTCCAAAAGCTTCTGTTTTTCAATTCTAATTCTTTCTTCTTCTAGATTAAGAAGTCTATCATGGACTAGTCCTGAAAAATAACTCTTAGTCAGACACCAAATTTAAATCAATCCAGCATTCTAAAAGGATGGAGGGATGCCCCCTCTGTTTACAAATTCCGGTAATATACTTACGCACTGGCTTGCCCCTTCTCCATAAAGATTTTCCAGCAGTAGGAGCAGAAGACACCTCATTTGGTCCCATTCCAGCCTCAGGATCTGTTGCAATTCCATCCGGTAGACTCATTTCTATTTCAGAGGGAGTGAAATGCTGTGAATCCGTAGGCCATTTCTATAGAAGTACAACAAGTGCATAAAGTTAATGTAACACTTTCAATTTCATTATTACTTACAGACACTTAATAATCAAGATGGTCACTTTTGAACAAAGTTGTATTTTTCATTTCACTATAAATAAATTAGTGCAGTCTTAAACATTTTGGAGCTGGAACTTATTTATTTATTCATTTGTATTGAAATAGGGTACATTAGCAAATAACTGGTAATACAAAAAATTGTGTACTTTACCATAACATTTGTGGGTGGATCTGCACTACACATATCTCCTGGCCCAGTGCTTTGTATTGGAGCCTGAAAACTTTTGTTAATGTAGACTTTTTCTATATTTTCAACATAACTTGAAAATATTGAAACATTGGATTGTATTGTATTCACTTCCTACACCAATAAAAATATGAAAACTGTGTTGATATGCCTTTTTGTTGTATCAAATGTAATCACTGTAGGTTAATTTCTTAAGGTAGGAAGTGATAACATTTTCTTTACTCCTTTGAGTTTGAGAGAGAGAGTTGAGTTTATTAGTGTACATACCATTCCATGGATCACAGTTGTTTCAGGCACACCGGAAAGACCAAATACTGATGTATTGGTACAGATAAGTCTCAATATTTTTTGTTCTGCAGCTGTAAGTTGAATGTTTACATTACATCCAGGTGTAAACCTGTTTTTCCTTATTTTAAATGCCTTTTTCTTAACATTTGATTTCCAGTCCCTCCAAGTCTGAAATATTCACCACGATGAAATCTATATATTTACAAAATAATTCTCACAATGGTATATTCGATAAATGTCATCAATTGATAAACCTGTTGCCATTTATCTGGAGTTTTCATTGCACCCGACCCAAAACCTGAATTAGCATTCAATTTTTCTGTGATTTTGATCCATGCGTTAGTTTGACGTATTCTTCCCTCTAGCCCAGTGAATTTTCCAATAGCTAATTCTTTGTCCTCATCAAGAAAATGCAGAAGCATATTTAATTGCTCCGGACTTGCTTTTCGTCTCTCCATTTTATAACACAATTAAATATAATTATGAATTGATCTCTTGTTCACAGAAAACTGTCATATTTATAATTCTTGTTGTCTTCAAGATTTGATCATTTTCTGTTAGAAAACTCATGAAAATCGAAAATAAACTTCACATTAATTTCTTTGTTTTGTACCGCTTTTGGATGTTTTTTTTTGCAGTTTTGTTTTAGTTTTGTTTGACAGTTGTCACTGTAGACTATAATGTCAGATTCATACAGTGAATTTTTTTTTTTGAAAAAATGTCTTTCTGGAAGACTGGGTCCGTGTTTTTCAATTTCTACTCCAGCTTAACGTGTGTTGCGGCGTGAATCGGAAAAGCTTAGAGTTGGAAAGAGTTGAGCTTCAGCGACGTCCTATGTTTAGCAGCAGATTGCTACTGCTACTAGCTATAGGCTGATTTGATTCAGACAAAGAAATCGAACATAATTATTCATGACTGCAGAGAATACATTCGTTAGGCAGTATGGTCTCTGACCTCAGCCTAATTCAAAACAAAACATAAAATAGTTTAATTATTTACAAACAAAAAGTAAGAGGCCGAAAAAGGGCGGGAATCTTTGGATTTGGCGGTCGCGGTTTTTTTACTAATTTTAATTTTTTGTGGATTAGCCCTTTTATTTGTAAATATATTAGGTATAAAGTGTAAATATTACATTATTCTGTGTAAATATATTATAGTTAAGTAGTTTTAATTGTTTTATGTACATATTAATTTTATCTATCTGTTTTCACCACTGCACATATATATCTCCGTGTATGTGGTAAGTTTTTTCATTTTTGTATGGGTGATCCCGAGGATCCAGGGGGGACTGCCCCTGATATTGGCTTTACAGTAACAATAGGCAATAATGCCATCAATACTGATGGCAGTATGGACACTGATGGCTCCACCATCAGTAAAGGCTCTATAAAGCGCAAGAAAATATCCATCCGACGAAGTGTTTGTAAACATTGCAACAAACGCAGGAAGAAACATGGTGACAAACAGGTAACCGACCATACGGACTGCCATTGCTCTTTAGAACTTTCAGATATCCAAAAAATTGGCAAAATTAAGGAAAATATAACAACAGTTCCACTTAATACTGTACCTCCAAATCTAGCAAGACCTCTGTTCATACATACTGATATTTCCCCTTTTATTATACATATCCAGAAAAAGACACTGTCTCCTGATGACAACTCTTCACTCCATCCACTAACCTTTGGAAGATTTTTAAAAAAGCACCCTTTTCAAAATATTATTGATGGAAGCCTTAAACGAATTGGTAGGAATAGGCTATCAATTGAGTTCAAGAATTACCAGGATGCAAATTTATTTTTAAATTCACCTATTTTAGATAATAGTGACTATAAGACATTCATCCCCACATTTACAGTAACCCGTATGGGCTTTGTTAGAGGTATCCCTAGTGAATGGACTGACGATGAGATTGTCAACAACATTAACCTTCCGTATGGCTGCGGTAAGATACTTAAAGTCAGAAGAATAAATAGGAAAATAACAGTAGACGGTAAAACAGAAATAAAACCAACTGAATCTGTTGTAGTAACATTTGATGGTCAAGTGTTACCTAAACATGTATACATGTGCTACAATGCACTTCCTGTAAGCTTATATATTTATCCGACTATTCAATGTTTTCACTGTTGTCGCTTTGGACATGTAAAATCCCAGTGCCGGTCTCGTCCTCGGTGTTACAAATGTGGTCAGGAGCATACTGGTGACAATTGTGATGTCGAAGAAGAAAACATTAATTGCATTCTTTGCAGAGGTCTTCATATGGCTACCAGTAGGAAATGCCTGGAATTCCAAAGGCAAAAGTTAATTAAGGAAGCAATGGCTAAATGCTGCATATCTTATTCCGAAGCCTCAAAACAACATGCCCCAATATCAAAGATATCATATGCTGATGCTTTAATGTCATCCCAGTCCCAGCCCCAAATACCATATAACCCAAAAAAATTATTGCAAACTCAGGCACAAACATTATCACATAAAAAAACAGTCTTTCTAAGGCCAAAGCCTAAAGTTAAATCTTCCGGAGGCTATGATGCTGAGGCCCATCGATCTTTAACTGCCCATTATGATATGCCGTCACCTTCCAATGGTTGTGCCATTAAACCTTTAGATAACGAGGAGTTCTCCAACCCCTCCATTAAAGACTTGATTCTAGCCCTATTGAAGACACTTTCCCAATCAAAATACATCCAACCGTCCAACGCTGCTTTTTCTTATAATGATAATATATCGCAACCCCAACCGTCCAACAATAATGGATCAAACAATACTACAGTGGAATTGTTGCAGCGCCCCTTCTAAAAAATCAGAACTTATTTACTTAATTAATAAATATAATCCATATATTCTAACTCTCCAAGAGACTTGGCTTAAACCAGATCTACCTTTTAGGTTATCTGGTTATGTTTGTCTCAGAGAGGATCGTTTTGATGGGTATGGCGGTGTTGCCATTCTCATTAAACGTAACTTATCATTCTCCCATATACCAATAGCTACTCACTCTAATGATTTTTCTATAATTGCTGCTAATATAAATAACATTTGTTTTGTCTCAATATATATCCCTCATCCTTCTTCTATGATACTCGGCGAAATCAGTAATATATTTTCTACTCTTCCTAAACCTTTTGTAATTCTTGGGGATTTTAACTGTCATCACCCGTCTTGGGGAAGTTCTAGAAACCGTTTCGGAAATTTAATATTAGACTTGCTAGATACCCACAATCTTTGTTTACTGAATACAGGCTCTTATACACGCCGGACCAACCCTAATTCAGGAGAAAGTGCTCCTGATTTATCCATATGTTCTTCGAACCTGGCTTCGAGAATTACATGGACTTGTCTTTCCTCTTCCCATGGCAGTGACCATTTTCCAATTAGGCTACTATTTCCAATTTTTAAGGCTATGCATTCTTCTCATTCCATTCCTCGCCTTAAATTTAAACTAAAGGATGCTGATTGGAGCAGCTTTCAAACCCGCTTGATTGAAAAAATTTCACTCCTTCCACAAATAACCCAACACAATACATCTGAATGTGCTGACGTCCTAACTCAAACATTGTTAGAAACAGCAAATGAGACGTTTCCCCTAAAAACTGGAGCTAAAGGTTTTATTCCCTCTCCTCCGTGGTGGGATAAAGAATGCTCGCAAATGATAAAAAGACGTAAGAAAGCCGAATTAGAATATTCTCAATTCTCTTCCACCCAAAACTTTGAAACATTAACAAGTATAATTTCTGAAACCCGCAAATTATTCAAAAAGAAAAAGTTTGAAAGTTGGCATTCATTCTGCTCAACTATCTCTCCTGATACCAAACCTCATAGGGTATGGCAAAATATCAGGAGATTTAGATCAGCTTTTAGGGAAACAAATCCAACATCAATGCCTACTTTAGTTCAAAATGATTTTTTGTATAAATTAACACCTCCAACTGTCCCTGATAATATTATACTTCCTTATTTTACTAACATTTCTGACAATCTTTCAGGCCTTAATTCTCCTTTCTCTCTTTCTGAGCTCAAAGGCGTTCTAACAAATTTAAAAGATTCAGCTCCTGGCATGGATGGTATTTCATATTCCTTCATTACACACGCTCCTGAAGAATAGCTTTCCTATTACCTCACTATTATAAATACTATTTTGATTACTGGTGAAATTCCTCCCTTATGGAAATCACAATTAGTGTTACCAATACTTAAACCTGGCAAAAGTTCAGCTTCAGTCTCTTCGTATCGCCCTATTGCTCTTTCTTCAGTTTTGATGAAAATCACTGAACACTTAGTCAAAATTCGTCTGGAATGGTTTATTGAAAGCAATAACTTATTGAGCCATAGTCAATTCGGCTTCAGACGGGGCAAAAGCACATTAGATAGTATCAGTATACTTATAACTGATGTCCGCTTGGCCTTTTCTATAAATGAACATGTAGTCGCCGCTTTTCTAGACATTGCAGCGGCATATGATAAGGTTATTCTACCTGTATTATATAAGAAACTGATTTCCCTAAACATACCTATCCTTCTTACGAATTTTATTATGAGGTCGTTAATGGAAAGACATATTCATTTAGAAGGCTCATCGCACGGCCCACGCTTAGCTCAGAGGGGTCTCCCTCAAGGATCTGTGCTAAGTCCTATTTTATATAATATTTATGCTTATGATTTAGAAGCTTCTATTGGTTCACACATTAGAGTCCTTCAATATGCAGATGATTTACTTTTATATTTATCGCACCACTCTGTTAGCCAAGCCTGCATTTCCTTATCAACGTCCCTTAAACACCTTAAGTGTTGGATGGATTCTAATGGCTTAGAAATTTCCCCTGATAAAAGTTCAGTGATTCTATTTTCTAGAATGCGCCTCCCCCCTCCTTTTAACGTTTACTATAATAATAAATTAATCAAGGCAAAAGAAAATGTCAAATTCTTAGGTTTTATCTTAGACTCTAAACTTTCCGGCATTGCTCACTGTAATCACATTGTTCAAAGATGTGAAAAATCCCTTAACATTTTAAGATGTCTGTCTGGTGTTTGGTGGGGTGCTCACCCTTACTCCTTAAAATTGCTTTATAATGCCATCATTCGAAGTCAACTTGACTATGGCTCATTCCTACTAGAACCTAGCAATGTTGCAGCTTTAAAGCGCCTTGATAGCGTTCAATCGAAAGCACTAAAAATTATAGCGGGTGCAATGAAATCCTCACCAAACAACGCATTACAAGTTGAATTAGGCGACCCACCTCTACAACTTCGTCGGCAATATTTGTCGGACAAATTTTTAACACGTTGCCTTCAGCTGTCTACCCATCCATTACATTCCAAACTTCGTTCACTTCTCGATCTAGTCGAGTCTTCTAATTATTGGACTCATAAAAATCGTCCTTGTCTTATTAAAAGCTTCCAAAAATATATTTCACTTCAAGCACCATGTCATCATTTATCACTTCACCCTCTTTATTCCGCTCCCTTTGAATCGTTAGTCATTCCGCTGGATATTAGACTTGATTTGGGTATCCTGAAATCAGACCCTTTAGCACCGTACTCATTCACTCAAATCATTAATTCTGAATGGAATAATTGGCATCATATCTACACCGATGCTTCCAAATCCCAATCGTCAGGACGTGTCGGTGTAGGAGTCTACCACCCAAAATTTAATATTATACAAAAAGTTAAATTACCCCCAGAATCATCTGTTTTTACCGGAGAGCTTTATGGTTTGTATAAAGCCATTGAATACATTTTTTTAATGAAACTCCAAAACACCATAATTTTTACAGATGCGAAAAGTGCTCTTCAAGCTTTAGATAAATTCCCGTTCAGTAGTAAAACTGTTTTTCCACTTATAATAGAAACCAGAAATCTTCTTTATAAATGTTTTACAAATAAATTACATGTTTCTTTTGCCTGGATACCAAGCCACTCTGGCATTCCAGGTAATATTAAAGCCGATAGCCTAGCAAATGATGCTGTGGAGTCTGGTGATATATTTCCCTACAAAAATTATTACCACGACCTGGCAGCTTTGCCAGCAGTATATTTGAAAGATTCATGGGAAAAGTTATGGTCGGTTACTTGCCTGAATAAAGGCAAACTTTATTCATTAGTCCAATCGAACATTCCTAACAAGCCCTGGTTCTTTAAGTTCACGCTCGGGAAACGGTCTACAAGCACTTTGATTCGGATGAGACTTGGACATGTATGTACTCCTTCCCATCTTGCAAAATTGAACATTGTTCAATCTAATAAATGCGAATGCGGGGAAGAGGGTGACATAAACCACATTTTTTTGTCCTGTCCGAAATATGATCATTCTCTACTATATTCATCCTTAATTTCTTCCTCTATTCCACTGCCCACATCTGTCCTTATATTACTTGCTTCAAACAACATTGATATCTATAAATCTCTTTCCTTATTTATATCTTTTAACAATATTAAAATATAAAATATTCATTTAGTACCTATGTATATCATATATATTATTTTACTATTATAAAATACAGTCCTTTCGTGTCTTATCCACAAGAATTTCCTTCCTTACCTACGTTTTCTAAATTCCTTCCTTACGATTACTTACTAATTCCCTAACTTTATGTACCTACCTAATTCAAAACAAATAACATGAATTTGGCAAAACCCTCAAATCGAGAGAGCCCAAGAAAAAGGAAAAAAAAAAAAAAAAAAAAAAAAAAAAGTAAGAGGCCCCCGAGACGATCAATTTTTATTGTCATGCCTTTACGTGATTGAGATCTCACTTGAAGGATGAATTGACGATACTTGACGCCCATTGAAGGTGCCGTCAAGTGTGGCTCGCACACTTGCCTTTTGGCCCTATTCGCTAGTAGTTTGCATCGGAGCGGAATCTTGAGCTAGGTACGGTGAAATTCACCGGTGAATTTGCGATCGTGTTTTTATGTACCCTCTGTCCTGTCCTGTCTGATGTATGTCCCTCACCGGGAGCATTCGCGTGTAATGTAACATTACAGCGTCGAGCATTACAGCGGTGATGGAGGAGAACCGAGCATTGCAATGCGCAACTTGTAATGATAAAAGACGAGGTTATATCAGTGAAGGAGGAGAACGAAGCATTACAATGCGCGCCTTGTAATGATACAATCTTTACTAATATTATAAAGAGGAAAGATTTGATTGTTTGTTTGTTTGTTTGCATCGAATAGGCTCCGGAACTACTTTGAAAAATTCTTTCACTGTTGGGAAGCTACACTATTTGCGGTAAACATAGGCATAGGCATATTTTATTCCCGTACCTATTCCCACGGAAACGGGAACTACGCGGTTGAAACCGCGTGACGTCCGCTAGTGTGTAATGTTTTGATACAACTTGTAACATCAATGCACTTTTATTTGCGGCTGGCCGGCCGCACACTGGTCCGGATTTTAAAATAGGTCGACATACGACCTAAGATGTCAAATGCTATTGGGAATTTTTTGAAGTGAAACTTCTTAATCGGCGTTGGAAAAAAATTTGCGTCACGTCACGATTTTTGGTTACGCGCCATCTTTGTTCTATTCCCCACCACGGTGGATTCGAATTAAGAGTACTTTGTCCAGGGATAGCATGTCATTTAAGGGTTTTTGGACTTTTGGACTTTTGGGCTTTTGGACTTTTGGATGGGACATTGGTACTTTGGGTCTTTGGGACTTTGGAACTTTGAGACTTTGGGACTTTTGAACTTTTGAACTTTTGGACTTTTGGACTTTTGGACTTTTGGACTTTTGGATGGGACCTTGGTACTTTGGGTCTTTGGGACTTTGGAACTTTGGGACTTTGGGACTTTGGGACTTTGGGACTTTGGGACTTTTGGACTTTGGGACTTTTGGACTTTTGGACTTTTGGATGGGACCTTGGTACTTTGGGTCTTTGGGACTTTGGGACTTTGGGACTTTGGGACTTTTGGACTTTTGGACTTTTGGACTTTTGGACTTTTGGACTTTTGGACTTTTGGACTTTTGGACTTTTGGACTTTTGGACTTTTGGACTTTTGGACTTTTGGACTTTTGGACTTTTGGACTTTTGGACTTTGGGACTTTGGGACTTTGGGACTTTGGGACTTTGGGACTTTGGGACTTTGGGACTTTGGGACTTTGGGACTTTGGGACTTTGGGACTTTGGGACTTTGGGACTTTGGGACTTTGGGACTTTGGGACTTTGGGACTTTGGGACTTTGGGACTTTGGGACTTTGGGACTTTGGGACTTTGGGACTTTGGGACTTTGGGACTTTGGGACTTTGGGACTTTGGGACTTTGGGACTTTGGGACTTTGGGACATTGGGACTTTGGGACTTTGGGACTTTGGGACTTTGGGACTTTGGGACTTTGGGACTTTGGGACTTTGGGACTTTGGGACTTTGGGACTTTGGGACTTTGGGACTTTGGGACTTTGGGACTTTGGGACTTTGGGACTTTGGGACTTTGGGACTTTTGGACTTTTGGACTTTTGGACTTTTGGACTTTTGGACTTTTGGACTTTTGGACTTTTGGACTTTTGGACTTTTGGACTTTTGGACTTTTGGACTTTTGGACTTTTGGACTTTTGGACTTTTGGACTTTTGGACTTTTGGGCTTTTGGGCTTTTGGACTTTTGGACTTTTGGACTTTTGGACTTTTGGACTTTTGGACTTCGGTACTTTTGGACTTTTGGCCTTTGGGACTTTGGGACTTTTGGACTTTTGGACTTTTGTACTTTTGTACTTTTTGACTTAATTTAAGGTGAGGTGAAAATTAAGTTTATGAAGAACTTTCACTTCTTACGTGTGTACACTAAGTACACGCAATTTTTTTTTGGATAGGTGAAGCCGTGAGCCGTTGTAACCCGACGGCCCCTATTTAAAACGTTTAAAGTATTCAATCCGATTGACGTTGTCATTTTTGTTTTATTTCTAACTTTGAACAAATGATCCACGTGACCTAGTGACTTAGCAGATATAATGTCATGTTGGATATTTTTCTGAGGCTTTTTGGTATGCTGAGTACGAAATTTGGGTTATTTTTGCAATCCAAGATGGCCGCCACACCACCGTTGTAAAATTTCATATTGGATACCGTATAAGGGGTGTTTTGGTATGCTGAGTACGAATTTTGGGTTAATTTTGCAATCCAAAATGGCCGCCGCGCCACTGTTGTGAAAATTCATGTTGGATATCGTGTAAGGGGTTTTTGATATGCTGAGTACGAATTTCAGGTTAATTTTGCAATCCAAAATGGCCGCCGTGCCACTGTTGTAAAAATTCATATTGGATATCGTATAAGGGGTTTTTTGGTATGCTGAGTACGAATTTTGGGTTATTTTGCAATCCAAAATGGCCGCCTTGCCACTGTTGTAAAATTTCATGTTGGAAATCGTATAAGGTGTTTTTTGGTATGCTGAGTACGAATTTCAGGTTAATTTTGCAATCCAAATCGGCCACCGTGCCACTGCTGTAAAATTTCATGTTGGATATCGTATAAGGGGTTTTTTGGTATGCTGAGTACGAATTTTGGGTTATTTTGCAATCCAAAATGGCCGCCTTGCCACTGTTGTAAAATTTCATGTTGGATATCGTATAAGGGGTTTTTTGGTATGCTGAGTACGAATTTTGGGTTAATTTTGCAATACAAAATGGCCGCCTTGCCACTGTTGTAAAATTCCATGTTGGGTATCGTATAAGAGGTTTTTTGGAATGCTGAGTACGAATTTCAGGTTAATTTTGCAATCCAATATGGCTGCCGCGCCGTAATCACAACATTTCATGATGAGTATCGTTAAAGGGATTTTTTGAAATGCTGAGTACCATTTTCGCCTAACTAGTAAATTTTAATAATTTGCTTATTAAGTTTAGGCTTTCTAAACTAGCAATGCGAAAATACTATGACAAAAGGTCCTTATTGTAAAATTAAGGTCTATTACATTAAACCTTCCTACTACAGACCGCATCACCACCTTCATGGCTGCTGACTTCTGGCCGAGAGGGGTGAAGTATCGGCGCTTCAGAGGACGTCTGCTGACACGGGACACCCCGCCCCGCGACACGTCGACGTCAGTGCGTGTCAATTAGGTTAAGTTATATGTATATGTATTTTTAGTATTAAGGTTTTTTTTTATACCACTAGAGTGGCAGACAAGCATACAGCTCCCCAAGATGTACCGGTGGTCAAGACAGCCTATGGCGGTTCACAACACCAGAGGCGCCACAATCGCGCTGCCTAAGGTATGTATCTATGAGCCGTAGAGTAAGTTAAAAATATCTGTAACTGTCTCTAATATTGCTTGAAAATAAAGATTTATTATTATTATTCCATTTATTTTTTATTCTTAACATATTGTCTTACATTTTTAAATAAATAATGCTTACAAAAATAAAATCTATTTAAAAATATAAAAAAATAGTGTCCCACCGGCATCGGGTGCAGGGACCAAGCTACCGGTGGTTAGGGCTTCAGAGACAGGAACCTCCTCAAAATGCGTGCCGTGTCAAGAAGTACTGCCTTCTGTATCAGGCCCTTGAACCAGCCGTCTAACGAGAGCCTCTTCAGATGGTTATCGAGGCTCTTTGCCATCAAACCGTGGACCGAAACGATAATTGGAACAATAATTGCCGAATCAACATGCCACATGTCAACAACTTCATGAGCCAAATCCAAATATTTCATTTCTTTTTCCTTTTCTGCTTTAAAGAGGTTGTCATCATGAGGAATGCTGATATCGATAATTATTGCGAGGCGTTCCAATCGATCTATCACCACTATATCAGCTGCTGATGTATAATCTTGGCCACTTGGTTATGTCTGTGCAAATATTCTCCATTGGCAAGACGAGAACAACCAGAAACTATATGTCTAAGGGCGAGGCCGCACTTGTGGTTATCGCGGCGGTTTCTAACCTCAAAATATCAAAACATTGACTTGATTTCATTGATTTTGTCAGTTTGATGACATTTTGAGGTTAGAAACCGCCGCGGAAAAACGCAAATGCTGCCTCGCACTAAGGGCGAGGCCGCACTTGCGGTTATCGCGGCGGTTTCTAACCTCAAAATGTCAAAACATTGACTTGATTTCATTGATTTTGACAGTTTGATGACATTTTGAGGTTAGAAACCGCCGCGGAAAAACGCAAATGCGGCCTCGCACTAAGTGATTCTCCGGGACAATGACATGTCCGACAGATGTCAATGGTACCATCCTTCAGAATATGTTTCCGGTAGTTCTTCGTCATAACAACTTCGTCCATTATGGCAAAGACAAAACCTTCGGTTTCTCCGAAAAGATTACCGAACTGTAGCCAAGATACGGACGCTTTTAAATCAATGTCAGGTCCATTTAAGGCCCGATAAAAACGTCCATGTAGCTGCTTGCTTTTCCATACCTCTTTGCGATCTTCAGTACTAAGTACTACAGTTTGCGCCAGTTCTCTCTGCCCATAGCAAGCGGGGTGAGTCCCGTGTCCACTGCGACCACATTACGGTGCATATTGGTGTCTGTTTTCAGAAAGAATTCCCTAAGATTGTACACCTCGCGGTTATGGAGGGTCTTAGCATTTAAAAAGCCTCGACCCCCACATTTCCCCCATCATCTGTAATGAGGTTGTACCTCATTACAGATGATCGGGGATGATGCATCCGGAATGCAGTCAACAGTGTTCTTACTCTTCTATCAATTTTATTGAGTTCAGTCTGAGTCCATCTGAGTATACCAAAAGAGTACATTAGGACTGGCATGACCCACCCATTAAAGGCGTGCAGCTTGTTACCGCCTGACAAAAGTCTTTTTATTACTTTTTTCAGGCGGCCAAAGAAACGCTTCTGTAATGTCTCTTTAATGCCGGTATCAGAAATTCCTAATGCTTGTGATATACCCAGATATTTGTAAGTTTCGGTTGCAGAAAGACAGTTTAGCTTAGTGGAATCTGAAAGTCCCCATCAGATTCCACTATCACACCTCTTTTAACATGCATGACTGCACACTTGTCCACCCCAAATTCCATTCTGATGGCTCTACTGAAAGTTTCTGTTACTCCCAGTAAATCCATCAGTTGCAATTTAGTGTGGGCAAATAATTTGAGGTCATCCATGTAAAGGAGGTGCGATATAACCCCACCATCTTTGCGCAACCGATAGCCTAACCCAGAACTCTCTAGCATAGTACTGAGAGGATTTAGAGCTAGACAAAACCACAACGGACTCAGACTGTCCCCTTGAAATATTCCCCGCTTGATACTAATTGGTGCACCATTATTGCAAAACCGACGACACCCTGGATAGCAAAGGACTGTTTTCCACTGCCCCATACATGCCCTCAAGAAAGTACACAGAGTTGTATCAGTTTTATACAGCTCAAGTACCTTCAGAAGCCATGTATGTGGCACTGAATCGAAGGCCTTCTTATAATCTATCCAACATGTCGCCAGATTTTTGCGATTACGACGCACCTGTTGGCTGATGGTCATATCGATTATAAGGAATTGCTTAGTACCACGGGCTCCACTTTTACATCCATT
Organism: Miltochrista miniata; assembly: GCA_933228765.1. Classification (NCBI taxonomy): domain Eukaryota; kingdom Metazoa; phylum Arthropoda; class Insecta; order Lepidoptera; family Erebidae; genus Miltochrista; species Miltochrista miniata. The sequence continues at coordinate 9,713,343 of OW121751.1, read as the reverse complement.
TTGAGAGATTGATATTATCGAATGTTTTTCTATGTGTTTAGTAATTTTGACTTTCAAAATGGATGTTAAAAGTTAATATACTGTATTTCAATAGCTTTGCACAAAAATGTAAATAAACACATTTGATCCTATAAATCCATAGTTACTTGCAATTGAGTATTCCAGTATCCAAGAGTCATACAGTGTTTTTACAATCATTTTGACACCAAATAACTTCTATATGATAGTTTATTTTCATTTAAAATACCTTATTCAGGATATTAAAAAAAATAATGTTTTGTCATACTATATTTTTCTACTCATCTGTCTTAGAGAACGCTTGTCAAAACATGACATGTTTACATTATTGCCAGATCGGGCAGGATTGGACTATAGACAGTTGGTAAACATGTAATGGGTTTATAATTTTTGGGATCCGTAGCACTACCAGATTTGTAGAGTAAGTGAGTTAAACCAGTAGTCATAAAATCGGGTAGTGAACCCATATCTAGGGATGATTGAAATTGTGATGCTAAACGGCCATCTGAGCTGCGGAACCATTTTAACCAGAAATTATGCAGTCCGTCCGGTCCCGCTGATTTCCAATTCGGGAGCGAACGAACTGCACAAGCAACATCTTCTGCATCTATATAAACTGGTTCCATATCCGTTATATTCTCACATGACCGTTCAACATCTCTCATCCAATCACACTCAGTATGATCAACAGGTCTTGACCAGAGGTTCCTCCAAAATGCATTAGTAGTATCATCATCTGGGTGAGTTACGTCATTAACCTCTGGAAGATATGGGGTTTCCCAGTTCCTGTAAACCCACTTCTCGTTTTTTTGGAACATACGATTCTGGTTAAATCGATCTACTCGCACTTTGTAGCGTCTAACGCGATTTGCCCATGCATAAACCTTTTGTTTCAGAAGATCGATGCGCTCTGTGACACATGATGCGTATCTTTGAGGACTTATGTTAGTCCCAAAGAACGCTTGTTTCACAAAGCGCATCACCTTCGGACGGGTATTACCCGACCTGAAACATATAAGTTTCCCGATGAGTGCCCTGGCCTCGGAAATACGCCTCTCAATCCTACACTGCCAAGTAGGTTTTGCAGACCTAGGTCGAGTAGCAGTTTCATTTGTGTAAAATTTAACCTTAGCTACTCGACAAGCTGCAACCGCCGCACAGTACAGGATTGAGTGCGTATCACTAAGATCTTCACTATTGTCCAGATATTGGTGCAATAGTGAATCCAGGGCACACACCAGAGCCCGATTTCTTTTATGCATGGGCATACGAGGAAGACGTGGTCTACAATCTGCACTTGCAAACCGATATTCCACAATCGCATCTTCCAAAGCACTCCTTAATCGATTCTCACATTGGGTACTTACGGATATAGTCTCATCATCAACAACTTCCTCAGCAACTACAGGTGTACTAACAGGTGGTGTACGAATTTGTGACGAGGTACACACAACTTGCGACGAAGTAGTAGCCTCTCAAGTGTCGGACTATCAAGCTTATTACAACGCTGGATAGCACGCACCTGATCCGATAATCGCTGTGCTGACACGTTGACAGCTGGTTCAAGTTCCTGAAATACAGAAAGTAAACGGCCACGGTACGCAGTGAGGTTAGCACCTAGCTCTGAAGCCGCAAAATATGCCCGCATGACGTTTTCATTAATTTCTTTAGTCCACTTCATGCGGTGCACATTACCACCGGCAGCGGGGGCCCTATTCGAGGCCGGTGGGCCTCGGGGTCCCAAGCTAGCTGGCGGCCGGCCTCTCCCCTGCCGACGTACAGGTAGTGGCGACGTCGGTGGGGAGAAATACTCGTCACTGCTACTGGTGGAGCTCGACATTTCGCAGGCAGGAAAGCAGTATCCTTAGGGTGCGAAGTGGAGCCGCCTGACGAGTCCGGGGATGGTGTGAGTGCATTTTGTCTGCTTTTGGCCCTAGTCAACATGATTTATCCATTTAATTTGTATCCATTTTCGTGTTATTTTTCAATTGACATTTGCATCTGTCATGTCATTATAATATTGTAGTATTTTTCCAAAATTTCCATAGTATTTCCATTGAATATTGAAATTATAGGTTCCTTTATCTTCTATTCTTGATTTTCTGAAATATTTATAGTAAATATTCGCTGTTTTATGAATAAAATTTAATAAAAATATTTTAGTTGAAAAAATATCTGCTGACTATGGTAGTGTTATTATTATTATTATTACATTAAAATAGTACTCAGCCTAAAAAAGCTCATAAACGATACCCATCATGAAATTTTGTGATTACGGCGCGGCGGCCATATTGGATTGCAAAATTAACCTGAAATTCGTACTCAGCATATCAAAAAACCCCTTAAACGATATCCAACATGAAATTTCACAACAGTGGCACGGTGGCCATTTTGGATTGCAAAATTAACCCAAAATTTGTACTGCGCATACCAAAAACCCCTTAAACGGTATCCAACATAAAATTTCACAACAGTGGCACGGCGGCCTTTTTTGCTTGCAAAATTAACCCAAAATTCGTACTCAGCATACCAAAAATTCCCTTATACGATATCCAATATGAAATTTCTCAACAGTGGCACGGCAGCCATTTTGGATTGCAAAATTTACCTGAAATTCGTACTGAGCATACCAAAAACCTCTTTATACGATAACCAACATGAAATTTTACAACGGTGGTGCGGCGGCCATATTGGATTGCAATATTAACCTGAAATTCGTACTCAGCATACCAAAAGACCCTCTATACGATATCCAACATGAAATTTCACAACAGTGGCACGGCGGCCTTTTTGGATTGCAAAATTAACCCAAAATTCGTACTCAGCATACCAAAAAACCCCTTATACGGTATCCAACATGAAATTTTACAATGGTGGCGTGGCAGCCATTTTGGATTGCAAAATTAACCCGAAATTCGTACTTAGCATACCAAAAAACCCCTTATATGATATCCAATATGAAATTTGACAGCAGTGGCACGGCGGCCATTTTGGATTGCAATATTAACCTGAAATTCGTACACAGCATACCAAAAAACCCCATAAACGATATCCAACATGAAAATTTACAACGGTGGTGGGGCGGCCTTTTTGGATTGCAAAATTAACCCAAAATTCGTACTCAGCATACCAAAAAACCCCTTATACGGTATCCAACATGAAATTTTACAATGGTGGCGCGGCAGCCATTTTGGATTGCAAAATTAACCTGAAATTCGTACTCAGCATGCCAAAAATCTCGTTATACGATAACCAACATGAAATTTTTCAACGGTGGTGCGGCGGCCATATTGGATTGCAATATTAACCTGAAATTCGTACTCAGCATACCAAAAAACCCCATAAACGATACCCATCATGGAATTTTGTGATAATGGCGCGGCGGCCATATTGGATTGCAAAATTATCATGTGATTCGTACTCAGCATACCAAAAAATCCCTTAAACGATACCCATCATGATATTATGTAAATACATCGCAGCGGCCATATTGGATTGCAAAATTATCATGTTATTCGTACTCAGCATACCAAAAAACCCCTTAAACGATACCCATCAGGAAATTTTGTGATGACGGCGCGGCGGCCATATTGGATTGCAGAATTATCTACTGATTCGTACTCAGCATACCAAAAATCCCCTTAAACGATACCCATCATGATATTTTGTGATTACGGCGCAGCGGCCATATTGGATCGAAGCCGCGACCTCTTGATTAAAAGACAGTATTTTTGCCTCAGAACCTAACAGGTCGTCTAATATATACAGGGTGAATTTTTGAAAAGGGCTTGGATGGCCAAATCCGAAACTATAAGGAATAGCTAAAAATGCTCAAAGGAGTCACGAGCCCGATTTTGATGAAACTTAAAACCACATCATTAGATTTTTAAAAAAACCAATAATCCTAGCTGGGAATCGAACCCATTGATTTTGAAAAAAAAACACACCCCTTATAATTACACCAAACGAAAGTGTGGCTAATAAGGATCAAATTCTGCGAAGCAATGGTATACGGCAAATTTAAGGAAAGTTTGGAATTTTAATAAATTCATATTTCATGTACCTAAATTTTGTATCATAAATTTGTTTCGTTCGAAATCTCAGAATAGATCGTAAATATTCCGTGTTTTAAATCAGGCTCAGAATGATTCTTTGGAAAATATTCTAAACGGAATCAATAATATTGAATGCAGTACGATCCCTGAGGGCTCGAATCCAGCTATGTATTGAAAAACTTGGTCTACATTTTGAACAATTAATGAGAAATAAATTGTATTTTGTTAAAGATGAGCACTTTCCTTTAGTTTGCCGTATGTCATTACTTCCCAAAATAAGATCCTTTATAGCAACACTATCGTATGGTGTAATAATATAGGATGTGGTTTTTTTTTCAAAACCAATGGGTTTGATTCCCAGCTAGGATTATTGGTTTTTCAAAAATCTAATGATGAGGGTTTAAGTTTCATCAAAATCGGGCTCGTGACTCCTTTGAGCATTTTTCGCTATTCCTTATAGTTTCGGATTTGGCCATCCAATCCCTTTTGAAAAATTCACCCTGTATAGGTAAACTATTATCTAAATAATATTGAATACATTCTTGGACGCTGATCGATTCCGCAACTTTTTTGAATTTGACGTTTTGAAGTTTTCCGATTGCAAAATAAATAAAAACTTGTCATTCCGGGGGTGCTTTTAGCGCCCGCCCCGCGCTTGGCCGCTCTCTACCCCCTCTGCTTACAGAGGGGCATCCGAGAGCGGACCGACGGAATCAGCACTTCCAACTCCATTAGGATTTAAGGGGGGGGGGGGGGGGGGCAGTCCATCATGCCCCCCGTGGAGAGTCCCGATGATGTAACGGGGCGACCCTTTGCCGGGCCGCAGTGATTTATCCACCGGCCTATCCTGCGACCCGGTTAAGGCGAGGCGGAACACCGCGGGGATTTAGTGGGTAGGACGGTACCATGTTGACCGCGAGTCCCACGCAAAGCCGCCTTGCTCCCCCGAAACAAGGCGGCGAAGTGCCTAATCTGCAGTCCCCACGTTAAAAAAATAAATAAAAATAAAAACTTGTCAAGTCCCGTCATTTCACATCAATCGAAAGAGCATCAAGTGCCGTTTTTTTTTTTAATACGCTCTTTTCTACTTCAATTCCCATCAAACCGTAGATTTATTGATGATAGCGTCAAGTCTACGTGGTAAACGGTCAATAACTTGACTCAAGCACGTAGACTTGTCATGCCCAATTGACCGTGTCGGGTGCCCATAAAGAATCTGCGGAGCGGAACGGAATAAAAAGAAATACATTTCAGTGTTTTTGAATTAGAATTAATTTGTTATAACTCAACTGTATGAATGAGACATTATTAGCAAGTTGCTGCCGAAATAACAAAGCCATGAAAATAACTCCATTGAATTGAACTATAATACAAATTCGTTGAAAAGTTGTACTGGCGAGTCGCTGCTACAAAAAGTAGTACACGAAATATATGAAATCTATTACAAAAAAAAGGACCGCATAGAGAAAAGTAGTCTGTTTTTAACATCTCAGGACTCCACACGTGCTCCACACCAAAAACCAGTGGAGTATCATGAACACATTAATAAAATTACAAATGTTACGAGGTAGTGTATACAAAGAAAAAATAGCTCGAAGACATTTGACTGACTTGTCTGACTGTATGAATTTATCAGACTCTTATCTCATAATAAACTGTGGAATAAACAGATTGTTATTTCATCAAATTCTAAGAATATTAGAACCTGTAGTTCCGCAAACTCAAAGATCGAATGGAATCCCTTTCCCATTAAAGGTAATTTTATGTTTTAACTGAATGTTAGTTTTACTATTAAAACAGGGCTGGAAATTTGTTGTGTTAATGGTATTGCACTTTCAGTCTTTCTGCTATTCTCTTTTCACTTCTAACAGTCTGTAGCATCTTGAGGACCAAGTCACTTATGGGTCTCTTACATGTAACGAGTACAGCGCTGAGACAGTAAAACGATACTAGGCCGAGAGAGTGGGGTGAATGAGTAAGTGTTTATATCGTAGTTCTAGTGACTCTCGCCACTCCGCTCAGCCGAGTCACTTCAAAATGTTCATACGTACCGAGCACTCTGACGAGAGCACTGTCTCGCCACTGTACCTACTCGTTACGTGTGGGAGACCCATTAGACATTCTTGAAATGATTTCCTTGACTTGCTTTGCTAATCTCAGTAAAGGGTATATTTTCATTTCAGGTGTTGGTTACACTATCATTTTTGGCAAGTGGCTCACATCAGAAGACGGTAGGCAAAGACAATATCAATATCTCACAGAAGTCAGTGAGCCGCATCATCAAGATTGTAGTTGAGGGTCTGAATGTGGTGCTTGATAACTGTATTGTATTTCCTTCTACTAGTGAACAGAGAGAGCCGATTAAAGAAGGGTATATATTCTTTATTCTTGCTATATAAGTACATACATACTTCTATTTACAGATTTGGCTATTTTACAATTTCCTATGTACTTACACAGTTGTTCAATTCAAATATGACCCCATGATGTCCTCTAATAGTATAACAATTTATTTTTTAAATAGACAATCTGTTACAGGTTCTATAGAAAATATCATTTCCCTGAAACCATTGGCTGTCTTGATGGTACTTATGTCGAAATAGTGTGTCCCAGAGATGATGACGAAGCCTTCTATGATGGGAAAGGTCAATACTCAATTCATGCACAAATCGTGAGTTTGATTTCCCTTTTATTAGAACAATGCTTCATCACCTATGTATTTCTATTTTTTCTATACCCAATTGCAACTATAGACATTTTTCTAATATTTTTTTGGAACCTTACAATGGCTTCCAAAGCCTCATCTCAAACCTGACTTCCAAGCTTACCCCTCATATTCAAATAGTCTTCTTAAAACATGACTGCACTAGCAAAGGCAATATTTTTGCAGCTTGTTGACAATATTACAGCTGATGCTTCAAATTTTAGCCTTAAGCTGTTAACAACAACAGGCTGTACCTAGATTTAGGCTTAATAAAATAAGCAATTCTTATGCGGGCAATTGTATTCGAATGTACAATACATTGCCGACATCCATAACAGGTTTGTCAGTTAATAAATTTAAAAAACTAGAAAACCTTAAATTGTGCCAGAGAGCTTATTATAGCATTAAAGACTTTCTAGAAGACAAGACTGCCTGGCAGTGACACGAATTGCTCCTTTCTACATAAAAAAAAACTGTATTAGATACTAAGATGAATAAGAGGGACCGGACTGAGTTTCTTGGGGTGTTCTTCTCAGTCTGTAGCATTTCCGAACCCCCGGTAGAGTCACAAAAATTTTGACAAACCTAAATAATTATTTAAAAATTTCAAAGGGAATAAATTTTTATTTTATTTGTTTTATTTTATTAACAATACATTACAGGTGCTTTAAAATTTTGGCCTTATGCTATTAGCATAGCAACTCAGTAATATAGAAAATTACCTTCCAGGTTTGTGATGCAGACACCAGAATAATAGCAGTGTGTTGCAGGTTCGGTGGGTCTTCCACCAATGCTTACATTTGGAATCAGATGAACATAAGGTCATTTGTGGAGAGCATCAGCAGGCATGGAGAGATGTGTTGGATTATTGGTTGGTTCCACTCTCCCTTTTCATGTTAATCTATTTACTTCAGTATCTAATTATTGCACTTAGAGAAACCTATAACATGGTCTGATACCCATAACACAAGCAAGTTAATCCTAGCTTACTTTAGGATCTGATTGATGGTGTTCTTTAAAATGTCTGTGAATATTTATTTAATTACACCTTACTATCTGCCTCCCAAACCATGGTCAATGCTGATTATTAGTATTAATTTGTACCTGCTCACAAGCCCCTGTAGTGTCAAACTAAGCGGAGCTTGAACTATGACAACTAGATTATTGACTATGCAGCCCTAAAAGCAGGTATTTTATTTTCACAGCTGACAACAAATTCCCACAAAGACCATGGTTAATGACACCAATTCTACAAGCGTCTCAAGGCACTCCTGATTCACAATACAATCACTTTCAAGGCAGAACCAGAACTTGCATAGACAGATGCATTTCCAAACTGAAAGGACGGTGGAAATGTCTTTACAAACGACCTTTGCACTACACACCACAGAGAGCGGCAAAGATCATCAACGCTTGTGCAGTTTTACATAATCTGTGCATAAAAGCTGGATTACCAGATCCTGACCCTTATATTGACCCTGAGCCAATGCCGATGATTACTGACATGACCGAATTGCCCGATGACAATGTGAATGATCTTTACATGGGAATCGAAGTAAGGAGACAGCTCGCTGAAAGAATATATTACAGTGTTTGAATGTAATTTAGAACTCTTATAAGACTGATTTGATCACAAGTATAGACTGAGATAAGCATTAATGGAAGAATAAACTAGGAAAATCTGAAGAATCAATTTAGTTTTTTTTCCTCAACCTAAATATTGTCACACTGCTAGTGCTTGGCGAAGGTTCCCCCCCCCCCCCCCCCCATAACTTAGTATAAGGTCCATTGGATTTATTTGTATCAGACTCTTTCAAAAACTCTTCTCTTTCAATTATTATTGCAATAATCACTGTTTCCTTAAATAAATCTTGAAAAAATAGGTAAGCAGAGTATAGAGGCCTACACCCAGCAGTGGACGTGGACTGCCATGGGCATGTTAATTGTTTGATGTTTCGTCAAAAACGCAGTGCGAATTTGATTTTCGAGTAAAGGGGGCAAAACTCTTGGTAGTAAATTTTTCATAGGTGATAGGACTGCAGCTTTTAACTGTAGTCGCATTTGAAATGACTTCAGAAAGAAAACTATGATTTCATTACAGAACTATATAATTAGTAAGTTTAACAATAATTAGGTCCTAATGCATCAGAATTTGCATCTGAGCCAACTGACTGTAAGTGTCTCCAGGCATCCTGTACGCGATGTTGCCCGCAAATGTGTTCAGTACTTCTGCTTGCTCTCGCAGCCATTCCACTTGCTGTAAGATAACAAATTACCTATTAATTTTTAGGCATGATCTTGAGTGGTCGAACCTATTCTGAACGCCATTAAAAAACTTATGAGAAGACCGATGTCTGAAATAGGCGTGAGTGAGCCTGTATAGACCACCACATTGATACGAACTTATAAGACAAGCTTTTTTTTTTAAAGTGAGGAAAATCCTACATGGATGCTATGCCGGACTCCTACCGACTGAAAACCACCGTATCCTACCTAACAACCTATGGTTGGGAGCCCCGGGTAAGCCCTCGGAAGATATCCCAGAATATAAGATAGGCTTACGGCCCATAACGGAAAGTGGTCACCTTACCCTGTGGGCGTTTGCAATACCAGAGTACTAATTGAACTCCCCTCTTGGGTGCCATAAGCTATATTGCTTCAGACAGAATAACTTGGCCTTGTAATGGCAAAAGAATTTTTAAAGCAAATCTAAGCCTGATACACGCGCTATTTGAGAAAGCGCCACTGTCATTGGCAGGTTTAGGAATCAGCCAATGAGTTCCCGTTCAGTCGCGATAACTCAGAGGATTTTGAAATACGCCAATGAGAGTCATCGCAATGACAAATGTTGGGCCTATTACCTTTCTACGAGTAAGTATAGTATGAAATAAAGTTAGCAACTTACCCTATTGTTCTGGGCAGCAAGTGGCTGCGAGTGCGGTGCATTCCTTAGCCTCTGTCGTTGCGCCAATAGTATAGTACATAACGCACGCAGTACTGCCGGCAGGCTGCGTAGAAGTTCGCCTCGAGCCGACCTCGCGGCGGACACTCGAGCGTCTAACTCGCTCGAGTTTAGTGGCACTAGCTCGCATTCGCGGAGGGTCTGTTGTTAAAAGGACAATAATTATGTTATTCTCACAGAATAAGTATTGATAGTAGTGACCGACCGAAGTTTCGGTTTCGGTTTCGGTTTCGGCCAGTTTCGGCCAAAAAATCGAGTTTCGGCTGCAGTTTCGGTTTCGGCCAAAATGGGCCGAAACTCACGTGTTCATGAATTTTGAGTGCCTGGCTCTGCTTGTGACGTGGTTGGGGTCAGCCCAACCAGTTCATATTTTACTAACCGAAGATTTAGAAATTTACAAAGGACTTCCAATCAATAAGTTATAATAATAGAACTTTATTTAAACCACAAGCAATTACAATCATTGAGAAGTATTAGACAGTTACCCCTGTGTTATGTCTCAGACCTCCTTTTTAGGGTCCCGTTTTTACCTTTGGTTACTGAATTTTAAAGATCTAGGACATTACATAACCCTATCCCTTTGTTGTCGGTACCGTTGACTGTGTTGGTCGTCTGTCTGTCAGCAGGCTGTAACTCATCCACCGTGATAGTGAGACAGTTAATTTTTTGACGTGACAACGTCTTATAATTCGATGGAGCCGGCTGTACGCACGAAAAACATGACGTATGCGGCGTTACCTCGCCCTGGGGCGTACCATTTAAGGCTGAGTTGTCACGTACAACTATCGTCAGTGAACCGACTTTACAGACAACCGATTTTTTACAGATTATGTATTTCTGTTGCCGCTATAGCAACAAATAATAAAAATAGACAAAATAATAGTATTAAAGAGGGCCTCCCATACTACATACGTGAGTTTTTTTTGCCGCTTTTCTTGTACGGATCCCTACGTGCGCGAGTCCGGCTTACGCTTGTCCAGTTTAGAATGTAGCCAAAACCGGCCAAGAGCTAGTAGCAGGGCACCGTGTGGTTTTAGTCAGTAGGAGTTCGCAATAGCATCTATGTGTAATTCCACGCGTAAAAGAATGAAACTCATCTTTAGGTGGAGATATTTCTAAAAGTGTCTTCTCAGGTGCTTACACTTGAGAAGATTTATACCGTTGATTAATGGCACTTGGTGGAACTTGCTGCACCTATTGAAAAATAACTGGCCAAGTGCGAGTCGGACTCTCACACGGAGTGGTTAAAGCGGGACCCTATTAACGAGACATGAGGCCTAGCTGTCCGTCTGTCTATTAGTCACGAGGTTGTATCGCTGGAGCCGCGCCAGATAGAGGCCTAAAATTTTCACTGATGATGTATTTCTGTTGCCGCTATTTTTTTAACGTGAGGGAAATCCTACAGGGATGCTATGCCGGAGTCTTACCAACTAAAAACCACGCGCGGAGCCCCGAGTATGTCCTCGGAATGATGCATACTGCGGCCGCGTCTTTGGGTGGTTGTTCAGTTGTTATCCCGCTACTTGAGGGGGGCGTGCATGAATTTCCCACTTCACGCTATCGTCTAGGGCCTGCTTCTATAAGGACGGGGAGCAGACGTCCTCAGAACCCTGGCCATAGAGGTTGATAGTATATGGCGCGCCGCCGCAGACTGTGCAACTTGGGTGGGAGAGTTCTCTCCGGCTTCTTCCGTGCCGTCTCTTTCACGAGCATGACCTGTTCACAGGAAGAGGCCTATGGTCCCGCTCCAGCGCCTTCTTGCACCATTTAAACAATGACGCAAGGGCCCTCGCTACCAGGTCCCATCGCGTTCTGCGGGCTAAGCAATCTAGCCGCATTGCTGGCCATCAGGATCTCCGCCCATACGGAAGCCCCATTTAGGGCCATGCTCCGCATGATCCCAAGGTACAGTCTCCTGCAGGGAGCATTGCTTCCCCTGATATTGGGCAACAATCGTGAGAGTGCGCCTGATGCTCCCCTCCGTCAGTTTTGGGACCAACTTCGGAAGTGGCATCCGAAGTTACACCGGCTATCGAGTACGAGTCCCTAATACGTCATCGAGAGCTCGATGCCGATGCTGACGCCCCCTATATGTAAGCTGGATCCCGCAGGTGGCCTTTAGGGCTGCGTCTCAGTGCGTTGCTCCCTGCACTGTAATTAGGGTGTCGTCGTAACACGTTACGCACGTAACACGTTACGCCGACACCTCTGAGCAACGGACCACGCAGCACCCAATCGTAACCTATGTTCCACAGAAGCGGTCCTAAGAACGATCCCTGTCGAACACCGAACGACACATCTCGCGCTCCCTGCTCTGGCCAGCTCGGGTAAGTTATGGCCCTCTCGGAAAGATAGGCCCCGACAATTCCACGGAGGTATTGAGGCATTCCGTGGTAAATAAGCGCCTCCCAAACGCAGTTTCAGGGCAAGGTGTTGAAAGCGTAGGAGATTTCAAAATAAACTGCCACCACCAACCGCCTCACCATGTGCTGTTGCCGCTATAACAAAAAATACCAACTAAAATCAGAAAAAAAAACATCCACACAACAAACATTATTTTTGTAACGGAACTCTCTGTGCGGGAATCCGACTCGCACTTGGCTGGTTTTTTTTTTCAATATGAACACGTGAGTTTCGGTTTCGGTTTCGGTTTCGGCCGAAACTGACCCTGGGGCCGAAAGTTCGGTTTCGGTTTCGGTTTCGGCTGGAAAACCAGTTTCGGTCGGACACTAATTGATAGGTTTGTATGGATGCCTCGGATGCCTCCGTCAGTAGAGGCCGTTCTAGACAGTACATTCAGAATGGGCAAGACCATGAAGGTGATTATAAGTTACCCGATGGCTATGCTGCCGGCATCACTTGTCGCCCTTTTAGAAGCTTCCATAGTCAGAATGTTGAATGCTTTTGTTTGATAGGTTCTATGATTTTTACAAAGTTTTGGAGGCCCCTATTATCACACACACTAAAGATACTTCAATAGCCTTACCTCAAGAGCACCTTCAAAGTTCTCACTATGGAACTGATCAAAGAACGTCATCAGTTTACACAGTTTGGTGTACGCCTCGACCAGAGCGGACGGTAGAGCTAGCGAGTCGGAGGACCTCAGTCTCCTTGACACGTGGTCTGCGAGTTGTGTCAACCGTTGGCGAAGACCGCCCGCGCCACCGCCACTGTTCACTACTTGGGCTAATAGAACGCTGAATAGTTCTAGGACCTTTTCAAGGTTCTGAAATAAGGATGGAAATTAGTTATTGAGAAACCCACCACTACATCTGGTTGGCCGTATGCTTGTCTGTCACCTTAGTGGTATAAAAAAAAACCACCTGTTTTTTTCCTTGAACTTTTCTCTTCTGTCGCTGTTTAAATGGGGGCAGTATGAAAATATCCTTTCGACGTATCTTGATCCACAAACGATTTAAAACCGAAACTTTACAAAACGGCCTTGTCACTCTCAAGTTTTAGTAGAATAACAAATAACAATATTCTGCGGATATCCTTCAGAGGGCTTCCCCGGGGCTCCCAGTCAATTTATTAGATTGCATAAAAGCATAATTGTTTCCGTCACGGTCGCTCGACAGGCGATCTTTTGTGTACCTAACACATCGATGGGCGGCGGCTATCGAGAGTAAGGGTGAGGCTCTAGCAGCTCTGAGCCTCGACATCTCTAAAGCCTTTGACCGGGTCTGGCACCGTAGTCTTCTTACGAAATTGCCCTCATATGGACTACCCGAGAGATTATGCGGATGGGTGTCTCAGCTTCTTGGCCGGTAGAAGCATCAGGGCCGTCGTTGACGGCAGCTGTTCAGACTGCATGGCCATAAACGCTGGAGTTCCGTAAGGCTCAGTGTTGTCCCCTACTCTGTTTCTGCTGCATATCAATGACATGTTGTCTATTGACGGCATTCATTGTTATGCGGACGACAGTACGGGGGACACTTGTTACACGGGCCGCCCCGGTATCTCTCGGTACACAGTGGAGGAAAATCCTGAACAGCTTGTGTCTGAAATCGAGGCTACTCTTACTAGAGTGTCCGATTGGGGTGGACAAAATCTTGTTCAGTTCAACCCTTACAAGACACAAGCGTGTTTTTTCACCGCTAAGCAAACCCCAATTTTCAAGGGTTCTTCAAAAAGGGTCTTAGAAGGTTTTTACAGGGTCGGCAGCGCGAGTATTGCAAACGTTCATAGGCTGCGGTGACCATCGGTCCTTCTGGTGGGCCGTATGCTTGTCTGCCACCTTAGTGGTATTAAAAAAAAAAAAAAACTTGACCGAAAGTAAAAATAAGGCATAGATTTTTTGTGAGTTGAGACACAAATAAGATTAACAAGATACTTTTACTCACCCCAGCGATGTCATACATTGTAATAGCATCTTCAAATAAGCCTTTGTTTACCAACTGTTCCGCTACGTTTAGAGCTATGACCTACAGCAAAAAAAAAGTAATTTCATTCAATAAAAGAGTGATTCCATATTACACTATCAATATTTTAATAGTGGCATTATGTTCCGTTTATTCCTTTTACAACCCTTAGTTCTTCAAGCGGGGCGTGAAGAGGCACATCATTGGGCAGCTAACTTGAGGGCAACTGTCAGAAGCAGAAAGTGGCCCTCAATTCGCTAGATGTAACCATGGTTTTGCATCAGGAAAGCGGCGTCATTATAACGAGCTAAATATAAAAGCTAGCTAACCTTACGCGGTTTTGCCTGCGTTGTTCCTTTTCCCTTATGAATACGGGAATAAAATATAGCCTATGTCACCCAAAGCTAGTGCAGCTTCCCAACAGTGAAACTTTTTCAAATCAGTTCAGTGGTTTTCGAGCCTATTCAATGCAAATAAATAAAATGTTTTTATTTCATATCACAATCTTTGTTACAATATGTTTCAGTAGAAGTTTCCATATTAGCTAACATTATGCTTGTGTTTGGAAATTCCCCTCTTCCACGTCGTTTTCTGAGTTTAGATTTCCATATACAAGACGTTTATTTATCGCAAACAAATCTTTCCTTTTATAGTATTATAGTATAGAAGTATAGATAATTCAAACGACGTACTTTGCTATCAATATGTGGGTTGTTAAATTGGTCCAGTAGACCCTGACTGCGTAGTCCAGTGAGAGCGTCCATCCGTCCAAATAACAGCTCATAATCGCGACTTTCCAGTGCGAGGTCTGTACAACAGCACATGAACAAATTCTTGCCGCTGGGATCTTTCAAATTTCTGTAACCAAACGTTTAGTATCACAAGGTTATATTTTTAATACAAGACTTATTGAAGGATTCTAGAACAGAATCTTGATAATAGTGGGAGGATCTTGACGGTAGCGAGAATTTCAAGGAAATAATAAATATGGACGAAATCTCTTTAGAGAGCATTGAAGGATTACAGCATAGAATAGTAAAATTAGGTAGAGTTGAGGTTTGTACGGCAAGGGAATCAGGAATGTTGCCTGAAGATAAAATTATTTTGAGACTGAGAGACACACTCTCTATGAGAAAGTTGAGCCCTGGATTAATTCGAAACCGTGAGAAAATTATTAATTACAGCGATTTTTTTAAAATATATCGCGTTCAAACAGTCAGTAACTAGATATACACAGATAATATGGTGAAGGCCTCTATTTCAAAATTTAGACCTATCACCAGTAGAACTTACCTTAAAAAGAAGTAATAATGTAAAGCGTCCGATGGATCTGTCAATTCAAATTTTCTGACGTAAAGGAGCAGTAGTCGGGCCAGGTTTAGACGTCTCAGTGGTGTAGGATCATCTGTGTCCACAGATACTGAAATACAAATAATATTTATAGATAAAAATATCTGCTTTGGCCAATTGAGGGCTTTACACTTTACAGGTGCGATAAATAAATAAGTATTCACTGATATTTTTTTACACAGCGCCATATGATCCCAAAGTAAGCTAGGATTGACCTACTTGTGCTCTCGAGTTTAAGGACAAATTTACGGATCACGTTTCTGTTACCCACAACGTCATCTCATGAGACGATCTGACTTAAAATTGCCTTTCGAACCAATAGAAACCGCATCAAAATAATAATTGGTCCATCTGTTGGGTCGCTACAATGCCACAGACAGACACACACATACACACATGCACATTTATACAGGTCAAACTTATAACACACCTCTTTTTTCGGGGGATAAAATATGTTTAGAATCTGAATGTATTTTTAACACAGGTTTAAAAACACATCTGAATATCAGATGCATTTGGAAACTTGTGGGAACTGGGAATGATATGGAAGCATCACACATTCTTCTACGATATTCTTTTTAACCCCCGACGGAAACCCGGAAGGGGTGTTATAAGTTTGACGTGTGTGTGGGTGTGTGTGTGTGTGTGTGTGTGTGTGTGTGTGTGTGTGTGTGTGTGTTTGTGTGTGTGTAAGTCTGTCTGTGGCATCGTAGCTCCCAAACGGATGAACCGATTTTGATTCTGTTTCTTTTGTTTGAAAGATGGGTTAGGGGAGAGTGTTCTTAGCTATGTTTTATAAAAACCGGTTAAGCCATTTAAAAGCTATGAGGGGTGAAAGTGGTGATGAAAAATTTAATGTGTTCAAATATACCCGTGTTGGGTATCAAATAAAAGGTCAATCTTATACATCACGATACCGCAAGTTTTATGAAAATCGGTTAAGCCATTCGAAAGATATGAGGAGTGGAATGTATTGCTAATTCTGTAATCACACTCCGCGCAATTCGCATTAGCTCTGAATAATTGTTGATAGACTTCGTCATTGTTGACATTAAAAACCCCTATAAAAAGCAAAAAAATTAAATTAAAAATTTAAAAAACCCCCGACTCACAAAAAAAGAACAACAAATAACCTGTAAAAAGTAAAAAAATAACTACACTCATGGACAAAATAAGGAGAACGCAAAGAAATGTTCAGGTAGTAATAAAATAAACGATTTATTTATGTTTAATACAGTTTCATTGAGTATTCTTAATTAATTTAACTTTTTAAAATACAGAAATTTTTTAAAGAAAGTTTTTTAAATTTTTAATTTAATTTTTTTCTACGTATTTGTTAGTGTACTGTGTTAAACCATGTTTTATAATAAGGCCGAATATTTGTTGATTATGGCTCGGACAGTTTAGTTTAGATTATTGTAATAAATTATTATAATAAACAATGAAAGATTATTGTAATAAACCATTTCATTTAGCACTCTAAATTACCTTTTAACTTTTTTAAGACTAAAAATAAGTCGTAACCTTTTGGATGAGGCTTTGCATTGATGGAAGTGCATTTTAGATACAAATATTTTTAAGTAGGTGTTACTTACAAAGAGGTGCTTGAACGTTTCTCGGAGTACCCAACATGTAAACGTCGTGAAGAGCCAAGGCCATGTGCACGCCGTGAACTTGGAATCTGAAATATTCCATAACATACTATACTAAGTATACAAAACAGACTTTCTAAGGTTTTAAATATAGGCTATGGATCTGTGCTTACCTGGGTATTCTGGATAGAAATTCTATAGCCGGTTCAAATTGTCCCGTCAGTGCCAGCACTTGGAAGTATACTACCGGTTTTTCGTACGCCTTAAAATGTGTTTCACCTATAAAAATTAAACACCTTATGAAATTTTGTTGCCATTGTTAAATCTATTTTACACTTCAAAACTAAAGACATGTTTTTAGATTTATCAAAATCGTCGTGACATTACCGAGGAGGGTTCTAAAATGCATCAAGATCGAAATAACTCCTCAAGAAAGTCAGTCCGACCATTTTCATATTTTAATTATTTATTTATTTTACTCTTTATTGTCAGATAAATAACTATACAGTACATAAAATCTGAAAAAAGAGGCAATACAATGGGCGGCCTTATCACTAAAAGTGATTTATACCTGGCAACCTTTGGGTGGAGAAATTTGTTTGAAGGTAATGAGTATTCGTAAAATCTAATTTAAAAGTTAATTTTTTTTTAATCTAGAAAATAACAATTCGTTTCATTGCCAGGGCGCCTTGTCATTTACAAGATTTTTCGGCTGTTGAAACCATCAATTTGAAACACATACCATATTCTTCTAGAATCATTTTCTGCAGGTCTGAATATGAGAATGTTTCTGAATCAGTATTGCTCCGTGATTTGATGGAGGATAGTTTCAGCCATAGATAATCGTCGGCAGTACGCCCCACTTCGCCGTGGTCTTCGCTCAAATCACAACTGCCTATCACACAATATACCTGGTCATAGAAAAATAAAACATAAATTATCTGTTTATGAATCAGTATTAATTAGTATTAATTTTGCCCCATGTGGCAAAGGGGTCCCGTGTTGCGACCGCGACCGTGGTAATATTACAAAATGTCGCCATCTCTATACATCCCGAGGGTGTCGTAAGAGGCGACTAAAGGAAACTTTCGTAAAAAGATCCATTGCGTAGAGAAGGAAAACTCGAAATGAAACCCGGTTGTCAGTAAAATGACAATCGTTAAGCCAATTTCAAGGTCATAAGACCTTGAAATTGGCTTTTTTCTTAAAATTGGAAAATTTTCAACAGCAAGCAGTCACAACCTGCGCCTGTCCATATCAACACGGCAATACGGCTCATCACCTATTACGTGGGACAAATTCTAAAAAGGTGAAATTGCGGCAAAAAATATGCCTCTGCCTACCCCTTCGGGGATAAAGGCGTGACAATATGTATGTATTAATTACTTAATACTAGCGAAACATCACACAGCGATGACGGGTAAGTCAAGAATCAATATGCATGCTAATATCTACATGCGAAAGAACTATCTAGCCCAGTCATATTAGGTAAAAAAAGGGGTCAACCTCGGAATGAAAGATAATAAGCTGCAAATTGGTATGAACCTTTGTTTTGTCATTCTAAATGTTGTCTCAAAAGTCACAATCGTTATCGTGTCCGCGTCTCAAGATATTCAAGGTCAAAGGTCACAAAAATCGGTTTTTCGCGAATATCTGGCTTCCTATCGGTTAAATGAGATTTGCATTTATCATAAAAGTTGTAGGCTATAAAATTCCCTACAACTTTTGTCTAAACTTTTTTTTCATACGACCAACCGTTTTGAAGGTAGAGCGCGAAGAGTGCACATCGTACAGTCATATACGGCCTAATGCAAGGTCAAGCGTGAGTTATGGTTATCAGTACGTTATAAAGTCAATTATTTACTTGGAAATTAAAATTATTAAACAATGCCTATTATTTATGTACTAACTATTAATTATTTATATTTAAATAAAGTAAGTAACGTTCTTCTACAGGAGTACTTTTTTTATTTTCGTACCAAGCTTTTGATAATACGTTAAGCTGTGTATCACGGAAAGATATAATTGTAAATGATCCAATTTTTTTTGTGATTATTATATCAGTTAAATACTTTTGTTGTAGTTTTGTAATAATTGTCTTATCGTCAGGTATGTATTCCGTAGGGACATCTTTAAGTTCTTTCAAAGTAAATTGAGAATCTTCATTGTTTTCTATATAATAAAAAATCTCCTTCATTGCTTGAGTGACTTGATCATCTTGGCGAGGCTTTTTATCTGCAGATGGTACTCGGGTTAAAAAGTTGGTATAGCAAATAGTATGATACTTTGCTTCAGCAGCGATCAAATCATACTCGTAATATATACGTTCCTTTACTAATTCTCCTAAGGAATCGTTTCGTTCTTCTGCTCTCTTAATTACGTTGTCTTTGAATGCAAGAGTACTTACATTACTTATTGTCCGTCTATACTTTATTTTTTTTTTCTTTTCTGCTATTTCATCAGCTTCTTGGCCACAAAATAAGCATAACTTTCCAAAATCAAAGACTTCATTTCGTTTTTTACGAGGTGCACTTGACGTTGAAGGTTCACTCTCATCTGTGCGTCGTTTTGATGCAATAATAACATTTTTACTCGTGTACACGTTTCGACACTCGGAATGCACATTTACAGAACTTAAAGTATTTAAATAGTCTATATGTCCATCATTTCTTTCAATACTTGCAGTTTTTAAAGTTTGTAAACCACGTACGACATTCACAGAAACACCTTCTGAAAGTTTCTTATCACATATAAAACACAACGTGTTAACTTAAAATAAAACTAAAATATATAATCCAGAATTAATAATATTTTATACTTAAATAGTTAAATATGAATAATTATATATAAATAATCAAGTTACTTACTTTAATTAAATATAAATAATTAATAGTTAGTACATAAATAATAGGCATTGTTTAATAATTTTAATTTCCAAGTAAATAATTGACTTTATAACGTACTGATAACCATAACTCACGCTTGACCTTGCATTAGGCCGTATATGACTGTACGATGTGCACTCTTCGCGCTCTACCTTCAAAACGGTTGGTCGTATGAAAAAAAAGTTTGAACAAAAGTTGTAGGGAATTTTATAGCCTACAACTTTTATAATAAATGCAAGTCTCATTTAACCGATAGGAAGCCAGATATTCGCGAAAAACCGATTTTTGTGACCTTTGACCTTGAATATCTTGAGACGCGGACACGACAACGATTGTGACTTTTGAGACAACATTTAGAATGACAAAACAAAGGTTCATACCAATTTGCAGCTTATTATCTTTCATTCCGAGGTGAAAGCCCTAATATGACTGGGCTAATCTGTCTGTCACACTCTTGTGCCTGAACCAATACTCTCAACTCAACTGATTCTGACGGCTTTGGTACAGAGACAGAATAGAGCTTGAGAAAGGACACAGGCTACTTTTTACCCTTGAAACTAGTTACTGTTGGAAACAGAAGGAGTCATAGGAATTACCTAATCTGACTAATATTATAAATGCAAAAGTTTGTCAAGATTTTTGGATGTTTGTTTCTCAATCACGCTGTTACAGCTAAACGGATTGGGTTGAAAATTGGTACAGGGATAGTATTTAAATAAGCTTGACTTGTGTGGCGTTTCACTAGTATTTTCACTAATCTCTCAGCTTATTGTTGTCACTCACCGCTCGTTTGTAGGGATCCGTAGAGTTGCGCACTTGTATTCTGTACTGGAAGTTGATTGCTGTTTGAAGTTTATCACTAAGTGGCTGTTCTGGATTTTTAATGTGTTCTTCTAAGGCAGCTATAAATTCCCCATGGTCTTGTCTATGGCATAGAGGAGATAATGTCACAACTTATAATAGGAACATCTACTCTATATCTATACAGTGTCTATGAAACTTAAATGC
Organism: Miltochrista miniata; assembly: GCA_933228765.1. Taxonomy (NCBI): domain Eukaryota; kingdom Metazoa; phylum Arthropoda; class Insecta; order Lepidoptera; family Erebidae; genus Miltochrista; species Miltochrista miniata. The sequence goes on along the minus strand of OW121751.1, from coordinate 9,692,408 downwards.
CCGCTTTCTTACCTCAACCCCTTATTTAGTTAGTATCTAGTCTAGCTAGTCCTGCCAAAGAGGAAGGAAAGAAGTATGATGGGAGTATCACTGAGACACCGTAAAAGAGCAGAAGACATAAGATTAACAACCAAAGTAGAGGACATCATAAAGAGGATCAGACAACTGAAATGGCGCTGGACCGGGCACATGACGAGAGACAGCAGGTTGAAATGGACAAAACTCATCACAGATTGGCAACCACGAGACGGAAAAAGAAAAAGAGGAGGGCAGTTAATGAGATGGGAAGATGATATAAAGAGAACAGGAGGCTCAATTTGGACTAGAAGAGCAAACAATAGAACTGAGTGGAAGCAGCTGGAAGAGGCCTATGTGTCACAAGACACGCTGATTACTTAAAACCGGCACAACCGATGTAATAGATTAAGTAAATATTGTATTAGAAAATAAGCATGTTTCAGCAATAAAGGCTTTATTATAGTCTAGCTAGTCAGTTTTTACAGGGTCGGCAGTACGAGAGTGGCGCCTCTGGTGTTGCAAACGTTCATAGACTTAATAACAAAAAGTAAATAGGAGACCACATATTGAAATTGTCACGGAAACTAGAAACTAGGGCTGCGTCATTTTGGTGAGCTAAATATATAGAAAAAAAATAGAGGACCATAAGAAGATAGTTTATAAGTGAAAAATCTTACCCAGCTTTCCTCATACAATGTAAGGCAGCATTAGCATCGCCACTTCTCAAGCAGTAATACACCATTGGCCAGAGGGGACGTTCATCAATGACGCCGTCTGTCAACACTTGTACGTTCTGCCCTTGTAGCCGCAAGCCAACGAAACCTCGTACTAGAGGGTAAGTGCCAGGCTCTCCTCCGCGCATTGCTGCGGCTGGGTTTGCGCGTACCACATCACTCATGTACTGTTTGTATCTGGAAGGTATAAGTTAGTACACTGTTACATAAAACTTTTTTATCAAATTATTAAAACTGGACAAGTGCAAGTTCGATCCGGTTTCCGTTTTTCCCTATGAAGTACAGACCTTTCAAAAATATCCATAATTCAAGCCGGGTCAGTAAGATAACATTACTTGAATCGTGGACTAATTGATTGCTCAAAATTACATACATACATACATACATATACTCACGCCTTTGTCCCCGAAGGGGTAGGCAGAGGCCTATACCGGCCCACATTTCACCGTGTACAATTCGGCCCCACGTAACAGGTGGTGAGCCCATCGCCGTGTTGAAATGGACCGCCGTCGTCAGAGCCTCGTCCGTTGTTCAGCAGGTGCACGAGCTTGCACGTGAGGTTGACTTGGGCCCGAAGGTGTTGGTAGGGCCCCACTACACCCAATATCTGCTCAAAATTATTCGGTACATATAATGTATATTAGACTATACAAGCAATTTTTAATTTTAATTTGGGTACACATTGAAGATTTGTGGTTTTTAGGTAAGTATCCACAATAATAATATAAATCCTTCTAGGAAAGTAATCATAAAAGTTCTAAAAAATATCTTTTAAACTTTACCTCTTCTCTAAATATTTCTTCCCCTGTGCTACTAAGCACTGCTGTATAGTTGGGTTTCCTCTGGCTTTCAATGGATCCTCATCTCTCACTAAAGCTGGAATGTTGGCCATCACCTTGATAATTTCCCACATTTCTTTTACTTTCTGTAAACAAAGTAGCAGTTAAGTCAAGAGTCTGAGGCACAGGGTTTCAAAGACACATCATGATCAAGCCACAATCCAGCTGACAGTCACAGGTCTCCTTTTAAACAATTCCATGTTGAACTCTAACCCTCATATTCATAATCGTTTATTAAACCTATTTTAGTTAAAACACATTTTAAGTCTATTGCTGTCTCTAACCAATGACAGAGTATGGTTAGAGACAGCAATAGACTTAAAATGTGTTTTAACTAAAATAGGTTTAATAAACGATTATGAATATGGGGGTTAATGTATAATTATAACACACTAATCTATGACATGTGGTTTCACCCGAGTAGGTCCTGTTCCCATGGAAATCTATACATATAATAAAATGATAGAAAAGTCAAAACTGTACATTGGAAATATTTTTAAAAAAAACTTGCTGGGTGTTCAACATAAGATACCGAAGCCGAAAATACAAGCTGTTGATTTGGTCGTGCACAAGGCTCCTTCAGTGCGTAATGTACTATAGGTATTATCGATTGCAAGCAACACAAACATACGTAGATAACAAAACCCCAAAAATCCTGTTTTTAGTGAAATATGATTTACGAAGAAAAAATCTTCACCCGTGTATTTAATGTTTACGTCGCCGAGCCAACGCTAAAGCGCAAGTCACACTGCCAGCGGGCGGGTGAGCGAGCTAGGCACACTGCGAGCTGCCGAATAACCTACGTGGCTGATGCGAGCGAAGCTACTCGTTTTCGTCGTTAGGCGCGCCCGCTTCGCTAGCTTAACTACCGTCCTCCCCGTTTCGGGTACTCAGACTAGTCGTCGCTTGTCATTCGAATAGCAGTGTCCACGTGTCTAGTCTCATCCGCACTACCCGGTTCGCCCTTCCGTATGTAGTTTTTGGTGTAAACCCCATAGTTTAGCTCGGCAATGTCGCGTAGTTTGCATAACTTCAATATCTCACTTCACCCGCCCGCCTAGCTCGCTCGCCCGCCCGCTGGCGGTGTGGCCTGGGCTTAAAGCTAGACTATAGTAGGTACCTAGATAATGCGGCTACGTATCGCATCTCATGGCTCCTCTACACTGCCCGCGAAGTTGAACGAAGTTAAATGAATACGATAGCGTAAAGAGGCACTTCGGCTTACCTCGTCAAAAACTATACCTCCCCTCAGGCGACTTTATTTGCTGTCGATTTTTGCGCCTCAGTCAATGGGCCCAAAGATGCGGGAAGTGCGTTCACGAAGTACCTCTCTACACTACTTGGCCGACATCGTGTGTGCCGGTGCTTTGCCGGCGCGTGATTTAAGCTATAATTAGTGCTTTGGTGTATGTGATCCAATTATCAGCGTCAAACAGTGGTCAGGAGCAAATTATGTTGTTCCTGGAAACTCTGCCACACAAATTTCTTTGTTCATTACAAACGGCGGCAATGTGCGTGCGCAGGCTACTGACACCACTGAGTGTGTAGTGACGCACTTTTTTCGAACTTAGACAAAGTTTCTAGAGTACTTCGCCTATGAACTTTGCGGGCAGTGTAGAGGAGCCATTAGTTATTAGGTTTCATGAGTTTTTAGTTCCAGCTGACAAGTTCGGTGACCTTTATGTACTTTTTTGATTTGATATTACTGATTTGATGATCAGTTTATGTTGATTTAAAAGATTCCTTCCTACTTCAAGGGCTTAGGACCGGCAGAAACACGCTATTTATCATGCAATTGCAAACAAAAACATTAAGTACTGTTAGTAAACATTAGGTATGAGAAAAGAATTCTGAAATGAAGCATTTCTGGCGTAGATTTTTAATATTTAAAGCAATTAGTATGCTAACTTTTTCATAATATTTTATTATAAAGTGAAAAAAGACAACTTGGCCCAGACGGGACTTGAACCCGCAACCTTTGCCTAATCCAGGGCAATGCTCTAACCAATTGAGCTACGGGAGCCGTACTGATACAAGCTGAAATTCTTCACCTTATTGTAACCGCCATTTAAGAGTATGGCACAGAGCCATCTATCGAGCTACTTAGCAACTCTGATATCAATGAACGATATTGCAATCATTTTTATACATTGATTTGATGTCTCCGACTCAATCTATAGATTTTTAATATTTAAAGCAATTAGTATGCTAACTTTTTCATAATATTTTATTATAAAGTGAAAAAAGACAACTTGGCCCAGACGGGACTTGAACCCGCAACCTTTGCCTAATCCAGCCTTTGCCTTTAAATATTAAAAATCTATAGATTGAGTCGGAGACATCAAATCAATGTATAAAAATGATTGCAATATCGTTCATTGATATCAGAGTTGCTAAGTAGCTCGATAGATGGCTCTGTGCCATACTCTTAAATGGCGGTTACAATAAGGTGAAGAATTTCAGCTTGTATCAGTACGGCTCCCGTAGCTCAATTGGTTAGAGCATTGCCCTGGATTAGGCAAAGGTTGCGGGTTCAAGTCCCGTCTGGGCCAAGTTGTCTTTTTTCACTTTATAATAAAATATTATTTCTGGCGTAGTTAAAAATTTTAAATCAACTTATTTACAGAATTAATTGAGAATCAAAGCTTAAATACCTATTTACAAAATCATGTAACACGCAATAATTGTTCAAAATGCTCACCCCCAGTGTCTATGCACAGATTGGCGCGGCGCACTAAGTTGCGTTTTAAGCTGCGAAGCACTAGCACATTTGTTTTTATTTGTTCAAATGCCAAAACAATTCTTTCACGTAATTGTGTAACACTCACAATGTCTTCATTGTAAACAAGTCTTTTAATATCTCCCCACAAATAAAAGTCTAAGGGCGTTAGGTCGGGTGAACGCGGCGGCCAGGCTACCGGTCCACCACGGCCTATCCACTGCGTACCAAACACTTCACTTAAATATTCGCGCACTTGGCGTCCATAGTGAGGTGGCGCACCGTCCTGTTGGAAGTACAAGTCCCTATGAAATGCGAGTGGAATGTCATCGAGCATCTCATTAACCACATGTCGGAGTAGCACCAAGTATGTAGCACTGTTCAAACGACCGTCAATAAAATATGGGCCAAGTAGATGATCACCGATGATACCAGCCCACACATTCAGACTAAACCGGACCTGGAACGAGTCCCGCGTAGTAGCATGTGGGTTGTGTTGTCGGTGAGCCCACCAATGTTCATTGTGGACGTTATAAACGCCCACGCGCGTAAACAATGATTCGTCGGACCACAAAATGTTCACGTCCTGATGTTCAAGGAGCCAGTGACAAAAAACTGTCCGAGCGTTATTGTCCTGCGGATGCAACTCTTGAACACGTCGGAAATGGAACGGATGCATTAGTTCGCGATTCAGCAGCTTCCACACTGTGGTATGATGAACACCGAAACGGCGACCGGCTTCACGCGTACTGGCTCGAGGTTCTTCCTCAAAATAATTGAGAATCTGCTCTTGCCGATCAGCTGATAGGCCTTGTGTACCACGACCTTGTGCATGTCGAGGAACCTCGAACTGTCGGTGATCCCTTAAGCGCTGTGTGGCGGCAAGCATCATGCGACGAGATGGTATTGGTCGGTCTGGAAACATTTCCCTGAACATGCGAATTGCATCAACAACGTTATTATTAGAAATAGCGTAAAGGCGCACCATTTCCACCAACTCAACGTTACTGTAACGCTCTGACATCGTTACCGGTGTTGTTACGGACGTTACGTAGATATCGGCGCGTGCGGTTATACTCACGCTGAACGCGGGCGAGCGACTAATTAATTCAAAATTTCAAATTCACCGATCAAAGGCGCCGCCTGAGCCGCTCGCTCCTGCGCGGGGGTTGGAGGGGTAACTTACACGCGCCGCGCCGCCACCGCAGGCCTCCTTTGCCTATGCCTACACATTTGTATGTGCCTACTAAACTGTAGGCAAAGAAGAAACGGTTTTGAATGAACGGTGAAAATGTACCTATGTAGGTAATAGTATTATTAGAATATTTAGAACCGATTCATACGAGTTGCTTTTTAAATTTATTTTATTTAATAATTACCTATTAAGAACTTAATTTTACTGCCCCATTTTTTCACTTAATATTGGTTTAGTATAAGCAGTAGAGTTCCCGTAGCAAATAGAAAAGAATTTAAGCCGAAAAAAAAAAGTGTAAAAAAAGGTGTCTCGTTTTATCCCGAAATATCAACGAGTGTAGGCAGTACAGTCATGTGTGCAAGTAATGCAGATCAACATCCTGTATAGTTAGAAAATGTTTTGTCTGTTTGTCTGTTTGCTTTGCTTTGTCCGGAAGAATCTCAAAAAGTACTCAATAGATTTGATTCAAATTTTGCACAAATATTACCTAGGGGTAGGGTGTTAAAATAGGCTATATATTATCACGCTTCATATCCTAGGGGCTAAGCAGAGAGCAATCAAATTGGCATTGTACCAATTTTTACGCGTACGAAGTCGCGGGCAACAGCTATGGGAATAAAATATAGCCTATGTCACCTGGGGATACGGATAGTATAGTAAAAGAATTCGTTTCGGAGCCTGTTCAATACAAACAAACAATCAAATCTTTCTTCTTTATACTACAGTATTAAAAAGAGGAGTAGTTGTCAATAGATTTCCCATCTTTTGACAACAACCCAGGGGATTGTAACTGGACTTTTGATTGTCCGACTGACATTGGAGAGAGTCCGATACCACTGTCAGTCTGCATGATGAAAAAGAAAGTAAGTAAATGGAGAGGGCATTCCAGTCACATAATTATGAAGAAATTGTTAGTGCAGAATCATCATTGTTTTGAACAGATTTTGCAGACAATACTGGCTATTTCAAAGACAACATTTAATTGTAAATGTGGCTTATATAAATAATTGTGACTGTTTTTTCTACACAAAATAGAAGTTCTTGACAGAGTATGGTTCCCCTTTCTACTTTTTCTCGGGCTGGTTTCTGCAACTCAATGTCATTTATATGGTCGCCCTTGCGTCTAGGAAATTAATAGATGGGTAATGAAGCTTATTAAATTTTAATTTATTAAAATCTCCAATAATTAAAGATTATACTAACCGGATCATTAAACTCTTCAGCAACCTGTGCAAACTTTTGATGTAATGCTGTCCTAGATTTGGATCCCTGGAATACTAGTTTATTATACTGATGCACTTGTCTAGCGTAAGCAGCCTCTATGTCATCGAGCATGGAGTTTCCAAACTTCTTTGGTGCGTCAACAATGCTTGGAGGTTCAGGTGTCCGTTTAAGATCTAACCAGTTTTGTGAGGGACCTATCATGGCATTCATGAGCTTTATCTTATCTCTGTTCCATTCTGATAGCATATGCTCCCATTTCTGGTCTTCTGTGGTTTGTAGAGACTGGAAAAAAAGACAAACAAACATTTAAGATTAGAATTTAACACAATTTTAACCTAAATTTGCAGTACCAAAACTTACATTTTTGTTCACTTCATCAATTAGAGATAATATAGCATTTTCGCGCTCATTTCTCAAAAAGCTCTCGATGTCAGAGTCAGCAATGGGCTGCAAAGGTTCAAAAGTGCGCTTGGAGCTAAGTGTTTCAAGCTTTTGAGAAATTTGTTGAAGATCAATACCTTTAGAACCAAACAATAGGTGCCTGCAAGCAATAATGATATCAGGTAAGTTCTGAATATTCAAGAATAAAGGTAAAGTAGTACTAGCAACAAGTTCTTACGCCTGAATGTCGTTGGCGCCAGATTGAATGACACGTGAATAAAGTTCCTGAGAGGCTTCTAAAACTTGACCTAAAGATCTCTCAACACGCGGCAGATCCTCATTCCCTTCGATTTCAGTGGTCAGCTGCTCCGCTTGTTGTAATAATTTGCTAAAATCGTCATCAGCCATCGTGTACTATAGGTTATATTCACTACACGACACAAGTTTCTCAGGGATGGCTGTCGGTGTAAATAAATATACTAAACATTAATGTTTAGCATTAAAACATGCACAAAGTACACGAAAGTCTAAATAAACAGTATGTAAATAAAGCGAGAAATCGACCGCGACCGGTACAAGCTGCTTGACTTTAATTTCAAAATGACATTTAAATTTTTTTCAGAATAGAAATAGATTATTAGATTTCGCACAGACGTACAATAAGTAGCAGACGAAACATTAATTATGTTTGTGTGCGTTGGTCTTTCCATTCCGCTCGCTCTAAGGGGTTAGTGAATGCTGCTATCTCGTTTCTACACGTATTGCAACACTATACATGACATGTTAAAAAAAATGACGTACGCCTGGTTTTTGAAAGAAATAAGCTGCCGATGCTGCAGTTTGACGTATTAGATACCTCTCATTAATGTAGGGGCCAAACTCAGGCACTTCTTTTCAAGATTAAAAAAGCTAACATAAAATTAAGTGTGGCAAACTGTGATTCAGCATTTAATTAGTTCAGAATTGCATTTTAATATAATGCCTGTAATCTTCGATGATATTAAGTAAACAATATATAAAAATGAAGCCCGATTTCTGTGGTCACGGCATCACGCGTGAAATGCTGGACCGATTTCGCTAATTCTTTTTTGTTGTGTTTGTTTCTGTCAGGAGAAGGTTTTAAAAAAATTGGTGCAAAACTATTAGCAGAAATGGTTTTTATTGCGATTTTGAATCGGATCATAGAACTGGAAACTCCGAAATGGAAACCGGGAACAGAAAGACTAAAAGATAATTTTGCAATCCAATTTGGCCGCCGCGCCGAAATCACAAAATTTCATGATGGGTATCGTTTAAGGGGGATTTTCGTACGCTGAGTACGAATCTCATGATACTTTTGCAATCCAATATGGCCGCCGCGCTGAAATCACAAAATTTCATGATGGGTATCGTTAAAGGGGGTTTTTGGTATGCTGAGTACGAATCACATGATAATTTTGCAATCAAATATGGCCGCCGCGCCGAAATCACAAAATTTCATGATGGGTATTGTTTAAGGGGGATTTTGGTACGTTGAGTACGAATCTCATGATAATTTTGCAATCCAATATGGCCGCCGCGCCGAAATCACAAAATTTCGTGATGGGTATTGCTTAAGGGGTTTCTTGGTATGCTGAGTACGAATCACGTGATAATTTTGCAATCCAATATGGGCGCCGCGCCGAAATCACAAAATTTTCGTGATGGGTATCGTTTAAGGGGTTTTTTGATATGGTGAGTACGAATCACATGATAATTTTGCAATCCAATATGGCGGCCGCACCGAAATCACAAATTTCATGATGGGTATCGTCTAAGGGGTTTTTTTGTATGCTGAGATCGTATCACATGATAATTTTGCAATCCAATATGGCCGCCACGCCGAAATCACAAAATTTCATGATGGGTATCGTTTAAGGGGTTTTTTGGTATGCTGAGTACTATACACATGATAATTTTGCAATCCAATTTGGCCGCCGCGCCGATATCACTAAATTTCATGATGGGTATCGTCTAAGGGGTTTTTTTGTATGCTGAGTACGAATCACATGATAGTTTTGAAATTCAATATGGCCGCCACGCCGATATCACAAAATTTCATGATGGGTATCGTTTAAGGGGTTTTTTGGTATGCTGAGTACGAATCACATGATAATTTTGCAATCCAATATGGCCGCCACGCCGAAATCACAAAATTTCATGATGGGTATCGTTTAAGGGGTTTTTTGGTATGCTGAGTACTATACACATGATAATTTTGCAATCCAATTTGGCCGCCGCGCCGATATCGGAAAATTTCATGATGGGTATCGTCTAAGGGGTTTTTTGGTATGCTGAGTACGAATCACATGATAGTTTTGAAATTCAATATGGCCGCCACGCCGATATCACAAAATTTTATGATGGGTATCGTTTAAGGGGTTTTTTGGTATGCTGAGTACGAATCACATGATAATTTTGCAATCCAATATGGTCGCCGCGCGCAAACTCACAAAATTTCATGATGGGTATAGCGTCTAAGGGGTTTTTTGGTATGCTGAGTAGGAATCACATGATAATTTTGCAATCAAATATGGCCGCCGCGCCGAAATCACAAAATTTCATGATGGGTATTGTTTAAGGGGGATTTTGGTACGCTGAGTACGAATCTCATGATAATTTCGCAATCCAATATGGCCGCCGCGCCGAAATCACAAAATTTCATGATGGATATCGTTTAAGGGTTTTTTGGTATGCTGAGTACGAATCACATGATAATTTTGCAATCCAATATGGCCGCCGCGCCGAAATCACAAAATTTCATGATGGGTATCGTCTAAGGGGTTTTTTGGTATGCTGAGTACAAATCACATGATAATTTTGTAATCCAATATGGCCGCCGCGCCGAAATCACAAAATTTCATGATAGGTATCGTTTAAGGGGTTTTTTGGTATGCTGAGTACGAATCACATGATAATTCTGCAATCCAATATGGCCGCTGCGCCGTCATCACAAAATATCATGATGGGTATCGTTTAAGGGGGATTTTGGTACGCTGAGTACGAATCTCATGATAATTTTGCAATCCAATATGGCCGCCGCGCCACCTTTGTTAAATTTCATGTTGGATATTGTTTATGGGGTTTTTCGGTATGCTGAGTAAGAATTTCAGGTTAATTTTGCAATCCAATATGGCCACCGCGCCACTGTTGCGAGATTTCTGTCAGTATGCTGAGATACCAAAAAACCCCTTTCACGATATCCAAAATGAAATTTTACAACGGTGGTTCGGCGGCCATCTTGGATTGCAAAATTGACCTAAAATTTGTATTCAGCATACCAAAAAACCCCTTATACGATATCCATCATGAAATTTTGTGATTTCGGCGTGGCGGCCATATTGGATTGCAAAATTATCATGTGATTCGTACTCAGCATACCAAAAAACCCCTTAGACGATACCCATCATGAAATTTTGTGATTTAGGCGCGGCCGCCACATTGGATTGCAAAATTATCATGTGATTCGTATTCAGCATACCAAAAAACCCCTTAAACGATACCCATCACGAAAATTTTGTGATTTCGGCGCGGCGGCCATATTGGATTGCAAAATTATCATGTGATTCGTACTCAGCATACCAAAAAACCCCTTAGACGATACCATCATGAAATTTTGTGATTTCGGCGCGGCGGCCATATTGGATTGCAAAATTATCATGTGATTCGTACTCAGCATACCAAAAACCCCCTTTAACGATACCCATCATGAAATTTTGTGATTTCGGCGCGGCGGCCATATTGGATTGCAAAAGTATCATGAGATTCGTACTCAGCGTACCAAAATCCTCCTTAAACGATACCCATCATGAAATTTTGTGAATTCGGCGCGGCGGCCATATTGGATTGCAAAATTAACCCAAAATTCGTAATCAGCATACCAAAAAACCCCTTATATGATATGCAACATGAAATTTTACAACGGTGGCGCGGTGGCCATATTGGATTGCAAAATTAACCTGAAATTCGTACTCAGCATACCAAAAAACCCCTTAAACGATATCCAACATGAAATTTTACAATGGTGGCGCGGCGGCCATATTGGATTGCAAAATTAACCTGAAATTCGTACTCGTACTACTATTTTTTTCCCAAAAGCGTTTGACATCTTAGATCGTATGACCACCTATTTATAATCCGGACCAGTGTGCGGCCGGCCAGCCGCAACAAAAAAAGCGCATTGATGTTACGAGTTGGATCAAAACGTTACAAATTGTATCATTACAAGGCGCGCATTGCAATGCTCGGATCACCTGCTTCACTGCTGTAACCTCGTCTTGTATCATTACAAGGTGCGCATTGCAATGCTCGGTTCACCTCCCACACTGGCTGTAATTCTAGACTCGTAACATTACATTACGCGCGAATGCTCCCGGTGAGGGAGCACCTTTAGAAAAAAATGATGTTTTGTAACATCATTTTTTTCTAAAGGTGCTTTAGCCTCAATAGCATTTTTGAAGACCTATCTATGGATACCCCACACGTATGGGTTTGATGAAAAAAAAACTTTTCGTTTCAGTTCTGAGTATGGGGACCCCCAAAATTTACTGCTTTTTTTCTAGTTATATTTAAAAATCTTAATGCGGTTCACAGAATACATCTACTTACCAAGTTTCAAGTGCATAGGTCTTATAGTTTCGGAGAAAAGTGGTTGTGACATTCGGACGGACAGACAAACAGACATGACGAATCTATAAGGGTTCCGTTTTTTGCCATTTGGCTACGGAACCTTAAGAGGTATTTTAAGATACTCTTATTTCATTAAAATAAATCTTATTGAACTAGGCGGCTAACTCCTTCCCTGTAGTTGCGTTAGTGTGTGTGGTTTTTATATGTGTTAGTTTTGGCGTACTTTTCAATCTCTAATGCTTTGTCTGCTACTTATTGTAAGGTTAGGCAAAAGCAATTTCAGCCATACAGCCTTGCTATAACTTCAATATTTTTGACAAATATTCAATCATGAAAAAAAAGACACAAATAATTTTAATGCGCAATGTAGAATATGCCTGAAGTACATATCGATGACCTTCTTATGTGAATTTATTTTAATTGTTAATTATAAAAGTATTAAATCTAAATAATCTAGTATAAAATTGACTAAAATAATAAAATTACACTAACACTATTATTAAAATTAAAACGAAAACTACTAAACTAAAACGCATCATAAAATTTCTCCGCATCGCAGTCCTCTTGTGGTAGCGTTCCCAGAAGAAAAAATATCAAATCAGTGTCATTTATATAGCCAAATCATAGAAAAAAATTGATTAATCGATTTTATGTCTGTTTATAACTTTTTCATGCCTTATTGCCGTCCCGCCTCATGGGGCCACGGATTTTAGATCATTTAGCTATACATTCAAATACAATTTTTTTTTTGTACTTTCTCTTTTAGTGACCTAATTTTATGAGTTTAAAAAGAGCAATTATATTATTTATTAATTTAATAGTTTTCAAACCAGCTTGACAAATATCGCTGGGTCACAATGATAACACATAACTAAGTCTTCTAGTCTACTAAAAATTCTCGATCTCAAGATAGAGCAACACGATCTCAACTAAAATCCTAGGGTGCGTTGAAGGGTGTTGCTGTACGATTGCTAAAGATGCAATGCACGCTCAGAGTAAAGATTAGCCTAAATGGACAATGTGTGATGCTCGCGCTCTATAGCGCGAGCATCACACATTGTCCATTATGCCAAGCGTAAGCAATGTTCTGTAGATACTTACTTATACTGGGTGTTTCTTTTAGGGTGTCAAGCCGCCACTAGCTGGTAGCAGGGTTCTATACCTATCGATTTAACCCCCACATGTATGTTTTACGATTTTTTGTAGTTTTCGAGATATGTGTAATGTTCTGCATAATTCCCTATTTTTTTATTATCGATTAAAATTTTTACATCTTGTATCAAAGTTAGGAAGGAGATTATTTTGTCCATAATACTGCAATCAATAGGCATTATAATAATAAAAAAATATCCAAGAAAAGTCGAACCAAAAAGAAGAAAGCCACGTGGACACGTAAATATAAAAAATAACGAAAAAAAATAATATCTCGAAAACTACAAAAAATCGTGGAACATACATGGGGGTTAAATCGATAGGTATGGAACCCTGCTACCAGCTAGTGGCGCACAGTGTGTTATAGAAGCCAATTTGCGGTCACGTCCGTTTTATAAACTCTTTGTAAAGAGAATTTTAAGACAAACTACTTAAAAAAACTTTCGTTACCTACTGTATGTCTCATATTTTTTAAGAAATTAAAAAAATTGAGAAAAATCCATAGAAATCAGAAAAACCTTATAGCTGTTTTCCTTATGATTTTTAACTATAAAATGTATTTAAACACGATGAAGGTTAACCTAAAGAATAAATTTCCATATAAGAAATTGATGATTGGAGTCCCAAAAAAAAGGAAAAAAAATATTTTCTAATATAACCTAAATATTTTTTTATTCAAAAACTCTTGCGTTGTAGCATTTGTTTGAAATTGATTTATATGTATAATGTTAATATGTATTGTCACAAAAAATACCAGATGCGACAGACGTATTGTTCGTAAGATATGATTTTTTTAAAATCTTGCTTAGGGTTGTCAAAAATTAAGTTATTTTGTGAAATGTACCATTATTATGATCTGCTAAGTTTTTACTGATGACTTATAATTGACGTTATAGATAAATATTATACTAATAGGAATGATGACAAATTTTGAAAACACTTCCTAAAATGCTCTTGATTATATATTATTTACTGGGAATAACATATTTTTGTAGAAGTTAGAGATTTATTAGGAAAAAAAAAATTACTTAGATTTAAAATACGCGCCAAAACGATACTCAGTGACGGTCGCAGAAGTGACGTCATCATTCAGCCTAATCTATAGCCCACAGGTTCTACTGGACGCCGCGCCGGTTTCAGATAGCGTGGCGAGTGAATTATGGTGTTGAATGTACTTGTTAGAATAAATCGTTGCACTAGTGTCGCGAATATAATTATTTTAATTATTGGATGGTAGAAACGCACTTATGTCCGTGAATATTTATTTATTATTTATACTTATGTGCGATAAAGCAAGCAATATTACGGCGGATAATAACGTGTCTGTGCGCGGAAGCCTTAGACCATATAACACGGGACTAGCCTTTGCGAACCACCGCATACAAAAATATTCTGCCAGTTTTCATACAAATGAAGGGGGAAACACAAAGACATATAAAATTTCATTGCATTTAAAAATGTATTTATCGACAAACGCGTAATGGCTGTTGTGTGTTTATTGTTATTGTACAGTCAACTACAATGTAATGTACTAGTTTAATCATATAAAATGATGTACTGATGTACAGACTTTTCATAAAGCCAAAAGACCAAATGGTCATGTGCAATGGCAGAAAACAATGCTTAAGTAAGGCGCATCCTGTGGTTAGATGATCTAAGGCGGAAGCCTTTATTAGTGTAAAGTGACGTCATTCGCTCTGGCTGGTGTTCATGAAATCATGGCGGATTGCCGTATTTCATAGTTTTATTTCATCCAAAAAATTATTAATATCACAAAATTTATCTAGATAAATGAGTGTTTTGTATTTTACTACAAAAACTTATTTTTAGTTAGTGTCATCATGCCTGTTGTAAATAAACTATTCTCATGGCCAAAGATATGCTACTCGACTATTTTTCTTTTATGATGGTCATCGTGTGATATTGAGAAGGAGTTCGCCCTTAGAAATATGCTAAAACCCAATATCAGGTACACAACGACTGGAGAAGCGGGGGTGAGGCGTCAAGGAGCCCCACTCTGACGAAGAGTCCTAATAACATAAATGTGTATTTATTATTTTAGTATTTATTTTGTTTTGGGGATTATTTAATGCGTCAACATGGGGTTGAAGCGATTAACCTTTCTCCTTACTTAATCTCTTCTCAATTTAAATCTTCTAATAAAAATATATTTTAATATTTGTAATTAATTAAATGTTGACAACCCTATTTCCATAGAAATATCTCAAAAACTTAGAAACGCTTTTTCTCCTTTACAATACGTTTGTAGTTTGCGAAATTTTAGAATATTGTAGACGACTATATTGTGCATGGTAATAACTAAAAATAAAATGCTACAACGCTAATCTATAATTATTAAAAATATAATTGTGAAAAACAGAAAATATTTAATATTTCTCAGACTACTAAAGCTACTGTCTTCTACTTTTTAATATGAATATATAGCTAATAGTTACACTACTCTGAGTGCTAATAAAGTGTAATAGGGTCATGATGGTGCCCATTAAATAGACATATAAACCATGCACGACCGCAAATCGGCTTCTATAACACACTGTGTGGCGGCTTGACACCCTAAAAGAAACACCCAGTAATGTATCTACTAATTTTAGCAAGATGTAGCGGTTGAATAGTGATGCGCTGTGCGCGATCAACGCATCTGTGCATAAATCTTTGGGACTGATAGTGTCTCATAGGCTCCCGAGACGATCATGCCTTGCAATTGTCAATCACGTTAATATGAATGGAAGTTGCTTCAGTGTGCGTGATTGCTGTGCATGTGTATGTGCATCGACTTATACGTACACATGAAATTCTACGTGCTTGACAATTGCCAATTGACCATGTCGGGACCCCTTTACTTGCAAATTCGAGACTGTTCGCACCGCGGCACCGGTACTTAGTGTGCTTACCGTTTAGAGTCAGACTCGCGCGTGCGCTCTCTACACGCCTCAAATTAATAACAAGGCAATGTGCAGTGCACATAACCATTCAGTCATACTCTGAATGACTGACTCAGTAGTGATACCCGCCTGCCGCGCGGCAGGTGGGTATCACTACTGAGTGTATTACAGTGTACTGAGGTCCCGGATTGGATTCCCGGGTCGGTCGGTCCAAATATTTGTGTGATCTACAATATTGGTTGGTCCCGGTTGTCAGTAAAATGACAGTCGTTAAGCCAAGTTGAAGGCCTTATGGGCGGCTTGAAAAATTTCAACTGTGGGTCGTCACAACCTGCGCCCGGGTCGGCAGCGCGTGTGTAGCGCCTCTGGTGTTGCGAACGTCTATAGGCTACGGTTACCAACCTTCCGGTGGGCCGTAAGCTTGTCTGCCACCCAAGTAGTATAAAAAAAAAATATTATTATATGTTTCGGAGTTTGGGTGTTTTCTAATTTCTATGTAGGTATAATATTTATGTACTTATGTATTTAGAAATATATAGGTAAGTATGTATACCTATCAGTCGTCTAGATCCTTAGCCCATAGTTAAATGGTCTAAGTCCAGATCCCGTAGCGTAGCACAACCTTAAGGCGTAAAACAGACGACGGGGCGGGCCGGGCCGGTCAATTTCGCGCGAACGATAGCGCTAAAGGAATCCTATACTACCAACGCACACGAAGGGCAAAAAGACCGCGCCGCCGCTGTACGCCGGGCACTGGCGGCGCGGCATGTCCGTGGCTCGCCGCCATGAATCACACAAACCAGTTTGTATGAAGTAACGCAGACGGGGCGGCGCGGGGCGGCGCGGGCCGGCCAGGCTCAGTCTAGTGGTTTGCACCGGAGCGGAATCTTGAGCTCCGGTGAAATTCACCGATGATTTCGCGAGCTCCGGTTTTTCTCCGGTGAAAACCGGAGCATCGCGTTTGTGTACATAGATTTGATGCCTTGAAATATTGTCTTCTAATTTGCAATTCTTGATTTAAATAAACATGTACAATCAGAGAATTTGTATGTAGGTGATCCAGTAGAGTTTTATGAGGACCTATATTTTAAAAAGTACCTAATAGTTTAATATAAAACCTTTAACATCTATAAATAATATAAAGCGAGATTTTGACCGACTGACTCATCAATGTAGAGAAAAACCCCAGAACCTAGAATGATGAAATTTGGACAGTAGGTACCTTTTATTAACTAGGTAAGTTATAAGAAAGGATTTTGGGAAATTTCACCATTAAGGTGGTAAATAAGGTATAAACAGTTGTATGGAAATTCGTCACTAAAGTTAGCATCATGAAATTATGTATACCTGTTTTTGGTTATAAAATAATAGATATACATATCTTTGATTTGTTAAATTATATCAATAAGGAGGTAAACGAGGGGTTGTAAGTTTGTATGGGAATTTCTTCATTTCTTCAATGGAAACTGCTTCACAATTTATATACCTGCATCTAATTAAAAATAAATGAACACGTTTCAGGATTTTTTAAAGTTGTACCTCCTAAGTATGTAAATCATAAAACCATCAACATCCAGCCCAAAACCTTAGACATTATTACTGTGCCTTAAACCAGGGGTCGGCAACCTTTTTAGTCAGAAGAGCCAAAAACTTGTAATTTTAATATCTAGACTTTTAAAAGAGCCACAACATTTTTTTTTTGTTCACACGTACCTAGATATTAGTCAACGTAGCATTTTTACCTCTTCTGGCATACAGGCTTCTGTCGTGGGACCTAGAGGCCGCAGTTCTGACCGAAATCTACCGGCCCAATTCTTTGGTGTGACAAAATGTCAAATAACCGTCTTCGAAAGAGATTAAGAGCTGGCATATTAGGGCACGCGATGATCTCATTCATTAACCGCGCACCAGGCTAGAGCCCATGGTAAGCATTGAGCTCCGATCGGCCACCTTGTCTATTCTGAGGTTTATCGTTTATATGTATAAGCCGATGCATTAAAGAAAGGAATCTTAAATGGCGACTTGTACTTGCGTTGACGGAAAGTAAATAAAATTTAAGTCTGTTTTTTTTTTCAAATTAAAATAATAAAAACAAGACCGGGTCGTATTAATTTCTGAGTAGCTTCTACCAGCGGCTTCGCCCGCGTGAAAGTTAAAATTAGCAAGACACATAGCGGCATCTAATTATCGTTTTCATCGGAAACTACCTACCTACCTACGTTTTCGGGATGAAAGGACACTATGACCATTTGTACGGAAACGTATATTATATGGCGATCATGATGTTGGTTAAAATAAAGAACGAACATTTTTATTAACTCAACGTGGAATCAAAATAGGATTTTTTTTGGTTACGGTACGCGCGAGAGTGAGTATAGACGGCACTAGTGTGTGAGCAAGAGAACATGATAAGCGACGCCATTTAAGATTCCTTTCTTTAATGAACCGGGTTATAAAGAGATTCATTCTATAATTTCAAATTAAAATAACACCAATGCAGAAGCTTACGATGAAATATAAACTAGGGTACTTAAATATTGTATATTAGAACTTACCCCAATTCTTACACATTAAGTAAATTTATCATTTAGAGAAGGCTGTTTTCCTAGCGAGTTAAAATTGTCTATTGTAAAACCTTTACTTATATAAAAAGGGTGAATGGACGTGTTTGGACAATGATAGGCCAATATCGTTAATACCAATTTTGTCAAAGGTCTTTGAAGCAGCCATGCATAAACGTTTGACAAGTTTTATTCAAAAACATAGCATTTTAACATAATGAACAGTGTGGTTTCCAAAAGAGTAGGTAAATCGACAACATTAGCATCTTTCAACTTAATTAGTAAAGTAATTGAAAACATTGACAATAAAACAACGGTAATTGTAATATTTTTTGACATGACCAAAACATGATTTTATTAATATAATATTATGTCAACGGTAATATGTTTTTAAAAATGTACTATGATAATTGCTTAGGGAACTAAAGAGCCGCAAGTGGCTCGCGAGCCGCCGCGAGGTTGCCGACCCCTGAGCCCAAGATAAGTATCATTTAAGAACTAACAGATAAAGATACATTTGTTTTTGTAAATACGTATTTATTACTAGATGTTGCCTGCGACTTCGTACGCTGCATTTTATATTTAATTCTTTAGATTGACATAACTTTTTTATTTATGGACCGATTGACATGAAGCAAACACTAAATGTTAAGTGGAGCAGACTACAACGCAATAAAGAAAACCGCATTGCAATTGATTGAGCGGTTGCTGAGATTAGCGTGCACAAACGTACAGACAAACACACACTTACGATTTTATTATATGTATTGATATTGATTGATTGATGATACAATAGAAACACTCACAACAAGACAAATAAACATGTTCTTGCACACAAATATTTGCCTTGCGGGGGAATCGAAACCGCGACTCTTGATTAGACAGTATCTTTGCCTCCCCACCAAACAGGTCGTCTAATATAGGTATAATATTATTTAAATAATATTGAATACATAACACATGTTAGAATATTTCAGCGGAGTTTAATCAATTGATCTCCGGTACTTTTAATCGAATACTTTTACCGGTATCTACATACCTACAGTGTAAGAATAATAAACCGGAGAGTAATCAATTGAACTCCGGTACTTGTAATCGAGTACTTTTACCGGTACATCACCGGAGATTCTCCGGTACTCACTGCTCCGGTGCAAACCTCTAGCTCAGTCCTCGCCGCACGTTTTCTAGTGATGGACACCTTCGACGTCGAAAATTTTATTTCTCAAGTCGAAAAAAGATCGCCGATTTATAGTACGGCATTAAAAGAATATCACGATGTAAATGAAAAGAGGAAGCTATGGAACCAAATATGCCAGGCAATATATACGCCTGCAGTATGGGATGAGTTGTCATCGAGTACCCAGTACTCCCTATTAGTCCATTGAAATGTTACAATTTAAGGACCGAATATTGCATTTGTTAGAGGACGCAATTTCATTTTTGGGACATGTGTGGGGGGTCAATAGAAGCTTAACCTCAAGTTTGTGGGGTTGCCACCCTTGTCCCCCGGTCGCAATCTTAAAAAGGGGTGAAAACACTTTTTCCTCAATATCTCGGGAACTATGAGTCTTACAAAAAAATTGAAAATACTTAATTTGTAGCAAATTGTTTTGCCTACAAATATGTCAAACAAATTTTTATCCTAAATTAAAAATTATAAACAAAAAATTTAAAATAAAATTATAAAATTTTCTTTTTTGCTCTGTGGCATTTTTTTTTAAATTTCTCTTTAAAGATCATCTACAAGATTAGTCTGAGGTATTATTTTTGTAAAATGCATAAAAAAAGTTAAAGAGCAAAAAAGAAATTTTTTATAAAAAAATTCTAAATTTTTTGTTAAGTTATTATACACATTTGTAGGCAACACAATATGCTACAAATTATGCTTCTACAATTTTTTTGTAAGACTCATAGTTTCCGAAATGTTGCGAAAAAGTTGTTTTTTTCCCCACTCTTTTCAAGATGGCGGCCGGGGGACAAGGGTGGCGACCCCACAAACTTGAGGTTAAGCTTCTATTGACCCCCCACATATGTCCCGAAAATAAAATTGCGTCCTCCAATAAATGCAAAGCTCATGTAACATTTCAATGGACTATATTACGATTGCGTCTCTTTCTTTTTTTGTACATTAAATAAGCAACGACTCGAATTCTCTGGGTATCCATTTTCACTGACGCGCTCTTCACTAGAACGAACGTAGTGAACTAACTGCCCGCCCGTCGCCGTCGTGTGCGTTGCGTTCGCGGGGCGGGCAGTCGCGGGCATCGGCGGACAGACGCGGTCTTTATTACGTCGCGGGCAAAAAGCCCGGCCCGCCCCGTCGTCTGTCTAGCGCCTTATTGGGGCTAGATGATGTTATGTGAGAATGTCCATATATATTTATTTATTTATACAACGCCACTTGAACTGCTTTTCGCATTCGAGTATGTACCTACCTGTTTGTTTAAAAACCTGAAATTGGAACCTTTGTCATCCCCAAGTTCCCCCTTCGGCTCGTCTCCTAGATGTAAGGACTTTTGCCTGGACTATATTGATTTCTAGAAAAACTTAACTTGAAAACATCTTTTCACTTCGATCGTACCTTCTCTGTCAGTCAGTTAGGTATTCAAGATTTCATATACTTACTAGCGGACGTCACGCGGTTTCACCCGCGTAGCTACTGTTCCCGTGGGAACCTATGTTCCCCCCTCCCTATGTTCACCGGGAAGAGTGTAGCTTCACAACAGTGAAAGAGAGATTTCGACAAACAAACAATCAAATCTTTCCTCTTTATAATATTAGTATAGTATAAACGTATCTAAGCTATTCTGTACGTTATCGGCGTCAGTGGCAAGACCATAGATTTAGGATTTTTCGCTACTCTCAACATTCTAAATCTATGGGCAAGACAGCGCAGCGTTCACTGATCTGTATTATTACCACCAAGATTTAGAATTTTTCGCTACTCTCAATCTTGCTCTCAATAGATACACAAGGCGTGCGAGCGAGACCTCATTTACCAGTACACATAGCTCGAGAGGAAAAGAGATAGCAACTTGTGTACTCTTAATTTATCACCCTATCACCCGTGGTGAATGTCATTCATATTTTACAATATTCTGTAGTGATCTTACGAATAAAATGGAAAATTTAATATTTTCTACGATGGTGTCGAGTTCAGTGTGTGAATTTGATATTAAATAACATACATAGATATTCATATATAGATATTCTTAAATTCATTTTCACACATAGATATTTCTTTTTTGGTTTCGTTTTCTATCTGACACTGTTTATCTTGTACATTCTAAATCTATGATTACCACCGTGGTTCTAGTACAATGGGGAATATGGGGATGTACGTTCCGCCATAGAGCAACTGGCGCGCGTTGCTCTGTGACATTCCAGCAGTCGACTGTAATAGATGAATTGATTGATTGAAAAGGGCTCAATATCACAACACAACGTAAAATTTTCGTAGAAAGTTTATTTTTAATCATAAAGCTCCTTTTATAAACTCTACACACATACCAGCAGAAACAGTGCATGAGATCGTAAAAATAATAAAATTTCAAACATCAGATATTTACAATTTATATATAAACATAGTACAAAGATTTATCACACATTGGGCACTGAATTTACAATAGCTTAGGAAGGTGTATCAGTTTAGATAGCCCCCTAATGTGTGTCACAGGCACGACTCAGAAAAATAGTGTGTCATAGATTTGAAAATCTTGGGCTAGTTAGTGAAATAAAGGGCTACTTAAAATGAAGAAAAGTGAAGTAGTGAAACTAGCCTCATGGGCCACACTGTAAACAGATAAACCTCATGGAAAATAGATAAAGTTAGAAAATAAAGATAAAATATTTATTGAAAAAAAAAGCCAAGGTACTGTCAAAATTACTAGTATTCCCTCCCCACACGCATAGTAATTTCCAGCCTAAGTTTAGATCCAACCTTTGGATCCAACTAACTAAAAATCCGATGTCACATACCTCATTCCCTTAAACAAGCTTCGCAGTAAAACAAAATATCTATACTATTCAGACTATTCCAACATAATTTATACTGGATACAATAGAAACAGTTTATTCAGTAACTAAAAAAAAATAAAACTAGCAACTCATTTTAACAAATCAATTCCTAAAGTCAAGAACATTTCCTTTTCTTTTTTTTTCAAGAGAATACAATGCCGGACTACCACTAACAGGCTAAAACCAATCGATGTCCTTCCATCTGCCTAAGGTCGGAAGTCCCGAGTGAGTCCTCGGAAGGATAACCAAAAGTCAAGAACCCGAGTAAAACGTTATTTAAATTTTTTTGGTCCAAATATAAGGTCAGCGTCCGGAGCTCCCTTAGGATGTTGGTATTTCTGTCGAACATGCTGCCCTCTATTAGGGTTGCCGCTACCACCTGACCCGCCCCCACTTTCCGCGCTGTATTCCTCCTCCTCTTGTCGCTCAGAAATGTTCAGGGTTAATCTGGAAATATTGCAAAGTGGATTGAAATTGACTTATGAGTATAACACGCAAGCATTGAAGTAGTGTAATAGAAGAACAGAATATTTATTGCACACCAATACATAAAAACACCAATATATTAAATGATAAAGCCTTGTGATATAGCTAAAGCATTCTGAAAGTGGCAGCTTTTTAATGGAAAAGATTGCCAAGGATCACGTAACAAGAGGATTTAAAAAAAATATTCTTCATATTTTTTGAAAATTGGGTATTTGGACTTGTGAAATTACAGTGGTCTACCACTCCACCGTGGTTTACAAACTGTACCAAAACCAAGAAGAGCTGCTCAAGAAACGGTGGTTTTATTTATCAACCTAACTTTTTGAAAAATAATATAATTACAATTTCATTTTTTCCATCTCTTGTTTATCAGCTAGAGCTTGCTGTTGTAGATTGCTGGCGAGTTCAGGTGGGGCGCTGAACGACTTGTATTGAGGTTTCGTTCCCTTGCGGACCATCAATACAAATTCAACGCCTTCTTTGCCTTGCTGCAAATAAAAATAAATGAGCTTTTTTACACTACTAAGTGTACGGTGTAAGGACCGCAACATGGTCTTTCGAACCGGATTAAAAATCATTACGAGCACTTTATTTTTAAATGATTCTTATTATGTAATTTTTTATTTTAAATGCAATAATCCATACTAATATTATAAAGCTGAAGAGTTTGTTTGTTTGTTTGTTTGTTTGAACGCTAGGATCTCAGGAACTACTGGTTGGATTTCAAAATTTCTTTTACAGTTTGATAGTCTATTTATCGAGGATGGCTATAGGCTAAATAACATCACGCTAAGACGAACAGGAGCGGAGCAGCAATCAAGAATGTTTTGAAAACGGGGAATAATTTTTACCGTCTGAGAGCTTCCGAGGCGTACGCTGCGTAAATGGTTACAGTTAGGTAAAAATTGTGTATTACAAAATTGTTTCTCTTAAAAAGTTCTACAAAAAAGTCCGCGACAGCATATGTCTATCTTTTAAGGTTCGCTCACAATAACCTAATTTGTCTATCTCTTAAGGTTTGCGCACGATATAATGAAACTGAAGAGTTTGTTTGTGCTACGATCTCAGAAACAACTGGTTGCATTTTAAAAATTATTTTACAGTTTAATAGTCCATTTATTGAGGCTGGCTAATGGCGATATAACATCACGCTAAGACGAATAGGAGCGGAGCAGCCCTGAATAATGTTTCGAGAACGGGGATTATTTCTTTCTTTTGAGAGCTCCCATTGCGGACGCTGCGTAAATAGTTAAAGTTACGTAAAAATTGTGTATTACAAAACTGTTCCTCTTAAAAAGTTCTAAAAATAGGTCCTTAACAGCATATGCCTATCTTTTAGGGTTCACTTACAATAACCATCATATTAAGTTTTAAAGTATGAGCGACGCGACGGGAGTAAACTTGGTCTGCAGTGGCAGCCAGTCAACTGAACGATAAAAACCGGCCAAGTGCAAGTCGGACTCGCACACGATGAGTTCCATACCGAAAAACGGATGGGTGGAAGTAAAAGCGACAGGAAACATTATACCACTTTAACACCTCTTTCCTTCTCACTCTCATGTGACGCAAACGAAGATTTGCGATTCAGCTCTAATGAATTCAAGCGACGCGACGGGGGTAAATGCAACGGGAAACGTTATAATACTCTAAATATTAATACCATACTTCTCTCTTTCTCACTCTCATGTGACGCAAACGAAGTTGCGCGGGTCAGCTAGTAATGAATAATTTGTCACTACCCACGCTGACAGAAAGGCGTCCTAACAACTGCCATTTTACTAGCAACCGGGACCAACAACTTAACGTGTCTTCCGAAGCACGGAAACGCTCAAATAAATGTCACAAAATGGTCACATGGATTGTCACCAATCCAAGGACTGGCCATAGTGAAAGTTGCTTACTGCAGTGATCGTGTACATAAATAGAATAATGGAGTCCGCGCGGCTACGAGCGCTTCAATCACCATAAAAAAAAAACAATACATATGACGCAAAAATAAGATTTTAGTTTAAAGTGACTTACCAATAACTGTTCGTAAGTTTTCTTAGTAGTCTGTCGACAGGTCATCGGGACCGCGATGTCTCGTTGCTGCGGCCTGTTCTCACGTTGACGCTCAGCTATGTTCTCCATCACCATTTTTTCAAAAGCTGATTCAAATTCTACATCTTCGACCTAAAGAATATAATTTTTACATTTAAATGCTTCACATTCTATTTCACACTATGGTCGTTTCTAGTATTGCTTTATTTAAACCCTAAACTCCTAAACCCTAAAATATAACTTGATCTCTGAGACAGTTAAATTAACGTAAACAAAATTGACTTTTATTTCAAAGGCATAAAGTTGTTATTTACACTTTGCAACTTTGTGTTCTCACTGCATTTCAACCACAAAAGCTTTATGCCGTTGACATAAAGTCGATTCTTGTTTACGTTTGTATATTCGCAACTGGTTACGAATCGCAGTTGCCAAAACAGCCGGAGGGATATTATTATATCTATCTGCCTACTGGGTTATACAAAATTGGCGCCTTTATGCGATATCTTGAAAATGGAGAATTGGAAGAATATTTCTGTGGGAAAAATTAACTGATTTAGGCTGGATTCGACCAAAATCGGAGTAAGGCTATACTAGGGAATAGCTCGTACTTATACTAAAAGTAAAGTGAAAGTGAAGTCACTACCAGCAACTAACAAGCGCAATGTAACTATGGTAACTCATGTCCCATACTGAAGTACTCTATCCTGTAGGGTTACCATAGTTACGCTATGCTATTAGTTGTTAATAAAATAGAATGTCACTTTACTTTTAGAAGAGGTAGGTATAAGTTATTCTGCAGTATAGTCTTACACCGACTTTGGTCGAATCCAGCCTAAAAGATCTTTGAAAGGGTAAATGACTTACCGGTTTAGGAGCAGGTCGCCTCGGCTCAATAGTGATGTCTTCATTTTGCTGCATATCATTGTCATCATTACCCGTGTTCTCAGTAATCGGTTCATCTTCAGAGCTCTCCTCAGGCAGTTGAGGATTGTCAGTTTCATCGTCAGTCTCAATAATAGTGTCCAACCCTTCATTCACACTATCGTCACCCTGCTCATCTACATCGTTGTCCCCTTCACCCAATTCTGGATACAGAGTTTGACGCAATTCTTCTATAGCATCTTTACATTGCTGCCAATTTTCAAACATAACCAATTTCGGGCGAAGCGTCGTCAAACACTCCTGATATATATAATTTACGTAAATAGGAAACATGTTCGTATCAGTCCAATGTGGATCAGAATATTTGAACCAATAGTAATGTTGGAAAAATATTATGAAATAGTCCAGCCGTTTTTTACTCGAACCACTATTGAAATACGCCCCGCAAGTCTCTAGAAGCGCGCAAACTAGCCTAATTCTGAATACGTTATCTGGTAGGTCGAGAGAAGAGACATTAGAATGATCGTTAGTCACTCCAAAAGTGATAAACGAGTACAAAACAGTGAACACATCGCGTGAATCTAGTAGCTTATAATTGTATAGTTCTCCTAGATATCGAACAGTTGCTATTCTCCGCTGGTTGTATCTGGGATGAGGATCTTCCATGGTTACTCTTATTTCTTCAAGTATGGTATCTACAACCGCGGGGGCTACTGCCTCCTGCCAGGCTGCCAGCTCAGCGGTTAGCCTGGCGAGAGCTCTCCTAGCACTAGCCCTCACTCTCCAACCTCCTGCCAAGTGTTGTATAGCCACTGCAGCAATATCTGGATCATCCCAGTTCAACTTCCGCATGAGTCTTAATATTTTTTCCTCGTTGCTCTTCTGCAAGTCTTCGTGTAGAACTTTTCTAATAAATTGATGCATAGGTGGCTCCTCCTCTTTTGGTTGTGCTGGAGTTTCAGGTGGACAAACGTAGTAAAATGCGTTTTCGATTTGCGTTACGTAACGTGAGTCTAGAGCTGATACAGTCTACAAAAAAAAAACAAATTTGTAAACTACAATCACTGAACTAAAGAGTAGGTAAACTACAAATCATTCAATTCATCAAAACACTAGATGATGCCCGCAGCTTCACCCACATCGAATTCTCTACTCATTGCTGCATCCCATGGGATAAAAAACAACTTATTGTGACAGACTGCGTCTGTGGCGTAGTCGGTAGTGATACCGCCTGCCGCGCTGGATGTCCTGGGTTCAATTCCTGGGTCGGTCCAAATACTTGTGTGATCCACAAATGTTTGTTTCGGAGTTTGGGTGTTTTCTATGTATAATATTTATGTATTTAGAAATATATAAGTACACCTCGCGCCAAATATCTTTGCGCCTATGAAGTTGGTTAAAAATTCAAGGTTGCGCAGGTACAGTCGCAAACAAAAGTAGGTACTAAGTCTAAAAATATATTTAACCGATTCTCTTTGCGTAATTTCCAGGACATAGCTATTTGAATATTAATTCTATACTTTTATTTACAATATATATAATATGTAGGTAATGTTTGTGAGTTTGTGAGGTTGTAGAGAGTAATCTTTAGATTTAATGAACCTATTTTAAAATTTCTTTCACCAATAGAAGACCACATTATTTTTTACTGTCATAAGCCCCGTGTGGCGACGGGGTCCCGTGTTGGACGGGTACGAGTAGAAAATGTCGCCACCCAAACCATCCCGAGGGTGTCGTAAGAGGCGACTAAGGGAACACTTTCGCAAAAAGATCTGCCTCTCTGCCTCTGCCTACCCCTTCAGGGATAAAGGCATGACTATATGTATGTATGTGTCATACATAAGTTCGCTAGCTATCATCACGCGCCAGCTATATCAGACAATTGTGTTCACAACAGTACGTTAGAGCGAAATGGCGATATTGCCCAACGCGTCAGAGCGAGATGCACGACTTCATGTGCAGGTGCATCGCATCGGCCGTCTACGTGCCGCCCCTCCCGCCTCAGGCTGCGCAGTAGTTTCCCCTGTGATACCTAAAATTGCATAAATGCGGCGCGAACGAACGAAGTTCATAGACGCAAAGATATTTGGCGCGATGTGTATACATACTAGTCGTCTAGATCCCATAGCACAAGCTTATATTAGCTTAATTTAGGCTAGATGATGTTGTGTGTTAATGTCCACAAATATTTAAAAACTAAAGACTCAGTAATATTTCCAACCAAATTTCAGCCACATCCGTTCAGACATTAGATGTGAACAAACATCTAAACATCCACACTCACAAACACGCATTTATAATATTAGTAAGACGTTTACCTTTTTTCTCATCATTTGTTGCAAATATATCATAGTGCGCTGATGAGTATCAGTATTGCAGTACAGGTATCGGCCACATGTCTCGAGAAGATTGCATGCCATTTCTATGTGGTGATGTTTGAAATCGTGCAACAGTACTTTCAGACAATATAAGGCTTCCATTTTCGAATACAGTTCAAATTTGACTAACTCTCCTATGAAACGCACCACTTTTATCTGCAAAGAAATTCAAAAGCTAAAGAGAGATTTGGTGACAAAATAAAATATTCAGTTAAAAGTAATGATTATGGTACCTTAGACTCTATGTTAATTTGATCTTTTTTTCTAACATGATATTTGAAATCTTGTTTTAACATTTGACATAAGTCCACACAAATATCTGGCAACACAGGATAAAGTATAGCAGCAAATCTTGAGTAAAATGGTAATAAATCAAGCCTAGTTCTAGCAACACTGAAGAGGACTCTTGTTAATTTTTTTCTATTATTCTTGGTATTGAGATTCAAAACAAAGTCCACTGCAGCATTATCAATCAATTCTCTGTTTATGCAGTTTGGTAGTTCATTCATAAAGGCATCCAGCGCATATCTGCAAAATAAAGATAGATTATGAATGGGGCACTCTAAAAGCATTACATTTCAGTAACAATTGAAAACAAAGTTCTAGACTGGATTTGGAATAAGAAGCTCATCACAAAATAAATTAAAATCCCTACTAATATTATAAATGCGAAAGTATTGTGTCTGTCTGTTACGCTTTCACGTCTAAATCGCTGATGCGATTTAGATGAAACTTCATAGTTATATATAGTTTGAGACTTTGAGTCCCTGGGAAGGCCATAGGCTACTTTTTAACCAACTACGCAAAAAGATGGTAACGACTTTACGCTATAACTACCACAACGTGGACGAAGCCGCGGGGAACAGGTAGTCTATACATATAATAAAACTGTTGAGGGTCGAGAGTCTGTACATTGTAGACATTAAAAAAAAAATTGTAGGGCGTTTTCAAATCGATACTGAAGCCGAAAATGTAATTTAATATTTTCATGTCTGTCTGTCTGTCTGTATTCCGAATAAGTATCACGCCGAAACTACTGAATCGATTTGAATGAAACTTGGTACAATCAGAGCTTAAAATCCGAGGAAGGTTCTAGGATACTTTTGATCCCGATATTTTGCGCGGTTCCTTTGGGAGAGGGGAAGAAAGACAAAATGGTTTTTTAGTTGTAATTTCTCAATGTGTGGTCCAATTCCAAAAAAAATTGTGTTATAAAGGGAGTAGGTACTTTAAGAATTGTTTCACACAAGTTTCATTGTTGAGGGTTGTGTTATTCAGGAATTAGAGACATCTAAACTTTGGATTCCTTTGGATGTAAGGGTAAATCTAAACTGGCGTGTTGGCTTTATCATAAAAGAGCTTAATGATTAAGGCTATTGTAAAATAATTCAATACGCGCCGAAAGCGTGGACTGAATTGTTTTAGAATAGACTAATCTTTAAGCTCTTTTATAAATCAAGCAAACAGGGCAGTTTCACATGCTGCTTGATGAGTCTGATGAAGAAATACCTCTCCTTTCATACACCCTATGTGACGTAAACGAAGTTGCGAGGGTCAGCTAGAATAGGATAAACTTTCATCTTCTCGTGCCTTGTTTGTGCCTGCCAGCGCACATATTCCCCTCCTCTTACAACCCGGGTTCTTCAAGCGGATTGTAAAGGGACACAACAATGGGTCACTAACTTGAGAGCCACTGTGAATAGATGCTGCCTTGGCCTTCCATTAGGCGTGGGTCGTCATTTCGGGGTTGAATATTTTTAATGATCATAACAGGTAAACTATTTCTAAGTCCCAAAGCATTACCTATTTAATTTGGCTAGTTTTAACCTAAACGAAAATATATAAAACTCACTTGTTGGATACATTTGAGGGCTGTATTTCCTCCTGTTCCACCTCAGGAACTGTTGGAGCTTCATTGTCACTTAGCTCATCTTCTTTCAAGTCTTCATCCAGCATTTCTTCTGTTACAGTCTCAGTCTTATTTTTTAATGTCTGAAATCAGGCATATTAAAAGATCATTCAACTTTTTGTGAATTGATAAAGGAGATTGTACTGACTTTCTTAAAGACAAATAATATAACAATTTTATAATATATACCTCCGTCCCATACTTTCCTATAGCTCAGAAAGCAGAAAACATAGGAACTGTGTTACAGACCTATCTAGATTGAAATTGAATCTATTGAATTGGACAAAATGTGCAGCAAATCAGGTGGTCGGTTCATCCGCCCTGTGGCGTTCTAAGTGATTGCTTTTATATGTAGGTATTTGTAATAAAAAGAGGATAAGGTCTGAAAAATAGGTCTTTAAGACATAGTGTGTCAGCATCCCCATAAGCAAATAATAAATGAATCTAAACTGAATTGCTTAATTAATTCTATCAAGAAGCCGTGAGACGGTCTCACCCGACTGCCCCTCTAACATTTATTGTGAAAGTGAAAGTTCAATCCGATTGACGTTGTCATTTTTGTTTTATTTCAAACTCCGAACAGATGATCCAAGTGACCTAGTGACGTAATTTAATGCAACAGAGTCACAGACTACAGACACAAGTCTCGCCATGAGCCCCTCTGCAATCTGTTTTATAGAGAGGGGCTGAAAGCTATGCATTAAATTGTCTATCAATTCTATTTCACAATCAAATGCAGAGTGTGTCACTAGGTCACAAAATAATAAATCCTAAGGCAACATAAACACAATCTACAATAGTTCCACTAGGAATTGAGAAACACCTGAGAATACTAAAAAGTTACATAACACCAAATATGTATACATTGAATTTGAAATTGAAGTTTTTTATTTTGAAAGCATCCTATCAAACTATGAGTACATACTTAATATGTAAGCAAAAATTTATTCATACACTCACCTCTTTCATTTGATAGTTGGGCATGAAAACCTTTAAATCAGGCAGGCTAGTGTAGAATGTTCTAGTGTCTTCATCTTGCCAGGGGTCAGTACCAGCATGCATAGCAAACTCCTCATTGCCACCGATAGTCACAGAGCCCTGAGTCTCTGTCACAATTAAACTTAAAGTCGGTGGCTCTCCAGCTTCTCCTAAATCTTCACCTAAAACTTCTGCAAAGCTTTGAGCTCCTGCTAGCAGTTTGTCATATGTAGCCTGAAAAAAAATACTTACATTTATTTTGATACTTTTACTTTGTAATATCTCAACATCATAATGCAGTTTATCCAACTGGAGAGATAAGGCAGCTTTTTTTTGTGGAAAGCCTACATGGCTAAAGCAAAGAGTACTGGGTTACAAAAACCTTAATCACAGCAAAAAGTCTAATTTACATGTGCATATAAATGATACTGTGACTCAACTGCATGAATATTTTTTTAAAGTTTAGAAGTGATGCTGCCAACATTAGTACACGATAAAATCGTAGTGGCAGTAGACAATATATGAAACTGTTCACATGTAGTCCATAGGGAAAAATCGTGTGTATGATTTTCTCGTATAAACTACATGTGAACAGTTACTGGTATTATCTACTGCCACTACGATTTTATCGTGTACGAGAAAATCGTGCACGAGAAAAACGTGCGCCGTGTGAACATGGCTTAACAGGATCATTGCTTCTTGATTGCCTGAATCAGTAAAAAATGAAATGTACCTGTATTGCATTATTCCAGATATTGAAAATATCACAACAGAAATGCAAATTCCGATGACTGGTAGTGTAATTTTGCAATTTGTATCATTAACAAAGTGTAAAATATTGTGTTTCTCTAACAATTTTATTGATTACTAGCTGATGCCCGCATAAAAGTTCTTCCCGTATTTTATCCCCTTGGGGGTAGAATTTATCAAAATCCTTTCTTAGCGGATGCCTACGTCATAACATCTACCTGCATGCCAAATTTCAGCCCGATTCGTCCAGTGTTTAGGGCTGTGCGTTGATAGATCACTATGTCAGTCAGTCAGTCACCTTTGAGTTATATATATTGTAGACAAAAGCTGAGTGTTCCAGAGAAGATAGTCAATTTTATTTCAAACTTACTTTCTGGCAGAAATATTTCAGTCAGAGTCCAAAATTCTATATTACCTCCGAGAATGGTGTGGAGAGGTCTACCTCAGGGCTCTGTGCTTAGCCCTCTTCTTTATAATATTTATACAGCTGATTTGGACCTCTCAGTAAATTCCTTCTGTAATATACTTCAGTATGCAGACGATTTAGCTCTATATCGGTGGATGACATATCGGATGCAGTGTCTAGACTTACGTCTGCTATATTCTACCTTCAATCCTGGCTTATGGATCATGGGCTATCACTGTCAGTTCCTAAGAGCTCGGTGGTAGTCTTCACTCGTCAGAGATCTGTAAGTGATTGCTTGATCACTTATGAAAATCAAGTCTTTCCAGTGAGAGAATCAGTGAAGTTCTTGGGTATAATTCTGGATAACAGAATGACTTGCATTCCCCACGTAAACCATATCGTGTCGAAATGTGAAAGAAATTTAAACATCCTACGCTCCTTATCCGGCACCTGGTGGGGAGCCCACCCCTACTGCCAGAAGTTACTGTATAACGCAATTATCCGAAGCCACCTGGATTACGGCAGCTATCTCCTGGAGCCATGTAATAAGTTATCCCTCAATTCTCTAGATAAGATCCAATCCAAATGCCTGCGATCAGTTGTTGGAGCCATGAAATCATCGCCAATCAATGCTCTCCAGGTCGAATGTGGGGAGGCTCCCCTCAGTCTAAGGAGGCAGTATCTCGCTGACCGGTACTTTTTCAAAACCTCCCAACTTGCCCTCCACCCTCTAATCCTTAAACTGCACACACTGTCAGAACTTATCTCATCCGGTTCTTACTGGTCAAAGAAAGTCTACCCTTGTTTATTTAATAGCTTTCTCGAATCCCTACGTCTTTCTTTCCCATGCTCACAATCCAAATCTAATCCCCTATTTGAAATTCCATTCGAGGCAATTATTCATTCCCCTGATATTGTCATAAATACTGGCATCAATAAAGATTCTGTCGAGGCGGATAGACAGCTAATGTCCTTAATTGACCAAAGGTGGCAGGATCGTTTGACTCTTTATACAGATTCCTCTAAATCAGTAGACTCCACATATGTTGGATCAGCAGTCTGGATTCCCCGATACAAAATTATTCTTTCCTTTAAATCTCCTTCTATTAACTCAATCTTTACAGGAGAAGCTATTGCCATTCTGGAGGCTCTTTTATATATAGAGTCTCATAATGTGGACAAGACAGTAATTTTTTCTGACTCTAAGAGCTGCCTAATGGCAATTATGGCTAACCAATTCTCCAGTAACTCCAAATCCCCTCTTATACTCCAAATCAAGAGTACACTCTTTAGATGCTATTCCAAAGGGCTACTAGTTTGTCTGGTCTGGATTCCTGGACATAGTGGAATTGCTGGTAATTCAATGGCTGATTCATTGGCCAAAGCTGCCATCTCTAACGGATCTCTTGACCATTTCCGAGCCTATTCCCAAGACCTTGCCTCTTTGGCTAGATCTAGTCTATGTTTAAGGTGGCGTAATCTTTGGAATCAACCTAGCAAAGTTAAAGGGTTACACTATGCTTCTCTACAAACTGATATCCCAGCTAAACCCTGGTTTTTTAAATTTAGGGAGGCCAGTAAAAGGTCAACCTCGGTTATCTGTCGTCTTCGGTTGGGTCATGCTTGCACTAACGTTTTTTTAAGGAAAATAAGGATAAGGGATAATTCTTTATGTGAATGTGGATTGGATGAAGATACTACAAACCATATCTTTTTTGAATGCGTAAGAAGGAATGGATCCTTATATGATTGTCTTCCTACAGAACATTTCCCACGTCCTATTAACTTCAACTCCCTCCTGACCTATGTTGATTCCCCCCACATATACGTTGTATGTGATTACATTGACTCCAATAACATTAAACTGTAGAACATTGTGTTTGTCTGCTAAATTACTAACATTCTCTGTGTGCTTTAATGTTGTCTTTTTCATTGTTACATGTACTTCAACACGAATCTTGGATTTTGGATAATTAGTTACCTACTATTTCTGTTTTTCCTTGTACACTCACAAAACTTTGATCCTAATACGTGTGGACCGCATAAACACTTACCAAATCCACACTGAGTTTTTGGCGGAATAAAGTATCGCCATAAAGGAAAAAATATATATATATATTGTAGACAAATGTGGCAATTACCTGGTGTTGTTCCAACTGGTCCTTTCTTTCCTGTGACAATTCACCTCTAGTGTGAAGAGTCCGCTGGTTGGCAGCATGCAAAGCCTGTAGCTGTGCTCTGACAGCTAACAAATGCTTTGTTAGAGACAGGAAGTAGTCTTTCAGCAGTGTCCGTACAGCAGCTTGCTTCTCAGCAGTTAAAAATGTATTCCTCGGCAAAGTTATACCATGTTTCTATAAACATTAATAAATTGGTTATTGATCATTATAATTTTGCATAAAATAACCTTAAACTTGAAACATAATTACCTCAGATGCCTCTTTTACTTTTTTTGGTATTAAACCAGCATAATCTTCACCACAATGTTTACAAAATGATAATAAGATTGGAATATTATTGTGGTCTTCTTTATCCATGTTTATCAGCACTGTTAAAACATTGCCTAGTAATGGCAGACCCATTTTATTAGTGAATATCCCAACAGCAACTAACTCAGCATAGAATCTTATGTCAACACGTAACTTTGAGGAGTTTGTAATTTTATCAGTTACTTTGAATGTCAGAATTTTTTGCCAGTTTTCAAAGAAGTTCGATGAGAACTCAGCATATGTACGGTGTAGTACAGAACACAAAGTAATAGCCGCTGTTATGTCTGACATCTTTAACTTAGCTTCAGCAATTGCTGCTGCTACTTCAGAAATGTATTTTGTGAGATTAAGGGCATTAAAATCTTTTAGTAAAGTCTCCAACTGAACAGCACTAAACGATTTCAACTTCTTCACGAACGTGGTATTCTTTTTTAACCCAGAATCTAGTTTAGAGAAATGATTTTCTGGAGGTCGAACACAATTTAGGTTTTGGTTGCGCAAATCAAGCTTTTGTTTTACTCTAGTTTCGAGGTTAGTTGTGTATTCGTCCAAGAGAGCTTTCTCATTTTCTGCACTCTCGACATTCTTCTCTGTTGGTTGATCACTTTTTTCAGCCTCTTTATCTGTCGACGTCATTTTGTGAAATTTAATAACATCTAAACAAGTAACATAACGATGTGACTAAAGATAATGTTGTCTTGTTTTTTAAGTAAGATTCACTTTCATTTCATGTAGAATGTAGTCCTTTAATGCAAATTGATTGCTTTGCACAGGCTATTTCTTTACAATAGAATTGACGGTTTGCGATGTTTATTTTTGTTTCGCACAAGCGCACAAGTAAATTCAACCATTCGTTTGAGTGAAGTGAACAAAGTCGAACTGTCGAGTACTTAACTGACGTCAAATTGACACGAGCTACAGCATTTTTTTTATAACATGGCTTGATTACTGCAACTGGCTGTAACGACTTTAGGCATCTTATTTATTTTTATATATTTTAAAAGAATATTGAATTACTCCTTAAAACTAGTGCAATCATCTTGCTTTTTAGGTAAGAATGCTGAATATAAAATTTTAACAGCGTTGAATTAGTAATAAAAAGAAACTTTTAATGTTATCTACACTGAAAGCTTTCGAAATGCTTCTACCACTTCACTGGGATATGGGACAATCTAGTCAAGATCAAGACTAATTTTGATTGAGACTATAGACTGTACTTGACGAGGGTGGAGATGAAGAGGTTACCACTGACTATGCAGTATGGTTTTCTTACCTAAGCCTCTTCTATGTTAAATGAACAAATAAAAAGAATAACAAAATATGCAGTCACTGTCACTGTCAGTCAGTATGAATGAGCGAAGCACGAGCGAGTGTAAATAATAACAGCTGATCGTTTGGTTATTTGATAGAAGATTGAATAAAAACTGAGCGTATAATAAGATAATGTGTGGTATATTTTGTGAAATATGCTTTTCCAATGTTCAACCTACTAAGGTAACAATTGTCATTCTTAGAACTTGTCTTGTTACATAGGTTTTAAGCTAAATAAATGTATATAATTTAAATTGATTGAATTCATGTGTGTAAATGCTTTCAGGATGCTTTATTATTACAACGGATTAGAAATAGAGGCCCAAATAGTACACAATCGATAGAAATCATCTTGAACGATGAAACCAAATGTTTTTTCTATGCAACAGTACTATGGATGCAGGGCCTTCAAATAACCCCTCAACCTGCTGAATGTAATCAAGGGATTCTACTATACAACGGAGATATATTTAATGAAACATGGGAAAGCACAATAAGCGATACGCAACTGATTCTCCAGAATCTTAGTCATAATGTTAGTATATACTAATATACTTATATTTTATAGAGGAAAGATTTGATTGGTTGTTTGCATTGAATAGGGTCCGAAACTACTGGACCGATTTGAAAAATTCTTTCACTGTTGGGAAGCTACACTATTTCTGATGTACATATTAATAAATAATATTTTATTCCCATAGTCCCGTGGGAACGGAAGCTATGGAAGCTCTCATTCCCACGGGACTATGGGAATAAAATATTATGCATGTTCTTCACGCGCATGAAACTGCATGATGATTGCTAGTATTATATATAATTAATTATTCAGACTTCAATTTTGACAGTGTAGTCATCACTTACTAGTTCACTTGATGTTTTAGAATTCAACTAAGTACTTATTTCTTACATAAATTTAACTCTTTAGCTCTTAAGCTATCTTTATCGCTTAAGAAAGAATATATTTGACTTAATTTTCTTATGACTGACAACATGTTATTATGAACTTTGTTTTTAAAATTAATTTTGTTTTCATAATTAATAGGTTAATGTAATTCTCAACTTACAGAGCCAGCATTCAGAAAGTCACATTATAGCACAGTTGAAATTATTAAAAGGGCCGTTTGCTATAATTTATTTTGATAAAATAAATAATAAACTATATTTTACAAGAGACAGGATAGGAAGAAGTTCTTTATTGTTATATGAATCGAGAGGCACAATCATTATCAGTAGTGTTTTGGGTAAGTAATTTTCGATTGTGATCAGGACAAAACATTTCATAGCTTTCATCATCCAATATCTAATAGTGTTGCATTTTAGCATCAAATACATGGGATCATTTTATAGCTTTAGCAAATAATTTAAGAAGTACTTAATTAAACAGATTTTTGACCCAAGCCAAAAATCAGTTTGCCCCTTAAATTCAAATTCAAAACCAATATTCAAATTCCAAAATGTACCAATATCACCAAGAACTCGGAATTGAATTTAGGGTATGCAAATTGAGATTTTATATAAAATTTTGGAATTTGAATATTGGTTTTGGATTATCTATTATCAAATATCTGAAAACAGAATAATTTTGATGTTACACATTCGCCCCTGTGACATGTCGCATTTTATTTAAAAAATTGTTTTAGGTAGAGACTATGACTGTGTTGAAGTACCAGCTACACATATTAATGTACTGGATCTTGCTACTAAGAAACTGCATTTATACCGATGGGATGATACATTGAATTCTATGCAAGAAGATACATTTGATGACTGGCTTACTCAAATAAGAGTTCAACAATCCTTGCCTGATGATCAGTATGAGTTTGATTTTGTAGAAGATAAGTTATATGATGAGGTAATTTTTTTTTATACAAGAGAAGATTGAGAATTTGGTATTCTAATAACCATACAGTCAAATAGATTGTTCAAGCTGTTTGTGAGCCAGTGATCAAAAGTGGTGCAACCTAGACAAAAATTCAAGCAATATAAAAAATAACTACTTTAATCCCAATAAAATTTTGTTCCTTGTAATTAATTCACTATCTATTGCCTGAGTGGTCATTATTGTTTCATATTAACTGTTTGTTTTAAAATTTTGTATTATTTTTTTAGGAAAAAATAATAGAATACATAGAGTCAACCGCTAGACAGTTACAATGTAGATTGAGTGTACTGAAAAAGTTGCTTGAACATCCAACCATCAAAGAAAAGGTTTTAAGGGTTTTACAACTTTTAGAAAAGAGTATTGAATTACGTTTAAAACGACAACCTAATAAATGTAAAGTGTGTCTTGATTCTGAAGCAAATCACTGCAATCATTGCACAGTCGGAGTTTTGTTTTCAGGTGGTCTAGACTGTACAATATTAGCGTTGTTAGCTGATAAATATTTACCAAAAGAGCAACCTATAGATCTTATAAATGTTGCGTTTAGGAAAAATGACAAAGCGTCGTACGAAGTGCCTGATAGAGTTACAGGAAAACAGTCTTTGAAAGAACTGCAAGAATTATGTCCAAAAAGGTAAAACGTTTACATTATTAGTCTAGTTACGCTCCCGTAAAATTTTGTACCCGTTCCCGCTACCCGTGGTAACTTATTCCTGGGATAAAAAGGTTAGATCCGATAGGGGCTTTCTTCAGCGCACGCTTAGGTTATGGAATGATCTCCCTGCCTCGTTTTCCCAAACGCTTACAGTATGGGGTTCTTCAAGAGGGGTCTTAGAAGGTTTTTACAGGGTCGCGTGTTTTATAATCGCTCAGTAGCGGTCACTCTCTTTTTATGGCCAATAACGATAGATATAAACTTAGTAGGTACAGCATAATATGACACACCAAAAATTAAATAATACCGGCCAAGTGCGAGTCGGACTCGCGCACGGAGGGTTCCGAACCAAAAAACAACAAAAAGGCTTATTTGTTGCATGGGAGCCCCCCTTTTTTATTATTTGACGTGAGGAAAAATCCTTCATGGATGCTATTCCGGACAAAACCTCACGTAACGCCTAACAGCCTACGGTTGGGTGGGAGCACCGGGTTAGCCCTCGGAAAGATGTTTCAGTAAATGTCCAATCAAATCCATCAATCAAATGAGCCTATCGCAGTCCACTGCTGGACGTAGGCCTCTCCTAATTTACGCCACAATCCACGGTCCTGCGCCTTACGCATCCAGTCCCAGCCTGGATGTCCATTTTGTTTTAAATAAATTTATTTTTTATGTAAATAGACTGCTCGATATTCTGTGATTATTTCAAACGTCTACTGGTTGCCCTTATATCATAATAAAATTACCTAATAGTTTAAAAAACTAAAAAACACGCTTTTAGCACGCACTAATTTTTTTTTTATTTTATACTTTTTTCGTATTCCTGACAGCAAACCCTTTCATTTGATACCCATATCATGGGGGTGCATTTCAAATAGCCAATCCGCCATCTTGGATGTCCGTCATGTTGGATTTAAGTAACGTGACTATTTTTTTCGTATTCCTGACAGCAAACCCTTTCATTCGATACACATATCATGGGAGTGGATTTCAAACAGCCAGTCCGCCATTTTGGGGAGGCCGCCATATTGGATTTGTAATGACGTTTTTTAGCTAGTCATGTATTGTCATCAGAACTCAGAGCGTGTGCAAAATTTTAGCCAGATCGAAGGACGGGAAGTGGGTCAAATTAACATTCCAAGATTTTCTTACATACATAGTTACAAGTGAAGCTAATAGAAGCGTATTAAAAACAATACATATTATAAAACAAGTATTGCTCTATGGTGTTTGTTAACCACAGAGCAACGCGCGCCTTAGACAGTTCGTGTTGCTCTATGTTGTGAACTATCCTGTTAGCCTCATAAAGATCCTCTACGGTGGGTACAGTTCCCTATGTTTAATTTCTTTTTCAGAATATTGATGACATTTGAATGATGACATTATTGACACGATAAGTCTACAACATCGGTGCATGTAATTGAATTGTGTGTTTGTACGTAAATTGTATAAACTGGAAAAAAATGAGAAATATGGGCACTTAGTTTTCTATTTCCTATGAAATTGCTATCTTTGAAATATTATAATTACCTAAAGTAATCTGCTGGAAGCGATGTTAACGTTTTAAAGAAAAAATATTTGCGATGAAAGTCGAACAATAAATTAGTATGTGACCCGTTTAATGTTCAATCATGGCGACACGAAATTAATTTCCTTCCGCAATATTTGACTTTGCTATACCTCCTAAAGTATTCATTTGATTTGCATGGTGTAAAGGGAAGAAATAATCTTGATTATATGTTTAAGCCAACTAACGTATTTAAATTCAGAAGGATACATTATTATCTAATATATAAGATGAAATGGCGAAAAAACACGTTTGTTGTATGGGAGCCCCCCTTTAATATTATTATGTTTTTGTTTTTAGTATTTGTTGTTATAGCGGCAACAAAAAACATAATCTGTAATAATTTCAACTCTCTAGTTATCACCGTTCATGAGATACAGCCTCCTGACGGACAGACAGACAGACAGACAGACAGACAGACGGACAGCGAAGTCTCATGAATAGGGTCCCGTTCTTTACCCTTTGGGTACGGAACCCTAAAAAAATATTGGTTTTGAAATTATGAAGCTTTTCTTAAAAGGTCATTGAACTTTGACAAAAACATTTTTACCAATGATATATAAAAAACTATAGATACGTTACCAACACTTAAAAATGGCAACAAAAAAGTCAGGCAATTGCCTTAATTTTCATACATGCTACCATAGATAATTTCATAGAAATTCTTTTTTTGAATATAAAAAATATTTGCCATTTTTGAAAGCCGTGATGTTCGTACATGACGTGTCTATATTTTAATACGTCGTTGATTTTTACAGATTTTGCTCGAAATAATCAAAATTTACTGTGGTTAAAATTACTAATGAACGGAGGAATATATATTCGTAATCATGTGTAGAAATTACAAGTCTGCACCTGCCCTAGCATACGAAATAAAAATTAATTTTCAAATTTTAGAAAAATAAATATAAAAACTTTTCTAGTGAACGGTCGCATTTTTTTTCACTTTTTAACTAATGTCCAGTTATGTAGCTTCCTACTCATACATTTTTAAATTTTTTCAATGCAGGACAGCTGAGATAAGACTTTTCTAAGTTTTTTATAATTTTCTATGGAAATAGGGTTGTCACAAAAAGTTATGATGTTTCAAAAAGGACTTAGAGTCAGCTGTAAAACCAAGCGCTTGCTTCGCATTAAATCTTATAAAGAGAAGTCAGAAGTGCACAAGGAAAAGTTTAAGGTATATTCCAAGTTACTGCGCAAATGCATATTCAAATCAATAAATAACTATAATCACAGTAAACTTAGTAACTGTAAGAATATATGTAGAACATCCTGGCAGTTAATTAAGAAGGAAACAGGAACACTGGCGCTAAGGGACTTGATCTCTGAGATAAAAATAGAGGATAGTGTTATAAAAGACCCTCTAGCGATAGCGCAAGTCTTCAATGACCATTTTATAGACTCGCATGCAAAGCAGTAAAAAAATCCCAACCAAATTCTAAACATGTTACTGGTTCCTAGCACTTGTAATAGTATTTATCTTGAGCCATGCGACTGCCCAGAAATTTTTAAAATAATCTCCTCTCTAAATAATACAAACTCTGTAGGATATGATGAGTTTAGCACAAAAATTTTGAAATTCTGTGCTGTACCACTTACCCCTATTGTAACATATTTGGTAAACCGGTCATTTAGTGAAGGTCAGTTTCCTAAAGTACTTAAAAAATCTATTGTAAAACCAGTGCATAAAAAAGGTATTAAAGACTCAGTGGTAAACTATAGACCTATAACTCTGATTCCAATCTTATCAAAAGTCTTTGAAGTGGCCATGCATAGAAGAATAGTCAAGTTTATTACTAAGCACAAAATTCTGAAAGAGGAACAATTTGGGTTCCAAAAGGGCAAGTCTACTACCCTGGCTTGCTTTAACATGGTTACCAAGATCTTAGAGAGTTTAGATACAGGTA
The DNA here is from genome assembly GCA_933228765.1 of Miltochrista miniata. Lineage (NCBI taxonomy): Eukaryota > Metazoa > Arthropoda > Insecta > Lepidoptera > Erebidae > Miltochrista > Miltochrista miniata. The sequence goes on along the minus strand of OW121751.1, from coordinate 9,650,375 downwards.
ATACCAAAACTACTGCTGTGTTCTTTGATATGAAAAGTGCCTTCGATTTAGTTTCCCATGAATTATTATTATGTAAACTGGAAAAGTATGGTATCCGTGGTCCTGCCCACAGCTGGCTTGATACATACTTGAAGGATAGAATACAGTGTGTCGAGGTCCTGAACATTAACAATAAACAGGAGTTAAGAGCACATAGATCTTCATTCACCGTGGTCCTGCCCACAGCTGGCTTGATACATACTTGAAGGATAGAATACAGTGTGTCGAGGTCCTGAACATTAACAATAAACAGGAGTTAAGAGCACATAGATCTTCATTCAGAGTCAATTGTTCCGGGGTGCCCCAAGGGAGTATACTTGGGCCGCTCTTATTCTTGATATATATAAATGACTTACCTGGTGTTACTCCATATCCCTGTACCTTATTCGCTGACGATATTTCACTTCTCATGACATCCAACAATTCTAATAGTAATTATATAAATGACATTAACAATACAATTACATCTATAATTCAATGGCTTCAAAATAACCACCTAGAAGTAAATCTGACCAAAACTCATTACATGCAATTTAGTACTTGCCCGGGTAATTTGCAACCCTTAGATATTAAATATACGACCCAAAACTTGATAGAGGTTGATGAAACGTGTTTCTTGGGTATAGTTATTGATAAGAATATGAACTGGAAGGCACAGGTAGATAGAGTTTGTGGCAGGGTAAATAGATTTGTATATGTGTTGGCTAAACTTCGAAAAACGTCAAATCCTAACACAGTGCTTATGGCATATCATGGTTACATTGCGTCTATTTTGAACTACGGCTTAATTCTTTGGGGAAACTCGACGCATGTTAGTCGAGCTTTTATCGCCCAAAAAAGAGCTGTCAGAGCTATATGTGGTGCTGCGCCGTGGCACTCCTGCAGACCATTATTTAAGAAATTTAATTTGTTGACACTTCCTGGCATGTACATCTACCAAACAGCAACTTTTGTAAAAGAACACCCTACATTATTTACAAAAGCAAAAGAAGTGTTCCTAAGGAATACCAGAAACCCCGATAGGATAGTCTTGCGAAGGGTCCCGAGAACTAGGTTATACCAAAGAAACTGTTTTGCAATGTGTGGTTATGTTTATAATGCTTTACCAAATTATTTAAAGAAGTACCCTACTACTCTTTTCAAGGCTAAACTTAAAGCCTGGCTGCTGGACAGATGTTTTTACTCTGTACAGGAATTCATGGAATTTTAATATTTAACATTGTAATGATGAATATATTATTTTTGACATTTATTTTGACATAGAATTTGTAAAATGCATGGACTAAGTGGGTACAAATTAATACGTATGTAATATGTACTGATCTTGACATAGTAATACTTGACATTGAATACAATAAAATATAATTTGGTAACATAAATATGAAGAATGTTTCTGACATAGTTATTAATTCTGTTTTCTTTCTGACATTGAATTTGTAAAATGTATTGACTAAGTATAAATACATACATACATACATACATATCATCACGCCTGTTTCCCATCGGGGTAGGCAGAGACTATGGCTTTCCACTTGCTACGATCCTGGCATACCACTTTCGCTTCTTCTACTTTCATAAGTGCTTTCATACACGCTCGCCGGTTAAGGGTGCTCTTGACCTGGCCTTTTTCCAGCAGGTCATCAATTTGGTTACCATGCGTACGCCGAGGATGACCCCTACCAGCTTGCCCATTCATTCTCGCCTTATAGATCTGTTTAGTCAGTCTATTTTCATCCATCCTCTCAACATGTCCAAACCATCTAAGCATCCCGTTTTCTATCTTTGTCACTACATCTTCAGTTATACCACATTGTTTTCTAATCACGCTATTTCTTACTTTGTCCATCAATTTCACTCCAGCTATACTTCGCAGACTTCTCATTTCCACTGCATTAATTTTACTTTCATGCTTCTTCTGCCACACCCAACTTTCACTACCATACATAAGTGTGGGGATAAGCACACCCCTATGCACAGCCACTCTTGCCTTCTTAGACATGTTTTGACTGCTCATAAAGGTATGCATCGCCCCATTCACTTGATTTCCTGCCAAAACTCTTCTCTCAATATCCTGGTCACACTTTCCATCCCTCGTAAATTTTGAACCCAGGTATACTAATTCTTTCACCTGTTCCACTCTTTGCCCTTCGATAATAATAGGGCAATTCGTCATACATTTCTCTCTTTCAAAAACCATTACTTTAGTCTTACTTACATTCACTTTCATTCCTCTACCTTTCAGCGCCTCATGCATAATATTAACCATCAACTGCAACTCCTCCGCCGATGCAGCTAAGATCACCTGATCGTCAGCATATAGGAGGCATTTGATGGACAGCTCGTTCAGTTTTATACCACACGCACTCTCTTGCAATTCTTTCAAACAACTGTCCATGTACAGGTTAAACAGCCACGGTGACGCTACACAACCCTGTCTCACACCCCTTTCTATATTAAAGAAGTCCGTGCAAGCTCCGTTGATCCTGACACAAGCACTCGAGCCCTCATAAAGAGATTTCAGTGCTCGTATCAAGCTGCTGCTCACCCCGTACAAAGACAATGTTGACCATAGTTCATTCCTCACCACTTTGTCATAGGCCTTCTCCAGATCTACGAATACGCAATATACCTTTTGGCTTTTCGCCAAAACTTTTTCTGCTATGCGTCGTAAGGAGAAGACCTGATCCGTGCATCCCCTTCCTTTCATAAATCCTGCTTGAACATCCCACATTTTTCCTTCACTTTCATTCATCACTCTTTTTATCAACACTTTCGCATACAGTTTACCGACGATGCTGAGCAGGCTTATGCCGCGGTAATTTTTGCACTCTTGCTGCGACCCTTTTCCTTTGTACAGCGGCACAATGACGGCTTTGGACCATTCTTTTGGTACGCTGCCACTCCTCCAGCACAGATTAAAAAGGCGGTACAGCTGGTCAATCACCACGCCACGTCCTGCTTTCAGCATCTCAACGGAAACCCTATCAATCCCAGCAGCCTTGCCTAGTTTCATACTATTTAATGCTTCCATTATTTCTTCCATACTAATGTCGTTTTCATTGCCAATTTCATTCATTTCACAAAAATGAGTTTGCACTTGCGTATCCTCTTTATCAAATAGACTTTCAAAAGACTCCTTCCATATTTTTAGCACACACTCTTCTCCTCCCACAAAACTTCCATCCTGGTTTCTGATCTTATTAAGCGGTGATGTGGTCTGTGGACTCCTCACCGCTTTTATGGACTTCCAAAAGAATTTTATATTCTGTTGGAAGTCACCAGATAACCTTTTATCAAATTCATCTCTATCATTCTCCTTCTTTCTTACTAACACCTCTTTTGCCACACGCTTATACCTTTTATACTCATCGTTGGCCATTCGTACATCCTCATCCGTTGCCTTCTGCATTCTTTGATTGGCCTTTGTGGCCAGCCAGTCCAACCATGCTTTCTTCTTCTCAGACAACGCTTTCAGAACTTCCGCGGTCATTCTTTTTAACTTACATCCTTGGCTTCTCTTGCTCACACCACACACTTCAATCGCAACTTCCACGAGTCCTTCCTTAATCGGCTTCCATAATTCTTCAATCTCACATACTTCATCTAAATTATCAAACTTTTTGCTTAGTTTGCTCACAAATTCCTCTTTTATACCTATCTCTTGCAAATTCTCAACTTTTATGCGTTCTAGTACACTAACAGGTTCACGCACACGGTGCCTCCACCGCTGAAACAGACCTCTTACTCGGCTGACAACCAAGAAGTGGTCTGTGTCAATCCCAGCACCGCGGTAGGCTCGAGTGTCTAGTACTTTCTTTCTCATCCTTGCGTCAACAATCACAAAGTCAATCATGCTCCTCTTACTTCCTTCTTGTCTCGTAATCAAGTGGATATCTTTGTGGTGAAACATGGTGTTAGTCACCACAAGATTCTTCTCCAAACATACTTCAAGCAAACTTTCTCCATTTTTATTCACTCGCTCATCACCAAACTTTCCCAATACTCTTTCATACCCATCACGCTTGACTCCAACCCACCCATTAAAATCGCCTAACATTACTATCCTCTCATTTTGTTTGCACTTACTCAAAACATCACTCATGCTCTCCCAAAATGCCTGCCTCTCACTTTGGTCTCGTAAAGATCGGCACCACCGCGCATCTTGTGGAGCATATACTCCTAAAACAAAGATGCGGGTAAGTCCAACCTTCAGCCTCAACCAAAGGAGTCTTGGGCTTACACATTCATATTCGGTGACACATTCATTCATTCTCGCAGACAGTACTACACCAACGCCCTGACACGCTTTACTGGTTTTAGGCACACCCGACCAGTAGGCAGCGTAGGGTCCATGTGTGGTGGTGTCACATCCTTTCCTCTTTGTCTCATTCACGCACAGAATATCGAGTCGTCTCTCTTTCATCATCTTGCATACTTCCTCAATTTTGTCTATCATACCTCCTCTTACATTTAACGTAGCAAAGTGGCTATCCCAAGTCCACTTTTCGCCTCGATGGGAAACGAGACGTGATGGGTTGCGAACCACATCGCCGCCATTTCGAATTTTGTTTTTGGTTTTGTCCATTGCGTTCCCACGAAAAGCAAGGGAAAATAAAGTCCACCCAGACAGAGCCCCGCATGTCTAAGTAAGGCTAGCCTTCTTCTGGGGTCGCCCGGCCCCAGGGCAATTGGCACGCTAATACTAGGCTCGCCCCTAGTCACGCAGCACATACGCACGGCAACGTTGGCTTGGCGGAGAAAGGATGGGAAGAAGATGAGGTAGGAATAGGATTGGTGGTTAGGAAAGGGTCGAGGTAGGAAAAGGACGGGGATAAGGTAAATTCAAAGCCACACTAGGTGGTAGTTATATTTTATGATAACACTGGCCCTAGTAGTACGGGGAATATCCGTGTGACGCGTAAAGACCAATTCGCGCTCCCCGTCCATTATATCTTTAAAAGTCTCATACTTACAGAATTTAGGACTTCATGCCATATATATTATTATTTATTCTTGTTACGTGCAGTGACGTCATAAAGCGCATAGAAAGCCGACAGAAGTTTTGTTTTTTCTCCACTAAGTAGTTATTTTTATGATAACACTGGCTACAGTAGTGCGGGGAATACCCGTGTTACATTAAAGACCCATTTCATTCACAATTCACAAGTCCCAACATTATCGGCGACCGGCGTGTCAGTGCAAAGTGAACAGTGGAGCTCTGTTGAATTATAGTAACATACAGTCTAGTAAATACTGCTATAAATAGAATTCAGCGTGTATGTTTATATCCGTTCGTTATTTTACCTCAGTGCGTGTATATTAGAATTATTTAAATAAAAAATCGGTAAGAGTAAGATAGACAGTAGGTAGTATTGCTTTGTGTTTCGACAGTTTTTCTATTTTTCTTAGCTCGAAATTGAAGTATTGTTAACTTTGAAGTGTTATCAGCAGAGTGATTGTCAGTAATTAGTAAGGAATAATGTCTTCTAAAAAAAGGCACAGCGCCATTTAGGTATGAATTATTAACTAAAATTATTGACATTTTTATATTGCCATTTATGATGAATAATGTTATATTCATCATAAATGGCATATTTGAAATATTTTATCTCGACATTGTAATAGTACTAGACAGTACCTAAACTGGTGAAAACAAAAATGAATGATTTTGACATTATTAATAGAATTGGTAACACTTCCTAAATGATCTGTACTGTAGAAAACGTAATGTAATGCATGGAATTGTACCTACATTTGTGTTGAATAGGGATTATAAATTTAGACAATAATTATTATAATATTGTATAATGATATTTGCATGCCTGATCTGGCGAAATGTGTTGGTGTCAAAATTTTTGTAACTTCTCAAACTGTACCACATTTCACGTGAATAAATGAATTTGAATTTGAAATTTATAATATTTAGAAAGATGATACAATTGAGATATAATTGAAATGAAATGAAATACCTATTGACTTGAAAGTTTTGGAATGGGTTAGTGATATTTTATTATTGTAGGTACCAATTAATATAAAAAGTGTACTTGTTTATTTTAGCGAGATTTAAAAAATTATTACTATTTTTTTATAGGAATTCCTTGACGGCCGAATTTTTTTAAAATGTTTTGTTGTTAATTGCGCTGATGAGTACTACCACAAAAAAAAAATAAGCGCTACAAGCACAGGACAGCTGCGATATTCAGTTTTTAAGATTTGAGTTAGTGTTGTATCTCAAGTCAATGGTATTGTTCAGTTGTGGTCTTTATATTTTTATGTGTTAGGAATCATAAAGAAATCCAGATTTATTCATTGATATTACACTTATCTTCTTACGATATGGCAAACTGAACTAAACCATAGACATGAGTGACAACCCTTACCCCTTAAAACTTTAAAATTAACTATCCACAATTAACAATTCGGCATCTAAAAAATGCGACCGTCAAGGGATGCCCCTAGAAAAAAATAAATAAAATAATTACAAAAAAAATATTCTCGCAAAAATAGACAATATTCGTTCATTTTTTAAATAAAAATTCCCTCTAAAATTATTTTGCATTATACACCATTGCGGTAATACACCATTAAAATCGTTACTACTTGGTTTCTTTTGATAAACGTTTTATTTAATTGAAATTTAGGATTGTTATTATTATTTCAGTAAAATGTAGTTTACTCTTCATATACGTAAACATATAATTAATACAAAAGAACAGGCTGTTTTGATTCATAATCATAACACATAAAAAATTTAAGAACCACAACTGAACTTTACCATAGATTTGAGTGACAACCCTAACTCAAAACTTTAGAGCTAAATATCCCAGCTGTCCTGGGCTTGTAGCGTCTAATATTAATTGTGATACTAGTACTATTCACAATTAACAATTCGGCATCTAAAAAAAATGCGACCGTCAAGGGAAAAATAAATAAAATAATTACAAAATAAAATATTCTCGCTAAAATAGACAACATTCGTTCATTTTTTTTTATAAATCGATGTCTAGACTATAACTCAATCATGCAAAAATGAAACCACGAAAATAATACGAATAACAAAGGAGATGAAGGGTTTTTATGGACTTTTCTCGATTTCTTAAATTTTTCTAGAACTATGGGTGATAAACATTTTGGAGTTTAACTATCTGCTTAGTTTGGCTATTATCCATCATAAAACATAAAAAGAAGAGAGTGACCGCTACTGAGCGATTATAATACACTGTGGGTCGGCAGCGCGAGTGTAGCGCCTCTAGTGTTGCCAACGTCCATAGGCTGCGATGACCACCGGTACATCTGGTGGGCCGTAAGCTTGTCTGCCACCTTAGTGGTATAAAAAAAATGTAATCTATGTGTTATTCCACACTCAATCTATCCCTGTACTTACCAATTCCAGTTAAATCCGTTCAGCCGTTAGAGCTTAAAAGAATAACAAACATTTACATTTTAATAAAATATACATATTATTTTAGAGAATGGGTGTTTAGGGAAATTGATGTACCCAAAGAGGAACTAGACAAAAACCAGGAGAGCATTATTGGAGACCTTGTATATCCTCGCCAAACGATTTTAGATGAAAGTCTTGGCACTGCACTATGGTTTGCTGCTAGAGGACAAGACCATTCCAGTGAATCTACTTGCAGGGTAAGTTGTATAATTTCTCTTTATACTATTAAGCTGGCAGACAAGCTTACGGCCTAGCCGATGGTCGGTTACCGTAGCCTATGGACGTTTGCAATACCCAGAGGCGCTATACGCGCGCTGCCGACCCACTGTTAAAATTTTTAAGCCCTTAAGGCTTAAAGCTAAACGCTACGTTCACATGGCCGAAGTTTTTCCATATACTGTACACGAGATTTTCTCGACCGTAGTAGTGGCAGTAGACAATATAATATATGAAACTGTTCACATGGAGTCCATACGGAAAAACGTCGTGTTCGAGACACATTTTTCCCGTATACCGTACGAAGTTGCCACAAACGCCGTGCCTCGGAACGATTTTCTCGAATACGACACGTAGTAGCGCATATTTTCACGTTGTTAAAACGCATCGAATGGTCACCGTGTGAACGATTGCATCGTATACGGGAAAATCGTATACGTGAAAATTGTTCCCCGTGTGAACGTAGCCTAAGGCCTTCAACTTCGCTTAGCGACTGTCATTTTATTGATGACCGGGACCAACGGTCACGTCGTAGTTACCCATCCCAGAACTTACCGTAACTAAAGTAGCTTACTGCAGTGATCGTTAACATACCACTGCTACTGAGTCCGCGGGGCCACAAGCCCTTCACTTCGCGATGTTATTAATTAAATGATTTATATTTTTTTAGGTATTATTAGTGGGCTCTGGTGCCGATGAATTATTTGGTGGTTACATTCGCCATAGAAACGCATACAAACGCAAAGGCTGGCTAGGTCTCAGCAAAGAACTGCAACTAGACTGGCAAAGAATTGCGTTCAGAAACCTGGCTCGTGACAATAGAGTGATATGTGACCATGGACGGCAACCGAGGATGCCGTATCTAGATGAAGATTTTACACAATATGTGTTACAGTTGAAGCCTTGGCTAAGGTTATTATTATAATTTTTTCATGAATATGTTTAAAATTGAAAATGGGATTTATAAAGTTCTAGATGGAGCCCGCAGCTCCGTCCGCGTGGAGTTTTGTTCCCGTTTCAGCTTCCCATGGGAACTTATTCCCGCGATTAAAATTAGTTATGGCGGTATTCGGACGTGACTGAATGATTAACGTAAATGTTTCCTATTATCAATCACGTCCGAATACCGCCATAGTAGTCTATGCGTTATTACGAACTATAATCTTTCCTGGTACCAAATTCCAGCCCCATCCGTTCAGCTGTTAGAGCATGAAGGAGTAACAAACATACAGACAGACACCCAGTCTCACAAACACGTATTTATTTTTAATAAGGCGATGCCTGTAACTTACACCAAAATTCGAACAAGCTATGGAGATTACTCCCTACTAAGGGTTTGTACGTACTCAAAACTGCAATACGCGCGATGGGATGGGATGAGCGCGATGAGAATTCGCAACATAGAAAATTTATTCCATCACGTATGGCTGCCAGCCATGCGTTTTCGTGCGGCTAACCTCTCTTACACACTTCGGAGGACCATACCTTTGACGACCGACCGGGCGACCTTATTTTTCGAAAAAGTGCGCACTTTTGTGTGCTAAGGATATACTTATGTACTTACCTACTTGAAAGAAAAGAATCAAAGAAGAATAAAATTTTGCTACGAGTGTGTCGTAACATCGCAGGAATGTGTTTTGACTGCCTCTGTGGCGCAGTCGGTAGTGATACCGCCTGCGGCGCTGGAGGTCGTACTTCGATTCCCACCGGAGACAAATATTTGTGTGACTCATACACGTTTGTCTCAAGAGTCTGGGTGTTTCTATGTATAATATGTATGTATTTAAAGTATATAAGTATTAATATCAGTGGTCTGATACCCATAACACAAGCAGGTTATTCCTAGCTTACTTTGGCATCAGATAGCGTTGTGTGTGTGAGATGTCCGTGAATATTATAAAAAAAAATGTGTAATGCGAATTCTTGCGATGCGTTGTGGAAGTTCCTATATTTTAACAATGTGACGTCACGTCTCAATTTTGTGTACAAGCTTTAAAACCTTGGTTTAGAAAAGGGTGCCTGTTGTATTTTCATTTCACTACGTCATAATCTAACTTCTAACCTTCTAACTAATATTATAAATGCGAAAGTTTGTGAGTGTAGATGTGTGGATGTTTGTTGAACGGAATTAGCTGAAATTTGGTAGTTGGAAAATTAGTACCTGTGTTCACTGAAAAGATAATATGGATTAAAAGTTAACTCATTATATTTTCAGATGCTTTCCCAGTGAAGAATTGAGTGTTGGTGTTGGAGATAAGATTATGTTAAGAATGGTTGCTATACACCTCGGGTTAACTGATGCTGCCGTTTTACCTAAAAGGGCCTTACAATTTGGCTCCAGAATAGCTTCCAAAAAAGAAAGGGGAGGTGATATATCTAAAACATTTCTGAAAAATAAAATAAAATCGATTTAGTTATTGTTTTATTTACACTCGAGTAGTAATTTAATTTTAGAATATTCTAGCTGAAAAAATAAACAATTAACCTATGCATTTAAATTAAAACTAGTGGTGAACTTAGTTTATTTTCGCCTGGCAACATTAATTAATATACATCGTGTTATTTTTTTTTAAAAACCATTGTTCATTCGTTCATGGGATAAGTATAGCTTAATGACTGGCGGAGGACGGCGCGTAGGTAGTCTCAGTAAAAGGGGACCCTTTTATTTTCCCTCCATCCATTTACCCTTTGGGTATGGAACCGAACCGTAAAAATCAGAAAACACAAAACAGGTAAGCTTACTCGTTAGGCACTCACTAGGTAAGCATAAGCTTACTCATTTAGGTAGCGAGTCGAAATCAATTATTTTTCCTCGAGGTCCCTTTTTGGTTCACCAGTCACATTGCGAGGCTCTGGTTTCCTAGCCGGCCGAAGCACGGTGAACACCAGTCCGCCTGGTGTGCCGTACGCTTGTCTGCCACCTTAAAAAAGTTTTTTCTTTGAAGTACTTATGGATTACATTAAAAAAACTTTTTGATATTTATTTGCGAGCGTTTCCGTGCTTCGGAAGGCACGTTAAGCCGTTGGTCCCGGTTGCCAGTAAAATGGCATTAGTTACGCTAAGTTGAAGGCCTCTAAGGGCGGCTGTCCATATCAACACGGCAATACGGCTCACCACCATTACGTGGGACAAAAACCTTATGGGTGAAATGTGGGCTTATAATATGCCTCTGCCTACTCCTTCGGGGATAAAAGGCGTGATCGGATGTATGTATAAATGTACTCACATTTTGATCAAGATCAGCTATACAAGAACGGACAGCACAATAGTCACTGATCTGTGTAATATAATAATACAGATCAGTGCCTTATGTATGTATATTCTCCAGTAATTTTATCATTAGCTTTGAATGAATATAAACAGTTCCCTGCGATATGTAGGTAATTAAATAAATATGGGACATTCTCACAACACCATCTAACCCAAATGAAGCTAGGTACCTAATATAAACATGTGCTATGGGATCGAGAAGACTGATAGTTAGAAGTATTATATTTCTAATTACATATCTACGTCTACCTAGGTAGAAACACCCAAACTCTACATATTTTGTGGATTGCACAAATAGGTATTTGGACCGACACCGGGGAACCCGGATCTAAGCGCGCCAGTCTGTTACAATACCGACTAAGTACCTACGCCATACAAGGCAGTCGAAAAGTGTAATTGATGGACAGGTTTTCATCACATCAGTCATCACTTTGTACTTTAAAGTTAACTAGTGATGGAGATATTCGTCTTTAACTTAAACCTTTAGCTCACAGACGCGTTGCTCTATTCTTTTAATTGTTGGTATATCCCAGCATTCCAAAGAAAGACGCAGAGAATGTATTTACGCGCCGTCATTTCAGCCGCGAAGGCAGCTGGGACGGTATGTGGGACTCCCGCCGGCCCGTCCAGACCGGGACTGTCCTACCCATTAAACCCCGCGGCGTGTTCCTCATCACGCTACAGCCAAGCTTAGGGTTATCAAGAAGATTATTCACTTCGACCAGGCTAAGGGCGACCCGTTACTTCGGAGGAGCCAGATGGGTGGCTTCCCAGAGCTTCTTAGTAGCTGGTTCATCATCACGCCTATTATCCCCGTAGGGGTATGCAGAGGCATATTATATACCCACATTTCACCTTCGTATAATTTGTCCCACGTAATAGGTGGTGAGCCGCATGGCCGTATTTAAATGGACAGGCGCAGGTTGTGACTGCCTGCTGTTGAAATAAAGCCTTCAACTTAGCTTAACGACTGCCATTTTACTGGCAACCGGGACCAACGGCTTAACGTGCCTCCCGAAGCACGGAAACGCTCAAACAAATGTCACAAAGTGATCACATGGATGTTCACCCATCCATGGACCGGCCATAGTGAAAGTTGCTTACTGCATGATGCATGATCGTTTACAGAACACTGAGTATGCGGGGCCACGAGCGCTTCACGATCAAAGACTTCTATATAAACTGAGGTAGACATGCCCTCCGCACCGATTTTTGAAACCTATAAACTGAGCTAAGTAGCAGCGTTGCTCGCACTGTTGTGAGTCAAAATTTCGAGAGTAGGTGCTCGACTTGCAATCGGAGTCCATACGCCTTCTCTTTTACTCTTTTTCTATTCGTATATTGCTATAGTGTGTGGTGACAAGTACCTACGTAAAAAATATTTATAAGTGAGTGTAGTCTTAATAATGTGTGTATTTGAGGATTGCTATGATATGCCTCTGCCTACCCCTTCGGGAATAAAGGCGTGACCATTATGTATGTATGTATGTCATAATATCACAAATAACACAAATTACCGAATTATTTAAAGTCTACATCGTCATAATATATCATTAATAGCTTGCTTGGATTGTATCGAATCGTCGAAGCCAAAACACCAACAGCCACTTTAAAAAAAAACGTTCAAACAAAAGTGACAGTCAAGCAAATACACAACACACAGACACAGACACACACAAGACAGATCAGACAGTCGACAGACTTCAAAAATGGCTGCGAATCGTCGCAAACAAGACGATAAAAATTTAGAGATTTTACGGGAATTGATTTCACTAAATGGGAACAAGTATTGTTTGGATTGCAACCAAAGAGGACCTACATACGTAAATTCTACAATCGGTTCTTTTGTGTGTTCAAAATGTTCGGGAATGTTGTAAGTATTGTTTTTACGTTATTCAACTTGTATTTCATGATGAATAGTATCTAAAGCGGATGGTTGTCTTATTTCAGGCGTGGGCTTACACCTCCTCATCGTGTGAAGTCTATTTCCATGGCCAGTTTTACACCAGAAGAAATAGAATTTATAAAAACGCGAGGGAATGACTATTGTAGGCGTGTTTGGTTAGGACTCTATGAGGGTGAAAGTGTCAATTTTACTGACGAACAAAGCGTTAAGGATTTTATGTCGGATAAATATGAAAAGAAGCGTTATTATTTGGACACGCCAATCAACAACAACACGTCTAGTAATGGAAGTTCAACAAAATCTAAACCGAAAGTAAAGGCCGGAAGTAATGCTGTCCCGACGCCTTTAATATCGATATCGCCACAAACCTCGAAGAATATTCACCACAAAGGCTCAGGCGTCCAAACGGCTAAAGTAGCAAACAACTTATTGTCTTCTAATGATATAAGTAACAGATTAGTTCAGCCGGGTAGCCATGTGTCCCGACCTTTAGTGAATATTATCAACACAACTCCAGTACCTGCCGCCTTACCAGCACCTGTACCTGAGTAAGTACTATCTCATAAAAAATTCCTAATGCATGCTATTCTGCCCACATGGTTAAATTTTCCGGTACACTTTCACGAATTTGTTTCTTAAAAAAAGGAGCCTTCTATATTCTAAATTACTGAAAAGTTTCATTTAAATCTGTGTTTAGTAGTTTCTATGTGAAAGAGTAACAAAAAACCATCCATTCAGATATCATTTTATTCCTTCCCTTCTTGCCCTTTTATTAAATGTGTGATATTGATATTGCATGAACATGTTTCAGAGGTTATTATATTTATTGATAATCCTTTTTTTACAGTTTTCCTGTTGATTTTACAACAGCAAATATTTATAACAGTAGCCAGTTCACAAATAATGTGAATAATAACTTTACGTCTCCTGTGTCCATACCTGCACCAACATTCAACGCCTTTGGTCCGCCTGCACCTCCTGCCAGTGAGTATTACTTGTCATTTATTTTCGAAGTAAAGTTCCGCTGCCTTTTTCCAAATAATACTTAGGGACCGTTAATAAACTAAGGTTAAGTTGTCAAGTCTACTTCTTTACTAATAAGGTGTAGTTGTAGTATTATACGTAATGAGGTAAATTTCTTTTATAGATGATCGTTATGCAGCATTAGCAGATCTAGATCTGGCTCTCAGACAACAAAATATGAAACACATGGGTAAGTGAAATAACCAAATTTAATTAAAACATGTAAGAACTATGCACCGTTTATTGACTCCAGGACAATCACTCAGCAGATTACAGCTAAAAGGCATTGTTGTTAAAAGAAAAAGTATATAAGTATTAATTAATATCCGTGGCCGGATAACACAAGCAGGTTATTCCTAGCTTACTCTGCGATCAGATAGCGTTGTGTGAAATGTCCAAGAATATTTATATATTTATTTTTTAATGGGATATTATGTTGGTATTACTATCAGTCTAAAATTGCATGGCAATAAAATAATCTATTGCTTTTCTGATATGTATTACTGATTTAAGCTAATGAGGAAGTCAAACATGTACAATACCATTTTAAACCTATGATATCTAATTTTAGAATTATTGTTTCAGAGGAAGGTAATACAATGACAAATAGAAACCCTTTTCAAAGCCCTGTGGACAATGATATGTTTGCCAACAAGAACCCGTTTTCCAATGGAGGATGGAGCACCTCAACTGCACCTCTGCCAGTGAACCCTTTTATGGTATTTAATATTTTTTCTATTGCTAGTATAGTGTAAATTAGCTTGTAATGCAATCTAGACAACTTAAAAACTAAACCCTCTGCTGGGTTGCAAAAAATTAAACTCTAGCCTATCCTGCAGCCTTGTTGTGGTGAGGCAGTACACCGTTGAGGTTTAGGTGATAGTTTGGCCACTCTCTAGGTCTTAGAGTGGTACACAGTGCTGCACTGCAGCCACCTTAACAGTACAGCTAAGCGGCAAAATGCATTCCTCCATGTAAAAGGGGTTGTCTGTAGTCAGTTTTTGTTTGGAATGCTGAGATACCCAATCCTATCCCAGAAAGGTGGCTGGGAAATGGACGAAATGGGCAGCAGAACAGGCGGTCGGATCGTCCGCTCGGCATAGCCTGCGTCGCTCACAAGAAAATAATAATAAAGTCATTTTTTGGAAGGTAATTTTATGTGATAACATCATTAAAAAAACATAAACATCTGATGGAATAGAGTATCTCTCTTCCAATCCATCAGCGTAGATGCGTCAAAAGTCAAACCCATAGGCCAATCGTGCCTTTATTGCTTGTTCGTGCTTTGACTTGCATGGTCGACTTGGATGTGACACATTTTTTTTTTATAAGGCTGTCAAAAAAACTTTACTCAGTGTCATTGCCATTTCTTTCTTTTACTTCGTCTATCTATGACATCATTCCACACCTTTCATTGTCATTAGTCATGATATCAATTGATTCCAACCCCATTACTCCTGATAGTGTCAAATCCGTTATCTAAATATTACGCGATTCCTATGTCTCAATCAACACACTGTCAATATTTATATCAATCAATCATCAATTACTTAAATTTAATGTTATTATTTCTGATAATGTCAGCATTGCTTATCATTCTCATAAACTAAACTATCGTTTCTGATGCAAATGTGACTTGCAATGCAATAGCTACATTTAATTATCATTATGATTAGTTTTACGTCATTAGTACTACCTAACAAAATAGCGGACAGAATTTATTACAACACTGGCTAACCGGTGTAACTTTGTTTGCGTAAGCATGTTTCCCGTCGCGTGTTTCAGCGCTTTTTAACCCCCGACGGAAACCCGGACGGGGTGCGTGCATGCGTGCGTGCGTGCGTGCGTGCGTGTGTGTGGGTGTGTGTGTGTGTGTGTGTGTGTGTGTGTGTGTGTGTGTGTGTGTGTGTGTGTAAGTCTGTCTGTGGCATCGTAGCTCCCAAACGGATGAACCGATTTTGATTCTGTTTCTTTTGTTTGAAAGATGAGTTAGGGGAGAGTGTTCTTAGCTATGTTTTATAAAAATCGGTTAAGCCACATCAAAGATATGAGGGGTGAAAGTGGGGATGAAAAATTAAATTTGTTCAAATATACCCGTGTTGGGTATCAAATGAAAGGTCATAACTTATACGTCACGATACCGCAAGTTTTATGAAAATCGGTTTAGCCATTCGAAGGATATGAAGAGTGGAATGTATTTCTAATTCTGTAACCACACTCCGCGCAATTCGCATTAGTTCTGAATAATAATTGTTGATAGACTATACGTATGTTGATATTAAAAAACTCCTATAAAAAGCATGAAATAAAAAATTAAATTAAAAATTTAAAAAACCCCCGACTCACAAAAAAAGAACAATAAAAAAACCTGTAAAAAGTAAAAAAATAACTTATATTATGACCTATCTACCCTAAGTATTGTACCTTTATTGTTATTATAGGTAGCTATATTATTTACGTATTCATATTGTTAACTAACAGTTTGTCTCGTCGGGGACCGCTCACCTAATCATAACCTAATCGTGCGTCTGTCTCTATTTAGGTATAGAGCGGTCCCCCCGACGAGACCAACTGTTAGTTAAAAATATGAATACGTAAATAATATAGCTACCTATAATAATAATAAAGGTTCAATACTTAGGGTAGATAGGTCATAATATAATAGTTATTTTTTTACTTTTTACAGGTTTTTTTATTGTTCTTTTTCGTTCAGTCGCAATATGTCCAATTCGCAATATGTCCAGCGCGCTCAAATTGTCCAATTCTCACAACGTCCAATTCGTAAATTGTCCAATTCTCACAATGTCCAATTCGCAAATTGTCCAATTCTCACTTCGTCCAATTCTCACAATGTCCAATTCGCAATTGGTCCAGTTCGTAAAATGGAGTTGTGCTTGATTACGGGAGACGTTATTAACAACCTTCTGCGAGGCGAGATCCAGCTCGAAGTAAAAATGTCCTTTTCGCGAAACTGTCCTTTCACATAATGTCCTTTTCTCGAAATATCCTTTCTCATATATTATTTATTTCCTTTCTCATATATGTGCAATACAGGATTAACACCGCGCACTCCGACTTGGATAGGTTAGGTTAGGAGGCTAAGACGGGAGCGGAGCGGAGCGGAGCGGAGCTCCCGCATTAGCCTTCGTGGTTATTTTTTATAACCACCTAAACACAACAACCCTAAATTCTATTTAGGTATTAACTGATCGTTCTGAATAACATACTTATACATCAAACTTACCAAGTGAATGGTGGTAACTTAGGTGGTTATAAAAAAATAACCACGAAGGCTAATGCGGAAGCTCCGCTGCGCTCCGCTCCCGCCTTAGCCTTCTAACCTAACCCATCCAAGTCGGATTGCGCGGAGTTAATCCTGTAGTGCACATATTTTGAGAAAGGGACATTTTGAGAAAAGGACATTGTGAGAAAAGGACATTTCGAGAAAAGGACATTATGCGATGAGACGGATTAAAATACCTATGTTGATTCCATTTATCCATATAGATCCGTAATTACGAACTGGACCAATTGCGAATTGGACCAATTGAGAACTGGACCAATTGCGAACTGGACCAATTGCGATCTGGACCAACAGCGAACTGGACCAATTGCGAACTGGACCTATTGAGAATTGGACAGTTGGACATTTTGCGAATTGGACATATTGCGACTGAACGTTCTTTTTTTGTGAGTCGGGGGTTTTTAAACGTTTTACTTAAAGCAAGATGTTATTATAGTCTATAACCTTCCTCAGAATCCAACCAGCAATTCCTCACGTTCAAACAAATCTATGTGTAGATTGTGTAGGCCTTATGTATGATAGTTAGATATGGTATGGAAATCATTATTCTGCTATACAGTTTCAATTATTCACGGTACTTATAGTTACTAATGAATTTTACCTCAAAGTATAATGCAGATGTTACTGCTAACATCTGAATAAACTCATTCACATAATGAAGCAAATTATAGGTCAGTCGGAATAGAACCTTGAGAAATTATGGTGTGTGGTATGTTTGCCGTACATATTAATCACATTAATTAAGCTAACTGCTGAATTTGTGATATTGTGTTTAT
Source organism: Miltochrista miniata (assembly GCA_933228765.1). Lineage (NCBI taxonomy): Eukaryota > Metazoa > Arthropoda > Insecta > Lepidoptera > Erebidae > Miltochrista > Miltochrista miniata. Next base: position 9,632,396 of record OW121751.1, on the reverse strand, counting down.
ACATACATCACGTCTTTATCCCCGGTGGGGTAGGCAGACGCATACTATATCCCCACATTTCATCAATCTGTTTTGTCCCACGTGGGTCTATCTCTATTGCCGTGTCGAAATGGACAGGAGCATGTAATGAATACTAGCTGTTGATCTGGGACATCCTTCCGAGGGCTAATACAGGGCTCCAAACCGTAGGCTGTCGGGCGTTACGTGAGGTTTTTAAGTCGGTAGGAGTCCGGCATTGCATTCATGAAGGATTTTCCCTCACCTTAAAACAAAAAAAGACTTGCTGTTGATAATTTTCTAGCCCTTTTCTACCAAGATCTGAAACAAAATATATGTTTCACCCTAATATTGGTTCTGCCCCGGATTTCAACTCGAGACATGGCATGACAGTTGCTACACTTTACCACTGCGCCAATGAGGCATTCAAAGTAGCAGTAGCATGGTTGCATTTTATCACATTAATCATGGCGACTGCTGAATTTGTTATATTGTTTTTACACACCTCTTAACAAATTATATTTATTTTTGTAGTGGCAGTAAACATTTGGCATGTCACCAAGTTCCTACTAACCTTTCATTTTCTATTTTTATCGGTACCTACCTATCATCTATCTTTACCTATATATTCATTATTTAGTAAACAAACAGATATAGGTATATCCTAAAATATATAAATAACGTGTCACATTGTTTGTCCGCGATGAACTGCTGAACTACTTAACCAATTTTAACCAAATTTGCCCACTGTGTGCAGTTTGATCCAACTTGAGAGATAGGATAGTTTTTTTTTGTGGAAAGCTTACATGGTTGCCAGGTTACATAAACCTTTAGCCACAGGAATACGTGACCTGATCCTCTTATATATAATAGAGTTCCTGGAGCATCACAGAATTTCCTACAATCATACCCTTCAAACTAGAACCTCTATATTAAGCATTTCTTTGGTATGGTCAGTTTCAGGATGGGTATTACCATTTACGAGAGATTCCGTGATTTGAAAGGCACATTAAGCTATTGGTCCTGGTGGGATACCTTATGGGTATGGGTGGGGTGGTTTATTTATTTTCTGGTGAGGGACGCCGGCTATGCCGAGCGGACGATCCGATAAGCCGTTTTTACTGCCCATTTTGGCCATTTCCCCAGCAAACTTTAGGCGGTTTGAACAATTTCAAATGTCATATATCCACAGCCTATTGCTATCCACTTCCATATCTGAGTCTCGAGTGAAATACCTCTGGTGCTGCAAACATCCAATCCAATCTCACACGCAGAACACTAGACAAATAAGCTTCTCTAGTTGTCTTTGTAAATGAAAACAATGAATAATTAAACAGCATGCAAAAATAATTTTTGGAACATTATCTGAATATTAAGTAGGCGTCTATACTGCTATCGTAATGAATGACGCATGGCTACAGGAAACAATGATATTGTGATATCGTCATCTCAAGTTTATGAGAATTCCCAAAAGCCAATAAAAAACATGTTTTTCGCAGTATATTAGTTACATTGAAATTACCAGTGATTAAATTTATAGGGTTACCACTTACCTATCGTTCGACCCAGTCGAAACTTTTACACTTCAAAATTGGGAAATTTTATAATTAGCTAGCTTTCTAGGTTTGTAAAATAGGCTCTATTCTATTTTAATCCACTAAACAAATCCATCGATGAATATGTTTTACTATGCGAGTTTGCTGATAAATTATAAAAAATGATCAATGTATTTTAAGTTTTGAGCTGGTATCTAATCATGTTTTATTTATTTATCTCTTTGTAGCAAAACAACGGTGGATTTACGAACTCAAACAACCCATTCCTCTGATTGGCCTTCAAGAAACGTAAGAACAAAGTGAGAAGTCAAAAGAACAAAATACGTAACAGTAAGCACAAACCAAGCTACAAATTTTATGTTATTGAGAAAACGTATAGTAGGAATAATGTGTATTGCCATTGTGGGCGTGCCGTAACAGAAAGGATGCTGTGTCGTGTGATTGCGCATATTTACTTAACCTCAACAAGGTAAGAGATCGCAGTCAAGATGTATTATAAGTATTACCAGTCCAATGCTACCACCGTGCAACAGGATTGCAATGGTTGTTAAATCAAGTGCCTCAAAATGCCTTAAAATTTTTCAATATTTAATATTATTATACAATATATCTCAGTCTAGTAAAATTTGATGAGTATTATTAAGAATTAGAACCGTGATGAGATTTTGCAAAGCTTTTAAGTGTGAAATATTGATAAAGACTCTGGTTTTAGCTTTATTGTAAATTATATATCTAGTTAGTATTTTATTTAACTGACCGATGATGTCGAACAATTTTATGTTTATGCATAGGTCTATGGCAAAAATTATATACACAAGTACTAGTTCGTAGTACGTAATCGTGTCGCTTGTGTATCTAAGTTTTGCTTCAGTCGTAGTCGGTGAGTCAGCTGGTGGCCGCGCGAGTCAATGATGTCATTGTGAGGTCACTGGCCTTATTTGATAGAATAGGTGGATTTGTATGGAGTCGGTACAAAAATGTTATTGATAACACGTGTAAGATATAAACGTTTAAGATTATAATTGGCATTTAATGGATAAGGATCTTTATGTCGGTAACGAGAGAATAATAATCATGACCACAAAAATTTTGCTCATATTCGACGATTTATAATAACCCAATGGAGGCTTATTTATTGCCTCAAATGAAATATACCATTTAATATTTTACCCATGTATTGTTGACTCTTATTTACATAGTAATGTCACCAGATGTAAGTTATTTTTAATGTTATTTAATATTTAACATTTTGCTTGACAAAATTGTACTGAATATTTCCTTAGTGTCAACTTTATTGGTTTAGTTCCGTGTATCGAGGCCGAACGCAGGCGCACACTACTTACTAATGCGACAATGGAAACCCGCGTATACATTCTGATGCTCTATTGTCGCCAGGCAGGCTGAAACTCCCAAAAAATATTTTATTTAATTATCGGGGTCAAATTTACTACATCCATATTGCTCTCGAATTTATTTTTAAATAGCATAGCTCTGGAAACTTTAATTTTGATTACAAGAACATGAATATCACCACACTCGAGAAATCTCCCAAGACGCAAAGGAACTAAAATACTATGAAAATTACTCTCAACGGAAAGTAACAATCTTTTTATGTTTATGTCACCTTTTTTAGTATTTATTTTTTAAATATAAATATCGTACCTGTGTATTTTGTGAGTCATCTATCTATGAGTGTGCCTGCGATCGGCCTCGAGCCACGGAAATGAACTCTGTGATCATACTCTGTATTTTTAATGAATTGAATTGCAAATAGTTGTAATTAGACAGTTAGATAATGAGCTCTCAAATTCGTGCTTCATCTGTGATTATTATCAATTTATTTTTATTTGCGATGAGCTAACTTGAACAATTATATTTTCTAATCCATGCACTCTCCTATTTATTTAATTGTTTTTATTACAATTTCAGCACTAAGATCTGTTAATTTGTATAAATAAAAATAATCACTATTATTTTTTTATAAATATTGTTTTTTATTTCAATTTCAATGTATGGAACCCTGATCTTATGGTGCAAGTTGGTTCTTACTGGCCGATAAACGGCAAACTGGGTTGCCCCGCCCGATAGTTTCAGAATGTGGAAGATCATAGAATCCGTTTCTTAAGGACTAGGAGGCCACATTATAGGTGAGTAGACTGCACGAAGATATCCGTAGACGAGTGATTACTAAGCAGGTATTATACTGGTAATCTGGCGATTACGTATTACATGTCGTCAAAAGGCAGACGCCTTGCGAAGTGCCCTGAGTTGTAAATGGGGCAAAACACGACAAAGTTGGGGTGTACTCAAATATTACGTGTATGCAAGGTACTATACGTATTCAGTTCTACAATAGTAGCAAGTAGTATTTTATATAGATAGAATAAATTCATAGCAGCATCAACCAAACCCTTAGGTCACACTATTTTGGTCGGAATGGAAAGACAGTTAAATGTAAAAAAAAATGGGGTGGGGTTTTGGGCTTACTGTACCGCGCTGGCCAGACGGGTTGGTACAGTTTCGTTTAGAGTGTTTCCTTGTCTACGCCATGACGTCGTCCGTTAGTCAGGTGATCCACCACTCGCAGGTGAGGCAGGCTTGGACCCTGGGGTTGTTGGTAGGGCCCCATCGCACCATCTTGTGGCGAAATTTGGAACAGGCCTATGTCCAGCAGTGGACTGCTATAGGCTGATTTGAATGACTAGGTACGTTTTATGCTCATTTTTAGACGAGTTCTAACTAATTAGAAGGCAGGGCGCCTGGATACTAGATTGGTTAAACAAAATACTTTTTAATTTTACTACATTATTTTAATTCATTATTTGGCGTAATCATTTATTTACAGTAATAAATCGCATTTAGGACTTTCTTGAGACACTGAGTCACAGTTTAAATTTGCTATTCTTCCGCGTGAATACTGGCGTTGAAAAGTTGTCTGGTGTCACACTAGGACTTGTTATAGGAGTTTTAGGTATTTCTTGTGCTATCGACACGGTGGACACATTTTTGATGGCCTCTGGTAAATCTTCTGGCAACGGTTGTTGAGATGACCCTGCAGTCGATCTTTTCTCTGATATAGTTTTGAGAATATTTTTTCCGGCTTCTTTGGTCTGCAAATCACAACATAGAATTTCGATTATATTTTTTTAGTATAGGTGGCAGAAAGGCAGCCCAATGTCCTTAAATTTCTGTGACTATAAAGGAATTGTAGAGGTATTTAATAGTGAAAATTACGCGGATTGAAAGACACATCTATCGGTTTGGAGTTACCCTCATAGCCTGCGTTCACGGTCAGCTTGAAGAACTCGGTCTCGGTGCGCGTCGTGGTCCAACAGCGAGAAGCGCATGTAGTACTGTGCCAGGTAGCTCTGCGGCCCACGGTGGGCGCTCCTGGCTCGTGTGTATACTCACGGTCTCGTGCTCCAGACACTTGTAGGCGTAGTGCGCGGCGTGGTCCAACAGCGAGAAGCGCAGGTAGTACTGCGCCAGGTAGCGCTGCGGCCCACGTTGGGCGCTCCTGGCTCGTGTGTATACTCACGGTCTCGTGCTCCAGACACTTGTAGGCGTAGTGCGCGGCGTGGTCCAACAGCGAGAAGCGCAGGTAGTACTGCGCCAGGTAGCGCTGCGGCCCACGTTGGGCGCTCCTGGCTCGTGTGTATACTCACGGTCTCGTGCTCCAGACACTTGTAGGCGTAGTGCGCGGCGTGGTCCAACAGCGAGAAGCGCAGGTAGTACTGCGCCAGGTAGCGCTGCGGCCCACGTTGGGCGCTCCTGGCTCGTGTGTATACTCACGGTCTCGTGCTCCAGACACTTGTAGGCAAAGTGCGCGGCGTGGTCCAACAGCGAGAAGCGCAGGTAGTACTGCGCCAGGTAGCGCTGCGGCCCACGTTGGGCGCTCCTGGCTCGTGTGTATACTCACGGTCTCGTGCTCCAGACACTTGTAGGCGTAGTGCGCGGCGTGGTCCAACAGCGAGAAGCGCAGGTAGTACTGCGCCAGGTAGCGCTGCGGCCCACGTTGGGCGCTCCTGGCTCGTGTGTATACTCACGGTCTCGTGCTCCAGACACTTGTAGGCGTAGTGCGCGGCGTGGTCCAACAGCGAGAAGCGCAGGTAGTACTGCGCCAGGTAGCGCTGCGGCCCACGTTGGGCGCTCCTGGCTCGTGTGTATACTCACGGTCTCGTGCTCCAGACACTTGTAGGCGTAGTGCGCGGCGTGGTCCAACAGCGAGAAGCGCAGGTAGTACTGCGCCAGGTAGCGCTGCGGCCTACGTTGGGCGCTCCTTGCTCGTGTGTATACTCACGGTCTCGTGCTCCAGACACTTGTAGGCGTAGTGCGCGGCGTGGTCCAACAGCGAGAAGCGCAGGTAGTACTGCGCCAGGTAGCGCTGCGGCCCACGTTGGGCGCTCCTGGCTCTTGTGTATACTCACGGTCTCGTGCTCCAGACACTTGTAGGCGTAGTGCGCGGCGTGGTCCAACAGCGAGAAACGCAGGTAGTACTGCGCCAGGTAGCGCTGCGGCCCACGTTGGGCGCTCCTTGCTCGTGTGTTAATCACGGTCTCGTGCTCCAGACACTTGTAGGCGTAGTGCGCGGCGTGGTCCAACAGCGAGAAGCGCAGGTAGTACTGCGCCAGGTAGCGCTGCGGCCCACGTTGGGCGCTCCTGGCTCGTGTGTATACTCACGGTCTCGTGCTCCAGACACTTGTAGGCGTAGTGCGCGGCGTGGTCCAACAGCGAGAAGCGCAGGTAGTACTGCGCCAGGTAGCGCTGCGGCCTACGTTGGGCGCTCCTTGCTCGTGTGTATACTCACGGTCTCGTGCTCCAGACACTTGTAGGCGTAGTGCGCGGCGTGGTCCAACAGCGAGAAGCGCAGGTAGTACTGCGCCAGGTAGCGCTGCGGCCCACGTTGGGCGCTCCTGGCTCGTGTGTATACTCACGGTCTCGTGCTCCAGACACTTGTAGGCGTAGTGCGCGGCGTGGTCCAACAGCGAGAAGCGCAGGTAGTACTGCGCCAGGTAGCGCTGCGGCCCACGTTGGGCGCTCCTGGCTCGTGTGTATACTCACGGTCTCGTGCTCCAGACACTTGTAGGCGTAGTGCGCGGCGTGGTCCAACAGCGAGAAGCGCAGGTAGTACTGCGCCAGGTAGCGCTGCGGCCCACGTTGGGCGCTCCTGGCTCGTGTGTATACTCACGGTCTCGTGCTCCAGACACTTGCAGGCGTAGTGCGCGGCGTGGTCCAACAGCGAGAAGCGCAGGTAGTACTGCGCCAGGTAGCGCTGCGGCCCACGTTGGGCGCTCCTGGCTCGTGTGTATACTCACGGTCTCGTGCTCCAGACACTTGTAGGCGTAGTGCGCGGCGTGGTCCAACAGCGAGAAGCGCAGGTAGTACTGCGCCAGGTAGCGCTGCGGCCCACGTTGGGCGCTCCTGGCTCGTGTGTATACTCACGGTCTCGTGCTCCAGACACTTGTAGGCGTAGTGCGCGGCGTGGTCCAACAGCGAGAAGCGCAGGTAGTACTGCGCCAGGTAGCGCTGCGGCCCACGTTGGGCGCTCCTGGCTCGTGTGTATACTCACGGTCTCGTGCTCCAGACACTTGTAGGCGTAGGGCGCGGCGTGGTCCAACAGCGAGAAGCGCAGGTAGTACTGCGCCAGGTAGCGCTGCGGCCCACGTTGGGCGCTCCTGGCTCGTGTGTATACTCACGGTCTCGTGCTCCAGACACTTGTAGGCGTAGTGCGCGGCGTGGTCCAACAGCGAGAAGCGCAGGTAGTACTGCGCCAGGTAGCGCTGCGCCGCGGGCAGCTCCTTGCTCCCCACGTTGGCGGGCTCCTGGCACGCCGCTGTGTACGCTGCAGCCGCACTGTTCGGCATGTTCGACTTCTCGTACAACCTATGATGACGTTTATTTATTTTAACTATAAACCATCACTTGTAAGCTAATTTTCTTCGTATATACATAGAATCACGCATTTATACCCAAGGGCGTAGGCACACCCCCATTTCTCCATTTGGCTTTATGTCCCACGTCATAAGAGACGAGCCTAGTGCCATGTTGGAATAGATGGAATTTTTGAAAAGTTCATAAGACCTGCAATTTGCTGAAATATTAATTGCCTAATTTTCATATTAAGATAGGAGACAAAGTAGTAGGTACACATATTCAAACAATAATGATACAAGAAAAAAAAAATGCACTCACTTAGCAAGTTTAAACAGCGCCATTCCTTCAATATCCCCAGTACTGTGAGCTTTGTAATAACATTTTAGCGCATTAGCAATTTTATCCATTTTCTCGTATGCTTCACCTAATGAAACCAACATTCTGGAGTCGTCGGGCTTCAGTTGTGCTGCTCTTGAGTAATAATATATGCAATAGCCATTCAATCCTAGTATCTCGTAAGCCTGGCCTAACCCGTTCCATGCACGGTAGTCGTTTCTGTTTACATCTGCAAGTGATGAAAATATTGTTTTTATGAACTCACATCATCTACATTTGGAGACTTGACTTACAAAAAAAAAACATTAAGCACGGTTTCCGCTTTTCCCGCCACCGCACCATAGTTTATTTTTTCTTTCAGTTTACGGGCGCGAGTTAAGCGAATTTATTAATGGACCAGCTCAACTCACAGTGGAAATTTGCTTTCAGAGGTATAATGACATGTAAAACCCAAGTAAGCAGATCATTTCAAGTGAATCAAAGGTCTCATCAATTCAACAGGTGATGCTGACTGAAGGTAACTCAAAAATATGTCCAGCAAATATAATTAAATTCCTGACTAGGCCCAAGCTTCTTACCTATAGCTTGTCTGTAACATTGTATTGCTGCATTGGAATTTTGAAGTTCAATGAATTCGTGGCCCATCAGTATCCATGCAGATAAATAGTGTGGGTCCAATGATAGTGCCCTTTGGAAGTATATCACAGCTTTTTGGTGCTCACTTCTTAAACTGTAGTAGTTACCTGCAAATATGAATAACGTTTGGTATAGTTAGATATAGGGAATCCAATATTGCAACAATTTTTGTTGATTTCAATAATATTTGTTTGGAATAACAGGATATGAGTTACTTACCAATCACACAACATGTTTCAACTCTATATTTATCAATGGAAACAGCTTTCTGGGCCAAGTTAGCAAGCTCCATTCGTTTTTCTTTTAAATATAATAAGTGAGAGTATACATCCCAGTTATCTAGTCGATACGGATCATTCTGGTACAACTCTCGAAACAAAGCTAAAGATGAATCAACATCTGAAAATCACATAATTTTAATTATTTTATTTTCCATTAGTCACATTTCAAATACATATTTCAAGGTATATTACAGAGGTATCTACTTCTTTTACGATGATATTATGTGAAGGCATATCAAACATTAGGAAGTATGATTATACAAAAAGCTCTATCAATTGAAACACGCAGATGACGCAGTGACATTGCAGGGACCTATTGTAAGGGGTGGTAAACTTGTAAATGTCACCACCTTGAGAGTTTGGGTGCGAAGTTGATAGTTCAATGGCCAACACAGTTTTTTTGGGCACAGTTCAAATACTTATTTCTAGGTAGGTATATTACAGAGGTGAAGCTCGTAGTAATGATGTTATTCAAGAATAATTACCTCTGCGATCATGATGTGCAATTGCCATTTGAGCCATGACATAAGTACTCTTTTCAAAACCTGCAGCAATCAATCCTAAATAAACTTCCAGAGCCTGCTCTGATAATTTCAATTCAACAAAAGCATGTGCTGCAAAGAAATGTATCATCCAGTGCTGTGGCAGTTTTAAAGAATCTAAGGCTTCATACTCATTGGCCAGACCCGCCAACTCCACCCATGCAGCCCATAGAGTTGGGGCAGCACACACAGCTAACAAAAGAACTGATACAGCTTCACTTCTTAGATCCAATTTCTTTAAGACCACTCCCTCTAAATATAGAAGATATCCATCTAGGTTGTTACGGTTAGCCTGAAAATAATTAAGATTGTCATGTGTCATGTACTTACACAATTTTTATATCAATAAGGTAACTATATTGGTGCACCTTATTTACAGTGATAACCCAAGCATCCAGGTGATTGCAATGTTTGTGTTACAGCATAAATTGCTAACAGGAGGGCTGTATGCTTTATGCCAGATTTTAATGAAATCGTTAAAAGCTAAGAGCAAAAAATGTTTAAGGTGAAATGAATTCAACAAAAACAATATTTTATGAAAGCAACTTTCCCACCATCCTTCCTATCTTGTTTGGGATTGTAGTTTAGGCATCTAGGTACTATACCAAACAGAAGACTAACTCACTAACCTAAAGGTCTCACCTTAAAATATGATAGCAAATCAAGTAACACTTGTGTTGTATCTGTGTTCTCTGGCCCAAGATCAGTAGCAAGATCTAACCGCTTCTTTTCACTAGACATGTACTGAGAGTATTTGTGCAGGAACACACACTTAGAACTGACGCAATTTTCTAGAAAGTGAGTTGCTCTATCATATTCTTGACAATCGAAGTAACTCTTTGCTATAGTGTATGCTTCTTTTTCTTCCGGTGCAATTCCATCATCGTATACATTGGGAGGATGTTCATATGTAATTTTATGGTCTCTCAAAGCGAAATTTAACTCTGCTAGCCATTTTACTGATTGTGTGAGCCCCCGGTCGCCGCATTCGCGAATGCCTTGTATTATATCGATTCTAACTTGGTTCAGGTCCAATTGAATATCATTTTTGGAAGTCATTGATAGGGGCTGCATTGCTGTGTTAAATTTAACAAATCGCCGAAGTAAACAAGATGATCAAAACTTGCAAAAAACGACAAAAACCCGAAAATAAACAAGAAACCGTTTATTTATTATTTTGACGTAAAAGCAAATGATGAATGATGATGAGTGACAGTGACAGTAACTTTTTAAAAAAAATAGGGCTTTCGCTTATGGTCCCTGTCCACCATGAAGCTATAGATAAACATGGAGGCCACACTTCGAATACCTACTTGAAGCATAGTCTGTATATTACTATTTTGCTCTGTGTGGGCTCTACGTCTCTTTCTAAGTAGGGTAGCCCTATTTATATTTTTGCCAGGATATTTCATTTTCTATATTATTAATTGTACACAATAAAGACAATATATATTCATAATACAATTAGATGTACAATACATACATAAGGGGTAAGCAGAGGTTTATTATCATTTCACATGTTTAAGAATTGGTCCCACGGAATAGGTGGTGAAAATTTATTATATAAATTAGAAGTACAAAGGCGAGATTAACTATTTTCTCTGTTTTTTACGAAGACTGACAGGTAGTATTCTCTGCAGATTGCATAGGTACATTGCGAATAACGAAGCTATTCATCCAAGTGGGTTATTTTTCTAGGTTAATCAACTGTACGTCTCGCGCGCTGCGGCTTTTCGTGGCAGACTGTGACGTAAGCTGCCGCTGCAGCTTGTGGTAGCATGCAGTCTGCCGCGGCAGCTCGTGGTAGTTCGCAGTCTGCCGATGTCTCTTCATGTCAAAATAAAGAAATGTTAGTACTAAAGTCATTGAAATAAGATTTTAAATAATTTGTTCGTGTGGCTCTCCGCTTAGGCTGCAAGGTCTGTGAACCTCACGTATGCATCTGCGGTGCCATGGTGGAGAGCGATGGTCATCATGCTTTGAGTTGTCGTCGCTGCACCGGTAGGCATCCGCGTAGCCACGCTCCTAATTAGTTAATCCGGCGGGCTCTGGTGTCGGCTGAGGTCCCCTGCATCCTTGAACCACCAGGTTTGTCCCGCGCAGACGGCAAGAGACCGGACGGTCTGACCCTTGTGCCATGGAAGAACGGCAAGTGCTTAGTGTGGGACGCAACAGGCAGTCACAACCTGCGCCTGTAAATTTAAACACAGCAATACGGCTCACCACCTATTACGTGGGACAAATTATACAAAAGGTGAAATGTGGGCTTATAATATGCCTCTGCCTACCCCTTCGGGGATAAAGGCGTGACCATATGTATGTATGTAAGTTAGGAACTGTTGATGGTTTTAAGCGCTTTGTTACTACATCATAATCGGTTTTTCGAAAAAGCAAATTGCAAATCATGGCGCTTTCATAGAACTTCATTTTTTTTAAATATGGAAAAGGAGGCACCATCTACCGGCACTTTTTAGAAAGTTACACGACACGAATGTATAGTATTGCACATTCGATTTATAAGGTACGCGAGAAGACGCAGGTTCGAATCCCGCTGCGAAACCAACTCCTTTTCCATATTTAAAATTTATGATAGTTAGCATGCTAATTGCTTTTCAAAAAAATATTTTAATTTTTGGGCAGTTTCATCATAAATCGAATGAATATAGGTTCAATTCTATACATTCGTACTGTGTAACTTTCTAAAAAGTGTCGGTAGATGGTGCATGCGTCGCCCCAAGACGTATATAAGGTGGAAAATTTGGTTGGTTCCGAGTAAGTTTCGGTGGTTAAGGCGTCCGCACGGTACGCAAGAAGACGCAGGTTCGAATCCCGCTCCGAAACCAACTCCTTTTCCATATTTAAAATTTATGATCAGTTAACATATTAATTGCTTTTATAAAAAATATCTTAACTTAATTTTTAATGGTACAATGGATAACCATATTTCTCACTGAATACTATTTTTAGGAAACCTAAAACAATTATTCATCATTAACATACGCTAAGAATACTTAACTTATTTTATTTACTCTAATAATGACATTCGTGTTTCTTCAAATAATATACCTACAGAAAGTCCCAGATAAATCCTCAATATAGTCACACTACTTCACAACGTTTCCTATTGTGTGAAAACAATGGAGTCAACCGCCATTCTATTGTTGGTTGACACTTTGACAGTTGACATGTAGTACCAATGTTGCCGCATTACAGAATCCTTAGAAAATGGGAATGTAATTCACTTATTCGACAACCCAATCATGCATATTATGGTATAAAATATTTACATTTACACATAAAATAATCGTAGTCGAACTATAGAGATATTTATAAATTATTTTACTTGCATTTTTGGTTAGTATGGTCTATTTCTATTATTTTCTAGGAGATAATAGTAAGAAGATAGCAGCACTGCACAATTCCCTAGAAAGAGAAGGTTAGCCCACAGAGAGTGAGATAGAGATACGTAGGTATTTGACTCAAGCGGTTGTTCGGAGTGTGGCCTCCATGTTTATCTATAGCTTCATGCTGTCCACATTGCCCCAAATCGTTTGCGTTCGCGGTGTGTAGCTGTTCACACATTGGCGTACTGCTCATTAGGGATTGTATTATATAAATATTACCGAAATAAAAAGTAGCGTGTTATTCCCACAGACTTACAATAAGTACCAGACAAAGCATTAGAGATTGAAAAGTACACCAAAACTAACACATATAAAAACCACACACAATAACGCAACTACAGGGAAGGAGTTGGCCGCCTAGTTCAATAAGATTTATTTTAATGAAATAAGAGTATCTTAAAATACTTCTTTTAAGGTTCCGTAGCCAAATGGCAAAAAACGGAACCCTTATAGATTCGTCATGTCTGTCCGTCCGAATGTCACAACCACTTTTCTCCGAAACTATAAGACCTATGCACTTGAAACTTGGTAAGTAGATGTATTCTGTGAACCGCATTAAGATTTTTAAATATTACTAAAAAAAAGCTGTAAATTTTGGGGGTCCCCATACTCAGAACTGAAACGAAAAGATTTTTTTTCATCAAACCCATACGTGTGGGGTATCCATAGATAGGTCTTCAAAAATGCTATTGAGGCTAAAGCACCTTTAGAAAAAAATGATGTTACAAAACATCATTTTTTTCTAAAGGTGCTCCCTCACCGGGAGCATTCGCGCGTAATGTAATGTTACGAGTCGAGAATTACAGCCACGACAGCCAGTGTGGGAGATGAACCGAGCATTGCAATGCGCACCTTGTAATGATACAAGACGAGGTTACAGCAGTGAAGCAGGTGATCCGAGCATTGCAATGCGCGCCTTGTAATGATACAATGTGTAACGTTTTGATCCAACTCGTAACATCAATGCGCTTTTTTTGTTGCGGCTGGCCGGCCGCACACTGGTCCGTATTATAAATAGGTGGACATACGATCTAAGATGTCAAACGCTTTTGGGAAAAAAATAGTAGTACGAGTACGAATTTCAGGTTAATTTTGCAATCCAATATGGCCGCCGCGCCACCATTGGAAAATTTCATGATGGGTATCGTTTAAGGAGGATTTTGGTACGCTGAGTACGAATCTCATGATAATTTTGCAATCCAATATGGCCGCCGCGCCGAATTCACAAAATTTCATGATGGGTATCGTCTAAGGGGTTTTTTGGTATGCTGAGTACGAATCTCATGATAATTTTGCAATCCAATATGGCCGCCGCGCCGAAATCACAAATTTTTCGTGATGGGTATCGTTTAAGGGGTCTTTTGGTATGCTGAGTACGAATCACATGATAATTTTGCAATCCAATATGGCGGCCGCGCAGAAATCACAAAATTTCATGATGGGTATCGTCTAAGGGTTTTTTTTTGTATGCTGAGTACGAATCACATGATAGTTTTGAAATCCAATATGGTCGCCACGCCGAAATCACAAAATTTCATGATGGATATCGTATAAGGGGTTTTTTGGTATGCCGAGTACGAACTTTGGGTTAATTTAGCAATCAAAGATGGCTGTCGCGCCAGCCTTGCAAAATTTCATGTTGCATATCGTAGAAGGGGTTTTTTGGTATGCTAAATACGAATTTTAGGTCAATTTTGCAATCCAAGATGGCCGCCGAACCACCGTTGTAAAATTTCATTTTGGATATCGTGAAAGGGGTTTTTTGATATCTCAGCATACTGACAGAAATCTCGCAACAGTGGCGCGGTGGCCATATTGGATTGCAAAATTAACCTGAAATTCTTACTCAGCATACCGAAAAACCCCATAAACAACATCCAACATTAAATTTAACAACGGTGGCGCGCCGGCCATATTGGATTGCAAAATTATCATGAGATTCGTACTCAGCGTACCAAAATCCCCCTTAAACGATACCCATCATGATATTTTGTGATTACGGCGCAGCGGCCATATTGGATTGCAGAATTATCATGTGATTCGTACTCAGCATACCAAAAAACCCCTTAAACGATACCCATCATGATATTTTGTGATTTCGGCGCGGCGGCCATATTGGATTGCAAAATTATCATGTGATTCATACTCAGCGTACCAAAATCCCCCTTAAACAATACCCATCATGAAATTTTGTGATTTCGGCGCTGCGGCCATATTTGATTGCAAAATTATCATGTGATTCGTACTCAGCATACAAAAAAACCCCCTTAGACGATACCCATCATGAAATTTTGTGATTTCGGCGCGGCCGCCATATTGGATTGGAAAATTATCATGTGATTCGTACTCAGCATACCAAAAAACCCCTTAAACGATACCCATTACGAAAATTTTGTGATTTCGGTTCGGCGGCCATATTGGATTGCAAAATTATCATGAGATTCGTACTCAGCGTACCAAATTTCCCATTAAACGATACCCATCATGAATTTTTGTGATTTCGGCGCGGCGGCCATATTGGATTGCAAAATTATAATGAAATTCGTACTCAGCGTACCAAAATCCCCCTTAATCAATACCCATCATGAAATTTTGTGATTTCGGCACGGCGGCCATATTGGATTACAAAATTATCATGTGATTCGTACTCAGCATACCAAAAAACCCCTTAGACGATACCCATCATGAAATTTTGTGATTTCGGCGCGGCGGCCATATTGGAATGCAAAATTATCATGTGATTCGTACTCAGCATACCAAAAAAACCCTTAAATGATACTCATCATGATATTTTGTGATTTCGGCGCGGCGGCCATATTGGATTGCAAAATTATCATGTGATTCATACTCAGCGTACCAAAATCCCCCTTAAACAATACCCATCATGAAATTTTGTGATTTCGGCGCGGCGGCCATATTTGATTGCAAAATTATCATGTGATTCGTACTCAGCATACAAAAAAACCCCCTTAGACGATACCCATCATGAAATTTTGTGATTTCGGCGCGGCCGCCATATTGGATTGCAAAATTATCATGTGATTCGTACTCAGCATACCAAAAAACCCCTTAAACGATACCCATTACGAAAATTTTGTGATTTCGGTGCGGCGGCCATATTGGATTGCAAAATTATCATGAGATTCGTACTCAGCGTACCAAATTTCCCATTAAACGATACCCACCATGAATTTTTGTGATTTCGGCGCGGCGGCCATATTGGATTGCAAAATTATAATGAAATTCGTACTCAGCGTACCAAAATCCCCCTTAATCAATACCCATCATGAAATTTTGTGATTTCGGCACGGCGGCCATATTTGATTGCAAAATTATCATGTGATTCATGCTCAGCGTACCAAAATCCCCCTTAAACAATACCCATCATGAAATTTTGTGATTTCGACGCGGCGGCTATATTGGATTGCAAAATTATCTCTTAGTCTTTCTGTTCCCGGTTTCCATTTCGGAGTTTCCAGTTCTATGATCTGATTCAAAATCGCAATAAAAACCATTTCTGCTAATAGTTTTGCACCAATTTTTTTAAAACCTTCTCCTGACAGAAACAAACACAACAAAAAAAAATTAGCGAAAGCGGTCCAGCATTTCACGCGTGATGCCGTGACCAATATCATCGAAGATTACAGGCATTAAATTAAAATGCAATTCTCAACTAATTAAATGCTGAATCACAGTTTGCCACACTTATTTTTATGTTAGCATTAAATTTAATCTTGAAAAGAAGTGCCTGAGTTTGGCCCCTACATTAATGAGAGGTATATACACAGACTTACAATAAGTAGCAGACAAAGCATTAGAGATTGAAAAGTACGCCAAAACTAACACATATAAAAACCACACACACTAACGCAACTACAGGGAAGGAGTTAGCCGCCTAGTTCAATAAGATTAATTTTAATGAAATAAGAGTATCTTAAAATACCTCTTTTAAGGTTCCGTAGCCAAATGGCAAAAAACGGAACTCTTATAGATTCGTCATGTCTGTCTGTCTGTCCGTCCGAATGTCACAACCACTTTTCTCCGAAACTATAAGACCTATGCACTTGAAACTTGGTAAGTAGATGTATTCTGTGAACCGCATTAAGATTTTTAAATATAACTAGAAAAAAGTAGTAAATTTTGGGGGTCCCCATACTCAGAACTGAATCGAAAAGATTTTTTTTCATCAAACCCATACGTGTGGGGTATCCATAGATAGGTCTTCAAAAATGCTATTGAGGCTAAAGCACCTTTAGAAAAAAATGATGTTACAAAACATCATTTTTTTCTAAAGGTGCTCCCTCACCGGGAGCATTCGCGCGTAATGTAATGTTACGAGTCGAGAATTACAGCCAGTGTGGGAGGTGAACCGAGCATTGCAATGCGCACCTTGTAATGATACAAGACGAGGTTACAGCAGTGAAGCAAGTGATCCGAGCATTCCAATGTGCGCCTTGTAATGATACAACGTGTAACGTTTTGATCCAACTTGTAACATCAATGCGCTTTTTTTGTTGCGGCTGGCCGGCCGCACACTGGTCCGGATTATAAATAGGTGGACATACGATCTAAGATGTCAAACGCTTTTGGGAAAAAAATAGTAGTAAGAGTACGAATTTCAGGTTAATTTTGCAATCCAATATGGCCGCCGCGCCACCATTGTAAAATTTCAAGTTGGATATCGTTTATGGGGTTTTTTGGTATGCTGAGTACGAATCTCATGATAATTTTGCAATCCATTATGGCCGCCGCCCCGAAATCACCAAATTTTCGTGATGGGTATCGTTTAAGGGGTTTTTTGGTATGCTGAGTACGAATCACATGATAATTTTGCAATCCAATATGGCGGCCGCGCCGAAATCACAAAATTTCATGATGGGTATCGTCTAAGAGGTTTTTTTATATGCTGAGTACGAATCTCATGATAGTTTTGAAATCCAATATGGCCGCCACGCCGAAATCACAAAATTTCATGATGGATATCGTATAAGGGGTTTTTTGGTATGCCGAGTACGAACTTTGGGTTCATTTTGCAATCCAAGATGGCCGCCGAACCACCGTTGTAAAATTTCATTTTGGATATCGTGAAAGGGTTTTTTTGGTATCTCAGCATACTGACAGAAATCTCGCAGCAGTGGCGCGGTGGCCATATTGTGATTTCGGCGCGGCGGCCATATTGGATTACAAAATTATCATGTGATTCGTACTCAGCATACCAAAAAACCCCTTAGACGATACCCATCATGAAATTTTGTGATTTCGGCGCTGCGGCCATATTGGATTGCAAAATTATCATGTGATTCGTACTCAGCATACCAAAAAACCCCTTAAACGATACCCATCATGAAATTTTGTGATTTCGGCGCGGCGGCCATATTGGATTGCAAAATTATCATGAGATTCGTACTCAGCGTACCAAAATCCCCCTTAAACGATACCCATCATGATATTTTGTGATTACGGCGCAGCGGCCATATTGGATAGCAGAATTATCATGTGATTCGTACTCAGCATACCAAAAAACCCCTTAAACGATACCCATCATGAAATTTTGTGATTTCGGCGCGGCGGCCATATTGGATTGCAAAATTATCATGAGATTCGTACTCAGCGTACCAAAATCCCCCTTAAACGATACCCATCATGATATTTTGTGATTACGGCGCAGCGGCCATATTGGATTGCAGAATTATCATGTGATTCGTACTCAGCATACCAAAAAACCCCTTAAACGATACCCATCATGAAATTTTGTGATTTCGGCGCGGCGGCCATATTGGATTACAAAATTATCATGTGATTCGTACTCAGCATACCAAAAAACCCCTTAGACGATACCCATCATGAAATTTTGTAATTTCGGCGCGGCGGCCATATTTGATTGCAAAAGTATCATGTGATTCGTACTCAGCATACCAAAAAAACCCTTAAACGATACCCATCATGAAATTTTGTGATTTCGGCGCTGCGGCCATATTGGATTGCAAAATTATCATGAGAATCGTACTCAGCGTACCAAAATCCTCTTGAACAATAACCATCATGAAATTTTGTGATTTCGGCGCTGCGGCCATATTTGATTGCAAAATTATCATGTGATTCGTACTCAGCATACCAAAAAACCCCTTAAACGATACCCATCATGAAATTTTGTGATATCGGCGTGGCGGCCATATTGGATTTCAAAATTATCATGTGATTCGTACTCAGCATACCAAAAAACCCCTTAAACGATACCCATCACGAAAATTTTGTGATTTCGGCGCGGCGCCCATATTGGATTGCAAAATTATCACGTGATTCGTACTCAGCATACCAAGAAACCCCTTATGCAATACCCATCATGAAATTTTGTGATTTCGGCGCAGCGGCCATATTGGATTGCAAAATTATCATGAGATTCGTACTCAGCGTACCAAAATCCCCCTTAAACGATACCCATCATGAAATTTTGTGATTTCGGCGCGGCGGCCAAATTGGATTGCAAAATTATCATGTGATTCGTACTCAGCGTACCAAAATCCCCCTTAAACGATACTCATCATGAAATTTTGTGATTTCGACGCGGCGGCTATATTGGATTGCAAAATTATCTCTTAGTCTTTCTGTTCCCGGTTTACATTTCGGAGTTTCTAGTTCTATGATCCGATTCAAAATCGCAATAAAAACCATTTCTGCTAATAGTTTTGCACTAATTTTTTTAAAACCTTCTCCTGACAGAAACAAACACAACAAAAAAGAATTAGCGAAATCGGTCCAGCATTTCACGCGTGATGCCGTGACCACGGAAATCGGGCTTCATTTTTATATATTGTATACTCAATATCATCGAAGATTACAGGCATTATATTAAAATGCAATTCTGAACTAATTAAATGCTGAATCACAGTTTGCCACACTTATTTTCATGTTAGCATTAAAAATCTTGAAAAGAAGTGCCTGAGTTTGGCCCCTACATTAATGAGAGGTATCTAATACGTCAAACTGCAGCATCGGCAGCTTAGACCTTTCAAAAACCAGGCGAACGTCATTTTTTTTAACATGTCATGTATAGTGTTGCTATACGTGTAGAAACGAGATAGCAGCATTCACTAACCCCTTAGAGCGAGCGGAATGGAAAGACCAACGCACACAAACATAATTAATGTTTCGTCTGCTACTTATTGTACGTCTGTGGGTATATAATACGTCAAACTGCAGCATCGGCAGCTTAAACCTTTCAAAAACCAGGCGGACGTCATTTTTTTTAAAATGTCATGTATAGTGTTGCTATACGTGTAGAAACGAGATAGCAGCATTCATTAACCCCTTAGAGCGAGCGGAATGGAAAGACCAACGCACACAAACATAATTAATGTTTCGTCTGCTACTTATTGTACGTCTGTGGTTATTCCAGACTATGGGCGAGGCCGACATTTTGAGGTTAGAAACCGCCGCGGAAAAACGCAAATGCGGCCTCGCACTATAAACTATCTCTGTACAAAATTTCAGCCCAATCTGTGCAACCGTTAAGGGGTCCCACCCGACATGATCAATTAGCAATTGTCATGCACGCTAAATATCATGTGTCAATTATGCACACTGAAGCAACTTCCAATCATATTTAACGTGATTGACAATTGCAAGGCATGATCGTGTCGGGAGCCCATTAGAGTGTGATTGAGTAACAAACATCCAAACATCTTCACAAACTTTTACATTTATAATATTAGTAGGAAGTAGAAAGTAGGATACGATATTAGGAAGTAAGATAACACTAACAACCTTAGATCATCTAACCACAGGATGCGCCTTAAGGGCACCCGACACGGTCAATTGGGCATGACAAGTCTACGTGCTTGAGTCAAGTTATTGACCGTTTACCACGTAGACTTGACGCTATCATCAATAAATCTACGGTTTGATGGGAATTGAAGTAGAAAAGAGCGTATTAAAAAAAAAACGGCACTTGATGCACTTTCGATTGATGTGAACTGACGGGACTTGACAAGTTTTTATTTTTAATTTTTTTTTAACGCGGGGACTGCAGATTAGGCACTTCGCCGCCTTGTTTCGGGGGAGCAAGGCGGCTTTGTGTGGGACTCGCGGTCAACATGGTACCGTCTAGGGCTTGAATATCGGACGCTTTTTCAGTTCCGGAATTGGGTTTCGATATTCAGTATTTGAATTCCGGAATTCCGGAATTCCGGAACTCAATCAAGTTCGTTTTGTACAAAATAGTGATATGTAAAAAAACAAACGGGAGCTGGCAGTTCTACGTGATTAGTGATAAACTACTTTGATTCCCAGTAAAAATACTTATTTTAACGTAACCAACTAAAAACCACACGTTTCCTAACTATTGCCTACGGTTGGCCCGGGTAAGCCCTCAGAAGGATGACCCCAGGATTCCCCACAGACCTTGACTATCACTGCAGCCTCACCTAGGAGGTTCGGGTGCTATCTCGCTATATTGGGGTTTGTTCAGGTGTTATCCCGCATCTCAGGGCGTGTGGCGTGCGTGAAACTTTCACGTCACGCTTTCGTCTTGGGCGTGCTTTTGTAAGGACGGCGATTAGCCCTCCCACCGTCCTCAGGCCCCCGATTATGGAGGCTGATAGTCTTAGACAAAGACATGCGGAATTCGGGTGGGAGCGTTCTCTCTGTGGCGTCCCACTTACTCCCACTGGAGATCATAGCTCGCGCAATGGTCTCCAGCGAGAGAATGTCCACGCCCAGACCTATCACGAGGACCGGGCGCTGTTAAGCCCACACTGTGCACTCCAATAATGTGTGAGGTACTGTGTCCTCACTGCGTTCCTCGCAGTGCTGGCACTCAGGTGTGGTTTCCCGGTGTATTCGTCACAGATACTTACTGAAGCTCCCGTGCCCGGTAAGCATCTGTGACAACTGGTAGGACAGAGCACCCGCACCGTGGCTCCTCTCTAGTCACTCGCCCATGACCGGTCTGACCGCCTTGATTGTGGCGATTCGGCGATTCCCCGCTTGTGTGATGTGGTGTGGCGATTCGGTTTGTTGCTCAAGTCCAGTTCTCCACGGTTTCCTTGTGGAGCTGGAACTGCCGAACCTAGATTTCTGGAGACGTAGGCCTATGACCCCGCTCCAGCGCCTCCTTGCACCAGAAAAAATAAATTAGAAACATAATTATTTAATTTATTTAAACAAAGACGCAAGTTGCCTTGCTGCCAGATCCTCGAGACATGCCGCCTCTGAGCAACGGACCACGCAGCACCCAATCGTAACCGATGTTCCACAGAAGCGGTCTTAAGACTGATCTCTGCGGAACACCGCACGACGTATTTCGCTGACCCGGCTGGGCCCTAGCCAGCTTGGGTAAGTTATGGCCCTCTCGGAAAGATAGGCCCCGACAATTCGACGGAAGTAGGGAGGCAATCCATGATAAATAAGCGCCTCCCTAACGCAGCTCCAAGGCAAGGTGTTGAAGGCGATGCCGGAGTCTCTTGACATCGCCATCGCTTTCAACACCACCTCACCCTGCGATGTTACTTCCTCTGTCAGTCTTCTAATGAGCATGATCGCATCCACCGTGGAGCGCCCTTGACGGAAACCAAACTGGTTATCCGCCAGATCTGGCCTCACGCGTGTGAGGTGCCCGACTGTGCGCTGTGCAATGACCAATGATACGCTAAAGGAGCTTGCATACCTAACGAGATATGCAAGCTCCTTGAGCGTATCATTGTTGGGGATCGACCGATCGGGGATCAGCCGGAGTTGCTCAACGGAGCAACACAATCGGCCGATTCCCGGATGGGTAGGCTGCCGACCACCTTGCCTTTCGGATCAGAACCAGTTTCCCCGTCTTCCAAACCTTGGGAATCTAGCCTTTTTCGAGGCATGCACCAAAGAGCCCCATCACTCGAGGCCCGAGATCCTCAAGAGCCAGGACCCACGCTCGGCCTGGAATGCTGTAGGGCCCAGTGGCACGGTCCCTGCGAAATCTAAGCTGCAGTACAGTCGCCCCTAACTCACCTTCAGTGACTTCGGGCACGTCGTTATCGCTGTAATCGAGACGGAGCCTTGTGCGAAGGAATATGTTCCTCCGCCTTGATGAGAACAGGGAACCCAGGACCCTCCTCACTCTGGGTCAGTGGAGCGCATTGGGGCAAAGTTTGCCTCTAATAATAAGGTACGGGCCCCATGAGTTCCGTCAGAATTTCTAGAACTATGCTGAGCAAGACCTCTGTCAAATTCTTACAGCGTTTCTATCAAAGTCAAATTTAACTCGTAGCATAAGTCAGAGCTAAGTCTAAGTTCGCACTATAAGTTGAAGTCTAAATGTAAAAAAATACAAAAACGTCATCAATAATACTATCATTATTTAAATAGTATGTTTTCTATCAAATAATTTATGGATTAACTTACTTAGTAGGTTTAAGAAATATCATCAAATAAAATGATTAATACCTAAGTACATAATCGAATTAATTTGTTAATAGAGAAATCCTAAGTTATCAACTTTGTAGTAATTAAAGGTAATAAAATTGCATCAGAAGCTTATAATTTACATTTTTGTTTGTAATGAAATTAAAGAAGAAGCGAAAACATTTTTTTTTTCAATATCGAAATACCGGTATTGATCTCGCCAATTCCGGAATTGAGAACGATATTAGATTTTATCGGAATTCCGGAATTATGTCAATTCCGGAATTCCGGAGTTCAAGCCCTAGTACCGTCCTACCCACTAAACCCCGCGGTGTTCCGCCTCGCCTTAACCGGGTCGCAGGATAGGCCGGTGGATAAATCACTGCGGCCCGGCGAAGGGTCGCCCCGTTACATCATCGGGACTCTCCACAGGGGGGCTTGATGGACTGCCCCCCCCCCCCCCCCCCCTTAAATCCTAATGGAGTTGGAAGTGCTGATTCCGTCGGTCTGCTCTCGGATGCCCCTCTGTAAGCAGAGGGGGTAGAGAGCGGCCAAGCGCGGGGCGGGCGCTCAAAGCACCCCCGGAATGACAAGTTTTTATTTATTTTGCAATCGGAAAACTTCAAAACGTCAAATTCAAAAAAGTTGCGGAATCGATCAGCGTCCAAGAATGTATTCAATATTATTTAGAATTTAGATAATAGTTTACCTATATATATTAGACGACCTGTTTGGTTCGGAGGCAAAAATACTGTCTTTTAATCAAGAGGTCAGTAAAAGACAGTATTTTTGCCTCCGAACAGGCAAAAATACTGTCTTTTAATCAAGAGGTCGCGGCTTCGATCCAATATGGCCGCTGCGCCGTAATCACAAAATATCATGATGGGTATCGTTTAAGGGGATTTTTGGTATGCTGAGTACGAATCAGTTGATAATTCTGCAATCCAATATGGCCGCTGCGCCGTCATCACAAAATTTCCTGATGGGTATCGTTTAAGGGGTTTTTTGGTATGCTGAGTACGAATAACATGATAATTTTGCAATCCAATATGGCCGCTGCGATGTATTCACATAATATCATGATGGGTATCGTTTAAGGGATTTTTGGTATGCTGAGTACGAATCACATGATAATTTTGCAATCCAAAATGGCCGCCGCGCCATTATCACAAAATTCCATGATGGGTATCGTTTAAGGGGTTTTTGGTATGCTGAGTACGAATTTCGGGTTAATTTTGCAATCCAAGATGGCCGCCCCACCACCGTTGTAAATTTTCATGTTGGATATCGTTTATGGGGTTTTTTGGTATGCTGAGTACGAATTTCAGGTTAATATTGCAATCCAATATGGCCGCCGCACCACCGTTGTAAAATTTCATGTTGGTTATCGTATAACGAGATTTTTGGCATGCTGAGTACGAATTTCAGGTTAATTTTGCAATCCAAAATGGCTGCCGCGCCACAGTTGTAAAATTTCATGTTGGATACCGTATAAGGGGTTTTTTGGTATGCTGAGTACGAATTTTGGGTTAATTTTGCAATCCAAAAAGGCCGCCCCACCACCGTTGTAAATTTTCATGTTGGATATCGTTTATGGGGTTTTTTGGTATGCTGAGTACGAATTTCAGGTTAATATTGCAATCCAAAATGGCCGCCGTGCCACTGCTGTCAAATTTCATATTGGATATCATATAAGGGTTTTTTGGTATGCTAAGTACGAATTTCGGGTTAATTTTGCAATCCAAAATGGCTGCCGCGCCACCATTGTAAAATTTCATGTTGGATACCGTATAAGGGGTTTTTTGGTATGCTGAGTACGAATTTTGGGTTAATTTTGCAATCCAATATGGCCGTCGCACCACCGTTGTAAAATTTCATGTTGGTTATCGTATAAGGAGGTTTTTGGTATGCTGAGTACGAATTTCAGGTAAATTTTGCAATCCAAAATGGCTGCCGTGCCACTGTTGAGAAATTTCATATTGGATATCGTATAAGAGGTTTTTTGGTATGCTGAGTACGAATTTTGGGTTAATTTTGCAAGCAAAAAAGGCCGCCGTGCCACTGTTGTGAAATTTTATGTTGGATACCGTTTAAGGGGTTTTTGGTATGCTGAGTACGAATTTCGGGTTAATTTTGCAATCCAAAATGGCCACCGTGCCACTGTTGTGAAATTTCATGTTGGATATCGTTTAAGGGGTTTTTTGGTATGCTGAGTACGAATTTCAGGTTAATTTTGCAATCCAATATGGCCACCGCGCCGTAATCACAAAATTTCATGATGGGTATCGTTTATGAGCTTTTTTAGGCTGAGTACTATTTTAATGTAGTAATAATAATAATAACACTACCATAGTCAGCAGATATTTTTTCAACTAAAATATTTTTATTAAATTTTATTCATAAAACAGCGAATATTTACTATAAATATTTCAGAAAATCAAGAATAGAAGTAATAGAACCTATAATTTCAATATTCAATGGAAATACTATGGAAATTTTGGAAAAATACTACAATATTATAATGACATGACAGATGCAAATGTCAATTGAAAAATAACACGAAAATGGATACAAATTAAATGGAAAAATCATGTTGACTAGGGTCAAAAGCAGACAAAATGCACTCACATCCCCGGACTCGTCAGGCGGCTCCACTTCGCACCCTAAGGATACTGCTTTACCTGCCTGCGAAATGTCGAGCTCCACCAGTAGCAGTGACGAGTTTTTCTCCCCACCGACGTCGCCACTACCTGTACGTCGGCAGGGGAAAGGCCGGCCGCCAGCTAGCTTGGGACCCCGAGGCCCACCGGCCTCGAATAGGGCCCCCGCTGCCGGTGGTAATGTGCACCGCATGAAGTGGACTAAAGAAATTAATGAAAACGTCATGCGGGCATATTTTGCGGCTTCAGAGCTAGCTCTGAAGCCGCAAAATATGCCCGCATGACGTTACGCAGTGAGGTTAGCACCTAGGTGCTAACCTCACTGCGTACCGTGGCCGTTTACTTTCTGTATTTCAGGAACTTGAACCTGCTGTCAACGTGTCAGCACAGCGATTATCGGATCAGGTGCGGGCTATCCAGCGTTATAATAAGCTTGATAGTCCGACACTTGAGAGGCTACTACTTCGTCGCAAGTTGTGTGTACCTCGTCACAAATTCGTACACCACCAGTTAGTACACCTGTAGTTGCTGAGGAAGTTGTTGATGATGAGACTATATCCGTAAGTACCCAATGTGAGAATCGATTAAGGAGTGCTTTGGAAGATGCGATTGTGGAATATCGGTTTGCAAGTGCAGATTGTAGACCACGTCTTCCTCGTTTGCCCATGCATAAAAGAAATCGGGCTCTGGTGTGTGCCCTGGATTCACTATTGCACCAATATCTGGACAATAGTGAAGATCTTAGTGATACGCACTCAATCCTGTACTGTGCGGCGGTTGCAGCTTGTCGAGTAGCTAAGGTTAAATTTTACACAAATGAAACTGCTACTCGACCTAGGTCTGCAAAACCTACTTGGCAGTGTAGGATTGAGAGGCGTATTTCCGAGGCCAGGGCACTCATCGGGAAACTTATATGTTTCAGTTCGGGTAATACCCATTCGAAGGTGATGCGCTTTGTGAAAGCGTTCTTTGGGACTAACATAAGTCCTCAAAGATACGCATCATGTGTCACAGAGCGCATCGATCTTCTGAAACAAAAGGTTTATGCATGGGCAAATCGCGTTAGACGCTACAAAGTGCGAGTAGATCGATTTAACCAGAATCGTATGTTCCAAAAAAACGAGAAGTGTGTTTACAGGAACTGGGAAACCCCATATCTTCCAGAGGTTAATGACGTAACTCACCCAGATGATGATACTAGTAATGCATTTTGGAGGAACCTCTGGTCAAGACCTGTTGATCATACTGAGGGTGATTGGATGAGAGATGTTGAACGGTCATGTGAGAATATAACGGATATGGAACCAGTTTATATAGATGCAGAAGATGTTGCTTGTGCAGTTCGTTCGCTCCCGAATTGAAAATCAGTGGGACCGGACGGACTGCATAATTTTTGGTTAAAATGGTTCGGCAGCTCACATGGCCGTTTAGCATCACAATTTCAATCATCCCTAGATATGGGTTCACTACCCGATTTTATGACTACTGGTTTAACTCACTTACTCTACAAATCTGGTAGTGCTGCGGATCCCAAAAATTATAAACCCATTACATGTTTACCAACTGTCTATAGTCCAATCCTGCCCGATCTGGCAATAATGTAAACATGTCATGTTTTGACTAGCGTTCTCTAAGACAGATGAGTAGAAAAATATAGTATGACAAAACATTATTTTTTTTAATATCCTGAATAAGGTATTTTAAATGAAAATAAACTATCATATAGAAGTTATTTGGTGTCAAAATGATTGTAAAAACACTGTATGACTCTTGGATACTGGAATACTCAATTGCAAGTAACTATGGATTTATAGGATCAAATGTGTTTGTTTACATTTTTGCGCAAAGCTATTGAAATACAGTATATAAACTTTTAACATCCATTTTGAGAGTCAAAATTACTAAACACATAGAAAAACATTCGATAATATCAATCTCTCAAAATGGATGTAAAAGTGGGGCCCGTGGCACTAAGCAACTCCTTTTAATCGATATGACCATCAGCCAACAGGTGCGTCGTAATCGCAAAAATCTGGCAACATGTTGGATAGATTATAAGAAGGCCTTTGATACAGTGCCACATACATGGCTTCTGAAGGTACTTGAGCTGTATAAAACTGATACAACTCTGTGTACTTTCTTGAGGGCATGTATGGGGCAGTGGAAAACAGTCCTTTGCTATCCAGGGTGTCGTCGGTTTTGCAATAATGGTGCACCAATTAGTATCAAGCGGGGAATATTTCAAGGGGACAGTCTGAGTCCGTTGTGGTTTTGTCTAGCTCTAAATCCTCTCAGTACTATGCTAGAGAGTTCTGGGTTAGGCTATCGGTTGCGCAAAGATGGTGGGGTTATATCGCACCTCCTTTACATGGATGACCTCAAATTATTTGCCCACACTAAATTGCAACTGATGGATTTACTGGGAGTAACAGAAACTTTCAGTAGAGCCATCAGGATGGAATTTGGGGTGGACAAGTGTGCAGTCATGCATGTTAAAAGAGGTGTGATAGTGGAATCTGATGGGGTAGAACTTTCAGATTCCACTAAGCTAAACTGTCTTTCTGCAACCGAAACTTACAAATATCTGGGTATATCACAAGCATTAGGAATTTCTGATACTGGCATGAAAGAGACATTACAGGAGCGTTTCTTTGGCCGCCTGAAAAAAGTAATTTTGAGAGTCAAAATTACTAAACACATAGAAAAACATTTTGAGAGTCAAAATTACTAAACACATAGAAAAACATTCGATAATATCAATCTCTCAAAATGGATGTAAAAGTGGGGCCCGTGGCACTAAGCAACTCCTTTTAATCGATATGACCATCAGCCAACAGAAAAAAGTAATAAAAAGACTTTAAGGGCGAGGCCGCACTTGCGGTTATCGTGGCGGTTTCTAACCTCAAAATGTCAAAACATTGACTTGATTTGATTGATTTTGACAGTTTGATGTCATTTTGAGGTTAGAAACCGCCGCGGAAAAACGCAAATGCGGCCTCGCACTTATCAGGCGGTAACAAGCTGCACGCCTTTAATGGGTGGGTCATGCCAGTCCTAATGTACTCTTTTGGTATACTCAGATGGACTCAGACTGAACTCAATAAAATTGATAGAAGAGTAAGAACACTGTTGACTGCATTCCGGATGCATCACCAAATGTGGGGGTCGAGGCTTTTTAAATGCTAAGACCCTCCATAACCGCGAGGTATACAATCTTAGGGAATTCTTTCTGAAAACAGACACCAATATGCACCGTAATGTGGTCGCAGTGGACACGGGACTCACCCCGCTTGCTATGGGCAGAGAGAACTGGCGCAAACTGTCGTACTTAGTACTGAAGATCGCAAAGAGGTATGGAAAAGCAAGCAGCTACATGGACGTTTTTATCGGGCCTTAAATGGACCTGACATTGATTTAAAAGCGTCCGTATCTTGGCTACAGTTCGGTAATCTTTTCGGAGAAACCGAAGGTTTTGTCTTTGCCATACTGGACGAAGTTGTTATGACGAAGAACTACCGGAAACATATTCTGAAGGATGGTACAATTGACATCTGTCAGTCACACGGCTTCCAACTAAGTGCGAGGCAGCATTTGCGTTTTTCCGCGGCGGTTTCTAACCTCAAAATGTCATCAAACTGTCAAAATCAATGAAATCAAGTCAATGTTTTGATATTTTGAGGTTAGAAACCGCCGCGATAACCGCAAGTGCGGCCTCGCCCTTAGACATATAGTTTCTGGTTGTTCTCGTCTTGCCAATGGAGAATATTTGCACTAGTGTTGCCGCAATATCGATAGTTTGACTATCGATAGTTGACCTCGAAAATAATCTATAATATCGATTGGTCTATCGATAGTATCGATATTGTCAATAGTACCGATAGTATCGAAGTTCAATATCAAATTTACTATCGATATAATCAATACTATCGATAGTATTATATAACAATTTTTAATACTATCGGTAGTATCGATACTATCTATATTTTTGCGCATACAAGACCGCCAGTCGAGCGACCGTGACAGAAACCGTATTGCCAGTCACTGAGCAGGTCGTGTTTTTCAAGGTACCTCAGATAAAAAGAACAACCTAAGATAAAAGGGTGGTAACGGCTATAGGCCTGTAATTGGCCGGGTCGGTTCTATCACCCTTCTTGGGTAAAGGATGCATGTGCGCGATCTTCCACGAAGCTGAGACTTTTTCATAGAATATGAAAGTATGAAAAGACGAGTAAGCACAGGACACAACTCAGGACCAAACTACCACCGCAGGTATGCCATCTGGGCCACTCGACTTATGAACGGGATCACGGATTGAAGCTCCCGCCTACCGTCCCGCTGACTAAATTTAATTTCTGGAATGGAATGGCCACACCAGGGTATGCCAGGCGGCGAAGAACCCACGTCGTTCATATTCGAGTTGGAGGTAAAGAGAGAACCCAAAAGGTCGGCTTTCTCCTTGGTACTCTGAGCCAGTCTACCATCCGGTTTAATAAGGGGTGGCAAACCCGACCGACAATTGTTTCTCTAGGCAGCTTTGGCAAGCGACCACAATTCACGACTCCCAGAAAGGCAGTCCACCAGTCCGTATCATCGCTGTGATACCTGTACAAACACGCGTACTAGTAGATCCGATGCGATCCGATCCCTGTCTTAAAGGTACATATTATACAAACACACCCCAGCTTTTCACTTAAAGCTGTAGCTGTGCTCCAGCTTGTAGCCAAGGAACATTAAGTCCGGGCAGGAGATTTGCGTCTCCGTCAAGAAAAATAGGATCGGCTGCGCAGATTCCAGGTGGTGGTGGACTACGTTGATGTTCTTGTGTATGTCTCTGATGTGACAAAAGTCCATTTGAAGTGTGGACGACAATGCCTCTGTAAACCGTTTCATATTTTTCTTTTTCCTTGCCATGATGTTGACATGATGGTGACACAGGCTGCTGTTTCAGCCCCCTGGGTCGGAGATAAATTAATTCTCAGGTTTGGGTCCCGTGCAGCCTGCGGGGGCCCTGTTGTCAACCGTTTCACCGGGTTGCCCTGACCACCAAGCCGTACGAATGTTCCGCGCCCATACCAGCTAATGAAGACAAGCCTCTGGTCTCACCATCACCCGCATATAACCACCCCAATGAGCTCTGGAACCCTGCTCACCGACGGAGAACACAACCCAACACGAAGCCCGATTACTATTACCGCTGTCTTCTGCAGAGCGGAGGTACTGCGCCAGGCGGGCTGCTCAAAGAAGGGATTACCGTTATGCCCTCCCTTCTAATGTGGCCTTTTATTTAATTCCAAAGATATTTGATTTAAAGGAGCTTATTGAAAAAGCCAAATTTACTGTGCCCAAAGGGTGTTGCGTTAGCTCCGTGAAGAAGTAACACTTATACCCTGATCCCTGAGGGGTTCTGGCCTGGAATAAGACATAGGCTATTTAAATAGAAAGAAAGAAAAACAATTTATTTCTGCCAGCTGCAGTAACAAAAGCGTACATCACAAAAAACAAAAAAAAAGAGATATTTATTAGCTTAGCCTAGCTCTCAATAGAGCTCTTCAACCTAATCCTACCCTCCCATTTTCGATCCTGAAATTATGCATGCCAGCCAAAATGTAGGTAACGCTCTTACAGCGGAGAGTACTTCGCCAGAACTGAGCGATTCAAAAGATCGTTCCTCTGTCGATCTATAAAAGTTTGAAACGACCTGCTCACGCACGTACTTCTCTCCTCTTACAATCCCGGGTTCTTCAAGCGGAGCGTCAAAAGGAACAACACAGGGTCGCCAACTTGAGGACCACTGTCAGAAGTCTTACGGACTGTGAGAATGGCCCGCAATCGTTAAATGTCGCTATGGCTTCCATCAGTCAATTTGATGAGCTTAATAAAAAAGCTTTTTTATCCCGGAAAAACGTTTCCATGGGAAGCGGGAATGGTAACAGGATTTCACGCAGGTGGAACCACGGACATTGTCTAACTAGCTAGTTTGCTATAACCTTTTATGGGGTTCCGTAGAATAAACCATATTTGCTTGGTGTTCCTTTAACCTTAAAAGTTTAGGAAGCCCTGTTTTATACTACAGACTCCAACCAATACTATTGAAGGAAAGGTCACTATCGATAAAACAAAACTATCGATATTATCGATACTATCGACACTATCGATTGTCATTGCAATGTTCAGCATCAATAGTATTGATACTATCGATATTATCGATAGTACATTAGGTATTGAAAAACGATTCTATCGATTCTATCGATAGTATTACTGTGTGTCGATAGTATTCATACTAATGGTGCTATCGATACAATCGATAGTATCGACACTATCGATAGAAATATCGATAGGCTAACAATAGTCGACTATCGATAGCCTATCGATATAATATCAATAGTCAACTATCGAGCGGCAACACTAATTTGCACAGACATAACCAAGTGGCCAAGCTGATATAGTGGTGATAGATCGATTGGAACGCCTCGCAATAATTATCGATATCAGCATTCCTCATGATGACAACCTCTTTAAAGCAGAAAAGGAAAAAGAAATGAAATATTTGGATTTGGCTCATGAAGTTGTTGACATGTGGCATGTTGATTCGGCAATTATTGTTCCAATTATCGTTTCGGTCCACGGTTTGATGGCAAAGAGCCTCGATAACCATCTGAAGAGGCTCTCGCTAGACGGCTGGTTCAAGGGCCTGATACAGAAGGGAGTACTTCTTGACACGGCACGCATTTTGAGGAGGTTCCTGTCTCTGAAGCCCTAACCACCGGCAGCTTGGTCCCTGCACCCGATGCCGGTGGGACACTATTTTTTTATATTTTTAAATAGATTTTTATTTTTGTAAGCATTATTTATTTAAAAATGTAAGACAATATGTTAACAATAAAAAATAAATGGAATAATAATAATAAATCTTTATTTTCAAGCAATATTAGAGACAGTTACAGATATTTTTAACTTACTCTGTAACCCAATGATGTTACTCACCAACTAGCGCGAGGTAGCTATGCAGAGAACTCTTTCCCAGGGCGCCTTCTTACAGAGTTTCCAGTGGGTGCGCAAGGGAGGCCAGGGCTCTGACGAAAACAGCCAATAGGGTGTACACACATATATTTACTAAGTACACAGAGATACACAGAGACACACAGAGAGCTTATTCACTGATAGACACAAATATCACAGGTACACAGAAGTAAAGTCAGGGCTTAGGTACTAATATTACTCAATAGACCACTGCCGCGTGAGCAGGTAGAACGGGTAAGCAGCTAACTACACTTATAATTGGGTGACAATTACTGGCCTTGAGTAAGTTGAGAGCAGCACAGCACGAGCGTGCCACGTGGAGGCGGCTGGTTCCTCTCAAAACACCTCGCTCGTGCAGTCCACGTGTCTTTGGGTGTGGCTCTGCCAACCGTGGACGGCCGCTTTTCCCGTAGTAAAAAACCCAGTTTTCTGGGTAAAATGTAGTAAGATGTAATGCAGCAACCCAATCACAGCCTGTTAGGTTATGCGAGGTAACAAATAATCGCGCTTGAGCGAAAAACTGATTCGCGGCACAGTCTCAGAGCAAAAGCCAAAGGACCTCCAACTCCCCCAAAGCAGGTCTCGGTCAAAGTCCCGTCTTTCACGAAAAATCTTAACAAAACCTGTTCCTTTTAATGCAAAATCATCGGGCCGTGCCACAGACAAAACTTGTCACTTGTGTCAAAACAAAACCACAGATCACAAAACCAGCGATGAATTGATTAAGGGCGGCTTTACACATTGTCAAGCCCGAGTACCAGATTGCTACACAAAAAATAAATGCTACAACTCTACGGCTCATAGATACATACCTTAGGCAGCGCGATTGTGGCGCCTCTGGTGTTGCGAACTGCCATAGGCTGCCTTGACCACCGGTACATCTGGGGGGGCTGTATGCTTGTCTGCCACTCTAGTGGTATAAAAAAAAACCTTAATACTAAAAATACATATACATATAACTTAACCTAATTGACACGCACTGACGTCGACGTGTCGCGGGGCGGGGTGTCCCGTGTCAGCAGACGTCCTCTGAAGCGCCGATACTTCACCCCTCTCGGCCAGAAGTCAGCAGCCATGAAGGGATGCGGTCTGTAGTAGGAAGGTTTAATGTCATAGACCTTAATTTTACAATAAGGACCTTTTGTCATAGTATTTTCGCATTGCTAGTTTAGAAAGCCTGAACTTAATAAGCAAATTATTAAAATTTACTAGTTAGGCGGAAATGGTACTCAGCATTTCAAAAAATCCCTTTAACGATACTCATCATGAAATGTTGTGATTACCGCGCGGCGGCCATATTGGATTGCAAAATTAACCTGAAATTCGTACTCAGCATTCCAAAAAACCTCTTATACGATATCCAACATGAAATTTTACAACAGTGGCAAGGCGGCCATTTTGTATTGCAAAATTAACCCAAAATTCGTACTCAGCATACCAAAAAACCCCTTATACGATATCCAACATGAAATTTTACAACAGTGGCAAGGCGGCCATTTTGGATTGCAAAATAACCCAAAATTCGTACTCAGCATACCAAAAAACCTCTTATACGATATCCAACATGAAATTTTACAACAGTGGCAAGGCGGCCATTTTGTATTGCAAAATTAACCCAAAATTCGTACTCAGCATACCAAAAAACCCCTTATACGATATCCAACATGAAATTTTACAACAGTGGCAAGGCGGCCATTTTGGATTGCAAAATAACCCAAAATTCGTACTCAGCATACCAAAAAACCTCTTATACGATATCCAACATGAAATTTTACAACAGTGGCAAGGCGGCCATTTTGTATTGCAAAATTAACCCAAAATTCGTACTCAGCATACCAAAAAACCCCTTATACGATATCCAACATGAAATTTTACAACAGTGGCAAGGCGGCCATTTTGGATTGCAAAATAACCCAAAATTCGTACTCAGCATACCAAAAAACCCCTTATACGATATCCAATATGAATTTTTACAACAGTGGCACGGCGGCCATTTTGGATTGCAAAATTAACCTGAAATTCGTACTCAGCATACCAAAAAACCCCTTACACGATATCCAACATGAATTTTCACAACAGTGGCACGGCGGCCATTTTGGATTGCAAAATTAACCCAAAATTCGTACTCAGCATACCAAAACACCCCTTATACGGTATCCAATATGAAATTTTACAACGGTGGTGTGGCGGCCATCTTGGATTGCAAAATTAACCCAAAATTCGTACTCAGCATCCCAAAAAGCCTCAGAAAAATATCCAACATGACATAAGTGCGAGGCCGCATTTGCGTTTTTCCGCGGCGGTTTCTAACCTCAAAATGTCATCAAACTGTCAAAATCAATGAAATCAAGTCAATGTTTTGACATTTTGAGGTTAGAAACCGCCGCGATAACCGCAAGTGCGGCCTCGCCCTTATATCTGCTAAGTCACTAGGTCACGTGGATCATTTGTTCAAAGTTAGAAATAAAACAAAAATGACAACGTCAATCGGATTGAATACTTTAACGTTTTAGATAGGGGCCGTCGGGTTACACCGGCTCACGGCTTCTACCTATCCAAAAAAAAAATTCCCAATAGCATTTGACATCTTAGGTCGTATGTCGACCTATTTTAAAATCCGGACCAGTGTGCGGCCGGCCAGCCGCAAATAAAAGTGCATTGATGTTACAAGTAGTGGTTTGCACCGGAGCGGAATCTTGAGCTCCGGTGAAATTCACCGGTACTTTTGCGAGCTCCGGTTTTTCTCCGGTGAAAACCGGAGCATCGCGTTTGTGTAGGTACATAGATTTGATGCCTTGAAATATTGTCTTCTAATTTGCAATTCTTGATTTAAATAAACATGTACAATCAGAGAATTTGTATGTAGGTGATCCAGTAGAGTTTTATGAGGACATTTTAAAAAGTATCTAATAGTTTAATATAAAATCTATATACAGGATGAATTTTTGAAAAGGGCTTGGATGGCCAAATCCGAAACTATAAGGAATAGCTAAAAATGCTCAAAGGAGTCACGAGTCCGATTTTGATAAAACTTAAAACCTCATCATTAGATTTTTGAAAAACCAATAATCCTAGCTGGAAATCGAACCCATTGATTTTGAAAAATAAAACACATCCTTTATTATTACACCATACGATAGTGTCGCTGATCAGGATCAAATTTTGCGAAGCAATGATATACGGCAAATTTAAGAAAAGTATGGAATTTTAATAGAATTCAGATTTTATGTACCTAAATTTTGTATCATAATTTGTTTCGTTCAAATTCCTAGAATAGATCGTAACTATTTCGTGTTTTAAATCATGCTCAGAATGATTCTTTGGAGAATATTCTAAACGTAATCAATAATATTGAATGCAGTATGATCCTTGAGGTCTCGAATCCAGCTATGTATCGAAAACAATGGTCTACATTTTGAGCAATTAATCAGTTAACGAAAGAAAAATAAATTGTATTTAGTTAAAGATGAGCACTTTCCTTTAGTTTGCCGTATGTCATTACTTCCCAGAATAAGATCCTTAATAGCAACACTAACGTATGGTGTAATAATATAGGGTGTGTTTTTTTTTTTCAAAATCAATGGGTTCGATTCCTAGCTAGGATTATTGGTTTTTCAAAAATCTAATGATGAGGTTTTAAGTTTCATCAAAATCGGGCTCGTGACTCCTTAGAGCATTTTTCGCTATTTCTCATAGTTTCGGATTTGGCCATCCAATCCCTTTTGAAAAATTTAATATAAAGCGAGATTTTGACCGACTGACTCATCAACGTAGAGAAAAACCCCAGAACCTAGAATGATGAAATTTGGACAGTAGGTACCTTTTATTAACTA
Organism: Miltochrista miniata; assembly: GCA_933228765.1. NCBI lineage: Eukaryota > Metazoa > Arthropoda > Insecta > Lepidoptera > Erebidae > Miltochrista > Miltochrista miniata. The sequence continues at coordinate 9,595,874 of OW121751.1, read as the reverse complement.
GGTAAGTTATAAGAAAGGATTTTGGGAAATTTCACCATTAAGGTGGTAAATAAGGTATAAACAGTTGTATGGAAATTCGTCACTAAAGTTAGCATCATGAAATTATGTATAGCTGTTTTTGGTTATAAAAAAAATAGACATACATATCTTTGATTTGTTAAATTATATCAATAAAGAGGTAAACGAGGGGTTGTAAGTTTGTATGGGAATTTCTTCATTTCTTCAATGGAAACTGCTTCACAATTTGTATAGGTACCTGCATCTAATTAAAAATAAATGAACACGTTTCAGGATTTTTTAAAGTTGTACCTCCTAAGTATGTAAATCATAAAACCATCAACATCCAGCCCAAAACCTTAGACATTATTACTGTGCCTTAGACCAGGGGTCGGCAACCTTTTTAGTCAGAAGAGTCAAAAAATTTAAAGAGCCACAAATTTTTTTTTTTGTTCACACGTACCTAGATATTAGTTAACGTAGCATTAGTACCTCTTCTGGCATACAGGCTTCTGTCGTGGGACCTAGAGGCCGCAGTTCTGACCGAAATCTACCGGCCCAATTCTTTGGTGTGACAAAATGTCAAATAACCGTCTTCGAAAGAGATTAAGAGCTGGCATATTAGGGCGCCCGATGATATCATTCATTAACCGAGCACCAGGCTAGAGCCCATGGTAAGCATTGAGCTCCGATCGGCCATCTTGTCTATTCTGAGGTTTATCGTTTATAGGTATAAGCCGATGCATTAAAGAAAGGAATCTTAAATGGCGACTTGTACTTGCGTTGACGTAAAGTAAATAAAATTTAAGTCTTTTTTTTTTCAAATTAAAAATAATAAAAACAAGACCGGGTCGTATTAATTTCTGAGTAGCTTCTACCAGCGGCTTCGCCCGCGTGAAAGTTAAAATTAGAAAGACACATGGCGACATCTAATTATCGTTTTCATCGGAAACAGTACCTACCTACCTACGTTTTCGGGATGAAAGGACACTATGACCATTTGTACGGAAACGGAAAAAGTACCTGGCAACGTATATTACATGGCGATCATGATGTTGGTTAAAATAAAGAACGAACATTTTTATTAACTCAGCGTGGAATCAAAATAAGATTTTTTTTTGGTTACGGTACGCGCGAGAGTGATTATAGACGGCACTAATGTGTGAGCAAGAGAACATGATAAGCGCCGAAAGAATGAGGAAGGGCGTCCGCCCGAACTGGTGCTCCATAATATAACGCTTTCGAGTGCAACAGAACACCAAACAGGTGTGTTTATGAAATGAAAGGGTAAAATGCATCGATCTATTGTACTACTTACGTACTAGATGCGGCGATCAGAACAAGCATCATGTACCACCAAACTGCGGTAAATGTACTCATCTCATCTTTAGTTCGGTTTATGCCATAATACGAATGAAACGCACGTGACGGAGATATTTTAATTTATTGTGGTAGAATTGTCAAACAAAGTGCTGTAAACGCAATGTATAGAGGGGAAAAAATATTAAAGTTAATGCTAATTAACATAATTATACAATGTTAAACCCTTTTTTTTTCATACCAAGATATGAGTTTTATAGCATCCGTTGCGCGAGTCCATTCTCGCTCAAGCGCGTACAAATCTGGAACATATTCAATGTATGGACGTTCCTGTCTATCGGTAGAATATAAATGTCAACAGTAATATGTTTTTGAAAATGTACTATGATAATTGCTTAGGGAACTAAAGAGCCGCAAGTGGCTCGCGAGCCGCCGCGAGGTTGCCGACCCCTGAGCCCAAAATGTTTAATTTAAGTACTAACAGATAAAGATACATTTGTGTTTGTAAATACGTATTTATTACTAGATGTTGCCTGCGACTTCGTACGCTGCATTTTATATTTAATTCTTTAGATTGACATAACTTTTTTATTTATGGACCGATTGACATGAAGCAAACACTAAATGTTACGTGGAGCAGACTACAACGCATTATAGAAAACCGCATTTCAATTGATTGAGCGGTTGCTGAGATTAGCGTGCACAAACGTACAGACAAACACACACTTACGATTTTATTATATGTATTGATATTGATTGATTGATTGATGATACAATAGAAACACTTACAACAAGACAAATAAACATGTTCTTGCCATAGATTTAGAATGTACAAGATGAACAGTGTCAAACTGAAGACGAGACCAAAAATGAAAGATCTATGTGTGGGTTAAATAGTGTTGTTGAATGGTCACACCTATGTTATCGATAAAAGTATTTGTATTAATGGATGGAATGGAAATGAAACTTCTAAGCACACAACGTGCTTAGAAGTTTCATCTCCAACTTCTTGTTTTGGGGAATAAATTGTTAATTTGAATGTAATCGACTATGAAAAAGTAAAAATGGGATTATATGGGGTAACTCGTAATATTAGAAATTCTGTAGTGATTTTACGAATTTTGATTCAGTGTGTGAATGTGAAAATACACTTTTAACATGTAATTTATGGCATCGTACCTACATTGCATTGTTGCCGTACATATATATTTTGCCAATTGAATTTGAAATTTTACTAAAAATCCAACTCTTATCGTAATACTAAACCTAGAAACTCATTTATTATTGAACCCTAGTAACAATAAAAGATATTACTCGTAGATTTTTTTAAATATATTAACCTCGCCAAATTGACGTCGCCACTGATGGAAACTAATGGAAAGTCGTGGCACATCTAGCGAATGGGGGCCATGCTTACAGCACACTAGACTTCTGACAGTAGTCCTCAAGTTGGCGGCCCTATGATGTGCCTCTTCACGCTACGCTTGTAGAACCCGGGATTGTAAAATGAGGGAAACACATGTGCGGGCAGGTCGTTCCAGGATTTTGTAGTTCGACAGAGGAACGATCTTTTGAAACGCTCAGTTCTGGCGAAGATTCTCTCCGCTATATATGAGTGGCACCTCTGCCCGCCGTGTTGTTCGAAATCGGAAAGGAGATGGTGGGATCAGGTTGAAGAGCTCTTCGGAACATTCGCCGTGATACATTCAGTAGAAGGCAGCCAAGGACGCTATGGTTCTTTGCTGCGCTAACGGCTCGAGGCTTACCGTCATCTTAGGACAACCTATAATTGAAATCGGATAACACGTCTCTGCATAGCGCCTAGCGCGTCCAGTAAGTACCTCGCACAGTCATCCCAAAGGTGAGAACAGTATTCGACGCAGAGGCTAATCTGCGCCTTGCACAGCAAACATCCCGGTGTGGCGTGGAGTACCTTAAGTGAAGTAAAATTATAAAAATTCAACTCAAAATGGATCACAAATTTTGGAAATATTATATTAAAATAGGCACAAAACCCTAAAAAAAAGGTTAAATAACACAGTTCGAGTAAAAATCAATCATATTTATAGTAAATTAAATCCAGATAAGTTTGTTTGCAGCAATGCCACTATAATGAACTATCGACATCCTTATCGATACCTACCCATGACTATTTTACTGTAAACAGCCCTTTCTATTTCTGCCTTATATATCCTCCAAAAATGCATTTACACATTAAATATTGTGTTATGTATGAAGGAAAATGCATAATCTACGTTATGAGTTAGACTTTCAGTGAAATTTTACATCCAATTTGGCAAAATATGTACGTCAAAAATGGAATGAACGAAGTCACAAATGACCTGTTAAACGAGTCTTTCTTCGTATAATTGCGTTTTGTAATATCCTTTTCACACACTAAACACGACAATATTGTTGAAAATATAAAATTTTCTATTTTAATCGTAAGATCATTACAGATTACTGGATATTATGAATAACATAGAGCCGCCATAGGATCCCAGCGGGCTCAGCGATTCAAAATACTGCCATATGAGTACACAATTTGCTTTCTCTTTTCCTCTCGAGCTAAGTGCTATGGATAATGAGGTCTCGCTCGCACGCTTTGTATATCTATTGAGAGTAGCGAAAAATTCTAAATCTATGGTTCTTGCACACAAATATTTGTCTTGCGCGGGAATCGAAACCGCGACTCTTGATTAATAGACAGTATCTTTGCCTCCCCACCAAACAGGTCGTCTAATATAGGTATAATATTATTTAAATAATATTGAATACATAACACATGTTAGAATATTTCAGCGGAGATTAATCAATCGAATACTTTTACCGGTACCTACATACCTACACAGTGTAACAATAATGAACCGGAGAGTAATCAATTGAACTCCGGTACTTGTAATCGAGTACTTTTACCGGTACTTCACCGGAGCTTCTCCGGTACTCACTGCTCCGGTGCAAACCTCTAGTTACAAGTTGTCGGAAAAAGAAAAAAGAGAAAAAATGGTTGATTTGTGTGTTCTTTTATTGGGTTCATATTAATTCCGATAAATTCATTAAATGCTGTGCTGTTTACGTCCAGGGATGATCTTGCTTGCTTTATCTGTAACCAATGAAATAAACGTTATTCTCATGAAGAGAATTGCTTGCATTCCTATACATATCATAAAAGTACAACAGTATTGGATCCAAGACCTAGATGCTGTAAATCTCATGTTCACAGCGATAGACATATAACACGATAAAACACACAGGTAGGCCGCCGGGTGATACGATAACTACATTGACTCCCAAATATAGGATCATCAAACATCAGTGGCCCACACAGAGCATCGCAGCTCTAGTAACATCAAATATCATTGACTCATTATATCAAGTATCATTGACTCCAGTTCTAGGACCATCAAATGTAGGTTTAAAGGGTCGGCTCACTTACTCATGTGTGACACTCATGACAACACAATAGTTTTATTTACACGGGTGAGAAATAACATGTAAAAGGAATACAAGCCTTCGTAAATGTGCTATCAGACTTCGCACACGCGGCACAGGATAAACTTGACCGTACACATAAACCTTGCGTCTTGCGTTGTTCGACTTTAACTAAATGACGTGCAAAGAAAATTCCATTTGACATTAGAAACGGAATGATATTCAAATTTAGATAAAAACAAATAGACCGACGCGATAATTACCATGGAGGATGTACCTCCACAGTAGCAATCTCCTTTCAGAACTTCGCAAGGTTATCAGATCATCGCGACATTCCCCACAAAGGAAAAAGAGAATGAAAAGCTAGAATTTAGTATTCGCAAGATCGGCAAATCGTCGCGACATTCCCCACAAAGGAAAAAAGAATGAAAAGAGAATTCAGTACCTATGTGCATAGTGCATTACTTACATTCGTATTTCGCGAAGAAATCGACCCTCCGACCAAAGGAAAATTACAATAGAACCATTAGGTTGTAAAGCATGAACTTCAGTTGCTCGAATTATTAGTAATATTACATTAATACACATCTTAATAGTATACCTACTTGATCCTAGGTATTAGTAGTAGTTTTATTTATCCATTTTCGGATAGGCAAAGGCAATTTGAGCCATACAGCCAAATCTTGTATATTCAATAACTCTTCATTTTGCTTTAATAAGTCACAGTCCTCGTCCTCTAAGTCCAGTCAAAGTCAAGTACAGCCCTAAGTCGAAGTCAGTCTTCCTTCAGAAAAGCGGTGGATACATTTCTGAAAGTTCCTTTGGATTTTTTGTCGGAAACTGCAAAGTTGCGATTCACTGCGTTTTATCACTTCCCAACACTAGTGCACGTTGTCGAACGTTTATGTTTAAGAATCCACCATTAATACACACAAAACACTCGAAATTACACTAATTTTGCGAATTTACAAAACGACGCGATACGATTCCTTCCAATTCGCGCCAAAGAATCATACACATCTTAGTATTTTTATCAAAATATATTCAAATTTTTTCATTTTATTAATGACACTTCAATTGACATTCCAATTTTTCGAACAAAATAATGGCACGGAACACGATATTTTTGTTTTTGGTATTAGGCCAGTTGCACACTATTATTTTTGGAATCTTTTTTATAATTTATTGTTCACTAAAAAATTAATTTACTTATTTGTGGTCAAAATGCTCAAATTTTAAAAAGATTAAAAAGACGTCAAGAATTATGTCTTAAGGTAAAAAATTACGAATTGAAAAATTATGAACGTAAACAGCTGCTTCGCTCTCAACATTATTAGAATGTATCAATTTCAACCCTTGAGCCGGTGTCAAGGAACAGCATCTCCACCATGTCGGAAAAAGAAAAAAAGAGAAAAAATGGTTGATTTGTGTGTTCTTTTATTGGGTTCATATTAATTCCGATAAATTCATTAAATGCTGTGCTGTTTACGTCCAGGGATGATCTTGCTTGCTTTATCTGTAACCAATGAAATAAACGTTATTCTCATGAAGAGAATTGCTTGCATTCCTATACATATCATAAAAGTACAACAGTATTGGATCCAAGACCTAGATGCTGTAAATCTCATGTTCACAGCGATAGACATATAACACGATAAAACACACAGGTAGGCCGCCGGGTGATACGATAACTACATTGACTCCCAAATATAGGATCATCAAACATCAGTGGCCCACACAGAGCATCGCAGCTCTAGTAACATCAAATATCATTGACTCATTATATCAAGTATCATTGACTCCAGTTCTAGGACCATCAAATGTAGGTTTAAAGGGTCGGCTCACTTACTCATGTGTGACACTCATGACAACACAATAGTTTTATCTATTACACGGGTGAGAAATAACATGTAAAAGGAATACAAGCCTTCGTAAATGTGCTATCAGACTTCGCACACGCGGCACAGGATAAACTTGACCGTACACATAAACCTTGCGTCTTGCGTTGTTCGACTTTAACTAAATGACGTGCAAAGAAAATTATCCATTTGACATTAGAAACGGAATGATATTCAAATTTAGATAAAAACAAATAGACCGACGCGATAATTACCATGGAGGATGTACCTCCACAGTAGCAATCTCCTTTCAGAACTTCGCAAGGTTATCAGATCTTCGCGACATTCCCCACAAAGGAAAAAGAGAATGAAAAGCTAGAATTTAGTATTCGCAAGATCGGCAAATCGTCGCGACACAAGTTGTATCAAAACATTACACATTGTATCATTACCAGGTGCGCAAAGCGCATTAATGTTACTAGTTGTATCAAAACATTACACACTAGCGGACGTCACGCGGTTGTAACCGCGTAGTTCCCGTTTCCGTGGGAATAGGTACCTACGGGAATAAAATATGCCTATGCCTATGTTTACCGCAAAGAGTGTAGCTTCCCAACAGTGAAAGAATTTTTCAAAGTAGTTCCGGAGCCTATTCGATGCAAACAAACAAACAAACAATCAAATCTTTCCTCTTTATAATATTAGTAAAGATTGTATCATTACAAGGCGCGCATTGTAATGCTTCGTTCTCCTCCTTCACTGATATAACCTCGTCTTTTATCATTACAAGTTGCGCATTGCAATGCTCGGTTCTCCTCCATCACCGCTGTAATGCTCGACGCTGTAATGTTACATTACACGCGAATGCTCCCGGTGAGGGACATACATCAGACAGGACAGGACAGAGGGTACATAAAAACACGATGCTCCGGAGATCTCTGGGGAATCACCGGAGTTCGCAAAATCACCGGTGAATTTCACCGTAGCTCAAGATTCCGCTCCGATGCAAACTACTAGCGAATAGGGCCAAAAGGCAAGTGTGCGAGCCACACTTGACGGCACCTTCAATGGGCGTCAAGTATCGTCAATTCATCCTTCAAGTGAGATCTCAATCACGTAAAGGCATGACAATAAAAATTGATCGTCTCTGGGGCCTCTTACTTAAGCATTGTTTTCTGCCATTGCACATGACCATTTGGTCTTTTGGCTTTATGAAAAGCCTGTACATCAGTACATCATTTTAAATGATTAAACTAGTACATTACATTGTAGTTGACTGTACAATAACAATTAACACACAACAGCCATTACGCGTTTGTCGATTAATGCATTTTTAAATGCAATGAAATTTTATATGTCTTTGTGTTTCCCCCTTCACTTGTATGAAAACTGGCAGAATATTTTTGTATGCGGTGGTTCGCAAAGGCTAGTCCCGTGTTATATGGTCTAAGCTAACAACCATTCCGAAATTCAATTCCATAATGTCCGAATAACAGAATTGTTAACAGAGAGAATCTTTACCGCCAAGGGTCCCCTTTATTTGAAGATGCTATTCCAGATTAATAGCACAAAACATTCAAAATTTGAATCCAATGTATTGGCGTCACTGACCTGTTATAATACTATTACAGGTCAGTGATTGGGGTGTGTTCATGGGGTCCCAATGAGCATAAATTTTTCAAGAATTTTAATATGTCTATAGTCCACTGGTGATGGTGACTCAAGGGTGAACGTTTTCTCGCTCAGCGAATCTGAATCCTCCCCCTTGAATAGCAATACCTGCTGTTCAAAGGGGGAATGCTGCTAGTCCTTTGGACACAATGCCACGAGGGCCTTATTTAGGTTTAGTTTATTTAGTGATAATGTAATCTAGATGTGTTATGTAATTAGTTTCAAGTATTTTTTTTAACAATTTATAAATGTGATGGAGATAAACTATATTATACTTAGATCATCTAACCACAGGATGCGCCTTACTTAAGCATTGTTTTCTGCTATTGCACATGACCATTTGGTCTTTTGGCTTTATGAAAAGCCTGTACATCAGTACATCATTTTATATGATTAAACTAGTACATTACATTGTAGTTGACTGTACAATAACAATTAACACACAACAGCCATTACGCGTTTGTCGATAAATACATTTTTAAATGCAATGAAATTTTAAATGTCTTTGTGTTTCCCCCTTCATTTGTATGAAAACTGGCGGAATATTTTCCCCCATTCCCAACCGACCACCTGAGTTATCCACCTGGTTGGTCAGTTAGGAATAAAAGTTCCTAACCACCCACCTTGTGCACTTGGTTGGTCAGTTAGGAATAAAAATTCCTAACCACCCACCTGTGACTGTATAAAATAAATAATGTCCATAATGTCTACTTTATCAATATACCCACATGTCTATCAAAACAAATGAAGATCGACAAAACAAATGAAGATCTACAAAACAAATGAAGATCAACAAAACAAATGAAGATCACTAAACAATTAATGAAAGTAAGATAAACAACTGAAAGTCGACAAAACAAATTAAAATCGACAAAACAAATGACGGTCGGATAAACAAATGACGGTCGGATAAACAAATGACGATCGGCAAAACAAATGACGATAGAAAAAACAAATGACGATAGAAAAAACATATGCAGATCAATAAAACAAAAGACTATAAGCAATTTGATAAGATCAAAAATACTTGCAGCCATATTTGGTAATCTAGATGCGTTTGCCATTAAAAAAAATAGGTGCAAGCAAATCTCGACCTTAATGACACTTCTCTAAAAATGTGCTTTTAGGCATTTATTGACATACTGATCACGAATATGTAAAAATTTAATAAATATAATGCATGTTCATAAGGTTGAGAATTGCTTGCACCTATTTTTTTGAATGGTGATAGCATCTAGATTACAAAAAATGGGTGCAAGCAAAATTTCGACCTTATGAACATGCATAATATTTATTTATTTTTCATATATTCGTGATCAGTGATGTCTATAAACGCCTAAAAGCACATTTTTAGAGAACAGTCATTAAGGTCGAGATTTGCTTGCACCTATTTTTTATTAATGGCAAACGCATCTAGATTACTAAATATGGCTGCAAGTATTTTTGATCTTATCAAATTGCTTATAGTCTTTTGTTTTATTGATCTGCATATGTTTTTTCTATCGTCATTTGTTTTGCCGATAGTCATTTGTTTATCCGACCGGATTTGGACATTCAGGGAATTGGACTATCAGGGAATGAACGTTCAGGGAAGTGGACTATCGGGGAAGTGGACATTCAGGGAAATGGACTATCAGGGAAATGGACATTTAGGGAAATAGACGTAATGAACCGACTGGACATTCCGGGAATAAGACGTAACGTGCCGGAGTGCGGCATTTGTTTATCCGACCGTCATTTGTTTTGTCGATTTTCATTTGTTTTGTCGACTTTCAGTTGTTTACCTTACTTTCATTAATTGTTTAGTGATCTTCATTTGTTTTGTAGATCTTCATTTGTTTAGTCGATTTTCATTTGTTTTGCCGATCTTCATTTGTTTTGTCGATCTTCATTTGTTTCGTAGATCTTCATTTGTTTTGTCGATCTTCATTTGTTTTGTCGATTTTCATTTGTTTTGCTGATCTTCATTTGTTTTGTCGATCTTCATTTGTTTTGTCGATCTTCATTTGTTTTGTCGATCTTCATTTGTTTTGTCGATCTGCATTTGTTTTGTCGATCTTCATTTGTTTTGTCGATCTGCATTTGTTTTTTCGATCTTCATTTGTTTTGTCGATTTTCATTTGTTTTGTAGATCTTCATTTGTTTTGTCGATCTTCATTTGTTTTGTAGATCTTCATTTGTTTTGTAGATCTTCATTTGTTTTGTCGATCTTCATTTGTTTTGTAGTTCTTCATTTGTTTTGTAGATCTTCATTTGTTTTGTCGATTTTCATTTGTTTTGTCGATCTTCATTTGTTTTGTCGATCTTCATTTGTTTCGTAGATCTTCATTTGTTTTGTCGATCTTCATTTGTTTTGCCATATAGACATGTGGGTATATTGATAAAGTAGACATTATGGACATTATTTATTTTATACAGTCACTGGTGGATGGTTAGGAATTTTTATTCCTAACTGACCAACCAGGTACACAAGGTGGATGGTTAGGAACTTTTATTCCGAACTGACCAACCAGGTGGATAACACAGGTGGTCGGTTGGGAATTGGGGGGCGGTGGTTCGCAAAGGCTAGTCCCGTGTTATATGGTCTAAGATATTATATAGTTTTGAACACTTCTGTAAAAAAACAGAGCGAGTGTCACTCTACTGTCACAATTGACTTATTTGACAGATACGAGAATACGAGGTTGTCATGTCATGTCATGTTTGTAAAATCGATATTTCCTTCGATTTCGAATTTTCGATACACTTGCTAATTTTCTGAAATACATCGCCGTTTGAAAAAATTGCAATCGCATATTCTTGTTATTAGCGTTAGTCTGTGCTTATTTTCTAGCCCTGAATAATATTAGTGAACCGTTGTATACTTATTTCGCTGGAGAGCCAGTGAATTCTCAGTTACATTCAAAGAAAATTAATTTCTAACAATGGCAGATCAAAATATGGTACCTGAAAATACAAACGATGGGGAAAATGGCTCTTCAGGACAGGGACCCGATCCTAAAAACATGCAGGAGGTTACATTATATGTAAGTGTTGTAGCATCGAAATGTTTATTCCATTTTTCATTGACATTTTATTGTACTTTGTATTGTAAAAGTTTCATTAAATTCCTTTTTTTTCAAAAGTGCGATATCCTCTAAATTGTTAGCTTTTCATAGTACTTTATTAAATACAGTACCATGAATAGCTTCTTTCAAGAAATTAGTAATTAAAAATTTACTAAGAACTGAAATGAATGAAAATCAAATATATTAATATCATCTATTCATCACTCGTGTTACTTGTATGTGTTACCGCTAAGTTTGTAAAGTACATTAAAGTATTTGTTCCATTTACACTTTAATACTTTTGTGGCAGAAACTGGCACAAGATAGGGAGAAGTGGCGCATACTCTTATTCTCAGTAAGTACATCACTTCGGAATGGATGTTCTTTTAATTGGCTAATTATTTTGATTTATGTTGGAAAGTCTGGCTAGTAATATTTTCATTATCTATGTTTGGAATTGTCAAGACAAGCCTTGTATCTGTGCAGAATTTAGTCTCCTATTCTTCACAGCAGATAGTTTATATACAACCCTATGAGTGCCATATAGTTGGCATTGACGGGTTTTACAACTCAACTTTTATTATATCCTCCTAAGACCTGAGATTTTAAAATTCACGATGTTAAAAAGGCCGAACATCCTTTACATAGAACAAAATGGCACTATCTATTGAGTCCCGACTATAGGGAAATGACAGATGTCACTATAACCGATCATTCTATATAAAGAACAAATTAGTTTATCATAAATAAAATATCTGTTTGTAAGGGAATACAATAGTTTTACTCCCACATATATCAATACTGGACATACGCACCTAGTAACGCGCGATTTTTTCATCAGTCGGTCGCCATATTAGTTTTATTCGGCCACGAGTAGGTGACAATGGCGGGCCGTCATTGACAAGCTAAGTAAATCCAAAAATATTTTATAGAAATACTAATATTCTGTACGACTATTGACATTAATTTTATTTTCAAATGTCTAAATATTGTTTGCAATGTATTATTTTTTCAAATTATGCAGCCGAATTTCAGTAATTTTGGAGTACATTAATTTGTTCTTTATGAAGTGTGTTCGGTTATTACTCGAGAGTTATTACATTATTCTTTTGTTCTTTATAAATCACTGTCGGTCTAAATTATATATTATATATATATGACATTTTTTGTATCTTAGCGTTACACTAGAAGTTCATCCACCTGCTCTGGTGCCTCAACATGTAGAACCAGGGGAGTTCGAGTGCGAATCTAGTCGGCACGTACATGAGGCGGAGTGCGCAGCCGAAATGCTATTCGAGGTGTACGTACAATGGGTGGCTTAAGTAAACAAAATTCTCTATTAACACTGGCTTATACCACTAAGGTGGCAGACAAGCTTACGTTCCACCAGAAGGACCGGTGGCCACCGCGGCCTATGAGCGTTTGCAACACCAGAGGCGCCACACTCGCGCTGCCGACCCTGTAAAAACCTTCTAAGACACCTCTTGAAGAACCCCATGCTGTAGGCGTTTGGAGAAACCGAGGCAGGGAGATCATTCCACACCTAAGCGTGCGCGGAAGAAAACCTCTATCAGATTTAACCGTACTGGAACGCTCCGGACGTAGAGCGTGAGGATGAACACCCTGTCTGTGGCGAGCGGTGCCATGATAGAACGTAACCGTGGGCATCATATTTTGAGATGGGAAGAGGTGTGCTCTGAAATTGCGGCGCTACAGTAATTGGGGTTTCCTTAGCGGTGAAAAAACACGCTTGTATCTTGGAAGGGTTGTACTGGAGTGAGAAATATGCTGTACCGATTATAGTGAGGAGCATGGTGCGAGATTTATATTTTCTTTTAAGCAATTCAGAATTATTACTTGTAAGGTTAAAATAAGATTGTTTTCTCTTAAAAACCTAGTCTGAAGACTGATGTTGTTTGCGATTTTAGAAATAAGGTTCCAAAGTTGCCAAAAAGTGTCTTGCTGAAGTTAAAACTTATAAATAAATATTATTGAACACTTGATTTTTTCCCTATTTTCCTGTTACTATACATAACTGAGACCGAGAGTTCTTTGTAAAGAACAAATATATGTATGATTTTGCTTAGCAAAATTGTATCTTCTCTTAGCTGTGAACAATGTTTGTTCCAACAAAAATCCTATGACTTGTTAATTGTGACAGAAATCGGTTAAGAATGTTCAGGACTTAACAGTGATATTTATTTTGTACTTTAAGAAGGACTCGCGGTCTCAATAGCAGAATATACAGGACTCAATGACGATAGCCATTTTGTTCTTCACAAAGGTAGGTGGGTCCCAGGAGGATATAAAATATTTGCTCTGCACTTCGATACTTCAAAATTGATACTTGGCCTCATGATAGAGCCTGCGCCTTAATGAAATGTTTTGGACATGTTGGAGTCTCATGTAACAATCTATTGCGATACAATAACCATATACTGGTAAAGCAACCTCTGGCTAAAGAATACACATCGAATTTTGTTGGGGGCATGGCAGTTTTGTCTGGCTGTAGCGACACTTTAATTTTCTGTATGTGCTATGATAGGTGAAAGATTTTACCACTTGTCGTAGATAGCGAAGCATGTGCTGTTGCACTTGGGTTTTGTGAACGCAAATATCCGACCACTTTATTAAAATTAGAATGGGCACAGGTGACTTGAGTGTGCCCACTGCCCCTTCCTGTACCTAGTATATCTACTTGTTTTATTAAATTTCTTTATTTATTTACCCCAATGCATCATTTTTATTACAGGATAAGAAAAACTGTAATTTAAAATTAAAGCTATTAATTTTGTTCACCTGTGTACACTGAAATAAAACTATTTAATCTGTTATGAGGTTAACAGCCTCACCCGACACACGGGCTGGTTTTGCTTTCTCTAAGGTCTTCCATCTCGATTATAAAAAGAATATTAGTTGCATAAGACAGTGTAGTTTAGCTTTTCTACACTGATATTGATAACTGTAGAAAAGGGCCTCGAAATCGTGCGTGCGTTCGTGAAACTGTTGTTGCCTTGAGTATCAAATCAGCCAATGGCATTCCTCTGCTGGACGTTTTCTCCATCGGCCGTCGGGTCTTCTGCAGATGTGGTCAGCTCACTGCCACTTTAATGTGATTATTCTGCGAGCTATGTTGACCACTCTAGTTCTCTGCTAGATACCAGATTTCGGAGTTAATCTCTCAAAAGTACTCCAAGCACAGCCAGTTTTGAGGGCATGGACTAAGCCCACCGTAAGTGTCTTCGTCTCGGCACCGTGAGTCACAACTGGTAGACTTTCGTTTTCAGGCGATATAGGGAGGAGAATTGAAAACTCGACGCAGTTTTGAGTACATAATATTGATAGAATAAAGAAAGTATAGGTACCTACATCATAGAATGAATGCTGAATTTTTATGTCTTCGCAAAATCGTATTAAAATTGTAACTTAAAACTATCAAGAATCTTGATAGTTTTAAGTAAGTCAAGATCTGATTTAAAAAATCCTCGTTAATGCACCGTCAAAAACGTTTCGTCACAATGAAACCCATTAAGGTTGGTATCCACTTAGGTTCGCGAACCTCGTGCTCCGCGCTCCTTGCAACTGCTCCATATAATGAATACGTCCACGCTCCAGGATCGCTAACATATCCACTATGTGGACTTGGAGCAGTTGCAAAGAGCGCGGAGCACGAGGTTCGCGAACCTAAGAGGATACCCACCTTTACAATTCTCTAGTTTGAAGTGGTTAAAAACTAAATAAGCAGGCTAAGCAGCACAATTTTAATCAGTTTCCAATCAGTGTGGCCTCTGATCCTCAAATTTTTTGACTAGTTGATTGATGTGTATTTTGTTCACTGTTTTTAAGATACATTTTATTTCTTTTGCTTGTGTAAATTTCCTTTTACGTGTTGGTATTGTCTGTCTCTAGAAGCAAGGACTTATAAATTGGCTCATTGATGACTGTGCTTGCTCATTTCTCTGATGTTTTCTAGCTTTAAGTCTTCCTTGAAATAAATATTGGATGTCTTTTTTCACAGCGCCATCTAATGCAAATTAAGCTTATATACAATCCAGATTGATAAACGTACTCAGGTATATAATTTGAATTGAAGTTAACGTAAAAGTAACTTCACATGCAAGCTAGATGGTGCCATCTTTTATCCTTTGTAAAGTCCGGGCACAGTCACTTTCAAAAAACCCTAAGATCGCGTTCTCACTACGTTACGGTAAATTTATCGTCGGACGACTATCGTCTCTAGCTGTTCCCGATAGATTGTCGCAACAACGATATTATAATGTGACATCACAAGTTCGTGGTTACGATTATTAATCGTTTTGCGACTGTCGTAAGGTAATTTAGCGGTATCTTTCATGTATTTTGGCATAGCGGTCTTGTTGGAAATCAAGAATCTGAATAATGTTGTACGTTTTAAATTTTTAATCTCAACCTCCAACTACATACACCTTTTGTTACAGTATACTCAATACCACATTGATATTTACAGGTGCAGTCGCTGCTGCAAAACATGCAAGATAAGTTTCAAAGTATGTCGGATCAGATCATCAACCGCATAGATGAGATGGGCACCCGCGTTGATGAGTTGGAGAAGAACATCACCGATCTCATGACTCAGGCAGGCGTTGAAAATGAGAAGTAGGTAGTTTCCGATTTCGATAATATCGGTCGCCATATTGTATAATGTAGAATGGGTGTTGTAGTTACTTACATTAAATATTTTATTCATCATTATATCTAGATATCTGATGTAATATTTTATCATTGTGTAAGTTTTATGTGATAGGAGTAAATGCACAAATCAGTGCACTTGCCATAAACTCAGTTGTTTCACTCTTCTTCATCCTAGTTTAAGTTTCAAGAGGTAAGGCCAGCGTCACAGTTCTAGACGAATTCAAAATTGTCAACCGTATAAAATCAACATCATTTTGTTTATATTTTTCTAGATAAATATTGCATTCCTCTAGGTAATAAGTGATACTTTTATAACCTGTATTAAAATTTGCCAAAACTCAAATTAGACATTGATGAAACCATCAGTGTCTGCCAAAGTTTTTAGTAGGTACTTCTTAGTTATAGTCCGTTCCCAGTTTATTTACCTCTGACAGATCGTTTTCTGTATGTTGGTATTGCAGTAAACTCCCCCTATGAGTGCCAGCTTAAGACATTTTGCCGCGTAATAGGGGAGATTAAAAGATGAAAACGTAGCACTAAAAAATATTTTTTTATGTAAATATCTAATTGTCAATATACATATTAACTTTACTAAACATGTGATTCTGATACTATAAGTTTGTACTTAAGTTTTATTTTTATTGATATAGATATTTAAAAAAGTCACTCGTTACCGTCACCAAGGAGGGCGAAGTTGCTCCTTCCACATCTCAAATAATTTCCGCGCCCGAAAAACGGCAACAAAAAAGAAAACAAGTTTACCTGGATAAACAAAATCTTAGTATGGTAACACGAAAATCAAGCAAGTCAATATCAGCGCTAGAAGTAAATTAACTATGAACGGACTATAAAATGTTAGCTACGATTACAGTGATTTCTGAAAACTCTGCAACCAATGTTTCGTATTATTTTGGTCATTTGACAGATTTTACTCTATTTTCATTGCATTGACGGATTTCAATGCCATAATACATACTGTTTTCCGAATTTACTATGTAGAATCTTAGATCTGGTTGTTATTGTAAAGTTATTGTTTTACATTATATAAACTGTACTTCATACAAAATGTTTCTTTTGTGAAAATTATCTTACTTAATATTATTTTAATAAGTATATATTTCGAAGTAAATACTTGTATGTATTTTACCTGTTATACATATCATAATGCTCGCAGTATAAAAAAGTTAGGTACAATTATTTTTCCTTTGTATCTTATCATTTTAATATTAAAAACATACTTTTAAGTTTTTGTACGAACCTGATCATCTGTAGGGAATCACTAGATTTTATTTGTTAGTAGAAAAAATATACGAATTTCTTTAAAAAAAATGTATTATTGTTTCGTACGTATCACACTGGTTGTATCTTTTTAAAAAGAGAAATAGTAAAATATGAGATCCTAAGCACCTGCGTCTGCACAACTATTTATATAAATGTTTACTTTTTAATTAAAGTGTTCCATTATAATTTTCATTGTTTTTGTGTATATCGAAAACTATTCGTAGAGTTTGTCGGAGTATGGATATCGACC
Source organism: Miltochrista miniata (assembly GCA_933228765.1). Taxonomy (NCBI): domain Eukaryota; kingdom Metazoa; phylum Arthropoda; class Insecta; order Lepidoptera; family Erebidae; genus Miltochrista; species Miltochrista miniata. The sequence continues at coordinate 9,578,367 of OW121751.1, read as the reverse complement.
GACATGGTGCCAGGCACGTGATGGCGCCACACTCGCGTGAGGGAGGGGTCATTGGGGGCTGAATAGGTAAGTACTTCTACTTACCTAGCTTAGAGGCAGGAGAAATGAATTTTAATGTTACCTATGTACTTACTTTATTACATGCAATGCTTATGTTCTGTATCTGTATTGCTCATTGTGGAAGGAGTTGATTATGTAGGAGTTACGTAGGGTTTCGTGCTAAAAACGGCAAAAGAACAGGTTTGTTGTACACTCAGCAGCAAATAGATAGCGACATTCAAGGATGTCAAATAGTTAGATACACCCAAAGTGGTCAATAGCATCGATACAGCCAAAGTGGTCAATTTATTGAGTGCACCCAGCCCAGCCTGTCCAAATATATCGATATACCGTGTTTTCAAATACATTGATAAACGCTAGCCGCCATTATTATAGCTACAGGCAAAGCGTCAATAGTAACGTAGTAGTAGTAAAAAAAATTGTGACACAAACAGACAGTTTATTTTATTTTATATATATCTACGTGATATGTGAAATAATTATGTTGAAATTGGTATTAATATTTTGAGATATTATTTGAATCTATTGAACTAAAAACAAAACACATGGCAATGACGTCACTCACGAAATAACAAATATAGTTACATACAAAGTTTCAGAGGAAAGAAAGAGATAGACGCCTTTCACCATAATTTCATACAACTGTCATCGTTGTTACTTCCCAGTTACTAATTTAAATTGAGCTCTATGCCCATTGGTTAGGGTGTAATTGTGCAGTTGTACCGATGTTTATGGCAAGGATGTTGCTTAGTTACATATATTATGGTGATTTGACTGTCATCATATAAGTGGCACCCTAGTAGAACCGATATAATTGGTAACATGCGCGATCCGTTACTTTTGAAGATTGAAATGTCTCTATCTATGTGAGCGTCTCGGGTGTATCGATGTTATTGACCACTTTGGCTGTATCTAACTATTTGACAGCCTTGAATGTCGCTATCTATTTGCTGCTGACTGTACAGTCAACCTCAGAACTAGATCATCACTATTGAAATTTACTGGTTTGAATTGTTACAGCGGCTAAATATAACATCTGTTATAATTTCAACTGTGTTCACGGTTTATGAGATACAGCCTTGTGACCGACAGCGAAATCTCAGTATTAGGGTTTCGTTTTTACCCTTTGGGTAAAAACGAAATAATACAATCAATCGATTCAGCCTATCTATAGCATTCCACTGCTGGACGTAGGCCTCTCTCAGTTCACGCCACAGTACGCGGTCCTAAAAAGACGGTACGGTACCCTAAAAACACCTAAGTATAGTCCGTTCAGAGATATATTACCTCTAGCACTTAGGTTGCATATCATGATTGCTGTGTTACCCCAATAAGTTTTTGTGTCTCCCATGTAATCTAACTTTTAGTCGAAACTTACTTTCTTCTTTTAATATCGTTTTTTCGGGTGTGACCATTAATCGAGATGTGGAACGTTGTGGAAGCAGCAACTTCACCTCCTTGGTGATGGTAGTGAATGTTTCTTTTCAGATATTCATAAAAAAATAAATAAATCTTAAATTCAATCGTATAGTTATAAGAGCACTGTTTTAGTAAAGTTAAGTATATTATGACATTAAAAACAAAACTCTTCGTGCTAACGGTTGGATGTTATAATCTCCACTATAATCGGTAAAATGTCGTAGGCTGGCATTCATAGGGGGACTTTACTGCAATGCCAACACACAGGAAATGATCGACAAGCTGTCAGTCAGAGATAACTGTGAACGGACTATACCCACCGATTATGAAAACAAGACTTGTAGAAAATATTAGTGGCCAGATTGTCGGAGCATACCTCTCAAGAGTGCTCACTGGAGTTGACTAGGGCAAGGTCACTGGGAGGTAGGTAGGTAGGTACCTACTTCCCGTGCGGTGCTCCACAAGCGTCGGTCAAAGGGCCGCGCCTGTGCACTTAGGTTTCGATCGGGTGCAGCGCGGTCCGTTACTCGAAGGCACTTCGAAGGTGTTGGCTTTCAAGTGTTCTACTTGTATGGTTACCATAGACTCGTTAAGTCTACTTCAGTATGGTTACCGTAGTTACGTCGACGGGTTACTATAGTTACGTTGCTCTTATTATAGTTGTTCGTGAAATATAAAATCACACTTCTTTTAGAACAAGTGCAAGTTATTCTCTAGATAATTCCTACCTATCTATAGTCTTACTCCGATTTTGGTCGAATATGCCCTAATCCATTTACTTTTTTCAGAGTATTATTAAAATCTTACTTGTGTATAAGATTAACTTTACCAACATGCGTAAAGTAAGTACTGAAACACTTTGGTTTCCAGGAAATTGAAGAGATGAATAAAAAAGTGATATTGAAATTTAAAATGCTGGTTTATTGTAAAATTAACTCGGGGTCGTGGTTCGTGATCGGGTAGCAAGGTTTTTTAACGATTTCCGAAGGTCCCTCAGGGTTCGACTTATCTTGGGTTGGCCTTCTTGATGTGACGCCGTCAGCGACGTAGCCGTGCCGTCCACAACTTCGGCTGGCACGGTGTTCTCAACCCGGAGAGTAAATTATTTCCGTAGCCCGTAGGGTGAACCTCTGGAACCCGCAGGTGGACGTTCCTGCTTGGAACCCGTAGGGTGGATCTTGACAACCCGTAGGGTAGATCTCTGGATCCCGTAGGGTGGATCTTGACAACCCGTAGGGTAGATCTCTGGATCCCGTAGGGTGGATCTTGACAACCCGTAGGGTAGATCTCTGGATCCCGTAGGGTGGACCCTGGAATGTTCCATATGACGGGTTAGCTGGAACCCTTTTTCCCGCATTTTCCCCAAAGACAGCCGACTCCTGTTAATCATTTCAGGAGTCGGGGGTCTTACAATGTTTGCTGATATTCTAATTTTACATAGACATTTTTTTTCACACCCCTGTGAACTACCCTCCTACAACAGGGTTGACCAACAGCCGTTAATTTTCACTGTTTTAAAATCTAGAATACATTATAAATAATTTAACTCACCCAATTATGGGGTATTTGATGCTTGCAGCTAAACCACTGTTTACTTAGGGAGGATTTCGCTCCCTATAACTTATTCTTTATTTCTATTAAATTTATTCACTGACACTCGTACGCCTTCGCGACGACTATATTTTAATTTCACGAATAATGGTGCTTTGAAATTCGCGCGCGGTCGTATTTATATGTTTGTACAGCGCCTCTGGCGGCAAATCGGGTCCCTACGTCTGACGTCAATTGGTAATGTCAGAGCTGTGTAGATAAGACTAGTTGTCGGTAGATGGCGCTTTCATTTATTTTCATTAAGTTTCAATTTTAATACTCTAATATTAATCAATATCTGCACCCGTTGTTTCACAACGTTACGTACTCCCCCTCCCCAGTGAGCGTTTGACGTACTATAACACGTCAAATGCTGCGTTCGTCCTCGAACGCCCCTATCCTAAGACCTACTACTCGTCTATGTGTGTGTGTATGTTAGTGTGCTGTGTGAATGAGGTTATGCTGGGTGTAGCGAAGAGTCGGCCTTAACCCTAATGAAACCAACTGGCAGATTGTATGTAGGTGATTCTGAAGAACTTTATGGGACAGAGAGAGAAAAGACGTATTTGAGGCTTTGGGTTGAAGGTTCAGGTAATACGCACCGCCTGAAAGTGGGGTGTGTATAATAAGGCTTTTTGCTGAAGGCTGGGATTTATACAACCGTCCCAGAGAAGAACATCCTACTAGGGCTAGTGTAGCACTTCCGAATCATAGGATGGACTATCCCCCAGGGCAAGCCTCTAGCTTCCGAGTGGTAGGAGTAGCCATATGACGAAAATCACATAAAGGTGATCTACACCTAAGACTGTTAGGGCAAGACAAATGTTGCCAAATAACAGTACCATAATTCTGTTCGGGTAAGCCTCATGCTTCCTCGTAACAGTAACAACTCACAACATAAATCTGTTAGGGCAAGACCATGCTCAGGGCCGTCTTTATCCTATTGGAGGCCCTGGGCATATTAGGATAATGGGGCCCTATGACTTTGACAGGACACTATTTTCATAGAATATACAAAGAAAGTAGATAAACCATGTTAAACATTTATTTTTATTAACAACTAGCGGTTCCCTGCCACGCTTCGCTGTGTCTTTTTTTGTGGTCGTTTCATGTACCTATGAGAAATTAAATGAGTAACAAACCAAAGGATGGGTACATTTAAAAAAAGTTGAATGTTGAGCCACAACCCAAAATTATAAATCTTTCAGAAAATCCAATTAAGATCCGAATCAAAAGCAGCTTCACTTGAAAAAAAAAATCTATTCTGTGATCAATGTTCAGTTTTTGAAACATCGTGCGCACGCTTCAAAAAAACAAATTCACTCTGCTAATACTTTGCTACCGCGCCAAAACTCTAACTTAAAAAAAAACATGCAAAACATACCTATCTGACCTCTTTTTAAGGTAGGTACTCTCTTTTTTTATTCTGAATGCAAGGAGACCGCAATCAAACTTCTCTTAAAAATCAGGAATCTGGTTGATACCTTCTAAATAGGTTGTTTATAATATTTTGATCTGAAGCTGGCAGAATATAATTTAAAAAAAAAACGACAAGCGCCATCTATTGGTACAATAGATGGCGCTTGTCGTTACAACTTTTTAAAGCTGTTTTATTCATATTGCTATTATGATAAAAGTGTATAAAGTAGCTTAAAACCACCTCTGAATCCTGTTATATATCGTGTCCAATTTTGAGCTCAATAGATTCCGTAAATTTGGAGTTTTTAAAGATTAGGTACGTATAAGCACACAACATTTATATATATATATAGAAGAGAAGAAGAAGATGACATTAAACGAATAGAGTAATGTAGTAAAATCTATGTTAATTAAAGAGGAACCCTTCTAGATTTCTGATTGGCAAAATCATTAATCACTTCTCCAAAATCTATGCTTTTTAACACATCAGATTCTATGGACATCAGTGATAAACTGGTTAATCTTTCTTGAAGAATTGTGCTTCTCAATTCACTTTTAATTCTTTTTAATTTGGAGAAGGAGCGTTCCCCACTGCATTTCGTTACCATCATGCTTAAATAGATTCTTAATGCGATTTCTACATTTGGAAAAGTATCTTCAATTTGGTTTTCTTTTAAAAGTTGATATGTTTTTACTATACAATTCTTATTTTGACTGTCAATAATTTTCTAGTATTCTCTTAAATGCAAACATTCTACTTCGAACTCTTTCTCATTTACATCTTCATAATAAAATTCAGCAAATTCTTTGCGCAACTTTGCCTCAACTCTTCAGAATTCAGAGTTTTCAAGCGAAAAAATAAATTGAAACGGTTACTGATGGTCTTATATAAACTTAATCGCTGTTTTAAATGAACGCTGAGGGTATCAATTATGGGAAGAAAGGTTTCTATTTTAAATTTCTCTCTTCCATTAAGTTGAACTGACAGCGCAGAGCCATTAAAAAACTCTGGCGAGAACTTCTGCGTTTTATAGGTCCTTGTAGTCAGATTCCGGGTTTCTTTCTTTGGCAGACGATTCAAAGTCATCAAATTTATCCCTGAGGTTAATAATAAAATCACCAAGAGAAGTAAACATATCAGTTGCACTGTCTAGTGTTATTCCCTCTTTCTGAAGATAATTACGTATTTTGTCTATTCTTTCCAATATACAGTTCCAAATTTCCGTTAGTATAATATATTCTAGTTTCTCCATTTTATTGCACAGACTTAGGGCTTCGTCTCTAGTTTCTCGTGCCTGTTCTGCATCTTTAGCGAAGGATAACAAAGCATTTATAATTTGTTCATGACCTGCATGCAGGGCGCGTACTGCATCTGCTCGGGCTGACCATCTGGTTTGTGAAAGACTATTAACAACTTTTTTTGAACCTAAATGTTCTGTCAATATATTCCATCGATGGGTAGAGCCCGAAAAAAAGTTGTAGACTTTCTGAACCATTTCAAAAAACTTTTTAGCCTCCGATACACACCCAGCAGCATGTACACCTACTAAGTTTAATGAATGTCCCGCACATGGTACAAAGGTAGCAATTTCACAATTCCCTTTGATTCTTGCTTGTAGCCCAGTATACTTCCCCGACATATTTGATGCATTGTCGTAGCTTTGTCCTCTGCAATCTTTTATGGTTATCTAAAAAAATCAAAATGGTATCCGCTAAATATCCAGATTTATGCTCTATAATTGGTATAAATCTCCGAAACCTTTCAACAGGAACATTGTCATTGACGTATCGAATTATAAAAGTTAGCTGGTCAACATGAGACAGATCGGGCGTACTATCAACGCTAATGGAATAATTTTTTGCTAATTTAACTTCATTTATAATTCTTTTTAGAACCTGTTTTCCCATTACGTCAACGCACTAAAGATAAAAACATATTAATATAGGTATATAATTTTATTAAAAAATCACAGAAAATCTTTACTGTGGTTTTTGAAGGCCGTCGTACGCCTAGGGACTAGGGTCTAGGACTAGGGACTTTGTATTTGGTCTGAGGGGGCCCTTTCGATCGCGGGGCCCTGGGCAAGTGCCCATAGTGCCCAGTGGAAAAGACGGCCCTGACCATGCTGCCAACTAACAGTTAACGACGAACTCTGTTAGGGATAGACTCATGCTTCCAACTAACAGAAACTCCCAACTAAACCAAGAAACAGAAAAGTGATAGAAAATAAATTCTTGCAGAATCCTTCGTGATGCTAATTAACCCCTATGTCCCCATGACGAACACGGCATGTGTTTGTCGCGTTGTTATATGTAGTTATTTGTAAGTCGTGTGTAGTGTGTAGTGTCCCTAACTAATTACTAGGCTATTTAGCCCTTTAACAAAAAAACATAAAAAAAAAAACTAAGTGCTTATTCGCAACCTTAGCGGTAATAACAGAAACTAAGTGCTTATTCGCAACCTTAGCAGTAGAATGTTGACTATGACTATTATGTCAACCCTAATGAATGACGAAGATAAATGCATCTTTGGCCATTATGCCAATTATATAAAAAAAACTGGGACCCTTGTGTGCCACCATAGTAGCAAAAATGTATGTGCGTGTGTGACTATCATGTCAACCCTAATAAATGACGACCGTAAATAATATTTGGCTATAACGCCAATTATATAAATAAAATGGGACCATTGTGTGCCACCATAGTAGTATAACATGTATGTGCGTGCTTAAATGAATAATATGTATGTATGTACGTATGAAGTTAAAATTGTGTAAGTTGTGTTTTGCTAGCGCGTCTAATGTTGACGTAATATCGTAACGTAAGGACGTAATGTTGATGTAAACCTGTTACTTATCGTTGCATCTAAGGCTAGTGTCACACTACATTCCATGCTATAATAACCCGTCAGCTTTGGTCGGGAACAAAACTTAGGACATTTGAGTCACCTTCTATTATAACGAATGTGACTCGCCTGTAGCTAGCTTGCCCCCTACTTCCGCCTTTGGGAGTCACACAACATGAAATTCAAGTGTCACTATGTAAACCAACAAAAAAAAAAGACGTGTGGCACTCGGGGACTGCCGCGGTAAAGCTATTACATAGCATTTTTTATCAACTATGCTAGTATAATTATTTCTATATAAGAATACTAGCTGATGCCCGCAGCTTCGCCCGCGTAAAATTTGTTCCCGCGGGAAGTTATTCCCGGGATAAAAGGTAGCCTATGTGTTATTCCAGACTATAATGTATCTCTGTACCAAATTTCAGCCCGATCCGTTCAGCGGTTTGAGCGTGAAAGAGTAACAAACATCCACACTCACAAACTTTCGCATTTATAATATTATATACTAGCTGATGCCCGCAGCTTCGCCCGCGTAAATTTTATTACCGTTACCGCTTCCCGTGAGAACTTATTCCCGGTATAAAAAGTAGCCTATGTGTTGTTCCAGACCATAATTTATCCCTGTACCAAGTGAAAGAAAGAAAGAAAGAAAAAGAAATTTATTTCACATAGGCATTTACAGATGCTCTTGTAAAACGTCCAGAATATAAATCAAAAACTACCACCAGTTCACAACGCGACCCACCTGAGAAGAACTGGCAAGAAACTCAGCGGGTTATTCTTTTTAGAGCTCTATTTACAAAATGAATCTAAAAACTATGCATTTGACAATTTTTTGAGAATCCAGTAGAGCAGGTCATTTCCAGGCTTCTCCATCCAACAAATAATCACCAATTGTATAGTAGCCCCTGCAGTACAATTTACTTTTTACAACCTTTTTAAATTTATTAAGGGACATACTTTTAATTTCCTCTGGTAGCCTGTTGTAAAAGCGTATACAGTTACCCATGAAAGAATTGCTGATTTTGTGCAATCTGCTATGATAAACAGCAAGGTTACTTTTATTTCTAGTGTTCACATTGTGTCTATCACTTAACTTAGCGAAACTATGTAAATTTCTTTGTACGTACATAAGATTCTCAAAAATGTATTGTGATGCTACTGTAAGAATTTTAACCTCTTTGAATTTCTCGCGCAGAGAGACCCTTGGACCTAATCTATATATAGCTCTTATGGCCCGCTTTTGTAAAATAAAAATTTTATCTATATCTGCAGCATTGCCCCACAGTAGAATACCGTATGACATTATGCTATGAAAGTAACTGAAATAGACTATTCTAGCCGTATCTACATCCGTCAAGTGCCTTATCTTTTGTACAGCAAATGCTGCTGAACTTAATCTATTTGCTAGTTTAACAATATGTGGACCCCATTGTAAACCAGCATCGACCGTTAACCCTAGGAACGTCGTTGATTCCACAAGTTCCAACACCCGACCATTAAGTTGAACATTGGTTTCTGACTGTGTTACATTAGGCAAGGTAAATTTTATGCATTTAGTTTTATTATCATTCAGTCTAAGATTGTTAGTGTTAAACCAATGAACCACTTTCAAGATTGCGTTGTTGACATCGTCATAGTTATCTATTTGTCTTTTAACTTTGAAAATCAAAGAAGTATCATCTGCAAACAAAACAATCCTGTTGTTGTCCCCCACGTAAAAGGGTAGGTCATTAAAATATATAAGGAATAAAAATGGTCCGAGTATTGAACCCTGTGGGACGCCCATAGTAACTACAGAGCCCTCCGAGCGTGTACCATTAACATCAACCCTCTGAATTCTATTGTTCAAATATGAAGTCAGAAGATCGAGAGCCTTGCTTCTTATGCCATAATGGTGTAATTTCCTGATTAATGTTTCATGTTGGACACAATCAAATGCCTTGGACAAATCGCAAAACACACCAATTGCATCTTGTTTATTCTCCCAGGCCTCGTAAATACATTTCAATAACTCTACACCAGCATCGGTAGTCGAGCGTCCTTTAGTGAAGCCAAATTGTTTCTCATGAAACAATTTGTGACTATTAAAATAGATCAGCATCTGCTCTAGTATTAGTTTTTCAAATATCTTGCTCAAGGTCGGCAACACCGAGATAGGTCTGAAATTACCCGGATCTGAAGTACTGCCAGCCTTGAACAGTGGTATAACTTTACTGTGTTTCATCAAATCAGGAAATACACCACTTGAGACGCAATCGTTAAAGTTTCAGCGAGATCCGTTCAGCCGTTAGAGCGTGAAAGAGTAACAAACATCCACACTCACAAACTTTCGCATTTATAATATTAGTAAGAAGTAAGATTTTAAGGCCCATGTTCAACAAAGTAAAGTACCAAGTACCTACTTGACTGTCGACATTTGGGCTATTGGACTTTTGGACTGTTGGACTGTTGGACTTTTGGACTTTTGGACTTTTGGACTATTGGACTATTGGACTTTTGGACTTTTGGACTTTGGGACTTTTGAACTTTGGACTTTTGGACTTTTGGACTTTTGGACTTTTGGACTTTTGTACTTTGGACTTTTGGACTTTTGGTTTTTTGGACTTTTGGGCTTTTGGACTTTGGACTTTTTACTTTGCATTATTTATACTCTCGATTGTCGGCACTTGATGGAACTTGTTGTAATACATTATTGAAACACACACTTGCACTTACATTCCACAATTTAATTTGATTTAACACCTAACCGGTTTCGCTTTATAGCATTCTCAAATGTATTATAATGTTCTTCCACTGTTACTTCTAACACAGTATTTTTACTAATTTGTGCATGTGGGTATACAAAAATAAATGGGGTTGTCCCACAGAAGAATTTTCCCTAAAAAATCGGTTAATTCAACCTTATTTACAATCCTTCAAAATTAACTATCCAATTCAAATTCAAATCGACACACAATTTAGCAATAAAATAACTTAATGTATTAATAAATTCAAGTCACTAAAAATATCATTACAAAATAATTACATGTCAAATTAAATCCAAGTTACATTAAATATTCAACAAAAATAAATGTCCAAATAAATTATATTACATTAAATGTCAAAATTTCTATATGTACTTATTTACTATGTCCGATAAATTAATAATAAAATCGATCTGTAAAAACATTCTATTTAAACTCCAGCCGATCATGTGGATGACATTACTTGAAATATTTCAATAATGGAGAAGAATTTATGTCCAACGGTTGATTTAACAGAACGTCAGAATTTATTTTTGTATACCCACATGCACAAATTAGTAAAAATACTGTGTTAGAAGTAACAGTGGAAGAACATTATAATACCTTTGAGAATGCTATAAAGCGAAACCGGTTAGGTGTTAAATCAAATTAAATTGTGGAATGTAAGTGCAAGTGTGTGTTTCAATAATGTTTTACTTTGGACTTTTGGACTTTTGGCCTTTTTGGACTTAAAAGTCTAACCAAAAGTCCCAATAGTCCCAAAAGTTCCAAAAGTCCCAAAAGTCCCAAAAGTCCCAAAAGTCCCAAAAGACCCAAAAGTCCCAAAAGTCCCAAAAGTCCCAAAAGTCTCAAAAGTCCCAACAGACCCAAAAGTCTTTGCTTAAATTCTGCAACACTTTTCAGTACTGCGCCATCGAGACGTATCGCAGGTACACAGCAAGGCTTGTTTTTTTTTGTTGAATATACCTAAAAAACTTTAAAATAATTATAAAATATCCTGGTGTTATCGGCTTTCTTCAGAGGTACCCATCCTCGATTCTTCAATCCTAACGTACAACAGTTACGGATAACCAGGATAGGATTGACGAATCGAACTCCTCATCGGAGGAAATTTGGATGTAGGAGAAGAAAAATATCTGTACCCTCCAGATTCTTATTTGCCTGCCTCGGTGGCATTCGGTAATATAACTGACTGTCTCGCAGGGGTCCTGGGTTCGATTCCCGGGCAGGCCAAAAAACCGTGGGATCTACCAATGTTTGTTTCGAAGATTTGATGTTTTCTAAGTATAATATGTATAAATAAATAGATAAATTCTTTATTGCCATTAATTGTGTAGGTACATACATGAAATTGGAATTCCCTGATACCTGCGCTAGTACAAACTGTGTTGCAGATATCAGTGTTCTCCCCCAAAATATTGACACTTGACAATATGTTTACACAGAACAAATCTTAAAGCATGCTTAGGCTTTCGTGTGTGTGCATGCGTGTGTGTGTGTGTATGTGTGTATGTCTCTCTTTCTCTCTCTCTCTCTCTCTCTCTCTCTCTCTCTCTCTCTCTCTCTCTGTGTGTGTGTGTGTGTGTGTGTGTGTGTGTGTGTGTCTGTGTGTGTGTGTGTGCGCGTGTGAGTGTGCGTGAGTGTGTGTGTGTGTGCGTGTGAGTGTGCGTGAGTGTGTGTGAGTGTGTGTGTGTGTGTGTGTGAGTGAGTGTGTGTGTGAGTGTGAGTGTGTGAGTGTGTGTGTGTGTGTGTGTGTTTGTTGCATGTATGTTTATGTGAGTTGATTTTTGAGTGTGTGTGTGTGTGTGAGTGTGTGTGTGTGTGTTGCATGTATGTTTATGTGAGTTGATTTTAAAGAACTTGTAGAAGGTCTTCCACAGGTTCATATTCCATTGGTTTTAATCACTCAGTTACTGCCGTTTTAAATTCTCCGTATGTATGCATACCTACTTAGAAATTATATGAGTATGTATAAAAAAGTTTTAATTAGATCGCAAAGAAAATGCCCAAAAGCCAAAGTACCTACTTGAAGCAAAGTCGTTGATAGGTATACCTAATTAGAGATAATAGAAAAACCTCGCAGAACCTCAGAACAATACGCACTCACACAGTACTGTTTTACGATTACCGATTATAATTATTTAAAGTTAAAGTTCGTTTTTAAATAATTTATTATACCTACTATTAAACTAGGTAATTGTTGTCAAACTGATTATGATTAAACCTCTTTTCATAATCAATAAGCGAGTACAACCGTTAAACAAGACTATGCCAAAGACAAACAAGACTGAGAAAAAATAATTTAATGACAAGCAAGAATGACAGGTTTAAATTTTTATCATTGAAGTATTTTTCATGAAATTATTCTATATTCTAAAGGTAAATTAGTGTCGAAATGGCCGCATAAATCTAACTATGGTTCCTTAAAACGAATATGATCAGGATTGATATTTAAATGTAAGTAATTATGGACAGTCGAGATCCAATCTGTTTGTTTACTACATTGTTTGAATCTGTTGAATTCCACTATATTTGAAGTGTGAGATACACGAACGTGGCCGAAGGTAGCCGAGAGTGTGATTCGTTTTCGTGACAGAATTTCTGGATTCGGTCTCCATGCAAGGCCCGCGATAGAAGCTATGCTATAGCTTAAAACTGCTTATTGAGTGTTTGGAATTGTGTGTGAAGATAATTATGATGAATGTGTGATGTCTATTTGCTACCTAAGTAGTATGTAATGTAATTGTAAAACTTCCGTATCAAAATGTACCTAGTTGTATAATGTGAAGAAATGTGGTACCTGATGTGCCACCTAAGTATCAATATTCTATTACAGTGTGCCAACACCCTTATATTTTCCAAAAAAATAATTAGAAACACTATTGTGTAACTGTACTGATGTACTAAATACGCTATTCGCAAATGCATCTTAATGCAGTGTGTTATGGCCTTTACCGTTATCTGCATTCGTCCACGCTTCGTTGAGGAATGTTTATGTTTTTCGACTCACAGATGCAATGGACGATGCCGAGTGTTGTTTTATATCTTTGACGTGCCAACTTCCTAGGTTTGTTCCTGTCATATCTTCCAGGATATAGACCAAATTTGATAGCTTTTCCTTGACCCTACATTTGATAAATTTGGGGGCCAGTTTTTTAGAAAAGTATGCGTCTTTATCACTTTGGAAATAGCCTTTTTTCCACACTATGTCGCCTACTTCGAATTGTGCGTGTCGGTGTCTCGTGTTGTAATGGTGTGCGTACTTTAGATGGCTACGCCAGAGGTTCTCTTGTACTGTGTTGAACACCTCTGCGAGATATCCTAGGTTCTCCGCGTATATGTTTCTAGGCAATAGGTTAAGTTCACTTGGGTCATCATTTTGTAAGTAATGTGACCCGCATGTTACCAATTCCCTACCATGAACCAAATATGCTGGTGTGTAACCGGTGGACGCGTTGATCGAGTTGTCGATTGCAAATTGTATTTTTGGGATATGTATGTCCCATGATCGATGGTCATTATTGGTAAAAATTGATATGGCTGTCATTATAGTCTTATTGTATCGTTCTACGGTATTTACTTGGGGTGTGTATTTAGGTGTGAAATTGATGTTGGGAATTTTATATTTCGTAAATAATGTGTTCAACTCTTTACTTATGAATTGGACACCGTTATCCACTAATACCGTTTGTGGTATGCCATGTACCATGAAAACATTATCCTCTAGTATTTTGGCTATTGGTTCTGCGGTAGCTCTGCGCAGGGGGAAGATTAAACAGTATTTAGAGAAACAACACGTAACGACGAGAATGTATACGTGTTGTTTTTTAGAGACCGGTAAGGGTCCTACTAGATCAGTCGAAATTGTCTGAAACGGGCGAGAGCATTGTTTGGGACGGCCCATCTTACCTATGGATGCTTGAGTGTCATGTTTATGTGCTTTGCACTTTTCACAAGATGACACATAGCTTACCGTGTCCTTATATAGCCCCGGCCAGTAATACCGTAACTTTATTTTATGGTATGTTTTAAAAATACCGAAGTGTCCGGCTGTAGGTGAGTCATGGTTTTCTCGAAATACTGCGTTTCTCGCTTCGGGTGGTACTACCGTTTTCCACTCGAACTCATTGTTTACAAAGTCTTTTATGTCGGTTCGTCTGTATAGTACGTCGTTCTCTATTTTGAAGTTGGGGTATGCCTGCGGTAAGCTAGTCACGCCGTTGCATATTTTAATGAACCATTCGTCCTTGCTGTCGGTGACTTTGCATTGTTTCGTGGATATGGTAGATACTGGTACAGCTCGTGACAATGCGTCTGGTATTATGTTATCTTTGCCCTTCCTGTGCTTTAACTCGAAGTTGAAGCAGCTAAGCCGTATTCCCCAACGAGCTAACCGGCCGGTTGGATTGTTTAATGAAATGAACCATTTTAGTGCCGAATGGTCAGTATACACCGTAAACTTGTGACCATTGTCTAGGTAGCATCTCCAATGTTCTAATGCGGCTATCACTCTATCAGTTCTTTTCCGGACCGCTCAGTGACCGACTCATATATGCTATTGGGTGTTCTACTCCCTCGTATAGTTGTGTTAACATGGCGCCAATGCCAAAGTTGCTTGCGTCTGTATGTACCTGAAATGGTTCATCGTATTTTGGACATTTTAGTTATTTGTAGTTTTAATATTTGTTGAACCCTTGAAATGAGTGACACATGTTCTTCGAATGTAGATGACGCTATCACTATGTCATCTATGTAACAGAACACCTTGTTTTGAAACTGTGGCCCAAATAGATTGTCCATTAGTCTTTGTTGTGAGCTGCTTGAGTTGCTTAGTCCAAATGGTAAAACCTTATAGTGGTATGCTCCTCGTCCTGGGATGAAGAAGGCTGTTTTTTCCCGGTCTTTTGGTGCTAAAGGAATTTGCCAGAAGGCTTTGGAGAGATCAAGTGTTGTTAGATACTTCACTTCTCTCAAGTTGTCTAATATTTCTGATATGTATGGCAGGCTGTATGCGTCCTTTTTTGTGACTGCATTGAGCTTGCGACTGTCCAGGCAGAAACGGGGCTTGCCGTCTTTTTTATTTACTATTAGTACGGGGCTTGACCATGGGCTCTGACTAGGCTCGATGACGTCAGCCTTTAGCATCTCGTCTATTTGTTCTGATACTATTCGTGTTTTCTCAGGGGACATTCTATAGGTACGTTGTTTGATTGGCTTGCTGTCTCCCGTATCTATTGTGTGTTCTATCAGATGTGTTCTGCCTAGCCCTACTTTCTCATATGATATTTCGGCACATTTGGATACTATCTTTTCTGCTATTAATCGTTGTTGTTGCGTGAGACTACGCCAGTCATACAGTTTGTTTTGTTCTTCGGATATTAATGACAGTTTAGGGTCATCGTTCACTGATATGGGTATATGTCCGAAGTACTTGGGACATAAGTTAAATCTGAGCCAGAAATCTATACCTAAAATTAGGTTAGTGGTTATGTTAGGCACTATATACGCCGTAATTATGTGAGTTTTGCCTTCGAATTTGATGGGTAAATGTAACTTTCCTTGTACTACGGTTGTGTGTCCGCCGGCCGTTGTAACCGTTGTACTTATGTCTTCCTCTATCTTATATCCTATATTTTGTAACACTCTGTGTGAGTTGTTACCTAAAATTGTGATTGCGGCTCCTGTGTCCAACAATCCATATGCTTCTAACTGTGGGTTTGACATAATTGTTATTTTGGCATAAGGCCTGGGGTCATTTGTAGGTAATGGGGAGAGTATAGAAGATTCCTTCTGAACTGTAAATTCGTTTTCTTGATACCTCGAATTATTACGTCGACCTTGAGTGGCTGATTTATTGAAGTTTTGAGTTAAGTTTTTGTTGTGGTATGTGTATCTGTGTGCTTGCTCTGGTTGTACATTACACGATGTGCATTCTGTAGCCCTTACTCCTTTTCTTCCACATTTGTAACAATATGGCACATTACTATTTCGACATGCCATAGTCGAGTGATATCTGGATCCGCACTTCGAACATGGCCGTGTGTCGTCCGATGTTGTCGCCGCCACAGTGTATTGCGATCTTAAGTTACGACTGTCGCGGCTGTAACCTGTGCTGTAAGCGCTACCGTTCCCGTAGGCATTGTTCGCAATTCTGCTGCTTGGGAAGTTACTGCCGTTTCTGTTGAAGTTGTTGTAACTTTGCCTTGTAGATGTTAAGGTTTTGCTCGCAGTCCTTCTATTTGCAAACGCGAATTCCGCTGCTACCATCCCTTCAGATGCTGTTGGAGGCTCGGTAAAGAACGCTCTGCGTGCCACCATGTCTTCATGTTTTCTGCATATGTTCTTTAAATGTTCCAATGAGACTATGTCTCCATTGGTTGCTAGGATTGTGTCGTAGACGGGTCTGATGTTGTTTAGGATGATGTGTAGCTTTTCCGTTTCAGACACCTTGTTGCTTAGTCGAGCAAACATTCCATCCATAATGGCCAGGTACACTACTATTCCTTCTCCGTTTCCTTGAGTGCGTTGTCGAATCTCCTGCCATAGCCGGTTTTCGTAATTGCTGACTCCGAAATCCTGTACTAGCGCATTCGTTAGATCTTGCCAGCACGCAAATTTATCGCGATTACTGCGGTACCAATGCCTAGCGTTGCCTGTGAATAGTTCAGAGGCTGCTGTTAACAATCTCTTGTCGTCGATTTCTCGGGCTTGTTTAAAATCTTCCACCCGTTCAATGAAAGAGTGTACCTGCGAGTTACCGTCGTATTTAAATTTGAAAAGTTCCGTAAGAGAGCATCGCTCATATTTTACGGGAAAACTTGGAAAGTGACTCTCTTTCCGGTTGTTGCTATTTGCTTTCTCTTTCATGTCCGCGAGGGTGTCTGCCTCCTGCGCTTCATTGGTAGGGGCAGCAATGCTCTCGTCCGCATCATCAAATTCGCTGGTGTTTGATGCATGCGAATAACTTTCGGATATGGCTTTCAATCTCTTGTATGTAGTTTTAAAAGTGAGTTGAAAGTCGTCGTATCTTTCCTTTAGATCTGATTCCTCTGGGGGAATGATTCTAGCAAACCTAGACTCCATGTGAGCACATAAGGCTTTGGAGCTAGCCAATAGTGAAAGTTTGTACTTGTCCTGAAGGGACGCCACGTTTTTCTCCAACACGGCCAGCGAGGAATACAATCCTACTAAGTCTTCCTCCAAATCCAAAGGGGAGACCTGTAAGTCCTCTTCGTCCGTTGTTATCTTTAATTTTTTAATTTGTTGCCTGAGGGCTGCCACCGTTGAACCAGGTTCCTCTCCCCGGATCTTTACTTCATATGCAAGTTCCGCCTTTGGGAGTGATGTGAAATTTGATTTGAATGCCATTGTAATGAGTAACTCAATTACTATTACCGGGAATATTTAGTGATGATGATTATTTTCCAACGTATAGTGTGTTTATCTGCTACTTTAGTTGTATTGAATGAATTATGAAATTTTTTGTATCAATATGTGTATAACTGTAATGTGTGCTGAACTGTGGTGCCTACTGTGCCACCTGCGTAGTGAAATCCACTACTGGTGTATGACACGCTTTAATTTGTTAATCCGTTTGTTTATTCTATGTGAAAAGTTAATTTCATGTAAACAACGAATGTTCGTTATATTCGCTCACGAATTCTGTTGTAGTGGACGACGGCCCTTACCGTTGTCTGTTTACGTACTTGAATGTTGGCAGAATGTGTCTATTTTTCGACCCACCCGCTGAATAACTAAAATAAATTTGTTCTTTTTAGGGTTCGTTCAACCGAATTATAAATTGAACCTTTGTAAAACTTAGTATTTGCTTTAGTAAATACTTAAGTTTGGAAATGTTACCTTTCAGAGTTCCTTCACTCAAATAATAACTTGGACCCTTCTAGATATTACTTGTCTGTCTTTTTTGTCAGTGTTCGAAGTTGATCTAACCAGAAGTAGTGAGTCGTGAAAATGAAGTGTGTGATGATGGGTTGATGAAATTAACTAAATGTTTTGCAGTTTTAATCGATTAATACAATTTTTGACGCTCTTATTATTTTTATTGAAATGTAACTATTCCCACGAACGTGCTAAGAGTTAATTGTATATTAACTCGTACCAACAATTTTTTTTTTTTTGAAATAGTTACTTACTACTACGGAACCCTTAAATATTTCGAATTGTTTGAAAAACCGATTCGTACTTGGACGATTCTGGACTTATTTTGTATGCGACTGTTGGTGTCCGGAGTGTATTTTATTCACTTCCACCCACAGTTTATATGAAAAAAATTTCCGCTACTATCGAGCTGGTAAATCAACTTATTCATAAACGTTAAGTAAGCAAAATCTGCCGTTGCTCATTCAGACCACGAATCAAAGTTGTTAGTTTCAATTTGTTTTTTTGGCAAGAATGTTTTCGCTGCGTGATCTACGATTGGAATGTTTTTTCTTACAGTTTTATTTCAGTGTGTCAGAATTCAACGCAATTCGAAAAGTGAAACAATTATAAATCTTTTATTATTTACGTGAAGTGCAATTCGTAAAATATTTGTTCTACCGTTTTACTAAAGTGATATTTCAATAGGGATTGTTACCCAGACGTGTGATTATCGGCTGTTGGTCTCGCTGTAAATTCACATATATGAAATGCAACAAAATAACACAAATTGAGGCGGTTTGACGCCGTGAAAAAAATAAAAATTGTGGTGGTGATATCCTTTGACTACTTTTTACGATGAATATATTCTATACAACTCACTTACGAAAATTAATGTAAGCGTTTCAAATTAGAAGCTTTACTTCAGACTTTAACACAGTACTATTTAAAATTGAAAAAAAAAAATTTTTACTTTAAATTTCATTAAAAATTTTCCACCATATAAAAATTAAAGCTTGAGGGTGTGAAAAATAAATTGGGGACCGTTAAAATTTGGAAAAATTACAATTTACGTTGAGAAAAAATTCAAATTTTGCCTTGTTCTTGAGTTTGCCGAAATCTGTCTAAAATTAATAAAAACACACAAAATAAGCCGGAAAGAACAAGTTGGCAGCAGAGGTCAGGAGAGCCAAATTCCTGGGTAGTTGTTAATTTTGAGGGAAACTACCCCGCTAACGGGCACTCTTAAAACTATTTTGCACAACTTAAAATTTCTTATAACTATGACCTCCCGTCGGAAATCGCTTTCTCGCTACCTGAAACCACGATATGGGCGCCACTGAAACACTTTGGTTTCCAGGAAATTGAAGAGATGAATAAAAAAGTGATATTGAAATTTAAAATGCTGGTTTATTGTAAAATTAACTCGGGGTCGTGGTTCGTGATCGGGTAGCAAGGGTTTTTAACGATTTCCGAAGGTCCCTCAGGGTTCGACTTATCTTGGGTTGGCCTTCTTGATGTGACGCCGTCAGCGACGTAGCCGTGCCGTCCACAACTTCGGCTGGCACGGTGTTCTCAACCCGGAGAGTAAATTATTTCCGTAGCCCGTAGGGTGAACCTCTGGAACCCGCAGGTGGACGTTCCTGCTTGGAACCCGTAGGGTGGATCTTGACAACCCGTAGGGTAGATCTCTGGATCCCGTAGGGTGGATCTTGACAACCCGTAGGGTAGATCTCTGGATCCCGTAGGGTGGATCTTGACAACCCGTAGGGTAGATCTCTGGATCCCGTAGGGTGGACCCTGGAATGTTCCATATGACGGGTTAGCTGGAACCCTTTTTCCCGCATTTTCCCCAAAGACAGCCGACTCCTGTTAATCATTTCAGGAGTCGGGGGTCTTACAATGTTTGCTGATATTCTAATTTTACATAGACATTTTTTTTCACACCCCTGTGAACTACCCTCCTACAACAGGGTTGACCAACAGCCGTTAATTTTCACTGTTTTAAAATCTAGAATACATTATAAATAATTTAACTCACCCAATTATGGGGTATTTGATGCTTGCAGCTAAACCACTGTTTACTTAGGGAGGATTTCGCTCCCTATAACTTATTCTTTATTTCTATTAAATTTATTCACTGACACTCGTACGCCTTCGCGACGACTATATTTTAATTTCACGAATAATGGTGCTTTGAAATTCGCGCGCGGTCGTATTTATATGTTTGTACAGCGCCTCTGGCGGCAAATCGGGTCCCTACGTCTGACGTCAATTGGTAATGTCAGAGCTGTGTAGATAAGACTAGTTGTCGGTAGATGGCGCTTTCATTTATTTTCATTAAGTTTCAATTTTAATACTCTAATATTAATCAATATCTGCACCCGTTGTTTCACAACGTTACAGTACTTAGGTAAGTTTATAAAGCAATAAAACTAAAAGTGAAAAATAAAAGAAATTTATTTTTTCCTACAATTAAATGTGGGTACCTACATAGTGAGCAAGTAGGCAAATATCTTTAGAAACATAATTTACTTAATTACTTAGTTAAGTTATCTATTAAGCTAAAACTAAGATCCTTAACGTGACTCGGTCTCTTCAGACGTTTCTTCATCATCTGTTTCTTCAGATTCCTGGTAAACAAAATAAGGAATAGGTATTAATCCGAATTGACTGTGACTTATGCGAATGTGACATAATGCGCCGGGAGGGTTTTAACATTTAATAGGTCTTAGATATAACAGTTTGTTGGGGCCCCATCGAGATTGGATTACTGGTTGCAGACTCTCGAAGGGGCCCACCTTCGAGATTCTCTGCAACTAGCGGACGGACGAACTTCTGGCTCGGGTGCTCGTATAGGACTTCAAAGATCAGATGACAGTTTCTAAACTAAATCACAAAGCTCCCTAGTAGCCAATCAAAATGAACACGTAGAACCTGTGTCAGAACAGAATATCGTAGCTCAAAAGCTACGAAAACTGTCAAATTGATATGATTACGATTATCTTGACAAAATTTAAATAGCAGACTTTCAAATTCAGCTTTCTTTTACTACGGTAGGTATTCAACCAAATCGAACATGAACCTACTGATGTATCATCTTCTGCTGTCGGCGACTGATTCATCAGAGTACCTAATGAGCTTGATCTATTGATGGTATGCTTCTCCGGAGACCTCATTTTCCGAAAACTCTGAAATAAAAGTTAAGCATTTTTTCAAAGTAGTTGGGTACTTTATCTACCTACCTCTTCCTATTTGACATTGTTAAGAATAATTAGTACCGAAAAAATGATAACAGTGTAAGTATTTTGTTTTGTTACTTGTTGAACTTCTTTTATCTACAGGATTGTAAATCCAGCTTCCCCATAGAGATGGCCTTTAATACTTTGCCACCCCGGTCTATGACTTTTAGGCCCTCTCTATAAAATAGAGTGCAGAGGGGCTTATGGTGAGACTTTGTCTGTAGCTGTGACTGTGTCGCATTAAACTACGTCACTAGGTCACGTGGATCATCTGTTCAAAGTTTGAAATAAAACAAAAATGACAACGTCAATCGGATTAAACTTTCACTTTCAATAAACGTTAGGGAGGGGCAGTCTGGTGAGAACGATCTCACGGCTTTCTTGTTATCGTTTGGGGTGGCAACGGTTACATCAAATTTTATTTTACATCTTGCTGTCAACATGAATAATGGATAAATTTCAGAAGGATTGTATGTAGCATAACATGAAAATTGAGACCATTGATTCTTCTTCCTTGTTTGGCGACTGTGGATTCATGAGTGAAGCCAAGGACGACGACCTTGCTGATATCCCTGCATTCACCTGCTTCTCTGGAGAACGTAATTTCCTTTTGAAGTTCTGTTGAATAAATTGATATGTGCAGTTACGTTATAAACTTATCTTTTTTTAATTATTCAAAAAATTTACTAATACTTAAAGCAATGTAAGTGACCAGGCTATTGATTGTCGGAGCATAACTCCCCGAGAGCTTACTCAAGTTGAATAGGGATCATTCGTCGAAATTTACAATACGGTGTTCCACAGGGGTCAGTCCTAGGGCCGCTCCTGTGGAATATTAGTTCCCGTGCTGCCCGGTCCGCAATAATTAGGTAGTATATGACATAAGGTGCTATAAAAAATCAAGGTACCTACGTGTATGTATAGATTGCAAAAATAAAATACTAAAGCTATATAAGTGTAGGTACTTCATTAGAAATTTACCGTTTGATCCTCGTTATCAGAAAGACCTGCGTTCAAACGCTTAACAGAAAAAATATTGTATTTTATTAAAGTTTGTTAAAATAATCTAATTTATCAATCATCTTTACATAGGTAATCCTTACCTCTAAATCAGCCTTGTCGTTTATATCGCTTATTTGTTGATGAGCTACTGTGAGGAGCTCGACAGCCTTTGCGTGGAATGTAAGCTCGATCATAACAAAGTCTGACAAGAGCGTCTTCAACTGTTGCAGTTTGCGTCGCTCGAAGAATTCAGTTTGTTCACTAAGCCCTTTGGCAGTGCGAGACATTTCTGCTGAAGCTTTCAGTAACTCTGATTCTGCGTAAGTCTTAAAAGAAGATATTTTCATGTAAATAATCCACAAAAAATGTCACCTACTTAAGTAGTACCTAGGTACCCGGATGGAGAAAGTTTGCTGTACCTAGGCACATAAGTGCATTACTCTTTTCGAAGAGAAAGGGAGGTGGTCCAAGCAATTAGGCAGGACACTCATCGCAAACTTTCGAGAAGAAGCTAAAGATAAGGTAAGTAGGTATAAAGTAGCGAGTCATTACGAAATGATTTCGTTATCCATACTAATATTGTAGAGTAAAGATTTGATTGTTTGTTTGCCGATTTGAAAAATTCTTTTACTGTTGGGAAACTACGCTATCTGCGGCTGCGTGCGACATAGGCTATATTTTATTCCCGGGAACTATGCACTTGAAACCGCGTGGCGTCCGCTAGTCATCTATACTTATAATAAAACTGTTGAGGGTCGAGAGTCTGTACCTACATGGAAGATATTTTGAAAATTTCAATTGTAGGGCGTTCTATAATCGATTCTGAAGCCGAATATGTAATTTAAAATTTTCATGTCTGTCTGTCTGTATGTCTGTCTGTATCCCGAATAAGTATCACGCAAAAACTACTGAACCGATTTGAATGATACTTCGTACATTCCGAGCTTATAGTCCGAGGAAGGTTCTTGGATACTTTTGATCCCGATATTTTGCGCGGTTCCTGCGGGAGAGGGGATGAAAGATAAAATGGTTTTTCAGCTGTAAGTTCTCACCGCGTGGTCCGATTTCAAATATTTTTTTAGTGTCAGAAAGGGAATGTTTTTAACATTGCTCCACACAAGTTTCATTATTGAGAGTTTCGTAGTTCAGAAATGAGAGGCATCTCAACTTTTCGAATTCAAGGGTTTCTTTGAATGTGACGGTAAACGCCTTCGGCGCGGACTGAATTGTTTTAGAATAGCCTTAATCATTAAGCTCTTTTATGATTAAGCAAACAGGGCAGTTTCATGCGCTCCCTTGGGTCTGTTGAAAAAATACCTGTCCTTTCATACACCTTATGTGGCGTAAACGAAGTTGCGAGGGTCAGCTAGTTACTAAATAGATACGTACTACTTGCTGTCTATTGAAAGGCTGCCTTTCCCTGGCTTTATCTAGTACTTTCTTGCGCGCCAGCTCCTTTTCGCGTACGTTCATTGTGTGCTTTAATTCTTCTCTGGCATGTTTACAAATTGCCTCGTACTGGCATAGTTCGCCGATTACCTGAAACACATTTGATAGGCGGTATGGTTGCCTGGTTGCCACCAGACCAAACGGTATTTATGGATTTCCTAGTTGATAGGGTACCCTAAAATATCAGCGGTGAATATAGGTACGCGATTAGATAGAGTGAGCTCTCCCCTCCCAAGTATAACAGTCATGGACTAGTCTGGTATGCTCGGGTGTAAAAAGTACGTGCGACGACTAGTAGCGGACTATGAGCATGTGGCAGTAAGCTTCGAGCTTCCGTTCCACAAAACCTCGCCGGTGCCTATTGATGGCAGCAGCACCACAATACAAAAGTTAAGAAAAAAATGTTACCTTAGCCTCCAACCTCTGTACTTCACAGTTTCGATATTCTTCAATGGCAGTTAACGTTGTAGAAAAGTTCTCAAGGCCGGTACTCAGAGATTTATTGACGATTTCGTTATTGGCGTAGTCTTTTAAGACTTTAACAAGTTCATCTCCCATGTCACGTAACCTGTAATAATTTAGGTAGGTACTTTGCACAAACGTTTAAGCGGGAACCACTTTCCATCACTTTCGGTGTAACGTAAGCTTGTCTGCCACCTTAGTAGTAATTTGATTCCGTAGTTGCCAGATTGTAGTGGTAGTGTCGTGATCGTGACAGATGGCTCTGACATTAGTGTTCTGAACAACTAAAATTCAACTGGTGTCTCTATGTTTAGTTATGTACCTACCTATTGAGTAACTCGGTTAGTCAGAGACTTCAGCCGGGTCATTGTAAAGGCAAAGGTTACGGGTTTCTGTACTAAGTTATCTTTGTTCACTACGATAAGTATCTAAGTATACTAATAAATTATTATCTAACCTTGCCGTTTTTCTAGTATAGTCCCCAAAGGCCACGCAAAGTTCTCCGAAGTTTTTTTCCACGTTGGTAATCCTATCTTGAATGAATTTAGCTTGCTGTTCATAGCTTAAAGACTGTGGATTATCGCCTCGAAACATGTTCGTTGTATAACTTTGTTGTATTTCTAGCGTACAATCAACTCTTCTCACAGAACAATATTATTCCAGCTTCTTGATGATACTATTTACTGTGCGGTTTCTATGGCAACCATAGTCGACGTTTCCTTTAATACAGATCAGTGACGTTTCCCTTTCGTTGTATGTCCATGTCACTGATCTGTATTATTACAGATCATTGGTCCATGTCTTAGACCATATAACACGGGACTAGCCTTTGCGAACCACCGCATACAAAAATATTCTGCCAGTTTTCATACAAATGAAGGGGGAAACACAAAGACAAATAAAATTTCATTGCAATTAAAAATGTATTAATCGACAAACGCGTAATGGCTGTTGTGTGTTAATTGTTATTGTACAGTCAACTACAATGTAATGTACTAGTTTAATCATATAAAATGATGTACTGATGTACAGGCTTTTCATAAAGCCAAAAGACCAAATGGTCATGTGCAATGGCAGAAAACAATGCTTAAGTAAGGCGCATCCTGTGGTTAGATGATCTAAGGTCCATGTCCATAGATTTAGAATATTTCACTTCTTTCAAGGTTCGCACTTCTCAAAATAATAATAAAATGAAACGTCTCGGAACACAGCCAACAAACAAATAAGATGTATTTTATTGATAAGTAAACAGTTCACCTTGGTGAACTTTATTACTTCTTCACGTTTTCACGCTTCGTCACGATTTTATCAATCACCTCAAGTCTAGTCATTCTCTATCGCACCAGCTCATTTTCAAGTGATGAAATGAAACTACTAAAATAAAAGAGACTTAAGTGTTCAAGCAACCAGGCCAACATATTCTACTCATACGTCACTGGTCACAGTAATAGGAAAAAAAAATAGTTACGTCATTCATCGCAGTTGTCACATCCATCCATGGATTGTTTTTTGATTGTCAGTGTCAAACGTAAAGCAAACAGCTGTTCATTTTTTATTGTTTGTTGCCATTATAATCTGTTCCTTTGTGATCAAAATGAATGAAGAAATAGACGAATTCGATATTTACCATCAAGATTTCACGACTGTGTCTGAATGGGAAGTATTTATAGCACGCGTAGAAGAGATTTTGCACGAGTGGCGGTTATCTAAATCGTCTATACAGAAACCATCAAAAGAATATTCTAAAAAGTGGGTAGGGAAAACAGAGGAATTTCTGTTTCTGGGCACAAAATTTACACTATCATACCATGCTTTAGAGCCTATTGAAAATACTGAAACTCCTGAAGAATCAGGGAATAAACCTATTAAAGAATTGCACAAAGGAATATGGAAGTCTGGCTCACGTTTTATGGATGACGATGATGGCAGTCCTTTTCCAGTGTCTAATTGGTACGGTCTAAAAAGATATATTATGCTGTGTTCCGATATTCCACTAGTTGATGGCCACTTAATTAAATTGGTGATGAGTACAGCTAATATTGCATTTGCCAATGTTGATTGTGCTGTGCCTTTCTTTGTTAAGATACGAGAACATTGGCAGCATTCGTTCTTAGGTTTCTACGAAGATAGTGAACATAAAATCAATTTCGACACAATCCATTTGAAACGAATATCGAATCGATGTACACATTTACGTGGTCTCATTCACTTGTTCAAATCAAAAATTGGATCACCGGTTGCACTATCCGCTGTGATGGCTTCAGCAAAGATTTCTTACGAGTTAAAAGATGCAAATGAATTTGTTTGGAAAAAGACTACACATTCTAACGAATTTTTATCCATAGATGGTTTTGATGTAAAGAAGCTTATAGAGCTACCTTTTGGCTCTGAAAAGAATCCTATGCATAGTGTATTATTAAATACTATTTGGCCAAGTTTCAATGAAACCATCATAGAAGACACCGCAAAATATTCTGAAATATATGCTATCATGGCTCCCACGTGGACAATCACAATTAAAATGAGAAATGATTATAACTGTCATTTATCTGAGGTCATAAATAAGGTTATGGATTTGTTAGATAATAATAATTTCCTAATGGATACTTTAGGGCTCAGTAAGAGTTTGGGATTAATAAACCCTTTGCATAAAATCACTGAAGCACCAATTACTATATCTAAATTAGTGAAAGCTGCTATTGGTCAAGGCAGAAATGTGACAGATTTTAAAGGGCCCATAGCTGATGACTTGCTGATGCCTCTGTTGTATTATATATTCCCTGATGCAGTAGAAGATAGCCCTTTTGCCTACCCACAACAGTTGGAAGTTGAATTCAAACAGGTAATTAGTTTGTCAATAGATGGCGCTAGTAGTTTTTAATTTTAGTTGACATTTGGTTTTTTTGGTACAAAGTCGCCACCCCAATTCATTCCGAGGGTGTCGTAAGAGGCGACTGAGGGAACACTTTCGCAAAACGATCCATTGCGTAGAGAAGGAAAACTCGAAATAAGACCTAGGTTTCAGTAAATTGTTAAACCAAGTGGAAGGCGTTATGGCTGATTGATAAATTTCAACTGCGGGTCGTCACGACCTGCGCCTGTCCAATTCAACACGGCAATAGGTGGTATGGTGAAATGTGGGCGTCTACCACACTTCTGACTACCCCTTCGAGGATAATGGCGTGATTATATGTATTGTTTTTTTTAGTCTGATGGTGAGCAACGGCTTTGTAGTTATGTGAAGACAAGTCCTGAGGGTGGTTTGGTGTGGCGGTTGTCAGTCCTGGCGGCGCGGCTGTACGATGCTGGTGGTCTTCCTTACCTAGCTCACCTGTGGTATGAATTTACTCAAGAACTTCAGTACCGATGGGAACATCGTATTCTGGTGCCAGGGTAAGTTATGCATATCCAAATTAGTTTAGTACGTCTTGAATTTCAAATTAAGAGCAGCAGGCAATTGGCTAAATTGAATAATGTATGTATAAGAATTAATTGATGAAATCATATCATAATTTTTTCGTAATGGGTGTAACTACCTTACTAAAGGTTAATAAACACCCAAATCTACTTCTTCAGTCAGCTAGTGATTCATGAACTCTGGGCAGGTACATTCCTGTATTTTTTGAGAATTCACCGATAATAGTAAATAGTATTGAATACATCGCAAATGCTACTTCTAACTCAGGGCGGAAACTACATACAAAGTATTAGTTTTTAATTCTGTCATCGTACAGAGATTGAATGTGTGCGTGTGACGAATAAGGCTAAGCAAATGTTCCCTCACGTCACGACACCCGCCAACTATAAGAACAGGACAGCTATGGCGCGGGACTGGCGGGGGTGGGGAAACCTGGTTAGTGAGGAGCAGGGAGTTGCCTATCTGTATGTAATACTATTATATTATCTTTGCTTCTAATAAGCAGTCAGAATGAACCCAAAGCTTTAACTACAGGTTTTATGTAACCAGACCCAGTATTGAGTATTCTCTCTTTAAACTACACTATCCATTGTTGAAAACTATGTAGCGTGTAGACATTTGAATGTCTCTTTTTTTCATACAAAATCGTTGCACCTGGTACACAAACTTGATATCAGCGGCGATGATGAGAGCGCGGCCCCGGCGTTAGCGGCAAGAGCGCGGCGCCAGAGTAGGTATAAGCACAAACTAGATATTACAGATAGAAACCTACATACTAAATACTGTTTTGTGCACCTACCCTCTGCTACGCACCCTCCCGCACAAATCAGCATCGAAAACTACTATGAAAATCTTTGACCTCGTGTTTGTGTATAAGTGTACTCTGCAAGCGGTGTTTATGTCCTTCCGGACCCGCAGCTAAACTGAGATGCTCAACTGGTTGTGTCGCGGGCACTTGATTCCCGTCTACACAACTGCTTGATTCATTAGGAAAAACAATATCCCTATGGTACAACTTACGAGAAGTTGAATTTTGTGTGCGTAGCCTCAGCGAATTTAGTATGAAGGTTTTTATCTGCACTATCTAATTTGTTGTTTAAGAAAGTAAAGTAGGCAACTTCGAACAAATGCACAGAGCGCAGCTTGCTTGTGTTTGAGCAATGTGCAGCGTGGTGCAGCCTTACTATTGTGTACTACCCGTTCGCTCGAACTTTGCCGCTGGCGTAGAGGCGTATACCCGAATTGTTAATTATACGAATTAAATTGACAGTAGCTAATGTCACTTCGTCATAGAAAATACGCAACACTACAAGAAGAAGTGACATTAGTTGCTGTCAATTTACTTCGTCTAATTAAAAATTCGACTTAAGTATAGAGCCGAGCGGCAAAGTTAGAGCGAACGAGCAGTACTCTGGCGCCGCGCTCTCGCCCGCTATTATCCCGTTTGAGGCTTTAAATTCGACTTAGGAATAGGATAAATAAAAAACATAATTATAATCTTCAATAATATTTAATATTCTTAACAGTAAATATTTACCTAATCATTAAAAATGTTCTCACGTTGTCAGTGAACTTAGTCTTCTGGACATATATTCTATTAAGTTGGTAAGTATGTGTCTTTTTCCTTCAGAGTTTTCACGGAAACAGGGCGTCCCTTTTACTCAGACAGACAAGCAAGATCATCCCAAAAGCAAACGCAGGGGAGTGGGTTTCTAAGGATCTAGAATAGACGACAGCTAGATCAATGTTGACCGAACCTCAATTAACCAGTTCCACTCTGACCGAACAGTTTTTATTTCATGCTTTACTTCTTACCAAATTTTGAGACCAACTTCGAACTCACAGACAAGTCAGGGTCTCGACTCAGAAACATTACCCTTTCTCAGTATTGTATGGTATAGTAATAAATATTTAACAAACGCGGCGTCCTCGCTGGTGACAGTACCTAACGATAGCATATAGATCTCCTAAACGAAGTTACATACATATAGTCACCCCTTTATCCCCGAAGGTAGGCAAGGGCATAGTATACACCCACATTTCATCATTGGTCACATATTGATCCCAGATAATAGGTGGTGAGCCTCCTATTGCCATGTGGAAATAGAAAGGTGCGACAAAACGACCTACTGTTGAAAACTTTCAAGCCGCGCATGACTTTTAACTTGGCTTAACAACTGCAATGTTATTGACAACCATCGGCTTAACGGGCTTTCCGAAGCACGGAAAGGATCTTGAATGAAAGAACCAGCCATAGACATAACCGATTACTGCAGTATGTAAGCATCTTTAAACTAACTACAGTGATCGTTTACAGAACACTAAATCAGCAGAGCTAAGAGCGTTTCTGCGCTTAATTATTTATAAATCATCTTAAATACAAGCTTCAAAATTTCCTTAAAACAAATTTATACTCAAACTAGCTGACCCGCGCAACTTCGTTTGCGTGATAAATGAAGAACCGCTCGGCCGATTTTGTGCAAACTTCACATAAACCATCTACTAAATAGTCCGAACAAAGCCTAAACATTTGGTTTGGATGGGTGAGCCCGTTCTTGAGTTATAAAATTACAACGAAAAGTGGCATTGATTTTTATATATATAGATAAGGCATTATTTAGTTACACTTAAACAATTCACATATACTCACACACATTGCCTATACAATTTTGGTTTGGTTGGCTTAAATATTTTCTATTTAACTGTTACCTAAGTAATCTGTGCTTTGGATACCTACTATTATAAGACAATACAATAACTACTGGTAGAAGGGGGGTGTAAGATCCTATTTGTGATGTGGCACTTAAGCCCAACTCAGACTTTACATATCGTGTTACCAGTGTTTAGTACCTATTCCTTTTACCCACGAACGCTATTTTACTTTTAGTACTATAAAAATAACTAAAATAATTACATTAAACGTATCTATGTCTTATATTGACTATGTACAATCTTACATTATTACAATTTATTACACATACTATGCACCACGTAAACAAAACATTCAGCAAATTTTTATTTCTGATTTGTTTTTTTGTTATTAACTGAATAGGTATATAGAATGAAATTTATTGTGACTAGTCCTCACTAATCGTATAATATTATTATTTATGATAAAATTAATTACTTAATTATAACACTATTTGATTAAAAATATGAATATCGCAATTGCATCGCTTTTGTGAACATCAATTTGAAGACACCTTTGCATAAGCGCCTTTTATGCTATAAATGCATTGATGTACAAAAAAACCGATAATAGTTACATTATAATCGATGTTATGAATATTTTTTTCTTAAATTACGTACTGGCTATAACTTTTGCTAAACTGTACATCATTGCAACATAAATAGGTAACAATAATCTTTGATTACACAAACATTCACTATTCTATTGGATGTCGACCACACGGACTCGCGCCGGGAAACTTTTTACGTGGGCGAGTACGTGTGTTGGATTTGTCATGGCTATGTCGGCGAGAGTGGCGGTGCCTCCTGTGGCCCCCGCGACCTTCGTGATAGCACCACGAGGTGGCGGCTCCTCGGGCTTTCTGCGAAGGCGAGTTGTCGCCGTCAGACGTTACATCTCCTCGCGCCGCGTCCATCGCTGGCTATAACGGCACTAACCCACTCCGCGTCGTCGGGTTACGTGCCATATAGATGTCCATATCGTGATCGGTCCAGTTGTCGGAGGTGTCGCAGTATCCCATACCTATGGAGCCCACGCTATATCGACTCTGCGGGCGCGACCTCGAGCGCGGCCTGCGGCGAGATCCTGATGTGCCGCCGGTGACTCCGCCCGCCGCGCCGCTCAGGGACAGACGTGAAGCTCGCTCTGATGCCGCACCCAGGGACTGGCGTGATTGACGAAGATCTGAAAATTGAAATAAATAATAAGCGTTAATTACATGTGCTTAACCGTGAACGGTATGTAGGTGCTTAGCTGTGGAACATCCGCTACCTTCGATATCATAAAACAGCTCAAAAGACATGGTGTTCATTCGAAAACCTTGTGTCCGGAGCGCTTGTATACCTACAATAAGGTCTGATAGAAAATACCGTAGTCCATAGACTACAGTCTTTTCATCAAAATAGCTGTATAACTTGTGGCAGCGTAGTATTGTAAAACTAAAGAAAAACGGTTGAGTGTGAACTTATAATTTAACCTTCAGTGAAAAGTGACAGTAACTTACCAGTTCGAGATCCTAAGAGGCTACCAGGGTATCCAGGTGCTCCATATCTGCCAGAATGGGAATAACTATGTTGTGATTGACCATCGGCGAGCGAACGCGCCCTACCCGGTCGACCTGGTAGAGGTTCCGGAGGAAGTGGTTCTGTATAGGATCGTGCACGCGGGATCGAACGTGCGCTATAAGCTGACACTTGATCCCACTCACGTTGCTTTCCAAAAGCGCCGATTGTAGCTAACGAAGAAAGTGGTCCGCTTGGACTCGGCGTGCCATTGAGTCCTCCGCAACAGGGATTGGCCGACTTCTCGGGAACTTGAGTGTGCAGACGATGCACGGTGCGGGAGCGGCGGCGGGATGCCGCTGCAAATATCAGTACCGCCACGACGATCGTGCCGCAAATGGCAGCACTCGCCGCTATCGTGATCTTGTCCATGTTAGAGGCAGCAGCCGAGACGGTGCGTACCTCGCGACATTGGGAATACGGAACCGTCTCAGGACTTACGTTTACCTCCTCCAGAGAGATAACGCAGACCACTATACATTCCTGTGAACAGACATAAACATTATTTAACGTATGTTATTTTTCGTAACTTATTGAGCATGAAAAAAGTCTGTACAAACCTGAGACGGGACGTTCCTAATTTTAAATTCTCTTTCACTCGCTTCCAAAGGCGGCCCTTGCTTAAATGTTTTATCTCCAAAGAGACGGTAGACGACTCTAAAACCTAGTATATTGGCTACATCTGAATCCCATTGAATGATAACGGTGTTGTCTTGTCGGTATGCATTTTTGACGATCACCTCATTAGAGTCGTCGATTTTCATTTTTTGCTGCGGAAAGCTCATGACAAGTGGAGGACGCTGATGTGGAGCATGACGCCACGCTGGCGCCGCGGGTCGTACGGGTGGGACGCGTCCTGGTCGCTCTGAGCTAGTTGTAGAAGTTTTTAACGAAGCTGCTTTTGTGGTTGTTTCGATGTTGTTATCTATTTCGGTATAAATCAACGCAGCAGTTGTAGTGCTAGGTGTCGTACTGCGCGTTGTACTAGGTGCAGCAGATGTAGTACTAGGAGTGGTGCTGCTTGTTGTTGGTTTAACTGTGGTTGAGGTCGTCGTTGTTGTAATAACTTGACTTATTTTCCAATCGTTTATGTCGTTAACAACTGTCGTTATCTTGTCGGTTGTCGTTGTATTATACTCGCAAACTAATTCACTAGGTTCAAAGCTGTAGAATCCTCGATCCTTAAAATGAGCTGGAACGCCACAAAATTGTGGATTTCTCTCCCGTGACGTGACTTGCAACTCTCCATTGCGAATCCATTCGATTATCCACCGTAGACGACAATCGCAATTTAAGAACCTACCCCCGAGGCTGAGTCCACGAAGGCTCTGATTAAGGTGAAGGAATGTTTCTTCCGGTACTGTTGGTAAGGGGTTACCATCTAAAGCAAGTAATGTTATCGATGGATTTTTGTCAAATGCTCCTTTGGGTAACTCATTTAGTAAATTAAATCCGATATCTAAAACTCTTAGGTCGGTCAACGTCGCAATTGCAGCTGATGGAAACTCGGGTAACAGATTATTCAGAAGACTTAAAGAGCTCAAGGTACTTTTAATTCCAGCGAAGGCATCCTCTGCAAGATGAACCAATAGATTCCTTTCTAAATTCAGCGCAGTCAGCGAGTCTAGTCCCTCGAACGTTAGAGTACCATCAGGACCGGGTAGCTCTCTTATACTGTTTTGAGATAAATCAAGAAACGCTAAACTTTTTAGGCCTCTTATACATTCAGGCACATTTTTCTGTTTTGTACCTTTTAAGTTTAAATTTTTCAATGAATTTTCTAATCCAAAAAGACTTTTTGGCTCTAATGTGATGCTGTTATCAGAAACTTTCAGCGTTGTGAGCTTGCGAAGCGTAATAAATGAATGGTTATGTACATGTTTGATACGGTTTTTCGATAAATCTAAGAGCGAGAGGTTGACTAATATTTTCAGAGCTTTTACTGGCACTTCTGTCAATTCGTTATCTTGTAAGTTCAAATTTTTCAGATATGGTCCTTGTCCTCTGAAAGCGTCATCATCTATTTTCTTGATTCCACATCCAGATATTTGAAGATTAAGAATTTTAAAGTTTGTAAACATATTAGGAGTAAGTGCACTAATAGTAGAATTATTTATGTATAGTAAATCAATTGCAGCATTTCTTGCGCCTGAGTTTAAAGCTGACAATAGTATTGGGAAGTCCACCTGTGGAAGTGAACAAAACTGTGTTAGAATATGCACAAAGAGTACTTTCCTAAGATAATGTAGTTTTTTGAATGAAGTGGATATTATACCTGATCACATTGGACTGACAGATCTCCAGCTAGGTTGTGTGCACAGACACACGCAGCTTGCAACTCTGGCTCTTCGTTCCATGGACATTCTGCAGCCGTGCTGTGCAGGATTATTAGGATCAGCACTGATAACGTGCAGGCTCGCCCATTTGAATGCTTCAACTTGACCTGAAAACAACAAAATGAGTTGTGTTGAGCTTACTACAACTATGTAATACTTTGTAATACATTATTATCTTTGCTATAACAAGAATACTTAGCATAGTATTTCATATGTTAAGTGGAGATTGTTGGACGCTATTGGACTTAACTCTACAATGAAATGGTGGCATAACAGTATTATGATAATCTAAATACAGACAAATAGACCTTAATTCATAATCTGTTATATTTTTTATATCTTACGCAAATAATTTTTCAGATAGCAATTTCGTCTGTCACTTTATAGCAGCCGCCATTTGCGAAAATAATTACTAAAGTCGGATTTCGTTTATGAGATTTAAAATAAGTCTGAAGAAAAAGTTTCGTTTATAATCCTCGTAACTTTGATACTTTCAGTGAAACATTTCTTTTAATAAGTTTAATTAAGGCAGGCTGAGAAAGTGGTCTAATTATGTAATGGAGACTTGGGCGTTAAAAGTTGGAATGATGGAGTGTTTGATAGATGGGCGGCATTAAACGGTGCATGGACCGTTGAGTGCAGCGTGGTGGCTACGGACAGTAGTCCGTAGCCACCACGCTGCACTCAACGGTCCATGCACCTGCAAATGCACCAGCAAATGCGGGGAAACTCAAATGTTCCGAGCTAGTAAGCTCGGAACATTTGAGTTTCCCCGCATTTGCTTGGCTTCATTTATACCTATGATAACTACTTACTATAGTGTACCTACCATTACCGTTAATACTTTTTCGCAACTCTGAATAGCAGTAAACTTTGTGAAATTCAAAGCCCGCTACGGCCGTCGAATCTTATTGTTATATGTTAATGTGACATCCTATAAAATACTGCGTCTGTCGGGTGAGCTATGGCGAAGTCTAGAGAAGACTATTTACTATAGCTGGCAAAGAGAATTTTCAAATTTTATGGCACTCATGACAGGAAGAAAACGCGAGAGTACTGCAATAAGTTTTATAATGGGTAGTGCACTAGAGTAACGTCTGATTTTGATGACTGTGATGTGTGGCTGTTGTGGATCGGAAAAAATCTTCAACTAAGACCTCTTCAGAACACTCGCTATGCTTTATTGGATCAGGTATTTCAATGTTTTCTAGTCTTAGTAGGGGCGAGGTCACCTGCTGCAAATTGAAGAGAACACTGACCAGAAAACTATCATTTGAATCATACAGCTATGACACGAATATGATATCTTCTCAATCAATATAGTAGAACAAATATTCCCTGTCTGCTGACAGCAAACATTTGTGGCTGTCCAAAAATAATCGATGGTCCAAACACAAGTGTCGGATTACAAAGGGTTACTGAATGTTTGCTGTTTCGGGTGGCGCCATTAATGGAGATAATGGTGGCTGTGGCTGTACACAATTTGATAATCAGATAGTATTGTCTACTCTCGTATCTAACTTTCTTGACGATTGTATTTAAATACTGATGTCCAACAAGCGAAAAGAGTTTCCTAATGTGCTTTTTTTACGTGTGAAAATCGCCACAGATGCCATGCCGGACTCGAACTAAGTAAAACCACACGGGGTCTCTACACACTGTCTAGCGCCTATCATCCCGGGAAACTCCTCGAAAGGAAACGTAAGGTGTGTAATGCCATACCTCTGAAATAAGATTGGAATCAGTTTTCTTAAATTAAATGGATTAGCAATTTTGCCGCGGTTGGTATTCAGAGCAAAGCCTTCGGTCCTAGTTCCGTCAGCGCTATGAAAGTGAACGATGAATGAACGTACTACGGAGAATGTACTGTATTTGTAACGTTTCAATCAACAAGCATGACATACTGAACCGGTTGAGAAGTAACTTTGAAATTTCACGTCACGGAGTACCAAGTAACTACGTAACAGTACGTATTTTAGAATTCTAGACTCTTAGGCATCTTATAAATACTTTTACATAACCCAATATGGATAGATTGAGTAATAAATAGTAGAAATATGATGAAATGTATACAACGCAGTGTATAGATGTACTACTAAGATGGAATAAGATATTTTATCTAGTACAAATTCGTATAATACAATAGCATAATGTAAAAGTGAATTTTTTTAGATCGTGTAGTATGAATGTGACCGCAGCAGGTAAGCTTGTGAGCTTGTTTCACAGTAAGCTCGTAACACTAGCCTATTTGCATAAACACACCAGTCATCCGATTTCGCCGCTAACGGTATTTACCGCGGGCAGGTGTGTGAGCGAAATGGAATGATTCTGAACGACCGTGTCTCTGACTATTTCACTTTCTCATGGTTGTGTGATTTGCTAAATTTCGTTTATTAGGATTCCATTTTGTATAAGTTACAATGTTGTGTAGGTATTTCTTTCTATTTTTCTTTTTGGAACGAAGTTCCTTATCGCGCGTTGCGTAAGGGGGCTAGACGGAAAAAATTACCAACCAAAGGTTGTCACGACACTTTTGCTAGTGGTAGTGTTAGTGTTAGTGGTAGTGCTAGCCAGGGGACGAACATGAACTCTACGAGCAACACCAAAGCAAATGGAGTTTCGCTCTGAAAAGATTTTTTTTTATATTTATTTTTGTTTTTCATATATTTACTAAAATTGAGCCTACTGATTAAGTTTATATTACTTACATTATATTTGTTATTAATAAAAAAAATATTACTAAAATTAAAAAAAAAATTATTACAATTCCTTCACTAATTAATCGAAAGTAACTTCGTTCCATCCGGGTTTCCCTTGACACCTCTCAAGTTTTTTTTTCTGGAAATGTTTTGTTTTAAGCCTGTTTATATAATTTTGATTTAACTTTTTCCTGTTTCAATTTAGTTAGCAGTAAACTAGAAGTTATTGTGTCTTTATGTAGAGCGCAATAACTTTTAGAACTAAAGATATTTAGACATGTATTATGTAATTTGACAGGAATATTCGTAAACCTGTAAACCAAAAGGTCGCTTGTACCTGAATGAAGAACTGAAAGAAACTAAACATTAAATTCATAATAATATACCTATTAAAGTTCAAAGAAAACACATTGATGTACCTAAGCAAGTCGTAGATGACGACATTTTATGTATGTATAAGGACCCTCGTGGCCCCGCGGACTCAGTGTTCTGTAAACGATTACTGCAGTAAGCAACTTTCACTATGGCCGGTCCATGGATGGGTGACCATCCATGTGATCACTTTGTGACATTTATTTGAGCGTTTCCGTGTTACGGACGGCACGTTATGCCGTTGGTCCCGGTTGCCAGTAAAATGGCAGTCGTTAAGTCAAGTTGAAGACTTTATTTCAACAGCAGGCATTCACAACCAGCGCCTGTCCATTTAAATACGGCTCACCACCTATTACGTGGGACAAATTATTATAAAAAGGTGAAATGTGGGCATATAATATGCCTCTGCCTCCCCCTTCGGGGATAAAAGGCGTGACCAAATGTATGTATATAAGGACCCTTAATCCGCAAAGAGCATAACAAGAAAACAAACAGCATCTTCTTAACTGAGAAGACTGAAAATACAACTTAAAGAGGTTCTTCCAGTTTTGAAAGAGCTCTGGATGCAGGCATGACTTCCATATTGATGAACGGTGTCCTAGTGAAAGAATATACAGGAGAGTCAGAAGGTCCAAATAAATTCACTGTAAATAGATGAACACTATCAATTATTGCACACTATGAAATAAAAATAAAATAAAATAAAATTTATTCCCTTTAAAATTTTTAAAAAATTATTTAGGTTTGTCAAAATTTTTGTGACTCTACCGGGGGTTCGGAAAAGCTACAGACTGAGAAGAACACCCCAAGAAACTCAGTCCGGTCCCTCTTATTCATCTTAGTATCTAATACAGTTTTTTTTAAATATAGAAAGGAGCAATTCGTGTCACTGCTAGGCAGTCTTGTCTTCTAGAAAGTCTTTAATGCTATAATAAGCTTTCTGGCACAATTTAAGTTTTACTAGTTTTTTAAATTTATTATCTGACAAACCTGTTATGGCTGTCGGCAATGTATTGTACATACGAATACAATTGCCCGCAAAAGAATTGCTTATTTTATTAAGCCTAAATCTAGGTACAGCCAATTTATTCTTATTTCTTAAGTTTAGGTTATGGATATCACTATTTTTAAGAAATTTACTGTTATTTTTATGAGTATATAATAAGTTTTCATATATGTACTGTGAATACACAGTAAGGATGTTGATATCCTTAAACTTTTCTCTTAATGACTTGATTTATTAATACGTATACATACTAGGTTGCTACGTATGATATAGAATTATAGATCAACAATATTGTAAGTGGCAAAATACCGATGCGAATTGGCATGCCCTCGATATAGATATAAATATATTATGAGATTGGGCAATGAACTAAAATAAAGTTTGTGCTATAAAACTCGAACCCGATGGATGATAAATAAGAAATTTATCTATAAATATCAAACTGTGATTTAATATTTTAGTGGTACAAAACTTCAGAGGAATCGGAT
This sequence comes from Miltochrista miniata, assembly GCA_933228765.1. Classification (NCBI taxonomy): domain Eukaryota; kingdom Metazoa; phylum Arthropoda; class Insecta; order Lepidoptera; family Erebidae; genus Miltochrista; species Miltochrista miniata. The sequence goes on along the minus strand of OW121751.1, from coordinate 9,539,684 downwards.
ATACCTTTGAAACAAAATGGGAATCAAATCTAAATTTTCCAGAATAAATGTACCTAGATGTTTTTGTAAAATATAATATACTATACTATACTATCTTCACGCCAAATCCCTTGCGGGGTAGGCAGAAAGAACCGAGCGCCACACGGCACGGTCCATACACACCTCACTCGCCTCTTCAACTTTCATTTTTCTTTTCATGCATGCACGTCGGTTCCTACGGCTCTTGACACCACCCTCCACTAACACATGATTAATTTGGTCGTGGTAGGTGTGTCGTGGCCTTCCCCGACTCCTACGTCCATCCACTTTCGCGTTGTATATCTGTTTTGTCATTCTTTCATCTCCCATTCGTTCCACATGCCCGAACCATCGTAGCATGCCCTTCCTTACTTTAACACCGACACTCTCTTTCAGACCAACTCTCTTTCTTACATCTTCATTCCGAACGCGATCTGCGAGCGTTACTCCGCAGATTTTGCGTAGCGCGCGCATCTCGACCGCGTTTATTCTACTTTCATGCGTTTCCTGCCATACCCAACTCTCGCTTCCATACGTTAGCGTAGGTATCAGCACCGCATTGTGTACTGCGAGCTGGGCCTTTTGACTTAAGGCCTTGGTACCTAAAAGTTTGCCTAACGCTCCATTCACACTATTTCCCGCAGTTACCCTCTTTTCTACATCAGCGGTGTACCGTCCATCCCTGCTAAATGCACATCCAAGATATACAAACTCATCCACCTGTTCCAGCACTACATCATTTACAGTTATCCTGGCATTCGTTCTGTCCTCTTCTCTTTCGAATACCATCACTTTCGTTTTAGTCGCGTTCAAATGTAAGCCTCTCATTAGACAATCATCTTTCATCGTTGTGACTAGTGACTGTAGTTCTGATGGCGATTCGGCTATGAGCACGGCATCATCTGCATACAGCAAACAGTTCACAAGTAAGTCACCCATTCGCAATCCAACATTCATCGATCTTACTCTCTTAAGACAATCGTCCAGGTACAGGACAAACAGCAGAGCCGACAGCACGCAACCCTGTCTGACGCCAATGTTGACGTCAAACCAGGGAGACAGGCTGCCGCCCACCCGCACACGTGCCGTACATCCCACATATGTAGACTGCACAGCACGAAGCAGCGCACCATCAATCCCGTATCCTGGCAATATATCCCAGAGATCCTTCCGTACAACTCTGTCAAATGCTTTCTCCATGTCCACAAAACCGCAGAAAACCTTCCGGCCTACAGCCAGCTGCTTCTCTACAATGTTGCGGAGCGAGAAAACTTGGTCCATACATCCCCTTCCATTTCGGAAACCACCCTGCGCCTCCCACAGTAATCCGTCAGATTCCACCCTCATTCTCCTTTCAATAATTTTGCCATACACTTTAGCTGCTATACTGATCAAACTGATGGCCCTATAGTTGGCGCACTCCATACGTGAGCCCTTGCCTTTATACAAGGGCACGACGATAGCACGCCTCCAGTCCATTGGGACCCTTCCAGTCTTCCAGCATAGATTGCTCAATGACCAGAAGGCGTCCCGGACGCAAGGACCACCTAATTTGATCATTTCAGCAGATATCCTATCAATTCCCGCAGACTTTCCATTTTTCAAGCTTCGTATCGACCATTCAATCTCTTCCAAAGTAATATCTCCGCTTGATGCTTGCACCGCAAGATCAGTTATCGCCTCCCTCGCAGTGCCCGCATCCGGGAGATATTCATACATTTCTCCAAAGTACTCATTCCACCGCTCTAACACCTCTAAGGGGTCCGCAAGAATGTCCCCAGCTTTACTCTTTATCTTATCCATTCTGGAAACTGACGAACAGCTCCGAGAGTTCTTGACCTCCCTCCAAAAGAGTTTGGTATTCGTCTCGAAGTTCCTCGTCAGCTTCTCCTCCGCAATCATATTTATCCTTTCACGCTTCTCTTTCACTAAAGCTTTGGCTTCATTCTTGCAGAGGCGGTAAATTTCTTTCTTCGTGTCTTTCATACTGTCATTCAGTTGCAAATATGAGACATAATCCAACCACGCTTTCTTCTTTCTTGCTACGCAGGATTGAACTTCTGCATCCCACCAGGCATCACCTTTCGAATGTTCATGTCTCTTTGCACTCCCACATGCTTCTTTTGCACTATCCACTATACTTTCTTTCATAATATTCCAGCATTCATCCACATCTAAGTCGGAAAGGCTCGCGTTTGCAAGCCTTTCACTGACTAAGCCAACATACATACTCCTTACGCTTTCATCTTCCAGTTTTTCACTCTTTATCCTTTCATAGTCTCCGAAAGGGACACGCACTCGCCAGTGCCTCCACTTCTTGAAAAGACCAACAAACCGGCTTACCACCAGGTAGTGATCAGTTTCAAGAGTGGGGCCTCTGTAGGCTCTTGTATCCCTTATAGCCTGTCGAAGACGATTGTCTATCAAAATCAAATCAATCACACTTTTTTCTTCCTTCCGTCTCCATGTATACGTGTGGATATCTTTGTGACGGAATAAACTGTTCGCCACAAGGAGGTCTCGTTCCAAGCATACGTCTAAGATTGACTTACCAGCATCATTCGATCTCTTATCTCCATACGGACCAAGGACAGCATCGAAGCCATCTCGCTTGGTCCCCACCCATCCATTCAAATCACCACACAAGATCAACTTTTCATTCCCGTCAGCCAAATCGAGGACGTCCCTAACGGATTCCCAGAACTCCGCGAGCACTTGGGGATTAGCCGAGCTGACGGGAGCATAGGCTGCGACCAAAAAAACTCTCGTGATCCCCAGTTTTATACGTACCCACAGGAGTCTTGGGCCTACCAATCCATAATCTTTCACTCCAGAGGCCAAACGGGAGGAGAGCAAGACACCCACTCCCTTACTGGCATGATCCTCTTGGTCCACTCCGGACCACAAAGCAATTATTCCGCCAGGAAGATCGTCGATGCCGCTCCCCTTCCGCTTAGTCTCTGTGACACACAATACATCCAGGCATCGCTCTTTCATTACATCCATCAATTCATTCATCTTACCTTCCATACCACCACGCACATTCCACGTGCCTATCCGGCACTCGGCTCCTCGCATCCCGCCAGAGTTGGCGCTGCGTGAAGGGTGGCGGCCCCCTTCGCCGCGTGCGCATGCAGTCGTACCGACGGGGGCATACCGGTACGCGTCGCCTTGGGGGGACGCCCTAGCCCTGTCGGCACTCATCGGTAGTGTTTTGTTTCGCGTTTTCGCTTTCGCCGCTACTTACGGGGAGGGCCCGAGCACAGGTATCGCTCTTCGTGAAGGCACACTACATCCCCCCCAAAAATATAATATCCTTTCTAAATGGATATCAAGTGGTGTTGGCGTGCCAATCAGTAGTTATATGTTGTTAATTATTTTTTTTTTTTTACAAACACAACAGGCAGTTGTAATGTTTAGTGGATTTTAATTTTTACTTTATTTAAACTATTGCTGTATTTTTTATTTTTGTATTTTTCTCATAGGTACATACTTATTTGTTTTCGGATTTAATTTTAGTGTTGTGTACACATAAACTTATTTAAGTTTGTTTTTGATGACAGATTTGGACGTCAGTAACGATAGTGACGTTGAAAGTTTTCACTCTGTCAACAATAGTAGTGATGGCAGCTTCGCTAGTCTTCCCTCGCTAGCTGATACTCTAGTAGCTCAGTTCTCTGGTGTTCCTGGTAACTTTAACGTGGTACATATCAATGCCCAAAGTATTCCGGCTCACTTCCCGGACATGCTGGCGAATTTCGATAATATGAACATACATGCTGTTCTTGTATCGGAAACCTGGTTTAGACCATATCACTCTTCCATTTCTTTTTCCATTCCAGGATTTCAATTAATTAGAAATGATCGCAGCGATCGCAAGGGTGGTGGTGTTGCAATTTATTTACGCTCCTATATACCTTATAGAATTATCAACATGTCAGCACAGCCACCTCCAAGCGACGCTGGTGAGCATCTATTTTTGGAAATTGAACTTCATCATACCAAAGTTCTGCTTGGCATATACTATTCCCCTTCCTTAAACATAAACTATGTTTCCTCTTTTGAAAACCTACTAGAAAATCTGGTCCCGTCTTATTGCCATAGCATTATTCTAGGCGACTTTAACACTTGCCTGGTGAAGAATGATAACCGGACTTCTTCACTTCGGGCTATCGCAGAATCCGTCAACCTTTCCATTCTCCCTCTTACAACAACCCATCATTTTCCAGACTGTGCTCCTAGCCTTCTTGATCTAATTTTAGTCTCTTCCAAAGACCACGTTGCTAAGCATGGGCAATATCCAGCTGACGTTTTCTCATTTCACGACCTAATTTTCCTCTCCTACAAAATTCGTCCCCCAAAGAACAAGCCCAAGATTTTAATGCAGCGTAATTTTGGTGGCATTGACGAGGACTCTCTTCGTGGAGATGCCGCAAGTATTGATTGGTCTCCACTCTATGCATGTGGTACGATCAACGAACAGGTAGGGGTTTTCACTGACTGCTTATTACAGCTGTATAATAAACATGCTCCTATACGACCTGTCAAAATCAAACATGCCCCATCTCCTTGGCTTACAGATGACATTCGCAAGCTCATGTCTAAGAAAGCGGCGGCCAGATTTAAATACAAAATTAAACCAACCGTCACAAACCGGGAGAATTATACTCGTATACGTAATCACTGCAATAAGGTGTGTAGGGATGCACAACGCCAGCACATTCACAAATCAACAAATCTGTTCAAAATAACGATCCAGCCAAAGTATGGAAATTTCTTAGAACAATGGGGGTTGGAAAGTCACGATTCGATGCACTGCCTAAGAATTTAAATATTGATTTATTAAATCAACATTTTAACGCCTCGTCTAATATCAACAAGACAACTAAGACCCAAACTATTAATCATCTCTCATCCCTGTCAGCCCCCCAATACTCACCATTCGTCTTTGATCAGATCACTGCCTGTGGTGTTAGGAGGAGCATTATGTCAATCTCGTCCAATGCCGTTGGAAATGATGGTGTGAGCCGTTATATGATCCTACCCATCCTTGATGAGATCCTTCCAGTCATTTGTCATATCCTGAATTCCTCACTATCCTCTGGTATCTTCCCTTCTCTCTGGAAATCAGCTGAAATAATTCCTCTACCTAAAAATAAAAATCCGTCCTGTTTTTCCGATTATCGGCCCATTTCAATACTACCATTCCTCTCCAAAGTAATTGTACGACTTGTGCATGATCAGCTTAGTGCATTTCTGATCAGAAACAAGTTAATCAATCCTTTCCAATCAGGCTTCCGACCTGGTCACAGCACCGTATCTGCCTTGGTTAACATTACGGACGACATCCGACATGGCATGGAGTGTGGAAATGTTACTGTCCTAGCTCTGTTAGATTTTTCCAACGCTTTTAACACAGTCGATTTCGACATATTAATTGACATAATGCGGTCACTTGGCATATCTCCAGTGGTGATTGATTGGTTTCGCAGTTACCTGTGTGGACGCCGACAATGTGTACGTATTGAAACCACTCTCTCTTCATGGTGCAATACATCTGTTGGAGTACCCCAGGGTGGCGTTCTGTCTCCTTTACTCTTCGCATTATTTATTAATTCCATCTCAGATCAACTTCGTTCTTCCTATCACCTTTATGCAGATGATCTACAGTTATACAGCCAAGCTCCATTGGCATCTATTACGGACGCTGTAGACGCCATTAACAATGATCTGGATAGTATAAGTGCTTGGAGTGAATCATATGGCCTCGCAGTGAACCCCTTGAAGACTCAAGTCTCAATTGTTGGTAGTTCTTGGACAATCTCAAGGATTGACTGGTCAGAACTCCCACCCATAATCTTCAATGGTACCAATATACCATATAGTGATCGAGTCAAAGATCTGGGAATATATATTGACTCAAAATTGTCTTGGGATCCTCAAATTCAAGAAACCAGTCGTAGAATGTATGCAGCGACAGGATCAATGAAACATTTGCGAGCTTTCCTACCAACTGCCACCAAGATTGCACTTGCAAACTCTCTCCTACTTCCAATCCTCGACTATGCAGATGTCAGCTATCCAGATCTCACCGAGAGCCAATTAGATAAACTCGAGCGACTTCAGAATTTATGCATCAGATTTATATTTGGACTACGCAAATATGATCACATCTCCGTTTTTCGGAAAAGGCTCGAGTGGCTACCTATTCGTCTTCGCCGGAATGCTCATATTCTTTTCTTGTTATACAGTATACTGTTCAACCCTTCTACGCCTACCTATCTCAAAGGAAGATTTGAATTCCTTCATGATACTCACTCGAAGTGCCTGAGATCATCGGAGAATTTGAGACTAAAAATGCCATCACATTCCACAAAATTTTTTGACAATTCATTTACTGTGTTGGCGATTCGATTGTGGAATGTGCTGCCATTAGATATTAGACGTGCAAAGTCGCTAGCCATGTTCAAAGACAAGGTTAAAAACCACTTTCTGTCCCTATAAGTGTAACTTATATCTGTTTTCCCTTATTTTAATTACTGTAAGTATATTTATTGTGTACAATATAGTTATTAATTGTGTTATTGTATTTACTATATATATATTGTTATTTATTAAGTAATGTGCGCCATTCAACTATCTTTTCTGTCTTCATCTTCTTTTCCATACCAAGGTTGTCTGGAAGAGATCGCTCTTAGCGATAAGACCGCCCTTTGTACTCTCATTGTTAGCTAATATGTTTTAATTAAGAATACTGTATGTAATGGTGTACAATAAAGAATTATCTATCTATCTATCTATCTATCCTAGGATCCCTTTAAGAACGACATTCACCGAGCTGGTTATTGGATGAAAAGTGTTTTATATTAAACTAAATATGTCACTAATTAATTTGCAATAGGGTTGCCTAAAACTTTAAAGTCCAGAATATGATAAATTAAGAATTTTAAAAAAAGAATACTATTTTCTGGTTTGCTTAATAGATACATTCAATCCAAATGTTAGGTTGTCGATTTTTTCTCGTCACGACTTTTGTTACGCAGGTATAAACAGGTAAATCGATACTAATAATGCAACGCCCTGGATAATGAATTAAGTAAAATTTGCATATTCTATGGGCGTTAAACTTCCAATTGGTATGGAATGTATCTGATAAGCAAACCAGTAAATAGTAAAAAAAAAAATTAATTCTTAATTTATCATATTTTGGACTGAAATTTTTTAAGCAACCCTATTGCATTTTAATTTTTGACACATTTAGTTGAATATGAAACACTTTTCATCCAATAACCAGCTCGGTGAAGGTCGTACTTAAAGGTATCTTAGACCATAAGTCTTGTTATCGGTCGCAGAAAGCATTATCGCTCCAAAATTCTATCCACTGAAACTATTTTTTTTTAAATTTTTCATGCCGCCCTTAATGCCTTGAACTTGACTTAAAGACTGTCATTTTATTGACAACCGGGACCAACTGCTGATCGTGCCTTCTGGAGCACGGAAACGCATTTCAATCGCTTTAGTAGATTGTGGGGTAAAATAACAAACAAACTCTTTCACCTGTTAGCAAGAATGACCTAGAGATAGCTCAATGACGCAAAAATCTTATCTCCATTCACTCCGTGTCAGGCAGGTGTTGTCATTTAATTAAACTGAAATAATTCACCATTTCTAGGGGCTGTCAGTTTGAGCGACAGATCGATTAAAGTTTCCCTAATTTTGAGAAATCAATGTCGCCGTCACCTTGCCCCGTTTTCACTTAAAGAGAATATTCTAGAAGGGTTTCAAGTTTATCTGTCGCGCGGAAATATTATGACACCCAATTTTAGATAGGGGCTAGTCCGCAAAAAATGCACCTAGGATTTTGGAAATATTCAAGAACTCACTTCATCAAATGACACTAAAATGGAACCTTAAATACTTAATAGATAAAACTACAATAACACCGTGCGCTTTTTACAAAATAATTATTTACATTAGAAAAAAAAACCTCAAAGTTAAAAGTCATCGAAATAGCAGAAATAATCAAATTGACAAAGGTAAATTTCGATGGTTTTCAGAGGTTTTTTCGCAAGTAAATAATTATTTTGTAAAAAGCGCACGGTGCTAATGGAGTCTCGTCTATTAGGTAAGAATTTAAGGTTCCATTTTAGTGTCATTTAATGAAGTAAGTTCTTGAATATTTCCAAAATCCTAAATGTCTTCTTGTTCATTTTCGGATGCGCCCCTTAAACTAGATTATCGTGTTGTTTTCGTTCACTTTGGTTCGAGTTTGGCTGAAACGATTAAATTGTTTTAATTATTTACACATCTTCAAGTGAAAGTAATAGTTTGTATGCGGACTAAGTGGTTTAGTAAAAATATTATAATTGAGGTTTAGTATTGTTCTAAATACTTGATAATTACGAAAACGAGGGAAAGGCGGCTGATTTTAATTTTATAGCCATTAATTTTTATAATCGAGTTTAGTATTATAAATGTTTTGAAACTGAGGGCTCTTCTACGGCAAATGAACGACGCTGTCACTGTTTCTTCTAACCTCGATAGATGGCGGTAGCATCGAGTTAGTTCGCGATATGGTTTCGTTCACACGTAAAGATGACTACTCGACGTTTGCCGTGCACAAGTCGATCTTTCCAAAGGTTAACGGGGGATGATGATCGGATGAATCATGCGTCTGCATGATGTCCACTTGCCAATGTTACGCATAAAGTGGGCTAAATCCTACTGACTCCTACTTTTCGAAAGGTCCTCAAATAATTAAATACATATACTGCTCGTGCTCGTTCGCTCTAACTTTGCCGCTCGGCTCCATACTAAAGTCGATTTTTTAATTAGACGAAGTAAATTGACAGCAACTAATGTCACTTTTTCATACAATGTTGCGTATTTTTTATGACGAAGTGACATTTAGCTACTGTCAATTTACATCGTCTAATTAACAATTCGGGTATACGCCTCTACGCCTGCGGCAAAGTTAGAGCGAACGGGTAGTACCTACTTAATATTCATGAAAAATTGAAAATGCAGAAAGTGGTGTTTATTGAGTTCGTCAAGTTTGATTCTGATTCGAATGGTACTATGAAACTATAAAGAAAGCAAATTAGCCTTAATTTTATTAATTGTATGGGAACCACGTGGCATCTTATGAACGAGAAAGTAAGCTTTTATTCAACTCGGGAGGATTGGAATTGCTGAAAGTGGTGTTCATTGAGTTTGATTCGGATCTATATGAATGGTTCTATGAACTATAAAAAAAAGCAAATTAACCTTCATTTTATTAATTGAATACCACGTGGCATCTTATGAACGGGAAAGTCAACCTTTATTCTAATCAAGAGGATTTGAATTACATTATTTTCATCTATCCAATAAATTAACAACAAACTTTGCAACAAAATGAACCGTTATCGGTAAAAATAAATAAACACCCAGTTCTTATACAATATCGGTAAAAAAAATTACGACTTCTTATCAAGTATAATGCGATGACGTCACAGTCTAGTCTCAGTGTGTTTGTATTATGTATTGCTGATGCGTAACACAGACACACACTCTTGTCATAAAGTGCGTCACTGGGTACTGGGTACCTATGTTGACTTGAAATTAATTCAGAACACGTTTCGTACACTAACTATATTCGCAGGGTTTGCTTTTGAACTTTACTAAAGTTTGTTATCATCGGGTCTGCATGCTTCTTACTTAAACGATTTTCAGGTTACCAGCGTGCTAATTGTTAAAGGATTTACAAACATATTAGTTAAGTTATTCCATGCAATACCTATGTACTTTTTTTATAAACAAAGGTACTTACCCATATTGTAATTACATACTTTTAAAATATTAAATACTATAAAAGTAACTATACTATACAACAAACATATACTATAAAAAAACTGATAATAGCATCAATTAAGAAAGTATTTTGTAAATTTCCAATTCAGAAGAGTGTAGGCAGGGTTCAAAAATGTTAATAGCAGTCTAAATAATTTAGTTTTCAGTATTATGTCCATTGTCCATCATGTATTATGTCCACAGACCGGTCTATTGACAGTGATTAATAACCTACAACTGCATTGTATTGCTTGATTGTTTTAGCGCAGCGGTTCCCAATTCTCCCAAAGACGCGGGATAGCACCCGAACCCTCCTGTTTTTTTTTGTTTTACGTGAAGGAAAATCCTCATTGATGTTATGCTGGACTCCTACGGACTAAAGAGCCCCACGTGTCCTGCTAACAGCCTATTATTGGGAGCCCGGGTAAGCCCTCGGAAGGATACCCCAGGACTCCCAACCATCCGAACCCCATAACTGAGGCCGCAGTGGTAGCCAATATCTGTTGGAAATCTTGGGGATACCCGGGGCTCCCAACCGTAGGCAGTAGGTAGGGAACGTGTTGGTTTCTAGTCGGCAAGAGTCCGGCAAAGCATCCGGATTTTCCACACGTAAAAAAAACCACAGTTTCAGTGGTGGTTTCGAACAATCGGAGTCTATACGCCTTCTCTTTTACTCTTGTTCTTTTCGTATATTGCTATTGTGGTGACAATTACGTAAATAGTATTTATAAGTGAGTGTAGTCTTAGCAATGTGTGTGTTTGAGGATTGCTTTTGAAATCTCGTTTGTTAGAGTACGGCGTGTCTACCTCAGTTTATATAGAAGTCTTTGTCAATCTCAAGATGGAAAGAACAATGGCAGTTTTCCTTACTAGCAATTGTCTGACATAAAAGTTGAGCGCACATAAGTGAAAAATATGTCAAACGTTTCAGTTTCGCTAGTAGATTCCATAAATGAATTCATTTTCCATCGAGAAGGCCGGAAAATAAAGATATTGTGTTTTGATTGTTAGGTTATGTTGTCGTACTTAGTCCCGCCATACTTACCTATCTGTACATATAAATGTTCTAACACTATGGTGACTACAGTATTGTGACGGACTGGAGTAGGTACTTCTCGATGGTCATTCTGACATGTCGAAACTATTATTTTATTGAATGTATACCTACACGTTTTGACTAACTCTAATATAAAATCTAGTACTAACCTATATAAAATAGTACGAGCAGTAGGTAAGCAAGTTGCTACAGATCTAACTGTTGTTAGAAACTTTTTAGTAGATACATACAGGAGTAGGGTATAGATTTGTTGACAATATGAAGAAAAATAAAACCACTATTTTTATATTTCTTTTATTTCACTTGATAACACTTTACATCGGCGCAATATGTTCAGTTGTTTACACATATAATGCAATTAACACAAAAAAAAGCGCGTAGGCCTCGATTGTCTCCCACGATCTCCCATTATCGAAGAACAACAAATACAATTCACAAATAAACAGTCCAGTAGGGAATAGCACAAGGTCACTCAAAAGCAATACCTATTAATATTCCTTTGGGCACGCACTAGTCATACGAGGAAATAATCAGAGTCCATAAAACAGTCCAGGGTCAGAATTATTAAAAAAAATCAGAAAAAGCACACAAAACAACACTTTCGACAAAAAGCGCGGAGTATTCTGTGACCTGTCAAAGTGACAAGGTTTGATTGGCTGGCTCACGCGCCTCACGGCTGATAACAATCGTTAAAAATCTTTTAAAATGTAGATTTAACTCCGGCTTTTATTGGAACATTTAGATACTAGTAAAATCACAAAATAAACAATTAATCACTTTGGCGTAACTCATATTTATGGGCGTTTTTAAATTATCAGACAATTTTCTGCCATTGTTCTTTTAGTAAGAGTCGGAGCCCAGTCAATTTTGGAAACCACTGTTCTAGTGAACATAAAGGTGTTGAAACGGAGTATAAATGTCACTCAAACCATAATCAATACTGCCCACTAACCTCTTGAAGTAAACATTCGACCTTTCGTGATTTAAGCGTGAAATAACAGTTATTTCATGCGTAAATCACTGTTATGATTGTCGAAACAGATAGTTGTTATAACAGTCTGACATCATACTGACGAAACAATATCAAATGTTGTAATGTTTATTTAGAATATAAAATGATATTATTCCTAATCGGTAGTCAGTACCAGATAGTATTGAAAGCATACACAAAGCCACAGTATATATATATATGTTGTTTAACCAGTATTGTAGCTCCCTACAAACGGACGAAGCGCAAGCTATACCTACGATTCTCGTTTTCGGCAGGCCTTTCAGCACGCAAGCAGCGTCCGCAGTCGCGATTGTGCCGAGTAGACGAATGGACGGTGTGTCGTTTTTCAAATAGTAACCGCGCGTGTTTTATTCACTAAAAATATTTAATATGACAACTAGAGTCTATTGTGCTTGTTTTGTTTGGTTTTGAATTCGTCAATAACGCACCCAGAGATAACGTTTTTTAGATTACCTGGAAACTCCGAAAGGTAAGACTATAAATTGATTTTACTTAAGTACTAATTGGTACTATACTACTAGTTGACTAAAGTTAAACAAAGAGATTAACACGAGTGAACTAGGTAGTTACATGAAGTTGGTATGTTTGTGGTTAAAACTAGACTTGTGCTTGCTCAGTCAGTGAACGGTGCGATCCAATACAGTACAATATCCAAAAAAAAAACTAGTTCAGAACTCTAGTACGTGTAGGTAGTACATTTAGTTCCGTTGTCAGTTCGTAGTTATTTAATTGAGAGCAATGATTTAGGTATGTTTCTAGAGTATTCATTTCTTTGTGAATGACGGATGTTACAGTACACTTAGCACCGTATGACTTTGATTGACAGCATTTTTGTTACCTACCTTTGATTTTTATTACACGCATAGAGACAAATATGAACTTCCAAAATTTAACACAACTTGACAATGTAGGAAAAGTACTAGTGTACTAGAGACTGACTAGTACTTTCAAATCGAAAAATAGTTTTAATTTTGTAAATCAAAAATTTAACGCAATGATTATAAAGACTAGAATTCCGTGATTCTATCACTGACGAAACATGTGATGAGCCGATTATTATTGTCTACGCCGCTTACTCGTTTTCAAATTTCTATACCCGTCTCACTCAATCGTTAGTAGATAACGGGCGCTGCGCCGCCACGCCGCCGCCCCGCGCCGCCAGCCGTTGCGGGGATATTATATTATTACTCACAAAGTATTTTTTTGTTTAAATAAAAAAGGTACATATTTACTCGAAATGAAAGCCGGTTGTGAGTAAAACGACAATCCTTAATACAAATTGAAGGCCTTGTGGGCCTTCAACTGCATTAGGCTCACTATCTATTACGCGTACTTACGTAAAACTATAAGGTAAAATGTGGGCGTATACTATGCCTCTGATACGTGATAATTTTGCAATCCAATATGGCCGCCGCGCCGTTTTCACAAAATTTCATGACGGGTATCGTTTAAGGGTTTTTTTGGTATGCTGAGTACGAATCACGTGATAATTTTGCAATCCAACATGGCCGCCGCGCCGTAATCACAAAATTTCATGACGGGTATCGTTTAAGGGGTTTTTTGGTATGCTGAGTATCACGTACTAATTTTGCAATCCAAAATGATATTGAATATTGTATTGCATATTGGCCATATTGGATTGCAAAATTAGTACGTGATTCGTACTCAGCATACCAAAAACCCCTTAAACGATACACATCAATCATGTACTAAGGGGCTGTGGTATTGATTTGCTTGAATGTATGATAATTACAAAGTAATGAATTACAAAGTAACTAGTTATAAAGTAATCTAATTACTTTTTAACTAGTTACTTAGTAACTAATTAACCGGAACATCCAAAGTATTTAAATTACAAAGTAATTAATTACTGAGTAATTAGATTACATTGTAACTTAATTACATTGTAATTCAATTATTAATTGAATTACTTTTGTAATTAGTTACGCCCATCACTGGTGGTTGGATTGCATGGAACGACACAGACTAAAAAAACTTGTTCGGTTTACTGTGAGTTAGTTAACCGCGTGCCAATTTGCAACTGTGCAATACGTGGTCGGAGTTAAGAAGTTATTTATTTAACTCAGAGCTTACTAACTCTATATTTATATATTTAACTCGACTCTCCGCGCAAGTGGGCCTAAATAGCTTAGGCGGCCAAATTGAATTCCAAAATGATCATGTTATTCGTACTCAGCATTCGAAAAAACCCATTAAACGATATTCATTACGAAATTATGTGATTACGGCGCGGTGGCCATTTTGGATTGCAAAATTATCATGTGATTCATCCTCAGCATACCAAAAAACCCCTTAAACGATAACCATCATGGATTATTGCGATTACGGCGCGGCGGCCATATTGCATTTCAAAATTATCACAGGATTCGTACTCAGCATACCAATACACCCCTTAAACGATACCCATCATGATATTTTGTGATTACGGCGCGGCGGCCATATTGTATTGCAAAATTATCACGTAATTCGTACTCAGCATACCAAAAACCCTTTAAACGATACCCATCATGAAATTTTGTGATTACGGCGCGGCGCCCATATTGGATTGCAAAATTATCATGTGATTCGTACTCAGCATACCAAAAAACCCCTTAAACGATACCCATCATGAAATTTTGTGATCACACCGCGGTGGCCATATTGGATTGCAAAATTATCATGTGATTCATACTTAGCATACCAAGAATTCCCTTAAACTATACCCATCATGAAATTGTGTGATTACGGCGCGGTGGCCATATTGGATTGCAAAATTAGTACGTAATTCGTACTCAGCATACCAAAAACCCTTTAAACGATACCCATCATGAATTTTTGTGATTACACCGCGGCCGCCATTTTGGATTGCAAAATTATCACGTGATTCGTACTCAGCATACCAAGAAACCCCTTAAACGATACCCATCATGACATTTTGTGATTACGGCGCGGCGTCCATATTGGATTGCAAAATTAGTACGTGATTCGTACTCAGCATACCAAAAAACCCTTTAAACGACACCCATCATGAAATTTTGTGATTACACCGCGTCGGCCATTTTGGATTGCACAATGATCCCGTGATTCATACTTAGCATACCAACTTTAGAAAACTTTAGAAATTTTTATGACCAGCTATTATGTAATTTACATTTTTTACGCAACTGTAGCAAACGTACGCAAGGGAAACTCTCAAAAGAAATGAAATATCCTAGTTGTAGAAAAATGTTTCGTTGCTGCCAAGCTCTTATTCGCCTTAGCGTGATGTTATATATTTTGGTATTTTTCAAAAATGGACATTCTGTTAAGAAACTCTTGAAATTCAACTAGCAGTCTCTTAGACTCTAGAGTTAGAACAACTAAACAAACAAACAAACTCTTTAGCTTAAAAATAATAGTATAATATACATAATTTATTTACGATTAACTCATTTATTTTTATTTACGAAACTAATAAATCACTACACTTAATAAAGTTAGATGCATTTACTACGTCAAACAAAGTTAGCATGCCGTTTCTTTCTACTATACTGTATACTGTGGCATGAGAGTTGACTGCCGCTGCCGGCGCGCGGTGTGTCTTGCGCCCGGGGCGAGGGGAGCGCCAAATGCCTACTTGTGCGGGTTAACCGCCCCTTAATACTTGATCGTAGTACCTTTTTACTACTATAAAAGTCAAGTACCTATTAGCGTTATTATGTGTAGTAAAATAACTTGAGCATGTGTATATATTTGCTGAACTGTATATTCGGGTGCCTAGTAGTAATTTTTTACATCTTTTCACATCTAAGTCAAAGTCATTAAATTTCTTGATAACCTAAAAACTTTACCTACCCACTACCTGCTTTATGTAGAGGTTTAGGCAGAGAGCGTGTTATTGCCGTGTAAATTAAAAAATCGGTATATTAACAAAGGCGTTATCCCTGAAATAAATAAAACCTTTATGAAGGTAGTTAATAAAGTATTCTGATAGATTTAAAAACTACATCGTTAACTACTTTCAGACTAACAGTTTAATATTAAACAGAAAGCTTTCTGTCATCATTCATCAATCAACTCCCTCCGTTCATGGAAAAATGAATAAGTCAATATATTCGGGCAAACTCCCGCGAATATTGCGCTAGTTGAACGGTTTACTGTGATTAATAGCACCCACACTTTGTATCGAATGCCATCATACATCATACGGATTGAAAAATTGGAAAAATCTTGGCACCTTTATTACAAGTTTTTTTTTTAATGAACTGTACCATCATAAATCCAAAAACAATTATGGCCACTTAGAACAATAATAAAGGAGGGGAGGGAAGGGAAAGGAACCCGCCTCACGCCCTCGATTCGTCAATCCTAACGTACAACAGTTAAGGATAACCACAACTAATTGTATGGGAGGAATGACGAACTGACTACTCAGGAAAGGAATTTTGGATGTCGGATAGGAAAATTACCTGTAACCTCCAGATTGTTAATAATTAGCACTCCTTTCTTATCGTTCTAGGATGGATTTCCGCCATGTAACACCTGCTTCCGTTAGTTATGGGCAGTATGGCCACTAGCTTGTATCCGGAGTCCACGCCAATACATGGTCCAGTGCTTACCGCATCCATTCATTCCCAACGACTTTCTTCATGTTATCGGTCCAGTAGTGGACTGTTTAGGCTGATTTGATTATGATGCTTGTATTCGACTGAGCTGAATTTGGCGTACTTATGTAGACGAGGTGAGTCTACATAAGTACCCCAAATTCAGCTCAGCTAATGATTGGGACGAAATTTAGCTGGTGAAATGTAAGAGTACCAATATTCCTGTTTTACTTTCTAAATGGCATGACGCATGACTTATGTTATGTATATGTATAGGAAATGTAAGCAATCAACATAGTGACAACATAATAATTTGATATTGTCACCGGATTTACATAAATTGTTATGCCAAAATTTAAATGAAATTTATTTATTTATTACTACACTTTATTGTACGTCAAGATAGTATTACAGGATAGAAATTTGAAACAGAATTGCAACCTTTGGATGGATAAATAGGTTGGGAGAAATAAATTCTACTAATTACAGTAGTCGAGCCAAGAAATCTGCACAGAACTAAATAAAAATTATGTATTGTCTCCGATACCTTTTACGTATAAATAAACTTGTTTCAAAGGCGTTTTAAAACCATAACTTTATTATTAGGAGATAGCTAAACGGATTCGGAAGGAAGTGGTTCCCATTTCGACTCTAGTTTCCATTTTTCATCAGGTACGTAAAACTTCGTTTCGAGTTCTGTCGGAGTCTTTTATTTGAACCTTATCATATATAGTTGAAGGATTTTATGACAGAAAAAAAAAGGTGTAGAAATTGAAATGGAAAGTGGTCTTAGAGAATACTTATCTAAACGACCGATAGAGTAAACAGAAGAATGCAGTACTTGTATTGTAAAGGTAAGCTACTATATGCTCCAAGTGACGTTGGTATGTTAAGAAAGCGTGCTCTAGTCGACTTGCGAACCGTAAATCGTGCGACACATGTCTTTAGCCTATCCTCAGAGCTAATAGCACTACACAGAGGCGTAGGTACAGCTCGCGCCAAATAACTTTGCATCTATGAAGTTCGTTTGTTTGCGCCATAATTATTTAATAAAAGGTATCACGGGAATTCCTGCAGAAGCGGGAGAGGCACTCCTCCCGCCTCAACTGCGCAGTAGTTTCTCCTGTAAACCTATTATTGCACAATTGCGGCGCGAACGAACGAACTTCATAAGAGGCAAAGGTATTTGGCGCGAGCTGTACTTTAAAATCGTCCTAACCTTGTAAACAGAAAGCATATATAGCAACACGACCTCTTTGATCGGGATCATCAGGGATGCGCCATACGGAGACTTTCCCCTCTGTCAATCCGAACGCCAAATGGTATAAGAAATATGTGTCTGAAATTATGAGTGTGTTGTTCTACTAGCTGTTCCCCACGGAAGTCGTTATCGCGCAAAATCATTACCCTCCTTTTGCGCAGTCAGTTAAAAAGTAGCATATGTCCTTCCCTTTGACTCAAATTATCTCAATACCAAATTTCATCAAAATCGGGCAACAGTTACTTTTGCATCTATAATATTAGTAAGGATTTGAGTGTATAAGTTTCACCGTGACAGCCGATAGCTTTTGTAGTGATGTATATGAATACGATTTCCCCCCGCAACATTATAGAGGAAGATCCCAGAGCCCCCAGACGTCACTCATTTTCTGATGGACAAAATATGTACGAGTGATTAGTGGTGGGGTGTACTATGATCATATGACTAGTTGCTACCTTGGCCAGACGGCCAATTTTCTGGTACCAATTAATCAAGGTACATAAAAACACTGCTCATGTCACTTAAATTCTGATAGCTGATTTTAACATATATTTTACACAATATCGTTAAAAATCAGTATTCATTACTCCCAGACATATGCGGTCGGCGGTTTCACCTTACAGACGCTTCAAAGCTCTGAAAAAAAATTATTAAGGTCACTTATTTTCTGATGCTTGATTTTTATATATGTTATTCAGACAACTGTTTTAAAACGTTTTGCAAACGGACAGACCGATCCAAGGGGCCAAATATTCCCCAGACCCAATTTTAATGTCGCTGAGAGTATGGGCGCGGGCATTATCCGTGCGTATTATGCGTATATGTAGCATGTCTAATCGAAGTCGGAATTAATATTGAAATGTAAATAAAAATGCATAAGTACCTATTAGTAATTAACGCCTGTCATTTTAAAATTTACATTTTTGTATTTGTTTTATTTAATAAAGACTAAAGTTTTAAAGGTAATAATTTGAAAATCACGTAAATATCAAAGATTAACTTTGAGAAAAGTGCTCGTCTGACCGCAATCCATACTATATACTATATATTATACTATATACAATATATACTATATATACTATATCCATACTAATATTATAATGCTGAAGAGTTTGTTTGTTTGTTTAAACGCTAGGATCTCAGAAACTACTGGTGGGATTTCAAAAATGCTTTTACAGTTTGATAGTTCATTTATCGAGGATGGCTATAGGCTATATAACATCACGTTAAGACGAATAGGAGCGGAGCAGCAATCAAGAATGTTTAGAAAACGGGGAATATTTTTACCGTCTGAGAGCTTCCGAGGCGTACGCTGCCTAAATGATTAAAGTTACGTAAAAATTGTATATTACAAAATTGTTTCTCTTAAAAAGTTCTATAAAAAAGTCCGCGACAGCATAATTATGTCTATCTTTTAAGGTTTGCTCACAATAAAATTATTTGTCTTTCTTTTAAGGTGAGCTTACAATATTATCAAACTGAAGAGTTTGTTTGTGCTAGGTTCTCAGAAACTACTGGTTGCATTACAAAAATAATTTCACAGTTTTTTAGTCCATTTATTGAGGATGGCTAATGGCTATATAACATCACGCTAAGACAAATAGGAGCAGAGCAGCCATGAATAATGATTTAAGAACGGGAAAAATGTATTTCTTTTGTGAGGTTTCATTGCGTACGTTGCGTAAATGGTTAAAGTTACGTAAAAATTGAGTACTACAAAATGTTTCCTCTTAAAAATTTACAAAAAAAAGTCCTGAACAGCAAATGCCCATCTTTTAAGGTTCACTTACAATAACCTTTACAATAATTTTTAAAATATGAGCGACGCAACTCGACTACGCGTCGGAAGTAAACGTTTTCTGCAGCAGTAGCCAATCAACTGAAAGATAATACCGGCCAAGTGCGAGTCGGACTCGCACACG